>OY747135.1:76393411-77815951 GCA_963556465.1 Berberis vulgaris
CATGTGTATGAAGAAAGTGATTTATGTCTTATTGACGAAATTTATATTATTTTAGATTAGAGAATCAGAAATTATGGGACCCAAGTAGAATTATTTCTCGATATACTTGCAACTACAAACTTGCTATTACTACAAAATGCAAAATCCTGTTTACAGCAATCCACTGGCTCACTCCTGTTGTGAGTTATGACTGAAAAATGTTTTGGAGTCCACTTGTTTTTTTCACTAAAAAAAGGTTTTTCAAATTTGATCATCTCGTTGATATCGCCCATGACAATCCTAGTTTCCGTGCCAACCAATGATAGTGTCTGCTTTACTTTTTCTTCGCTTGGGTGGCCTCATATTTCATGTCCTTATTAAGGATTCTGACATTGGCAATAATAAACTTCAGATTATTCCTTGTTCTTTTTATGTAATTTGTTATTTTATGTCCTTTGTTTGGCCAATGTTGCAGGTTCAAAGAGAAATATTATTAGCTGCTCAATGAAATCTTATAGACTCTCAGAATTGACTAAGGTTGAGGTTGATAGCCTCAAGACCCGTCCTCGTATTGATTTCTCTTCCATTTTTGGAACGGTGAGCTCCCTACCCTTTTGAAGTAGAACTTTCTTTCTTCTTTACCTTAACCGTCTGTTTCCTTATGGTTGATGCAAACAACACTGCTTTAGGTACAACCAATTGTTGATGATGTCCGCAGTAGAGGCGACGCTGCAGTTGTCGAGTTTGTTCTTTTACATCTTTCTCTTCTATGTTGTGTTTCTTTGCTTGATATCGTGAATAAGTTTTATTCAGTTGTACGAAGTTGGGAGACAAAGACTGAAAATTTTGTTAATTTCTGTAGTTATACTATGAAATTTGACAAAGTTAAACTGGATAAAATAGTTGAGCAAGTTGCTGATCTTCCAGATCCAGAGGTAAGATTTATTTCAAGTCAATAATGATTCAAACATTAGAGTTGACTTATTCCAATCAGAGAGCTATTAGACGTGAAATTAAGCTCATATTATCTTCAGATAATGCCTTTTCACTCTTTCCTTTGTGTGAAACTTTCACCTTATTTAGTGAGAAACTTATGCCAATCAAGCCTCCTTCATATACTGTAGATTTACTGATCTCTGATTATTGATGGAAGTTCGTTCAATGTATTTCCTTTTTACGATCATTGAAGTCATTGCTTTACCTCTAGAAATTAAATCTTTTACTGGAATAACAGAAAGAAGGTTTGGTAATGCCTGTCTATGTTAATTCTTGCTATATTGTCTTCTTTGGCATAAATGCAGCTTGATCCAGCTGTGAGGAAAGCATTTGATGTAGCATATGACAACATACGTGCATTCCATATGGCCCAAAAGAACGCTGAGAGAACTGTTGAAAACATGAAAGTAAGTAACGATTAGTCACTTATTCTCTGTTAACGGATTAGTGTGGGTGTTGGATTGCATAGGATTTGTTTAATAAGTAATCCCATGCTTGAATGTGAGGTCTGTGATTGAAAATTAACTCATAATGGCCTGTGCTTAAATTTGATCAGGGTGTTAGATGCAAACGGGTGACTAGGTGTATTGGTTCAGTTGGTATTTACGTTCCAGGAGGAACAGCAGTTTTACCTTCAACAGCCTTGATGCTTTCAGTGGTATCTGACCAGATTCTCTTTTACTTTCATTTTTGTGCTGGTTCCACGACATATTATGTAATATTAAACATGAATATTGATGCTCATGTGACACGATTTGGTTGACAATGTCTTTATTCTCTACACCAGCCTGCACAAATTGCTGGGTGCAAAACTGTCGTTCTTGCAACACCTCCCAGTGCGGATGGGGGCATCTGCAAGGTACACACTTGTGCCCTGTCAAAAAGTTGACCATGACACTAGTTATCCCTTTTACAAGTTAATAATTACTTCCTTACAGGAGGTGCTATATTGTGCCAAAAAAGCTGGCGTGACTCATATCCTTAAAGCTGGGGGAGCGCAGGTCTAAACTTTGAAGATCTATTTATGAATTGTAGGTTAATCAGCTATTATGGCGTTTAATCAATTTTTCTGTGCAGGCCATTTCAGCCATGGCTTGGGGAACCACGTCCTGCCCTAAGGTACTGTTTTATCTGGACTTTCTCTGCCATTATTTGCTATTGCACGCTAACTATTTATGAACATTCATGCTGACTATTTATGAATTGTACTAGTTCATCATTCTATGCAATGTTCTTAGATGTTGAGACATGGTGTGAGGCGCTACTAAGTAATACCTTGTGGTGCATGATTCATGACATAGATTCTTCCAGTTTTCATTTTTCAACTAGATTTAAATACTTAATCAATATCAACCAACATATTATCATTTATTTCAGCATCATCCTCATGATTTAACAGTGACATGCCTTCTTTGATCCAATGCTCATCAACCAGATGAAGTGGACTCTTGCCATTATCTGGAACATTAGTACACACTAGATATAAATAATTATCGAAAAAAATTTATCCAATTAAAAAATAAAAATAAATACAAGAAAAGTAAAATCCTAGAAGATAAATACTTCCTTATTGTTTTTTTTCAAATATTTGTTTCACTTTGAGGTTGTGCACAGGATCCATCACTATTCTTTTGCCAGCACTTGCCATATCCACTTGCCATATCCAGTATTAGGATTAAGAGCATTATAAGTGTACCCTACCAAATCTACGGAAGGAACATTGACATCCAAGCTCTCATCTTACTAAAATGGGGTCAAGGTTGGGCTGCACCTTCCTTCGCTTGTTTCTTTTCTTCAATTGTATATTATACATAACAAAGATGAGAGCATTTAGTCTTTGTTGTTCTAACTCATTTCTCTTTGTTCGAGTTCTTTTTTTTAGTGAGTGGGAGTGTGTATTTTCGCCTATATTATGGTCATTAAAAAATTAGAATGCTTATGTTATATGTAAAATTCATTCATATGAAAATCCATTAAGGGTTTGTTTGGTTGTAGGGAAAATAGACATGAAAATTGAAATATGAAAATCCTAACTTGCCATAATATGTTTGTAACATTAGTAAAGAAATGAAAATTTCAAAGATATGTAAAAAAGTTGATAGTATAAGCATGAAGTGTCCGATGTGAGTATTAGTGAGTGTCAATACGAGTATCTAACATGATACGTGTCGACACACTTTTTTTTTCTTCATAGAAATAATATCATTTTACAAAGATCGGAGATAAAAGATAGGACATGGAGCAAACATTCTCAGGTAATAAATAATGTAGTTATCATTTGTTAACTAAATTAATTTTTACCTGTTATTAATAACTATTTATTGTACTTCTACTTATTCCAATTTCAAAGTCATCGTTATAATCGCAATTTCTTATGTAAATCTATGCAATTGAAATGGGTAACGGACCCATAACAGTCTAGGAGCGTTACAAGTTATAAATGATTATATAGGAATATAACGGTATATAAAGGTCTATAATAAAATATATATTTTTATACCCCCACTAAGTATTTATGATTTATGTATTTATAAGGAAATCAAATGGAAACCTGGAGAATAAAAATAAAAGTTCCATCAAACTGATTTTTTGTGTATTAGTGAGATCTCTACAACAAACCCCAAACCATCCGATTTTATAAACCCATCTAATTGCCCATCAAACAGATCGGGGAGGTTTATAAACCCATCAAACAAATCTTTTGTGTATTTTATAGACCCAAATTCTTCAAAACAATCCAAAATTCCATCAAGGATTACCAGAAATGGGTGGGGAAGTAGAAAATAGAAATGGAGGTTCAAGGGAGGTTACCAGAAATGGAAACAGGAAGGCTGGAGGTTCGATTGCACGGTCTTCGTCTTCTTCAGTTCGATCGCACAGAGAATCAAAGATCCATCGAACGGAGGTTCGATCACACGGTCTTCGTCTTCTTTAGTTCGATCGCATGGTCTTCATCTTATTCAGTTTCTTCTTGTTCCTTCGATTTCTTCTTCTTTGCTTAGATCTGGAAAAAAAAATGAATCAGTTTTTTTTTTAATATATATTTAACGAACTTTATAACGCCATTACAAGTTATAACATTTTATTCATAACGGCCACTATATGAGCAATATATCGGTTGTCGTTACAACCTACCTTTATATTTTTTACATCCGTTACACATTATAAAGGAGTTATAACTCCTTTTTAACTGCACAGATGTAAATATAGCTAAAAAAAGTTACTAAATGCATCCCTGTTTAATTCAAAAGAACATTTGCAGCGTGTTAGGGCATCCCTTTTAAACACCCCAAATATCCCTCCAAAACCAAGCCAAAGTCTTGACTACCTTGGCAATCTGTTGCACTTTATCTTGCTCTTAATTTCCAGAAAATCCAAAGGCCTGCTATAAAGTGTGCTCCCAAAGTTGGAAGATGAGATGTAGCCGCACGATTGGAGCTTTCTACCAATTCAAGTCCTAAGACTCAAACTTATATATTACTTTTAATGGTTCAAATTTTATGAGAGGCGAGTAAAGATAATGAACATGGGATTGAGCGGTCCGAGCGAGATTTTGTGCTTTTTTAAAGAAATTTCATGTTTCTTGGATTTGCTTTCTTCTCCTTTTTCTTTTTCCCTTCGGGCTCAGATTAGATAAGAATTTTATTAAGTGAAGCCACCAAAGTGAGAGAAAGACTCACAAAGCACAAAAGACATAAAACATGAAACCAAGGAGCACTACAGTATAACCATTGATGATTAGACATAAAGTCATCCATATTTGAAGTATCCTGAACTTTGTTTGCATTATCCTAATTCCAAAGAAAATATTTAGCTTGTAAAATCAAGGGGATCTTAGTATGGTTTACCTTCAAAGACACCTCTTTCGTTCCTTCAAATGACCCAAATTTTGGCATGAGGGATTCTATCCGACAACCAGTCCCTAAGTGAGCATTCTTTCCAGTTGATTATTCAATTTTCTTTCCTAAGACCGCCTTAAATCTAAATTCTGTACATAAAAATTTCCATGTCTGTTTTGATAAGATCTTCTATATTTTCTCGCTTTGATTTCTAAACTAAGAGACTTCTTTGGACGAAAATCACAAGTTAACTTTTGAAAGCTTCCTAGTCATTTTGCAAAGGTTTCTAGGGTTCTACAACTTACACGCACTTTCCACTGTTCCTTCTCCTTGCATATGTGCAAGAGGTGTTTTTTATTTTAGGGTGTGTCTTGTAGCATGGAATTTTATTCCATGGGAATCTATGAGGGGACCATCTACAAGCTAAATTAAGGTGATACTCATATCCGCCACTTGATTTTCTGATCAATGGTGGAAATGAAAGTCCCATGAACATGAAAACCACATGCTTTGGGGGATTAAGGAGTGAGATTTTCATGTTCATGAGACTTTCATTCCCACCATTGATCATAAAATCTAGTAATGGATTATAAGTATTACTTTAATGTAGGTGGTCCCCTCATGGATTCTCATGGAATAAGATTTCATGCAACTAAACACACCCTTATTATGTTATTTAGATTGGGAGAGTGATCGTTGGTATGAAGCTTCCACTGAAGTTGTCTATAAGGGGTGGGTATTGGTTTGTAAGTGTCCTAGAGTGGTTATCTTGTAATATGTAACTGTGGTTTTGTTTCATGGTGGATTTCTCTCTCCATCGTCGTGATTGTCACCTTGCAACTCGAGTTAATATCACTGGCATATGGACAAAGTCAAATCATAAGCATTGGAGATAAAAGATGGTTAAGATTGAAAGTTGGAAAATGTATTGAATTTGAGGGTTGAGATTCATTTTGTATGATGGCATATTGGTAAATATAAAATATGTAAAAATGCAAAAATAATGAAAACACTTTTGAAAAAAGTTGGTAGAATGTACATGTGGCGGAGAGAGAAAATATAGTGTTTTCCTTTTAGCAAAATGAAAGAAATAATAAGCAAAACTAAAAGAGTATGGAGTCACACCTTTATCTAACATTGAATACTTAATTTTGTTATAGTTTGCCTTAATTGTGTCAAGTGATGTTTACTACAATACACATTAAAAAATTTCTTGAAGTAAACATATTTCTTGGAAGGATACATAAAATGTGTTTATAAAATATAGGCCGATTAACTCCAATTAATTCTAATTAATCCCGATTAATCTCATATTGTTTTTTCACCGATTAGGGTCCGATTAACGATTTAACTACATAGGGTGCATGCGACCATTTTATATATGGCGTTTAAGCTTACAAAAATATAAATGAAGATAACAAAAAATCCCACATCTTTAACAAAACACTATGTGCATAAAAACCTTGATTTTTCATTTGTTTATGACACAATGCCATGGACCGATTAATTGGTGAGTTTTGAAAGCGATTAATCGATAAATCAACAAAAAATCTTCAATTTCTCAATCAGAATTATTCAAACAATTAATTCAAAAATCGTAACTCTCTATTAGCGAGAAGAGATTAATCACTGATTTAACAACATAAATGCACCATTAACAATTACAATGAATCTCAAGGAGCTTTCCTAAGAAAGCCCCTTATAGAGACTGCATTCCACTTCCCTTCCCCCTCATAAAATTTGGCATTGTTGCTACACTCATATCACCCATCAAGCAATTAAAATCAATCTAGGCAATTTTCAACTTTTACCCTCCTGTTTTAACAGTTCAAGACTCCTTTTCACAACTTGGGCGTTCTAGCTTTGGAGTATTATTGATATTTTATTTGTTGATTTTAACTTGCAGGTAGAGAAGGTTTTTGGACCTGGGAACCAATATGTAACAGCTGCAAAGATGATTCTCCAAGTATGGCCTGTTCTTTCATTTGATCTAAGCACTTAACATTACTGTAGTTGTTAGTCAAATTTTTTTTATTTTATTTCATTTTTATTATATTTTAATGTCTATGCAGAACAGTGAAGCCATGATTTCAATAGACATGCCTGCAGGTCCGTCAGAAGTTTTGGTCATTGCTGACAAACATTCAAATCCAGTTCACATTGCAGCAGATTTGCTCTCCCAGGTGTTAATTTTTTTTTATTGAGCTGTTCTTTTCCTTTCTCAGTTATCCATCCACTTTCCTAATTGAAGGATTGGAGCAATAATTATGATTTGAGCACTATTATACTGTGATAATTTGGAAACATGTTTAAGTCTTTTTTTTCTTCCTTTCAAGCAGAGCACGATTTTATTAAAGGCTGAAAATAAAGAAAACAAATGAAGCAAGAAACAGGGAGCAGTTCACTGAAACTGCGACCTGGGGAAAGCCCCTTCGTCAAATACTAGATAGAATACCTCTCCACCCCCAATACTCTTTACGACAATTGCAAAATGAGGACCCCATAATGAACATGAAGTTTGCAAGTTTGAGGTTAGCAGATGTTTTCTTACATAAATCTAGTCCAAATACTTTTGATAATACAGCAGTTCTTTAAAGGTGATCAGTGGTTTCATCACATTGGTTACACATATCCAATTGTTCTGGACCTGCATGCCTTGCTTGAGTAGATTCATACCTTGGCGCATAACTCAAATGAAGAAACAAACTCTTGGAGTCAGTCGGATCCATATTCTTCCATTGCGGATCTACTTCCTAGAAACCCATTTCCAAGATTTAACTTGGCCAGATCACAGTTGGACATACACTTCTTTATTTCCAATGGAGAGACTACTAAACGCTTAAACACGTAAGGGGTAACATTCTAAAAATTTTAGCCACTTTCAAACTCATTCATAGAGCCCATGTTATCCTTCTCCTTTTGGCCACATGTTCTTCTGGCTCAAACAAATAGCCCCTAGAGTTAAATTCCTTATTTGGCGTATTGGCCATGGGCATTCGCAGATTGTTGATAATCTCTCTAGAAGAGGCATGCTTATTCCCAGCAGATGCAGCCTCTGTGAAAATGAAGATAAATCATTGGACCATCTCTTTTTTGGTTGCACTTTTTGCAAGCAGATTTGGAGATCTATATGTGAAGAACCCCATACTCCCACCCCTGTGGCTTAGAGTTTCTTGGAGATGGCTGCAAATTGGCACAAAATGGTTGTTCCATTGAGGTCGTTGGCTGTGAAAAAGAGTCTTTTTGGATGATATTTGGGTGATTTGGAAAGAAAGGAATGAGAGAATCTTCAAGAATAGGAAGAAAGAGTTTCTTGCTATATGCTCCGAAATTTTTCAAAAAAATTAAAATTTATATTTCGCATTTTTCTTTTCGTAATTAAAACAAATACTTGTGGTTTTTGGTCTATTAGTGTTGTGCTGCTAGACTTGATTCTGTTTTTCTTCAGTTTTTTTTTATCAATATATGATGTGAGTTTCAGTTTAAACTCAATACCCATTAATCTTGTTTTGAATTGGATGTATTAATTAAATAATTCAAGATGACTGAGTTGTCATGATTGGCTAAACAGTTTGTTGTCTTTGAAAACTTCAAAAATAGGCTTTTCAAGCCAGGTCGTTCTGGATTGAGTTTGTAGTCTGATGATACGTTGCTTGTTGCCCCCACCTTAATTTTGAAAAAGAAAGTGGATGTGAATTGCTCGCTCTTGTTGCCGATGTTAACATATTTTATGATTCATTATCTTACTTCACATTATACTTTTGGTGGATTTCAGGCTGAGCATGGTCCTGACAGTCAGGTTGTTCTGGTAATTGCCGGAGATGGTGTTGATATTGCCGCCATAGAGAGAGAAATCACCAAGCAATGTCAGAGCCTTCCTAGAGGAGAATTTGCGTCAAAAGCTTTAAGCCACAGTTATATAGTGTTTGCTCGTGATATGGTCGAGGTTGGTAGTCTGATAATTCACAATTTTCTTAATTCAGTTTCAGAAAATGAAACAAGCGTAGGATGTCAGCATCCCTTGTGAGTGTTACACAATTTTAAATCCTTTTTTTCATCCTTCTAACTTGCCAGATCCGGATACTCATTATATTGATCATGTTTTATGTATATCAGTAAAACACCTAAAATTTTATATAAACACTTCCTAATGAGTGAGAAGCTCGTGGGAAAGTTGAAGAATAAAATACAACAATAAGTGCAAATGCTGCCATAGGGCAATCAATTTTATTGATCACATTGGAACTTGTATATATTGGGTTGACTTTAAAACTAGGGTCTGAATTCAGCTAATACAAGTTTGAGAAAGATGATTCCCATATCTTTTCTAGTTGAAAAGAACCAAATGTCAAAATCTTGAAGAAAATTAATATGTGAAAGCATCGAGGGAACTGTGTTGTGGATTTCTTTGTTGCCTCTTGACAATGGAAGATGTTCTTCACATTCTGTTTCATTTGCTACCCATCCCTGAAATTCAGTACTCTCATATTGTACATATTTCATGTTCCCCTTTTTACCATCTTGGGAAATCGAAAAGTTGGTGGACCTCTTTCAAAAGTAGGCCTGACGTTGTTATAACTTATTCTGAAGATCCATATTTGACTACTCCAAAGTAAGTTTTAGACTTTTAGTTCAAAAATGAGAATACGCCAAATACTTATGATAATTAGAAGGAAATTAGAAGGCCTTGGTAACTTTTTCTTAATATTTCTGGAGGACCACATACGAAAATAAGCAACTTGTTTCAGTTCTGTACATTTATGATTCTAGCACTCAGTTTGTTCCATTTTGAAATTCAGGCCATTTCATTTTCAAATTTGTATGCACCTGAACACCTGATAATCAATGTCAAGGATGCAGAGAAGTGGGAAAATTTCATCGAGAATGCAGGTAATACCATGCTATTTCTTTTCCGAGGAACCTCCAAAAATTGGGTTTGTAGCTTTTTGATAAACGTATCCCTCCAAATTCTATTGTTATATTTGCGGTGGTCTAGAAGTCACTTACATGGACTGCAAATTCCTCAAATTTCATGTTATATTTTTTTTTACTTAAAACTTGGGTAGTTAAATCGCCCATTAATCGGAAAACGGGACTAGACCGTTCCGGTTTGTGTAAAAATCGGCAGGGCTTCGCAGACTCAGCAAAATCGGCAAGGCTTCCGGTTTGCTCATTTTTGGATTTTGAAATTGTGTTTGTTTTTCTTCAAATTTGGCTCTTAAATTGACTAATTGTCTAATGACTATGATAGACATGTCTTCTGGAGAGGTAATTCAAACCCTTGTACCAATTCAACATCAGAATCAAGTACCTTGAAAAGGGCATCTAATGACATAGCATGGGAATGGGGAGAATGCAGACTACCTAGCAACAAAAATTTGATATGGTGCAAGTTTTACAAAACACAAATTAGTTCTGGAATCTCAAGATTTAAAGAACATCTTGCGCATAAGAAAGGGAATGTGAGATCATGTCCTGATGTGCAAAATGATATGCAAATGAAGTGTGCCGAAGCATTACAAAATGTAAAAAAGAAAAAAATTGAAAAGGCTAGAGTTGCACAAATTCTTGAGGGCGACATTTTGTTGGGTGGAGAAGATAATTTAGAAGAGGAGCAACCAATATGAATTAGTGAAGTAATATAATTACAAATTTATAGTATTTTGATTAATTATTTATTTTTGTATATGACTATGATTAAATTTTAAAAATATATGATTTAAAAATATACCGATTAAATCCTGATTATTTTCGACTATTTTTGATTAATTGTAAATCGCTCTTGGACCGCGAAGCGATTTAACTACCAAGCTTAAAACGTAAATCCCCATCGTCGACTTGATATTTGAAAAATGTGATGATGAAATGTTTTTAAATTTTAGAGGTAAGGAAAGCAAGAAATTGATTGATCATTTTACTGAGATTGCTAAAATTAGTAAAATTCCCAAAATAAAACTTAGTCCTAAAATCTCTTTACCATGACGTTCTTCACTCTTTTGTACAGAGAAAGACTTCCCATCTATCTTTCGACTTTACTGTAAAATGGTTTAGGGTCATGCTCCTCCAAGAGTTGCATTTTCTTTGTAAATTACACCATTTCTCTCCTAAAAGGGAGAAGCCTTGGGCCTTGATCCCTTTTGCAATTCAATTGGGGTGTTTGGTAGGAGCTAAACAAAAGAATTTTGGGAGGTTACTTGAAGAGGTGGATAAGGTTATTTTGATCCATCAAGAGCTTCCTTTAGTGTAAGAGTAAGACAAATCTAAACACTCTTTACGCGAAGATGCTTAGGGGATGACCGGTGGGTGGAACCGCCTACTATGGATAAAATCTGGAGTTGGTCGGATGATTATCCCTGCTGGGAATCAATTCATGCCATGGACTATAGGAAGATACATTTTGAAAATTCCATATCATGAACAGGGAACTAAAATTAGATCATATTTTCTTGCATATATGAGTTGTTTCGATTGAACGAGTGATTTGCATTTTAAATGATGGTTATAGAGCAGATGAAAAACTTGAAAATTTTCAAACATAGAAAAACACTACACCAAATTGCCATTTTTGTAACAACTCTCAAAACACTAACACTTTTGAGATGTAACAGTATACCAAACAATTTAAAGTCAAAACTAAATTTAGTAAAAAAAATGAAAAATAGTTACACAAAACAAGTGTTACAATATATTGGATCACCATGAATAGTATCACTTGTAGCACCATGCTCTTCATGGTGATACAATTATTGTATCACTTTGTGAAAATGTGTAACATTGTTTGGTGGACTATTACATCTCAAAATTGTTACTTTTTTGGGGGTTGTTACAAAAATGCAAATTTGGTGTAGTGAAATATCAATCTTGAAAACTAAAAGGAGATCTTCGAGAGGTAACAACTTGTCGGTGTTTTCAAAATTTATTTCTCTATTTTGTCGGTGTTTCTCCAGATAACTCGTACAATCTAAGTTTGAACATGTTCAAAACATTCATATGTGATCACCTTCATTTTTCATCCTTAGATTCACATCGGTTTTTATTACATTGAATGTTGTTTTTATCAAACTATGTAATTTACTTAATACTTGCATTGTTGTACTTAGGGGCGGATCTACTAAGGGGCCGGGCCGGGGGCAACTCCCCCCCCCCACTAGGGATGGCAGTGGGGCGGATTTTCACGGATATCCGCCCCATCCAATCCGTTTGGGGCGGTTTTGGATATGGCTGCATGGGTTTTCGAGTGGTTTCGGGTATCCAAAAAATATTCGGTCACTATTCGGGGCGGATACGGATTTGGCCATATCCGCCCCGCGGATATCCGTTTATTATGTAACATTACAACAATACCCTTCCCCTATATATAAAGAGATTATTGATCCCTCCCTCACACCCGCCTCCCTCGCACCCGCGTCTCCCTCTCTGCCTCTCACAAAATCTCCAGAGCGATCTCCCTCCCTCTCGCCCAGTCGCACGCCACCTCGCCCAGTCGCCCTCCCTAACACCCGCCTCCCTCACACCCGCGTCTCCCTCTCTGCCTCTCACGAAGTCTCCAGAGCGATCTCCCTCCCTCTCACCCAGTCGCCCTCCCTAACACCGCACGCCACCGCGATCTCCCTCCCTGCTCCCTCACACCGCCGTCACCGCGAGAAATCTGTCTCCCTGCTCCCTCACGCCGCGATCTGCCTCCCTCGCAGAGAGATCTCTATTTGAAGCTTGGAGATCGAATAGAGATCACTAATAGCAAGATCAAGATCAAGATACTATCGCGGTTTCTTCCTCTTCCCCATCAGAGATCAAGATCAGATCTGAGATCGAGATCGAATCTGATCAAGATCTGATTCTTGATCTGATCGAGGTCTGATTCTTGATCTGATCGAGATCTGATTCTTGATCTGATCGAGATCTGATTCTTGATCTGATCGAGATCTGATTCTTGATCTGATCTGACCAATTGAGATCTGATTCTTGATCTGTTCTGACTGATCAAGATCTGATCTGATCTGACTGATCAAGATCTGATTAGATCAGATTTCAAGATCTGAGATCTCGAATTTTTTGTAAATTTTTTTTGAATTTGTTGTAATTTTTTATTTTTTTTGTTAATTTCTGTAATTTTTTGTTAATTGTTGTATGGTTTGTAATTTCTGAATGATCTATAATCTGTTGTAATCTGTTTTTCTGTAATTTTTGTGATTCGATATTTGAGATCTGTTTTTTTTTTTTTTTTTCTCCGGGTATTTTGGGCGGGGCGGATATCCAACAATCCGTCCGGTTCGGGGATGGTTTTTACAAAATATGGTAAACGGATATTCGGGGCGGATTTGGATATCTGTGATCTCCAGCGGGGCGGGGATGGATTTGTCCAAATCCGCCCCGTTGCCATCCCTACCCCCCACCCCCGCCTCCAACTTTTAAAATGTTTTTAGTAAATATTTTTCCTTAAAAAATCAATTATATAATGTATAATACAATATGATAATTGTTCATTCAACTATTTTTATATGTCTTTGTTAGTGTAGTGGTTGGAAGTTTAATATTTTTGGTAAACGATCCAAGTTCGACACTCTTCGACCTCGCCAAATTTTTTTTCATTGCAATTTTATTAATAGTTGTAAATATTAAAAAATTTGTTTAGTTTAATAAAAACTTATTTTCGATCTTCTTGGATCGTATAACTACTTTATGGCGATTGACAATTATTATCTGTCATTGTGACCTGCCCCCTACTTTTTTGTTTTCAATGCAATTTTATATGTAATTGCAAACATTAAAAAAATGAATTGTTTGTTCACAAGTCGTATAAAACCTCCAAAAAAAATATTTGAAATTAATATCTAAAATAATAATTATATAATTAAGTGAGAATATATATCATTAGCCAACTCATATAAAATTTGAGGCTCCTATAAACAATTTTTTTTTATGAAATTGTAGTAGGATCTTATTGTGTTTGCAAATTTCAGATTTTTTAAACTTCAACTAGATACTTATCCTAATTATTTTGTGATATTAGTTATATATTCTAGTTATTATGTTCATTTTCCCTTACTAAGATTATAAATATTGTAACCTTATTTTGGCTTAAAATTGGACTACACTGGATTCGGTATATGCAATGTACTTTCGGTAATGGTATTTTCTTTATTAGTTACTAGCTCGGGTAGCGGTAGGAAATTTTTTTTTTAGCTCCTCCCTTGATAACTACTATTATCAACTAATAATTATTTGTCATTTCGCCCCCGGACTAAAATCCTGGGTCCACCATTGGTTGTACTTGGTTTGTTGTCTCTGGGGTTGTAAGTTTTAAAGGAGAGGATAAGAGACATTTCAGTCAGGAAATTACACCCGCCCACCTCACTATCTTCTCATTTACTTTTAGTATTTTACCTTACCATATTCTCCCTTGGCATCTTTTTTTTTTTTTTTTTTGAAAGCGAGCAGGGTTTTTAAGGATCCCAGAACCTATTAACAGGGCGACCTACAGGTCAACACCCTTAAGAAAGTAACCATGCCACAAGGTGGGATTCGAAGCTAGGACGTGGGGAGCAAACCCACACGGCCCTAACCACTAGGCCATAACACCATTGGCCTCCCTTGGCATCTTTGTCTTGCTTTATAATTCATTTTTCATTTTTACTGCCTTGCCTTGTGGTTTCCTCTGATGATAGGCTATCTGAGCCTGCATTATATCTAATTGCTCTTCCTTTCTACAAATATCAATATTGTTCTTTTGTGATGAAAGAACAAAATATAATGAGAAACAAGATAAATGTAGGTGTATAGCTGCCAAGCTCTGGTGCAAGATGTAAGGCATGATGCCTGAAATGCCCTTTGGATGAGGAGACAATTGTGTTACAATTGTAATGTTTTGTTATTATTTCCTTTTGCATTTGTTAACTTCATGTTTTTTCGTCATGCTTTTACTATATTGCCAACCTTCAAGCGATGTGAAAAAAATTTGCCATGGAGTATCCGTCGGAGTTTCAGATCAAGTGTCTGACATGTGAACTCCGGGATATTTTAAAATGAAGCGTCCTTGTGACACAGCTTATAAATATAGATGGATTGATGAAAAAATGTCATATTTTTTGAGTTGGAGATTTTATATGTTAAAAAAACAATGTCATGTTTTTTCCTTTGTTTGCGGGAATTTTTTTAACCTGGTGGATTTTGAGTTTAACACGAGAATTTTTATTTTGCTGCAGGTTCTGTGTTTTTAGGACAGTGGACACCAGAAAGTGTTGGAGATTATGCTAGTGGGACAAATCATGTACTTCCAACTTATGGATATGCAAGAATGTATAGTGGTGTGTCGTTGGACTCCTTCCTCAAGTTCATAACAGTGCAATCTCTGACAGAGGAAGGGCTCAGAGAGCTTGGTCCATATGTGGCAAAAATGGCTGAAGTTGAAGGACTAGAGGCCCACAAGAGAGCTGTGACTCTTAGGCTTCAAGACATTGAAGCAAGAATACCAGTATGAGATGGTGTTCATTTCCCGGTCTGGTCCTCAAACTGCTACTCCTTTGTTTTTAAGGCCGTATATCTCTTTTGAATTACAAATACTTCTAAGCATTTTGTATGCACCCACGTAAAGCACTGCATACTGGTGCCAAAAATTAGATAGTTGTTATCGGGATTCCCAAATTTCTTGTGCAATTTAAATTAGGTAGCACGACCAAACATAAAGAGCTTGAGAAATTATGCTTGCATGTTTAATAAGTCAATTAGTCAAGGCCTAGTGTATATATGTTGATTACTTTTAAGGAAGCAAGTCTCAAACACTTTACAATGTGGATTCATATTTGATTATGAGTGAGGCTAGGGAATCAAGTTTAGCAACCAAGATGATCTAGCATCATTAGAGGAGGTTTTTTTTGTACTAATGAAGTACCAGCTACAGATCGTTGTGATGGTTTAGTACCAATCAGTCCATTCCAACTAGTAGTACTCAAACAATATACGATCTAAGTTATGAATGATAAATTAGTTTGACTATGTTTTCAATTACTCGAATTATTTTCAAAATGAAATACTTTCGTACGCTTGTGGATACTTGGAAATCTGATTTATGATTTGGTTCACTGAAATTGACAAACTACTGTACTTTTGCAGAATGAGGTTTGTTTCGGATGGACTAACTACTGCTTGGAAGGCCCTTTATTCTTGGGGATGTAGCAGAGTTCAGAATTTTTCTTCTGCAGGAGATATTGAAGGATGTTTTTGCTGTTGGAAATTCTGATGCAAATATAGTCTAGGAGGTGCTTGGTTTGCAAGAAGAAATCTTCCTTGTATAAATTTTTGTTGGAACCGATGATTTTTTATTTTGAGCATGTTTGATACATAAACTAGATTCCTAATATATAAAATAAGAAAATTTTCTTTCTGTTGATGATCAATACTTGGTTCTAAAAATGGCATTCGTCATGTCACCGTTTTGACAGTCATGGGCCAAGGACTTGCTGTTTATGATTCAAGAGGTCGGGAAAGGAGTAGCCTTGTGGTTCCAATTTTCTTCGGAAGTCCACCATTTAACAAACCTGTTTTGTGTCTTCAAATCAACATTTTAGGTAAAAATAACTCAAAATTAGCTCCAGATTGCTATTGCGGCCCCTTAACTTTGTCAAACAGAAAATCCTATACAAAACCCTAGTTGTATGCTCCAAAAACACTTACTGGAGGTGTTCTGTTGAAGAAATGAAAGAGTTTTCTTTTCTGAAAAAATGCTCATAATTTTATGTAATTATGCATAGTAAATTTAAAATTTGAATTTAGCGTGTATTTGATTTCAAGGAAAATTTGCCATGGAAAAATTGCAAAAAAGGAAAAGAAGAGGCAGAGGAAAAAAATGACTCTTTGACGGCAAAATATTTTTTAGTTTCAAGGGCTTAAGAAAGTATTTTTCACAATTTTGTAACAAATCAAGAGGATAGTAATCACAAAATTCATAGTTTTCATTACACAAGTCTGTACAAATCAAGAGGATAGTTATAATTCACGATAGGTCTGTACAATTACATAAGTGCTCTATCTGCCCTTCCCTATACAATATTTTGGAGGCCAGATTTCAGAGCATTCAAAACCATAGAAGAAACAGTACATAATAGAAAACTCTTTACAGTACTAACTCCAATATCGTTTAAGTCTGCACAACAATGTCTACTGGAATGTGAGTAATGCTCATACCCGAATCCCCCTTTGGTTGAAAATTGAAACAAAACACTATTATTCTTGAATTTCAATAAAATGGAGATCTAATTGGATAATAAGGCATGTGTGGCATGGGAAATTTGTAACTTTGATTGTTATAGCGAGCAGATGGTCAATGATTGATTTAAATTGGAATACATAAAATTAAACATCAATAAACTGACTAAGTAATTCATTTATGTCTGCAGAGAGGAGAACTGAAACAAATTTTCATTTATGTACATTACTAAGATTGTATTTGTACCGCAAACCTACTCGTGCAACACACTCTAAAAGCTAGTATACTTTCCGGTTTATTATCTTCCTTGATTATTTTTCATTAATTCTTTAATTAAATTAACTAATATGTAATTCCGGTTTATTATCTTCCTTGATTATTTTTCATTAATTCTTTAATTAAATTAACTAATATGTAATACAAGAAATGATTTAAATCTCAGCAAAATTCTATAATTATTTCTTCCTTCGTACCTCTAGCTCTTTCCATTACAAAAAAAAAAAAAAAAAAAAAAAAAAAAAAAACACCCTTCACGCTCAAAGCTCTCTACACTGTGGAAAAAATAAAAATATACACCAAGCTAGAATAGAATTAAAAATGTCCAAAGTTACAAGTTTCATGAGATAGGAGATAGGAGAGTTACAAGTTTCATGAGATGCAGATTCTTATCTTTCCCCATGAGTTAATCTAATGGCTGTGAAGTAGAGAGCTTACTAAGAAATTAAGTTTTTGCAATAAGGGTGACGTGGTGTGATTTTGAAAGAATGATGAAATCTCCAAAGTGTTTATGTGTATCTCGAGGTTGTAAAAACCTTCATTTGATGATGTCACATCATCCTGGCTGCAAAATCTGGTTCCCTAGCCCAACACTCATTTAGGTATTTCATGCAATAGGAAATGTATGTTTAATTCTATTCTAGCTTGGTCTATATTTTTATTTAAAAGAGAGATTGTTTAAGGCATTGTAACAACCAATTTAGAATTATCAATCAATTATTTTATCCAATTACTTTTTACAACTTTATTGCTTCTTCACTTCTTTGAATTCCGAAATTCTTTTTCTTCTACAATACCTCTCATTTTCCTTCAATTCTCCCATCGGTAGGGCTGAACAAAAAACCGATCAAACTTATTAAACCGACCGAACCGATTGGTTCGGTTTAAATTCGGTTCGGATCGGTTTCGGTTTTAAAAAACTCAAAACCGAAGTGGTCGGTTCGATTTTCGGTTTCTATGTGATTTTAACCGACCAAACCGAACCTACCAAATAATACAATATGTTTAAAATAGTCGGTCGGTTCGGTTTTATTTCAGTTTTGGTTCGATTTTAGTCGATTCGGTTTGGTTACGATTTGCATAAATTAGAATCGGTTCGGTTTTGTTAATGGTCGGTTCGATTTCGGTTTGAAAATTTTAAAACCGACCTAAGTCGGTTCGGTTCACGGTTTAGGTGAAAAACTGAACCGTCGATTCGGTTTTCAGCCCTACCCATCGGGATCTCTGACTCTCGTTCTTCATTTTACTATAATGCACCACTTTGAAATCGAGTTTTGAATACATGACACATTAAGTTTTTATTTACATATAAGGACATTGCATGTGCATCCCCTCACTCTCTCATAGTCGAAATGAAAGTTCATTCAAGCTCCTTCACTTCTCTCTCATCCATCTCCTTCACTTCACATACTTCAAGGCTTAGATTTTGGTAACTTTCTATCATTTTTTTGTAGATTCAACTCATTCATAAATAAGATGGATTATGCACCCACATTTTCCTCCTTGTACCACCTGCCAGAAAAATTATATTCCAACAATTTTCACTAGAAAACTCAGATATGTCTCAAGGTTAAACGCGATTGCACCAACTTTCGACCATTTCTAACCATTTTTTTTACATCCGTTGCTCGATTTTGAGTGTGATTTGAAAACTTGTTTATTTTGAAGGTTGTTTGTGTGTGATTTGGAAGGTTGAAGATGGGAAAGATTGGTTGAAAATAGAAGTGCTTTGGGTTGAAGACGAAAATAATTTGGCTTAGGTCGATAAAAGAACAGATTTGGGCGAGTTTCCCAAATGATACTCACAAACCTTCAGGCGAATTTGTGTTAAAAGACTCGCATAATCTTTTTTTCTAAGAAAAGAAGAACGAAAATTACTTTGTGCCTTGGCACAAGAAAAATTGCGAGTATCTGTAAAGAAACTCAACCAAGGGTTTGCGAGTACTACAAATGATACACGCAAACCCTTGGTCGAGTTTCTATATAAATACTCACAGTTTTTCTTGCATGGTGGCACAAAGTAGTTTTAGTTCTTCTTTTTTTCGTAAATAAATAGATCCAACAAAACCTCGTTATGAGGTTTGTGAGTGTCCAAAATGACACTCGCCCAGATGTATTTTTTGTCAGTCCAAGCCAAACTCCTCATTACTTCACCTCCGTCTTCAATAAACCTCTTTTACCTTCAACCATACTCCTCACTTTTAGCCAAACTCCTCTTCAAACTTTTTGGAACCCCTTAGGAACCCACAAGGCTCAATCCCCTTTCATTCATATTATATCATCCATCCTCAAGCTTCATCCATCCAAAATCACTTTCATCTTCAATAAATCATTTCTATTTTGAAGCTTTTAAAGTATACAAAAAGCTTCAAATCAAGCAATCGACTTGAGAAATCGATAAAAATGAGTTAAGGAGGTCTAAAATGTCTGAAAAAATGAGCATACAAATTAGTAACTGAAATTTCAGAAATCCTGCAATAGATTTATATTTGAAATCTTGATATTGAAACCCACAATTTGGATCGAGCCCCTAATTTAGTAAAAAAAGATCGACCAAACACTCAAGTGGAATTTTGACCAAAGGCACCCACCTAATTTTATAAAGTCAAACAAAATTGACTCCTAAGATTCTTTTTTGTGTTCATCTTCTCCAACAAAGCCACATTTACCTCCTCAATCTGCAATTCATCAACTGCATTCTTCACATCTTCAACCATCCTTGAATTTCTCCTTCCCTTCTCCCGTCCCTCTCCCCAACCTTCTCTCTGTTCTATCTCGCCCTCTACCTGTACCTCTATCTTTATATATATTGTTCTCAATCTCTCACACTTTCTCATCCTCGATCAATCTCTCTCCACAAATTCATTTGTTCAGCTAGGAATTTGAAGGAATCAATTTTTTGGTCGAATTGATGAAGTCTTTAACACATTTCTCTATCAAAATCCTTCGAATTGTAAGTTTTTGCTAAACCTACTTCGAAGTATCTTCACCTCTCCAAGACTTTAACATTGTTCATTTTTCTCTGCTTCCAACAATGACGATTGATGAACTTCAACAAGTTCTAGTTTTTTTGTCTCGTTCTCCAACATGAATTAATGTGTACCAAGGCTGTTGTGAAGCCATAAGCAAACTTTCATTAAGGATTATAGAATTATTGGGGATAAGCCTTGAAAAAAATATGTTCTTTATAATCGTTATTTAAAATCAATAGCAACAACAAAATACTCAATTTCAATAAACCGAGTCTATTTGGTTCGAAATCGTAATTTAGAATCAAATAAAACCATATATTTTGGCATAAATAAACCAATTAAAAAATTCTCAAATCTCACATCAGCTTTATAAATCAAGTCGGACAAACCATAAAACACTAGAATTTTTTATATATCTAAAATGGGTATTTGAAAAAATACACTTTTTTGTGGGCTTTGAGAATCTGTTTATAAAATAAAAGGCTAGAAAGACTCGGTTTACAAAATAGAGTGCATATTGAATGAATATGGTATTTATAGCCGGAAAAAAAATTTGATATCTTTGAGTCGGTTTTTAAAATCGAGTCTACAAATCAATTTCTTTTTAATTGTGCGATTTTCAAAACTGAGCCAAGCAAATCACAAAAAGCTGATTTTTTTTTTCTATGAAGCTACAAATCAGATTGACACCCTATTACAAATCAAATCATAACTTATTCTTTTTTCCAAAACTCAAAATACAAAATTGTTTAGTTGTCACACTATGTGTGAGTGAACTCTAAGGCTGGCAGTTCCAAGTGTGGGCAAGCTCAGAGGGTGACAGACTACTAGGAAGGATTATAGTCTCACATTACCTGGGTGGGGAAGGGGATGTGATGTATATGTGAGGGCTTGGATATTCATAGTAAGACACGTTTTAAAGCCGTGAGGTAGGTTAAGCCCAAAACGGTCATTATCTTACTATATGGATCGGGTCGTTACAGAATGGTACAAGAGCCGGACGTAGCTGAAGTGTGTCAACGATGATGTTGGGTCTTAGGGGGTGGATTGTAACACCCTGTGTGGTGGACTCTGAGGCTGACAACTTGAAGTGTGGGCGGGCTCAGAGGTTGGCAGACTACCAAGGGGATTATAGTCCTACATTGCCTAAGTGAGGGAAGGAGATGTGCTATATATATGCAGGTTTGGATCTCCATAATAAGATGCATTCTAAAGTCGTGAGGGTGGTTAAGCCCAAATCGGACGATATCTTACTATGTGGATCAGGTTGTTACAGAATGATATCAGAGCCGAACCTAGCTAGAAGTATGCCAACAAAGATGTTGGGCCTTAAGGGGGTGGATTGTAACACCTTGTGTGGACGAGCTCAGAGGCTAGCAAGTTACTAGAGGGATTATAATCTCACATCGCCTAAGGGAGGGAAAGGAATGTGCTATATGTGTGAGGGCTTGGATCTTCATAGTAAGACACATTTTACAGTCGTGAGGGTGATTAAGCTGTCACGCCCCAATTTTTAAACAACCTAAATTAATAAATTGTCCAAAATCCAAGGCACGTCAGGAACAATTTAAATGATACAGTCATGAGGCAATATATAAAATAATAAACTTCCTTAAAATTTATTCCTCTCAAAATGATATCAACATTTATCATACCTAAGCCACAAAATAAATCATAAAAATGAATTACATTAATCAATCCCAAATAAATCTTTGACTTAAAATCTGAACATTAATAACTAATCCCTACATCTAATTACCTAGGAAAACAATAAAATCAAAGTCTAACGGAAGATGTCAAATTCTCAGCTATTGCCATGTAGCTAAAACCTCCTTCACGCTCTAACTAACCCTAATAAGTCTCTGAGGTTGCACTCATTAAGAACGCACCCAAATTTGTAAAACAATACAAAATTCGAGTCAGTATATTAATACTGGTGTGAGCAAACTTATAAATTAAGACACAACTACATAATTAAATAACATTCAAATAATATGCATTTCACCTTAAGAAAGACATGTAGTTCTCATTCGATGATGTGTGAGCTTTTAGTTTCTTCTTTCAAGACAACCCTAAATACATGCTAAAATAATCCATGCAAATTTACATGTTATGATAAATTCAAGGTTTTCTTTATTTTCCTAGTTTTTTTAGCTTCTTTTCCACATTCGCACCTTCCTTCCGTGCCGAACACACCTCACCTAAGTGTGCCTCATTTGCCTTCAAAACCACTCGGAGCGTACTTGTCTCAAATGGGATGTCACATCGATGGACATGTCATCTCACCCGAAGCTCGATCCATGGCAAGCGTTTTCTAAATATTACATATACCACCAAACTCACATGGAACGGCATACCCAATATGCAAGTAAGTTTGTATGCCAAAATTATATAACAAGTATAAATGCAAGTCTGTATGCTAAAACATTTTTTTCGAAGTTGTGAAAAAAGAGAACATTACTAAATGTTTATATTTGTGAATAACAATGGGGATAACAATATGAATAATAACATCTGTAAGTGACATTATGAAATACAGTGTAATTCCTGACCTTTTTTTAACTACAATGTGAAATTTGTAAACATGATGTAATCACACCATGTAATTCCTGACATTTTCTTTTCTTTTCTTTTCAACACCTGTGATAGGATTGATAATGATACACCCCACTTGCAAATAGAATAACAATATCTTTAAGCACTTCCCTTGGTGTAAGGAAACTTCTGTACAAAAATATGGCTTCTAAATTTTCAATTAAACATTGACTTGTTAATGTCAGAACCTTAAGAAGCTACCAGCTAGAGTGTATCTTCCCTGTTGCCCTATGGTCTAAAAGCAATCAATGATATTTCATTATTTTGATTCTTTACTAAAGGACCCATACAAGTTATATAGGAAAATTAGTATGACATTGGAAACGGACACGTGTCTGTCCACAGTCTTAGATGTGTCTTAATCTCTTCTTTATTATTTGTTGGGTACTTTCAGATTTGTACACCCACTAAGAAGACCATCACATGAATAAGAGAAGAGTCGTTCTACTGTGCCCGGTACAGTGCCCGGTACAATGCCCGGCATGTGCCAGGCACGTGCCAGTACCATGAGAGGGATGAAAAGCTTAAAAAAAAAAAAAAAAAAATCGCAAAAACTCTCTCGACTGCGCCTCTTCCAGCTCGCAATTAGGGCAGCAAACTGCGCCTCCTCCACCTCCGCCTCCGTCCAAAGTGCGCCTCCTCTACCTCCGGCTCCGTCCAAAGTGCGCCTCCTCCTCCTCCAAACTGCAACCTGCGATTAGGTACCACCCCTATCTATCTATGTCATCTGTTTTTTGTTGAAAATTTTATGGTTAAAGGAAAGGATTTGCTATAGCTTTCAATTTAGGTTTTTGCGTTTTTTTTTCCCTGTATAAGTTTAGAACAGATGATGGTTATGGAATTTTTTTTTTTTTTTTATGGTTAAAGGAAAGGATTATGGTTATGGAAATTACTTGTGCTTTGTTATTTTTTTATGTTAGTTGGAAATTTTATGGTTAAAGGAAAGGATTTGCTATAGCTTTCAATTTAGGTTTTCAATTTTTTTTTCCCTGTATAAGTTTAGAACAGATGATGGTTATGGATTTTTTTTTTTTTTTTTTTATGGTTAAAGGAAAGGATTATGGTTATGGAAATTACTTGTGCTTTGTTATTTTTTTATGTTAGATCAGTTCAGATTCTAATTTTCCATCAATTATGTGTTCAATTTGTCATATTTTCAGGGATGGATACATTAGAAAATAGCGAATGTATGGAAAATTTTGAATCTGTAGAGTCGATAAAAGAGCCTTTCGTAGGAATGGAATTTAATAACATTGATGAGTATCAGTCATATTATCTTGATTATGGTAATAAAAAGGGATTTCCAGTGAGAGTAAGGTCAACTGAAAAGGATGATGAGGGAAACCCTAGATATCTTATTCTTGTATGTGGTCGGGCTGGAAAATTTAAAAGTCAAGCAGAAAGTGTTATAAAAATGCGTCCCTCTTGTAGATGTGGTTGTTTGGCTAAGATTAGAGCTCTTATACGCCCTGATGGAACAGTGAAAGTGACAACAGTAACTGATGATCACAATCATGATTTGAGCCCTACAAAATCAAGATATTACAAAAAAAATCGAGTTATGAGCCAATATGTGAAGAAGAGGCTTGAATATAATGATAGGGCGGGCATTAGGCCAAATAAGAATTTTTCTTTGTGTGTGGTTGAAGTTGGTGGGAATGATAATATGATATTTTCCCAAAAAGATTGTTACAACTATTTGCATAAAATAAGGCAATTGAGACTTGGTGTGGGGGATGCGACGGCACTGCAGAACTACTTTCAAAAGATGCAAGCTAACAATGCTGATTTTTTCTATTTGATGGATTTGGATGACAATGGGACTTTAAGAAATGTCTTTTGGGCTGATGCATGGAGTAGAGCAGCTTACAAGGAGTTTGGTGACGTCATTACTTTTGACACTACGTACTTAACTAACAAGTACGAAATGCCATTTGCTCCTTTTGTTGGGGTAAATCATCACGGTCAGTCAATACTTCTTGGATGTGGATTGATATGTAGTGAGACAGTACAAGAGTTTGTTTGGCTTTTCAAATCTTGGCTTGTGTGTATGAATGATTGTGCTCTAGCTGCTGTAATCACTGATCAGGACAGAGCAATGAAGAAAGCCATCGAAATTGTGTTTCCCAACACACGCCATAGATGGTGCCTATGGCATATTATGAAAAAGTTGCCTGAAAAACTGTCGGGTTACAATGAATACGAGGCTATAAAATTTGCAATGCTAAGAGCAGTATATGATTCTCTGTCTCATGAAGAGTTTGAAGAATATTGGTGTGGGTTCATTGAGAAATTTAACCTTGAAAATAATGATTGGTTGAGTGGATTATATGATGAAAGAAGTCGTTGGGTACCCACATTTCAGAGGAATACTTTTTGGGCAGGGATGTCTTCAACACAAAGGAGTGAAAGTATGAATGCTTTTTTTGATGGTTATGTAAATTCAAAGACCACACTAAAGCAATTCGTAGAACAATATGAGAATGCACTACGAAGTAAGGTTCAAAAAGAAGTTGAAGAGGACTTCAAATCGTTTAGCCGTTGCCTTCCTTGCATTACTCCTTACGCATTTGAGAAAAAATTTCAAGCTGCCTACACCACAAATAAATTTAAGGAGTTTCAAACAGAGATTGCAGGAAGATTATGGTGTGCAGTTAATCATCATGTCATGGAGGAGTATGGCTTTCAGGTTTATTGTGTTTCGGAAGACAGGTTGATAGGAAATGCATACAGGTCAATCAATTTTAAAGTTTATTTTAATGATGATGACTTCAATATTAAGTGCAATTGTCAGCTTTCAAAAGGGATTTGTACAAAGTGAAACAAAGACCTCTTCCTAAAGTATTCTATAAGGCACTTGGTACAACTAATATATGAAAATGATACCCAAAAATCAGGCTGTTCTGACTTTCTTTCAAGGGAGCAAAACAGCTGAACGACATCAGAACTTGCAGAAATCAAACTAGGGGGTGATGAAATTAGAGAAAACTAAAACACCCCAAAACTAAAATACCCCAAAGCATTATTGAATCCATACATACAAAAGGTTAATAGCAAATGGATTGAATCCATACATACAAAGGGTTAATAGCAAATGGACATCCAGATCAAACATTTCTAAAACAAAAGTTCGGATTCAGAGAGTCACCTGCAAAAAAATCGATCAAGAGAATGAGGCTTCCTTCTAAAATCGATCAAGGCCTCCTCTCCCTCAACTGAGATTCTTCAACTTTTTTTTTTTTTTTTTTAGGTTTCGAACAGACAACCAAGAGAATGAGGGATAATGAGGTTTGCTTCTAAACTCGATCAAGGCCCAGCACGTCTCTTCCTTTCCTCAGATCGTCCTCTCCCTCAGCTGAGTCGTCCTCGTCTCCCTCAACCGAGATTCTTCAACTTTTTTTTTTTTTAGGTTTCGAACAGACAACCAAGAGAACGAGGGAGAATGAGGTTTGCTTCTAAACTCGATCAAGGCCCCAGCACATCTCTTCCTTTCCTCAGATCGTCCTCTCCCTCAGATGAGTCGTCCTCCTCTCCCTCAGTTGAGATTCTTCAACTTTTTTTTTTTTTTTTTAGGTTTCGCCCTTGGAACAGACAACCAAGAGAAGGCACACCTTCATGTCTCCTCTGTAAGTCATCTAAACTCGATCAAGGCCCAGCACGTGCCTGGTACCATGCGTTGCACGTGCTGGGCATCATCCGGGCATTAGGCCGGGCATTAGAGCGGGCACAGTAGTTTTTGCGATAAGAGAATGACCCCAACAACATCATCAACCTTCACATAGCCATCAATCACATGTGTCCATGTCACAGCCTTAGATGTGTACTTATCATACACATTGGGAATTATCAGTTATTCATTTAAACCCCATGAGGACATACAAACTCGTATTGACAGTTTGCAATAACGTATAATTACAAGGCGATGACATGCATACTGAAACCATGATATAAAATATAGAGGTCAAAAAATTAGTAGAGTTTTCACTTACAATTTTCGAGAACCTCAACGTCGAAGTAAAACTTTTCCTCTATCTCCTCCTTTTCTTCTATGTAAGTTTTTTTTTCCTATGTGTGTGTATATAAAGAAAGGAGGTGACTAGAGTTTTCTTTTAAAAGGGTTTTAATTAGGGTTTTACCTAATCTTCGCTAAACGCGCCAACCACATCTACAACCACATCTACTTTTTTTCATATCACAACCCTAACTCCCAGTTAATATTCTTACGTATTTATATAGGTATAAATATCACCAAATAATTAAATAAGTGACAGCATATTTGCAAGTAATTAGGTGGGTATTACGATATACACACCTCAAAAGAATCTCGTCTTGAGATTCGGTAGGATTAGAGCTAGGCGAATAATTCTGGGTGCATCTGTTTTATTTTGTCCTCTAGCTCCCAGATGACATCATTCTCCTTTTTGCTCCACTGAACTTTGACCAGGTTGATTTTCTTTTGTCGTAGTTGATTCACGTCATGATCAATCATCATCACCGGCCCAACCATATAAGTCCAATCTTCATTAAGTTCAATAGCAGTAGGTTGAACAATCTGAGTTGGGTCTTTTTAACACATTTCCTCAACATCGAAATATGAAAGACATTATGAATCATCGACAAACTAGGCGGCAATGCAAGTTTGTAAGCTAAGTGACCAACACATCCAACAATCTCGAACGGCCCAATGTTCCGCGGGCTCAACTTCCCTTTCTTGCCAAATCTCGTCACACCTCGCATGGGAAACACCTTGAGAAAAACTAAATCACCAACCGCGAACACTACACTCTTTTGCTTCTGATATGCATAACTTTTCTTGTCTACTCTGAGCAGCTTTTTATCCTTCGGCCTAATAATCTCAATCTTCTCTACAGTCTCCCTAACAATCTCTAGCCCCAACAATACTGTATATCTAACCTCCGCCCAACAACTAGGGGATCTACACGACCTACCATACAAAGCCCCAAAGGGTGTCATGCCAATGCTCGATTGATAACTGTTATTATACTAGAACTCCATCAATGGTAAATGATCTTCCCAACTACCATAAAAATCCATGATGCAAAATCACAACATATCCTCCAAAATTTTATTTACCCGCTCAATTTGCCTGTCAGTCTATGGATGATACACAGTGCTCATAGCCAAGGTAGTACCCATAGCACGTTGGAAATTTTCCAAAATGCCGATGTAAACCAGTGTTCTAAAAATCGGCCTAGGCGGCCGCCTAGACGCTAGAAGGTAGAAAAACGCCCAGATTAATGGCTGGGCGGGTTCTGGGCAGTCTAGGCTGGTCTGGGCGGCCTAGGCGGTGTGGGTGAGTTTTTTTTTTTTTTTTTTTTAATAAGGCTGATTGTGTTCTTATTTTATTTTTCTTGTGCAATTTAAGTTAGGTAGCACGACCAAACAAAAAGAGCTTGAGAAATTATGCTTGCATGTTTAACAAGTCAAGGCCTACTGTATGTATGTCGATTACTTTTAAGGAAGCAAGTCTCAAACACTTTACAATGTGGATTCATATTTGATTATGAGTGAGGCTAGGGAATCAAGTTTAGCAACCAAGATGATTTGGCATCATTAGAGGAGGTTTTTTTTGTACTGATGAAGTACCAGCTACAGATCGTTGTGATGGTTTAGTACCAATCAGTCCATTCCAACTAGTAGTACTCAAACAATATACGATCTAAGTTATGAATGATAAATTAGTTTGACTATGTTTTCAATTACTCGAATTATTTTCAAAATGAAATACTTTCGTACGCTTGTGGATACTTGGAAATCTGATTTTTGATTTGGTTCACTGAAATTGACAAACTACTGTACTTTTGCGGAATGAGGTTTGTTTCGGATGGACTAACTACTGCTTGGAAGGCCCTTTATTCTTGGGGATGTAGCAGTGTTCAGAATTTTTCTTCTGCAGGAGATATTGAAGGATGTTTTTGTTGTTGGAAATTCTGATGCAAATATAGTCTAGGAGGTGCTTGGTTTGCAAGAAGCAATCTTCCTTGTATAAATTTTTGTTGGAACCGATGATTTTTTATTTCGAGCATGTTTTGATACATAAACTAGATTCCTAATATATAAAATAATGAAAATTTTCTTTCTGTTGATGATCAATACTTGATTCTAAAAATGGCATTCGTCGTGTCACCGTTTTGACAGTCATGGGCCAAGGACTTGCTGTTTGTGATTCAAGAGGTCAGGAAAGGAGTAGCCTTGTGGTTCCATTTTTCATCGGAAGTCTATCATTTAACAAACCTGTTTTGTGTCTTCAAATCAACATTTTAGGTAAAAAATAACTCAAAATTAGCTCCAGATTGCTGTTGAGGCCCCTTAACTTTGTCGAACAGAAAATCCTATACGAAACCTAGTTGTATGCTCCAAAAACACTTACTGGAGGTGTTCTGTTGAAGAAACGAAAGAGTTTTCTTTTCTGAAAAAAATGCTGAAAATTTTATGTAATTATGCATAGTAAATTTAAAATTTGAATTTAGGGTGTATTTGATTTCAAGGAAAATTTGCCATGGAAAAATTACAAAAAAGGAAAAGAAGAGGCAGAGGAAAAATATGAATCTTTGACGGCAAAAGATTTTTTAGTTTCAAGAGCTTAAGAAAGTATTTTTCACAATTTTGTAACAAATCAAGAGGATAGTAATCACAAAATTCATATTTTTCATTACATAAGTCTGTACAAATCAAGAGGATAGTTATAATTCACGATAGGTCTGTACAATTACATAAGTGCTCTATCTGCCCTTCCCTATGCAATATTTTGGAGGCCAGATTTCAGAGCATTCAAAACCATAGAAGAAACAGTACATAATAGAAAACTCTTTACAGTACTAACTCCAATATCGTTCAAGTCTGCACAACAATGTCTACTGGAATGTGAGTAATGCTCATACCCGAATCCCCCTTTGGTTGAAAGTTGAAACAAAACACTATTATTCTTGAATTTCAATAAAATGGAGATCTAATTGGATAATAAGGCATTGTAACAACCAATTTAGAATTATCAATCAATTATTTTATCCAATTACTTCTTACATCTTTATTGCTTCTTCACTTTTTTGAATCCCGAAATTCTTTTTCTTCTATAATACCTCTCCTTTTCCTTCAATTCTCCCATCGGGATCTCTGACTCTCCTTCTTCATTTTACTATCTGATGCACCACTTTGAAATCGAGTTTTGAATACATGACACATTAAGTTTTTATTTACATATAAGGACATTGCATGTGCATCCCCTCACTCTCTCATAGTCGAAATGAAAGCTCATTCAAGCTCATTCACTTCTCTCTCATCCATCTCCTTCACTTCACATACTTCAAGGCTTAGATTTTGGTAACTTCCTTTAATTTTTTTGTAGATTCAACTCATTCATAAATAAGATGGATTATGCACGAGAATTATTATCTTTAAGCACATCTTGTACTGCTTGAAATTAATGACAATCTAGTAAGGGAGCTGGTATGTGCACCCACATTTTCCTCCTTGTACCACCTGCCAGAAAAATTATATTCCGGCAATTTTCACTAGAAAACTCGATGTGTCAAGGTTAAACGCGATTCCACCAACTTTCGACCATTTCTAACCATTTTTTTAACACCCGTTGCTCGATTTTGAGTGTGATTTGAAAACTTGTTTATTTTGAAGGTTGTTTGTGTGTGATTTGGAAGGTTGAAAGATGAGGAAGATTGGTTGAAAATAGAAGTGCTTTGGGTTGAAGACGAAGATAATTTGGCTCAGGTCGATAAAAGAACAGATTTGGGCGAGTTTCCCAAATGATACTCACAAACCTTCAGGCGAGTTTGTGTTAAAAGACTCGCATAATCTTTTTTTCTAAGAAAAAAAGAACGAAAATTACTTTGTGCCTTGGCACAAGAAAAATTGCGAGTATCTGTAAAGAAACTCAACCAAGGGTTTGCGAGTACTACAAATGATACGCGCAAACCCTTGGTCGAGTTTTTATATAAATACTCACAGTTTTTCTTGCATGGTGGCACAAAGTAGTTTTAATTCTTCTTTTTTTCGTAAATAAATAGATCCAACAAAACCTCGTTATGAGGTTTGTGAGTGTCCAAAATGACACTCGCCCAGATGTATTTTTTGTCAGTCCAAGCCAAACTCCTCATTACTTCACCTCCGTCTTCAATAAACTTCTTTTACCTTCAACCATACTCCTCACTTTTAGCCAAACTCCTCTTCAAACTTTTTGGAACCCCTTAGGAACCCACAAGGCTCAATCCCCTTTCATTCATATTATATCATCCATCCTCAAGCTTCATCCATCCAAAATCACTTTCATCTTCAATAAACCATCTCTATTTTGAAGCTTTTAAAGTATACAAAAAGCTTCAAATCAAGCAATCGACTTGAGAAATCGATAAAAATGAGTTAAGGAGGTTTAAAATGTCTGAAAAAATGAGCATACAAATTAGTAACTGAAATTTCAGAAATCCTGCAATAGATTTATATTTGAAATCTTGATATTGAAACCCACAATTTGGATCGAGCCCCTAATTTAGTAAAAAAAGATCGACCAAACACTCAAGTGGAATTTTGACCAAAGGCACCCACCTAATTTTATAAAGTCAAACAAAATTGACTCCTAAGATTCTTTTTTGTGTTCATCTTCTCCAACAAAGCCACATTTACCTCCTCAATCTGCAATTCATCAACTGCATTCTTCACTAGGGGTGGGCATCCCATCCCGCGATTCCGATCCCGTCTCGTCCCGATTTTTTCGGGTCTTAATGAGATTGAATAATTTCATCCCGATCCCGTCCCGTCCCGATCTAGAATGGGATGGGATGGGATGGGATGAAGATTTTCAATCTCGCCAATCCCGTCCCGGCCCGAGCTAATTTTTTAATATTTATTATTAATATTTTTATTTATTTATTTATTTTTATTCATATAAACTTACAGATGACTGACAGAAACTCATGGTGTTTGTAGTGGTAACAGAAATGTTACTTCAAGAAATAAATATTCATTAAGCAAGAGAAAGATAGCAGACTGTTGCTTGGATTCCCAATAAAAGTGGCTCCAATTATTTAACTTCCAAATATTGATAATACCCCGGTGAAAATGAAAAATAACAATTAACTGAGTAATACATATTCAGAAGGGAACATTCGGGGCGGAGCCAAGAATTTGAGATGCCCCGGGATGTAAAAATAATTTTTTTTAATTACAATATATGTATTGATGGTAAACCATTATGAATATGTTAGAGCATCACCAATAGGTCTATATTTTTTCCCTAACAAAAGATGAAATGTCATTTTGTCAAGGAACCATGAATTTTGTTTCCCACAGTAATGAAATTGTAAAATCAGTTGGGAGGGATTTAGTAGTTACCCTTATATTTGCATGCCACATCTATATCTAATTATAAGAAAGTTATTTTTCACGCTCTTATATGATGATAATTTTCGCAGCAGTCACAGGCAGCACGCTGATCCCGTATGAACGGGATGGGATAGGGATGGGTATATCTCGTCCCATCCCATCTTGTGCCTTCACCTATTCTTCACATCTTCAACCATCCTTGAATTTCTCCTTCCCTTCTCCCGTCCCTCTCCCCAACCTTTTCTCTGTTCTATCTCGCCCTCTACCTGTACCTCTATCTTTATATATATTGTTCTCAATCTCTCACACTTTCTCATCCTCGATCAATCTCTCCACAAATTCATTTGTTCAGCTGAGAATTTGAAGGAATCAATTTTTTGGTCTAATTGATGAAGTCTTTAACACATTTCTCTATCAAAATCCTTCGAACTGTAAGTTTTTGCTAAACCTACATCGAAGTATCTTCACCTCTCCAAGACTTTAACATTGTTCATTTTTCTCTGCTCATACCAACAATGACGATTGATGAACTTCAACAAGTTCTAGTTTTTTTGTCTCGTTCTCCAACATGAATTAATGTGTACCAAGGCTGTTGTGAAGCCATAAGCAAACTTTCATTAAGGATTATAGAATTATTGGGGATAAGCCTTGAAAAAAATATGTTCTTTATAATCGTTATTTAAAATCAATAGCAACAACAAAATACTCAATTTCAATAAACCGAGTCTATTTGGTTCGAAATCGTAATTTAGAATCAAATAAAACCATATATTTTGGCATAAATAAACCAATTAAAAAATTCTCAAATCTCACATCAGCTTTATAAATCAAGTCGGACAAACCATAAAACACTAGAATTTTTTATATATCTAAAATGGGTATTTGAAAAAATACACTTTTTTGTGGGCTTTGAGAATCTGTTTATAAAATAAATGGCTAGAAAGACTCGGTTTACAAAATAGAGTGCATATTGAATGAATATGGTATTTATAGCCGGAAAAAAAAATTGATATCTTTGAGTCGGTTTTTAAAATCGAGTCTATAAATCAATTTCTTTTTTAATTGTGCGATTTTCAAAACTGAGCCAAGCAAATCACAAAAAGCTGATTTTTTTTCTATGAAGCTACAAATCAGATTGACACCCTATTACAAATCAAATCATAACTTCTTTTTTTCCGAAACTCAAAATACAAAATTGTTTAGTTGTCACACTATGTGTGAGTGAACTCTAAGGCTGACAGCTCCAAGTGTGGGCAAGCTCAGAGGGTGACAGATTACTAGGAAGGATTATAGTCTCACATCACTTGGGTGGGGAAGAGGATGTGATGTATATGTGCAGGCTTGGATATTCATAGTAAGACACTTTTTAAAGCCGTGAGGTAGGTTAAGCCCAAAACGGTCATTATCTTACTATATGGATCGGGTCGTTACAGAATGGTACAAGAACCGGACGTAGCTGAAGTGTGTCAACGATGATGTTGGGTCTTAGGGAGTGGATTGTAACACCCTGTGTGGTGGACTCTGAGGCTGACAGCTTGAAGTGTGGGCGGGCTCAGAGGTTGACAGACTACCAAGGGAATTATAGTCCTACATTGCCTAAGTGAGGGAAGGGGATGTGCTATATATATGCAGGCTTGGATCTCCATAATAAGATGCGTTTTAAAGTCGTGAGGGTGGTTAAGCTCAAACCGGACGATATCTTACTATGTGGATTAGGTTGTTATAGAATGGTATCAGAGTCGAACCTTGCTAGAAGTATGCCAACAAGGATGTTGGGCCTTAAGAGGGTGGATTGTAACACCTTGTGTGGACGAGCTCAGAGGCTAGCAAGCTAATAGGGGGATTATAATCTCACATCGCCTAAGGGAGGGAAAAGAATGTGTTATATGTGTGAGGGCTTGGATCTCCATAGTAAGACACATTTTACAGTCATGAGGGTGGTTAAGTTGTCACGCCCCGATTTTTAAACAACCTAAATTAATAAATTGTCCAAAATCCAAGGCACGTCAGGAACAATTTAAATGTTACAGTCATGAAGCAATATATAAAATAATAAATTTCCTTAAAATTTATTCCTCTCAAAATGAGATCAACATTTATCATACCTAAGCCACAAAATAAATCATAAAAATGAATTACATTAATCAATCCCAAATAAATCTTTGACTCAAAATCTGAACATTAATAACTAATCCCTACATCTAATTACCAAGGAAAACAATAAAATCAAAGTCTAACGGAAGATGTCAAATTCTCAACTATTGCCATGCAGCTAAAACCTCCTTCAAACTAACCCTAATAAGTCTCTGAGGCTGCACTCATTAAGAACGCACCAAAATTTGTAAAACAATACAAAATTTGAGTCAGTATACTAATACTGGTGTGAGCAAACTTACAGATTAAGACACAACTACATAATTAAACAACATTCAAATAATATGCATTTCACCTTAAGAAAGACATGTAGTTCTCATTCGATGATGTATGAGCTTTTAGTTTCTTCTTTTAAGGCAACCCTAAATACATGCTAAAATAATCCATGCAAATTTACATGTTATGATAAATTCAAGGTTTTCTTTATTTTCCTAGTTTTTTTAGCTTATTTTCCACATTCGCACATTCCTTACCTGCCAAACACACCTCACCTAAGTGTGCTTCATTTGCCTTCAAAACCACTCGGAGCGTACTTGTCTCAAATGGGATGCCACATCGATGGACATGTCATCTCACCCGAAGCTCGATCCATGGCAAGCATTTTCTAAATATTACATATACCACCAAACTCACATGGAACGGCGTACCCAATATGCAAGTAAGTTTGTATGCCAAAATTATATAACAAGTATACAAGCATACTAAAACGTATTGACAGTTTGCAATAACGTATAATTACAAGGCGATGACATGCATACTAAAACTATGATATAAAATAGAGAGGTCAAAAAATCAGTAGAGTTTTCACTTACAATTTTCGAGAACCTCAACGTTGAAGTAAAACTTTTCCTCTATCTCCTCCTTTTCTTCTATGTAAGTTTTTTTTTTTCTCTTTTTGTGTATACAAAGAAAGGAGGTGACTAGAGTTTTCTTTTAAAAGGGTTTTAATTAGGGTTTTACCTAATCTTCGCTAAACGCGCCTACCACATCTACTTTTTTTCATATCACAACCCTAACTCCCAGTTAATATTCTTACATATTTATATAGGTATAAATATCACCAAATAATTAAATAAGTGACAGTATATTTGCAAGTAATTAGGTGGGTATTACGATATACACACCTCAAAAGAATCTCGTCCTGAGATTCGGTAGGATTAGAGCTAGGCGAATAATTTTGGGTGCATCTGTTTTATTTTGTCCTCTAGCTCCCAAATGACATCATTCTCCTTTTTGTTCCACTGAACTTTCACTAGGTTGATTTTCTTTCGTCGTAGTTGATTCACGTCATTATCAATCATCATCACCGGCCCAACCATATAAGTCCAATCCTCATTAAGTTCAATACCAATAGGTTGAACAATCTGAGTTGGGTCTTTTTAACACATTTCCTGAACATCGAAATATGAAAGACATTATGAATCATCGACAAACTAGGCGGCAATGCAAGTTTGTAAGCTAAGTGACCAACACATCCAACAATCTTGAATGGCCCAATGTTCTGTGGGCTCAACTTCCCTTTCTTGCCAAATCTCATCACACCTCGCATGGGAAACACCTTGAGAAAAAACTAAATCACCAACCGTGAACACTACACTCCTTTGCTTCTGATATGCATAATTTTTCTTGTCTACTCTGAGCAGTTTTTTATCCTTCCCCTAATAATCTCAATCTTCTCTACAGTCTCCCTAACAATCTCTAGCCCCAACAATACTGTATATCTAACATCCGCCCAACAACTAGGGGATCTACACGACCTACCATACAAAGCCCCAAAGGGTGTCATGCCAATGCTCGATTGATAACTATTATTATACTAAGACTCCATCAATGGTAAATGATCTTCCCAACTACCATAAAAATCCATGATGCAAAATCACAACATATCCGCCAAAATTTTATTTACCCGCTCAATTTGCCTATCAGTCTATGGATGATACATAATGCTCATAGCCAAGGTAGTTCCCATAGCACGTTGGAAACTTTTCCAAAATGCAGATGTAAACCAGTGTTCTAAAAATCGGCCTAGGCGCTAGAAGGTACAAAAGCACCCAAATTAATGGATGGGCGGGTTCTGGGCAGTCTAGGCGGGTCTGGGCGGCCTAGGCGGTCTGGGTGAGTTTTTTTTTTTAATAAGGCTGATTGTGTTCTTGTTTTATTTTTCTTTCATTTATTTAGAAATAAGCAATTTAATTATTTTTTATTCGGTATATGTCTAAATGTAGCATAGGATGATTACTTAATGGAATTTTCAAAAGATCTATCGGTACCAATTTTAGTAATGTAGATTTTATCAAACATGACTGAGGTTATTCATGCAATTTGAAGAAAAATAAAAGAGTAGGTTTGGATATTTGTCCACAAATTCAACTTTGTATAAAGTACCCATCATGACCAACTTCAGTAATTTGAGTCTTAATAAATTTTGTTCACGATTGTTAATTTTTCATGTTTTTAAATTTTGCATATGTATCTTGGCATTAAATTGGATGCAATTGATAAAGTATTATGCTTAACTTTTGTAAATTATTAAAGTTATAATACAAAACCTAAGACCGCCTAGGCCCCTGGGTGCTAGGCACCTGCTCGCCGCCCGCCCACCGCCTAACGTTTTTTAGAACACTGATGTAAACAATGGATCTCTATTTGACACAATCGTAATAAGAACACCATGCAACCTTACCACTTCTCGGACATATATAGCTACTAACTTGTCGGTATTACAACATGCACCAACTGAGATAAAATGTGCACACTTAGTCAAACGGTCAACAATAACCCAAATTGACTCATTACCCTTCCGAGATCTAGGCAAACCATCAACAAAATCCATCGAATGTGTTCCCATTTTCACATGGGTATTTTCAAGGGTTGCAATAAACCAGAAGGCCTCTGATGTTCCGCTTTCACTTGTTGACAAGTAAAACAGTGAGAGACGTATTCCCCAACATCTCATTTCATGTCTTCCCACCAAAAACTTATTATCAAATCATGATACATCTTCATACCACCTGGATGAATAGTAAATTTAGAACGGTGAGCCTCATCCATAATCTCTTTTTTTAATGCCTCCAAATTTTTTAAGCGAAAACCACTGCTACTAATTATAAATCATGTGTAGCGTATCGCCTTTCATGTGGCTTTAATTGCCTAGAAGCATAAGAACTACTTTTTGATCTTACATCAAAACACACCCCAAACCTGTTCCGCTAGCATCTGTAAACACCACTATCTTCCCGCCACGAATAAGAATGATTAAAATTTGAGGTGTAGTCAATCTTTGCTTCAATTCTTGAAATACATTCTCACAATCCTTAGTCCAGATAAAATTGACATCCTTTCTGGTCAACCTCGTCAAAGGTGCTGCAATCAACGAACATATCTCAATAAACCTCCTGTAATACCCAGCCAACCCTAAGAAATTTCGAATTTCACTAGCATTAGTTGGTTGTTTCGATTCTTTAACTGCTGCAACTTTGTCAGGATCGACTGCTATCCCTTCACTAGAAATCACATGCCCAAGAAATTTCACATTTTTCTCCCAAAAGTGGCACTTACTAAATTTAGCATACAACTTGTGATCTCTTAAGGCCCGCAACAATATTTTCAAATGCTCTCAATGGTCCTCCATGTTTCGGGAATATACCATAATATCATCAATGAAAATGACAACAAACTTATTAAGGTACACGCGAAAAATATGATTCATCAAATTCATAAATAAAACATGAGCATTGGTCAATCCAAATGGCGTGACAAAAAATTCATATAACCCATACGGAGTCTGAAACGTTGTCAGATGTATGTTCTGCTCTTCAACACCCATCTGATTATGCTCTGTTCTTCAACACCCATCTGATGATACCCAGTTTCAAATCCAACTGTGAAAAAACAACCGCCTTTTCAACTGATATAACAAGTCATCTATCCGCGGAAGAGGGTAGTTATCTTGATGGTCACCTTATTTAGTTCTCTATAGTCGACACACATCCTCAAAGTATCATCATTCTTAAAAGAAAAAAAATAGCAAGTGAAAATTACTTGGTCGAATAAACCTAGGTACAAACACCTCAAAGGATTAACCATATAGTTACACACAAATATACACATATAGATAACTATTATAAATAAAACATAACGAGAGAAATTTCTTACCCCTTCTGGAGTAATTCCTCTAGTTAAACTTTCATCTCATCCAACTGCTTGGGAGCCAATCGATATGCATATTTTGAAATCGGTGTTGCCCCAGGCAACAAATCAATTTGAAATTCAACTTCTCTCTTGGGTGGTAGCCGGGAATCTCCTGAAATACATCTACATAATCTTTCACCACCTCAACCATGCTAATATCTTCTCTGGTATATCCATAGAGTATAGAATGCTCATCATTATTAAGTCCCCACAAGGTTCACAAACATGACTAATTCGCGGCAAGTATCTATCAAAACGGTCATCGCGACACAATTTATAGTAAAATGGTTTTTACTCAACCAATCCATCCCAAGAATAACATGAAAACTCTAAAAATTCATAACTATCAAATCCGTGACAAATTTTCAACCAATTAAAGAGATCTCAAAATTTGTACATTGCTCAGATAATGTGACAGTGCTTCCTATGAGTGTCTCAACACATAAAGGTTTGATAAATGACATAGTTTTAAGGTTTTCTTGTTCTACCATTCGACAAGAAATAAAAGAATGAGAAACACCAAAATCAAATAATACTCGCAAGGGAAACTGAGTAGTAATGGTACATTCAACGTTCTCTTGTCCTGGTAAAATCGCAAATGCATGTGTTGGAACTGGTGGGCATGCATGCCATGCAGAGCACCTCGTCCACTAGGACAATCACGAACGAGATGCCCTGACCGATTACATCTATAGCATACCCTGTAAGTAGGAGCCTGCCCTCGCGGTGCTGCAGGTGCATGAGGTTGGGGAACATAAGGTCGAGGTTGCTGATATGGGCCTTGCGGGCACTAGTTCTGAAATGTTGGTCTCTGCCACTGTTGTCCCTTGGGACCTAAAGCTATTCTGCAGCCTGAAACCTCCCTAGAACTCAACTCCTCCCTAGGGCTTCTGCTGAAATTGACCTCCAGATTGGAACCTCGCTGATACTGAAATCCTGATCCTCGCGCTGATTCTAATCATAAGGCTTATACTTGTTCTAGTCTCGGTTCCCAGATGAACATGAGCTTCTAGACGACTCACCTACCCTGCTATTCTCCCTAGCCTCTTGAAAAACAACGTCTTGCTATTCAAACTTGAGAGCTAAGTCTAAAACTCTATCAAAGGGTAAAAAAGTTTCTGATAAATAATTACCTAAACCCCTGATAAACGTCTGGTTGTTCTTAGCAGTAGTATCCACCAAATACGGAGCATAACGAGTCAACTCATTGAACTTTGTCACATACTGAGTCACAGACTTTCTACCTTGAGTCAAACTATGAAATTCCGCAGCCAACTGAGATTTCATAGCTTCAGGCACAAACTGGCTATCAAATTTAGACTTAAAAGTCTCCCAAGTCATAGTGGTCGTATCTATACTCTCCTCGATAGAATCCCATCAATACCGGGCATTAGCATATATATATATATATATATATATATATATATTCAAAATTATGATCAGCTAATTCCTGTTTCTGCACCTCATTCATTTGCATCCTATTGAATATTGTTTCACATTTCTGAATCCATTTCTCAGCTGCAATAAATCTAGTCTCTCAATTGAATTCCCAAACTCCTTATTTCCTAGTGGTTGTTCTACACAACCTGCAAAAGTTGCGTCATCATAGCTCCCACATTCACCTGAACCATGTTAGTATTCTCCCCCTGAACATACGTACCGCTTGGTCCATTAGTGTTATTCCGCCCGTTACCACCATTCTGCACATTAGCACTATTCAATCGAGTGTTCGCCATCACCTTAAAGTGAAAATAAATAGACCGTTAATAATCGAAACGTTCATAACCCATTTCCACATTTTCAATGATCACCTAGACCTACCCTAGATCTAGGCTAACCAAATATTCTGATACCAAAATGTCACGCACCGATTTTTAAACAACCTAAATTAATAGATTGTCCAAAAACCAAGAACGACATGAACAATTTAAGTGATACAAACATGAGGCAATTTATAAAATAATAAACTTCCTTAAAATATATTCTTCTCAAAATGAGGTCACAATTTATTATACCTAAGCCACAAAATAAATCATAAAAAGGAATTACATTAATCAATCCCAAATAAATCTTTGACTAAAAATTCAAGCATTAATCACTGATCTCTACATCTAATTACCTACTAAAACGATAAAATCAAATTCTAACGAAAGATGTCAAATCCTCAGCGACCGCTACATAGCTAGAACGACATTCATGCTCCAACTAACCCTGATATGTCTTTGGGGTTGCGCTCATTAAGAACACACCCAAATTTGTAAAACAATACAAAATTCGGGTCAATATATTAATACTGGTGTGGGCAAATTTACAAATTAAGACACAACTACACAATTAAATAACATTCAAATAGTATGCATCTCACTTCAAGGAAGACGTGTGGTTCTCATTTGATGATGAATGAACTTTTAGTTTATTCCTTCAAGGCAATCCTAAATACATGCTAGCTTCTTTTCTACAATCACACTCTCCTCCTATGCCGAAGACACCTCACCCAAGTGTGTCTCCCTTGTCTTCGAAACCACTCAGAGTGTATATGTCCCAAGTGGGGTGCCACATTGAGGGATATGTCATCCCACCCGAAGTTCGATCATGGAAAGTATTTTCAAAATATTCCACGTACCACCAAACTCACATGGAACGATGTACCCGATATGCAAGCAAATCTACATACCAAAATTATATAACACGTAGATAAGCAAGTCTGTATGCTAAAACATTTTTTTCGAAGTTGTGGAAAAAAACATTACTAAATGTTTATATTTGTGAATAACAATGGGGATAACAATATGAATAATAACATCTGTAAATGACAACATGAAAATTTGTGACCAAGCACCATGTGAATAACAACATCTTATATACCCCCACATATAATAACATTTATACAATGACAACATCTGTAAAATACAGTGTAAATAACAAATTACCATTTTTTTTTTAACTACCATGTGAAATTTATAAACGTGATGTAATCACACCATGTACCATGTAATTCTTGACATTTTTTTTTCTTTTCTTTTCAACACTTGTGATTGGATTGATAGTGATATACCTCACTTGCAAATAGAATATCCTTAAACACTTTCCTTGGTGTATGAAAGCTTTTGTACAAAAATATGGCTTCTAAATTTTCAATTAAACATTGAATTGTTAATGTCAGAATTTTAAGGAACTACCAGCTAGAGTGTACATTCCTTGTTGCCCTAGGGTCTAAAAGCAATCAATAATATCTCCCTATTTTGATTCTTTATCAAAGGACCCATACAACTTGTATAGGAAAACTAGTATGACAATGGAAATGGACATGTGTTCGTCCACAGTCTTAGATGTGTCTTAATCTCTTCTTTATTATTTGTTGGGTATTTTCAGATCTGTACACTCACCAAGAAAACCACCACATGAATAAGATAATGACCCCAACAACATCATCACCCTTCACATAGCCATCAATCACATGTGTCCATGTCACAGCCTTAGATGTGTCCTTATCATACATATTGTGAATGATAAGTTATTTGTTTAAATCTCATGCGAGCATACAAGCTCCTATTGACAGTTTTCCATAACGTATAATTACAGGGCGATGACATGCATATTGAAACCATAATATAAAATAGAGGTCAAAAAATCAGTAGAGTTTCCACTCACAATTTTCGAGAACCCCAACGTCGTAGCGAAGCTTTTCCTCTATCGCCTCCTTTTATACTACGTAAAAAAAAAAATTAAGTGTGTATACAGAGAAAGGAGGTGGCTAGGGTTTTCTTTCAAAAGAGTTTTAATTAGGGTTTTACCTAATCTTCGCTAAATGCGTCCAACACATCTACTATTTTTTCCTATCACAACCCTAAGTCTCAATTAATATTCTCAAGTATGTATATAGGTATATATAACACCAAATAATTAAATAAGTGACAATATATTTGCAAGTAATTAGGCGGGTATTACATAAGCCCAAAGCGAACAATATCTTAGGGGTGGATTGTAACACCTTGTGTAGGCGGGCTCTAGGGCTGGTAACTCAAAGTGTGGGTGACCTTAGAGGCTGGCATGCTACTAGAGGGATTATAGTCCCACATCGCCCGAGGGAGGGAATGGAATACGCTTTATATGTGCGGGTTTGGATCTCCATAGTAAGACGTGTTTTAAAACCGTGAGGGTGGTTAAGCCCAAAGTGGATAATATCTTACTATGTGAATCAGATCGTTACAGAATGGTATCAGAGTCAGACCTTGAGGGTTGTTAAGCCCAAATCGGACATTATTTTACTATGTTGATCAGGTCCCTACAGATTGTAACAGCCTTGTGTGGGCGGGCTCTGAGACTGACAAACTACCTTGTGTGGGCGGGGTAAGAAGTTGACAGGCTACCATGTGTGAGCGGGCTTAGAGCCTGAAAGGCTACCTAGGCGTTATAGTTCCACATTGTTTAGGTGAAGGATGGAGATGAACTATATATATGTGCGTGTTTGGATTCCCTTGTTAATGCGTTTAGAAAATCATTAGGGGAGAATAAGGGAAACGCCCTAGAGGAGGTGGAGTCCAATAGGCCCGTAGATCACAAAGTGGACAATATCGTACCATGAGCGTAATCGCTATGAAAATCGTGAGGGGGAAGGTGATGGAAAGGCATTAAAGGAGGTGGAGCCTAATAGGCCCGTGGATCCCAAAGTAGACATTATCGTACCACGAGCGTAGTCGATGTGCCACTCTTATACGACACATTTGGAAAACCGTGAGGAGGAGGGTGAAGAAAAGGCCTTAGAAGAGGTAGAACCCAACAGACTTGTGAATCCCAAAATAGACAGTATTGTACCATGAGCATAGTTGTTGTGTCACACTGATATAACACATTTTAAAATTGTGAGGGTGGTTAAGTCTAAAGCGAACAATATTGTACCATGTGATCGGGTCGTTATATTAGTGTTATAGAAACTATACTCAATAACACTTCTACCCGCTTATAGAAATTACATTGGAGTACTTCCAAATAAATTAAATCAATTTTTACTTCAAAAACGTCACATTTATAATCATTATCAAATTGACACCTGTTACAAGTAAAATTATAACTTTACTTACGAAGCTTCGAAAAAATTTGTTTAGTATTTCAGAAACTAGACTCGATAATGCTTCCAACCATATATAGCAAGCACATTGTTTTGCTCGCGAACAAATCAATTTTGACTTCAAAGTTGATACATTCACAAACATTATCATATTGATACCCTGTTACAAATAAAATCATAATTTTTCCTATGAAACTTTAAATAAAAAGTTGTTTAGTGTCCTAGAAACTAGACTCGATAACACTTCCAACTATATGTAGCTAGCATACTGGAGTGATCACAAACAAATCATCTTGTACTTAAAATTTGATGCATTCATAAACAATATCATATTGATACCATTTGTTACAAATAAAATCATAACGTTTCCTACGAAGTTCCAAATAGAAAACCGTTTAGTGTTCTAAAGACTACACTTGACAAGGATTTCATGGATATGGGGCAAAATTATTAGAACGTAAGAAAATAAGTCAGATTTGACTTTGAATTCAGAGCATCTACCAATGCACCTCCAAGTACTAAAACTCAACCAGAATTACCACTTAATTTATACCGTTATAAATTGATATTTTTCATAAAAATAAGTATTGTTCAAATTTTGAAATTCATTTAAAAGCTTACACTACACCAAATTGGCATATTTGTAATAACTTAAAAAATAGTAATATTTTTGAGCTATTACAATCCACCAAACAATTTCAAGTTAAAACAAAATTTAGTCAACAAAATGAAAAATAGCTACACAAAAAAAGTGATACAATAAATTATATCACCATGAATAGTATCACTTGTAAGTCCATACTATTTGTGGTGATACAATTATTGAATCATTTTGTTTGTGAAAATGTGTAAAATTGATTTGTGAATTGTTATAGCTCAAAAGTGCTACTATTTTTTGGATTGTTACAAAAATGCTAATTTGGTGCAGTGTTACTTCATCATCATTGAAGAATTACATAAAAAATAGATTTAGAAAGTGATGGGGGCAAATGAGAAATTCAGGGTGAGAGAGAAGGGGGAAGTCAGGGTGAAGAATTTAAGAAAAATGAGGAGTATGATAAACATTAGATGAAGAGTTGAAAAAGGCATACAGTTGAAGTGAATTGAGGTGGAGAAGATGAAAAGTGAACATAAATAGTCATGGACCCAAGTCATTTAAAAGTGAGTGTTAACACCCTAAATAGTTGACTAATTCATCAAAATTATTTCACTGAATATCATATGGACCCAATTCACTTAAACATGTGATCTGATTAAGGGGGCTATGATCCAAACCGTGGGTGTCATTATCATGACCTATATATTTGACACTTCTAATGTTTAGACTTTGAACGAGTGTTTGAGTAAAAACAAGTGGTGGAAAGTAAGAATAAATTAAATCAAAATAAAATAAAATAAATAGACATTGTTTTAAATGGCTCATTTATTTTACTTGCCAATTTAGATTATCCATTTTTTTTAGTTGAAACTTTGAAGAAAGAAAAATTATGGATTGCACCAGAAACAATTTGTTAAAGTTCTCGTTCCTTGGACATATATGCATCGAAATATAAGTTTAAATCCGTACCGGCCATTAAATATCTTGATAAATGATGTTTGATATTTAATAAAGACTTATCCGGACCCTTATATAATGGAGGTCCAAATTATGTTTTGGCTCCGTACCTGTTGACCAAAGACTTGTTTGTATTGGTATTAGAGTATGCTCCATGCCGTTGGCATTCCATATAATTTTATTTTTGCTAAATATTTAATACTGAACACCTTTTTCACTATCCTCATTTTGACTATGAATCAATATTAAAGTGTAAATTTATTTTAAGGTAAAAATATATATTATAATTTTAGAGTTTCACTCAGTCAAATTTGAATCAGTTAGAAAAAAAATTTAAACGCCAAGAACGAGTTCTCCCCCAATATTTGAATTCACCAAAATATGAAGTTTAGAGTTTTTATTTAAATGTGCATTAAGACGCCCGACTCATTTTTTATGGTATGATCGATCCGTCTCATTGCTTTGAAAAATATAAAAAACGTGAAATACTTTTAAAATTTTAGCGCTCGTGTTGATCATTGATTTTGTTGGAAAAATCTTAAAAAATGTATTTCAACGATATTAACTTTACCAAAATCCGATAACGATGTAGATAGTTATGATAATTTTCATTTTGTTAAAAACAAAACACAATATTTTATCTCTCCGCCACATGTACATTCCACAAACTTTTTTCAAAAGTTTTTCATTATTTTTGCCCTTTTACATGTGTTATATTTACAAATATGCCATCATGGGAAATGAATCTCAACCCTCAAATTCAATACATTTTCCAACTTTTAATCATAACCATCTTTTATCTCTAATTCTTTCGATTTGATTTTGTCCCAATCAACAATAAATAGTAATGAATTGTAATATATATAGATTTCACTAAAGTCACAGGGCTTTAGCATAATTTAAACTGAGAGAGTACTTAGATGGTTAACAATTCTAATCTACAAAATCATGACTGCTTCGCAACCAAGTTATTATTCGCACCCATAGTTTCCTTTTTTCACAGCCACATCCCATGAAATATTCAAGTGATGACCATCTCACACTCGTACAACCCCAAGCAGTAGCACCCACCTTGAACCCATTTCTCAATTTTCATCAAAACTCCAAACCCTTCGATTCCAAGTTTAATTACATAGAAACTGGGATGATCAAAACTAGCTCGGATTGAAGGAGCATCTGAATCATTTGCTCCAAAGTTCGAGTCTTGCAAGCAGAGAAGATGACTGTGGTGGAGAAGCACATACATGATAAACTGGATGTTGGGATCATTGAAGGAAGCGATTTTTCACCATGGGTATGTTTCAAGTTTTCATCTTTTTCTTGTTTTCGTCTTCTGCATGTTTGTTTCTTTCAATTTCAGACTCAATTCATTTGTTTTCCCAGTGTTTTCATTGTTGTTGTTTTCCAAGTGTTTTCCAAATTAGAAATGTATTGACACTACATGGAAATGTAAATTTAACTACTTGTTAGGTGTAAATTGTGGATCCTAAGTGGTACCAATCGACCCCGGCTTTGATTTGGCCGATCCGGATGGTTCTTTAATGGTAGTAATGAACCTTTCTTCAATTGGAAATGTCAGTGCATACAAGTATTTGATTGCTATACTGTTAATGTGCTTAGAGAGCTTCACGATTAATGTTCCTTTTAAAAAATAAGAGAATCAGGGGTATCCTTTGGTAAATGAGCAAGCTTTGCAATTACGGTATCTTTACTTATTAGATATCTAAAAATTGTTGCTAGAAGAAGTGAGTTGTAAGCATGAAAGGTGTTAGCAGTTGGAAATATTTCAATGATGGGGTGCATTTGTATATTGATTTTCGGAGAAGTTATTTATGTAAGAACAGAGGAAGAAGCCTCATTGAATGCTATATAGTTTCTTTCTAGAAAGGGAGGACGATATTGACAAAAAAAATTTGAAAGGCAAAACAAGAAACGAATTTACTAAATCAGTAAACGGGTTGCTCGGTGACAGAAAGAGTCACTAAAGTAGACACAGTACCATTGAGAGTATCTATATAAATAAAAAATGTATGACCTCCATCCAAACTTGAACCGCTCAAAATGAAATTAATCATATTGTGAGTGGATGCCAAATTCCAGATTGCAGCCTTGATCTTGGTCATAGTATGATGAATTGTAGCTGAGGAGTTATATGGTAACTGTTTTTCTTCTGTCATTCCAATTTTCCCGAGCAACGAAATGCAAAAGCCAATTCCAAAGTAAAAAACCCAGAGGAGTGCAGGTTGTTTCGTACTTCCATTGCTCAAGCAAAAATGAGACACAAGAATGTTGAAGTCCTGAAAGTTGCTTAGGAAGGAAAACCATATACTTTTTGCGGATGCACAATAAGTAAGGATATGATCAATATTTTTGTCAGAGGCTTCATAAAGGCAGTATCGGTTGGGGATTACGATTCCCGTTTTACATAGGTTATTGATTGCTAAGATTCACCCTTAGCAGATTGTCCACAGGAAGAAGACCGTTCAACCTGGTCATGATCAGAATTGGCATTTTTTGCTGCAGTGGTGCAATCTCTTGAGTTTCCCACTCAATTGGCATTGTGAATGGGGAAAAGGTTGAGATTGGCATTCACGCTTTGGTTTTAGGCAACAAAACTGGGGAGGGAGTAGGTGTAATGTAGCCGAGTCTCTATCTATGGGAGTTGGAGTATCAAAATTCTAATTGGAATCACATTTTTATGTTGTTTGTTTGTTAGACCCTTTTTTTTTTGTGTGTGTGTGTGTGTGTGTGTGTGTGTGTGTGTGGGGGGGGGGGGGGGGGGGGGGGGGGGGGGAGTGTTAATAACTCGCTGTAGAATTGCAATGAAATTGAATTTTAAAAAAAGGAAAAAATGGCGTTAAGCTTTAAATAAAAGTTTTACCTCGATTTTTCCTTTTTAATGTGTACTTTGCCAATGATGAATTAAATCAACTCAATCCGTTAACTCCGTTTTGTTAGTTATGAGTTTCATTGTTATAATTCATCATATGACAGCCAACAAAAAAGATTCAGTGTACTGAAACTTTACTCGATTCACATGCTGTGTTAGTGAACCACTTATTACATTTCCATCTATATTTTCGGCCTACAGTCTTATTCTGATAATGTGTTTAGACAGCCTCATGACTGATGTTCCTTTAAAAAATGGAGTTTGGGGCTTCAAGGTGCTGAAATCAGTTTTTTCATATCAAGTAGGACCCAGTTTGTCTATGTGCACTTCAAAGACCAAATATGTACATGTACTAGTTTGAGCTGAAATTTCTAGGAATTGTGAAGATTAACGTCAGAAATAACGTGTTGAAGATTCAGATGAATTGTACATGTGCTCCATGAGATACCCATCGCCATATTGTTATGAATGCCTCAAATGATTCTTCCTCAATAGCCAATAGAACCTGATACACACCCCCTTTGCTTCATCCCTCTCTCTCAAGTTTTTTTGTTCGAGGTAAAGGATTCTTCCCTATTGGCCTATATAGCTTGTTCCATGCCTCCTTCGTTTCACCTCTCTGTTTTCTGTGCGATTGGAGCTAAATTAAATATCTACTTCCTCTACTTAATTTCTCTCTTGATTCTTTGTGTGACACTGTTGATTTTTGCCTAGAAATGGAGTGCTTCATTGAGTAGCACTTGTGTTTATTGATGCTTGTGCGAAATTTAACAACGATTTGATCTTCCTCTAGGGGATGGGGTATTAAAAGTCATGCTTATCTATTTGGAGGAAAATTATGCTGAAATTTATATTGCGACTTTAAAAAGAAATATAATAGTTCATCATTGCCTGGAAAATAAATTACACCCTTGAAGACTGGGTAGCTATGTTGTTTTTCACTAAGATTGACCATGTAGTCATCCTTTCTCATTAAAGATTGACCCGCCATTATGTTGTCTGGATTTCTGTTGAATAGTTTTTTCACTACTGTTTCTATTACCTGTTTCTATGTTGGAATTTTGTCATATGTATTTCGGTTCATTTTCAGAAAATGATGATGGCCAAGGGCTTGTCAGATTGTATTTTCATCCCTACTATTTGTTTGTTTATTGCATTTGATACAATTCAAAGGAACATGAATGATTTTGCTTCAGAATGTGATGTTTATCCACATCCTGAAGATAAAACTAGGTATCAAAAGGAACATAGATGGTATTGGTTTTCACTACTTTGTCTCTCAATTTGATAGCACTATACCGTTGCAGTTTAGCCTATTTGTAGTGGCTGTTCAGGTTGGCCTTTCATCATGGTGGCCTCAACTTTACAATTGTTTGCTACCTTTCCAAGTAACCTTTGAACTATGGCCCTGTGGACCAAGTGGAGCATAATCATCTAGAAGCATGAGCGCCTTGCTTATTTTACCAGTGTGCTACACAACCTTAGGGTGATTGCTCCCTTCCACGGCTACGCATTACTCTAAGGGAGATGATTACAAATGTCAAATTAACTAGTTAGGAAATGTTTACTGATGCCCCTTTTCTTGTGAGTGAGCTAAAACTATGGATTGTAATTGGTTGCCTCAAACATGGCGTGTAAGAATGTTCAAACAATAACAATATGCAACCAAGAGTTGTATCTCATTGATAGCATGGGATTTGATGACTTTTTAGAAGATATAGTAGGCCCTGTTCCAAAACTGAAAATTGAGCACCCATATTTTTATGTGAGGAAATTTAGGACCCTTCGAAATCAGGGGCCACCGAACACTGTACACATGAAATTTCCATTTTGATGTGTCTGTTGTATTGAGGGTTTCTTATTGTATTTAACAGCGTATAACCCGTGCTTAGCATGGGTATGAATTAGAAAAGCATTCGCAAAAAAAATCTAACTTCAGAATTGTATTTTGTAAAACTATGTGTTAAATTTTTTTTTACCAAACCATTGGGAGAATTTTAGAGTTTTGTTAATGAATTTAGTATATTATATAGATTTGGTGAATTTTAAATTCAGAGAAATGATATTTAGATCTAATTAGAACTTTTATCACTTACCGACACTATAGTACATTATTATTAAAAAAAAAAGTTATAGACAATTTTACGGCTTCCTAGAAAGTTATAAAAAAAAAAAATTTGAATCTACACGTTAGGGTAAGATACTATTACTCTGTGGGAAAGAGAAAAAGTCATGCCATGTGGCAGCCGTGGGTTGAAAACTACTGGCACAGTGAAGATGCCACGTATGCTTAGCCTTATTTTCTTTCTCCTTATGCTTTATCATGTGAAGATATATGTTTGTATAAGTATAACTGATACACCTTTTTTTTGCTGAATAATCCATATACTTGCTTACTTCACATGCTAGATTATTAAATGCATCAGCAGTTATTTTGTTTCCATGTCCAAGTACATACAAACTTTCCTCATTGTGCACAAGGTAATCATGCATTCTGACTGCTTATCGTGGAGTGAACATTCGTTTTCACCTTGTTTCTCTTCATTTTGGTTTACAGGGGTCGAGTTTGCACACCAATATGAGGTCATATGTCAGATCCCACCTATTCGACATTTAGCATCTATACCAAGTGACAGGTTGCTGTATAGCAGACCTAGTCACGCGACTAACGCCACCAGTGTCATCAGGAACAGTTGGCCAATTTTGGTGTTGTATATATTTCTCCAGTATTAGCTCAGATGGTTGTCTGTTACCATGCCAGGAGAGGAGGAAATGAAGGCATTTGAACCGTCATCCATTTTATATGAGCTGATCGTCCATAGGTAATTTTCAGTATGTATTCCTTTGCTTCTTGTTTTGCTGGTAAAAAAATGGAACAAGTATTACGTAACCCGCTTGTATAGCTTTCCCTTACACATACATTCATAATATGTAGAGAAAATAAGTGCCAAAATATCAGCCATAATTTTGTCTCTCAAATCATGAAAACTTTTTTGTGTATTTTTTCTTTTCTTTTCTGATCACTCAAAAAAAAAAAAAAACTCGATTAAAACAGGCAAGGGAAAAACAATACAAAGGTAGTGACTATATAATGTTAATGACAAAGAAGACAGCTAGCAACAGAGGCACCAAGAAAACAAAAAAAAATCCCCAACAGAAGAGTCACAAGAAAAACATGCTAAGCCAATTAAAAATACTCATGAAATTGCTGCTTTGTGATAACCTGGGTAGTTAACTCTTAACTCGGTAACGACTCGGTCAGGGACTGAATACCGAGTCAACCAATTACTCAGGGAGTTTTGGACAAACTTGGACAGTAATATCAATAATTATTTTTTATATTCATTCCTAATAACATCTAAATTAGCAAAAGAAATATCATGAAAATCAATTGTTTTACTCTTCTAGACTTTTAGGTTTTCAACCAACTTCTCTGATATGTATGAAGTATTAACATTTTTTTTAATGAAAGAAAGCACCCTACGAACAAAAAGAAGAGAAAACATAATCTAATTTTTTTTCTTTACCTATATATAGATATATATACATTCTAATACGTCTTATAAATGAGTATTGTCATTGTCAAAATAAAGTTAGGATAACAAAAAAATCTCAAACATCTCAAATGTATTTACTTAACTACACAACACAAATGAAATCCCAAGTAAAAACATAAAAAAGAAACCTTAAAAAAAAAAAAAACCAAAAACCAAAACCGAGTTTTCCAATTAATTCGTCCGAGTTCGAGTTATTACCAAAAATTGGTCGATTTCACTAATTTTTACTGATTTCCTCACTCTGATTTTTTAGTGGCAATTTTTGGTCTAGTATCCGGTACCAAATCGGCGATTTTGCTACTTAAGGACAACCTTGCTAGAAGGGGGCCTCATCCTCACTAATAGATGTGCCTTTTGTCAAAAACCAACATCATCACTAATAGATGTGCCCTTTGAGAAAAGCAGCAAAGCAGCAAGAATGCATGGAGCACATTTTTTTCTCCTACCCCTTTGTTATCACGCTTTGGACTTCTTATCCTCCGCCATCTAGCTCTTTCAGTAAGTGTGCTTTTGGGGAAGGAGAGGTTTCTCACAAGAGTCCAAGGTGTTTGGTTGTGGGGGATTTTTTTTTTTTTGCTACCATATGGAAAGGGAGAGACATTCCCTATCTCACAAATTCTATCAAAGCTTTGGTGTGGTAGTGGGGAATCACTTGGGGAGTGATCAGTCCAAGACTGTAAATTTATCAGATTTTTCATTCTAAGACTGTAAATTTACCAAAATTTTCAAACCCATTGATCTTCATCATCTACTAGAACAATTTGATTGAGCAATTCAAGAAGCATGAAAAGAGTCGACAACTGTTCTCTTGACACATTTTGTGTATGAACTATTTGATTATTTAAGGGTTAGGTTCAAGGGAGAAGTTTTAAAATAAAAAATAAATCTTATCACAAAATTTTAATGACCAAATAATGTTTTGAGAGTTAATCTTTAAGTTGAGGAGATAAATAACACATATTTGTAGTCGTATGTTGGTTTACTATTTGGATTGTCAATTTTTAGCATCTAATTGCAAACCGCATTTGATGTGGTTAAAAATATGAAAGACAAGTTTTTTATGGCCAAGATCCATGCACCGAGGATGTCATTCTTAAGGAAAATAAGTGCTCATCAATTTATCTTTTGTACAAAATGAACAACAAGGTGAGGTTTTTCATTTTCCAAATGCAAGTGGTGGTTTTCTATACGTTGTGAGGAGAAAGAAAGCTGATTATGATACCCTTGTGTGGGCGGACCTGAGGGGGAGGGTGAGAGAAAAGCCCAAGAGCTCATGGATCCTAAGAGGGTTGGCAAGCTACAAAGGGGAGATCATAATCTCACATCGCCTAGGTGCGGGAGGGTGATGTACTATATATGTATGAGTTTGGATCTACAAAGTACTACGCCTTTTAAAGCCGTGCGGGCCTTGGGTTCAAAGCGGACAATTCTAGGAAGGAAGATTATGACGAGTATAGAGAACTTTTGCATGTGTTTTTCCCCCCTTCTAACTGGGCTATGACCCATTTGCCTGCTAGAGCTCGATTGAATTTTCCTTTAAAGTTGGTTTGGAGAAAAAAAGTTCCTCTTAGAGTCTCATAATTTGTACGGAGCTTATGCATGGAGGTATGGATATTGATGTGGGTTGTTCTATGTAGGGCTCATTCCTTGAGTTTGCAATGTATCGATTGGGTAAGTGGGACTTGAAGGTATGCTGTCAATTTGTTGGGTAAGTACGGGTTACGCTGGAGTCCATGGAGGTATTGTTGAAGGCTTGATTATTTTACACCTCGAAGAACTTGAAGTGGTGCCATTCCTTATATGTCGTGTTGTGTGGTCTGGTTAGAAAAGATCTTCGAGTATGGATGTCATGATTGTGTAAACTTTGATCTTGTTGTGGAGTTGGGTACCCCCAACCCTTTGAAAGAATTGTTTTTAGTACTTTTATACCAATTGATATTCTCTAATTCTGGGATGTTAACGTTTTTAAGGGTTTCTCCCAAAACAATATGATTTTATGTGGCATCAAGGATGCCAAGACACAACATGTGCGCCTTGTCGGACACTTACATGTGCGTCGATGTCAAACACAGACACGACATGCTCACTCGAAATTTTCAAAAAATTAGGATGCAGTGACATGTTAATATGTTATACATTTTTTTTCAATCAAATCAAATGAAGATAAACAACAATTCAATAAAGAAAGAGTTTAAATAGAAAACAATAAGAAGTATGGAAATGAAAATGAAACACAAACAATGCATTTATCTCTCTGTTGCAAGTAGGAAGAAAATTTGAAAAAAGAACATAGATAAAAAGAAGAAGAGACATAAAAGTGGAGAAGAAGATGACAGTCTGTCACAAGAAAAAAAAAAGTAAATTAAAGAAGTAGAGGAGAGAAGAATAAATAAAGATTAAGATGAAGCTTGCTTCAGTGGCTTTGATCACCCTTTCTATCTTGACTCTTAAATCGTAATTGAAAGTTTCTCAATTCAGATGGACTAACAACCTTTAAATTAGGTGGTTATTTGAGCCTACTAAAAGTAAAAAATTAAAAAAAATAAATAAAATTGGTTGACGAGTCTTGACTCCGTCCTGACCGAGTTTTTGGTATGTCGAAGGCGTGTCTTGACCATATTCACCATGTGTCTGACCCTGTCTACACATTGTCCAAGTGTCTTACACTTGTCCAAGGCGTTTCGAGCGAATATCGATGTCGAATATGTGTCGGACACGGGTATGACAAATTCTCCGAAGAGTCTATGCATCCTTGTGTAAGATGAATAATTTTCCCTTAAAAGGAAAAAAAGTAGATATTATAACGAGGAAGTGGAGGGACAAGGAGCGGTGGGAATACGGTGGTATTTGTGACAATTATGGTATCTGTGACATGCTCTCTAATGGTCATGGCAGTCTAGGGTGGAGGAAGTTCATTGTAAGTGTCAGATTCTTTTTTAGTAGATTGGAATAAGGATCAAGGTGTAAGGTAAGCATCTAGAACAACTGAGGAGGAGATTACAGATGGAACGGTCTAGTACAAATTGTAGCGATAGCCGTATGGTTATGTTTCTAGGCATTTTGCGAGGTATGCTTGAATAGATTAGATCTGGTTTATTGAAATAGATTTAGGAATTTAGGTTGAAAAAGGTTTGGATTGAATATCCCATTTCATATAGAACTGATCCTTTCTACCCATGTGCATTGTTTGTTAAAACAATTTGTAAAGTGATTACTGACTTGTAGTTTTATATCCTATATAACATGATCCAAAAGCTGGGTTCTGTTTGGTCTTCATATACAGATTTTGCATCATTGGACACTTTATGATCCTTTGCTTTACAAGGTATTATAGAGAAAATCCTATCGGAAAAGACGCTTCCTTTCCTGATATATAGCTTTTTATTTTATTTTTTCCAGTATGTGGCCAATTTGGTTTCGATGAACCAATACTATTGGGGGCACCCTGGAAAATGCATGTCCTATTGATTACCGTCCCCTTATCATTTGTCCCGCTTTTTGTGCACTTACTTTAATATTAGAAGAATATCCCTTACTCAAGATTTATACTTGTAACCCTTCATGATATTTTTTAGATCACAAAATGGGCCATGTTAACCATAAGAGTGCGCATTTCAATTGTTTTCGCCACCCAACTTTGTCAAGCTAAGAGTCAAATATCATTAACTTTTTAAATTTAGGATTATATTTAGTATAAATATTTTACATTGAAAAAGGGCAAAAAACTGATATATAATGCAGTAAACCTCTCTATAATTATAATGTTGGGAGACCCAACTAATTTTATTACTATAAGGAGGTTATGACTTAATGGAGGTGTAGTTACAAAAATTATTTCAACCACTGCAAAATTAGGACCTCGAATGTTGATGAATTGCAAATTAAAACTGAATTTGATCAAAAGAATAAAAGTCATCGAACACTAAACTAATCCAATTCAACAAGTCATGAAGTAGATCAAATTCAACAACTTCGCTACACTAATCCAATGGATGGGCAAAAACATGTAAGCCCCAAGTGAAGAAGAAATCCTTGCTGCAATTAGGCAAGAAGGGGAAGGAAATAATCCGGAGGATGACATTATGGCAATACTAAAAGATTCATTCTAAGAAGCTATAAACAATCTTGAGAAACTAAAAATATTTTGACTTCAACAACAACGTGTTCATGTTGACGACTTATTATGTACCCGCAAGCTCAAAGACGAAGCATCGAACTCTAAATAATAAATCATTGTTACATACCACTTTAGAAAAATATTTTATTTCATCTTAAATTTTTATTGTGACATTACATATCTATATTTTTATTTTTGGGTATATCTTACAATTGTTACTCTGTAGAGGCAAATTTCTTAAGACTGAACCTAAAAAACTTATAACTTATTACAATGCGGAGTTTATTTCTATTTATAACTGGCCCAAATTGGGATCATAATTTTTTATGACTACGAGGTTATTCCTATATAGAGTATCTCTCTAGAGGCTTTACTGTAATGTGATGTCTTGCACATATCAAGGATGATAAATATGCAAGTATGGATCATGGGAGTGCATTCAGTGACGTGATAGACATTATGAATGCAGACTTAAGTCTTCTGCCCACACTATAACAAGGAGGTGCCAAGTTTCAAGCATTTTCCTTCTCATATGGTATCCGAAACCTGTACTCATGCACCATCTGGCACCCAATGCACCACTATCTTCAAGTGCCTCTGGTTCTCCTCGCTTTCTCCGTCCGTCCTTTTTACTCTGGTACACCTTCCTTTATCCACCTGTCAGCATTTGTTGACGTGTTCCTCTCATTTCGTCTCCACCTGTCTTCACTCTACTGGTTTCAAGAGCTATTTTCACCTTCGTTACCCTCCCTTCCTCACGTCTCTTCCTCATTTCAATATTGCTTCACAATCATTCTTTGATTGCAGTAAGCACTCATCTATTCATTCATCTATTCATGGAGTCAAAGAACCACTCTGAACTCAATGGAATCACCAAAAACCACAGCCCTCCAACTATAATTAGTACAAGTCTCCATCAAGAAGAGAGTACAAGAGAAAATTTGAATGTGAATGCCGACACCGGTGCTCCAGTTTGGTCCCTTTCTTCAGCTTCTTCAGATCCCCCTTTCTTTTCTCGTGAATCCGAATGTTCTCCGCCACTCCTTCCGGTATACCCTTGGACGACAGGTCAAGAAAGAGTTGATGATGGAACCCCCAATTCTTTATTGGGGGGTTTCTGTGATGGTATTTCCCTGGAGATGCACAGTGGTGAAGTTGATAGGGAAAACTCTTCTGAAGTCCGTCTGCCCCAGCAACGGGACTCATTGGTAAAAAGGTCTGCAAGGAGCAAGAGAAAGGTGACAAGGCATGGCTCTTCGTCTAGTCAGAAACGTTCCTCTTCATCCCGTAGGCCACCTACCATTTTTAGTGCATTTAATCATGAGGAGAAAAGTGATGTCTGCAATTTTACAACTGCAGATGGCAAGGTGGGTTGGCTTTCCATTAAAGCTTTTACATCTGCAAATTTGGAATTTACTCTGGATCCCCCTTTCTAAACTTCTAAAGATGGAAAGTTGTCCAAAATTTCACATTTCTTATGTTTCTTTTGTTCTTCTGAGATATTTACCAATTTCTTATGTTTCGCGTGTTCTTCTGAGACATTGATGGTCGGATTTGTAACAGAAGTTGAAGTTCATTCTTCAGAAAGAACTTAAGAAAAGTGATGTAAGCGATCTTGGAAGGATTGTGCTTCCAAAGGTCAGTTGTTCATTCAGGAGTCTATTGTCCATCTCATCTCTTGAATTGGTAACAAAAATGAGTAACTATGGGTAGGATCAGTTTGCTATCTCTATATTGCTTTGTTGCTAACTGCAATGGGAAGTCTCTGAACTTGGATCCTTGTGAAAATACTGAACTTCAATTTTTTAATTGGAAAGGGTTATGCAATGCTATTATTACCATATTCTCCAACTGTTGAAAGACACTATTTCAATTATTTATTATTTTCAAATATATCAAGCCATTCATTGAAGGAGGAAAAAACAGAATAAAAGCCCACGTCTTCAAATGAAAGGATACTGCTTGGTTCATGCATCTCCTCTATGTTATTTTGCTAATAACCTTTTTGTAGATATTCTTAACTATATTGTCCTTTTCTTTTATTGTTGATGATGACAGAAAGCCTCAGAGGACTTCCTACCGAATCTTACCCTGAAGGAGGGAATAGAAATTGCAGTGACAGAGGTGGATTCTGCAAAAACCTGGAACATGAGATACAGGTGACATTGACATTGTTCTTTTCGAGTATTGCATGCACTCATGTACAAAGTAGCTTTTCCATCAACCAATGACTCTGTTTGTTAAATCAGGTTTTGGCCAAATAACAGGAGCAGAATGTATTTACTAGAAAATACAGGTAAAAACTGTGTTTTTTTTTCCCTTTGAAAAGTTTGGGGTTGAAAGGCGACACCAACCTTTTTCTTTTTGCATCTATTGCAAGTTGAGAATACCATTCATTTCATCTAATAAACTGGGTTTTATTCTGAGAAGTTAATTACATCATCTCTCTCTCTTCCATCTATGCAGGAGAGTATATAGAAAATAATCAGCTCAATCCCGGGGACGTAATCATGATCTTTCATGACGAATGTGAAAGGCTTGTGAGATTTCTTTTGCCATAAACCATTTAAATGCTGTCTTTTATCTTTGGAAAAAAATAAAAATGATCCAAAGGTCTTATAACAATATAAACAATGTTTAATTAAAGACTTGGAGCTTTTCAATGGGAAAGCTCAAAAGTCAAACTTGAGGGTGTATTTTCATGCTCCAAGGGATTAGCCCAAAGCCCATCCCATTGTCAGGAAAGAGTATGGGCCATCGCTATTTGGGTGGAGCTACCCTCGCTAAGTAGTGCTGCATATCCATGACTGTCCTGAGTGAGTAATCTCAACAGCCGATGGCAAAGAACTTTGTTTTATGATTTCAGGTAAGGCTTTTCATACATCAAAGTTGCATGCACAAGGCATTCCAGATCATGGTATGATCCAAATGTGAAAGACACTGCTATTTTATAGGATCAAATTTTCAATAGAAGTTAGAAATTCAACCAAGCCATGCCCTGGTCCAGTACAATTTCAAGAACCTGAGCTTTGTGAGACTGACCAATTTCACACACAGCAAGTCAGGTTGTTGGGCCTGAGCCTATCTTAACAGAGCTCAACTTTTAAGCCGAGTCCATTCTAAAATTTCAAAGAGAAAACCTAAGCAATCTTGGGCCTAAATCTTAAGTTGCATATCTTTGCTTTTCTGACAACCCAAGCCTCTTGATCTCAATGATTTAATTGTTAATCTGAGTTTTGGTTACATATTGGAATCGTGTCACATATATGGCCGAATATTCAATAATTGGGTTGGAATTTCCAATACTAATAGCAATATATCACGATTTGTTGTAAATATTTTGAACAATGCTTGACCCTGTGAATGCCTGGATTCCTGCAATATATAATCCTGATGTTTCGAGATTAATTATCAGTCTGTTGGAAAAATTGATTAGACGAGTATGATCTGCAGAGGCTTGACAAAGGTAAGCAAAGAAAACAACAAACTAGCCTAGATGGGGCACCTTCTTTAAACAATTTTAGTAGCATTTAAACCTTTTTTTTATGGGAAAAAAAGAACTTATGGTTACTGTACGAGCTAGATGGCCCATGTTCTAAAAAAACTCAGCGACTTTTTGGTGCATGTATCATGTATGTATGTGTTTCTGTGTGCGCTTGTTATTCATCATTTCAAAGATTAACATTCTGCATGAGTGGTTTCTAACTGTGATTTCTTTGTGCAAGAGAACAGTATATCTCCTACAAAAAGGGCCAGAATCTGTCCTCAGTTCCTGCAGAGGAGTATACGAGGCAAGCAGAATCACCTGATGGTTCTAAAGAGAAGATTGTCAAAGAGGTAGGCAGTTCATCAAGCTTGATCACGACTGGAAAAACTTCAGACGAGAGCAGTTCTGGTAATGGCACTTTTTCCAGAATTCAACCGCTAATGGAAACAGATGAACCGTCATATGAGCTTGATGGCATGATGCTAACGGACGTCGAGTGGGACTTCAGCGACCTTGAAGATCTAACAAAGTTTGATGATTATGACTTCTCCATGTTCGATGACACTGTGAAGGACAATGATATCATCGTGAAGGTTGAGGATAATGTGGTACACAAGTGATTTTCAGTTTTGCGAAGGTGCATAACTGAATGTAGATGGTTTTATACAGCAGTAATTTTCTTAGCTCAATTGGTAGTGAGTTATTTCCTTTCTAATATGAAGATTATCAGACCAAGTCTTGCTTCCTGACAAATGTACTTCCATTTTATGGAGCTAAAGCTACTGACTACCTATATGGAGAATTTCAGTATTATTTTTGTTGTAATGTTAGCAAAATGGTGAGTGAGTTGATGGTTTGCAGTTTGAGAAATCCAAATTGAATTGTGTGACACGTCTAACTCGGACATTGTTTTGATTAATAGATATTAATCATCCCTAAAACCAAACCTTTGTTTCCAAATGAATGAATCACTCTGTTCATCAGTTGAACAATGGTGTATGTGCTGGTATAGGGTCTTAAAACCAATGAACCATCCAGAAGAAATATATATATATATATATTGATGAGTTTTCATTGTCAAGGACTGTGTGTTTCGTGAAACTTTGTCGAATTTTTTAAATTACGAAAAGAAAAAGGGCAATTGAAAAGTTTCATTTTCCAAGGGTTTTTTTTCGTAAAATTTGGGGTTTTTTTTGTAAAAATTCAAAAACAAGCTACTAAGAATTACATTTTTTGATGAGTTTTTTCAGAATATTTTGGTGTTTTTTCGTAAATTTCGGGTCTCTTTCTAATTATTTATTGATTTTTGAAATCCACCCCCCCCCCCCCCCCCCCCCCACAATTTTCTAATTATCATTTCTTCTACTTGTATATTGATTTTTGTAGGGGTGGGCAAAACCGATTTAAATTCGGTTAACCGACCGAACCGAAATATGAGTAGAAATAAAAATATTTTAAACCGAACCGAACCGATTATAAATGGTTCAAAATCGGTTTACGATTTTGAACCGACCGATTTATAACCGAACCGATAGATTAATTAGATATATATAAATAACTAAATAACAAGTAGGTGTCAATACTTGATTAGTGCAACAAATGCATTGCAATACACTCCGTTGCACTAAATCACCCATTCTCTCAAAGTTTTTCAATTTTAGGCTAAAAATTGGGTCTATAAAAAAATTGGGCCTGTAAAAAAATTGGACATGTTTTAATGAAAGTCTTTCAAATGCTTGAGCCTGAAATTTCGGCCCAACCGAACCGAACCGATCCGAAATTCGGTTCAACCGAATTCATCGGTTTACAAATACAAAATTCGGTTTCGGTTTGGGTTTTGAGCAAACCGAATGAAATCGGTTCGAAATCGGTTTGGGGCTCAAAACCGAACCGAACCGACATTGCCCACCCCTAGATTTTTTAAACTAATTTTCTAATTATAGGTATTTAGACTTTATTTAATGTGTTTAATAGATTTATTTACTTGCATCTTAACCTTTTTCACATATCTCATATACTCTCGAAAATTTTACGTTTTTTCTTTACACAGTGAAATATTTCTTAAAATCAGGAGACCGAAATTAACTCAAAAAAATGAAATCACAATCCTTGCTCATCATCAAGTATTTCCAAAAAAAAAATTCTATGTTGTTAGGGGAAATGCATGAGGTGCCAAGATGCACTTAAAGTCTTGGTGAAATGACGTGTTGACGTGAGGAGTCTTTTATAATGCGTAGAGATTTTAGTGTGGTAGTCATCAACTTAGCTAATGCCAATGTATAACTTACACTTTAAGGCTAGAATAATAAAATCGGCATGAGGCACTTTAAAAAAAATAAGTATTTAATATGAATAAGCGGCCAACCTCAATTTTCAAAAGCTTTTAATTAAGATGAACGTGATCTATTCCAACAACCCATCCACCTAGTCAATCACCCTCATCGGCCAACACCAACCCACACTACTCTCATTTTTGTAGCCTAAGTTTTTCCAAAGCTGCGAGAAATAAACCCTAGGAGATAAGAATAACTAACCTAAGTTTTTTACCGGTACAAATTCTTAAAACATCAATAACTTTATTTAGTCTTGATTAATCATGGTATTTAAACAAATAAAAGTATGTTGAATTTTTTTATGCCACTTTATAATTACAAATTAATAATTGTACAAAGAAAACTCTGTCATTTTTTTATGAATTAATAAAATAAATAAAATGAATTATTCAGTTTCCCCAACTGCCAAAATGAAAAGAAAAACCACCTATTATCCTTTGAGAAATTTCCAGATAAGCTTCCCTTTGGGAGTATCACTTCACTGATAAAAGCAGACCAATTGCCTGTGTCTCTGTGTGTTTCATCATCTTCAATTTCCTTCTCTAATGGCTGCCTCTGCAACCACACTCTCTTCTTCCTTCTCCACTCTTTCAATCCACACATCCGCGAACTCTCTCCCCATCTCTACCTTCTCCTTCACAACACTCAAAACCCCATCTATCCACTTCCCCTCCTCAAAGCCCTCAACTTTCACCCCAATCAGAGCCAAAGCCAGTGACCTTGACACCAGCTTCTTTGATGAACTGAACCCAGAGGACAACATCACCTACGACCCCCCACCACGCCCAGAGGGCTACATCCCTCCCCCGGCATTTGATGAGGTACCCCCAGAGTCTGAAGATGAGATTGCAGCTGCTTATGAGGAGCTTTATGGGACTGCTTACAGTGGGGTGAGTGTTTTGGGCAATGACATCAATGTTATGGATGCCAAGGTAAAAAAGGCAGGTGGGTTCGGGTCGAAAGTGAAGCAGGAGAAGATAAGGGATGGGTTTGAGGAGAGGGTGGTGCAGGTTAGGAGAGTTACTAAGGTTGTTAAGGGTGGGAAGCAATTACATTTTAGAGCTGTGGTTGTTGTTGGGGATAAGCAAGGGAAAGTTGGTGTTGGTGTTGGGAAGGCTACGGAGGTCATTGGTGCCGTACAGAAGGCTGCGGTGAATGCGAGGAGGAATGTCATTACTATTCCGATGACTAAATATGCTACATTCCCTCACAGGTATGGGTTTGGATGTTGGAGGTTGTTTTTGAATTTATTATATTCTTGTTAATTTCAATTTTGATTGGGAAGTTTAGAATTTAGTATCTAGAACTTCAAATCGATTGAAATTGGAGCTCAGGATTTAGTATTAACAAGTTCAAATCGAATGATGAGTAATAAGCCACTGAAAGAGAATATCAGCATGTTTCAGATAATTCAAAAGTATATCAAATAGGAGATGAATTAAGGGAATGTTAACGAAGAATCAAGTTGATAGTGTCAAGTGCTCCATCCTAAATAGAAGGAACATACAGGCTAGGGTTTTAGTTAAGAAGAGACATAGATTTGGGTCAGCCACTGACTTATGCAAAGAAATAGCTTTAACATAGGACATGTCTCGCGGTTATAGGCATTCATTTGTTGTTCTTGTTTTTCCACTATTTCTTTCGCATCCTATATGCCTTTTATGTCAGAATTCTGTTTGATGAGGGCCATGAGATTTTGTAGTATCCATGTCAGGAACTTACTGTTTTTTCTTCAGGTTACTTGTTCATTACTCACTGGTTTTTGTAGTTGAGATGTTTAATTATAAGATATTATAGAAGCTCCAGTATGTTTACTGTTTTATACTTAATCTGCACATCTATGTAGCTCTGTTGAAGTCTTTGTTCGGTTCATGTGATACACTACAAATTACTTACTTAAACTTCTACCTTAATGGGTTTCAGAGCTGATGGGGATTATGGGGCAGCAAAGGTAATGCTGAGACCTGCTTCACCAGGTACTGGTGTGATTGCTGGGGGTTCTGTGAGGATCGTTCTAGAAATGGCAGGTGTTGAAAATGCTCTTGGGAAACAAATAGGGAGTAATAATGCTCTCAATAATGCCAGAGCCACAGTTGTTGCAGTTGGGAAGATGAGACAGTTCAGTGAAGTTGCACTTCAGCGTGGGATCCCCATGGAAGAATTATGGAAGTAAAAAGTCGAGGATTAGCCAAAACTTTCATGCTAGTTTCTTTTGCAGACAATTTTGTGCAGGTTTATATCCTGGTAAGTGCTGTAACTAGGTACCTGTCGTTAATTGCAATCTTCATGTTGAAAATATTCAGTAAATAGAAATGCATCATTCTAAATTCATGATTCTAAAGCATAAGAGGTTTTTCTCTATAGATAACTCAAATGTGGCAGTAATTAATAGAAATAAGCTTGTTTCCTCTATTGACATACTCTGCAATGTTTTTAATTGTTGAATGTTGATAGTAAGTACACCTAATAGTCTCACCAATAGCCAGGAGTGAATTGGTTGCCACCACTTACTCAAATTGAACACACAATTTAGCTGTCAGGATGAAATGGTTAAACGAAGGGAACTGTCACACCCTTGGGTTTATATGACTCCTTAGTTGGATTTGTCCTACATTTCTGGATGTTGTTGCTGAAACTCACAAGATCCTTATTTTTTATCATGATGAAACTTTTGATCACTCATTCATGAGTTTGTGGGAAGCTGTAGAGTATTTCTTACAAGTACAGCATATGTCTAGGAAAAATAAATTTTGAAAGAAAAGGAGATTGAATCTTAATAGAATGTGAGAGGGGGAGTGATATGAAAGAATTTACCATGAAAAGGTGATATAGAGAAGTGGTCTTCTACATTGTCCTTAAGCTAATTTTTCCTTGGTAATGGACCATATTTTGATGATCTTCTACTTAGGATTCAGAATCCAACTTGCTACAAGGGACTCCAAGTTGGCACATTCTGCAGTGGAAGTTTTTGGAGATTTTTAAGAGTGAATAATAGGGATGTTCTAATTGATGAAAAAGGACTCAAGACCCCCTTTTAAGGTGATGTGAACTCAATAAGCTAGAGAAGTAAATACACTTTTCAGCTACTTAGATATAAATAAACAGGAAGTGTCGTCATTTGAGTAAATAATTAATAAATGTGAATAAGGAGACAAGTGGGTATTTACACAACCACAATGCTAGAGGTCTCACAAGTTCTAACACTCAAAATACATTGTTAACGGCCAAACACACGATGGGAGATGAGTAGACAGAACAAAATGTCAAAATATGCAAATGCAAACAATCTGTAAATTCCAGGCAAACCTGGATGTTCGTTGTAAAGTCTCTAAAATTCTTAGTCCAGTGTATCAGAGTGGGATTCAGAAGTTATCAAGAGATTTCGTAATTTTTCTATCCTGTAAAACCCGCTAGGCTTTCAAACAGTATACTGGAAAAAAAAATCAGTGAAATATTTTGGCCACGTCGCTTTTTAAGGCAAATTTGATTAACATGTGGTGGACCACTTATTATAAATTTTAAATTGTGGTCAAATGCGCGGAGTTGAATTCCCATGAAATATGAAAACCCAATTCTTTGGGAAGGGTAAAATAGTTGGGATTTCATGTTTCATGGGAGTTGAATAGTGGTCCACCACATTTGGATCAAATTTGGCTTAAACACAAGTGGTCCCCCATGGATTCCATGCAACCAAACATGCCTATATTCTCTTTGCACCATGTTCGGATCCAACTTTTAACTATTCAATCTAAGCAGTTAATGCGGCCGAAAATCGGTCAAAAAGCGCTATACGGGGTTGGACCGAAACGCACAGGGTCGACTCGGTTGGCTTTAAGCGGATCGATCAAAATCGGTCAAAAATCGGTGAGTCAACGCTTAACCGGCCCAGTTGACTCGCCGATTTGTCGATCTTTATATATGAAAAAAAAAAAACCTAATCGATCTTTGCAGATCTGAAAAAGAAGAGATTGGCTGGAGACGAAGAAGAAGTAGATCTGAAAAGAAGAGACGAAGAAGAAGAAGTAGATCTGAAGAAGAAGAGATTGGCTGGAGACGAAGAAGAAGCTATTCCCTCTCCTTCCAGTCCATTCGCTTCTTCCCTCTGCTGAGATGTAACTCATGTAAGTCGACGATGACAGAGTTTTCGCCTTCGCCGGGCTTGAGAGCTTATGCTGCTTCTGAAAGAAACTCTCTGATTCTGAAAAAAAACTCTCTGATTTATTGGGGCTAAAGGTTTGTCCTTTATCGATTTTTCTTCATGATTTTCTTTAAAGATCTCTCCTTTTTCCTTCATTCTTCAACGTTTTGTTTTGGTTTGGTTTGGGTGAGAGATTTTTTTTTTTTTTTTAAAATCTTTCATGCCTTTGCTTCCAGATCTGATCCTATATGGAAGAAAAGAAAGGGTTGTTGTTGCTTTACGATTTCATTTGTTTTGGGTTAAAAAGGTTTGCTACCTTCTAGCTTCAAAGACCCTAAGGTTAGTCCTTTCTTTTGCTTTTCAGATTCAAATTTCTTTCAAACAGATAAAAAAACTTGTATTGATAATTCAATATATCTGATTTGTTCCAACAGATAAAAAGACTCTCTGATTAGAAAAAATATATACTTTGACTATGATTAAATTTTAAAAATATATACTTTGAAAAAAAATTGTCCGCATAATTCCGCTTAGTCCCGAATAATTATGAAAAAACGTAATGCGGTCCTGACCGCTTTACGACCGCTTTCCGCATTAACTGAATAGTATTCAATCTTCACATGCATGCTCAATTCATTTTCACATTGATTAAAAACCCAGAGATCTTGCACATCAACAACCTAAAATCTTTGAAACAACAATCAAATGTGCTAGAATAAAACTTGCACGGGATTGAAAATAAAGCAGAAAATTAAAGAAACTAAAATAAATTTATGATAACTAAAACACAAGCAAATAAAGTGCATTATTTTCATCAATCAACCTCCTAACGATGAACCTATGCCCTTTTTATAATTGACGTAACTTCTAAAACAATAAATAAACCCTAAACCTAATTCGAAACTAATGTCAATAACAATAAAACTAGAAAATCTGGTACTGCTAAAATACTAATATTACTAAATTACCCAATTACATCAACCTCCCAGGGTTGAAGAAGTTCGTTCTCTAGCTTGAAGAAGTCCAAGGAATACAAGCAGTCGCTAAGAGAACACATGGTGAAGTGCTCGAGCAGAAGTAGACTCCAAAATTTGCCACGATACACACTTATAAAAAATAGAGGAACTAATTCAGAAAGAAACCAGGGTGACTTAAAGAACCGGAAGTTGCAAGAAACCTCATAAGACGCTGGCGCATAAGCTCGTGCCACGAAAATATCCCAATACGAATCAACATAATCATCATCGCTCACTATCTCTGTCGCTGTAGGAACATCATCTGCTTGCTAAAAAATGGGAAAAAAGTTTCACAAGTCAAATGGCACAACACACATGTCAGGAATCAAGTGCGTGTGACAATGTCCTTAACTTCCTCAAAAAGCTGGAAGGACTTTGACAAATAGTATGGTTCATCCATCTCTGTGCGCGCCTGTGTTCAAGTTCATCTTCCTCCCGTAATTAGTTGTTGCGAAGCGCTCTAATCCAATCACCAATTTTGTTGTGTGCTCATTTTATCCTCTCTTAAATCTCTATTGCATTTGTGTTTATGGGCAAATTCATCTGCTTCCAATTGTGCATGATGCTCTTGAATCTTCCGTTGATGTCTCTTCTTTGTCTCTACAGCTATTGAAAAATGTGTCAATCCGAGCTGCGAAATCTTGCAAAAGCTTCTCTCTGTCCATCTCAACCTGTATCACAGTGGAGGGGGGGTAGTGGGGTATATATCACTAGTAGATATGGTATGGGTGTAGGGCAATTTGGTTCAGGTGGTAGTGATTTTTTGTCATTGGTCACGGGAGAAGGTGGTGTTATAGGAGAAACAAGTTTAAGTTGAGTGTAAGAGGGAACATAGGTGGTTCGTGGTGGAAAATAGTAAATTTGGGGATAATCGCTATAAGACATTGTGGGGTATTGGGCTATATTGGTATTGCTAAGGGGACGAAGAATATGATAGGTACGGGTAGTTATAATAAGGGTATGGGTCACTCATTTTTATTTTTATTCGTCACAAGTGTGGTGTTCTCATATGAATTGGGGTGTAACTAGTTGCTGGGACTAGGACTTAAATAAAGAAATGAACAAGGACTGAAGTGAGATTTTGGAGCAGGGACTTTTTCTAAAAGAAAAATCTTTTCTTCGTCCTCCCTTCTGAAACAACAATGGCTCGATGGGGCTTGCGACTATGTGAGGTTGTAGAAGGAGGTGACTCGGGCTTGCCGCTGGCTTGCGATGACTCCTCATTTGGGGGGTTGCAACTCGGCGTGAGGCTGTGGAAGGGGGTGACTCGGGCTTGCGGCTAGACGAGGCGGCGACAACAACAAAAGGGGGGTTGCGACGGTGGCTGGCTGGTGCGGTCTGCCAAGGGAACATGTTGTGGGGGTCAATCGAATCAAGGGAACGGGGGGTCAACAAACTTGGGCGACTGGAATCTGGTGACGGCGAGGCAACGACAGGTTGGAAATGGCGCATTGGTGTTGGACTTCCAGGAATTTGACAGTGGATCTAATAATTTTTTTTGCTCACTTTCTTCTTTCTTTTATTCTCAACCTCTCGAATCTTCAACAATTTTCAATATTCTTCATTTTTTCGAACTTTTTTTTGTTTTCAAATCGAACAAACTATAACCGTTTTGGCTCTGATACCAATTGATAGAATAAAACTTGCAAATAAACAAGATTTGAAAATAAAGCAAAAATTTGAAAGAAACTGAAATAAATTTACGATAACTGAAAGACAAGTAAATAAAATACATTATTTTCATCAATCAGCCTCATAACAATGAACAACCTTTGGCCCTTTTAGAACTGATCTAACTTCTAAAGCAAGAAACAAACCCTAAACCTAATTGGAAACCAATGTCCAATTACAATAATATAAAACTTCTAATACTGCTAAACTACTAATATTACTAAATAACCCAATTACATCATAATGAACTAGTTATAGTTTTTGTGTTAGATACAACAAGAAGCAATTCAGTTATCCTTCTCGATTTAGTTATTTGTTCTTTTATGTCTGCAAAAGGGAGTAGGCACTTTTGAGGAAAAAGGAGAAACCTTTTTTAGTGAGGCGAAACAAGGATTTTATTATAAAGGAAAAGCAAGAAATTGAACAACCTAGAGAGTAGAGAGAAAGAGACTCACCAAGGCAACAAAGAAACATAAAGGAGAAGTTACGTCAGAGTTTACAAGGATACTGTCATGATTACATAAATTACTTAGAATATACAAGAACTTCTTTGCTGAGTTTATTAGGATATGGACAGGGCTGATTGCATGTACTACAAGATGCCCGGCTGAATCTAAGAATGGACAGGCGGTAAGGCAGAAGGAGGAAATGCATGGCCACCACTGCCTCCGCTGATGTCACCACAGGGGTATTCAAAACAATCGACTGGGTGTTCATACACTGCATTACATTCTTTCTTGCTTCTCTGAAATCGTTTCTTGGGTAAACAGTTTTTACGATCATCAAATGCAATCCCTTTGGATGTCAGGTTCTGACAAAGTCCCTGCTCCTCACAGAAATAGTTGTAAGAGTAAGTGAAATTCGCCAAATTTGGCAATGCGCAGATCCCTTCGGGGACTTCCCCGCTCATCATGTTATGTGCCAGGTCAAGCTGCTCCAAATGGATCAAACCTGCGATACTATATGGTATGGGACCAACCAGTTTGTTGAAGCTTGCATCCAACACCTTCAGCTTATTTAGAAATCCTACCTCTGGAGGTAGACAGCCAGACAAGTTGGTGTTAACGAGGAGGAGCTCTTCCAAGCTATTAGCCAGCTTTGCAATGCTGGGTGGAAGGCACCCTCCCAAGTTGTTGTTGGCAAATACAATCACTGATGCTGTACTCGCAGATATGTTCGAAGGAAGAACAGAACTCAGGCGATTGTTGTTAACAAATATTGCATCAAGTTCTTTAGCAAAGAGTTCAGGAGGTAACGGACCTTCAAACTCATTGTAACGGAGATCAAGGTACTTGAGAGAAGGCAGAGACAAAACCAGTAAGGGGAAGGGGCCAACAAACCTGTTATTACTGAGGTCTAGCTCGAAGAGGAGGGTGAGGTTGGTGAAGGTTGGTGGAAGAATCCCACAGAAGCGGTTACTGTTGAGGTGTATGAGAGCTAGGTCTGAGAGTAAGCCAATCTCATCGGGAATGACCCCGGCAATATCAGCATGGTTGAGGTCGATCCCTGCAACAACTTGGATGTCTGGGTCATCAATAGAGGGACCACAGTATACACCACTATAGTCACAGACAAAAGGGCCAACCCAGTTGGAAGTGAAGTTGTTAGGGTCAGAGTAAATTACCAGCTTCCATGCTTGGAGGGCTAGATAAGCTTGGTGGAGTTTGGGATTTGGACTATGAGCATGGTGGCCGTGGCGATGGGAATTACTATGCTTGGATTTAGCAAGTAGCTTCTGAAATGAGCAGGTGAAGAATAGCATTGAGAGGAGTAAGGCAATGGTGATAGAGGAAGAAGATGAGGCCATAGTTGTGTGTGTGCGTGTGTTTGTGTTTTGTAGCTGTAGGAAAGGCTTGATATTCGTTCTTTTGTAGTGAAGATCATTCTTCTTCAAGGTTTTTTGAAAACTTTTAGTCTTTCTTCCTAATCATTTCGTTTCATGTACAGAACGAAAATTGATTTTCCTAGACAACGACATATACTATATCGACATAGAGCAATAACATCGGCGAATATCATGTATGATGTTCCCTTGAATGGGTTGTTTTCACACTTTACATATAACTGACTTTGATACTCCATTGCAAAAGTAGCACTAGATCTGGTAGTTCAGATTCCTAAGCAGTTCCAAATAAACATCCTTCTGAATTATCTAGATTGCAGAGATCTTGGGTTTTTTTGTTGTGATTGTCAGAGCACATGAACAAATATGATCCGTAGATCATATAATTTGATGTCTAGTTGTGTACTGAGCTTGCTTATTTTCTGAATGAATGATTATCTCCCTTACTAATGGCTTGTATGGAAAACCTAATAATGAAGTGTAGTTCTATACTGAGCTTGCTTATTTGATATTATTGGATGAATCCAGACATTTTCATGTGGTTAAAATGCATACACGTAGTCGTGGCGGTGGTATTGAGATTGATATAACACCATTACTAAGAATATAATGACTTTGATAAGATGGTTTGTGTCGAAAAACATAGATTTCGTAATAATTTTTCTGACAAATTTGGGGTTGAGAGATATGCGGAGGGGGATGTGCAGGATATAGACATCCCTCCCTCCAAAAATTGTCTTCAACGTTGTTTTCCAAGTTAGTTTGAAAAGATAGAAAATGAAGCATTACTTAAGTTTTAAGGGATGCTACTACTTTTGAACCAGAGCACAAAATTCGGATGGGTTGTCTAACTCTCACACACTAGTCCATGAACATACTACACTAGTAGATTCTTTGAGTAATTTGATGGTTTGCCTTGCTAAGCTACGAATATTCAAGATGGCCCCATCAATTGTTTTCATTTTGGAAGAAAAAATCGAAGAACCCAGAACTCTTTTCGGTACCTAACACGCAGGTATACAACAGGCATATCAACAACCCTAACTTGAATCTTTACGTATAAGTTCTTCAACCTTGTCAATACTTAGAAGAGATCCAACACTGCCATGAAAACCACCTGCCATGCTGATTGCTGAGTAAACTGATTCCAAAAGGTTCTGACATCATATCTCAAAAAACATCAATGACCTTCATGTATATCAGAATAGAATTGTTTAAGACGGTTTACATGCTCAAACACTGTTCCAAAACAGTAATTAGAATATAAAAACCCACCGTTATCCTCACAAACATAACACAGAAGGAAAACTACTAACAACTGACTTAAAAGCGACAATTTACCTAAAGTATGTAAATGTTCGCAGATATGGCTAAACAGAAAAACCTTTAATTGTTCAAAACTTCAAAGAAGCACCAAAATTTCATCATTATCATATTTGGGTTGGTCAGTATTAACTGCCGCCGGATCAATATTTCTTGCCAAACACAACCAGCTGCAGCTTGTCATAACCAGCCAACACTCCAGCACCAGCAACAGCACGTAGAATGTTTGCGCCAGCACCCTTGAAGAGGGACTTGGCCCCTTCATTCTTTAGGATCTGAGAGAATGCATCTAAAGAGCTCTTGTACTTCACAGCCTCTCCGGAGGTCATCATCATTCTTCTACGCACAGTATCAACTGGGTAGGCAGCCAGTCCAGCTCCAACAGTGATACTCCATCCAAGCACGAAACTAGCAAGGAAACTATCCTGCAATCATGATGTAGGAAAAAAACATTCATCAATTAAGTGATAAGCATACAGAATAATACAAGTAAACCGCAAATTTTAATTAACGAAATTAAAGTTTTAGCACAGTATTTACTAACCTGCAAGCCGCCAACCAGGACAACTGGTTTAAGAGAATCGTACATTCCGAAGTAGAGTCCACGGTACACAATGATACCAACCAAGGAGATGTTAAATCCACGGTAAAGCCCTGCAATCCCATCAGACTTCAAGGTCTTGCGGTAGACGTCTATCATACCATTGAATTGCCTTTCACCACCCTTCTTGGCAGCCTTAGCATCATTAGCTAACCGTGTCCTAGCATAATCTAAGGAATACACCAAAAACTGTGAGGAAGCACCAGCAGCGCCTCCTGATGCCAAGTTACCGGCAAACCACTTCCAGTAGCCATCTCTGTCTTTCTTAAAGTTGAACAGTTTCTTGAAGTAATCCTTGAAAGCAAAGTTAAAGGCCTAGAGTAGACATGCAATTTCAAATATTTTAATAAACAATAAGCTAAAAATGGGTTGAATTTTTTTTTTATTTTTTTATAAATATTGGAACAGAGGAATCATTTTAATTGATAACTCAAAAGTCAAAGAACGTCAACTTTAGGAACTGACCTGAGTAGGGAAGTATCTGATAACATTAGCTGTATTGCCTCTCCACAATGCGACGAAACCTTCATCCTTGATGGTTCTGCCAAAACAGTCACCAATTCCTTTGTAGGGCTCAGAGAGACGACCAGCCTTGATCATTTCATCCTGGTTCTGGATCAAGAGCTTTATGCGCTCAATTGGAGCAGCTGCAGTTTTTGAGACAGCAGCAGAGACTCCTCCCATAAGGAAATCAATAGCAAAACCAGTAGCACCCTTTTCTGATGGTGCTTGGATGAAAACTGGTGACACTGGTGATGCGAGAGAGGGGTCATTGCTTTGTCTAGGAGGTAGCAAAGCACTTGATAGACCACCATTCACATATGCATTAGAGATACTAGGAGAGAGCTGATTGAAGAGGTAAGATCGTCCATTTAACTTCTGATAAATGGATGGATTATTTGATCCATCCACCATTTTTTCTAACTCTAATAAAGTGACCTGCATTGGAACAACCAACTCAAAATCAGGAAGGCCAAAGAGGCTCCATTAACTGAAGGAAACAACTTGAAACTGTGCTCCATTTGTACTTCACCACAGTCATCGTTAAAAACAGGCCATCAAAATAAGTTTACAACAGTTACATAGTGGTGAACATGCACGGAAAGCAGAGTAGACTGTTAATTTAAGAGTTGCACCAAAAAATTAAAAGATTTAGACTAGTGTTAATCATACATATAGTGAACTGTAAAACTCCAATGGTTTTGGTGCTCTCATATTTAAGAAAAAAAAAGGTTCCAACAGAAGTAAATAAGAACAAACATATTGCCATGGATTGAGTATTTTTGAAACATGGCTACACGTACAAATCCATAGCATAAAATGTATTTTTGATAAAATCATATAACGAAATCATGGGTCAATATATCCATTATAATTAGAGGTGTCGGCTGAGTTGTACGTACACTTGGACGACAGCATCAGGTGTTGTTCAACATGGCAAATTCTTGACACAAAGGATAAGCAACACGAATACTAAAATTGGATGGGATTTTGTGATACAAAAGACACAATTGAATCTTCACATAGGCTTTGCATTAGATGGGACTTTGAACTCGAGTAACAGCAAAATCAAACGTTCATATAGAATTCCATGAACCTGTATATATGTATAACTAGAACTACATGTTTCAACCAAGGACATTGATTTCGTTTTTCGAGGTAATTTCGGTGAGTTGATTTTATGAATATTTCGTTGTGTATAGAAAAATGTAAAATTTTTATTATAATTTTAAATTTATCAATATAATTTAAGTATTTTAAACTCTTACATACTATTAGTTAAGGAGTCTCATAGAAACTATATATTGCGAAGGAATCACTTATGTAACAAAATTTTAGTACTAAACTAAGTATATAAATTTATAATAGGTTTAAAAATGTACGACAATAGAGATTGGCCTAATGAAAAAAATAAATATTTCGGATTTCAAAAAAAATTTGGGTAACTAGAAAAAAGAAATATTTCGTGAAATTTAAATCCTTTCAACAAATAAAAAAAACACCTTAAAGCCAAAACAAAGCAGAATGTAACCTGATTGAATGATTCAAGCAGTATCCAATTAGTTCCTATATCAACTTCAAACTAACACTACTAGTAGTAGTTTAACAAAAAGCTTCAATTTTTAACACCAACATAAGCCAACCAAATTTAATCAATCAAGCAAAAGTTCAGTGAACAAGATCAAATCTTTCTACACAATTTCAACTTAAATCAAGTAATCAAACAAACCCCAGAGTTCAAAACAATCTGTTATTGAAAGATAAAGATAAACCTCTAAACATCTAAAAGCTAGAAACTTGATCAAATGAATTGCAATGAACCACTAAACATCTAAAAGGTAGAAACTTGATCAAATGAATTGCGAAGAACCACTGATCAAATGAATTGCGATGAACCACTAAACATCTAAAAAGCTAGAAACTTGATCAAATGAATTGGAATGAACCACTAAACATCTAAAAGCTAGAAACTTGATCAAATGAATTGCGATGAACCACTAAACAACTAAAAAGCTAGAAACTTGATCAAATGGAAGTAGAGACGACCTGCTGCAAGATGGTGGCTGAAGATCAAATGAATTGCAATGAGCCACTAAACATCTATTATTTAATGTGTAATGACTAAAAATGTCATTCAAACATTGGTAGCTCCGGGAATTGAAGAAGAATCAGAGCCGTTGGATGCAATGACCTGTTGAATTCAACGAAAATCGCATCTCGAGAATGATGGATGGTGTTGGGCCTGGCCTGGCGCGGGACTGGCTGGTCAGGCCTGGCTCTCTAGAATAACTCGCTTTTGAATTTGGGCTCTGGTCTTCGCCAATGAGTTGAAATAATTTACATCTCGAGACAGATGGACGGTGCCTGGTGGTCACCAGGCACTTCAGAATTTTCCCTGAATTATTGTTGGAAGCTCATGTGGTGTTTGTTTTCTAATTGGTGCCTGCACTCTGGAGCGTGCACCCTTTGTTGACTAAATGTTTTGAATTTGGTTACCAATTATGTTTGGCCCCAAATAAAACCTGATAAGTTCTAATCCCAAAAATTGGTTACCAATTATTGTTGCCCCAGATAACGACATGGACTTGCCTTTCACTAAACTCAAGATCAAATTGTCTTTACCTCCTAAAAGCATAAGAAAACTCATGTATCTTGAGACGTATTAATGGTGGAGAGTAAAAACTTGTATTGTTCTTCTTCGATGGACTTGGACAGCATCCAATCCATCACCACCATCATCTTCCATAATCTACAACCCTACCCACCACCTACCTCCAGGGGTGGATCCAGGATTTTAGTCGAGGGAAGGCGAAATGGAAAATACTTATTAGTTGATAATAGTAGTTATCAATCGTAAAACCAATTTTTTTTTCTACCTGAGCTAGTAACTAATAAAAAATACATTTCATATACCAAATTGGATCATGTGTAGTCTAATTTGAAGACAAAATAAGGTCACTATTGATACCTTAGCAATGAGCAAACGAGCATAATAACTAGAATATATAACTAATTTAAAAAATTATTAGGATAAGTATCTAGGTGAAGCTAATTTTTTTTTAAAAATTTGCGAACCTAATATGATCATAATACAATTTCATAAAAAAAAAAAAAAAAATTATATGAGGCTCAAATTTTGTACGAGTTTGCTAATGGTATATATTTTCATTGAATTCTATAGTTATTATTTTAGATATTAATTTAAATATTTTTTTAGAGGTTTTATACTACTTGTGAAAAACAATTCATTTATTTAATGTTAATAAATTTTTATTAAACTAAATATTTTTTAATATTTGCAATTACTAATAAAATTGCACTGAAAATAAAATAAAAATATAGTCGAAGAGTATCGAATTCAGGTCTTTTACTAAAAAATTATAAACCTCCAACCACTACACCAACAAAGACATGTTCAAATGATTGCATAAACAATTGACATATTGTATTCTACATTATATAATCAATTTTTTTTAAGATTAAAGTATATATGCTAAAAATATTTTAAAAGTTGACGATCGCCCCTTAGTAGGTCCGCCCATGCCTACCTGTTACCATTTTTGAACTAGCACCACCGCTGTCATTCACCTAGCTTCATTGTACCTCCACCACCACCTCCGTCCCTCCCTCCCATCTCTGCTATCTTTAAATCTTTTTCACCCAACACACCCTTACTCATCTCCTTTCTTGTCTCCATTAATGAAGATCTGTTGAGGAAGACAGATACCAAACTATAATTTAAGCAGAAACAATGGGGGTTAAAAACTAATATTTTTGTTATTGAACATGAAGCCTAGATTAATTGAACAAAAGGGGAGAAATTCAAAATGGTCGAAAGTTTGATGAGGGTAGGACAAGACTTGGTTTTAGAATTTTGTTTATTAGAGTTGAGCAGTTCAAACATATAAGGTGAGATATTTTTGTAATGGAGGGCTAAAATAGAACTGGAAAGGGGAGCGAGGGTGTTAGATCCGATCTTTTAGTTATTTCAGTTTGTTAATAAGTCATATTCTTTAGGAATTAGTGGTTAGTGCTTTGACGAATTCCTCTTAGTCTGTTACCACATTTTAGGGTGTTGTAAACGTGGGTTGTTATTTCAATTTTATCTCTTTGTAAAAGGCTATATATGCCTGCAGTTTACTTTCAATAAAATTACTTTTCATTCAAACTCGTGTGCTAAATTTCTTCTGAGTGTTCTTAACATTTGGTATCAGAGCCACATCACAGGGGCCTGATTGTGAGTGTGTGTGGAAAGAAACTGCAGTTTTCTTTCAGAGTAAGGGAGTCAAGCATAATGGCGGAGAGCGATAGTAGTGGTTTTGTGCAGCAGGCCATTCCCAAATTTGACAGACATTACGATCATTGGGCGATGTTGATGGAGAACTTTTTTCGTTCCAAGGAATATTGGGATCTCATAGAGAATGGGATTTCGGGGGTGGTGACACAAGGGGTCGAGGACCAGGCAGAAGCACAACGCAAAGTGATCGAGGGGCAGAAGTTGAAGGACTTAAAGGCAAAGAACTACCTTTTTCAAGCTATAGACCGGAATATATTGGAGACTATACTCGACAGAGACACATCAAAAAGCATTTGGGACTCAATGAAACAGAAATACCAAGGCTCTACCAAGGTGAAGAGGGCACAGTTGCAGGCACTTCGGAGGGACTTTGAGACTCTCCACATGAAGGAGGGTGAGACTGATGATAATTTCTTTGCTCATACTCTTACTATAGCCAACAAAATGAAGGCTCGTGGTGAGACAATGAGCCAAACCATTATCAATGAGAAAGTTTTGAGGTCCATGACTTCAAAATTTGATTATGTGGTTTGCTCCATTGAAGAATCCAATGATTTGGACACAATGACCATTGACGAGCTGCAGAGCAGTTTGCTGGTCCATGAACAAAGAATGAATGGCCATCGTGGGGAGGAGCAGGTTCTCAAGGTCACTCATGAAGACAACACTAGCAGAGGAAGAGATCGAGGGGTGTTCAGAGGAAGAGGAAGAGGTCGTGGCAGATAATCTTTCAACAAGGCTACTATCGAGTGCTTTAAGTGTCACAAATTAGGACACTTTCAGTATGAGTGTCCTAGTTGGGAGAATGGAGCCAACTATGCAGAACTAAACGAAGGAGAAGAGCTGCTATTAATGTCCTATGTAGAGCTTAACCATGCTCGGAGAGAAGAGGTCTGGTTCCTTGATTCAGGATGTAGTAATCATATGAGTGGGAATAAAGAATGGTTCTCAGAGTTGGTTGTTCACTTCAGGCAATCTGTGAAACTAGGCAACAACTCAAGGATGGCAGTTATGGGGAAAGGAAACATTCGAATGCAAGTGAATGGAATCACTCAGGTAATATCTGAGGTTTATTACATTCCTGAGTTGAAAAATAACCTATTAAGTATGGGGCAGCTTCAAGAAAAAGGTGTGGCAATTCTGATTCAACAGGGGAAGTGCAAAGTTTTCCATCCTAGTAAGGGTCTAATTATTCAGTCCGAGATGAGCGCAAACAGGATGTTTGTTGTACTTGCAGCAATGATGCCTAAAGCTACTTCATGTTTTCAAGCCGTGACAGAAGATGAGAGTTATTTGTGGCACTGCAGATTCGGACACTTGAGCTTCAAAGGGTTGAGAACCCTTCAATACAAAAAGATGGTGAGTGGTTTGCCCTCACTTAAAACACCTGCAAAGTTATGCACAACGTGTTTGGTTGGAAAGCAGCACAGGGAATCCATTCCAAAAAGGAATCTTTGGAGGGCATCACAAAAGCTGGAGTTGGTGCATGCCGATATATGTGGTCCTATAAAGCCTGCATCAAACAACAACAAGAGGTATCTCTTGAGTTTTATCGATGATTTTAGTCGTAAGACTTGGATTTACTTCTTGCATGAAAAATCATAGGCTTTTACCATGTTTAAAAGTTATAAGGCTTCTGTTGAAAAGGAAGCAGGTGCCTACCTTAAATGTTTGAGGACTGATAGAGGTGGTGAGTTTACCTCGGATGAGTTTAAGGAGTTTTGCAAGGCAAATGGCATAACCATTCAATTAACCGCAACCTATACTACTCAGCAAAACGGAGTTGCTGAGAAGAAAAATAGGACTGTGGTGAATTTGGTGCGTTGTATGCTCACTGAGAAGCAGGTTCCAAAGGCTTTCTGGCCAGAAGCTGTGCGATGGTGTGTGCATGTACTCAACATGTGCCCTACCTTAGCCGTGCAAGATAGAACTCCAGAGGAAGCATGGAGTGGTATAAAGCCTATAGTCGAATATTTCAAGGTTTTTGGGTGTTTGGCTCATGTGCCTGTACCAGACCAGAAAAGAATCAAGTTAGATGACAAAAGCTTTCAATGTGTTTTATTGGGAGTAAGCGATGAGTCGAAAGCTTATAGATTGTTTGATCCGGTTTCTAAGAAAATAATTGTTAGTAGGGATGTTGTTTTTTAGGAGAATGAGGGATGGAATTGGAACATGAACAGGGAAGAAATGGTTTCAGATGTGTTAGAGTGGGGTGATAGTGAAGAAAAAGGAGATGAAGCCGAGAATGAAGGGGAATTTGGGGCAGAGGTTAACGAAAGTGAAGAAGCTGGTTCAAATGGCACAAATGGAGCTGGTTCAAGTGGCACTAGCTCACCTTCCAGTGAGTCACATGATGAGAACTCCTCAGGTCCAGTTCAAGGGAGGGCAAGACGAGCTCCACATTGGATGCAAGATTATGAAACCGGAGAAGGTTTGTCAGAAGAAGAAGATTTGAGTGCCATGACAGTTCTCACAGAAGCTGATCCCATTACTTTCGAGGAAGCTGTGAAGAGCAAGAAATGGAGAGATGCCATGAATGCAGAGATTGAGGCCATTGAACGTAACAAAACATGGGACCTGACTATTCTACCTGAAGGAGTGAAGACTATTGGAGTTAAATGGGTTTTTAAAACAAAACTCAATGAAAATGGTGAGATAGACAAGTGCAAGGCTAGAATTGTGGCAAAGGGATATGCACAACAATATGGGATTGATTACACAAAAGTTTATGCTCCAGTTGCAAGACTAGATACCATACGTTTGGTAATTGCTTTAGCAGCTCAAGAAGGTTGGAGTATTTTTCAGCTTGATGTAAAGAGCGCATTTTTGCATGGTGAGCTTAGTGAGGAAGTGTATGTCCAATAGCCTCAGGGATATGAGAAGAAGGGCGAGGAACACAAGGTTTATAAGCTGAATAAAGCGATGTATGGCCTTAAACAAGCTCCACGAGCTTGGTACAACAAAATTGAAGCCTATTTTGCTAAAGAGGGCTTCGAAAAATGTCATTATGAACACACCCTATTCACAAAGTCGAAAGCTTCAATTTTGCTAAAGAGGGCTTCGAAAAATGTCATTATGAACACACCCTATTCACAAAGTCGAAAGAAGGAGGTAAGCTCTTAATTGTCAGTCTTTATGTTGATGATTTAATTTTTACTGGAAATGACAAGAGCATGTGTGAAGAGTTTAAGAAGTCGATGATGTTAGAATTTGACATGTCTGACTTGGGAAAAATGAGATATTTTCTGGGGATTGAAGTACTACAACATTCTGATGGGATTTATGTGTGTCAAAGAAAATATGCTCATGAAGTTTTAGAAAGATTTGGCATGGACAGAAGCAATTTGGTGAAGAACCCCATAGTTCCAGGTTGCAAATTGTCAAAGGATGAGAAGGGAGCTAAGGTTGATGCAAGTTTGTTCAAACAGGTGGTTGACAGTCTCATGTACTTAACTGCAACTAGACCTGATTTGATGTATGGTGTGAGTCTTATCAGCAGGTTCATGTCGTGTCCTACAGAGCAACACTGGTTGGCAGCGAAAAGGTTGCTAAGATATTTGAAAGGAACGACTGATCTGGGGATTTTCTACAAGAAAGGAAGCTGTAAGCAACTCACAGCTTACTCAGATAGTGATTTTGCTGGAGATCTAGATGACCGGAAGAATACAACGGGGTGTGTATTCATGTTTAGTTCTGGAGCGGTGTCGTGGTCATCCAAAAAACAGCATGTGGTTAGCTTATCCACCACTGAGGCTGAATACATCGCAGCTGCCTCATGTGTTTGTCAGTGTGTTTGGTTAAGAAGAGTTTTAACGAAGCTTGGTTACGTGCAGGAGAAATGTACTACAATTTTGTGTGATAACAGTTCAACTATAAAACTCTCCAAGAATCCTGTTCTTCACGGAAGAAGCAAACACATTGACATCAGGTTTCATTTTCTTCGTGAATTGGTAAGAGATGGTGTGGTTGATTTAAGACATTGTAATACTCAAGACCAGGTAGCTGACATCATGACAAAGCCACTCAGGTTGGAGGTGTTTTTGAAGCTTCGTAGTTTGTTGGGCGTGTGTGAAGTTCCTAATATAAACTGAATGCATTCTGCATACAGTTTAAGGGAGGGAATGTTTGATCCGATCTTTTAGTTATTTCAGTCTGTTAATAAGTCCTATTCTTTAGGAGTTAGTGTTAGTGCTTTGACGAATTCCTCTTAGTCTGTTACCACGTTTTAGGATGTTGTAAACGTGGATTGTTATTTCAATTTTATCTCTTTGTAAAAGGCTATATATGCCTGCAGTTTACTTTCAATAAAATTACTTTTCATTCAAACTCGTGTGCTAAATTTCTTCCGAGTGTTCTTAACAGAGGGAAGGAAGGCGGTAGTGGTGCTGGTTCAAAGAGGGCGAAGGGCAGGTGGTGGGTTGAGTTTTGGACTTGGGAAGATGGTGCTGGTGGAGATGGTTGGAGATTATCCAAGTCCATAAGAAAATATAACTTTTTAAATCTCCACTGTTAGTTAATCTCAAGATACATGTTTTTGTATATCTCGATGCTTTCTTATGTTTTTGTGGTTAAGTTGGGGCAAGGGCAATTTGGTCTTGAAATTTCACAGTTGGTTCCAACTGGGGGGTCAGATTCTTACAATTTATTTTGATGGCCAAACAAAGTTGCTAATGGAAACCACTAAACAAATTTCACATTTTGATTTCGAGCTTATTTCATCACTTGAGACTTAAATTCAATGTCTTTCGGTGGTGCTGTGTTTGAGCTCAGTTAATACTTGTTTGTCTCTAAACACTAAAGATAAAGGATTATGAACCTTTAATCTACATCTTACATCACCAGGCTAAACAATGTATGTATAATTCATATGCTGATGATTTTATTTCTACTTTACCGATCAAAAATGAGTTAACAACCCAACCCCATTTGTTCGAGTCCGGAAAAATGTTGATGGTGTGCTAAAATACCTCCATTAAAATGGTTGGTTGTTGGGGCATTTGGTATTAGCAACTTTTATTATGATAATTACATCATTTTATCTAACAATTTGTAACGATGCAACAATGGATACCCACACTCTATGAAATGGGTTGCAAGGAAAAATGCAAATTCTTGGATTTCTTATATGCTTACTCAAGTAAGGGATCAAGGTTAGTTTATTTATTTATTTTTGGTCAAGAAACTCAACAATATATAGGGAATTTTGTTAGAAAATTCATGCCCAGAATCAACTTGCAAGTATCATTCACGGGTGGTTCCAGAGCTTCAACTGCATCTTTTCTGTTGTCTTCTCTGTGAGATCGCAAACCTGTAGCAAAGATTAGTTTTCAACCAGGATTTTGAAAATATTCAATAGTAAAGTCACAGATGAACTGAAGACTCCTCAAATTTTCAAGTTTTTTGTTCACTGGACCAAGAAGTGGATGATGCAGAATTTGCACTGCAGATGTTCCACAATCTAACATGTAAGAGAAGACATGTATCTTTAAGAGAACTGAGGCTGTCAGCTGACATTACAAACATGGCGATCAAAGTGTACGCTCTTTATCTGTGGAACCTTAAAGAATTGACATTGTTACAGAGTCATCTAAAAGCTATCTAAACAATACAAATTGTACAAAATAATACATGGATCTTGCAAACAACAAAGTGGTCCATAGCTTTCTACAAGATCTAGTTTATCCGTGCCCATCTTTAAGTGGGATGTGGGTTTGCCCATCTGAAACAAAGAGGTTTGTAGGAGACGATGTCAAGAATTGGATCTCCAATGTTTTAAGATACTTTGAAATGAGGGGAAGATGGATTTGAGTTCATTACCATGAAACTAAATGTTAGTGTGTTAATGAATTTACAGGCAAGGTCACTTTAGGCTGGTGGCAAGGGACGGCGGCATGTAGGGCATTCCATTTTTATATCCATCCACCTTTGTAAACAGCCAGAATGGAAGAAATGATCACATGGGGTTACCTGCAAAAAATATGCAAGTTTGAATATATTCACATCTTGAATATTTGTGGTTATGGACAAGAGGAGAATTATAAGGTATAAATGAGAATACCATGCAGTCTACTGCATTAGATCGTTGTGCAAGATCAATGGCAGTCATGCAAATGACACAGTCAATAGCATGACTTGAATTGTAATCGAGTCTTCTATAATAACTATATTTCTCTGGTAGGATCTGTCACCAAAAAAAAAAGGATCAAAAATGAATTTCCCTTGCAACTAATCCAAGCATGTTTTCATAAAAACACCCAACCTGCACGGAAGAACAGTCACTAGAGAAATATAATTATTCAAGCTATCATTTACAAGTATAATGCCACAGTTTTTTTATAGCACCTTGTATCACGTGGGACAGTGGGCACAGTTATTTAGGTCAAGAATAAAGGTGTAGCAATAATATACACAAACCAACATTTTTTTTATATCAGATAGAAACACGTGGATTTCAGGTGTATCAAAAACCTGATGCAGAGGCAACCATGGAAATGATATGAGCAAGGCGAAGGTCAAACCTGACGAGGAATAAAACACCGAGATCCAAGATAATGCTGAAGAAGAAGAACTGATGCCTGGAAACCCATGAATACTCCGAAACAGATACACCAATTCTTGTCATTCTCAATGCGCATAAAGTTGTTTGGGCAACCAAAGACATACAAAGGAATTGCAAGCCGGGTGACAGTCATGCCTAGTATGTAATGCGGGTGTAATGGTTTTCTCGAGTCACGTATGACATTAGTGACTATTTGAGGAATCCAAAAGGAGTACATGATGAAAAGAATAGGCCGCAGATAATTATGAAGCTGATACATGATCAATATGCCTCCTAAAAGAATCCCATCTGCAAATACCCATGGTACTGTTAGGTATAAAGTTTGGGCACAAACTCTCAAATTATGTAGAAACTTTGCCTACTGGAGATTATTTGAGCATAATTGAAACCTATAACCTGAACAATCCAGAGAAAAACTCAACAGTCTCAACTCAGCAAGATTACTTACAGAAACGACTGTATAGAACAGACAGCTCACGTCTCATTGTGTCCCAACCTTCTCCATTAATCATAGGCCTGTTCGCCTTCCATATAGCAAGTAGGTATCTCATTTCAAAAATGGAGAAGACAACGAACTTGAAAAAGGCAGCAGTGGCGAAAGCATTAAACAGGGATTCTGCATGCAACCATCAGCAGCAATGTCAGTATAAATTAGTTAAACAAACTAGATGCAAGCAGTGAAGAAAGAACGACTTGTTGCATAAGTTGAACAACTATCCACCATGAATGGTTGAGAGCATTGTTCAAAAGAATCCATATGAGCAATGACAACACCCTCATTCCCCATCCCCCCCCCCCCCCCCCCCCCCCCCCCCCTTCCCTCCCCGGGGTCCTTTTCACCCACACCCATACAAACAAAAACAAAATAAAATAAAACTTATAATTTAATCATTTCTGTGAAACATAAAATACTTAGCTACATTCACAAGAGAGTACAAGTTAAATTGCATGCCGACAATTCAGTACCTAGAAGACTATGCCTTGGTAATTTTCTATAACTGAAGGCCTACCCTAGTCATCAGAATCCTGGGGCGAGACAATCTGAATGACTGAGACAAGTCCAGAATCAAAGAAAACAAAGCATAAATGCAACTCGGTCTACTTTAACTTGAACACAAATATTAGTCCTAAATAAAAAATTATAGTGTTGAACACTTAAAAAAAAAAAAAAAAAAACTCGTACAGAGGATATGCTTAAAGATATTACAGGTGTGAATGACACTAAATGATAAAGATATGCCATTAATAGACATTAAGGGTGCACTTGCACTGAAAAGTTTTCATGGAAAACCTAAACGTCAGCTCAATACAAGCAAATTTATAAGGTAGCAGTTAAGGTGTGTTTGCTTATCACAGAGAGGAACTCATTCTTTATAAGAGGTGTGAGATTTTTTTTTTTTTTTTGGTTAGTATTTAGTACCCCCCCAACCACCACCACACACCAAATGCCTAAAAATGGCAATGGCTTCCACTGCAAAGCTAACTCTAAAGAATTCCCAAATGCAAAAATTCCTATGCAACCAAATCCAACCAACTTGGAAATTCTGAAACAGTGATATTGATAGTTTACAAAACTCACCAACTAATATCCCTGCAGTTAGATGCAAAAGGCAAAGATAGGCATCCATGATGGCTTGCTGCCCAATCACTAAAATTGAAACTTTAGCTGCTCCCTGACAAAGAAAACAAAAAATGAACCTTTCAGAATATGGAAGGACAAAGGAGTCTGATGTATATACGTCTGATATAATCAACTAAGACAACTTTTCACAATAGATATGTTGAGCGCACATGAGATGATTCAAGGCTCTCTTTTAATTATTTGTTATTATTATTACTATCTTTCAAGCGCGACGATGCACGCGCTAGTCCACTTTAAATGCCTATTGAAAAAAAATTAATAATCTTTGAGTGGACGACCAAAGTTTAACAAAGGCTTTGATTTCTCTAAAACTATTTTGAAAAATTTTTGAGTTATATAATGTAAAGTGATAAAACGTATACGATCTTTAAGGTGATTATATAACATACAACATTACACATGATAACTATGTTAATTTCAAATTCTAAAAGTATTTTGGCGTTGTCCTTTAGGATTAACATGCCTAATTTTGTGCAGTGTTTTAAGTATTGTCTAATATAATCGTTTAACAATTAAAGAGTTCCACATGTAAAATGTAATGACATAACAGATAATATCCATATTTTATATCTTTCAACTGAAGAATTCTGTAAGAAAGTCCAAATTTGACATGTCTGACCTCAAATTTATCAAATTATATTTCTTCATCAGACATTTTGTGTTACTACACTTCAATCTCCATCGTAAGAGTAAAAAAAACTTGGGAAACCAAAGCCTTGATTACAACAAATAGTAATAATTGGTTCAGAATTACAATCCTCGTAGCACACAGATGGGAGACCTAAGTTAGCAAAACTTGGCTAGTTGGGTTTTACATGGACTACACACACACACATATATATATATACACACACATATATTATTATGTTGAATTACAAAAATCCGAACAACAAAATATAATACATAAATATCAATAATCAGGTGTTCATTATTCATGTGATCTTCAGTGTAAGTTGTCTGTCTTATAATTGGTATACCTCTTGTTGTTTTCCATCTCTCCTATTTCAATCTAAATAAGAAATTAAGCCTCAGAAGTAGAAACAGTGATGTGTTCTTGTGGATTGTTAGACTGTTAGTATAAAAATATCGTCTTAATTTAAACAAAATTTCATGATACAAAAAAAGACCAGTAGCAACCAGACATTGCTACTCTCCTATTTGCTACTTCCTAATTTCGTCCAGAAATAGTCCCCACATATTCTTGGAGAAGATGTAGTTGAATAAAAGGTGGTCTATATCTGTTATTCACTTGAAAGCTCCTTATCCGGATTGTTGTAGGAAGATTGTGTGCCATGGATTGTTGTATATACAATGATGTGAATGCAAGAGGAAAAAATTCATCACCCAGACTGTAAGAGTTGCATATTGTAATGTAGTTGGAATGTATGAATCTATGATATAAGTTAATATGGGATAGAGCATCGTCACAAACCCAATTCTGATTTGCAAAGTGAAACCAAACAAACTGAATGAATTAATATTATAAAAACAAAAAACAAAATAAAGAGAGAGAGAACCGAAGGTCAGACAAACTCCCACTGTAAATTGGTACAACCCCCAATTTGAAACCCATAAACCCAAACCAAAACCACCAATATTTGCCCAAAATCACTCCAATTCACTTTAATAAAAGAAATTTTAACAAAATGAAAAACCCTAAAAAGAGCAAAAAAAAAAACAAGAAGATAAATGATTGTATCTCTTTGAAAACCTGAGTAATGTGCAGTTTGAGAGAGAAGATTAGAGTGATGCTGGTTTGAAAGGGGGAAGAACTTGGTGATAAATACAGAGTAATTGATAAAACTTATTCTAGAATGATGTGAATAATGAGGTGGCCTGACGGTGAAGATGAAGACTTGCTAGAGTGACCTGAATTTCTCTGTTCCCTTTTGGTTTCTGTAAATAGTTGTTTGAAGTGCCTCGCAAACATGAAAAGTTTGGGATGAGTTTGCAAGAATTGTGAATAATTGCTTCCCAAATTGATTTATAAAAGCCTAGAGGACGAGATAGTTAGAGTTGAAGTTCTAATCTCCACGCTCCATTTTAATCAAACGGTTGACATAAATTATACCAACCAACATAATGGTTGGAACCTAATCTCAACCATTGGTGTTTCTGATCACGGGGATGTTATAATCTGAATCAAAGTTTTGCAATCCTTTTAATCTGGACCACTGGTCTACTAAATAAGAGTGGGTGAAACCCAGAATTTCCTTCTGGTTTTAATAGTACAGATTATTATTTTTTGTTGTGCGTGTGGGGGAGGGGGGACCTCCATATAAGACTTGATTACATTAGCATCAAGCCCTTTGCCTACAAAGTCAGGTTCTTTAGAGGGTGGGGATTATCAAACTTACAATAGAAACTTCACATTGTTAAGAAGTGCCACTTCGCTAGAATATAACTTTCTTAATGGGCTGAGCATGTCTCTTAACCATGTATCACCGTCAAACATTTAGACCATTCGGACAGTTCTAACCTCATAAAGTGCAAGAAAATGGTGAACTGGAGGGTCCATGAGAATTACAAATAATTTTTTAGGGGTCCAAAATTTAGAAAATGAGTCATACACAGATTTTGTGATCATTGTCAGAATAAAATTTTAAAAAAAAATACAAAGAAAAAGTAAAAGGACTTACAGATTGAGTGCTGCTGTGTTCCATTTGTCGGATCAACAGAAGAACTTGTAGGAAAGAGATCTGATGCACGAAATCGTTAAGGACTCCACCGAAAAATGAATCAATGATTTTAGGAGTGCAATAATGGAACTCTGTTAGAGTAATGATATTTTAGCCTTTTTTGGCTTCTTAAAGATGTACTGCACCCCACCACCGCCTCCCACCCAAAACTACTCCCACACCCACAGTCATCCTTCTCCCAAACATATGTAAGCACGTGGAAATAGATGACACGACAAGTATCATTGTTTGGAAAAGCTATTAGCTACACAGTGCCATCCAGAGTTATTTTCCCAAATACTAACGCCAGTGCAAAGCAATAAATATATGCTCATAAGCAGATTGTAGTACTATTTTTGCAAAATCCAAATTTGGAAGTCTTGAATAAGAAGGATACAAAAGTAACCATCAAGGTGTAATTCACTGCTTTGTTGTAGTAAATTTCAATGTTGAGAGAAGTAGCATTTAATAGCATGGGGGTGAAACACTCTCCATCGTCATCCACAGAAGGACTCTCCATTAACCCTTCCAATTGGTAACGCTCGCGATCTCCATCTACATACACGAAAAAGCCAATTCAACAACATTATAAGTACACAAAAGCATATTGTCGCAGCAAATAACTTGGAAATTAAGAAAGTTGAGAGTTTTACTTCTATCAAACTATGTAACGACAATGATACAAAGTGTCGGACATGCCGGCCAAAAAAAAATTACGGGATACGTTGGGGATACACTTGTAAATTTTAATATTATTTACTTTTTTTAGTAATAAGTTTTGAATGATAGTCATTCATTCACTTCTAGGTCGATACTTCTACTCATGTATTACTAACTTTCCACTAAGGATGCATTGATACGGACTCGACAATTTCCAAAAAACTAGGACTCAGGGACACGGCGATACGTCATACTATTTTTTTTATAAGTCATATAAACATAAATAATAATCTAATAAGTACCTTCCTAGAGTGTGTTCAAGACACTCTGCTGCAAGAAAAAAATAAGTAGAGAAAAAGTATAGTAGAGAAGAAGAAGATGAGAGAATAAGCAAATTAGAGAAGAGGAAACAAAGATTAAGAAGAAACATAGACTACCTCTATGCTTTAGTGGCTTTTTGCCCAATTTGTCTGAAATAACAATTGAAAGAGTCGTTCACTTCAGATGGATCAACAACCATTAAATTAGGTGGTTAATTGCTAGGGTTGAACAAAAAAACCGACCAAACTGATTAAACCAACCGAACCAATCGGTTCAGTTTTCGGTTTCTATATGATTATAACCGACAAAACCGAACCGACCGAATATATATAATAAATAATATATATTTTATATAAAATAATATAATATATTTAAAATAGTCGATCGGTTCGGTTTTTGGTTTTAGTTCGATTTTAGTCGGTTTGGTTACGGTTTGTATAAATTACAATCGGTTCAATTTTAGTTCGGTTTTGTTTATGATCGGTTCGGTTCACGGTTTAGGTGAAAAACCGAACTGACGGTTCGGTTTTCAACCCTATTAATTGCAAACATCTGAAAGTAAAAAAATAAAACAAAGTTGGTATTTGAGTCTTGACTGTCTTGACCAAGTTTCGAATGTATCGGAGGCGTATCCGCCACGTTGACCACATTGGCCATGTGTCTGACACCTGTCGGCACATTGACCAAATGTCCGACGCATGTCAAAGGTGTGTCGAGCGAGTGTCGGTGTCGGACACTAATACGGCAAGTTTTCTGAAGAGTCTGTGCTTCCTTGCTTTCCACAATATGCTTGTAACACTAACAAAGAGTTGAAAGTTTTTCAAAGATATGTGAAAAAAGTTGATAATCTAAGCATGAAGCGTTTAATGTGAGTATTCGACATGATACATGTAAAACACTTTTTTTTTTTTTTGGTAATGGTAGAAATAGAGTGTCGCTGTTAAAAAACTATCAAACGAAGCACAAATTCCCAATGCTTGAAATATGAAATTTGCGGTAGCGTGCGTATTTGAATTGGTTCAGAAAAGGAGTTGATGGGGGAGAGAGATATTAACGATGATATCACAAAATTTCCTTTGTGTAATACTATCATTTTCGTGTAATACTATCATTGCAGTGGATAAGAAAGATGAAGAAGATAGTTTCTGAAGTTAATAAATTGGTGACCCAATAAGGTTCTGATTCCCTATTCCCTATTTTGTCCCAAAGTTGCTCTGGACCAACCCTATAACAATTAAATGTTCCCCTCTAAAAAATCAGCCCATATGCAGTAGGGAAACGCTGTTGCATGAGTTTATTAACATTAGTTGGCTGATAGTGTTTAGTATTATTTACGTATTTTTTTCTTTTACTTTTTTGAAAGTGAAAAAAAAATTTGTTTACAACTCTCCAACTTGTGATGAATTAAAATCAGAAAGATGCACATATTAAGAAGATAATGAGTTAAAAACGAGAGCCTCCCTTCTAAAACATTTTATTTAGATTATCTTCCCTGGACAAGTAACCACCATTACGTTTATTAGAGCATATATCATGGGGATAAATCCACTCAAACCGATTCTTTCATGCGGTAACTGGCTCCAGGATTTTCCTTAGAACACCAATCCAGTTGAGGCTAATGAGACCCCTAAGCTTGGTTAATATAAGGAAGATGCTTCCAAATAATTAATACGTACTGAAAAAGAAGAGGAAATACTTATGTGGAAAACCACTAGAGAAATAATCACGGATATGAATAGAAAAATGAAAATAAGTTGACTGAAGAAACCTACCATATTGGGTGGATGGGACACGTGCCATTTGAGCTGCAATTTCTAAGTTACACTGTTTCTCCATGTCATAGGTAGGTGCTGCAATATGAAAAGACGAATCAGCAAATGATGTTGTGAGTAGTGTAGGTTTAAGACCAGTTTTAGCTAAAACATAAGTAGGTAGAATTATACACTGTTTCTTTCGAATCTTTTCTCGAGGAGATACTTGGAACACCTGTGATGAGAAAACTCCAAGCTGTTCAAAATAACAGCATAGAAAGTTATTCCAGATATCCATATCTTAGAAATAATTTACGACACGATTAAAGACATCATTAGCAAATCCTGAAAATTGATCATATAACAACCATGAAGTTATATAACTCTTGAACAAGCTTGCAGGCTTAGAAAGTCTGGCCAGAGGTGATAATTTCTCAAATTCCAGTCCATGGGCAGACTGGAAGAGAGTCAGGCCAAACCATCCAAGTGCAGGCTCGGCCACGAGGCAAAAGTTGCTTGCAAAGATTAGCCGAATATCAATTCACACATAGGTTTCCTGAAAAATGTTCACAAAGAATGTCCATACATTCAAGGAATCATTATAAGATAATGTCTGTAAACTCAATGAAATGAAAATATACCAAATGATATGGATTCGATAAAATGTAATCATCTTCTTGACCTGACTCGCCATCTTTCCCACTGCAAAATAAAATAACAAAAAGTAGAAGTTAAATTGGGATTAGCTATTAACTAAAATTAGTAAGACAAATATTTGACGTGTGAATAAAAAATGCACAGAAGATGGATCAAACAAAAAAGTGAACTGGATTTAATATGAAAATTTAACACATTAAAGCACCAAATCTCGGTCAGTGAATGAACATGCAAGAGCATCAGAAAATCAACGATATCTAGTGCACCTGACTAATAGACAAATGAACATTATGAAAAAAATATAGGGAGCAAAGTGTGAACATCCATTTCGTATTATAATGCTTTGGAAACATTAAGAACGAAACAGAAGCATTTTAAGCTTCAATGCCATTCGTCTTGCAAATGAGAGAGAAGAAACTGATGCATGAATTTTTGAAAGGGTGTGTACTAGTATGGTATATAAACTAGGTCTTAAGATATGTCTTGGTCAGTAGTAACCACATATTCGAAACTGTATTTACAAGAGAATGCAAGGCATACCAAACACCCTCCAATTTCTCTTCCAAGGCTAAGACAAGAATCGTAATAACCCAGACATTTCAACAAGAAACTAGATTTTTAAGCAGGATAGCTAGTGCAGACGCAAATCAGAATCAGAGATATCATCTCTAAGTAAAGTTTAATGAAGATCATCAATAACCAAGAAACAATCAACAATAAGATCTGACATCAGCAACATTTGACCAAACACTTGTCTTTCACTTATTTCTTTATTGTACAAATGACATCTTACCATAAATTGCTCTTTCTACCTTTCTACCTTCTTACAACAGAATCGCCCTATGCCAAATATCAAATTCCAAGGCATTTCTTGCAGCAACATTTGACCACGCAGTTTTCTTTCAGTTATTTCTTTATTGTACAAATAATGTTTACCATATATTGCTTACTATACCTTTGTATCTTCTTACAACAGAATTATCCTATGCCAAATATCAAATTTCAAGGCATTTCTTGCCACATACATGCCCCTAGAGATATTACTAAAAACTTGCAACATCTTTACTTAGGTATTACTTTGGGCAATGTTAAGACTCTTCAGTCTTCACAGAATAGCTTTGCAACATGTTGAAACAATTCAAACTCTTACAAGACAAAAAGTACTCACAGTCACATGATATTGGCATCTTATCATGTATGAAGCACCATCCGCAATCTCATTAAGATATGACATGGCAGTAACAAAATTGTTCTATAGAACAGTTAATCTATCATAATTTTCTGGTAAAACCTTAAATCCTATTGATCACTGATTTAAAAGCTAAAACTAAACTCATTAAGAACCTCTACTATATCCATAGTAAAAAAGGTAGAAATGTGGAGCTTACCTGTTGACTACCAGGCGAAGCTGCTTAAAAGGCCATATGTATACACCTTCGACTCTCATTTTAGAAGCTCCAACATCATGGTTGTCAAACACATCATGGAAAATAATTAATCCCTGGTCCAAATGACAATGAAAAACAAAAGAAACTTCAGCTATTGCATTGATGGGGGGAACATGGAGTCCTACCTGGACTGCCCATTATCTTCTATAATAATATAATGTTCTATCATGCCAAAACAAGACATCCCCTGTTAAGTTGATAACTCAGGGCTCCACGCATGCATTACCTTTTAAATCATGCATTCAGTCAACCAGAGACTCCATCTTTTCAGACTTTCTGACTTTTACAAAATAAGAGTTCACAACAAAATATGCAAAATGGATGCCAAATCAAACAGTCACTTACTACTAACATGTGATGATCATGTTTCAGTCAGATTACTTGCAATCTAGTTCGACGACTGGGGGAAAAATATTGAAATTGAGTAACATTTTATTTTATTTATTTTGAAGGTTCAGAACCATTGATATACCAAAAAGGATACAACAAAACCAGACAGGACAGAAAAAACATAAAAAATTAATAAAAAAATTAATTAAATTAAATAAAAGCAAAATACATCAAAAAGACAACACAAACTAGACCCACCTTCATAATCACTCACCAAAGGAGAGTACCCAACCCAAAATGTGAACAAATGTCAAGAGTTGTCCCCAATAGAGCAACAATTTTTAACAGGAAAAAAAAAATCATGAAAAAATGTGTGCATCTCATGCACGTAACAGCTAATCAATTGGTAATTCTAAAAAAGGGTTTATAAAGAATACTCCTTTAAATATTAGAAAATGACTGGTACCGAGAAAAGTTTTCTCTTTCCTATTTGGTACCCAAAAAAACTTTTTTACTATTTAATACCTATTTCAGAACCCTAGTACGTTACTTCTTATTCCACTTTCTCATCTCATCTTCACCAACCTTTCTTCTACCCGTTCAGCCACAACCACTACTGACCACCGACAGCCACCACCACCCCTGACCCCTTATGAAGTTAGGTCCGCAAGACCAACCCCCAGCCACCACCACTATCTCCGGTCCAAAACCCTAGATTTGTAGTTTCAGGGTGGGACGTGAGGAGTACGTGCCACAGATTGCACGTGACAAGTACCAAATTGACAATTAAGTTTTTTATGGCCTTTTTTCTGGTATTTAAATTTCAAACAGGTATCATCCTATTTAAATATTAATAAAGTAGGATGGAACAGAAATCACGCAGCAGTTTGAGGGAGAGTGCAAGTGCGGGTACAAGTGCATTTACAAGCTCCTTGTTTGCTTCTAACTTTATATACATGTGTGTGTGTGCATTATGATGCGAGTCAACAGGGCAGTTTATGGAAAATTACACCTAGAGTAACAAGGTGGACTTTATGACATTGCAGCAGACAATCTCTAGCGTCAAATCTTCTAGTTCTACTTATATCTTATTCAGATTTAATTTGCAAGCCTGCATGTTAACCAGTCTTTGATCAACACATCAAACCTGACTCATACCATTTATGCATCTTAATGTATGATATAAAACACATATAACAGATGTTTTTTCTTATCAACTAAAGTAAATGAATTTTTTGCCAACCAACCTGAACATAATGCACACCAGTTATCTTTGTAGGGGTACTGGCCAGTTCAAAAACAGCAATCCCATTAGATTTCTCTAAATCCGGAAACCGGAAAGACCCATTAGTTGCATCCCGGAAGCTCCAAGTCCCTGCATCTCACAATACTCGACAGTTATAATTTGAATAGCAATGTACCACACTAATTGACAAAGTCATTCACCTAACCATATTGCTCTCCTCTATCATCCTAGACTTGGGATGGCGAAGTATACAAGTTAAAATGACACACGTGAGAAAGGGACAAAGACAACCTTCAAATTATGTCACTGAATAAATAGGTGAAAATGATGGATTTTGTTGTGGCTTAACATGATTGAACATTTTATGAAAAGGTCACAAACCTCTATATGTTCCTGATATGTTCCAAGCAGCAGGACCAAGGTCCTCATCTCTTCTAGTAAACAACCACTGCAAGATCCCATATCAAAATAAGACAAGCTGATTTATATGAAGCTGATCCAGTATGACCTACTAGATATAGCTTCTGCAATCAAAAGTTGGTCAAGACATATGATGTGATCACAAGCAAGGAACTAACAGGGTTTTTTTTTTTTTTTTGAAGGTTCAATGTTAGCAGCCGATTTTGTCTAATCCCATGAAATTTGGAACATTTTTGGGAGAATAAAATTCTTAAAAAGTTTAAACTATACAAGAACAATGAAATATAACCTAGAAAGTTCATTGACCAATTTGACATTGTACCAAGTTTAGAGATCGGTATCTGATGCAAAAACATCTACAACTAACTTCACCCAAGATAAACCTTTAAATGTAAGTGAACCATATGGTGCTTGCTCAATAAGAAGTAAGAACACCACAAGGCCTAAGATTTTGGGCCTGAGAGACCCCCAAGATGATAGTTTTCACTATTTTTTTCCCTTTGTATGGAATGGGAAATTTTTAAGATTCATGAAATGGTAGAAGCCGAAGACCAAAGTGAGTAGGCAAGTTGTCTAAGCTCAAGCCATTGTTTTAAAAGGTGATTGAAGCGCACGCATCAATGCGAAAGTGGAGCAAAAACTCTTCAAGGTGTATGCATTGATATATGTATATAATGCGTACGAGTTAATCAGTTTAGTTTATTTTAGATCTCAATGATATGTGTGAAGATAGAGTTCACTTGTAACGGATATACAAGAGAAACCAAATATAATAATGAAAGGTTACAATTATTAGTATATTACAATATAATATAGTGAAAGATAATATAGCAAACACATATAATAATGAAAGTTTACAACTAGTACAAGAGATAACAAAATATATAAGACATGTCATGGAAGGTTACAAATCCCTTCCATTAACTTGGGAGATAATAGAATACATTTGTGGACACACATAAGTTTGAATCATTGGTTTACAAATATTTATGGATGTAAAAAGAGTATTGTGGGAGGTTCTTATTTTTAAATTTTACTTAGCTAGTTGACTAATATATGACTTATCTCACCCATTTATTGTTTTTAATCAATCACATGTACCACAAAACTAAATCATATAGCTATCTCCTCCACTTACTAAGCTTGAATTATTTATTAAATTAGTAATGTCACGATGTCACATAAAGACAAGTGCCACAAACATATTTATTATTAAGCTCTACAATGACAACATCAATAATGCCTCAACTACTTTTACGATCGGTTTATTGTTTTCATATTTATGTTGATTTTTTATGACTATTTAACATTGTTTTCATCACTTTTTTTTCCCAAGAAATCAAAGCGCACGCCTCAATCATGCCTCGTTAGGCATTAATGCCGCTTTAAATTGAAAAAAGCCCAACGGAGCTTTCCTTGCCAAGAGGTTATCTAAAAAAAAAAAAAAGTTTCACCTCAATCTTGAGCCCCTCAAAGTGCTCTGGATTTTCTTGAAGCGTGGCAGTGCCTCATTTATGAAGCACTCGTGACTTATAAAGTCTGTTAATATTATTATTTAGTTTTATTTTACATATTTACATTAAAAATTATGAAACTATTGTTTTGGATTGAAGGGCAATGGTATCACAATCCACAAAATAAATATTTTTTTATTGTTCCATCGCGGCTACGCCACAACTTCATCACAACTCTTGGGACACTCATAGCGACTCAACATCTCGTCGTGCCACGCCCCAATCAACTTATGCAGTATGCTAGTATTATGAAAAGGTTTTTGGTGGAGCTAAATATAAAACAAAAATGACTTATGGTTGGCTTTTTTGCCAATTGCTTCTCAAAATCAACTTTGCTAACTGAATACACGTATATTTCCATATCGTAATTAGTAAACATTTTGGACCCTATACCTTGTAATAGGTTGCCACTTGCAAAAACAAGTCCAAGAATGTGACGTATGTTATTTATTTAGTGATTAATTGGAGATTAATCTCTTCTCGCTAGTAGAACATTACGATTTTTGAATTAATCATTTAAATAATCTAATCTCTGGTCGATTAACTGGAGAGAATAGGTGATTTTTCGAGTGACCGATTAATCTCTATCCGATTACTCGGTCCATGACAACATGTTATAAATAAACAAGAAAAATTAATGTTATTTTATAAAAAAATTCCCTAACATCATCAATACTCTACCCTAGGGCAATACCAAGAGTGTGAAAAAGCTAGGGAGAGAAAAATCAAGGAGAATATATTATATAAAAGTAAAGAAAAATAACAACCAAAACAAAGAATATGGAAAGTTATACCTTTATCTAATATTAAATTTTTTATTTTCTTATAATTTGCCTTAAATTGTGGCATGTGATGTTTTTTTTTTGAAAGGCAAGTATGCTGCCAGTGGGTATAGAACCCAAGACGTGGGGCTTTAACCACAACAGCCTTAACCATCCAACCAGGCTAAAATGTTGTGATTTAGTTTTTCCTCTGTTGGTGGCGATAGATTAGCTGACTCAGTATTCAGAATGCGTAAGACATACTTACATTTATAAAAATCCGTAAAGTAATACTCAATTGTTAGTTTACATAGAAAACTGGCTCATTCACATGCTTATAATAGCATATATAAATAGTAATCCACTATGATTTTTTTTATATCCTTTCTATTCTTCAACTCGCTCATCAAAGATTTTGCAACTCTCACATCAAAGATTTTGCAACTCTCACAGATCATACAAATACACAATAGAAAACATAATGGGCAATTCTTCTATATAGTTGTACTTAGCATACAAATACACATGCCAGAAAACATAATGACTTATGGGCAATTCTTCTGGCATGTGTGGTTCAGGTTCATCAAAGATTGAGGCTCTCATGGATCATTATTAAGGTTTTTTTTTATGGAAAACAAGAAACGTTTTACTGACCCCTTAATCTTTATATTAATTAAAAATAAGAAGATTTAAATACAATCTCTCTCCATAGGGAGAAACACCACTACAAGGCTTTATTAATCTCATGATTCACTTACATTGGTAAGTTAACTACCTTTTTCCTTTGATGTGGAGACAAATAATTCATCATTTGTACTTTTTGTTCTTTTTCTTATCTCTAGTAAATCTTCGAGGACAAAGGCAAAAGTCTTGGATGCATGCATTTGAGAACTTCTTTATAGCCAATTCTATTGCAACATCTTCACTAGGACTTAATTCATGTTCTTCTTCATAATCCGACTTACTCAACATAATTTTTGTTTGATTGTTCTCATTTTCCTACAAAGCCTTTAACAATGTGAAATCTTCCTTTACTACATCCCTGCCATCTCTCAATAGCTTTTCTCAATACGGTACTTACTTTGTTGCCCTTCTCATATTCATCTATCATCATCAAGAACCGTTCAATCTGAGATAGAGAAAGGAATTTCTCTCATTTGATATTAACTCCTTTTAGAACTTCACCTTGCTTATCCAAGCATGTAGAATCATTTTTGGGGTTCGATACCTAGGACACTTGTTTTTCCCACAAACTAATTTTCATTAGTACCTGGTCCAGTTTTCCGAATTGTATTAGTATTTGTTGTTGCTCAACATTCTTGCCTTGGGGCTTCTGGTTCTCCTTTAAAGGATGAGGGGTGCAACACGAAGACTTCCCAGGAGCTCAATCATCTTAGTACTACTATCGCCCAAGCACGCTTAAGCGGATTTCTGATGGGATCCGGTGAATTATTATTATCATTATTATTATTAAGGTATGTTGTACTTAATCACTTAGCCCAAAGCATGTTTTACTTGATTGAATAGTGCTTTATTGAAACATGGCATTCACGTTAACAAAATAATAATAAGAATGAATTAATAAATAGTTGTGTGACATGTCCATTACACTGTGCAGTTAAAACGGAGTTATAACTCCGGTTAGTGGCGGAGCCACATACAGAGGATGGGGGGCAGTTGCTCCCCCCTTAATCTTCCAAATTTGTTCAAATGGCATGGGTCCCCCAAAAGATCACTTAACTATTGCCCCCCTCAAAATTAGCCATATTATTATTAAGCAAAATTTTGCCCCCTCAACTAAGATATGTTATACTCCCTCTCTAGATGAAAATCCAAACTCCGCCACTGACTCCGGTATAACTCTTTTATAACGTGTAATGGACCTAAAAATTTTAACGGTAGGTAGTAACGACAGTCGATATACCGCTCAGCGGCCGTTATGAATATAACGTTATAAATTGTAACGGCGTTATAACGTTTGTTAAGTATAAAATTTAAAAAAAACTGAATCATTCTTTTTTCTTTTTTCAGATCTAAGATGAAGAAGAAACCGAAGGAAGAAAAAAGAAGAAACCGAGAAGAAACTGAAGAGGACTTCAGATCTCTAATTCTCTGTGCGATCGAACTGAAGAAGACTTCAGATCTGATTTCAGATCTCAGAGAGAATAAGGAACTCCGGCCTGTGCGATCGAACTTCCGGCCTGTGCGATCGAACTTCCGGCCTGTGCGATCGAACCTCCGGCCCGTGCGATCTCTGTGACTGAGATTGATCGAACCTTTGAGCCGCGCGATCTCTATGACTGAGATTGATCAAACCTCCGGCCTTCCTGCTTCCATTTCTAGTAACCTCCATTTCTATTTTCTGCTTCCCCCGCCCATTTCTAGTAATCTTTGATAGAATTTTGGATTGTTTTGAAGAATTTGTTCCTTCACGTATTAGATGGGTTTATAAAGTACACAAAAGATCTCTTTGATGGGTTTATAAACCTCCCTGATCTGTTTGATGGGCAATTAGATGGGTTTATAAAATCAGCTGGTCTTGGAGTTGTAGAGATCTCACTAATATGGTTTTTTATTCATTTTTTGTCTTTGTTGATTCATTTTGGTCTTTGTTGTTTCTTTGTATTTCTTCTTGTATTTTCCAAATATATTTAAAATATATATTTTATTATATACCGTTATATCTCGATATAATCCGTTATAATCTGTAACACTCCTAGACCATTATGGGTCCGTTATCTGTTTTAACTGCATAGCCACTACATTAGTTTTATATGATGTAAAGTATCTAAATGGGTAATTTTTCGTTTTCTTCTTTCATCAAATAATAAAGAATTGAAGGACATTTTTTGTTTTCTTCTTTCAACAAAGAATAAAGAATTGAAGGAAGACAGATAACATCAGGTCTTCATGAGACTCGAACATTGCCCAAGCAAGCATCAACTCATTATAATTCTTAAGTAATCTCTCAATGAGAAGGAGATTGGAGAGGTGGGTAAATTGATGATGACAATTCACAATGGAGAAACGTTCAACTAATATGGTTGATGGTTGCAAATGGACTTGATTAGGGAAGGCTCTTTCTAGGTTACTTCTTTTCAGGCAAAGTTGTTTTGTTCAAGGCCTCCAATTGGGCTTCAAGTGGATGGACCACCCTTTAGGGTAGGTGTCGAGGAAGAAGATTCCAAGAAAAGTCTCTTTGGTGGGAGTTTGTTTGGAATAGGCTCCTCATAAAGATGTGTTGGTTGGATTATAGGGATTGACATTGCATATGTTGGTTTTTATAGGTGTTTGCATACGACAATCATTTTTTCATGGAATGTGATTTTTGCTATGTCAATTTGGAATTCATTTTTAGGTCGGTTTGGAGTTGGGAGTCATTGGGTGTTTCCAAAGTAAATATCACTTGTTATCGATGTTGTTCTCTTGGTTTCTCCTATTCAATAAAATATTTACTCTCTCTCTGTGTAACAGTTAAAAGATGATAATGATGATGATGATGATAATGAAAAATTAAATAAAATCTAACCTAATTCCTCAACCTTGATTGTGTGATCAACTTGAAACATTGTGTTATGTCATCAATTATATGGCATCCCACTTTCCCACAAACACATTCAACATTAATATGTTTATCTCTGTGTTGCCACCTTCTGAAACCTAGAAGCATTTTATGTTGCTTTGAAGTCAAATACCAACATGCTAGCAAAAGCAAGCAACTTCTGAACACTATCCTTCTTAGTTTGTTAGGAATGAAACAGTAGGCAGTATGTGCTTCTCCCTATTCGACTTTCATTCAATCCAATTCTTGAAGTATCACTAGGTAACACTAATCAAATTGAACTAAATCACACTAATATGAATGATAACTACTTAAGGAAACATATTTTTCACATTAGACCAGACTGCCCTAACAATCAATCCCACAAACTTAACTTTTTTAATACTTAGAGCAGAAACCCACACTGGATTCATTCCAAAAAAAGAGGGATTTCACCTTAAAACCCCAAATTTTCAAAAAAAACCCAACTTCTGAATTTCCAAATTAAAACACAGTATAGGGTTAATCAAGTGAAAACAGACCTCATCGCCCCATGATTGAGTGCTTTCCCGCAAGGGCCTGAGACCCGAAATCAACCCAAACAAAGCGAAAACAATCACTAAAAGCAATACAGAAGAACCCCTTCTGGTCTTCTTCATGTCAAACAAAGATCCCAACATGGGTATCACCACCGAAATGATTGTGAATAATATATGGGGTTTTCGAGCTGGGAAAGAAAAGGGGTTGAAGAAGAGAAGTTGAATTCGAAACCCATTAGAGAAAATAGAAGAAGGTGAAGAAGAGATGCGGTTGCTTCAAGTTGAGTCAACCATCTCTGTGAGGTGACTGGCGAGCAGAGATAGAGGGAAAAACAACAACAACAACAACAACAACAACAACAAGAGTGGGAGAAAGAAAGAAAGAGAGAGGTTAACAAACGATGAGATGAACTAATTCTAATTGAGAGATCAAACCAAACTCAACTAAGATCACTTACACAACCAATGCAACCTCCATTAATTAATTAAGCAACCAAGTGAGCCAATTATTAACTATTTATTTTATTTAATGTTTTAAGTGTGGTTGATACAAATTTTATTTTTATCTAGGGAAGGTTTAGTGTTTTGATGATTTGTGTTTTTTTCATGTTACTTTTTAATAAATGGAGGACATTGACTTTTATGGACTTCGTTTTATTTAAATCGATTGAAGGAAAACTCGAGGAGAAGGGCGATACGAAAATGGTATGGGTTTTGTGTTTTTTCTTTTAAAATGGAAAGTAAAATGCATTTGTGTGGATCTATTAATTATGTAGAACGTGTGTATATCGCAATAGCTAATAACATAAGTTGTTTTTTTGTTCTTTAAACGATAATGTCTAAGAAGAATAAAGTTTTCTAGTTAATCGCTTTTGTTTTTATTATGTGTTGATTTCTTTTTGTTATGAGTGTTTTGTGAATAGTTAATGCATCGACGAGATCATGGAAGACTTTTTTCAGGTTGAGATCTTGAGATTTGAAGTATTTTGAAGCATATGAAGTACTTGTTGGAATCAATATGGTAAAGAGACAAGTTGTCGAATAACAGAAGTTTGAAATAGAAAAATAAATAAATAAAAGAGTTGCTACGTGTACCCGATCGTTTGGCTCGGTTGCATCAACTTTAGTTTACATATTTAACTTATAAAAGTTACTTAGTGTATCCAACCACTATTTGTTAACCCTAAAACAACAATAAACTTAATTACTAGGAGTAGGAGAAACAACTCATAGCCTCCTCCCCATCTTCTACATTCATCAGCTTGGTGGTTATTCTTTCAAGCAATCATACAATGGATTCACAACTCCAATTATTGAAATAAAAAAAAATGTCATTGACATAAAAAGTTAGATATAGTTCTAACTTCTAAGAGCATTACAATAGTTGTGAATAAAAAATCTCCAAATCTAACACATATTCAATGTAGAATATGTATGAACCCAATTTCAAGTGTCATTTATTTTTTTATTTTTATTTTTTTGCTCAAATAAATAAGGGCGCCCAATAAAATTGTTTTCATAAAAAAAAAAAAGTAAGTTAGTATTACGCATTCTAAGTTGGTCCAACAAAGCGAAACATCCAAAAAGCCGGTGCAACAAAGAGTTTGTGCAACCGAGCCAAATAGTCGAGTACACGTAGCAACTCCTATAAATAATGGTGTATGAGAAAATGTTAGAAAGCTTCCCAAGATGTATAAAGTATTATGGAGATTCTTAAGACTATGTTTTGTTCAAAATGAATATTGAGAAAATAGTTAAATGATCATTAGATTGTATTTACAAAACCATTGGCAGTCACTGATACATGTAAAATGCTCATTCATACCTTGATTTTTTTTTTTTCTATGAGAAATTCATTTCTCAACTCAACTACGAAAGGGATGTTGATATGTCACCTACAACCAATGAAAGGTTTTTCTAGTCCACCCTTAGGTTCATAAAAAGAATTTCAAATTTTAGGTGGTGCACTAACAAGATCGTAACCATAGTTCACCTAAAAGTCAATTAGGGTACTTTCAAAGGCAAAACCACATCCACTTTCCTATAAATCCACACTCTATGTCTTTTTCTCTAATCTCAAAACTTAAGCTTAGCATATTTTTTCATTTTTTTTATTTATAAGAAAAACATGGGATATCTTCCTTATTTTGTTTGTTATGCATATTCGTATTCAAAATTTGGAAATTTTTCCAAAACAAATTATGAAGCTACTTTGTGTTGGTTTGTAAGGGAAAGGTGGTTTTAGAAAAAATTCCAATCTTTATCATATTTAGGTGAGATGAGAAAGAAAACAATCATACAAGAAAATGTTGTATTGCATCAAGGTAGTAACATGACAACTAGAAGAATAGTAAATGATTTACTTTAAAAGAAGATTTGTCATAAAATATGGCATTGGTGATAAAAGTGTCAAATTATTGATTGGTTGCTAAAATTGAATATACAATTTTATTTTTTTTCTGAAAGGCTCAATAAAAATGAAAAAAAAAACTACCAAATTATAAGAAACAACTTGCATTTGAACTATGTTTTTGCTAATTTGTTAAGCTATAATTTTAAGAAATAATGAAGGTCATCTACTATCGGGTGTAGGTTTTTCAACATTAACATCCAAAAGAAATTAGTTCTAAACCCGCCCATGTATATCTAAAAAAGATGAGATTTGCTAGAGAGTCACGCCCAAAGCGCCAGGTCTGTGCCAGGCCGGCCCATCACCATCCATCATCCTAGAGATGCTAAAAATGGCTCCATCTCTAGGATGATGGATGGTGATGGGCCGGCCTAGCACGAGTCTGACGCTGTGGGCCTGGCTCTCTAGAATTACAAAAAAAAAGATATATACAAAGTTCTTGTACTAAGTCGTAAGAGACTATTCTATTAGCTAATTCGTTTTTATTTTTAATTTTAAATTTGTTATTTTTATGAGAATGACTAAGAATATATGATAATATCGTAATGGAAATGTACCAAAAGACATAATAGTTTAAGTGTACCAATAAAAGAAAATCACATCCACAAAATATCAAGTTGTAATGAAAATTTTAAAATAGATGAAATAAAAAGTGGATCAAGAATATATGGGTGTTTTGATATATGTAAAGGCTGTTAAAAAATAATGGCATGTTGACACTTTTTATTTATTCAATGCTTGAGGCTAAAATGAAATTGTCCTGAGCGTAATGAAATCATGCCCGAAGGTCACATCATTGTGCCACCTAGCATTCAGGCCGTGCATCCTCCTTGTTTAAAGACTTGCTTTCACTGCGGTCCACCTAAGCAGCTACATTCCATACCTGAAGGCTAGATGATGCACATGTGCTCCTAATAATCGAGTGAAAACTCATTGGTGAGTCTCGTGCCTACAAGAGATTGCAAAGAGAATAGATGTCCAATTAACTTTTCTACAATTGATGGACTTGCATAAAGTATTAGAAAAATCATGAGCTACAATTGATGGACTTGCATAATGTGTTAAAAAAATCATGTCAGACAGTTTAGAGGTGAATAGCTTGAAGAAGGTTATTCATCCAGAGGATTAGAGAGGAAAATCATAATATCGATTGTGGAAGAAAATGTTGAAATGAAGAAGTTTGATCATCTGAATGAAGGAATGTCAGAGCTCTCAAGAGCCTGTGAATACCCGCAATGGGACCTTGCTTATATGCGGTGAATGCTAGAAACTTTCTCTTATGAAAATAAGATTGAGGCTGGAAGTATTTCTCTTTGGGTAACTGACAATTTTTCAATAATAAGAAATACAATGCATCTAATTACATGCTCATTTTTAGGGCTTAAAGAAACAACTTTTGATAGCCTTTGATTTGAATATATTTTTGCTTATAGTTAGAGTTAGATTTAGACGTTTAACTTTGATGATACATAAAAATGGTCACACTCTGGAGCCATATATGTGTCATGATAATCTCGAGGAATTATGGCCCCAAACGTCAGTGATGCGCTATTTTAGTAGCACACAACTTAATACCCTGCTTTGTGATTTGTAGTATAGAATAAGTAGGGATCGTTCTAGACCGGGGATTAGAGGGCGTGTTAATTACACTAATAATAATTAAAAGACAACTAACAACCTAATTAATTAAATAAAAGGGGATTGAATTTTCTAAATTAAATTATGAAAATAACTACGAAAATTAATGTAAAGATAATAAACTAAAGAGATGGCAAAGGTGAGAAAATAGCTAAGGGTTTTATCTCCACACACCAAACATATGCTTATAAATTAATATTCAATAATCACTTGCTAACTCGTGAGAGACAATGCTCAAGACTAACCGTGACCGCACTGCATTAATCTTATTATTTTCCCAAGTTCGTTGAATTAAACTAAGCGTCGCTTTCAAACTATTCTTATCATGCTATCTAAACAGGAATCGCAAGTTAAATAGCAATCTAAGATCATTAAGTTTTGTGGAAAATATGAACACTGACTAGGCAATCACAAGTATGATCAGCATCTTGTTCTTGCCTAGGTTTTTACTTAACCTTACCAACGTTCCTTGGTATTTACTACTTGTGAGTACAGAATCATAACAATTAGGTGAAACTCTCCTATACTCTAGCCCCAAATCCTAGCATGCTTACTAAGTTGGCCACCTTAACAAACATAAAAGGAAAAGTTCTCTATAAAGCAGTTAAGCAAAACACAATCATTAATAGCAAGGAAGATTAAATTCAATTAATTTATAAAGCACATGTTCGGGGCTTCGAATCCACCCCTAACTAAGAGGAGTTTAGTTAGACATATTAATTATGTTTAAACAGTAATCCATAATCAATAATCAAACTAAAATTAAGAGAAATAGATGTTTAGAGATGAAAACAAAACACTGATCCGTGGTGGTACTGAGTGGAACTGGGGTGCGAATAGCGCGGACTTTTCCTTCACCCTCCTTCACCTTCGCGATCTGCTCGTTCGGTCTGTTCTGCAGCTCCCTTCGTTCTGCTTCTTCGGTCTCCACTTCTACTGTGATGATTGTTGCGAGGCGGAGAAAGGGTCGAAGAGGGAAGGAAGAGGGACTGATACGGTGGCGATCGAGAGAGAGATGAAGACGGTGAAAAGGTTTGTGTGGCTGTGATGGGAACGAAACAGAGCGATGTATGGGGGCGATTCAGGGACAGCGAGAGAGAGAACTGAGGTGAGGGTTTTCGTGCGAGGATGAGGGATCTGCGAGAATGGGGTTTGATTGGGTTTGATGGAGGCGAGGTGGATGGGATGGATTGCGTTCAGGACGATGGAGATGGATGGTTGATGATGGGTGAGGACGGCGGCTAGGGTTTGTGCGAGGATGATCAGGGAGGAAAAGGAGATGATGGAGGCAGTGGATCAATGCTATTGCTCGATGGGTGGTTGTTCTCTCCAAGCCAGGTATGTCCCCTTTTTATTCTTGTTTTCTTCTTTCTGTGGTTTCCTTGTTGGTGTGGTTTCCTTGCTTGTGTGAAGTCCTTGTGCAATTAGTATTCCTAAATTGCCAATTTGCTTCTATTTTAAAGTATTGTAATTGGAAACCTACACAAACATGAAAATAGCAATTAGTACCATAATTAACAAATAATAGCTAATAATACATATAGAAATATGGTACTAAAAATAGCATAATTATGCCCCTATCAAATTCCCCCACACTTATCTTTTGCTAGTCCTCGAGCAAATCCAAGAAACAAAAATAAAAGACTCAAATGACTCAATCTATACTTTCCAACATTTGTCTCAGAGATTTTCAACGGATCATGACATGTTAAGATTCTTTGTAAACACGAGATTAAATCCACATCATTCGAAAATTAATACACGTTCATAGCAATGATATAAAAATTTACAATTAAATCAATCCAAGTGACTGTGAAACTCAAGCGCGTGCCAAGAAGAATTAACCCAAAAATCTCACTAGATGCACTCTTTTCTTTTTCACTGATTATTTGGTAAAATCACTCTTCCTATTTTAGCTATATGTGAGAGGATTGATGTGAAAGGGAAACAAGTAGCTCACATATGATATAACAAGAAAGAATGGCATTTTCTGACTTTTTTTTTTTTTTTTTTAGATATATGATCTCATGGAAGGAATGTTACTACTTGAATGCAAGAACTAGTGACACCATATGCTCATACCTCATTCGAATCTCCACATTGTGACATTGCAAGACACACTCAATCAAAAGGTCTTAATTCAGGTTGTAATGGGGCCAGGGGTCAAGGGAAGAGAAAGAACGGATATGAAGTTTTCAAAGGGCTTGAAGAAATTGTGAAAGCATGCAATAAGATTAGAGACATTAGCAAAGAATCATATGGTTCAAGACATAAGTGGGAAAATGACGAGGTGGCTCATTTATAATGAAGAACTTCAGCAATTATTTTGTATCTACTGAAAAGAATTGAACTATCTGTATGGTACTGTAATACTGAATGGATAAGGATAAGGACTTGTATCCCTTTTGTAATTTTTTTTTTTTTTTTTCTCTTTTTTTTTCAATTTATTTATTTATTTATTTTTTTTTTTGCAACTCTTTCTTTTTGAACTGTCTACCACAAGGGTCTTCCCCCACACTTGCTTTTCAACATACCTTGAACCACAATAAAGTATCTGCAAATCAAATTATGCTCCACTCGTTTTATTAGGATAGAGAATGAGGGTAATGAAATAAAAGGCTTAATAACAGGCTCAATGGGGTTAACCTAAAGGAAAAATATTATGGATCAGGCTTATTTGACAATGGTGGAAACTAGGTGCCTTTATCATGTCAAGCATGTCATGCAATTCAATATGATGCTTTGAACGAAATTAATACAAGTTCTAGTGTTTCATTCTTAATTTTGAAAGCAATCCAAGTGGCAACCAAAGCAAACAAAATTGAGATCATGCAACGAATTATTATTGACAAAATAAATAAAAGATGACCTAACTAAAAACTCTCAAAATCAAAGGAACAATAGGCTCAAAACTCACATATGGGTTATAATGAGTTAAATTCAACTAAGCATGCTATGAGTACCAATTACTAAGTTGATTACATGTGAATTTGCATATGATAACCATAAATAAGCATTAACCAAAGAATAATATTAGATCTTGAATCATGTTTATAAATCATCTTAAAGTCATGCAATTAAAAACCAAATCTCATCATTGTGTTGGAAAGTATCCTAAGACTCAAAACAACTATAATTTAATTTTTATTTTTATTTATATATATATATTTGTTTTGTTTTTTTTTTATTTTTTTATTTTTTTTTATTTTTATTTTTATGACACTAATACCAACAAAGAAAATAAAAACCAACAAATTTTTTTTTTTTTTTTTTCAAAATAATTCAAAATAAAACAATGTTTTGTTCCCCCACACTTAAACCTAACATTGTCCTCAATGTTAATAGATTATAGCACATGCAATGAAAGATTTAAACGCGGAAAAACAAACTACTAACAAACAAAAACAAAAACAACGAAAATAAAATAAAATGATAAAGAAAGCAAATCTGATTGGGTTGCCTCCCAAGAAGCGCTTGTCTTAACGTCGTGCAGCCTGACGGTATCTCCAATTAATCCTCAGAATAAGTGGGAACATGGAGTGACGTCCTCCACGTCATGCTCCACAAATGACTCATAATAGGGCTTAAGTCGATGATGTTTCACTTTAAACTCCTTCCCGGTTGTGACACTCTTAATCTGTATAGCACCATGGGGAAAAACATTAGTAATAATAAAAGGACCAACCCATTCAGAACGTAACTTACCAGTTCTAAGACATGATTGGAAAAGCAAGACTTTCATTCCAATGACAAAAATATTTCCATGGATCATCTGATCATGAAAAACTATAGTGTTCTCCTTATAATTGCTTTTACTATCATAAGCCTCATCCTGAATCTTTTCAAGCTCATTCAACTGAAATTTCTTCCGCTTCTTTGTGTCATAGGGAACTCCATTGCTCTCATATCCAACGGCAGTAGTGATGTGGGTCTCAAGTTCATCCTCGATTTTGAGGTTTGACAATTTATGGGACAAATTGTCATTCACATTAATAGAAAAACAAGAATGATTTTTATCAGGATATCTCGTGGCTTCAAAGATGTTGAAGCCAATCACATCACCATCAAATTCCATGGTCAGTTTCCCCGCATGTACATCAATATTTGTCTTCGCAGTTTTCATGAAGGGGCGCCCTAAAAGAAGAGGCAAAGGTGCTGAAAATTTCGAATCTTCCATCTCAAGCACATAGAAATCTGCTGGGAATATCAAATGGTTAACCTGCACTAACACATCTTCCAACAAACCTCGAGGATATGCATTAGAACGGTCAGCCAATTGAATAATAACACCATCATTTTTTAACTTCCCAAGATTCATAGATTGATAAATAGAATACGGCATAACATTAATTGAAGCACCTAAGTCTAACATTGCATTTTCAATTTTAGTATTACCGATAACACAAGGGATAGTGAAACTACCTGGATCCTTACACTTTGGTGGCAATTTCCTTTGAAGAACTGCGGAGACATTCTCACTTACCTTAACTACTTCTCCGTCTCGAAGACGTCTCTTTGTTGTGCAAAGCTTCTTCAAAAATTTTGCATACTTAGGCACTTGCTTAATAGCATCAAGAAGCGGAATATTGACTTGGACTTTTCGAAAGGTTTCCAAAATTTCCTTATCCTGTTCATCTTTCCTAGATTTGGCAAACCTACCTGGAAAAGGCACAAAAGGTGGAACAAGATTAGTAGAAACTGAATTTGGAATGCTCACCTTCTTACCTTGGAGTTCTGGTTTTTCAATGATGGATGGATCATCCTTCTGTAACTCAGCTTTCTTATTTTGACTCTGTTTAGGGACTATTGGCTCATTCTCAATCTGCCTACCACTCCTCAATGTAATTGCTTTTGCAGTTTCAAACCTGCCCTTCGGATTTGGAATGGTAGAACTAGGAAGTTTTCCTTGCTCGCGAATTTGTCCAATAAACTCAGCTATTTGTCCCATCTGTAGCTTCAAATCTGCTATATCTTTTGCTTGATTCTGCTGAGAAATAGTTAATGATTTCAGTATCTCATCATAATTAAGCGGCATACCTGAATTGTGCTGAGGTGGTTCAGGTGGTCCTTGAAAGAAACCAGGGGGTGGTCGATTCGAAGTCTGTTGTTGAGGTTGTTCTGAATTTCTCCATCCAAAACTGGGGTGATTTCTCCAACCTTCATTGTAGGTGTTTGAATAAGGATTATTCCTATAGTGATTTTGCCCTTGAAAACCTATTGCATTGACATTCTCCCAACCGCCATTCTCGATCAGTTGAGGACATTGATCAGATGGATGTCCTGGCTTTGTACACACGCCACAAACCTGTGCAACTCCTAGCATATTCGGCTTCCCTAGGGCCTGAGTCACAAGTGAGGTAAGATTAGCCATTTGAGCTTCCAAACTAGAATTAGTACTTACCTCATTGACTTGGCGTGAAGGCTCTCCAATTCCTTCATACTGCTGGGCATTTAAGGCTCGGTTTGCAATCAAAGTTTTTGCTGCTGCTGGAGTTTTATCAACCAAAGCTCCTCCTGCCGCTGCATCTAACATCTGTCGCTCAAGAGAAAGCAATCCCTCATAAAAGTATTGAATCAGGAGCTCCTCCTTCATCTGATGCTGCGGGCATGATGCTATGAGAGTTTTGAAGCGCTCATAGTAAGCCGGATATGATTCTCCTGGACCTTGCTGTATGCCACTGATTTTCTTCCTCAATAAGATAATTTTGGAAGTTGGGAAGAATTTCTCTAGAAACACCTTCTTCATGCTTTCCCAAGAATATACTGTTCCGAAAGGTAGTTCATAGAGCCAATCCTTAGCCCTATCAGTCAGAGAAAAGGGGAATGCTATCAACTTTAGGATGTTTTCATCCACATTTATTGGTGTCATACTGGAGCATACTATTTCAAATTCCTTTAAATGTTTATTTGGATCCTCCATAGAAAGACCATGATACTTCGGAATATGATGAAGTAGGCTGGATTTCAGCTCGAATGACTCAGTCTTGCCCTGCGCGGCTAATGGGTACTGAATGCACAAGGGTGCGGCATTGTCCAAGGTGGATGCCGAAAGTTCTTTAATAGATCTATTGTCTCCCATGTCGAACTCTTCAGATTCAGATTCAAAGCTAGATGTTTGTAGTTCTTTTGTTTCTCTTCTTCGTCTTCTAAATGTTTTCTCAGGCTCTGAATCGTATTCTACTAAGTTTTCGCTGGATCTCCTATTGTGCATGAACTGGTACCTGAGATAAAGAAAGAAAGAAAAAATCAATAAAAATAAAAATAAATAAATAACAACTAATTAAGTAATCAACAACTTTTCTAATCCCCGGCAACGGCGCCAAAAATTGATGCGCTATTTTAGTAGCACACAACTTAATACCCTGCTTTGTGATTTGTAGTATAGAATAAGTAGGGATCGTTCTAGACCGGGGATTAGAGGGCGTGTTAATTACACTAATAATAATTAAAAGACAACTAACAACCTAATTAATTAAATAAAAGGGGATTGAATTTTCTAAATTAAATTATGAAAATAACTACGAAAATTAATGTAAAGATAATAAACTAAAGAGATGGCAAAGGTGAGAAAATAGCTAAGAGTTTTATCTCCACACACCAAACATATGCTTATAAATTAATATTCAATAATCACTTGCTAACTCGTGAGAGACAATGCTCAAGACTAACCGTGACCGCACTGCATTAATCTTATTATTTTCCCAAGTTCGTTGAATTAAACTAAGCGTCGCTTTCAAACTATTCTTATCATGCTATCTAAACAGGAATCGCAAGTTAAATAACAATCTAAGATCATTAAGTTTTGTGGAAAATATGAACACTGACTAGGCAATCACAAGTATGATCAGCATCTTGTTCTTGCCTAGGTTTTTACTTAACCTTACCAATGTTCCTTGGTATTTACTACTTGTGAGTACAGAATCATAACAATTAGGTGAAACTCTCCTATACTCTAGCCCCAAATCCTAGCATGCTTACTAAGTTGGCCACCTTAACAAACATAAAAGGAAAAGTTCTCTATAAAGCAGTTAAGCAAAACACAATCATTAATAGCAAGGAAGATTAAATTCAATTAATTTATAAAACACATGTTCGGGGCTTCGAATCCACCCCTAACTAAGAGGAGTTTAGTTAGACATATTAATTATGTTTAAACAGTAATCCATAATCAATAATCAAACTAAAATTAAGAGAAATAGATGTTTAGAGATGAAAACAAAACACTGATCCGTGGTGGTACTGAGTGGAACTGGGGTGCGAATAGCGCGGACTTTTCCTTCACCCTCCTTCACCTTCGCGATCTGCTCGTTCGGTCTGTTCTGCAGCTCCCTTCGTTCTGCTTCTTCGGTCTCCACTTCTACTGTGATGATTGTTGCGAGGCGGAGAAAGGGTCGAAGAGGGAAGGAAGAGGGACTGATACGGTGGCGATCGAGAGAGAGATGAAGACGGTGAAAAGGTTTGTGTGGCTGTGATGGGAACGAAACAGAGCGATGTATGGGGGCGATTCAGGGACAGCGAGAGAGAGAACTGAGGTGAGGGTTTTCGTGCGAGGATGAGGGATCTGCGAGAATGGGGTTTGATTGGGTTTGATGGAGGCGAGGTGGATGGGATGGATTGCGTTCAGGACGATGGAGATGGATGGTTGATGATGGGTGAGGACGGCGGCTAGGGTTTGTGCGAGGATGATCAGGGAGGAAAAGGAGATGATGGAGGCAGTGGATCAATGCTATTGCTCGATGGGTGGTTGTTCTCTCCAAGCCAGGTATGTCCCCTTTTTATTCTTGTTTTCTTCTTTCTGTGGTTTCCTTGTTGGTGTGGTTTCCTTGCTTGTGTGAAGTCCTTGTGCAATTAGTATTCCTAAATTGCCAATTTGCTTCTATTTTAAAGTATTGTAATTGGAAACCTACACAAACATGAAAATAGCAATTAGTACCATAATTAACAAATAATAGCTAATAATACATATAGAAATATGGTACTAAAAATAGCATAATTATGCCCCTATCAGTCAGTCCAACACTGACTTGGCCCAAGTGGTTCTAAGCCCGTCCAACTGTTGTCCGCCAGGCGAACCCGAACTCTCACAACATGTTAGGCCCACACGTCTCACAACTATCCTCAATATTTATAAGCCCTCTTCAGGCAAGTATCTCGAGAATAAGTTTCGGACGGGCAATTACAGTTGCTATCTGCTTCCAACTAGGAAGCAAACACCAGAGTATCTTCCACACAGGGAAACTCCCTTCTACGGATTGCTATTGGATTGAGAACTATCTCCCGCATATCTAGGAGCACAGAGCTAACATGAAACTTCCCTCCTAGAGCACAACTCTTAATTAGGAAGGGATCTTCACGAAGATCTCCTTCCTAAACTACGCCTACGATGGTCTGGTAGAATCAGAACTCCTTGCACTATAAATAAGACATGAGGTTGATAAGTTAAGATACACTACAAATTCTCTGTTACAACATTACATCTTCCTCGGGGCCCTGTCTGACTTTAGCATCGGAGTGTCATCGGCCACCCACGGTGGTCTGTGGCTCACGTGCATTTCTTGCGTAGGCCAGCAGGTCAGCAGGATTAGGTCAAAGCAGGGAGCGAAAAAAGATTGCATCAGTTTGGTTCCGTCCGTGGGGACGACATAGTTCATTTTACACTAATCGTCGTCTCCTATCAAAACTCAGAGTGATGGTGACCACCAGGTCACGCAACAACGGAGAACCAGGGGACACGTCCAACGCCCAGGCTGCCCTTATACTGCCTCATTCAGCAATTCCTGTCGTGCATGGGCAACCGACTCACGCTCCCACGCCAACGGCAGTAACCATGGACCCCAAAATCGATATGTTGGCATCTCAGATACAACAGATTGCCAAGGCGGTAGAGACTCTTACGCAACAGAATCCACCACCTGCTAACGGAGACCAGGAGCAGCACGAACCTCCGTCTCCCGAATATGATAGGGAGCAAACACAGGAGAGTCAGGCCCCCGCTAGTTCTCATTGGACTAAGGGAGGTTGCGCGACTAACTTTGTGCTCACTGCCAGGACAGAGAGGCTCGGCCCTGGGAACCCCTCCGCAGAGGGGCGCATGATCCGGACGTGCTATATCGCCTCTCCGTCCCACCATTTGTTGATCGGATAATGGACGAGGCCATTCTAAGGAAGTTCACTCCCCCAAAGCTCGACTCCTACGATGGGCCACCGATCCTTTCGATCACCTGCGCTATTACTAACACGTAATGGCCCTCAAAGAAGGATCTGAGTTCGTCATGTGTAGAAACTTTTCCACTAGTTTTTAAGGCCTTGAGCTGACATGGTTCCACAGCTTTCCACCAAAGTCAATCAACTCCTTCAAAACGCTGGCAAAGGAATTTCTGACACGTTTCGTCGGAAGCCAGCGCTTCAGAAAAGGCCCGCACTACATACTCTCTCTAAGGCAGAGGTTCGGCGAGACGCTCTGAGAATATGTCACACGCTTCAACAACGAGTTGACCCTCATCGACGGCCTCAGAAAATGAAATCTTTTTTAGGACCTCACCTTGGAGCCACTTCTGGACATGGCATAGCTCCTCAAAAGCGTCCAGAGACACATCACCCTGGAAGAGTCTAGGACTGCTAAAAGGGAAACCGAAAGTGACAAAAAGCCATCCTCTCTTAGGGACAATAATGAGGGAAAGAGTCGCGAGGTCGAGGAACTGAGCAGAAGGAAGCGCAACAACAACAAGCCGGACCTTGGTCGGCCCAGGCAGGAGAAATCATCCAACTACATTGGATCCAGAATCATGACACCCCTAAGCGCTAGCCTATCAGACATACTTAACTCCATGAAAGGCTAGGAGGAACTGAAGTGGCCCCCAAAGACGCACGGAGACCCTTCCAAGCGCGACAATGACAAATATTGTGCGTACCACAAAGATGGTGACCACAACACCAACAACTACAAGAATCTAAGATATGAAGTTGAGTACTGGATCTGCAGAGGCAAACTGAAAGAGCTCCTGAAGTCTGAGAAACCAACGAAACAACAATGACAGGGGGAGTTAGTTAAAGAAATAGAGAAGGTGACTCTAGGGATAATCAATGTCCTTCATGGAGTCAGACCAAATGAAAACCAGTCATACAGGTCCCGCAAGCGGACACTACTGGATATGCGGACACAATCTACGGGTGAGGATAGACACATCTACCACTCACGAGTTCAGAACCCCATTCCCACTTTGACTTTCACTGAAAGGGATCTCAATGGAGTCCGAGCGCCGCACAACGACACCTTGGTCATCTCTATTTCCATCTCAAAGTGGAAAGTGAAGAGAGTTCTGGTTGACACAGGAAGTTCACTTAACGTTCTGTTCTACAACGCGTTCCGCAGCATGGACTTCAAGAAGGAAAACTCGACGTCTGCAGAACACCCACTAATCGGATTCAGCGGGGAGAAGTGTTTCCCCATCGGAAAGATAAGGTTGGCCACGGTAGCAGAAGAGTCGCAGCTCAGGAAAGTCCTATTTTTGGACTTCATGGTGGTAGACGCACCGTCATCCTACAATCTCATCCTGGGAAGACCTTGGCTCTACCAGATGGAAGCAGTGGTCTCCACCCTTCACCAGTGTGTTAAGTATACTGCTAACCACTCTGAGTGAATCATACGTGGAGACCAACCTATGGCACAAAACTGCCACTACGCCGCACTGAAACAGATAGAGTGCTCCCAGATTTGGCTACATCATGCAGAACAACATGTTCTAGTGCAAGGCCAAAAGACAGTAGAAACATCACTTACAAGCAATACAGGAGCAACAAGCTCTTCCGCCCAGCGAGTTGAAAAGGTCATGGCAAGCGAGAACACATCCCCCTGACATTCCATTGGCGCGGAGATCAACCCCTCTACAAGGTTTACTCTTCAATAACCTATGTAACGCTTCGACAGTCCGCCGAATGATCCGCGAGAGCAACTCGAATCCACTTCAAGGCCATGATCACTTTTTCTCCATCGACAGTTAGTTTGCTTTAAGTTGTTTGTTTCCCTTTCCATGGTCAATATTGAGTTTTAGTTCTTAAAGGACTTATGTGATTTTCAATCATCTAAGAAATAAACGAAGAATTACAAAAAATAAACTCTATTGATTATTGGAAAGATGTAACAACAAACACTTTGAGGCATATACAAAAAGCTACATATTGCGAATGCCCTGAGGCGGATACAAAGACTGAGCACTATAAGCGTCTAAATATAGTGTGAACTAAAGTAAAATACTCGCTTAGACAATTCTGCTATGGACAACGTCCGTCGAAGACATGCAAAGCCTCCAATGCGAGCAATCTGCAAGTGACAACAAAGGTAAAATAATGGGAGATGCTCGATACCTTCCCAAGATAAAAATGAAATGACAGAAGAGATTGAAAGACTGAGCAGTCAGATTGCTCCGTCAAATCACCCCAGAAAAGTATCGTAACTACCGCATTATAGACCTCAAAACGAGCTACTGATTTCCTCAAGAGACATCCGACCCCCTTCTAATTTCCTCAAATAGGTTAGAAACAGGCAGATGAGGATGGGCACAATCAGCGACGCAACTACGATCTCACAATGCTATCAAGAGAGACCATTTTTCCATATGCGATGGCAGGTATGACTGAGAACTACCACACACGGAGACATCGCACGTCGACTAACACTTTGATCAGCCAGTGGTTAGCAACGGGATTTGAACACACGAAGGCAAAAACAATACAGTGTAACACTAAGGCATCTCCCTTGGTAGGAAATTCGTACTATTTCTCCAAAATATGAGAAGAAATCACGAGACCTTAGCGGATCAACTACATACCCACCCATATCAGGTGACCACGCATAACAACAACTATTTCTATGCATGATCGACACAAATGTCAGAACATTCGGAGACTCCAGAGATGGATAATCAACTTCAGCCATTGGAAAACCCAAAACATCTTCTTCAAGCAAACACATTACAGAAGATAAGTTCTACGAAAGATAGTGCCTACAATGATTGAAAAACACCATTATATAGACATGATGGTTCACCAAGCAGGCACTCAAGCATTGAATATCATACAGAAAACTGAAAGACGATGGTTCCCAAGGAAACTGCAAAGACGACGTCAATAAATTAATGGTGTTGCGCGCAACCCCATCAAATTGAGGGGGAGTAACCGATACTTAACCGTCACATAGCCTAAGCCGTAGGCGTGTCACCGCGCAATTTACGCCGTACACGCAACACACCATGCAGGAAACCCTAGCCCTTCCTTTGCAGGCCCATGGGCTCAACCTATTATTCAAATAACACTCTGTCACATGCTTGGCACGAGCGCTAGATATCCTAGTCAACCCTGATATACGAATTATACCTTTAGATCACCAGCTGATTTAAGGTAATTTCATCCACTCCATGCAACATGTTGATGGATTAGGTTTGCACGCCCCCTAGCAGCTTAGTCAACCAAGACTGAGTACGATGGCTTCTGGTTCATTCTGATACCTAGTCCACTTAGCGCGAGCATCAACGTTTAGGAAGTGGGAATCTAATCAACGCTATCATGCCCGATGAAGACTACTCACCAAAGATCATTGCCCCCTTCGTGGTCAATGATCACCGAACCTAATCAGGTAAGCCTAGCTGGTGACGACTAGCAACAAAAGCTTCTGATCAAAACCTGGACATGTAGCCCCCACAACGAGGGTGTAGATAGTCTAGAAGGTGGGAGCCTAGTCAGTCTTGAACTGATTCCGATGGTTCGCCATGGGACCACTGCTTTTCAGCGTGACCGCCAAATCACCAAACCTAGACTTGTAGCCCGCGCTGTGAGGGTATAGATAGTCTAGAAGGTGGTAACCCAGTCATCCATGACCTGATTCCGACGGTTTGCCACGGGACCACTGCTTTTCAGTGTAGCCGCCGAATCCTCCCAAATTTGTAGATTGGTGTACTCAGGTGTAGATAATTTGGATGGTGGCAGCCTAGTCATTCCTAAACTGATTTTGATGGCTTACCACGGGCCTACTGCTTTTCAGCTTGGTCGCCAAATGGGAATCTAGCTGAGTCGGCGTCTTCACACTCAAACGGACTAACAATCTAATGTTAAGCGAAGGCCACTCGCGCCGATACAAGGATCGTACGGCTAGTGCCCAGATAAAAACTACTTAGGATGCCAACCCGAGCTTACGACGCCTCACTCGGTACAAACGCTCTGACACGTATGGTCGCCCATCACAACTTGCTTACAACAGCAACTATAGCCGACCGGTCAGACAAGCAAGGTAACTCTCGAGCAGCTTACCTTGGGGACATGGCACAACTCGGATGACTCAACCCCTAGCTAAACTGTTCATAACATGCCCACTACCGGACATTACTACACCGCGATGACCCCGAGTCGTTCAATGCACAAAGCGGTCAAGCTCTCTACCACAGACAGACCAGTCAACGTCCTATTGATTCAACTAGCCAATGCCAAAACAAGACGACAAGGCGAAACGAAAAATATGTAATAGAGACAACAAGTACGGAATGGATAAAACTGTTTTCATTAATGATCAAAGACAAAAAGAATACAAGCACACAAAGTTCACTCCTTATCAGGAAAGAGTAAATAAATGGAAGAGTTAAGCCTAGTGGAAGAATGAGCAAAAGTTGCATCCACACACGCCACAGCCTAGACATCAGGCTCAAACTGTCTTCCTCGCTCGAAGACGTTAAGGTAACAGACAAATCCACATACGACATCTTCTTATAACGGCTAAGATCCCATTCCGGATGCTCCTTTTTCAGCGCCAACAACTTCAGCCATCCATGTACAACTCAGCAGAACTCACATTTGCCTTGTTCCTAGAGAAGCTCTTCCTCCTGCACCTTTGCATCAACAAGTTCACGCTCCATTAGCTCCAACTTGGCAGTCAGCGCGTCAATCTAGGGAACTTCCAAAACCCGTCGGTTACCCGGCTTGACCCGAGTTATTGAAAAAAAAACTTAATTATAATTTTTCTCTAAAATTACAACGAAGTCATCTCCGCATACTCCTCCTTCCTCTCCGCCTCCTCCTTCTCCTTCTCTAGTCTAGTGTTCCTCTCATGTTACTCCTCAGTATCAATTTCGATCTCTTCCTTTCCTTTATATCAAAACCATTCCTTTTCACCAAAGTCCACAACCTCTACTATTCCCATTGTCCGCTTTATTCTTTATAATCAAACACCCAAACGACCCCTTCTTCTCCATCGACGGTGGGTTCCCAAATCTTGAAGAACCCTCTTTCATCTCATCCAGAATCCCCTTAATTTCTTCAATAATCTACATCACAACTCCTAATTTCTCCCTCGTCGAACTCAAACAAATAGATGTAATGAACCCAAAATTAAACAGATCGAAATTGAACAAATTTAATGAAAGATAAATAAAAATTAAACAGATTTAATGAAATATCTAATTGAACATATCGAAATTAAACAGATTTAATGAAACCAAAATTAATTCAATAGATCTAATTCAACAGATATAATGAACCCAAAATTAAACAATCGAAATTCAATTCATGATGAGACTCTGGCGATCGAGATTGGAAACTTGCAGAAGTTGAGTCGAACTTGATCAATTCGATTGATTGAGAAAAGTAGAAAAATGGGTTTGTCGGGATTCGAATTGAGGAGAAATTTTTTTCCTTAATTAAGTTTTTTTCTTGGTAGTTTGTTCCCCTGATGAGCCTGTACTTTGGGTCGAACTTCTAAGCATTGGCGACAATCATAGATCAAACAGTAGACTTGCCACCACCAGTAGATTTGCCACAACCAAATTGTGTTATGAACTTGAACACGACTAGTAGATTTGCCACCACCAAAGTGTGTTCTGAACTTGAACACGAAGATTGTAGATTGTAGAGTGAACACAAGGATTGTACATTGACCAGCAGATTGAACACAAAGCTTGTAGATCAAACCACAACCAGTAGATTTGCCATCACCAAAGTGTGTTCTGAACTTGAACACGAAGATTGAGCTCTGATCATTCACTTAGTACATCTTCCCCAACTTCTCCTTCCAACTCAGCTTGAAAATCAAATCAACAACAAACACATACATCAACAAAACTAATCAAATAAATAGAGGTAGAGAAATTGGAAGAGAGACTAAAAAAGTAAGTACCTTAGAAACATTTGCTCTTCCAAAGTGAAAAGGAGCTAGGGCTGAAAAAAAATTGCATTGGACCGAGACCAGACCGGCACGGCCCGAAATTTCAGTTAACAGAGGTTTTCCTTAATCGGGTTTATCTGGTCCGAGCTCGATTCTTAAAATTAGGTCTTCAAAAAATTGGTCCGGTCTTCGATTTTGAGTTTTGGGCTGGTTGGCCCAGACCTACGTCGACTTGAGACTGCTCTGTGGCCAGACTGCTCTTCACGACACTAAGTTCATGCTGCCCCAATTCAAGCTGGTCATTGGCCTTCCTCGCTTCTCCACATCGGATTCCAACTGTTGTTTTTTAGCAGTCCAGTCGACTTCCTTCGAAGCACTCTTTTCAGCGAAAGACAACAGTTCAAAACTCGCCTTAGCCGCAGCTTCCTATACAACCTCTACTTCTAGGCAGATACTGCTCAACTCCTGCCTAAGTTCGGCCCTTTCGGACACTGCCTCTATCAGATCACGCTCAAGGTTCTCCAGACGAGCCCTCTGAGCCTCAGTGACCACGATTGACCGATCCAACCGCTTCTCTTTGGCATGCTTCTTAAGTAGCTCAATATCATGGATCGCATCATAATACAACGTTTGCATATGCGAGAAGACGCACTCCAAGGTGTATGCTCTCTCACGACCCGCCTCAACTTTTGCCCCAGCAACGGTCGCGTGGCTCAGATTAGACATACACATCATAAGGTACTTCAAGCCCTTATCTGTACACCCTTCCAACGAATCTTCCTCGGGTTTTGGAGCGTGATCCATCAACCAGCTATGACGTTTGCTTATATACTTCCTCGAAGCATATTCTACGTCAACCACCTCTTAGTGTCAGATCGGTGAACTCAGCTTCACCAAATCCGGTGCAAACAGGCTTATCCGTGCGCCTGAATGAAGTTTTCCTTGATAGGGAACTACGCCAGCACTGCCCTTCAAGGTAGCCACCGTCCTCAAGCTCTCCTCTATGGCCTTTCCCTTGTCAACAGCAACAACCCTTTTTTTGCAAGACGACTCAATGGGATCCGGAGGGAGAGAAGACAACGAAGTATCCAAATGACCTTCCAACACCTTTAACTGAGGCCTAGAGTGCAGACTACAAAAGACACGGCCGGTACCACGGCCACTATCAGGCGATCAGATTCTACCACCTCAGGCAAATCCTCACAAGAGTTTTCTGCTGGAGCGGCCTCACGCGAATCAGCACCAGCAGAAGCAGCCATTGCAACCCACACAAGACTATCATTCAGAGCCTCGACCTGCACGTCACTAAGGTTCGACCTATCTACAACTCCTGCCAATCGCATGTAATCTTTCTTCAAGCCAGAAACATCAATCTCCGCCTCAACAGGTCTAGCAGACTCGCGCTCCCCCTTCATCGGAACAGGTCGTGCCGAAGATGGACCGGTTCTAACACGAGACATCTTCCTCACGCAGGAGGCAAGAGTCTCAGACGACTCCTCCACATCAGAGAAGCTTTAGACCCAGTAGCCTTCATCTTCTTGGAAGGGTCCCCATCTTCCAACTTAGTGCGCGACTCTCGATACAGAGTAGGGACGACATGCCAGTTGTCACAACCCACTACGGATGAAGTTGGAAACCCTTATGACATCAACCGCCTTTCTTTTCAGCAGGACGCGAAACTTCTCCATGGCGTTTTGCTCTTCTAAGGTAAGACGAGTAGTGGGAAACCTTCCTACTTAAACACGCAAGCGATGGTTAATCGACCCACTATCAAGCACATCAAAGTCACAAGAAAAGAGATGAACTTACGAAGCAGCCTAAATTGTCGCTCAAGCGGATGCCCCTTGCATTGAAAGTACTTTGAATCCGCAGGGGCCAAGAAGCAACACTTCTGCCAGAACTTGAAATCATTAGGTAGCTTAACAAAACAATTCGACGACTTCATCTTACAAACAACATTACTCTTTAGTCGAGAAGATGTCAACAACTGAATCACCCGTGGAATCACGCTAACGCCAACCTCCTTAGCACTGAGCAGAATCATGAGGATGATCCTATATCCACTGGGCCTCAACTGAGCCAAAGGAATCCCTAAGAAGTCCAAGAACTCCCAGATCACATCTAGAATTGGAAAACACACTCCAGTTTGAAGCATCCCGCGGTGCAAACAGATAAAGTGACATCGACGTCTGGTCCCCCGACAAGAGATACAACAACAGGTCCTCAAGGACCCCAAACTTCGTATGAATTTTGGAGAGACCAGGTTCGGACAACAACCTGTCTTCGAAAAACTCTCGGCTCTCGGCCAAAACGGCGTCATCAAGAAGGTTTTCTTGAGCCATGGGGAAGATGAACAATCTTTTCTAATCAAAGCGGTAGCTTTGAAAGCAAGGAAAATAGAATAATCAGATTCTACACAGTGGATGACCTAAATAGATGTTAGCTTCCCGCCTCTTTTCTGTTGAACCAACGCACGTTCAGTTAATGCAGCGCGTGGCTCAAGCAACAATTTAGACTCAATCATCATGAGCGACACATCCCTTTAAGATATGACTTAGCGAACCGATGTGACGATCCACTAACTCAGGGGGAGTAGCTGATGATACATAAAAATGATAACACCTCGGAGCCGTACACGTGTCATGATAATCTTGAGAAATTACGACCTCAAGCGTCAGCCCAACACTGATCCAGCCCAAGCGGTTCTAAGCCCGCCCAACTGTTGTCCGTCAAGTGGACCCGAACTCTCACAACATGCTAGGCCCACATGTCTCACAACAATTCTCAATATCCGTAAGCCTTCTTCAGGTAAGTATCTCGAGAATCAACTTCGGACGAGCAACTACAACTGATATCTGCTTCCAACTAGAAAGCAAACACCAGAGTATATTCCACACAGGAAAACTCTCTTCTACGGATTGCTCTTGAATTGGAAAACACCAGAGTATATAGGAGCACAGAGCTAACATGAGACTTCCCTCCTATAGCACGGCTCCTAATTAGTGAGGGATCTCCACGAATATCTCATTCGTAAACTACGCCTACGATGGTCTGGTAGAACCAGAATTCCTTGCACTATAAATAAGACATGAAGTTGGTAAGCTAAGGTACGCTACAAATTTTCTATTACAACATTACACATTTCTCAGAGCCTTGTCTGACTTTAGCATCGGAGTGTCATCGACCACCCCACGATAATCTGTAGTTCACGTGCGTTACTTGTGCAGGTCAACAGATCAACAAAATTAGGTCAAAGCAGAAAGCGAAAAAAGACTACATCAAACTTGTTTCAGAACAACAAACAATCAAACACCTGCTAAATCAAAGAATTAGTGATTCCACCTCCCCACCTCCTGCTTTTAGGCATTACTACTATTAAAAAAGAAAAGGAAACAGAAAAAGAAATGACGAAAATGTGTCATGTTTTCTTTCAGTGTAGCATCTGTATAACACTATTAGTCGATAAACCACACATTTCTCTAATACTGAATCCATTGTAGTTGCATACATGTTTTTTGAAACTTAAAGGATTAGAGAGGGGTTCCTCCAAAAGATATGAGGGTGATGAAATTGCATCCCGCAGAGGGTTCAGAATCATAATCCATCTGAACATGGACTTTATTATAGTAACAAACATGCTGCAGACGGCTAAATCCATTGAAAATGTGTGAACCTATCTCTTTACCAACCCAACATGCATGGTAAATCGCTAAATCTACAGATGATAAACACCAACAGCACTGAACCCAACCATAGAGGAGATTCTTTCATAGGAATTAATTGATGCCATTCCCGCCTAACCCTTTCCTGAGGTGTGAGTTCAGCATGACTTGTGAAGCTGAGCTATGGCTAATCACATCCTTATGTTCGTTCATCAGTAAATGACTTCAAAATTGAGCTGCCTCAAAACCAATTGCAGAATGCAAAAGGGTTTTAGGCTTTTAGCCCTTTAGCTACCTTGATAAAAAAAAAAAAAAAAAAAAAAAAAGGAAGCATAAAGTTTTATTCATCAAATTTTATGTTTGTACCATGCAACAAAGTACTTTTAGGGCCTTGCAAAAGCTAAAACCCTTTAGGACAGTAGGGATTCGTTTCGAAGGGCGTAAAATCCATTTCAAATCAATGGCCTCTTGCTAAATCCCTCATTTTCATAACTTGGGCAAAATCATTGATGGTCTGATAGAAAAAAAAAAGCTAATTCAAAGAGCTCTCCAGTTAAGCTACAATGGCAATTCTATGAATTTTCTGTCATGAAAAAACTAGTTCTTTCCACAAGAACTAAACAGCCCTGCATTCAAATGAATATCACTCTCAAATCTGCCAAGGATAGATATCAATCAAACTAATAGGCAAAAAACACCATCACCATTCACATTGAACCAAACACCATTGTTTGAATAGAAACTCAAAGCTGTCATATTTGACTAATTATTAGACAAGTATTTACCCATTGGATATGTTATACCTACTCAAATAATTGTAAGGCTTGAAAGTCATTCACTAGGTTAAAAGGCAAGTTTACAGCTTGATTCCACCTAAAGTTATATAATTGAGAGGAAAGGAAATATAGGGGTCCCCAAAGTCGAGAAAACACCAAAAATGCATCCAATTAGGTGCAATGTCAATGTGTCATCACATGAATCATTATTATCATGTCCTGTTAGTCTTGGTATCCTAATTATCCACCCATGAAGTTTTTATTTTTGATTAGTTTTTAGCAAAAGAATCAAGAAAACTTACCCACTTGGAATAGACTTTGTTGATGGGCAATCCAGGAATATTAAAAAATTTTGAAAAATAAAAAGAGCTAACTTTTACCTTTAATGGCCAACATGACACACAAAGTAAAGCATATGAGATGAACCAATGACCTTCATGGTTGCCAGACCCACAATCCCACTCTTTGCAGAGCTGGATGGATTGGCATCTTCTTTACTGAAAGCGATTGAAATGGAATCCAAGGTATGATATAAATGGAAGGACAATTGGACTTATCTTCTCTATACATAGTGAGTGAATTGAGTTCGCGAATCTGCGATCAGAGAAGAAAGTAATGAAGTTCTTGTTTCAGTGTCCTTGCTGCGCGTGTTTCTGCTTCATGAAGCCAAAGACGAGCAAGTCAAAAGAGAAGGAGCCGAAGGGAGACTGATGAATGTGAGCACTCCATCCAATTGTCATTAGTGTTACAATAATGTAGCCATCTCTGGCTATTTGCTTTTTACGATTTTTTTGTACTTCAACTTCTCCTTTGTAGCATGCATAAGCAAAATTGTATGTGTAATGCTCCTTCAAATGTAAAAATAAGAATGACCCTTTTAATTGTCTTCTATGAAAGTCGTGACTCCTTCGATTTGAATGCTACGACCCTAACACAGGTAGACTATCTGTCTTTGCTTGGTTCTGCATCTTTTGATGCTAGGCCCATCTCCTGCATTTGGTGCTCCACTGATACCAAACCTGTCTCTGCTAGAAAACTGCAAAAAAAAATGCATAAAAAAAAGAGTGAGGAAATCTCCATAGAAAAATTTTGCTCAAGCGCTTCTAGTGTGATGACAGACTTTGATAGGTAATCTGCATTGAAAAAAGGAAAACAAATGCTACACAAAAAATCTTTCTAGGTAGAATATTTGCAGAAAATGTTTTTGCTTGCATTCCATCTTTCTAGGGTAGAATATTTGCAGAAAATGTGTTTGTTTGCATTCTTTTCAGTGGCTTGTTTTGTGCATCTAATATTCAAAATGATAGTAGCGTGTGTTGGTGCTGGTAGTAGTTTATTGCATTGTAGCTAAGGCGTTGAGGCGAAGGCGAGGCGGATGGGCCTGAAAACGCCCGAGGCGTGAAGCGAGGACACCTCACTGAAGTGAAAAGATCTTAACATTTTTTATAATAAATTAAAACATATCAGCATAGTAGTATACATCATCATTTTGATAAATATCATAAGCAAATATGTACAAAAAGTGACACAACTACCTAGAATTGAAATGGAAATATAATAAAGTTGTATAGCATAGCGAAAATATGCACTACTTAAGTGTCAAGTAACTTGCAAACATCCACTAAATTATTAAAAATCAACAATCTTGAAAGAATAGAACTTGAAAATATTGAGCATTTGTAAGAAGAAATTGATAGAATGATTGGTAAAAATCCACAAATATGATCACTATTGTTATTCCAAAAGCATAAAAATTATTGAACTATGCTATAAAAAAATCAAGATTGATGTTGATCACAGACTGATCAAAACATGATAAACATTCTCTAAAAAAATAAAAATAAAAATAAAAAAGGTGTGACAAATTTATCAAAACTTAAAAACGTTTTATCTTGTTTTATTTATTTATTATTTTTTTTTATCAAATATTACACCAAGAAACATTATAGAGTGGGTTCCAACATCCTTTTACTGCAATTGGACTGGCTACAACCATTTTTAGGGTAAGGCGGTCCGAGGCGAACGCCTCATTTTACCGCACCGCATTGCCTCACTTTAAGGCGGAATTTTGTAAAAACGCCTTGAGACGCGCCTAGGCGGTCGCCTTGACTACACTAGTTCATTGCACGTCCCCTTAAGTGGTTAAGCATTGAGAGTTGTTGTAATGGCCATGGTAAATGTTGTGTCAGCAGAGTTGTTTGTGTTAGTGGTGGCATTGGGTTCAATGGCATGACAATGAAGGACATGAATAACGATGTTGGTGGTGATAGATGTTAATGGTTTGGGCAATCCTAATATCAGTAACAACATAGTGGCAACTCTCATGGCAAAAGTGTGACAGGGTGGTTTCACAATAGTGGTGGTTCCCGCAACGGCAGGGGGGAGTCAAACACCATGGTGGTTCTTGGTTGTTAGCGATGATTGCAATATAGTGGTTGTTATGATGTAGGTGCCAATATAGTGATGATTTTGTAGCTCTAGCACTTTTGCAATTGTTCTCTAGATGATCCTATGGCATGTGCAATACACTTCACACTAGGGGGGCAAAATGATATGGTTGCCATGAGGTTTGGTCTGGAGGTGCTACTACCTTGCTAAATATAGCAACTATTCCAGATCCCCTATTACTGCACTGTCACATGGCTCTTAATATAGGTACATCAAATCACCATGCAGTGTATTCCTCAAAGTAGCTGTCCCTTTAGCATTAACAAAGATAGGGGAAAGTATCACAAGGATGTAAGATGGGGGAGGATAGACAATAGACCCCTCCATCGTCAAGGTTGAGCATATGATGAAATGAGATTGGCATGCTATTCTTGTCTCTTTCTACATACATGTTGCATTGGTGAGGTAAAATACATAAACTGTAAGACTTCCAACTTTTTGTTATCGTTTGTATTGCAATATAACCGAGAAAGTAACTTAAAAGTATTTGAGTATGTACTCTTGTACTCTTGCAGACTTCCTTAGCCTAGCCAGCTTTGTTTCACATAATTTTGAAGCTGATAATGAGATAAGAATCTTTAAAAGATAGGTAAGAGGCAGTGTTAAAAGATAGGTAATAGCAAGACTCATATGTCTGATGTTTGTGCTCGAGGCAGAGAATCAACCTAGGCAAGTAGTTTTTAAAAAAGCGCGCATCAAAGACAGATCAGTATTGGCATTAAAATAAAGGCAGTTGAGAAAAACCTGGTTAGTTCAGGAATATTTGGAATAGACTAGTATGCCCTCAGTCATACCCCAGTACCAAACCTTATTCTTGACAGCTATGCTAAATTGTTGGGGATCTGATTTACATCCTTCAAAGATCCTCAAATTTCTCGTTCCAAATATGTCACACCACACCATTAATTTCGGTCCCAAATCCAGTTGCCCTTCATTGGACTAGACTCTAGAGATTGCCCTGTTGGAGAACCACCACAATTATTTGCAGCCAAATTGCAATCCAGCGAGAAGGGATACAAAGGGACAACCACAGCTGAAGCCTCATGGAATTTCAACATTCTTGCTGGTTAGCCATTTTTTGCCGTCAAAGCAGGGAAATACAACTTTTCAATAATACGTACAAAAGGAATTGGAAGCATACGTCCTCAGTCCTCCATGAGCACATGCATTAATAGGAGATATTTAGTAGCCTGAGCTGGAGCCCTTCAGTTATCATGCTCCAGAGATCCAAATGGCCATTAAAAGTAACTCATGCTTTATTTGCTCTACTAGTTGGTTGATAACCTAGTACCGATTCATTCTAGACAGATGAATCTTGCTCCTTCCTATCTGGGAGATTGTGAGAAACTGAGGGAGGTGCAACGAATTTGGGTTACTTCTGGAAACCTAAAATCTCGAAATAAACATTCTAGCGAGATAATTTCACGCTGGGAATAAACACACCTTCCTAAATTCAAAGTTAACGAGCAGCTAATGGTACTTTGAACAGTGGATGTAGATTAAAAGAGGGGAACTCTTAATTCCCTGGCAGTATGGTTATGGCATGGGGTTCCGAGAGCCATTTCTTGAGTAATTTGGAAATAGGGAACCTAGGTAGTTAAGGTGTGCAATACTCTATTTGAAACACAGGTGCAAAGTTTGGCACGTGCCTGACTGAAGTGAGGCACAGTTAAAAAACAAATGAAAAAAATGATAGAAATGAAACATTACAAGAATGATTATCTTTTCGATAAGTTATAAAATATTTTTCTAATTTATAAACATGTCAATGACCCAATATTAATTGCACAAAGATAAAAGCTAAAGAATGGAAAGTGAAACTAGGTGAAGTTTTTCAAACATCACTAGCATTATCAAAACTGCATCCAACAAACCATTAAGAAACAACATACTTTCTTGCAAGTTGTAACAAGTACATGTTCATGACCAACAACTAAACAAATCAAACTCATTGTCTAACTCAAGTGAGAAACAAGTTTCAAAATCTCAATTCTCAATCATATTAATCAGACAGTGCATCATCTTCCTCCACCCCATTGTTATCACTATTTTCTTATTCTTCCTTGCATTAGGTTCAACTTCTGGTGCATGCCTCTTCATCTCTAAGACAGAGCCTTCCTCTCATGGTGCCTTTAGCTTTGCCTTCACTTTTGAACGAAGCGTGCGCTTTTGGTCTAGAACCATATGGCTCCAATTCACCGCTAGCCACATCGTCTCATTCTCTCCAAAGGAGCAAATTGATCGAGCCTTCAACAGTTCAACATGCTCTTCTCCAAAAGTCCAAATTGATCAAACTGCTATGCAAAACAGTTGATTTCTTCTAATAAGTCAGGTGTGTTTTCTTTCTTTCTTTCTTTTCCCTCATCCTTCTCTTCCCTTCCTTTTCCCCCCATTTTATTTATGTTTACACTTCAAAATCATGAGCTGAGGTAGTTTTGAAGAGCTCTTTCTCTTCCCTTCCTTTCCGTCTATTCTCTTTGTTACGAACATAGTTGATTAATGTTAGTCGTCTGCAGTGTTGTTAAGGCGGACGCCTAGGTGCGCCTCGAGGCGTTTTGGCAAAGAGACGCCTCAAAATGATGCAAGGCGGAGCGGTGAAGTGAGGCGTCCGCCTCAGGCCATTTACAGCTTAAAAACCAAAAGCCTATTGCAGCCCACTTGTCTTTTAAGGTTAAGAGGGGGGTATTTAGAGTTTTAGACAAGAGAACGACTCCTTGGGGGCTATTGTTGTTGCTGTGTGTGTTCTTCTCCTTCTAATCAGGTTCTTCTCCTTCAAATTAGGTGTTGCCTCTTTCATATCAGGTATGTTTCCTCTCTTCTTCTTCCCCCTTCCTCTTCTTCTTCCCCCTCCTTCATGTGTTTTTTTTATATGATCTGTTCTACAGCTTCTGCTGTGTTTTTTTTATATGATCTGTTCTACTGCCTTTTTTTTATATGATCTATTCTACTCCTTTTTTATATCTGTTCTACTCTTTTTTTTAATGATCTGTTCCGTTTTTTTTTTATAGGATCTGTTATGCTCCTTTTTTTTATATGATATGTTCTGCTGCGTTTTTTTTCTTCACAATAAACAATAATAAGTAATATTTCAATGTATGGATCGTAATATTTCAGCATATGGATTGAAATTTGGTGCAAATTTTCAAAGTTAAACCAATGAGACCTGCTGGACGATGCCTCACCAAATTGCAATTTTCTAAACACTGTTTCAAATTCAACCATTAAATTTTCAAACACTGTTTCAAATTTCCAAAGTTAAACCAATGAGAAGTTGATGAACTAGTTTACATTATGCTTTGATGTTTTTCTTGTTTGTTTCTTTTTTAGTGATTTAGTGGATAGGCAAGTTAAGTACACTTATGTAGTGCATCTTTTTGCTATGCTATGCAACTTTATTATGTTTCCATTTCAATTCTAAATAGTTGTATGACTTTTTGTACATATTGGCATATGCAAGTTATCAAAATGATGATGAATATTACTTATCTAAATGTATTTCAATTTATTATAATAAAAAATCTTTAAAAAACGTTAAAGACCGCCTCAGTGAAGTGAGGCGTCCGCCTCGCCTCTAAGGCATTTTCAAGCTCGTCCGCCTCCTCGCCGCCTTAACTACACTGGTCGTTTGTGCCAAACAGCCTCAGTTCATGACCTCTTATGCAATGGTGGTTGACGACGACAACAAAGTAACCCCATTACCACCAACACAGCCACATCAAGTGGAATTATCAAATTTTTATTTTTTTTGGTTATGAATTGCATTTTTTTACTTTTTTTATATTTTAAAAATAAAAAATTTCAAAAGGCTTACGCTTGACGCATTGAAACTTGCACATTCACGATTTTCCAGAAAGAAAGCCTTGTATCATGCCTCCGCATTTAAACCTTGATTTAAATACACTCTTGTCACATTCACAACCACAAAGAGTATTAAGTTGAATACGTTTTATTGCAACTATTTGCAAGCAATCACAAAACTCATTTAGAAATAAAAGGATAAACCAATTAAGAATCTATTTCCAAAAATACAGTTAATAAGTTAACTAACTCATGTAATCGATAGTGATATTTTTGTTCGGTACGATATTGCAAAATTGGTCTCAAACATGCTCTATGCTCACTTGTAGCTCAACCTCAAACGACTGGTAACATGGGCTACAAACAATCAAACAACAATTTTGCACGCAGGAAAAATAGTTATGCTCTAAAACTCTTCCAGCGCCCTTGTTGTTTGATTGTTTTGTAGCTCGTGTAATTAGTGGTTCGAGGTTGAGTATGTATCTTGGAAGGCAACATCTTTTCAATGCAAGTATTACAACCCTTCTAACTCCTTTTTATTTCTTCCATGTTGGGATTGCTACAGAGCAGCTCCAAATATCGAAAATAGCCACCAGATGCAAAGGGTCTATGTTAGTCACATCTACCTTTATAGGTGTTGCAAAAACATTGATATAGAATAAATATATGGAATGATGCCTTGATTGCAGCTTTAGACCTATCCATTCCCTCATAATGTATCCTAAAAAAGGGCATAGGCAATCCCATTTCAAGAATGAAACAATCTCATTCAGATGGGTTTGTGGAGTCCCATAAAAGTGAGTTACTCTTCTTATTAGATCCTCATATTCGCAGATAATAAGAAAAACCCTCAATAGTATACATCCACGAGGCAATGGATAAGACTGAAAATGCGTTACAACATCAATCCATGTAAATGAAGCCAATTGTAGTAGTATTTTTGCATTAAGACGGGATTTACGAGTTCAAAGGCAATTGTATGCAACTTTCTAGATCCGGGTTTTTTCTATAGTAGTCCAACTGTAGAAGAACATGAAATTATGAAGGGCTTTTATACTTGCATTGAAAATGTAGTGCCCTCCAAACCAGTTTATGATCTTGAAGACACAAATGATCGTGCTACACAAGAGACCTCACGACATGTTTCGTATCAATTAGAGCAGTATTATATAAGTGGCTTTTATGATTGGTTGATTACATGAGTTAGTGTGTCATAATAAATATTTCATCAAAGAACTGTCCAAAACTCCTTCATTTTGATTAACTATAAATAGACATAATTACCCATATTTTGATGAGTTGCACAAGAAGATCTCATCCTGGTAATGGGTATGAATGAAGTGGAGGTGGAAGCGGTGGCCGGTGGTGGATCTAATCGGAGGTAGTAGAGATGGCAACCTGCTAGCACAGACCTAGCTCATAAGGGAATCGGGGTGGTCTTTGCTGTGATGGTGGCTAAATGGAGGGGGTGGTGATGAATGAAGGAACGTGGTGCATCTGCAAGGTGGTGGTGCAGTGGTGGATCTGACCGGTGTTATCCTCAATAGGAGGTGGTGGATTTGGCCAGTTGCAACGACTTGCAATATGCATATGAACTTCACTAGTTCAAGTGGTTGTCAGAGTAATTGCAGCATACAAGTGCGTCATAATAAATATTTCATCATAGAATTGCCCAAAACTCCTTTGCATAAAATAAGATTGGGTGAAAAAAGGTGAACCTTGTTTTTGTCTAAAAACTCCTTCATTTTGATTAACTTTCAATAAACATAATTACCCACATTTCGACGAGTTGCACAAGATCTCATCATGGTAGTGGGTAGGAACGAAGGAGGTGGAGGTGGAGGTGGTGGGCCTGGTGGCTAATGGTGGGCCTACTCGGAGGTTGTGGAGATGACAGCCTGCTAGCGCGGACTTAGCTCATAAGGGAATCGAGGTGGTGTAGGCTGTGATGGTGGCTAAATGGAGGGGGTGGCGCTGAATGGAGGAACGTGGTGTATCTACGAGGTGGTGGTGCAGCGGTGGATTTGAACTCTGGTATTGAGGAGGTGGTGGATTTGGCCAGTTGCAATGACTTGCAATATGCATATGAACTTCACTAGTGCATGTGATTGTCAGAGTAAAATCAATATACTCTGTGTTCAACCCTCATATAAAAAAGAACATTTTTTAACATTATCTTAACAAACTAATCATTATAGTAATATATTGTGTTGCACCATTGCCTACATACCCTGGGGAAAAGAAACCTTCACGGGCTCTAAATCCTACTACTATGAAAGAACATCAACAAAATACACATTACAAGAAAAATATCACTGCAACAGTTTCTTTCTAGTATTTGTCAAATTGATAAGAAAAAAAATATTATGGCAATCGTAGAAGTAGAAGTTCAAATCCTCAGTTTCAAAAAGATTAGGAAAGAAGAAAGTTGACTTTAGTTTCTCAGACATTGCCTTCCCAACCAATACCAACCCTCTCAATATAGAAGCCTAAGTTTGGGCCAAACTCCAAGGGGCACCAAAATCCAAAAGAAACAAAGAAAAATGATTATAATTTTTTCTAAAATGTGTTTTATTGACTATTGAAAAAAAAAAATTAACCATTTATCTTGCTATGAATTTTGGTGTCTCTTTGAGGTGGGAGCCCTAGGCCAAGCCAATTGGGCCTAATACCAGCTCATAGCGTCAAGACATTTTTGACATGTATCGTACATAGGGTCAACGAGTGGGGAAGTCTGATTAAGAGTCGGACACATGGTCAAGGAGTTGGGAAAGTCTGACTATAGTCAGACACCGTGTTCATTGTACAAGTGTTTTTTTTAATAGGTGCTAGAGGAGTGTTTACAACCCATTAAAAATCATGACTATGTAAGTTAAATGTAGGATGAGATACATGATGGAATCAAATTTTTTTGAGTTTTGTTGATATCTCATGTGATTTGAATGGAGATTTTTCAGTTATGTTATTAGCTTATAATTATCTATGCCATGACTTGTGTGTTGTGCAAAACTTATGAACCACTTTTGAGATGTGAATTATGATTTATGAGCTTTGTGGATATTAGGGTTGAAAATCGAACCGCATATATCGGTTTGAAAGAATCGAAAACCGAATTGGCTTTTGTCACAAACCGAGCCGAGCCAAACCGAACCGAACTGACTTGGTCGGTTTTGATTTCGGTTTTCGCAAATAAAAAAATTAAAAAAAAATCTAAAAATTAACCTAACTGAAAGCTACAGATAAAGCAAGGGAAATTAACTAAATCATCAAAAATCTCCTCTTCTCTCATTCAATTCTTCTCATCAAAATCCCTCAAGAAATGGTATGGTAGGTGGTATGGGTAGTGTCTTCGGTACTTGGTAGTGGTCCTTGTGCTTTGACATTGTTGAAGAACAAGAACACGAATATGATGATGATCAGAAGATCATACTCTTCTGATTCATGAAGTTGTTGATGAATCTGAGGTATGTTGAAACTAAATCATCAAAATCTCCCTCTTCTCTCATTTCGGTTCTCACTAGGAAACTAGTCAAGAAGCACCACGACACCACCGATGATGAACTCATGGAGGAATTCCAATTCACCCCCTTGGATGTGGTGGTGGGTTTGATTGTGGTTGTAGTAGTTGAAGCGGTGGTGCTTTTGTTTAAGAGGAGAGGTGAAGAGATGAAGGGATCAATATCCAAAGCATCATACCCAAAGCAATAGCTACCTACCCTTTCCATTAAATAATTCAATAGCTACCTACCCCTTTCCATTAGATTATACCCAAAGCATCGTACACAAAGCAATAGCTACTTACCCAAGAAAAAATGTTGCTCATTTAATAAAAGTTGTTAGCATCATACCTAAAGTAATAAAAAGTTGTTGCCCATTTAATAAAAGTTGTCAACATCATACCTAAAGTAAGAAAAAGTTGTCATTGACTTGATATTTAATATTTTAGGTGTACGATTTGAAAATAGTCACATTCTATTGCAATCAGTCGATCGGACGGTTTCAGTCAGTTTCAAATGTAAGGAAACCGTCAACCAAACCGAATATACAGTTTATGAATATTTGAAACCGAAACCCATCCGAACTGAAAGTTAAACCGACCGAATTAGTCGGTTCAATCAGTTTGATCGATTTTTTGTTCAATCCTAGTAAATATTTATGGATTATACATTTTGAATTATTATTTTTGTTTAGTTATGTTCATTGTAGAGTTATTAATGTAAGGTTTTACATGTTGTGTCGGCGAGTTCTAGTTTTTCAATTGTAGAATACTTTTCCATGTCTGTGCCCATGCATCCTTGAATTGCATATTTGAACAAGTATTGAGTTTTGAATTAATTTTTATTAGAAGTCATAAAATTGTCAAATAAGTGTGAAAAAAAAAACAGATTATCAGGAGAATCAGTAAGTTAGCTAAAGCCTAGCAAGGAAAGCATATGCATGCTTAAAGTTGTATATTTGACAAAGGTAGATATTCTAAAGTTATTAAACAAGGAGACAAAAAAGGGTGTTTGGGGCTGAGAATCGCATAGTTTTATGCATTCAATTGAAAAGCTGTGTGTACGTCACGTTCCTACAAATAGGCGAGCACACAAGACTTTATTTTAAAAGGGAGGGTTTCTAATATTATGAAATTCTAACCAAAAGAAAATAAAAATAGATCTCCTAATGCCTTTCTATTTGGTTGACAACATTAAACCTAACTCACCATTGAATTCTAATTTATATCTTCCATATGCAATTCTTACAAATTATCACCAATGAGCTTCATGCCTTTCTATTTGGTTGACAACATTAAACCTAACTCAAAACCACCATATGTTCATAGTTAAGGTAACTCACAGACAACTCCTTTTTCCAATCACAATTATAATACACAACTAAGTTGGGAGAAAAAAATAATACCTGCTGAGAAGGAAAAAGAGCACCCCAGTTATCAGAACAAGCAACATAACATGAATGATCATAGTGGAGTCACTGGAAGTGAAAGCCAGACCAAGCATTGCAGCAAGGCACACACCCAGTGTCAAAAATGTAATTTTGATCACATTCCATGTTGGAGCCTGAAACCCCAAACACCCAAAACAACAAATTGGCATGAAACCCATTGTAGTGTAATCAAAATCAAATCATTTTTTAGAGTTGAAGTTAAGTAAAGACGCTTACATTAACACCAGGTGCTAAAGCACCCAGCAAGACTGCCTGGCCGGATGAAACCTCCTCTTTTTGAGCCATTTGGGAGAAAGGGAGAATTTGGGAATTAGGGTTTGGGAAGATGAGTTGGGAATTAGAATTTGGAGAATTTCAGAGAAAGTTGTGATCTTGATGGAGAAGATGAGTCATTGGTTGCTGGATTTGGGAATTAGGGTTTTGTTTGTGAAAGCTAGAATTGTTGGGAAATCAGACTTACAGTAGAACTGAGAGTTGCCTTGCTAATATACGCACGGTGCGCTTCACAAGTACATGGGCCTGAGTCTAAACCCAACTTTAAAAGTATGGGCCCATTAATAAACCAAGCAACCGGATCAAAGCCCAATCTGTAGATCCATAAAGTCTAGGCCTAGTGAAAGTCTGCATCAAGTCTAGCTTTTAGGCTTGGCTTGTGCCAGCTTCATGACTACACCTACATGTGAAGCGTGGATGTTTTCATGGCAGCATACTGCTCCTTATAAGAACTTCCCACGAGAAGCAACTCCCAACTGTTATATGCCGGCACTTATGGAAGAAAAGAAATGCCAAGTGTTCGGACGGTAGCCCTGGCCTGGTAACTTTCCGAGGTAGCCCTGGCCTGGTAACTTTTCATCGCTTGGTCACGTCCTGTACCAATGACTCGAGACTGATCTTTGAATGTCAAAAATAGATACTTCCAGTATTCAAGGGATTGAAGTCCAGTACATCTGGAAAAGTAGTGAGTGGGGGAAGTTTGATTGGCTCCCTAGTGAAAGGATTGCACATGCAGATGGATGGAGAGGTGGTATCTAACAAAACCAACCAGTCTCCAGAAGAACCACAAATGTGATAAGTTGGGAGGAGGCTTTGGTATGCCTAACTGGTAAAGTGTATAGTCATAGAAAATGATCAGTTGAAGCTGGGTGGCATGGTTGATGTTATTACATGCAACTTTTTGTATAATCAAGGATGGAGATGGGAGTTCTATGGTTGAACTACTGGAGAGTCGATGATTCTTGATAGAGCAAAAGAGTGCCAACGAGCAGAGAGAGAACAAAAGCCAATGTGGGTAGCCATGGTAAGCGGACGCTTGAACATAATTTCTTCAAGAAGTTGACGAGGAAGAAAGGACCAATAATTTGAAATAGCAAGTTTTCCAAATTATAAAAGAGATGATCAAATGCACCTGTACAAGTTTGGCAAGCTTAGGATTTTTTTTATTTCAATAATATTATATTAAACAGAAGTGATACATGAGCAAGCTTGGTTGTTTAGATTACAAAAGAAATTCCTAAGTCTAATTGCTAAACCTTGCCAAGCAAATTCTGATACACCATTGAGAATCACAAACACTGATCAATTTTGTCCGTCTGACAGATACCATTCACAGGAAGAGACCCAGTTAATCAAGTACTATCAACCACTTTCTTAGCTCTTCCAACTTCAAATCCTTATAATAGCTTAGTCTGTTTACAGAAAAAACCTAAAACAACAACAACATTTTGACAAAAACCCAAGCTGCTGATTTGATGACCAACACCATACATATGAGCAGAGAGCACATGGCCAAGGTGTGGAATAAACTGATAACACACCATGCAGGGTTCATTTCAGCCATTAAAAACTGTCAAATGAATTTTGAGGTGGCTATAGCTACACTAGAAGAACGTTGCAATAAAGCCGGAAGATGTTTCATATGTACATACGCATTTCCTAGATCACACAGACCGCATATATAAATACTCTTATGATATACATACATGTATACAGATCTTTTGGAAATCCCATCTCTATATCCTTTGGATGCATAGAAGATGTAGCAAGAAAGTGTTCAGTTTTTACATATATATGCTATCTAGAGTCCTCTTGCAGGATCTTTCAAGAGGCACTTCGCAATTGGGCTTCCCTTCGCAAGAGCCATTCCTTCTCTTTGAGGTACTGCAAAAGTCGCTGCTCAGACCTTAGATCCGTTGCAGCGTTAAACACACGTGGACTTGATATTGGGTAGCCATGAAGAGGTCTTTCTTTTTTCTGTCCTTCAGCACCATTGACATCATAGAATCCTGGATATAAGGGTGGGTTCCCCAAGGGTGTTATTTGATCTGAAACTGAAGGACTAATCAGTTCGCCAGAAGGAGCAAACCTGGAAAAATCCTGGGCATGGAATCTTCCAGGTGTAGGCGTCATTGGCGTGTAAAATTGAAGTGGTGAGATACGGTCAGGGACTTGGTTAAATCCTAGATTTTCCTGGTACTGATGATGAAGTTGAGCAGCACGAATTCTATCAGTGAATGGTCTGTACCCATGACTGATCACAGGAGTATTAGCATTGTCAGTTGCAGCTAAGTCTGGGTAACTACTTGCGTGTGAGGTGCTGAGGAGATGTTTTCTCATGGTTTCCAAGCCCCTGTGTTCTGCATCATGAGATGAATCATTATTAAACCAAGTCGCATCAGCAGGCAAAAGAGGAGCAGACGGTAGAGGGGGTAAGTGAGGAGGAGCCATGTAGTTGGTAGCTGCGTAGGAATAATTATGATCAATAGTGGGTTCTCTCCAAGATGGTTCGCCATATATTGAATGAGATGGACCTGAAGCTGCTACTTGATGGTCTTGCTGGCATACCACACTTTCACCAATGGAGAGACTAGTTATGTAAGCTGAAACAACATCCTCAGCTCGTCTTGAGCCACTTTCAGTAGAATCTTTTGGCCCTTTCTCTCTGTCAAGGACCCATGCACTGAGGGAGGGAGGTCCAGCAGGGGATGGTAGTCCATCTGTTACTGACTCCATCACCCCAAACTTATGGACATCTGTTGAGTTTTCGTTAAATGAGTCCATGACTAAGTCCTCAGGAATCGGCTCCTGCCACAATGCCTTGGTGCAGTTTGGATTCTTTGAGCAACTGTCGGAGCAACCAATGGAGCTTCCACTTCGTGGAAGCTTTAAGGAGGAAGAACGGCGGAAGTGCTCACCAGATGGTGCTACCAGGTTCTGTGCTTCAGTAATCATCTGGCTTGACGTGGACTTCAGTACATAAAGTGGGGCAGAATTCTGCCTTATGATTGGCTTGAATAGAATGACTTCTTCCTCCTCAACGGGAGAAGAGCTTCTATGCGTATCAAATGTATGGTAATCATCTTTAACTCCTGATTCTGACCTACATTTCAGCTTCATTGACTCTGATGTACAGAACTTATGTTTCGTCTTCTCATAAATGATCCACTTCTTAGATCCAATTGATCTATTTGCAATCTTCATACCAGCAACAAGGAAACGATGAATGCGTACTTCACACTCATTTATATCATCAAACCCTCTTTGTGGTTGCTGGGCAGTCGGGCAATCTAATGGTTTGCTGAATTTCAAAATAGGTGAAAAGCCTCTTAATTCAGTATCTTCCCAAAGAGACAGAGAATCCCTAGACTCAATTTGATCCCGTTTATCATCAAATCGATTCAAAAGTTCAACAAAAGAGTCAAAAAAATAAGCTATTGCACTTGCACATATTTCGTCGGTCACATATGTTTCTGCTGTACCTTGTATGTCCACCAACCACTCTACAAATACTAATATTGCAGGCAAAAGAGGACTAGAACCCACATGATTAGCCATGAGAGATCTATTGACAAGACGGCCGATACAAATGAATGCAGAAGCCAGTGCATATACTATGGAGGAAGGTTGCTGGATGTTCTTTATGTGTGTTGGACTTTGTAGTTTGGAGCTTTCAGTTAGCATATGAATAGTGAAGATAAATACAGTGACGAGCTGTAATACCCGAAACGGACCTGTTCTATCTACACCCATTCGCTGATAGGACTCTAAAGCAGCCTTTAGTCTTTCATCGTCAAGTGACAGTAAGGCTTCTAGTTCTCTTATTGCGGAACCAAACATGCAAGGGAAGTCCTTGAAGCTGCATCATGCAAAATATATCGACCTCAAAAGTTGAAGCATATCTTATACAGAAAGAAAATTATACAAAAAGAGATGCTGCCAGACAAAGTATTAATAGTATACCAAGACTTTGAGTTGCACGCACACCAAAAAATTAAGAAGATAACAATTTTCGTTTTATTGGACCACAGTTCATTGAGATAGTTTTCTTTTAGTTCAGTGCATAAAGTTACAAGCAAACTACCTATATGAAGGTCAGTCTAATTTAAATCTATAAAAATTTCATAAATTCGTTTCAAGAATAAAGGGGTTAATGCACAGCACCTAATATGTCTTGAAGAACCTTAATTATACACTTATGACTTAACAGCAAAAATTGTAATTATCTTTCAAGCAAGATTCACATGATGTTGTAAGGCCTAACAACCTCTTTTGCTGCACATGAAAAACTTTCAGCATCACCAGGTATTTTCCATAGGAGAAAACTAGAGATTTTGTGCATCACAGGTCAACTGTAGAAATTTAAGTTGGTCGAGAGTAACAGCTTGAGGTAAGCTCTCTTTAGATTTATGTGTAGGATGATTAAACTGTTCTCATGTTGGAGTTTGTTTCTACCTTAAGGGTAGAGGGCTTGAAAAGCAACAGAGGAAGGAAAGAGAGCTTAGCCGGTTAAATAACGGGGAGAGTTAGCTTTGTCAGCTTAAGTTTTCTAGACCTAAGAAATTGGCAAAGAGGAAAAGAAACAGGAGCATACTGGGGGGGAAGGGAACAAAAGACTGGGCAAGAGAATGTAAATCAAGTTAGGTCCTGGGGGTTGACACCTGAACTAAAAAAATCAGCCAACAAGAGCTGAATCATTACTCAAAACATCAAGTCATCACAGAGAACCATTGAATCAATGGTATCACATGGAAGTAATTGAATATCTAAAATTCAAATATGTCTGAGCATGAGAAAATATAAATTGGAAATCAAATTTGCATTCTGCTGCAAGATGTACCTTGAATCAACATAAAAGAAGCTTATAATCCAAACAACAAGGGACCACAAGCCAGTGTGCTCGGGCAAATCATCCCCGGTAGCTGCACTGGTGGGATAAAATGGGAGATTGTTGCTTGATTTTGCTTTTATTTGCATTGTACTTCCTTCAAATGGTTTGAAGAAATCGAAATTGGCCTCATTACAAAGAGAATGCAACTGAGATGATCTATTCTGCGATATTATAGAAGGCAGTGATTAAGTAAACTAATGCCACATAATTGGAGAAGGCCAAAGTTGGAAGTTCAATTTTGACTACAAGAATGTGACAAAAGATTCTCACCTTCTCAAATAGCAGGATAAGGTTATCCCAAGCATCAGGAAAAGGTTCTTTAACAGCTAAACTTCTTATACAGTGGTACAAAGAAAGGAGCTCATCGCCAATATATATAGCCAAGAGAGCTAACTGCAGATGAAATAATCATAAAAAAAATTCAAACGATTATGACAAAGCAAAAATCTAGGAGGGACTCATAAGCTTATACGAATATCTGGAAATGAAGAGGGGAGGATGGTAGGCTAAAAAGCATGAATTCATGATACCTGATTTTGCGGGTTTCCACTATCGGGCAGAACGATTGATGCTTTCAAGTAATATGTAGCTGCTACCGACCAGCTGCGGTTTTGGGCATTAGGAATCAAATAAAGCTCCCTGTATCGAGCAAGATCCCCAAGACAAACCAAATAACGATGACATGAAAACTGACATCTGTGCCTTTTCATCATGTCCATGGAACTGGAAAAAGTACCATCATTGAGAACTTCGCCTGAAAACCCATAACTTCTTCTGACTTTCACAATCAAATCTTGGTAAAACTCTGTAGCTTTTGACAAGAATGATTTAAAACCTTCAAGAAGATTCTCACTATTTTGCCGCACAGAGGCAATATTTTTCTCTTGTGATAAGTTTGTGCCTTCTTTATTAGTCAAACTTTCACGAATTCTATTTCGATATTCATCAATGTGTTTATAGTGAAGCTTCCATAGAGAGTATTCAATATCTTGAAGTTCACCCAATTCATGGTCATTCAAGAGGATTTTCGCATAGCTAGAACGAGCTTTACTGTATAATTCCTGAACATCAGCACTCAGAAGACCCTTAACGTGGACCAACTTCCACAACTGTTTTTCTGCATTAACAGCCTGTATCACAAAAATCCCAACGTCAGGCACCACATCTTTGTTCTTTCTCTTTCTCTTTTATTTCACTAAGCATAATAGAAACAATTTCTTTTTAATAAAGCAACCTAGCAGAAGCGCAACTTTTAAACTTACCTCATCAATATGATTTTGAATGTGATCCTGATCATCAAGAGGACGTTGTGGATTCAAATGCATGAAAGGAGAGGTTACAACCCGTTCTATGGAAGCCTGTGTATTAGGCATAGGTCTGCTAGTAAGGAAGAGGTACAAGTTCAATCCCTCAGGAAAGTAAATTCTTATATATTTACCATACCTAACAAAGCAAACAAAAGTTAGTAAAGCATGGGACTGCATTGATTAAGAGGAATGTAAACAGAACAAATAAAAAGATGGGAACTGAAATTCTAAAGTAAATTAATTAAACTACAAGATTTTTCTCACTTCCTGCTTTGCTAAGATAACTTTAGATACTGCGTGTACATTTAAACAATAGATATTTGTTAGTGACACTCACCCAGCTGAGGATAACAACTTTAATTGACATAACAATAACAATAGTAATGAAATCAATTGTAACTGAGGTGTGATATACAGAACCTAAAGTCAAGCAAGGCTATTAGACTATCATAGCTTATTCTATCAGGTCTTTTTTTTAGAACGACATCAGGTCTTCAAGAATTTTGAAAGAGAAAATTATATATTCATCAGAATGTAATTTTTTTAGGACTCCATTTTGTGTATCCTCTTTTTTCCCCCATTACTGGAATTTGATTTACAATACTCTTTCGTCTTTAAAGTTTGGACTATTCGGGAGCATTACAACAGCAAAAGTAAAGGGTAATCACTTCAGCCCCTTGAACATTCTGAAAGTCAGCAGTCCTAAAAATTACTCAGAAACACTGAAAGCTGGATGCCAACCAGTAAGCGTGGTACTCGATGACTTTATCTTTAGAGCATTCTCCTCAATACAAATTTCAGCGAACGTTAAAACTTGTCATCCTCCAATCACTCATTTTCCTTGTATCCACTTTCAAATTTCTGGACTTACCTTGAAAAAAAATCTCTCCCTCCCCCCTGTTACTTTTGCTACAGTTTGGACCAAACCTTTCTAAATTTGTCATGACCCACTGTTATGATGTCCCACTCCTGTTTGGCACCGTGTGTTCCCAGTTATGTTTGAACCGGTATAGGGCCCATTGATATATCATTGCACCATCTCTAATAGTTCAGCTTACCATAAGTGTTCTGTTCACATGTTATCAAAAAATTTAGTTATGATAAAAGAGTTCAATCTTTCTATCCACCCACTAAGTGTCGTTCTATGTGTGCCCAAGAACGCTTAAATCCCCAAGGAACTCCTAGAAATACACTGTTATCCTATCCTCCTATAGTTTGAGTTTTAGGGTAATAGATCATTCAACGCACCCGATCCACTAACCAATACGACTATACCTTAAACCTTTGTGAAAGTGTCAATCCCTTTACTCATATAACATCCTCTTCAAGAAATTAAATTTAATTTCAATTGTTTCTACTCTCCCATAGTAAGAAGGATTATCCACCAATTATGGCAAATTTGTGAATAGTAACAATACCCTTAGGTTGTGATTGGTTCTAAGCAACAACTCAGGAGATGAGGAGAAGGGAGAAGGGAGAAGAGGGTGAAAAAAGGAAGAATTTGAGGTTACTTCATGAAACATACAGACCAATAACCACAACCCAATTTCAAGTTTTCATCAAAACTTTCAAGAAAATTCAATTGCAACTCGACCTCCCTATTTGAAGAGTCACCCATATCAAAGTATACCTGCTAGAAAGCAACATATGAGAAGAAAACATAGCAAGAGCATCCCTCGACCCATTTCAAATAAGACAAAGTGGTATTTAGTTATGAAAAAAATTAGAAAACAAACAAAATGCAACTCAGATAACCCAAATAATGAATTTTTTTCACAAATTATATACTCAATCCCATTTTTCAACTGATAGTAGAGCTTCAACAAACATACAAAGAAACCAAAGTAAAGACACCCCATTTCACAAAATTGCTTAAAAACCTCAAAGGAGTAAGCTTTAACTATCATGGGTAGATGTAAAGAAGATGTTATAGACAAGATAAGATAGTTCCCATTTTCAAGCAAGACATACTGATGAAAACCCAGATCACAGAACACACAATTGAGATCAGAGAAGTAAAGTTGAGTACTGAAATAAAGTGATAAAGGGAACTTACAGAGAGGTCTCAGTCTCAGATGTCACTGTGAGTCTTGTTAAGCTCCAGAGGTTAAGAGAGGGCGAGAAAGAGAGGGTATGTTTTGCTGTAAGTGCTTTCGAGTTAAAAGAGACAAATAAAAGGAAGGGAAGAAGATACGGATGAGAAGAAGACTATCGCGACATGCTTTGTCGGAAGTGAAGGGGATTAGTTAAAAGCAACAATGGGTATGGTATTGTAGTCTGCAAGGAATATGGGAACTCCTCGACTATGATTGATCAAGTGTGGAAGTGGAGTGAATTCACTCTTTTAAGGTGGCTTTTGTGTGTAACCCGTGGGTTGAGCTATATATCAACTCACTTGATTTTTCGAAAAATGTCGAAATATTAATGAAATATTTCTTTTTTTTACTTACCAAAATTTCTGTCGAAATTCTAAATATTTATTTCTTTCAGCAAATCTTAATTGTTCTATATTTTAATTTGTTATAATTGTTTTATATTTTGTTAAATTTGTTATAACTGTAGTTCAATACTAAAATTTTGTTATATAAGTGATTCTTATGCAATATGCAGTTTAAAATGCTTAAATTATATTGATAATTTTAAAACTACAATCGAAATTTTTACATTTTTTCTATACACAACGAAATATTTCTTAAATTCAACTTACCGAAATTACCTCGAAAAACAAAATCACAATCCTTGGCTGAAACTACAAGGTATGAGGGGGGTTTTTTAGCTCAAATCAATGATCATGTATTAGTGCCAATGAGGTACGAGTTCAACAGTAGATTTGTGACGGATGGAATTACAAATCAAGGGTTCAAACCCAGTGCACTTAAGAAAAACTGCCACACCATTTAGGGTGGAGAGGTTAAAGGATAAAAAAAAAATGATCATATATTAGTAGAATTCAAATCCTTGACTTATCACATAATAAGTGGAAATATGTTATTAATCAACTATCCTAGTGCAATCATCTCCATATTTTGGGATGGTGAAATTCTAGGGAGCGGGGAACGCCCCCCCACCGCCTACCCTCTTCGAGATGTGCACTCCCTCATCTCGAGGAGGGTGAGTCGTACCTCGCTCCCTAGAAGTGCTATTTGGGATGTTTATTGTGTGCTTCTTTTCTTTTGGGATTTTACAATGTTACATTCTATGGTGTTTATTTCTTATCTCAGCGTTGAAAAAGTTTAGATTATTGTTGAATTTCCCGACTTTATATAAGTGATTTTTAGTCTTTTAGTATAGGGAATCAACACCAACAATGTCATCTTCACCTATTTCTTCTTTGTCATAACCAACTTTGAAACATCTTTTTTTTTTTTTACTGTTTATAAATTTTACAAAGGTTTTACCATGAATTTTTTTTTTTTGCTTACATTCTTTTTCTTTTTCTTTTTTTTCTTCAAAGTTTTAGATGAGGATCCATTTGCGTTGAATGTTTGAAAATCATTTGAAGTTTGACAAGTCCAACACACAATACAAATATGAACTCTCCTCTAGCAACCATCATTTCTGAAAGAAACTAGCGTGACTATATATAAAATGCCAATATTGAAAAATATAAATACAGTCGTCACAAAAAATATATATCTCGGGAATGGGCTTTGATGATGATGATGATGATTGAAAAATATAAATACAGTCGTCACAAAAAATGACTCACTCGCTTCGCTCGCCCTTATTTATTGCTTGAACCTTATAAAATTAAATCAAACTAACATTTTTTTTTTTCCAACCCCTAACTAGAAGCCTCGAATAAATAACATTGACAAGAGAAGGCTGGCTGATAATGTTCCTACGGAGAAAAATAAAGAGTTTTGGCTAATGATAGAGAAAGTGACATATGATTGGATCACTTGGAAGATAAGCTACCCACCAGGACTTTCTGGTTTTCTATAGTAATCAAATTATTGCAACAGTGATCTAGTACTTCCAGTCAGCATTATCATCAATTGGAAAAAAAAAAACGAATGATGGGCCCTCAAGTAAAAATATGGGACCCATGAAATGATTTGCAGGTTGTAGTGTTGGTTTTAGTGGGTGCATGTAGCTTGTCATTAGCTTTCATGTAAAGTGATTTGTTGAGAGGTTTCAAAGGAATGTTGATTGTGGTAATTTGCTTTAATGGTGTTGATGATCAAATTTTGGATTTATCGTAACATTTGTGCGAGCATTAATTGGACTCGCAGACTATGATTATGATACAACGAATCCTGATACATATTTTCTTTATTTCACATCATCAAATATTTTATATTTAATTATCGTCAATGTTTTACTATTATGATGCGCTATCACGGGGTGAATCTAGGATTGTAGACAAATAAGGACAAATAACACACAACTATTTTACTATACAACTATTTAACTATACACGGCACGATTAATTCAATTGTAGCTAGCAAATGAAGAGCTTACTTTTTAATTGGAAAAAAACAGAAGCAAACATGGTGGTATAAGATGAGAGTTGGCGAGAAGCATACATCTGCTTTCTTTCTAACTTTTTGGCGTTGAGGCATGCATAACAGTACAATCTAAGTTCAAGTAGTAGTAGCAACACTGGCTTAGGTAGTGTCGCTTCTATGAACTAGACTGGATGGAGAGATTTCTCCTTTTTGACTAGCTCAGACGAAGCAAACAAACAACAACTTTTGAAATCTTAAATTTATAATTAGATTAAATAGACAGAAATTAAATATATATATATATATATATCTTTAAAATGTATAATTTCCCTTTCTTCGGTCTCCAACTCAATTAAAAATGTTAATATGAATATGGTGGAAACTAATAGAAAGAGATTTAAAAAAAGAAAAAGAAAAAAAAAAGATGGTGGGTATAGATGAGAATTAAAAAGAAAGGGAGGGAAAAAGATTAAATAAAAGAGAAAGATATGGAATGGGATTGAGATTGGAATTGGTGAAGATGAAGTTTAAAAAATAGAAAATAAAAACCTTTGTTTAAAAATAATCTGAAGTCAATAGCTAAGATAAAATTTTAAAGAGGGCAAAATAAAACATGTAAGTAACTTAGTGAGATTTTTCAAAAATATAAGGGGATAATTGACCCCCTTATCCAACACATAGATCCTCCCCTGCGCCCTCACACGACCACACATCAGATTTACCTAAACATAAATCAGATCGCTAGGAATAATTTGCAGTCAATAAATGAAGTTGGGTGGATGTCTTCATAGAAGTTACTTGAGGCGTAGAAGCAAATGATTCCCAAAAGCTCTCCCTACTTTGGCCCTGAACTTGCTTAGTTCATAAACTAAAAATCAAATTAGTGATTAATAGTTTAGGTAATGAATTCAAAAATTGGATAAACATGAAATTATCCATTATCTAACAAATGGTCAGTGAAACCCACTTTTGAAATTTTAAAAAAAAAACCTAAAGTTTGAATGAATAAAACAATCCAATTCAACCATGTAACTTTTAATATATAAAGGCATAAATCAAGAAACAGAGATACATTCTTTAATGAAATCTGACATTTTTTGTTCTAGAGCCCTTCTAGGCAGCGAGGGATTGGGTGACCATCTCTCTCGAGATAAGCGACGCCACACATCTCAATAGGGATGGGTGAGTACACCTATCCCTCACTCCCTTTCCCTCGCCCCCTAGAATTCATGTTTTTTCTAATATTAAAAGATTAACAAAACAAAACCCATCTTTATCAATCAACTTATGCTTAATTTTTTTAATGAAAATGCTAGGAAATTATGTTTTTGCAATCAGGTTTTGTAATCATGGTGACGTGGCGTGATTTTGAAAGAATGATGAAATTTTCAAAGTGTTTATGTGTATTTCGAGGTTGTAAAAAATATCCTCTAACGATGCCACATAATCCTGATTCCCTAGCCTCACTCTTTTTTTAATGAAGAAGTTGAGTACGTAGCAAAATTTGTAGGCAAGGATTACTCTACATCACCATAAGTATTTTCTCATAATATTTTACTTTCCCATATTACTTACTTTCTTTTTCACATCACCATACTTTTTTACACCACCTATATAAACAAAAAACTACATTTTTTTCCTCCCAATTCAAATCGAAACGCGATTCCTCCATCCCCCATTCGAATCTCTTCCCTTTCCCATATTCAAACATCTCATCACATTCAAATCTCTTGCAAATCTTTTTTCTCTCTCCAAAAATCCATTATTTCTCCCTTGAAAATCTCTTCCCTCTCCCTCAAAATCTCTTCATTCTTCCTCAAAATCGAAACCCTTAAAAATCGCAACCTCCCCAAAATTTTCAAAAAAACAAAGTGATCTCAAGAAAACTTCAAAAAATATTACATAAATATTTTCAATCACAAAAACAAAGTAACTTCAGAAAAATTTTTCAGAAATTACAAAAATAAATATTGTCTGCCTAAGACAATGTGGGGTTTTTACAAAACCTCGCATTGATATGGGCGAACAGTAAAAAGAATTGTTGAAATTTCCTGTTCGCCCAGAAAAATGCGAGTTTTTGCAAAATCCTTGCATTATTCTAGGCGAGATTTTTAAAAAATTTCGCCTGGAACAATGCAAGGTTTTTGCAAAACTGACATTGTTCTGGGCGACACAGGAAATTTCAGCAAAAATTTTCAGACAAATTTGCGCGATTTTAGTAAAATGACCATAACTTGCTCATTTCAAAATATTTTCAAGTGATTCAAGTTATGTTAACTAAGAGTACTATAACTTTATTGTTTTGATCAACTTGAGAATCGATCTTGATCGAGTACATAAGTTGGTCAAAAGTCAGAGACATTATCCTATTTTCATTGCGAGATAAATTTGCACGACTTTAGTAAAATTACTATAACTTGCTCATTTCAAAATATTTTCAAGTGATTTAAGTTGTTTTATTAGATAACTCAGAGTACTACAGTTTTTGTGTTTTAATCAACTTAAGAATTGGTCTCGATCGAGCACATAAGTTGGCCGAAAGTCGGGGACACTATCCCATTTTCATTGCGAGACAGATTTGTGCGACTTTAGTAAAATGACCATAACTTGTTCATTTCAAAAAATTTCAATTGATTCAAAAAACTTGTTCATTTTCATTGCGAGACAGATTTTACTTTCCCATATTACTTACTTTCTTTTTCACATCACCATACTTTTTTACACCACCTATATAAACAAAAAACTACATTTTTTTCCTCCCAATTCAAATCGAAACGCGATTCCTCCATCCCCCATTCGAATCTCTTCCCTTTCCCATATTCAAACATCTCATCACATTCAAATCTCTTGCAAATCTTTTTTCTCTCTCCAAAAATCCATTATTTCTCCCTTGAAAATCTCTTCCCTCTCCCTCAAAATCTCTTCATTCTTCCTCAAAATCGAAACCCTTAAAAATCGCAACCTCCCCAAAATTTTCAAAAAAACAAAGTGATCTCAAGAAAACTTCAAAAAATATTACATAAATATTTTCAATCACAAAAACAAAGTAACTTCAGAAAAAATTTTCAGAAATTACAAAAATAAATATTGTCTGCCTAAGACAATGTGGGGTTTTTACAAAACCTCGCATTGATATGGGCGAACAGTAAAAAGAATTGTTGAAATTTCCTGTTCGCCCAGAAAAATGCGAGTTTTTGCAAAATCCTTGCATTATTCTAGGCGAGATTTTTAAAAAATTTCGCCTGGAACAATGCAAGGTTTTTGCAAAACTGACATTGTTCTGGGCGACACAGGAAATTTCAGCAAAAATTTTCAGACAAATTTGCGCGATTTTAGTAAAATGACCATAACTTGCTCATTTCAAAACATTTTCAAGTGATTCAAGTTATGTTAACTAAGAGTACTATAACTTTATTGTTTTGATCAACTTGAGAATCGATCTTGATCGAGTACATAAGTTGGTCAAAAGTCAGAGACATTATCCTATTTTCATTGCGAGATAAATTTGCACGACTTTAGTAAAATTACTATAACTTGCTCATTTCAAAATATTTTCAAGTGATTTAAGTTGTTTTATTAGATAACTCAGAGTACTACAGTTTTTGTGTTTTAATCAACTTAAGAATTGGTCTCGATCGAGCACATAAGTTGGCCGAAAGTCGGGGACACTATCCCATTTTCATTGCGAGACAGATTTGTGCGACTTTAGTAAAATGACCATAACTTGTTCATTTCAAAAAATTTCAATTGATTCAAGTTGTGTTTATTAGATAACTCACAGTGCCACAATTTTCATGTTTTGATGAGCTTGATAATCGGTCTCAATTGAGGGTTTTAATTGGTCAAAATTTATAATGTTTTATGTTTTTTCGTTTTGAGTTTGGGTTTTTCTGTTAGGTTATGCATATTTATTGGTGGCTTGAGTAAGTAAGAAACAAAAAAATTTCAATGGTGATGTGAGAAAGCGCTTTTGGTGATGTAGAGTAGTCGTTGCCGAATTTTTATCTGTCTTATCTTAACTCCTCATTGTTTATGTTTCCAATTAGCGAGACCGTTTACATGTATTTCCTCATAGTTGGTAACCTAGAAATGTCTTAATCTCACGTATTTGTGTCACTATCATCCTCATTTCATTTGCATTGTTTCGTATGCTGTTGTTAAATGTTTTGTAGAAATCCCAATTTAATTATTTGAAAATAATAAAAAAAATCATAGTTTTGTGTTTTTATCTTGCTTCAAGTTTATTGAACTGTCAATGGTAGTTTGATTAGTTGGTTAAGGCTATGGTGATTTAATGTGCGTCTTGATTTCTATACTCACTGACGACACGCTTGCCTTTAAAAACAAATGTTTATTGAACTCAAGTGTCTGTGTATAGGATTCGAACATATGAGGAAAAGAAAAACAACAATTCTAGTCAGCCATGACAGCTCAACTGTTAGAACTTGGCGGATGGTACCACTAGGTCATGGGTTCAAATCCAACTTGCGGCATCTTTATGAGTTATGGGATCCTATAAAAGTCCTGCTTGCCTTTCAAAAAAAAATGATTGCTAGTCTTTTTTTGGGTTTGAATGGGTAAAAAGTGTTAAAAGAAAAAAAAAAAAAAAAAAAAAACTAGCAAACATGGCTGACTAGACTTTAAAGAAAAGAAAACCCCCATACTCGAAGATAAGTGATTCATCTTCTTCCTTTAACTAATGATTAATCAACTAACTTGAGTTATTTTTTTATATTTAATTATCATTAATTTTTTATAATTATAATGCGCCCTCACACAACCACACATCAAATTTAATAGTCAATAATGCACCTGGGTGGATGTCTTTCATAGAAGCTAATTGAAGCGTAGAAGCAATGATTACCAAAAACTTTCCCCACTTTGACACCGAACTTGCTTAGTCCATAAACTAAGAATCAATTTAGTGATAAATTGTTTAAGTAATGAACTCAAGAATGGATAAACATGGAATTATCCATAATCTAACAGATGGTCATTATAAACCCCACTTTTGAAATAAAAAAATAAAAAAAAAAGTCTGATTGAATAATACAATCAAATTCAACCATTTACTTTTAATATATAAATGCATAAATCAAGAAACAGAGATACAACAACTTCTTTAATAATCTGACTATGTTTTCTAATGTTGAAAGATTAACTAAACAAAACCTATCTCCATCAATCAACTTATGCTTAATTTTTTGTAATGAAGAAGGTGAGTACGTCGCACAATTTTTATGGGCTCATCTTAACTCACCGCATTGTTTATGTTTCCAATTAGCTAGATCGTTTCATGTATTTCCTCACAGTTGGCGACCTAGAAATGTTCTAATCTCACCTATTTTTGTCACTATCATCCTCGTCTAGGTGTTCATTCAATTTTCCTAGGAAGCGATATTGTATATTAATCAGGAAAACATATAAATAAACTCGGTCCATCGTCAATGTGTATGAAAATGAGCCAAGACGATGTGTATTTTGTCTCAATTGCACACCTAACTGGGGTTTGAAAGTATCTGTGGTGGATTAAATAACATAAACGAAAAAAAAAAAAAATTTATTGTAGTTTTGAATTGAACAATATATGTTTATGCATTTTAAACTCTTAAATACTACATAAAAGTTTCGCATAACTTATAGTGTCATACAGACTGCATATTATATAAGAATCACTCACATAACAAAATTGTGATGCTAAAATAACATTATAGCAATTAAAATATACGGAGGTTAAAATATTTATTTTTCTATTAAAAAAAAATTATTTCGAATTTTAATGAGTTTGTTTAACTTTCAAAAACAATTATATCTGTTTGCATGTTCAGTGTTTATTTCATTTGCATTGTTTCAGATGCTTCTGTTGAATGTTTTGTAGAAACCCCAATTTCATTATTTAAAAAAAAATCACAATTTTGTGTTCTTATCTTGCTTCAAGTTTATTGAACTCAAGTGACTGTATATTGTTTGTTATGCATACAGCTAGGATTATGGGTAGGAATAATGTTGCCATTGTTCAGAAAGAATGATGAAAGTCCAAAAGTATTTATATATATGTTGAGGTTGTAAAAATTCTTCTCAAAACGATGTCACATCATTCTGATTATAAAATTTGGTTGCAACACCTGATTCCCTAGCCTTTTATTTATTTATTTATTAAACCTCCAGTGTGGAGGGGCACCTCTGGAATGCCAGACCTTTATTACTTATCAAAAAAATTGATTTACAATCAATACGGGAGTACATGATGACTTTACCCGTGATATAACCAAAACAAAAAATTGGGCCGCATCCGAAAACCAAAATGCATAAAGCCAACATATCACCAATCCTGGCAATGAAAGATTCTGACTCTATGATCCACAACCATATGTTTTATCCTCCTCCTTGTGGCCTTATTGCCAATCCCACGTGCATTTCAAAACATAAAATTTTTCAGCATCTTAAGCGCGGGAGGAAGATTTTCCCCTCTTAGTCTTACGACGCTTGCCCGGAAGGACCGCCGGATTGACTTTGTTCTGCAGATCCTTATCGGAATGCGCCCCCAAATTTATATCATTTATAGCATGTGATTCCGGCCCCAACTCCGATTCCGACGCCGCCTCGTCACCATCATATGTGGCGCTATCAAGTGTATTAGTGGTCCTAGATTGTTTCTTTAGTCGCAAAACACGGTTCTCCTCGAACAGCTGGATGGCGACTTCAAACAAGCGCTCGTCCTCGTCGTTCCTGGCGCTCGTCCTCGACTTCAAACAAGCGCTCGTCCTCAACTTGTATATGTGCCACTGTGCGCATAATTTGCAAATTTACATTATCTTATTGATTATCATGTTGAGACTTGAGACAAACTACATAGAGGACACTTTTTTTTTTTTTGGGTTTATTAAACGTATTGGTTGTCTGAATTTCATGAAAAATATCTTGTAGGATTCGAACCTCTTAAGGAAAAGAAAAGAGAACCCCCACACCGGAAGACTATTTTTTTATTGAACATCACTGTGTGTATTCAAATATAGTTTTCGCTTTTTTTTTTTTTTTTTTTTTTCAGATTTGAGGCACTTTAAAGGGAAGTCACGACAGAGTTCGCAGACATAAATCAACTGATGGAACACATTTATATTCGAAATCAGAAAAGGGATACCTTTCATTTGATTATTCTTCATGAAATGCTCATCTTTAGAGAAAGGTTTGATGTTACTAATTAGGAAATGAAATTCTTTTTATCTATATTTGGAACCCTTTTCTTTTCACTTTTTTCAGATTAAAAAGACAAGAAGAATAATAAGTTTGGGTGTTGGAACAGGCAGCGTAATTCTGTTAGCATTGTATGTATCAGCTAGTCAGGGTAATTGTCATTGTGGGTGAGTTTCTCAATGAGCACTCCTATGGCTTTTGCTTAGTCAGATTTGCTTTGCAAAATTCCTTTACTTGGTTGTTGTCTATTTTGTTATATGGTACTTGGTGATTACTTTTCCACGAGAGAACGAAGTATATGAGCCAGTATGGTACTTATAGTTCTGTCCATGAATATAAGACCCAACCTAGGCTAACTAAAAGTCACATTGTTATGGGTTTTTATTCTGTAAGTTACCAAATGAGAGGTAATCAAGCAACATATATAGTCTATGCGTCAATAGTATGTAGGCCACTCCAGATTGGTTCTTAGTTTAATGCATATGGTTAGACAGATGTCCCGATACTTGATTATGCATCTTATTATTGGTGGCATGAGCTTGTATTTTAATGATTTTCTACATAAGCGAGTTTCTAAAGGAGGATTTTCTCTAATTTATGCTACATAATATTTTGGTTAGACATATTGGTGAAGAGGCGTGGTTTCAAGTTGATCAGCATAAGTAGTAGGCATATGAGTAGTTGGTCACCATGATCTGCCATACCTCATTTACCAGTTCAACCCGGTTCTTCAAATATCATTCCTTTGCATTCTTTTCAACATTGTTCTCTTTCTTTATTACAAAGTCGAAATAAAATAGTCTTATTTATAATTTCTATTACATCTCCCTGAGAAAAACCTAAGTTCAATTCTTAGTTTATGCAATCTAATCCGATATTTTTTCATGAACAAGTGTGCTGACAATACAGTAGAAAGCATGAGGTATCTTTGATATAGTTTACTGCCTTTCAATTATTTCTTGGTTAAAATACTAAAAGGTTTTGCAATTTGGGTCCTCTGTCTTAGACCTTTTAAGCCTTCTTCACATCTGCTCTGTTTTATATAACAAATCTTCATACAGAAATAATTAGAATCTTTAGTGGTTAAGTTCTTTGTCGTGCATCAACTTCACAAATATAACTGAAAATTTGCAGAACCCTTGAGGTGAGTAAATTTTGAATGTATACATTGGTCTTGATCTTGCCAGGATTGACAAATTGGTTGTATACTTGCTCTTTTAATAGCATATCTACCAGGTCTCTTGGTGAAACATTCATTAGATAAGAGTGTTAAAAAGAGAACCTCATGGAGTGATGATATTAGGTTCTCAAACCATGCAAACTGAGTGCACCTAGTTGGTATAAGTGGGGTTTCTCACGTCGCTTTAAACTGATAATCAACCTTCACAGTGGTACATTGTTATCAATCCTTTCCCAATCATTCAAGAACGAAGAGTATTACTCTCCACTACTTTATCCTAGTTGTAGGAAATTCGATCATGTCTTTGCGATCTCCTAGTGCAATCATGGTGCCCTCCTGGACCACCACTGGAACAATCGAACAGACACCGACCTGAATTCAGTCTATCATCCTTTGTTGTTCCACTGGGGCATTTGGAAAGCGTCTAGAGCCAATTACCTTAGGATATAGTTTACTGGACACACCAACTATGGTGATGGGTTTATACCTTTTGAATCTGATGAATCCAGGTTATGGTGTCAGACTTCTGAGTGAATTTTTTTCAGCTCAGGAAGTCTGATTCCATTGCTGTAGATCCAGATATATTGTGTTTAGAAAAGTATAATGTCATTAGTAATATTTAATGAGCCATTGTAGCTTGAAACATGATCATCTCCGGTGCTGTTACAACCCGTGGGGCAGGATGTTTAGGTAGGCAGTTACACAGTAGGGGCGCAGCTAGGGATTGGGCGACCATCTCCCTCGAGATAAGCAACGCCACACATATCGAGGGGGATGGGTGTGTACACCTATCCCTCACTCCCTTTCCCTCGCCCCCTAGAATTCCTGTTTTTTTCTAATATTAAAAGATTAACAAAACAAAACCCATCTTTATCAATCATCTTTAACAAAACAAAACCCATCTTTATCAATCAACTTATGCTTAATATTTTCCAAAATTGAGGCTTAGAATTGCATGATAACATAATAAACATCACTTTATATGATTCTTCCACAAGGATGGAATTCAGGCAATCTCTTGGTGATGGAATTCATGATAACATAATGCAGGATCAGTTCTTCCTGCGCCTACATGATAGGAATCTAATTCTCTCTTCAGACATTATTATACATGCTTATTAGTGGTTATTGTCACCAAATACTTATATTATACAGCTAATTACTCCCTCAAGACTATTTTTGTGACGAGAGACTTTTTCCCTCTGAACCTCTCACACATTCTAGACTATTCTGCATGCATTCGGGTTTTCGTCACTGAACATCGAAGTGATGTTGTTCCCATCTCCATTGCCCCGGTTGTATTCATCACTGTATCTTCCCGTCCTGCCAAAATGGGTTTGTGTTGGAGGTGGCCTGCCATATTCATATCTTGAGATGTAAGGGGAAGGTCTGTAGGTGTTGTAGCTCATATGAACAGGTGGCTCAGGTCGGAAGCCGTGATGATTAGGGTAACTATGCCAGTATCCACTGTCATGGTGATGGCTCAAGTCACTACCGCTGTATCCATAATTGTAATCCTGTTGGGGATGGTGATGGATATAGTGAAGCTCTTCGACATCCTTGGGTCCAGTAGGCTGAGGTGGTTGACTGTCAGGCTCTGCAGGTGGTGGTGTAGGCTCTGCAGGTGGTGGTGTAGTCTCTGCAGGTGGGTTTTCAGGTGGTGGGGGATCTTTGGGTTGTTCCGTAGGCGGAGAAGCTTCAGCAGGTGGAGCTTCTGGAGGAGGGTTCACAGCATCTGGTGCAGCTTCAGGTGCTGGTTCTGTGGGTTCAGCTGGAGGTTCAGTAGCTTGCGTGTGGGAACATATTGTTGCAACCTTCCTCGTTTTCTTGATAGCTTTGACGATCCTTTCTGGGTCAGCCCACCCTACGACCGTCAATTTTTGTTGAGGGAAATCAATATAGAGATCATAAATACCTGTACACAAAATCAGAACAACTCTGAAAATCATTTCTCAAAACAAGCTGTGTCAGAAATCTAATAACTAAAACCAAAACTAAATGTACACAAATGTCATTGTTTATTAATTACCATTAATGCCATGCAATGCCTTCTTGATCTTCTGCACACACCCACTGCAGTCCATCCTCACCATTATCTCTGTAACTCGAGGTTTCTGCATTGTCATATTGAAGAAAATCAATTAGTTTATATCACAAGTCATGTGTTCATATTATTTTGCAGGTGGTATGGGATCGAAAAGCATACCTCCAATTCAGGAACCATTGGTGACAGAAGAAAATGTAGAGGGAGGAAGGGAATGAAGAATAACAAGAGTGGTGTCTTTTGTATTGGAGAGGTGGAGGGAGGAGTCTGGATGAAGAATCAAGGGATGGGTCACTCAGTTTTATATGAGAGAAATATTTGAAAGGCAAAGGTGTGGGTCATGCAAGGAATCTCATTTTTAGAGGTGAGTGAGTGAGATTTTTGCCTTGTTTAGCTTTCAAAGGGGTCCTAGTAAGACAGGGGACAGAAGATAGAAAAGGAGGAATGGTGTATAGGACTGAAAGATAAGACGATAGGGGTCGGTGTTTGTTTGAACATAAAAGAATGCTGAGCAAAGGGAATTTTGCTTTGGGGATGGATGGATGGATGGTCATCTGTAATTGAATTGTGTGAGGGTCAGAATATCCAACACAAAAACACAAAGTGAGAGCATAATCATGCATGGCTCCTAGTCAAAAAAGTGGCTTTCTTGTAGGATATCCACTGTCAAAGCATCCTTTGGTTACAAGAAATGTGTAGGAGGGAAAAATGGGGTTGTTGTTTGTACTCAAATTAGGCAATAGTATGGAATTTTGATGGACTTAGCTTTCTTGCTTTCTTTCTTTCATTATTGTTGTAAAGATTGATGCCTTAACCATTGAGAAGGGTTAAAGATGGATGATGTAAATGGATTGCGAGTCGACAATATAGTTGCGGCTAAGATGGTGACTGCACTCTTTATCGTCTGACGCGATTTTTAGTATGGTATGATGCTTTTAGTATGGTATGATGCAATTGAGAATCATGTGGAAGTTGGGTGATGTGAATATCTTACACTCAAGGGAGGTTGGATTCTAGGGTTATGGGATTGTTTGGTTTGTTTTGTGCTTTTTTGGTTAATTCAATGAATAGAATCTAACATTCTTAGAGGTTGATTAGGGTTTTAATTGTGACCCAACTGTTGCTGGTTCTATTTATGTTGACCAATGTAATTACAGGTAATCATGGAACTGTTGTAGCTTTACAGCGCAATGAACCAGATTTTAGGTTTTTGTGGAATCTAAATGTGCTATCCAGATTTTAACCAAATTTTTTTAAAACTATTTGTGTACTGATTACTAGGTGTTTCATTTTAATACCACAAAAATTTAGCATTGAAATTGAATGGTTGTTAAATTTCTGATACTTTAGCCTATGCTTCAAACATGAAACATCGGCTTAGATTTTGGTGGAAGTATACCGACATCAACTGTTCAGAAATACAGTGAAAGATCGATAAAAGGAATGAAATGGAACAATACTCGATGAACACCGTGCATGAACTATCCTCAGTCTTCTATCTAATTTCTGTACAAAAATATAAATTATCACCGAAAGGAGCAAAATGCCAGAGGTTGTGGTTAAAGGTGACTAGTGATGGTGGCTGGTGGTGGCAGTGGTAGGGTTGAAAGCTCTGGAGATAGGGGATATCTGGCCCCGTTTGTTACATTTTAGCATTCCACAAATATTAACAAAATAATTCACTTTAGACCAAAGGGTATTCATATCCACAGTTAATCATGGCTTTGCCAAATGGTAAAATCAAGTTTTTGTCAAATTTATGAACTCTAAATTACTTTTTGCTAAAGGGTATAGCACTTTGTTTTCTGTCTTTTTATCTTTTGACTTATAAGTTGTGTAAATTCTCCAATAATTGCATAATTAGCTGCCAAAAAATCAAAAGTAACTTTTGTTAGTTAATATGATCCAAGAATCGGTAGTAACGACAAAAGATTACAACACTTTACACAACCATGACTGCATGACAGTGAACAAGGGATATGATCAATCTATCGTGAAACTTTGAAACAATGCTACTTGTATATACTGTACAGAGGGATCGAATTTTATACTTTAACACTTTTAACTTAACTCTATGCTACATTACACCATTCTGATGTATCGTGCTACCAAAGGACTATGAAACGGATGCTAATACAAAAAGGCAAATATCTACATCCTAAAAACACAGAAAAGGTTAAATGAAAACTCACCTTTAGTATGTACACTGATAGACTGCTGACCATGTTTCTAATCTTTAAACGTGTTCTTCCTTTTGTCCCAAAGCTCTCATTCAGATGGTAGCAACATAATGATTCCAACTTCCAATTCGTGAACCAGCGCAAATGCTGCATACCCCAATATCAAACCTGAACAAGAAGGCTGCATTGGTATGCTCCATCTGTATTTACAGAATAGTAGAATACTGACTGAAAGGGATACAAGTTGACCAATGCATCTCTCTTCAACCATTTTGCATCTTCCCCTTTCGCTTCTTATAGTCCTGAAGAACTTTTTCTCGCACCGACTGGGACGAAGACAATAACCACTTGCTGAACTCAACTTCTCCCATACCCATAAACTGAGCAAGGAGGTTAAATTGTCTCCTCTTATGTTTTCTCAATTGAGAAAGATCTTTCCCAAGAACCTCATTCTTCCCATTAGGACCAGGTCCAGCATTGACGATATCTTCATTGCGATGAGCGTAAACAATGCCTGCATATAAAATTAGGCATTAAACCACAAAGTTTTGCTGATACCAATCACTGCTTGATCTCAAGCATTAGCAAATAGTCTTAACTGCTTGAACTAAGTTTCTTGCATCAATATCTTAATCAATTAAACAAAATAAGACATGATCCACAAAACCACTAGGCTTGGTTGCTAATATCAATAAAGTGGTATACAAAGTACCATGTGATTACTATTTCTGAGTCATCTAAAGCATTTGTTTCTCTTCAATCCCCCTTCCTTCCCATGAATTGTTTTGTAATAACTACTTTTTATAAGCAATTGGATTCTGTTGAACTGAAATTCTACAAGCACAATTCACTAGAGCTTTCAAGGACAAATAACATTTGTCACTGTCCAATTTTTACTCAAAGCTTTCAGTATTTTCTCAGGTACTCCCTTTAGTGACGTGCTCGTATAGAATATCAGTTTAATAGATATTTATTTTCTCACATACAACCGTTCTTGAGAATATTCCATCAATTAACCTAAGATATTAGCTGTATTTATGGTACTTGTGTCAGAAATTTGTCAATTATGTTCAGTTTCCTAATGTTATGGGGAAGAGAAATAAGGAAGTGCAAAGGACAAAAAACTACTTGGAGTTGGCATTCCTTAAACAACTTTAGCAACCAAAATTAAAATACTTATTTGTATTCTTTAGAAAATACACTCCCATCTGCTTCCAGGAATATAATCAAAAAAAATTCGGTGGGTGTTTGTTTTTGGCACTCAGATTTTGTGGTCTATGTTTTTCAAAAAATCTGAATGTGGCAAAGTTAATAGTGTTTGTTTTAAATGTCTAACTAGAGCCAAACAACTATATGCCTTTGAACTTCAGTACAAGTCAAATTTAGAAATGTAAAACTATATGCAATTTTTAATGAACTTTTTGAACACAAACTTCTATGTTTAAATGAACAAGTAACATGGAAAAAAGGGTCATTGACCTCCAATTAGAAGTATCAAACAACCAAGATGCCTTTACTTAAAGCCTAGATAAACAATTCTTACAACTTCTATTTAGATCATTTGGTTAGACATTGCCTCTAGTTAGAGGTTACCTCTAATTAGAGGCTAACCTCTTCATAAAGACAAACATTCCCTTAGTCCATCTTAGGAAAAGAATCTAACTTTAGTAAATATCTCCTACTTTAACTAGCAAAAGAAGCTTATTATCAAAACAATTCATAGAAGTACACACATTTTTCTTTGGGGTGAGCCTGTGCTGAATTATTTGTGTCTTACAAGATTACTACTTTTCAAGATTGAGCACAGTGACAATAAAATAAATGGTTTTGAGATTTTCCATCTACTGCCAGATCCAATAGCCTAAAATCCTATGTAACAATGACGTCGATACAGTATTTGACACATCAAGACACGTTGGCCGGAAAAACATAATACAAGATATGTTAGGGTATACGCTTGTACATTTTTGTATTAGTTACTTTTCAGCAATAAGTTTTGAACTATTAGTGATATTCATTCACTTGCTACTCGTGTACTAATAATTTGTCATTATATGCTTGTAAAATTAGTATAGAATTGAAACTTTTCAAAAGATATATGAAAAAGTTGGTGATCTAAGTATGGAGTGTCCAATGGGAAGATCCGTCAGTGTCGACACGAGTATCCACACACGATACATGTTTTTTTTTTAAAATAGAAAAAGAATGACATTGTTACATAGCTAAAAACAGTAATGATTATGAGAAAGCAGAAACATGATAACTAGCTTACCCATGTCTTCAAGCAGAGGTTTATTTGTGGGAGGAACTTCCAAGCCATAGAGCATTTTTGCCTCCGATCTAGATAAACAAATTTCACTTGCCTCTTCTGAAGGACCACTATATGTCCCAACTTTTGCAGGATCCTCTTTCTTATCATTGCCATGCCTTTTCTGTTCCCTCTGTTCATTCATTTCAATGATCTCACTGGTAAAAAGCTTATCTGACAAATCGCGGAATAGATTACAGATCCCAAAAAGCTCGCCCTGGAATTCCTTGCAGTCCTGAGGGGAAGTTACCAAGGAGATACATAAGAGTGATCAAAGGAATGTTGTGGAAAGTAGACACATCAAATAAAAATAATCACGCGAAAGTCAAAACTTAAACAAGAGTAAGTTCACACCTGGACCCCTTCAAAATATCGTCTTTCCATCTTTCCTGATACAGCAATATTTGATAGTTGTTGCTTGTATACCTGACGAGAATAAACAAGCTCCTCGAGAGAACCAGCAGATAGAAGGCGGAATACTATGACATGCCGTTTCTGACCATAACGAAATGATCTATCCTGGGCCTGTAAGTCTTGAGCAGGATTCCAGTTCGGATCAAATATTACAACACGATTTGCACTTACAAGATTTAGACCCAACCCACCAGCTCGAGTAGATATAAGGAACACCTAAAACAGGTAGACTACAATGAAAGAAACCCATGAAACCCGCTTAAACATCTACTCCAATGAGCTAAATGACTCACCAGTTTGCTTGGACTTGAATTGAAATCATCAACAAGAGACTGGCGAGTGATTGTTGGGGTTGATCCGTCAAGCCTGGAAAAGGAACAGCCTTTACGTATTAAGAACTTTTCCAGTATGTCCAGCATCCTGTTGCAGAAGAAAAGAGACAGTAATAATAAGTTATGATAGGTAGCAACTACAAATATATACTCATCATACTTCATACTTGCTCACATTGTATTTGAAAATATAAGTGTTGGTCCTCTATGGAGAAAGTGAACTTTGACCCCACTCTTTAAAACCAACTTGGAACAAGGTTTAAAAACTGATAACCATGTCAATGAACAACAGAAAAAGACTGATATTACCATGTTACTCCTAGCAAAATATGATATTCATCTATTATATCCTACTTGGTTTTTGGTGAAGTGCTATTTTAACACAATTTTGGTTATTCTTATGAAAGAGGTAACTGAATATTGACTTACGACTTTTCGCCTCTAAGATGGTGAAGTACCCACAAACATAAGCAAAATGAAGAAAACTTCAAAATGCTAGAGGTTGTCCCATTAGTACCATGTATGTTAAGAGACTACAAAGCACATGTCCTCCATATAACCTTAGAAAAATACTGGCTGCAAAAAAAAAAGGAATACACGGATTGACTACTAAAATATTATCATAGAGGATTTACCTGACAGAATAGCTGAATAAAAGAATTTTGTCCCCTCTGGAAACCCATGATGACATCAACCTCTCTAGTGCTCGCATTTTCCCACAGTGCTCAACATCACTAAGCCCGATAAAACTCTCACTTTGTGCGTTGCCCCCAACCAAATTAATGTCAGTACTAAAGACAGCAGAAGCGAATTCTGCATCCTTTCTTTGCTTCTCAATGTCATCTTTAGGATTAGGCTTGATCAGCTCCAAGTGGTTGCTTATCTGACAAGAACCTTCAGAATGTAATTAATAAAAAAAATGATAATTATGATGATGAGCAAATGATGGGAAAAAACTCCAGAAAAGAAAAACACCAAAAGTTTATCTTACCTGTTGAAGCTTGACAAGGCAAGGAAGAACAAGACAATAAGGGCATGTATCACAGCCATCGGGATTGTCCCTATGAAGATAGGGCCATATGATTCCATTTGGTACAGTCTTGTGACAACATTCTACCTGTTTCAGTGGGCTTCCACAGCTGCAAGGAAGGTCCTTATTTATTAGGCACTGGATATCTGGTAGCTGTATTGTTCTTCTGTATACACGCTTTTGCAACTCACTCATTGCACAAAACACAACGTTATCTTCCTTTCCCATCATAAGATGCCCAATTGTTTCCTCCTTGGTTCTTCTTAACAAATACTTACGAAGAACTTTTACCAGATGCTCCTTGCGCTCTTCGGCCACCTGGATATATCTTTCAGGTGCAGTGGATCTCTGACCCTGCTTGAGCGGTTCATCATAAAAGTCTCTGAAATGTTCCCGTGTCCCCAGGGATCCAGGAGCAACCCACTCAAATAGATTGAACAGCTCCATAATTTTGTTCTGCATGATAGTTCCAGTAAGACCATAACGTTTTCTCGTTTTGATTTCTAAACAGGCTTCATAAAGTTTTGACCTTTCATTCTTCAATCGGTGTGCTTCGTCAACCACCACAACATCCCATGGAACTTCTGATAGTAGTGTTCCACTGATTCTGAATGTATCAAAACTTGTTATAAGTATGTCAATATCATGTGATTCCAGCTTCTTGAGAGCTAGTTCACGATTTGGTCCTTGATAAAGAGCGACTTTAAAGTTTGCCCATGTTGCAAATTCATTTTCCCAATTGTTCATGACAGAAGAAGGGCAAATGATTAAGACAGGAACCTGCTCTGACCTGTGGTCCATCTTGTGTTCAGCATCATTTCCATACACAGCAGCAAGGAATGCAATTGTTTGGATAGTTTTTCCAAGTCCCCTGTTTAAGGACCAAGAGACATGAGCCCTAGCGCAGAAGATGAGAGCACCCAAATTGAAAACAAAATGATATTCACTAAGTTCAGAAAACACAGTCCAAACCAACATCAGAATAATCAAAATATCTGACAGCTCAAACATGCATTGTGCGAGTTCGCTTCAATGCTGTTCACTAAACAGATTTTTAAATGCATGCTTCTGAGCTCTATCTTAGTTTAGACCATCTGGTTTATGCAGTGTTGTCTACTATCATTTATATTGTTCACCGAGTCTGAGTATTTAACACTGTTGAATGTAAAATCCTTGGAGTGTGATAGAAATGGAAAAAGAACAGACCACGATAATAAACATGAGCACTGTTTTCCAAAGACATTCCAAAAAGGGCATGATAAACATGAGCACTGTTTTTCAAGGGCAGTATACCTATATAGACCACTAGCATAAAAACCAGTATAGATCTCAAATCTGTACAGGTTCTCAGTTCCTGCATGTTGATTGATAAACCCAAAAATAGCCATAGTTGTTTCTCATTTTTTAATTCAACATGAATGGAAAAAATATTATTTTTCAGAGAAGCTATTAAGAATGAAAATTAGTAGGATAATTTTTCAGAGGGAGATGGGAATAAAGAAACTAACATATCATCTCCAAGTACACCCCCGTGGCTGTTCTTGTACAGACTGTATAAGAATCTAACTCCCTCTCTTTGATGTTCCATCAGTCGACAATTGATAGATGCAGGAACCTACAGTAAAAAGAAGTAAATTATCAAACTGTAAACAAAGGCATCCTTTGCATTTTCTTGAGTTTATATCTCTGTGACAGTCATGCGTTGGTACTGGAAGGAGTCTATGCTGGATGAGATTAAAGCATCAAAGAGTAACGATACAATGGAGCTTGCTACATTTCCAAGAAAAACAAATAAGTAAAGCTTAATTGGGACTAAACTGTGAAATCGGTAAAGTCAAATTGGGTCTAAACCATAAACATCAAAGCTGATGGACATGGTCCAAAAGTAATAAAACCTCAATGGTTGTAAAAGGCTACCAAGGCCATAGTTATTATGATCTATAGAACAGTTGAATTGGTATGAACTCCAATCTGGACATTCTCTCATAGGCAGAAAACTCATTCCCCCTTCACAGAACTTAGATGTGAAAAATGTCTCAGTGTGCACACTCTCACAGTCAAGCTGTTAAGACGGGACAGCATCTCACTACAAATGTTGCGATGTAAGTGGCTCACATATTCACAGTGCTGCATCTTTCATGTGTTTTCATGGTATTTAGACAGCTCTATCAAAGCAACAAGCATTTATCCTTCAAAAGCGCGTCAGACTTTTTTTAGTAAGAATGGTCAGAACATGTTATTCAAGTTAAATATAACACATATTTGTACCAGCACAAAGGGCTTTTTTTGTTTTTAGGGGATCTCACCAATTTTCTTAAATAATGAAAGAACTGCAAAGCAAGAAGCGCTAGAGCCTCCCTACAAATCCTATTCCAATAACAAATTACCAAAGCCAAAGAAACACATTACACTTCCATTATCAGACAAGAAACCCTCTTAAAAGTTTTTGACCTAGATCTGATCACCTCATTTTCCCTGATGCTTGGATTTGCACTTATTAACTAAAGTTGCACCCCTGATCTCCATCATGCATTGCAGATCACATTGTTTTCCAATGAGAGGATATTCTGTGAGGTGTATTTTAATATGTCTAGTGTAACCAAGGATTGTGATTTTGATTTTTGAGTTAATTTCGGTCTCCTGATTTTAAGAAAACTCTCGAGAATTATTCGGTGTGTAAAGAAAAAATGTAAAAATTTCGAGGATACATGAAACATATCTAATAAATTTTGAGGGTGTATGAAATATGTAAAAATAAAAATAAAAATGATAAGATGGAAGTAAATAAACCTATTATAAACACATTAAACTACTTGAAAGGTTATTTTAGGGAAGGGGTACATTTAATCAATTAGGGAACCTAAGCTAGCCAAAATACTCCATCATCATCAAAGCCCATTCCCGATATTTTCAGGGTCGGCTATATGGATTTTGGTTCTCCAAGCAATGCGATCTTCCCACATATCCTCACATAATCCAAGCTCAATGATGTCTTCATTCACCGCCTTTATCCAAGTTTTCAACGGTCGTCTCCTCCGTCTACACCATCAATTAAGTTGCCAATCTAGACATTTTCTAATTGGTGTCGTGCTTGGTCTCCTCCGCACGTGACCAAACCAAGTTAAACGTCTTTCTCTAATTTTGTCCTCTATGGGCGTTACACTCAAGTGTCTCATAATTCTTTCATTCCTAATTATATCCTTACAGGTTTTACCACACATCCACCTTAACATACGCATTTATGCTATTGTCATCCTATGCGTATGTTGCCCCGTAGTAGCCCAACATTCTGAACCGTATAGCATGGCTAGTCGAACAATTGTCTTATAACATTTCCCTTTTAGCTTTGCAGGCATCCTTCTATCGCCTAATACTCCTGACATCATTCTCCATTTCAGCCAACTAACTTTAATCCTATGGTCTACATCTTCTCCAATAGCCCCATTCTATTGAATTATAGATCTTAGATATCGAAATATCTCACACTCTGTGACCTCCACACCTTCGATCTCAATTGCATTACTCCTCCCTCGTGATTCATAACTAAAGTTGCATACTAAATACTCCGTCTTCGAACGACTAATTCTAAAACCTTTACTCTCTAAAGCCTCCCGCCACCTATCTAATTTCTGACCTAAACCTTCACTGGTCTCATCAATTAAGACATCATCTGCAAATAACATGTACCAAGGTACATCTTGCAGATATCTCGTCAACTCATCAATGACCAAAACAAAGAGATATGGACTAAGGCCGACCCTTGATGTAGTCCTACTGACACTGAAAATTCACTGGACATCTCACCCACTGAGCGAACACTTGTTACAGCCTCTTCATACATATCCTTAATGATATCGACATAACATGGAGACATTTTCTTCCTTTCAAGCACCCACCAAATTAACTCCCTAGGGACCCTATCGTAAGCGTTCTCTAGATCAATAAAAACCATATACAAACTCTTACGTTCCTCTCGATATTTTTCTATAATTTGCCTAAGCAAGAAGATGGCCTCCGTAGTAGACCCAGCATAAATCCAAATTGATTCTCCGAAACCCTGGTTAAACTCCTAAGTCTTCGTTCTATAACTCTCTCCCAAAGTTTCATCGTATGACTCATAAGCTTTATTCCTCTATAGTTCGAGCAATTTTAAATATCCTCTTTGTTCTTATAAATTGGTACCACAATGCTATGCCTCCACAAATCTGACATTTTTCTAGTTTTCAAAATCCTATTAAAGAGCTTAGTTAGCCATTGAATCCCAACTTCTCCCAGACATTTCCACGCTTCAATTGGTATATCATCTGATCCAATTGTCTTCCCCGTCTTCAGTCTTTTTAAAGCTTCTCTCACTTTTGTGGCACTAACTCTGCATGGAACACGCGATGTCTCCCTTCCTGTGAAGCATACCCTTCCAAGTTTAACTCCCCTATATGTGTTCCATTGAGTAGGTTCCAAAAGTAATCCTTCCATCTATCTAAAATAGCTTTATCCTGCATTAAAACTCTTCCATCCTCATGCTTAACACACTTAACATGACTCAAGTCCCTAGTTTTTCGTTCTCTAGCTTTAGCTATCTTGAAAATATTGTTCTCTCATTCCTTTGTACCTAGCCTATTATATAGATTATCATATGCTCTCTTCTTAGCTTCCCCTACTGCTTTACCACTCAATTTCTTAGCTTGCTTATAAAGCTCATAAGACTCTAGGTATCTATCTTTTTGCCACTCCTTAAAACATCTTTTCTTTTCTACAATGGTTTGTTGCACATCAGCGTTCCACCACCATGTTTCCTTATCATATATACCTCATCTTTTGGTCTCTCTTAACTCTTCCTTCGCACATTTTCTTATTTGGTTTGCCAAATATTCAAAAAAATCCGCGTTACTAGTCCTATAATTGGGTTCTAGATTCTCCTAACCCTCTGAAACTGACTGGCCACCCAAAATCTTCTTTCTAAATTTTTGGCACACATCTTCCTGTAAGGTTCACCACTTAAGTCTCGGTCTAACACGTTCTTTAGCAATATGACCCCTACTCTTAAGACAAAAATTGAGGACTAACAACCTATGTTGGTTTGTTAGATACTCCCCTGGTATAACCTTACAATTTTTACACCTGCCTAAATCGTGTCTCCTAACAAGAAAATAATCAATTTGACTTTTATTGCGCCCACTCGCAAAGGTCACCAAGTGATCTTCCATCTTATTATAAAAAGTATTCACGACCCAAAATCCTTAGCTAAAGCAAAATCTAGAATAGAAATCCCCAAAGTGTTTCGATCCCCAAACCCTTGACCTCCATGACCCTCTTATACCCAACTCTATCCTTACCGACATGGCCATTCAAATCTCCGCCTAGGAAAACCACCCTATTGGAAGAGGGAATCCCAATAACTAACTCTTCTAAAAAGTCTCAAAAACCATTCTTAGTCTCCTCGTCTAAACCCACTTGGGGTGCATACGCACTAATAATATGCACTATCTCTAGGTCTAAAGTTAATTTAATACTTATGATTCTATCACCAAACCTCCTAACATCGACTACTGCATCCTTAAAAACTTTATCTACCATTATTCTCATCCCGTTCGTAGTTCCATCTTTACCAGAATAGAAGAGTTTGAACCCTCCTCCTAAATCTTTAGCATTATTTCCCTTCCACTTTGTCTCTTAGAGACAAACTATGTTTACCTTCCTTCTACGCAGGGCATCCACTAATTCTATTGACTTACCCGTCAAGGTTCCTATGTTCCAAGAGGCTAATCTAATAAAAAACAAACCTCAAAGATAAAAAAATAAAAATAAAAATAAAATTAAAATTAAAATTAAAATTAAAATTAAAATTAAAATTAAAATTAAAATGGAGTGTCTTGCTCAATTGACGAAGAATCACATGCTTTCCCTTGTGTTAGCATGAGCTGGAAGGCTGGCACATGAACAAGGTGACATGTACTCTCATACACAGAATACACTTGGACCCTTGTTCAAACTTTACTCACTTTTATACCCTCACTATCAAGAGTGTATCCTTATCTATCCCTCCCCTACATCATCTTCCACAGCAGGAGAAGAAAAAAGAAGAAGGAATTATGGAGAGAGAGCTAGAGAAACTCCAATTCCTTGGCTTTGTTGGCTTCTAAGTTTTTAATGCGGTGAAAATTGCAGATTAATCGGTGATTAATTGAATTCGGGGTTTGACCGAACCAAATTGGGTGAAATCGATTGAGGTTAAGCGGACTCAGAGAAATCGGCGAGTCACCGATTAATCAACACAGTCAACTTGCCAATTTATTGCTATCTATAAATAAATTTCAAAAAAAAATCTAAACTCATGATTCTCATTTCATTCGCAGGCCGCAACTCCCCCCAACCTAGATCCTACAAAGAAGAAGAAAAGCAAGAAGAGAGAAGGTGAAGATCTCTAGACGGCGACTAGATCTTTGTCTCTCTTGTTCTCTCTTTTCCTCCCTTCCTTCAAACCAAATCAAAAAATGTAGATCTCTATCTCCCTTTTCTTTTCATCTCTCACAGATTTCATTGGCATCTAGAGAGAGCCCTTCAAACTCTTCCTTCAAAGAAATCATCACCCAAGTAACTCTGGCTTTCATCCTCCCTCTCCCTCGCATAGCTAATACAGAGAGAGCTAATGAATTTTTTTTATCGATCGAGAAGAGGACCAAATCTGAGGACCTCTTTCAATCAATTGACAAGAGGACCAGAGCTTTCGATCCATTGAGAAGAGGACCAAAATTTTCAATGGATTGAGAGAGTGGCAAGGTGGGGAAACAATGCGAGATTGAGCAGAGAGATCAAAGACTGGAGGAGGAGATGCATCGAGGAAGCATACTATTTTTTGCAAAATCCTTGAAATTATGGACGAAATTCAAATTTATCAAAATTTCCCATTGAAGAAATGGAGATTTCAATCCATGATTATAACTTATAGAATTCCATTTGTAGTTCTTTTCTTCCTCAATTATATATATATGCAGGGCAAAATATCCCATTTTTTCAACTCTCTTCAATCCTATGTTCTCTAGTTTCCACAAACCTAATATCTTCTAGCCACAAATCAGAATATGAACACAACCCATTCTAATTTCCCACCATAAATTCAATGACAAACTCATATTCCACATACACCAATTTTCACTTACACAGTAACTAAATGCATCAATATCCCAAATGCAATAGTCAATCAACACAAACATTCAAGACTGCATCAACCCAATCAAGTTACAAGAAAATAAAAATTGGGTCTTTAAGAAAATACCTGAATTACAGGGTTCTCACCAGGTGACGAGAGGATCATGGGCTCAAAAGGTCCTGTGGGGTCAAACTGAAAACTGTTAGAAACCGGTTCCCTTGGATGCCGGCCAGAATAATTGAACATCCCATCATCTTCTTCCTCTTCTTCTTCTCCTTCCTCTTCTTTCTTTCTTTGTTCTTCATGTTCTTGCTTCTTTGGCTCATTTGGTGGGATAAAAAAGGGATCTTGGAGGCGTTGGAGCTGTTGGAAAAGAGAGGACTTTGGGGGTTTTCTAAGAATGGGTTTTGTCTGGGGGTCTTCAGAAGTGGAGGGTTGTGAGCATGAAGAAGAAGAGAAGGAAGGGAAGGAGGTGGTGGTGGTGGAGCAAGGTTTGAGAGTCTCTTTGAATGCTTTCAAAGACATGGAGGAAGAAGAAGAAGTTATTACAGAGGTTTCAGAGTTTTCTTGAATGAAACAACATAGTGAGTTTCAGAGAGATTCTTGTGTTCTGTGATTCTTCTCGAGTTTGAGTTTGACCCAGAAATCTCTAAAGGCGTGTTCGGTTGCACGAAATCCTGTGGTACTAATTTGATATATACTCTGTGCTCTATTTGATTTTATGATTGGTGGAAATGAAAGTCTAATGAACAGATGATCACATATATGAGAATCATATGCTTTGGAAGACCAAACAGTGAATTTTTTCATGGAACTTCCATTTCCACTCTAATTGTAATGTTATTCTCCACTACACTCTTGCTTAGTTATACTACATATAAAACTATCTTTTAGACCTTGACAAGTGAACATTTGTGGTAGGGGTGGGCACGGGAAGGGATGGGACGGGTTGTACCTCGTCCAATTCCATCTCGTTGCTTTATTTTTTGGACGAGATTCAGAAGAAATAGACTTCATTCTTACCTCGTCAAATGGATTTGGGACGGGATGAGCATAATTAGATTTTTATGCAATGTGAACTTATTACTAGGTTATTATTACGTGCATATTTAACGTATAATCCTATAATTACTATATTATCAACTATCTCTATTGCGTCTATTTATTTCAAACTTTGAAAAAGGCCACGACTACCTCGCACTACCATATCATCTTTCTCACACCACCATTAAGTTTTTTTTTTTACTTTCTCACACCACCTATATAAACAAAAACCATCCATTTTTCTCCTCACCATTCCAATCGACAATGGTTCATCCATCTCCCATTCAAAATCTCATATTTCAAATCTCTTCAAAATCTCTCCCCACACTCAAATTTTTTGCAAATCTCCTCCCTCTCCCTCGAAAACTTTCAAAATCCCTTCAAAGTCGAAACCCTTAAACCCAAACTCAAAACAAAAAAAATGCAAAACAGAGTAACTCTCGACTAATTTAAACCCTCAATTGAGACCGATTCTCAAGCTCATCAAAACACAAAAATTGTAGTATTATGAGTTATCTAATAAACATAACTTGAATCACTTGAAAATGTTTTGAAATGAGTGGTCATTTTACTAAAGTCGCGCAAATCTGTTCAAAAAAATAAAAACGAGATAATGTTCCTGATTTTTGGCCAACTTATGTGCTCGATAGAGACTGATTCTCAAGTTGATCAAAACACAAAAGTTGTAGTACCTTCAGTTGTCTAATAAACACAACTTGAATCATTTAAAAATATTTTGAAATGGGCAAGTTATGGTTATTTTACTAAAATCGTGCATAATAGAAGAAACATAATGCAAGGTATCCCAGAATCAATAATTTCGTGTTTTGATGAGCTTGAGAAATCTAACTTGATGACGAGCACTGGAACACTTTGTTTTTTCCTAAAATCAATAATTTTGTTGGCAATCAAAGAGCTATCAACTACTTGCTTACCACTGACTGCTACACTATGAAATGGAGAAATGACTGAATGAATGACATTTTTCAATCTATTAGCCAACACTTTGACAATGATCTTATAAGCCCCGTTCAAAATACTAATTGATCTAAAGTCTTTGACTGTCTACACACCCGCACATTTAGAAATAAGCGAGATGATAGTGGTGTTCAACCGTCAATCCAAAAAATTCATAGTATTAAAATCTTCAATAACTTTAAGAAAATCAACTTTGATTACCTCCCACATTTTCAAATATAACTCTATTGAGAAACCATCAAGACCTAGAGAAACTTCTGATTTGAGCACTTGCATCGCTCTTCTAATTTTCATCTATGAAAAGTTCTCTACCTAGGAGGTAGCCACTGGCTGGGAGATGGACTGAAAAGTGATATCCGATAAGAAAGATCGTCACTCTTCCTTTTCGCTGAAACACTCTTTAAAGTGAGAGACCATGATTTCTCTGATGCTGGCTTCATCTACTACCATCTCATGATATATGCTAAGAGCTTCAATAAAGTTAAAAAGTCTATGTCTGTTGGCCAAATTACGAAAGCATTTGAACCCCTGATCCATATGAGAAGCCCAATTGACCCTGGATTCTCCGAAACTCTTCATCTCTTTTGGTTAAAATCTTCTTATTTCTTTATTCTTTTGAGTAAATTATCCAACCAAGTAGAATTTCCATTTGAAAATTTTGCGCTTATGGAGGTGGTATGCATCCACCCGCCAATAGGCACTCGAAGGATTAAACATGCCTCCACAATGTAGAATACATGAAAGTAGTTCTTATCCACCTTGCTCGTTTAGTATAAATACATTACAGTAAGTTTGCAAACAATCCAGAGTGGTATTATTCACTAAAAAGATCAATTATTAGCACTATCTTAAGTCTTAACACAACAACCAATTGTTAAAAAGTTTTACTGTACTATACAAAATTTTGTATTATAATAATGGTAGTTATTATTCAAAGAAAAAGTTAACAATTCGAACCCCAAAAATTTTGATCCAATATAAAACTTATTGCCTAATATATAGAAGAACTATGCAACGATCATATTCTTTTAGATCCAATGTGTTCTTCCTGCAATCAAGAGATTGTATAACACTTTAATCGTCATACAACAAAGTGTTTGTGGTTATTATATAAGGTTCATCTTAGATGCTCAAACATTTCATTTAGGGTGTGTTTGGTTGCATAAAATTCTATGTCATGAGAATCTATGAGGGAATTCTTACATTTTAGATTAAATTGATGTATCACTTCACATTCACCATTTGATTTTGTGATCAATGGTGGAATGAAATTCTCATGTTCACGGGACTTTCATTTCCACCATTGATCACAAAATTAAATGGTGGATATAGAATGATACATCAAATTAACCTAAGATATAAATGTCCCCTCATAGATTTTCATGACATAAAATTTCATGGAACCAAACACACTCTTAGTACTTCAAAATATCTTTAGTAGATATTATAGAGAGGGAGAAAAAATAAGGGAGCGGCAATGGTGGAGAAGAGAGGGAGAACGAAGAGGGAGCGGTTGTGGAGAGATAGAAAGGAAGGGAGAAAACGAGGATTCTTTAATATGAGCTAAGGCATTTTCAGAATCTCAAAACAAACACACGAAATCCACTTTTGAATTCAAATTATAGTAATAGATATAATATTTGAAATTTATCCAAGGTTTTGAATATGCATCAATCACAATCTACGACTCTCTTTGATGTTATTTGGTAGGCTTATATGTTTAGAATCCCCCCATATATCTTTTACAAAATCTCAAATGAAAAAAAATGTTTGTAAATTTAGGGTGTCTGTTTTTAGTGTATCTTTTGGTTTTTTTTTTTTTTTTTTTTTTACACTGTTTACATATTTTCTTTAAAACACAACTACAACACACTATCGACAGAAGGGGTAAAGTGTAAAAAAAAACCCAAAAGGGCCCCCTAACAAGGCTCCCTAGGTGTATTCCTAAAATTTGGCAAATAATTGTATTTTCTATCGATAGTGTTTGTGGTTGTATTTTAAAGAAAATGGGTAAAAAAAAGGGTAAAAAATGTAAAAAAAAAAAACTAAAAAAACCTCATAAAAACCCTAAAACAAAGCTCCTTAGACTTGCTCAAATTTTAGACTAAAAATTGTCTAACAGCATGCTTTTGACAAACTATATAAAAAATTGTAGCCTAAACCACTCGTCAATCCAAAATAAAATATAATATGATGATTGGTCCATAAAAAGCTTAGTGATAAGATTTAAGTCAATTTTCAATTATGTCTGTAATGCTCTCGTAGAATATATAGTCTCACATAAAGACATTCAAATAATGACAAGTCAGGCATGAACACAAGACTATATGAAATGAAAATTAAGTTTTATGATGTTATTTCTTCGTACAAATGCATCTTAAATGTTAGTGCTATGTTGGTTGTAAAGAGAAAACAAAAGCTATATTAATTTTCTTTGGGACCATAAAATGAAAATTTCCAAATCAACATTACTGAAAAATATGAAATATTATTTCCCCAAATACACCCAGAAAAAAAGTGTGATTACCAAACTAATCTCATATTTTCTACATATTGAAAATCTCTTTGAAAACGTTAGGAAATTTATTATATGGGCTCAGTCACCAGCCAATATTTCTAAACTGTCGACCACAGCTCTCAACAAAATCATTCAAAGGAAACTTTTTTCTCTCTTCTATATAACGTCAACTCAGCTTCAGTTTCATTTCTGCCAAAACTCTTCTCAACTCCTCTGATCAATATCAGTCTTTTCCAATATTTGTTCTGTAAACATGGAGATGATTAAGTGTTTGAGTCTAGGCTTTTTAGTGGTAATGAATTTGGTTTGTTCGTCGCATGGTTATGATTTCTATGTTGGAGGAAAGGAAGGATGGACTGTGAAGCCGACGGAGAATTACAACAATTGGGCTGAAAGGAGCAGGTTTTCTGTTCATGATAATATCAGTAAGTTTTTTTGTTTTTTCATTTTTGGTTTGTTTTGATTAGTGAATTGTTTTGATTTTTATTTGATTTGGTGTTTTTGTAGTTTTTAAGTATAAGAAAGGAGAAGATTCAGTGTTGGTGGTGAGCAAGGAGGGATATGACAAGTGTGATACAAAGAGTCCTATAAAGAGGTTTGATGATGGAGATTCAAAGTTTGAGTTTGATAGATCAGGGCCTTTTTATTTCATCAGTGGACAGCCAGGGAACTGTGAGAAGGGTCAGAAGTTGATTGTGGTTGTTTTGGCTGTCAGAGGTGGTGCTCCACCAAAATCTCCCTCCCGCCCTGTTGCACCACCACCAGAATCCCCAGCACCCAAGGCCCAACCACCCCATGCCCCATCTCCTAATGCCCCTTCACCCAAGGCACAAGCCCCGGTCGCTCTGGGACCAAAAGCCCAAGTTCCCATTGCCCCTTCACCTAAGGCTCAATCACCCTTGGCCCCCTCACCTAAGGCACAAGGCCCCGTCACTCCATCACCAAATGCACAAGGCCCTATTGCCCCTTCACCAAAGGCTCAATCACCCTTGGCTCCATCACCAAAGGCTCAAGGCCCCATTGCCCCATCACCCCAGGCACAAGCCCCAAATGTGCCGTCACCCAAGGGTCAGGCACCCATTCCCCCATCACCAGAAGCCCAGTCACCAAAGGCCCCATCTCCTTCAGAAACTCCATCAGTAGCTCCACCTGGCCAGGCACCACCAACTGCTCCTCCAACTTCTGATGATACTGCTAACCAGCGCGCACCTGCAGCACCTCGTAATTCTGCAACCGTAGTATCCTCTTCGATTGCTTTGGTCTCAGCAACCACTCTTGTGATCAGCCTGCTTTTTGGATCATTCTAAATTAGTAGAGTATTTGTTTTGATTCTGGAGAGATTTTCATTTTTATGTTCATTCCATATTATCTTTATTGTTGTTTTCTTCTGTGATTATACATAAAATTCTCTTCACTAGTGATTGATATTAGTACAATTATGTCTTGGATTAGTATGTTTGCTTTCTGTGTCTAGTCTTCATTACCTTTATTAGTTAGAATTATTGAACCCAATCAAAATTGAATTTGTGCAGATGTTAATTCTTTTTGTTTTTTTGGGTTCAAACACGAAGATGTTTATTAAATAAAGAAATAAAAATAAAATACAAAGGAAATTATTCATATATCAAGGAATGCCAAGACACCATGAAAGTGTCAAAAACCAAATCCCTAAACAAATTACAAGCCGAACCCATCCTCCATAACAATTCTCTAATCTCGCTAACGATAGAGTGTTCTGATCTGTTGAGCCTTTCAAATATCCTCCTATTTCTCTCTTTCCACACACACCACATGAGTACGTGAGGAACCCTACGCCATAGCCACTCTACCCGTCGAGAAAGATTAGCTTGGGACCACTAACTTAGCCAATCTAAAATGAAGCCTAACTCATGTGCACTTGTTAACTCATGTATATTATGGCCATTCTCTATATTATTTGATGCCATTAGTTAACACAATATCCAGTGGCATACTTGGAGAATCATAAACATAGAATACGACCCTAATCGAAGAAATCAAATAATGTTAGCAAGTGCATATATGAAAATAATGTTAGCAAGTGGCATTTCTTATTCCTCTCACTCAATTTGGTATCTCTTGATGCTTAAGAAATCAATGTATATAGGGATTTTTTTAATTTATGGACTTAACTTAATAGTACAAAACTTAACTTTTTATAGCATTATCAATGTGGAAAGAATGGATCATTGAGATTTATAGAAATCCAACACAGCAATATTCATATTTGTTTATCTACTTTCAAAGGGAAATGTGGTTATATATTATATACCAAATAATGGATGAGACTTCTCACCAACCAAAACTTTAAGTGGGTCATTAAGGTAATCACATTAAAGTTTATTGTACTGTTCAAAGTCTATTAATCACTCATTTTCAAGATGTTAATTCAATATTGTTGAGCTTTGGTGTATTCATCACGACTGTATATGTCCTAGTTAAGTAATTAACCTTTTATTCATCGACAACTATTAAATTAGCTTATCGCGTACCATTTCAATAAGCATCAACTTTACAAAATTTGCCTTTGGAGATGATTCTGCAATTTGGAAACTAAAATATAATCAAATAGAATTTCGCTCTCATCAGCATTCGATGTCGCGTCACACCCTGGATTTAGCAAAAAAGTTTGAACACAATCTTTTATAGTCTCGTTGTCCCTTAGGATGTTCATATACAGGTCAAGTTTATGTGTTGGTATGGTTTTATGCGACTTAAAAAACTAATTAATTTATATTATCATTGATAATCTTTATCACTGCTAATCTTGTCACATTGTGTGAGTCATAACAATGATCTGGAGTAGTCCATGATTAGGACATGTTAAATACAATACAATCCAATCCAATTCAAAATTAATAGCAAAAACAGTGCCAACTCAATAATGCTATAACATCCCAGTTTGGTATGCACATTTTATAATCATATTGTGCAAAATAATACATTATTTTCATGCTTTCAATGAGACTGGTAGATTTTCATGGTGATCCTTATGCTATATATAATCCGACTCTGTAAAATTATTACCAGGTTGAAAAAAATAGTTTATGATAAAAAAAAAATAGTTTATGATATGGCAGTGTATCTGCTATTGAGACCCTTTAATAATAGGGTTGAACAAAAAAAACCGAATAAATTGATTAAACCGACGGAATTGATTTGTTCGATTCGGTTTAAGAAAATTTGAAATCGATATAATCGGTTCGGTTTTAAGTTTTAGTGATTTTAACTGATACAAAATTGAACTGACCGAATATATATAATATATAAAAATAATATAATATATTTAATTTAGTAAGTCAGGTTCAATTTTATGTCGGCTGTAGTAACACTTTAGGTAGTAGATTTGGTTTTTTGTTTACATAAATTTGAAACCGATATGGTTAGTTCGGTTTCTTATATGTTTGGTTCGATTGAAAAAGTTTATGTTCGATTTCTTATATATTCGGTTCGATTGAAAGAATTTAAGACCGATAATAGTCGGTTCGATTTCCAACCATTCTTAATAATCATAGAGTTTGTCTAGGCAGCCAGGCTTTAAAGCCATTTTTTTGTCAGGCTTGGGCATTTTTACACTTTTACCCATTCTCTTTAAAATACAACCACAAACATTATATATAGAAATGATATAAATGTAAAAAACCCAAAACTTAGCAAAAAAATGACTATATAACCTGTCTGCCTAGAATTGAGGATTATCATATGGTGCAAAATAATATTGGAACATTTCCCTGTTTCTGTTATAGAATCTGAAAGATTCAATGGCAACCTGTTTAATCCAATGGCAAAAATAAGAAACAATTGGACTAAAAATAGTGAACCACATGGCAATTTTGGGATCTCAGGGTGAGCTAATTCAATGGCCAATGGCTGCATTGTCACCTGAGAAAAGGTAATTAACCAAATATAGTGCATGACTATTAACAGAATGGTTAAACATAGATCAAACCACCCCACAAACTCACTAATTCTTATCTGATCTTCTCTCCTTTGTTTTTCCCCTCCATTGCATTTACCAATTCTCTGTTTTACAATGGCTCTGAGACTGTCATTGTTGCTCCTCCTTGTTGTCGCGGCTTTGGCCTTAACCTTCTTGGTAGAGCCATCATTCGCACACACAGAAAAAAATAAACGCGTGGGGAGGAAAACATGTTACGGTCCGGTTGCTGATTGCCTTGAAGTGAAAGAGAGATATATGGGAATGGATGATTCAGACTTCATCCGAAGGTCTCTAAGAGCAGCAGGGCAAAGGTATATTAGTTATGATGCGTTGAAGAAAAATAATATACCTTGTAATCGTCGTGGAAGTTCCTACTATGGCTGTGGAAAAGGTAAAAGTATTAATCCTTATCGGCGTGGATGCACTGCTGCTACACATTGCAAAAGGTACACCAAGTGAGAAAATGAAAACTGAAAAATTAGACCCAGAGATTGAAACATCAATGGTGTTTCCTATTTTTATTTGTTGTTCTTATATTTTTATGATTAATTGGTTTCTTTGAGTGGAAAAGTGAATAAGAACAGTTCTGGTCACCGTTTTGAAGAAATTTTGTGTTTTCTAAATTCAAGGGAGGGTGCAAGGGTTGCAGTTTTGTGTATTCAACAATAATTTTGTACATGGTGTTGTATAATGCCATAATGTACATTGTCGATTTGCGAGAAATCGATAAAGTGAAGAATGCATTGATTAGATCTAGAAATTAGTATCAGATTAAGGATGCTGCTGCATTCATGAAAACAACCAGGTTTCTTGTTGTTTGGATAGGACATATCTTAAAAACATGTGAGTGAACTGCTTCTGCTTGTATTGACATTGATATATATTATTAACTAAATTATATATGTTTAATCTAGTGCTCGTTCATTTGCACGCATCACATGTTATATTTGGTCTTGAGACATGCACGGACGATGGAGCTAGAAAAATCTACATAGTTTCCAATACTCACTTTTGACACCTCTAAGACTTTGATTTCGATATGTAATGTATCTGATACGATGTAAATGAAAAACTTCAATATTAATTTCCATAAAACTATGACCATTCATCACCAAATGGATAATCAGTGGGAATGATCTCCTCACCATGTAGATCATACCATTTAGATCATAATAATACTGAAGTAATGTCAGGAATAAAAAACACTGAAGTTGTGCAGTTTACAAATCTCTCAAATTGTGTGGCTTATTTAACCATGCTACAGATCTCATTCCACCGTTGGCAAACTTTCCTCCTGTGTTCCTTAAATCACGGCATCTGAATTAAAATTTGGATTCTGAGTTTAGAGAACATATTTCAACCTGCTAGTGTGCTTGGAGAAGAACATGTTACAAGATACCTAGTTCATTGTCGAAATTTGTTGGTTGCACAACAAGAAAACCAGTTTGGGTAAAACTAAAAATTACTCCAATTGCCTGTCAAGGCAAACATTAATTGCCCATTCTACATGTATTACAAATGAAACAAACCAATATAACAAATGAAATGACTAGAAGCAGGGAGCTGAGCATGGAAACATAAATTGGCATTCAGCATCTGAGCCAATGAACAGGTCATCTGATTGTTCAACACTCCTATGCAGCTGACTGTGATAGGAAAGTTCAAATGCAACTTTTTGCACCCTAGAGATGATAATAATTAATGAGTAAACTAGATACAAAATTTCTTCAAATTGCTTGGTCAAAATATCCACCATCTCCGCTCTGCGGCTTCTTTTTCTACAGTTAACAAAGACAAGAAAATATTTATGTTGGGCAAGAAGAGGTAATGGGGATGGTCCTATTGTTAATACAACAGGAAAAAATGATGGTTGTAATGGTGCAAACAACGCTCATGAAATTAATGAAGTGTAATGAAAAGTGCAGGGTTTGCAAAAACAAATAATAGTTGTATTAAACTAATTTGCTTGTGTCTTCCTTTAGAGAATCCATATCTACACATGAAATTATTGTGTGCAACTATTATTTTTAATTCAAAGTAAAATATTTCAGCCATGGACCATCTCAAGGATATGCCTTAGCCTCGGATTGAATTAAACTTGTAAAAGAAATGAGGATTGAAAACAATGCAATAATTGAAAGAAAAGAAATTGATTGTAAATGAAATATAATTGATAAACGAACTCTTTATTTAATCAGCCAAATTACAATGAACAACCTACACTCCTATTTATGAATTATGACTGACCTAACTACTCTAACAATAAATAAATCCTAAACCTAATTGGTTTACCAATGTACTACAATATAATTAATAATACCATGGGACGGGATCTCGAGACTCACGATTTTTACACAGACCCAAACCCAAACCCAAACCCAAACCCAAACAATTGGCTATTAGATTGTAGTTGATCCTAGATTGATAATAACGTCTATTGAGCTGCCCAACTTAATAAAATATAGTTAGCGGCTTCGGCCAAGCCAAGCTGAAAAGATTAGTTTCCTAAAAAAATAAACCGAGAGTACCATGATTTCTTTTTTCTCTTGTTTTCCCTCTACTTCTTCCCTACGTATGCTTCTTCTCTTCTTATTTTTTTTTGGTCTCTACAACTATTGGCAGGGTTCAAGTGTTCTTATCAAACGGGTAAAACAGTGGAAAGCCATTGAAAAATAAAAAAGAAGCTTCTTGTGAGACCAGTAGGAGGAGTGGGCATCCCATCCCGCGACACTACAAAAAAATGGCAATTTAGCGGCTGCAATTTAGTGACGGTTTGTAACAACCGCCGCTAAATACTTTATTTAACGACGGTTATTCAACCGTCGCCGAATATTGTTGTTTAACGACAGTTATAGGTAAGTGAGACGTTTTAAACCGTCGTTATAAATAAAACAACAATTTTTTTAAAAGTAAATGTGAAAACTCGCGAGTCAAGCAGAGTTCTGAGCCCAGCTATACCCTAATTTCCCGTCCCTCCCCCACCTCTCAACCCCTTCACCATATCCTCTCCCCTCCCCAAACCCTAACCCCCACCGACGACGATGACTCCTTCCACATCCCCTCCACTCTCTGCCTCTCTGACGCCTACCTCCTCGACCGTCTCATCCAATTTTTACACTCTTCAATAATACAGAAAGGTTGCACATGACAGTTCTTCTTCTCTGTTTCGTCCCCAATTTTTATAGTAGATCTGTCTCAAATCGGAAGGCTTCTTAATTGACATACTCTTTCGTAGTTGTAGGACTGTGTGTTCTGAAGACTGGGCAAAGGGAGTAGGTGATGCTATGCAGAACATGTGTCCGAGAGCAACCTCTGGTTTTGATCTTAAGGATGTTGAAGGTTTATTTTTTCTCATTGTTTCTGTTTTCATTTCATGTTTGTCTCATCTTCCATACTACTTGTGCTTTACTCTTATAGTTGTTCTGACTATTTAATGCCTATACAGAGATTGAAGGTCTCATCACCCAAGCTACAACATCCCAATACGGATGCCTGACATACCCAGAGGAATGGAAGACTATATGGCTCGCACTTGAAAAGATATGTTGGACCATAACCGACTGTTATGATCGATAACTACATATATTCCACTTGATTCTTTTCTTTGATTGATAGATCAAATCTGGTTGAATCGAACAAGGCAAGAGCCTCCGATCGATAAACCCTAATAGTCCCTTTTTACTCACATTTGTTGATTTTTTTCTCAAAAAGTAATCCAGGGTTTCATCTCTCTTTGATGAGTAGGAGTTTATATTATAGTAATTGTTTGTTTTTCTAGCCTGCGTTGTCGATTGGGAACGTTGGACAACTAGCGATTGATCTATTGGTGTCTACGGGTAGAGCTGAACGAATTGGGTTTCTTGATGATCCTATTGTTTTTCCTTGCACCGGAAACGATGCTTACAAACCTGTTCTGCAAGGCGTTCTTGCTTTGCCACTTGAAGGTATTATTTAGTTATTCGAGTTCTTTTCCATTTTTCTTCAATTTATGACATAATTTTCTTTGGTTATTCTGTCTCTGTTGCTTAGCATTAGTGTTTTGGTGGATTTTAATGAAGGGGATGAGAAAAGGTGGTCAAAGGAGTGAATTTGCAAATTTTGGTTAGCAGGGTATATATTAGTTGTTTATAGGGCTGTTGTAGCTCTTATTTTCTTATCACTTGGATTTTAGATTTGAAAGCCTTATAATACCTATATGGTGGGTGCTGGTGCTTCATGTAATGTTAATAGTAGCTTTGTTTTTGCTTGCTCGGGTTCTTCTAATGGATTTTCTTCTAGTCTCTTCAGTATGCAGAGACTAGTTTGTTGGTATGTGTATAAGTGGGAACTGAGATGGATTGTTGTTTTATAGAGAGTACATTAGACAATTTAGCATCTCCAAGCAGTGCAGTAAACCTAGATGCGCACCTATTGTGGCATAGGTTGGTTGGGTTGGAGAAGTAGGCTTTACAAATTGCACTGTTGCAGTGAGTTTTTGTAGTGTTTGTGTGTGTCCCTTGTGACGAGTCATGTGCAGTGGCAGTTTTGAGATCAATGGTCATTGAGGCTGTTTTCAACTATCCATGCACATGAAATGAATGGGATAGTCCAGATTGCTTGATCTTCTAGGGAACATTAATGAAATGCCTACCAAAGAAACCATGTTTTGAACACAGTAAGTTGTGGGTTCCCGATTTATCTTAATAGCTTTTTGGTGTCTTAAGAATCAATATTTCAAAATGTTTTGAGCTGAAAATTTTAATGATTGATTTTGCTTAATGAACTGTTCTTACATTCACTGTTTGTTTTTCCGTCCCAATGACAGGTTTTTATTTTTATTGATGCAGGTTGAGGTGCCTGGGAATTGAATTTTTTTTCCAGGTATGTTAACATAACCGGTGCCTGGAAATTGATTTTTTTTTCCAGGTATCTTAACTCCTATCAATGCAAGTCATCATTAGAGTGTAGAAGTCTTAAGATGAAGTGATAAGGGCAAACCTTGAAGACTTTAGTTTTGTTTTGTTTTCTTCGTGAATCTCATGATGAGATTTCATTGACATGTGTTTGCACGAGTAATCTTATTTATAATGTCAATATTTGCGTGAAATTATTTCGTATTATTTTTTTTCGGGTTTTGATTTCCGTAGTGTTCACTTTACACTTTCCGTGAATCTCGGGACGAGATTCCTTTTAAGTTGTATATAATGTAACACTCCTACTTTTCCAATAACAATAAATAATGTATATTTCTAAAATTCAATTGAAATTGTGTTTCAAAATCTTCTTTTGTTTGACAACTAGTAGTTTTCGAAATTCAGTTAACTTTCTTACCATCCGAATCTCGGGACGAGATTCCATTTAACGTGTGTATAATGTAACACCCCTCAATTTCATAAAACAAATTTATTTTATTTTTAATTAAATAAAATAGGGTTACATTAAATTGAATGTGAATTTCGAAATTAGGGTTTTATTTGGAGAGTTAAAGGGTGGGTGTTCTCAGAATTTTAGTGGGGGCGAATAGCCACCCACACAATAAAGAGAAAACCCTATTTTTTCTTTTCTTTCTCCTTCTTTTCCTTCTCCTTCCTTCTTATTTTCCTCCTTTACTTTTTATTCTTCGATGGCGGGTGAGAGGGGCTGCGATCTGGAGGCGAGATGGCGGTTTGTTGTGTGTGAGGAAGATGGTTGTATGTGCGATGGAGTCTTTGTGATGGTCTGCAATCAGGGAAGGAGAATGTATACAGAGAAGAACCACTAATTAGCTAAGCTCCTACTTCTCCTTCTCATTTCAATTACTGGCTTCTGTGCTAGACAGTGATGAGGATGCAGCCATAAAAAAAAATAATACGGTTCATAAATACTCCAGTGTGTTTTCTGGATTCGCAGCCAAAATGACCACGCTGAAAAGCTATCAGCATTACCTGGGGTCAAGGTTTTTAAGAACTAAATGTACAAGCTTCATACCACAAGAAGTCGGGACTACCTTGGCCTTCCTCTTTGTCTTTTTCTGTATTTGATTAACATGAGTTTGATTCTTCTTCCTTTTTTCTTCAACCATCAATGGTAATATTTTGCACAACACTAGCATGGGTGATGGGGCCATAATTGGTATGATTGATAGTGGTATTTGGCCAGAATCAACATCTCTGAATGATGAAGGATTAGCACCAATTCGACTGGGTGGAAGGGCATATGCCAAGAAGGAGAGGGACATTCGATTAATAACTTGAAGGAGATAAGACTTTACAATTTCAAATCTGACTGCAAAGAGGCAGAGTATGCTCTAGTGGAGTTGAGAGAGCAATTCAAGCAGCCATGGAGAATGGCTCGCAAAGTTTTGTCGATGCGCAAGCTGCTGGCGAGGAGGCAGAGTCATCACCGGTTGCAGGCGAGAGGACAGTGGCAGGTTAGGCTGCATCTGCTCAGGTTGCAGGTGCGGTTCGTCGCTGGCAAGGAGGCAGAGACAGGAGCAGGTCAGGCCGTTGATGCAGGTGCTGCTGCTGTTTGCGCGGATGCAGGGATCAATTTTGCTGTAGGCACATGGAAGCTCGAGTGGAGATTAACTGAATTTGTGAGTTTTCTTCTTCTATACATACTCTCTTCTCTTAATCGAATACATGATTTTCTGTGGAAGCTGAGCTGCTGCGAATTTCATGTGCGTGATAGATCGTATTTATTCTCTTGATTGTTTTGATTCAAACATCTAATAATGTATTGAATTTCTCCATGTTTGATTCATTGGTTTAATTTCATGAAATTGCAGCTTAAACTTGTTTAGGTGTTTTGTCTCTAATTCAGTGCTCTATTTTGTTTCTGACTGAAAGTGTTTTTGTTTTCCTTCATACTCTGTTGTTTTCTGGTTGCCTAATAGGGTTGTATTTGAAAACTGAAATCAGGACATATTTGGTCTATCGTGAGGATTTCAACATTCTAATTTGGAACTCTTTTGCAGGCTGAAACTAGGCTATTTTCCAGCTGTGTTTAGGGACTGTTTAGAGTGTTGTTTTAACTGATTTTAATGCCTATTTTGGGGGTTGTTTAAATGATATCAAAGGGTTGTCTCAGCTGAGTTTGGGGATTGTTTCAATTGATTTTAGAGTGGTAATTACAACTGAATTGCAGAGTTGTTACAGGGACTGAATCGGAGTTGATTCAGGGTCTGAATCGGAGTTGATTCCGGGTTGATCCAGAGTGTGGTCAAGGGCTGTTAGAGGGGTTGCTACCTTATAAGTGAAAGGATCAGAAGTTCATTATGAGCAATGGGTTGCTACCTTATATGTGAGATGTTTTGGTGCAGCTTATTAAGAATCTGCAGGAATCAGCCTGGAAATCAAGGACTCATCCCTTCATATGATGCTAGGTGTTTGCTGACTCCACATATATATGGATTTTCAATTTTATTTCTAATTATGGCTTGAATTTGTGGTTTTGAAAAGGTTCTAGCATCTCACATGAATAGGTGTATAGAATATTATGGGTTGGAGTTGTGTTATTGTTCTGATGTGCAAACATACATTGAGTGTTTAATAGATTTGTTAAGGGTCTCATTTGAGTGTAAGTTAGAATCAATTTGCATGTAGGGTCATGACTTAAACTGATTCATTGGGGAATACATGTGTTGATCTTGCTTAGTTCAGCATATGGGGAGAGACATTTAGGGGTGATTTTGTGGCTGTCTGTGAGTGACCCCACATCCCAACATCTTGGTAAAATGCAAGGGAACATGCATGCACATACTATGTTACATATGAATTTGATGATGGAATTATATTTAGTAGTGTACATCTTAATCAAATCGCCGAAAGAGAATGAGATGAAATTGGATGAGTGGAGTGGATCCCACTGTATGGATTGGATGAAATGATAGTGACCATCCGTCGGGTTGGATGTAGATGTGGCTGTGGTTGGACTGTGAAATTTCTGCAATGCAATGTATTGGTGACTTTGATGATGGTGTTATTTGTGTGTTGTCTATCAATGGTGGGAGTGGTGGTCTTAGTACAAATATCAGAAGTGGTGATGTTTGTAGTTAGTTAGAACAATGACTTTGGTGATAATAGTGATGATAGTGGGATAACTTGGGTCACCGATGGAAGTGTGTAGAAGCTCTTGAAGCAGCTATATAGCATTTAAGCTTGAGTTATTTGGTGTTAACTAGAAATTAGTGGATGTTTTCAAACAACTTAAGTTATGTGTGCTGTACTGGGATTTGGACGGTTGCTTTGGTATAAGCTAGTGTTCACCAATGATTGTCATGCACTTTCATGTTTGTATTGAAATTGTCTTTTCAGAGAATGCATGTAGTGGCTTTGTTGGATTCAGCATCTGAGATACTTTGTGTCAAACTAGGATGTATGTGTTATCCCTAAAATCCCATTCATATGGTGAGCACTATGTGAAGTAGTGTTTGATTGTGCACTATGGTTTATTTTGTTTTAAATATATTGATGTAGGACCATTTAAGATTAATGGTGTTTATCTGAATGTATGTATCTTGAAATGGTTATGTTCTCCTAAAGGAAGGGGATGAATTTCATTGTTAATGACAAGATGTCACTTGATCACCGTGTTATTATAAAGCATGATTTATGAATATGCTATGTTTTCCCCAAAAATGTGGATGGATACGATTGTGAATCGATTGATGCATGACAAAATGTCATTGTGCAGAAATTCTGAATTATCAAAAATAAATGATATTGGTAAACCTTGATTTCTGAAAATATAAACCACTTGGGCTTGTATCACTTAGAACTACCACATCTCTTTTGATTATTATTTCCCCTCTCTTACTAGAGAAACTAAATGACCAGTGGGTCGTCTTGCGGAGTTGGGGCACCCATTTCTTACTAGAGAAACTAAAATAACCTTCGGGTTAGTCTTGCGGAAATGTGGTGAGTTTGTATGCCTAAAATAGGCTTTGATATTTATCCGTCAAAAATGTGACGTGAGTTTATGCGCATTGATAGCCCAAGGGTGGCTTTTGGTACTCATATAGTTAGGGGTATCCGCGATGCATGTCTGTATGTGATGTCCCCACTTGGGCATGGATGACGGAGTAGTCCTCCTTTATATGAGAGAGGCATACGGGCATGTATGTTCGGCACGGAGGTGGTGCGAATGTGGTATCGTCTAAGTGATCAATCCGTTAAAAAAAAGATGAACTTAATTCAAATAAAAAGAATAAATGACGTTGCATTGTTTCTAATCCTTTTTATGCAGGATGGCAAGTCCACTAATATTTATGCAGGTCCGACTTGCCATAGTCGACTCCTATAGGGTAAGTACAGGTAAATGCATAATTTACATATTAGGATGATATGATTGCCTCGTTGAGGAACTAAATTCTTGGAACTGTGTTTTCTTGCATCACACCTTTGCCTCGTTGAGGAACTACCTATTGGTGTGATGGTTTGTTGTTTGTGCTTAGCTTGATGTTTATCAAATGAAATTTTATTGATTTTGGAATGAAGATTTCTCACACCAGCTTTATTGCTGACCCAAGTGAGCTTTTGCTTCTTGGGTACATTCCTTTGGGAATGTAGCCGATTAGCTTTTCAGGTTTAGAAGCTTTTGAGCAGCGTTACGGGAGTTCGCTAGTGGGGCTAGCGACATCAGTATTTTCTGGTTAGAGTTTTATTATAAATTTTAGTTTGTTCCTATTTTCTAAATTATATTTTGTCATTGCTGCTAAATGTCTCTGTTGTTATTGAATTTCACGTCCCGAGTTTTGGGAAAACGGATAATCCTACGTGGATTTTAGGATTTTTGTTTTTCTCGAAAATCGGGGCGTGACATACGGCATTTGGAATTTTGGTACACATGTTTAATTAAATGCATAAATTTTATTTTATTTATTTGTAGCAATTAAGAATGGAGAATTGTGATGCGAATGGAGCACATATTCACAATCAGGTGCTGACGACTCTGGAAACCAAGCTACGCAAGGTTCCTCAGATAACTGCTGATCGTTCCATCTATAGAGTTCCCAAATTGTTACGTTCAGTAAATCCAAAAGCATACACACCACAACTAGTATCGATCGGGCCTTTCCACCATGGCGACTCAAACCTACAACCCATGGAAATCCATAAATTGCGGTACCTACAAGATTTTCTCGATAGAGATCCACAAAAAACCAGAGTTTTATTTTGAAAAATTGAAAGGGTGGGAAGAAAGAGCTCGCCAACATTATGATGAACATGTTAAGCTTGCAAGTAGCAAATTTGTTGAAATGATGTTAATTGATGGTTGCTTCGTGATCGAGTTCATGCTCAGGGACACGAATTCTGATCTGTGGACTGCTCCTTCATTGTCACAGGGTATAAAGGTGGATATGCAACTACTTAGAAAACCAAACTTCCATTTTTAGTTGTACAAAATTTGTTCGACCTACTCAAAAGTCCTCATGGACAACTTTGGCAATTCTCCTTCCGTCATCTTGCCTTCAAAATTTTCAGCCATAATTTGCTATTATGTCCTGGAAATTCCACCAATAACCACATAAAACATTTTGTTGAGCTCGATCAAGCTGGAGTCAGCCATAACTGCAATTTGCGATTATGTCTTGGAACAGAAATTCTAATTGTCGAGGAAACCAGCGACGGAGGAAGGAAGGACCCTCCATCCCCCTCGAGATGCGTGCAGGGGATGGGAGACACGCATCGTGAGGGGGATGGAGGGTCCTCCCTCCCTCCCTTGCTGGTTTCCTCGCCAGTTAGCCTCTCTCGTCTTGGAAACTCCGTTAATAACCACATATAACATTTTGTCGATTTCATTAGTCAAAGTTGCGCCCCCTCATCTGAAAGCAAGGAACCAGATTTTGTTGAATTAATACCAAGTGCCATACTTCAAAGTTGCACCCCTTCATCTGAAAGCAAGGAACCAGAAATTGTTGAATTAATACCAAGTGCAACTGAGCTCGATCAAGCTGGAGTCAAGTTTGAAAAGAGCGATAATGCGAAATGTGTTTTGGACATCAGATTTCGCTACGAGAAGAATGGAGTGTTGACTATATGCATCCCAGCTATTCGTGTCGAAGATGGCACTGAAATTCTCTTTCGAAACCTTATGGCTTTGGACTTCATCCATAATTATAAAGGCAACTATGTAACATGTTATATCTATCTCATTGATGAGCTTATAAATACTCCAGAAGATGTGGAACTACTTCGAAGGAAAGGGATTATTAACAACTGGGTAGGCAACGAACATTTTGTTAATAAGCCTGGTACATGTACAGTTGATCAATTCAACTATGCTGAACTTCGCAAAAATGTGAATGCATATTGCAAGAAGTGGTGGCCTAAATGGAGGGCAGTGCTGCCTGGATGGAGGGCAATGCTGCCTAAATGGAGGGCAATACTTATGCGAGAGTACTTCAAGACTCCATGGTCCACCGCATCCGTTGTTGCGGCAATTATACTCCTTGTTTGCACAATAGTGCAAACTGTTTGCTCTGTTGTTTCAGTGATCAAAACCTGAACATGCTTAATTATGTATTGTTGCTTTATCTAAATGTATTGCTCTTCATTTCCATTTCTTAAATAATGAGCTGAAATAAGCAGTAGTAATCCAAAATTTGTGTCTCAATTTCATATAACATTTACAGTGCCAAAGAATGTTTACCAGTCATGGAAGATCATAAAAATAGGGCGCATGCACACGATATTCTCAGTAGATTACCTGAAAACAATCTGTAGACTTATGAACAGAATTGAGACTATGTTGATGCAGGAGGGTTTTTAGGATTTCTAATCTGGGTTTCTAGGGTTCCTAATTTGCTATTTCAATTTAATTATAAGTTTTTTTAGTTTCCTTTTAGGATTAGACTTTACTTTTTAATAGATTGTTTGTTATTTTAGTATTTGATTCTAATTTTTCTTTTAGAAATAGGTTGCTTATTATTCAAGTTATTTGAGCACTATAAATAGAGTTCTTCTTCAATATTGTAAGAGACCTTTGATTTTGATAATTTTAATTGAACATTAGAGTATTTCTCTGTATTTTGAGCAATTCTCTTTTGTTCTTCCCTGTAGATTATCTGTAAGAACTAGACTGAAGGATAATCACTATTCTGCTCGGCGTCACACATTATACAAACAAATTCAATGTTGGCATCCCATTGCACGGAAGACTTGTTATGTATGTATGCATCCAGCTGCAACGCTGAGCTTCTCTTTTGAAATTTAATCGCTCTCGATCACTTTGATAATTAAGCTAAATATGTTCCATAATTCAACATCTCTATTATGGATGCATAATTCAACATCCAAAATTCGAAACTCTTCCATGTGCAACACAACGGCTACAGAGACACTGTGCGTCTTCACCAGGTCTTTGGTACCAAACTTAGTTCACGTCATTCATTACAACAATTATTTGTGACAATAAAACAAAACTGAATTATTGTATGTTGTTGAAGAAAGTAATGTAATTTTCTGGTTGAGAGAAGTCAATCAATGCATGCTACACTTGGAAAATTCAATGTTGGCGTCCCATTGCAGGCCAGGGAAGACTTGTTATGTATGTATGCATCCAGCTGCAACGCTGAGCTTCTCTTTTGAAATTTAATCGCTCTCCATCACTTTGATAATTAAGCTAAATATGTTCCAAAATTCAACATCTCTATTATGGATGCATAATTCAACATCGATCCAAAATTCCAAAGTCTTCCATGTGCAACACAACGGCTACAGAGACACAGTGCGTCTTCGCCAGGTCTTTGGTACCAAACTTAGTTCACGTCATTCATTACAACAATTATTTGTGACAATAAAACTGAATTATTTGTGACAACACAACGGCTACATAGACACTCTCCCTTAAAGAGGATGAACTTACGCATCGGTCTGTCTTCAACCATCAAACAGGTGGTCTTTGGCAATCTAACATTTGTTTTGCAAGTCAAATTTGCAGGAGACCAGATTTGGATGCATCAATGAACAAGTTTGATGTTCTGATTTTGTGGATCTTCACTTCTCAAATTAATTAAACCATGAGCAAACTTTTTCATTAGTTTGGATTGAGGTTAATCTGGTTGAAATAGCCCCCTAGCTCCGAATATCCACAATATAATTATCTCCAAATCTAAAAAATTGCTGATACTTAGATGATGTGAAGCCATGAGGTCACCATGTTGCCTCGTATATTGCGCAATGCTTGACTTGGCTTTGACATGTGAAACACAACATCTACAACCGACACACTGGATTTGCTTGGCCTAAGTAAAAGCTCTCACCAAAAACAAAAAATAAATAATTCAACCAAAAATTATTGTACGTTCATGTAGAGAGTACTGTAATTATTAATTAGTTAGTTGGAATTATTAATTGAGAGAAGTTTTTTTTGGTATATAAACCCACTTTAAGTAGTAATCTTCTTCAACTTCGCTGTAAGTAGAGTGCCATGTTTTGAGTGATTTGCTGGGTGATTTCTTGAAAAAGACATCAAGGAGGAACTTGTTAAAGGCTAAGCTCTGGTATATATGAACATCACCTAGCTCTCTCTCTCTCTATATATATATATTTATAATTTCTCTGTATTGAATTTGCCTGATCGTTCTATAAATATGTGATTTCTCTTTTTTTTCTCTTTTTTTTTCTCGGTTTTTGTACGCGCATCCCACAGGGATGGACGGTTCTCCTTCTGGAATTATTGACTTATTTTTTAAATAATTCATGCAAGACTTGGAAAAAGATATCTAACCATTTAATCTTCTTCAACTTTACTATATATATGGTTATAAACCCACTTTAGTAGTAATCTTCTTCAACTTCACACTATCAATAGAGTGACCAAGATTTGAGTGATCTGCTGGGTGATTTCTTGCAACAGGCATCAAGGGGAACTTATTAAGGCTGAGCCTCTGGTATGTACATCACCTAGCTCTCTAGCAAGTTACGGCATTTGGAATTTTGGTACACATGTTTAATTAAATGCATAAATTTTATTTTATTTATTTGTAGCAATTAAGAATGGAGATTTGTGATGCGAATGGAGCACATATTCACAATCAGGACCAGCTGGTGCTGACGACTCTGAAAATCAAGCTACACGAGGTTCCTCGGTTAACTGCTGATCGTTCCATCTATAGAGTTCCCATATTGTTACGTTCAGTAAATCCAAAAGCATACACACCACAACTAGTCTCGATCGGGCCTTTCCACCATGGCGACCCAAACCTACAACCCATGGAAATCCATAAATTGCGGTACCTACAAGACTTTCTCGATAGAAATCCACAAAAAACCATAGAGTTTTATTTTGAAAAATTGAAAGGGTGTGAAGAAAGAGCTCGCCAACATTATGATGAACATGTTAAGCTTGCAAGTAGCAAATTTGTTGAAATGATGTTACTTGATGGTTGCTTCGTGATCGAGTTCATGCTCAAGGACACGGATTCTGATCAACGAAAAAATCACGACTTTCTGTGGACTGCTCCTTCATTGTCACTGTATATAACGGTGGATATGCAACTACTTGAAAACCAACTTCCATTTTTCGTTATAGAATATTTGTTCGACCTACTCAACAACAATCCTCATGGACAACTTTGGCCATTCTCCTTCCGTCGTCTTGCCTTCAAGTTTTTCAGCGATAACTGCATTTTGCAATTATGTCTTGGAAACTCCATTAATAACCACATAAAACATTTTGTTGATTTCATACGTCAAAGTTGCGTCCCCTCACCTAAAAGCAAGGAACCTGAGCTCGATCAAGCTGGAGTCAATTTGCGATTATGTATAAAACATTTTGTTGATTTCATACGTCAAAGTTGCGCCCCCTCATCTAAAAGCAAGGAACCAGAAAATTTTGAATTAATACCAAGTGCAACTGAGCTCGATCAAGCTGGAGTCAAGTTTGAAAAGAGTACCAATAATGAGGAATGTTTTTTGGACATCAGCTTTCACTACAAGAAGAATGGAGTGTTGACTATATGCATCCCACCTATTTGTGTCGGAGATAACACTGAAACTCTCTATCGAAACCTTATGGCTTTAGACTTCTTCCATAATTATGAAAGCAACTATGTAACAGGTTATATCTATCTCATGGATGAGCTCATAAATACTCCAGAAGATGTGGCACTACTTCGAAGGAAAGGTATTATTAACCACTGGTTAGGCAACGATGATGAGGTCTCACATTTTGTTAATAAGCTTGGTACATGGACAAGTTTAGGTGATCCATTCAACTATACTGAACTTCGCAAAGATGTGAATGCATATTGCAAGAAGCGGTGGCCTAAACGGAGGGCAATGCTTATGCGAGAGTACTTCAAGAATCCATGGTCCACCACATCCGTTGTTGCTGCAATTATACTCCTTGTTTGCACAATACTGGGAACTGTTTGCTCTGTTGTTTCAGTGATCAAAACCTGAACATGCTTAATTATGTATTGTTGCTTTATCTAAATGTATTGCTCTTCATTTCCATTTCTTAAATATTGAGCTGAAATAAACAGTAGTAATCCAAAATTTGTGTCTCAATTTCATATTACATTTACAGTGCCAAAGAATGTTTCCAAAACCTGAAAACACAAAAATTAGAATAAAATGTAATATTCGAAACACTAACATATATAAATTAATGGACGTTTTATGTAATAATTCAATGAATATCAATGGTTGCTTCGTGATCGAGTTCATGCTCATGGACAGGTCTCATGAGCCACAAAAAAATCACGACTTTCTGCGGACTGCTCCTTCACTGTCGCAGGGTATAAATTAAGATGAATATGCATCTACTTGAAAATCAACTTCCATTTTTCATAATAGAATATTTGTTCGACCTACTCAACAACAATCCTCATGGACGGCTTTGGGTATTCTCCTTCCTTCGTCTTGCCTTTGATTTTTTCAACCATAACGGTTTGCAATTATGTCTTACAAACTCCACCAATTACCATGTAAAACTCGGAATTCAGCTGAGCAATTCGAGTCACAGAAGCCTTGAGACTGACAGAACATTCTTCAGCAGAACAGATGGCCTCATCACGCTCAACTTTTCGGTCAGACAACTCCTTCTCAGCAACATTCGACCTACAGGCCCGTCAACAGAACTCTCTGCGGCTGACATCCACATAACAAGCATGCACAACAATCACCTCCAAGGCACGACCTACAATAAGCTCCACGTAACCCGCCTCACTCAACGAATACAATCCACTACGAATAATTGCATCCATAGGAAGGAAATCTTCCACCGAGACTTGAGGAAGATTGCCAAACCGATTACAGAACTCGTGTTCCTCTAACGACAGCGACAACTCAATCCTCTTAGGCTCTTGGAATGACCATAGAATCTGATTTTCGCGCAACCTAAAATAATTGGAAGCAAGTGACGCATAAAACCATGACCTCGGCCAACCACCATACCCCTCTCGCAGACCCTTGAAACAAGACGGAGAGCAAAGACAACAAGTACGATTAGCATTTACACTAAACCCCACTAAGGAATGCAAAACCCTGACATTCATAGGGATACTGGATGCGGTAGCCCTTGCTAAAATCGCAATCATCACCTTCCAATCGTTAGGAACCAATTGGGCGGGGGCGATTCCCACAAAGTCGGAAGCCTAAAGCAGGAACGAAACATACCAGGGTACAAAGCGATATACCAATGCTTTGGACAATAAAGACTATCGCCCTCTTTGAGGATAATGATTTCTAGATCGGCCAACAACGAATAATCGTGACGGATGATATCCAAAGTCACATGTATCACCCGCTTAGGCGAAAAGAAAGCTTCAAAATCATCAAAAACATTGCTACTCAATACCCTGAAGCTAGACATAATTGCAAAACAAAAACAAGAAATAAATGAATCAACAACTGGAAATTGAAAATGTGTAAAAGGGAGAAACCCCGAACTCAACTCCTCTTTTTATAAGGACGAGAAAAAACATGCAAGATATGATAGTCGCACGAAATCCCAGAAATCGCGTTGAAACGAGCTGGCGGCGGAACATCGGAAAGACAGTGCCAGCAACAGATAGTAAGAACACTAAATGCGCTGTAATGTTGAAATTAAAAAACAAACCGCCGCACAGTTAGTGGATACATGAACATACCCACTAACTAGGGGGAGTAGCTGATTATACATAAAAAATAGACTGCCATCAAAGCCGTACACGTAGCAGAAAACATCCATCACGAGGATCTGGTGTCTCATCTATTTGGCCAGCTCGTAAAACCTAAGAAGGTTAAAGCAAATCATGAAAGCCCAAACATGATCCATTAAAGGAAAACGTAATCGAAGCCCAAATCCAGGCCCGCACGAATTAAAGCCCAAATTCAGACCCGATATGAGTTATCTCATAAAAAAGAGGAACATTGCACAAAAAAAAGTCGTTGAGGGAGTTGCTCCTCCACGGACGCATCTCCATAAAGAATGAGATTGTTACGAGAAACATCACCTTCCGTTGCGCCTCACATGCTTAAGTCACGCCGAGAATTAACCGCGACAATTATAAAAGGTAAACGAAACATTCGATAAATGTATACAACCTTAACTAAGTTTTATCTAGATTTATTTCTTTCTTCAAACAGAGTCGCTGACTTAAGCATCAAAGTGCTTTTGACCACAAAAAAAAATGGTCTTTTGCAGCCAAACAATCTATTTTGCAAGTCAAATTCTAAGGAGAACGAGATTTGTATGCATTAAAAGATATATATTTGTTATTATCATTCCAATTCAGTAGATGCATACATCACACAAACATAATATATACTCATTTCCTGGCTCAATCAATCAAGTAAACTGGGTTGGTAGACCTCAACCTAAGTTATGAACAAGTTTGATGTTCTGATTTTGTGGATCTTCACTTCTCAAATTAATTAAACCATGACAAAACTTTTTCATTTGTTGGGGTTAATCGGGTTTAAATAGTCCCCTAGCTCCAACATCCACAATATAATTGTCTCCAAATCTTAAAAATGGTTGACAGTTTGATGATGTGAAGCCATGAGGTCACCAGATTACCTCATATATTGCGCAATGCTTGATTTGGCTTTGACATGTGAAACACAACACCTACAACCGACACACTGGATTTGCTTGGCCCAAATAAAAGCTCTCACCAAAAACTATTGTACGTTCATGTAGACAGTACTGTAGTTATTAATTAGTTGCTTGGAATTATTAATGCTTCTTTCCACGCCAGGTTTTTGGTAGCAAACTCAGTTCACGTGATTCATCATTCAGTCTATTTAATTACAATCATTATTGAGTTACAATGGATTTGCTTGGCCCAAGTAAAAGCTCTCACCAAAAAAAAAAAAAAAAAAAAAAAAGTAATAATAATAATTCAACCAGATTTTTTATTTTTATTTTTATTTTTTGATAAGAGATTTAGTATAGATTAAAGGCGGCGATTACACCACACCACCATTTCTTCTCTCACACTATTCTACTCTCTCACACTACCTACTTTTTTTCCTTCTTATATCACCATATTTTCTCATACCACCATATTTTTCATACCACCTATATAAAAAAAAATTATCTATTTTTTTCCCTCATCATTCAAATCAACAATGGTTCATCCCTCTTCCATTCGAAATCTTTTCAAAAATTTTCTCCACACTCAAATCTCTTGCAAATATCCTCTCTCTTCCTCGAAAACTCTCAAAATCTTTTCAAAGCCGAAACTCTTAAACCCAAACTCAATAAATATGTATAACTTAACATAACAGAAAAACCCAAACTCAAAACTAAAAAAAATGCAAAACAAGGTAAATTTTGACAAATTTAAATCCTCAATTGAGACCGATTCTCAAGCTCATCAAAACACAAAAATTGTAGTATATTAGTTATCTAATAAATACAACTTGAATCACAAAAAATTTTGTTTGCAAAGTGCAATGCGGAGTATCCCAGAATTGCTGGTCAGGATGAGAGTGGATCAACCCGGAGGGCTTCGCCAGGATTACTGTTTCAATCACTTGGTGAAGGGAAGAGGGGATCGATGTGTTACTCCTATCACTATAAGGAGGTTTGAACCATTGATTATACCAAACTGTCCAAGTGTGATTGACCGCTTGGGGCAACCTAGAATTATTGCGTTCATGTAGAGAGTACTGTAATTATTAATCAGTTTTTTTTTATTTTTTTTAAATGATATCTAATTAAGCACGTTTTTTTTTATAAGGAAAATGATATCTAACCATTTAATCTTCTTCGACTTTACTATATATATGGTTATAAACCCACTTTAGTAACTAAGAATTGAACCAATCGATCGATACAGTTCCAAGACAGTTTCCTGTTTTACACTTGGAAGAGGATCTGTAAGATCTTCTCTAGATCGATCAAGATCTGAGACCAGAGGTTCTGATCAAAGTTATTTGAGAATAAGCTTTGAAGAACTATTCTTTATACTGTCCAAGAGATCACGTTACCCACTTCTTAGGGTGGTTTCAGTAGATCAACCAAGTCCAGTATGCTCTTTTAAGAATAGTGTTTTGTATAAGAGAAGAAAATAGATAAGCAGAGAGATGTATGTACTAAAAAAAACAAAGGATGCTTTTATATTAAGAAAATAAACTGAAAGTAATTACAGAGGAGTCTTAGAGACTTACAGGTGAAGGATGTACAAATGAGAAGAGGAGAAGAGAGATTATAGTAATAGATACCTAGGGATACAATATCAGGTTTGGGGTTCTAGAATCGCTTAAGCTTTCACTGGAAGCTCTTACATTTATTTATAGAAGGGAAGAGATAAGAAGATAGAAGAGGATTAGTCTTCTCGAAGATTGGGTGGAGGATGAGCTGGATGCTTATCCTGTTGCATGAGTAGAGGTACTGTGGACCTTCATGAATGGAGGTACTATAGACCTTTTGACTGTCGGCAGGTACTGTTGAAGATGCTTCGACTGTAGCTGCATGTGACTTTGTCTTGGAGCGTCACTCGGATGCTTTTGATAAAGCTTGTCGGTCTGTCTATTGACTGTGGCCGAAAGCATTTTTGTTTGGATGCGGAGGTGGCAGATGCTGCCTTTGATAATAATGGACGTGGGTCCATACTTACAAATCTCGAGGATCGATGACTCCATAGCAGTCATCTTCATTGTTGTCACCAAGATCCACTGTTGGATCTTCTTCTTCAGCTTCATCTGAACATATTTGAGACAGGGTCTCCATAAGTTGTGCTCGGGTTGGCTTGGCCATGATGTGTTGCAGAATCTGTTGCTTCAGTTGTTTAGCACTGGAAGATGATTCTGTAGGAGGGCCAATTTGTAGTGGCGACGATGGTGGTGTAGAAGACACCTTTGTTTTTTAGAATAAGGTTGTCACACCTTCTTTGGTGACCTTTGAATGGTCAAACCGCTGCCACCATTTTACTTTGTAGCGACGGCAGAACCATTGTGGCTTGACTTTGGACAGTTTGATAGCATTATCAAGAGGGGAACAAACGTAATCCCAACACATGATCCATGCTAAATTGAATCTGATAAAAAACCAGACAGAGAGAACCTGTTGATCTACAGGTGCAGGAGGCTGGTATTTTTCTTGGAATATATGCCATCCTTCTTTGACAGGTGAAGGGAGGATCTCTATAACTTGTCCGAAAGAGCTCCACCATTGATGTTGAAACCAGAATGGAAGAGTCTTTTGATTGAATTTTTTACAAAATGAACCATGAATGGCCACTTTGATGAGGGCTGACTAAAAACGCTCTTGTCCATGCGTTCATATAGTCAAAATAATTGAAAGAAGAGGGAACATAGTTCTGAGAGAACTTCTTGTGGTAACGGGGAAGTTGTCCCCATTCTTCAATAGTCAAAATCTTGAAGATTTGACATTTTGAGAAGGTAATTCTGGTTTTAGTGTCATCGAGATGGTGAGTGACACTGATTGAGTCAGAATCAACCAAGATGAATTCATAGAATTCTCTGGTTTTGGATGCATCTGATTCTACAAATTGTTGGTCTGGAGAATACAGATGCCTTGAGATGCTCTGAGGATCAGAGGAGAGAGCTTGAAGTGAAGGTTCAAGCATACTGAGAAAGTCTATATTAGACTTATTGACATATTGGAGTGGTGCCTGACTAGGCTTTGAGAAGCTTGTCATAGACGAGCTGGATTCTGTAACCTGTCCGAGAGGAGTGAACTTCTGGGACAATTGAAGAGCATATGAAAGAGGGGCTGACTGCTGAGAAGCAGAAGGCTTCTTAGCATAACTTGCCTTTGATTTTGGTTTGGGAGATGAGGATGAAGAACTCATCTTTGGAGAAACTCACGGGAGAGGAAGTCTGCCAATGAGTTGTCAGCTCCCTTTATATACTTGATTTCAAAATCGAATGCGGATTTCACATATGAACTTATGGTTCAGAAGTTCTGCATCCTACCATAATTTGAGGGTTCAATATTCGTCAGTTATGCCTAAGGCATTTCACTTGTGTTATTCGTAGGACTGCAATTGTTACATTGTTGAGTAACCTTGTTTAGCTAGAATGATGGCTCCTATTCCCTTTTGAGACTGATGTCCTAATGATGTGGAGGACACAACCGCTTATCTCGATCGCGAATGACATGGTTTATTATAGAAACTTGGATACAATGTGCATGTTTAGGTGGTAACAACCCTAGCAAGCGAACCCGATTTTGCTAAAGACAATAATAACTCCAAGTTCAATTACCCTTCGAGATTGATGATGACAGTATTTGGGCCAAGGTAATACCGATGAAAATTGTATATCTCTCACAATAAAATGGTATAATCAAGGTATACTTTGGCCATAGGCATGGCACCTTTGATGAAAAAAAAGAAGAAAATGACATAGAAAACATGCAGAGTAAGTGTAGTCAATCTTTTTTGCTAGTCTCTTTTAAGTTTTTTATGGTTTTTTTTGTACTTTTATTCATCCTCTTTAACAACAAAACCACTCGTAAAAGGGGGTGAAATTGAAAAAAAAAAAAAAAAAAAAAAAGGGCCGGCAAACAAGGCTGCTAGAATTGTTGAAACATGTGAGTTGTGAGCCGAGGAGACGCAAGCCAGCGGACTCCCCAATTCACTCGCACAATATCCACACGCTATCCATCCTCAAATTACTTCAATTCCGTGCATACAGTCTCTTCGAAACAGAGAGAAAACAGAGCAGAGCAGAGCAACCCAAATGGCAACAACAACACTCACACCTCTAACAATGGCGACACCCACACAACCATTCACCGAAACCCTTTCACTCAAACAAACCAAATCCCTAGTTTCCGACCTCTGTCGCCACTTCTACACCCTCGGTTGGGTTTCAGGAACCGGGGGCAGTGTCTCCATCAAAGTCCATGACGATTCCATCCCCAGACCCCAACAATCACTCGTCATGTCTCCTTCAGGTACTACATTTCTCTCTATCTGTTCGAATTCTGAATACCCCAACAATCAATTTGGACGTTTCTTTGTAAATTTGATCAAAATGGGTTTTTTTTTTGTTGCAGGGGTTCAGAAGGAAAGAATGGTTCCTGAGGACATGTATGTGGTTTCCAACAATGGAGTTGTTCTTTCTTCTCCTTCGCCGAAGCCGTTTCCGCATAAGCCTCCTAAGTGTACTGATTGCACTCCTATCTTCATGAAGGTGCTGTTCTTTACTAAAGATTTATATGTTAGTTACAATTTTTTATTCTTTTTGGGTTCAATCTTGAAGTTTTCTTGAATTGTTGTTGTTCTCTAGACTTGTAATTGGGTGTTCATTGTAAATTTAGTTAATGTGGTTTATTGTGCTGAAATTTTGGAATGCATGACTATCTGATTACATGGATTAGGATTTCCAATTTAGTAAATTAGGGAAACTGGAACTGGTTATGAAATGTTTGATTTATGGGTAACACAGGTAGTTTATGCAATTGAAAGGATGAGTGTGGGGAAGGGAAAGACATGAGTTTGACGTGGAGGTTAAAGACTCTTTTGCATTCCGCTCTATGTATAATATCTTAGACTTCTTGTCAATCACATTTGCAAGTTCTAATCAAAGAAAGGCAAGAAACAGCTTTGAAACACTGCATGTGGGCCCTAAAACTGATGGCATGTTCCTTGTCTTTGATTTATTTCGTTTGAGTGAACCACACTTAGATATGATTTTGCAGGTTCACGAGATGCGTAATGCTGATGCTACATTGTTTCAAAAAGATAGGTTCTGTCATATCTGATGCTACATTGAACATTATATTGTGGTAAAGATATACAAAGGTAATACACAATCAATAATTAGTAATACACAAGCAATAATTAAGATCACCGTCAAGATGAATGATTGAAAATGTTGATTTGAATAAAGGTCGCATGATATCCAAAAAACAACTTGAGTATTCATATGAGATATCTGACTATATAAGAAGCAATAGTTCATTCACTGTACTATTCTTTCATTTCTAGACTAGGTACTTACAAGTTGTTTTTGAGGCCAGTGTGACCTAATTGATCAACTCTTACAGGAACCTAGAAGAGGAGAATTGAGAGTGTAGAATGAGGGAAGCTTGTCAAAAGGAGGAAAACCAACACTTCTTACTAATTGGAAATTTTTTTTTCAGTCCTTGTTGATTCACGACGGTTCTAGGCCGTTATAACTTGTCATCAGAGTTCATTCATGGAGGCTCTGTTTAGAAGTTGAAAAACTTATCAGAGTTCATTACTTGTATCCATGGAGGCACTGTTGAGAAGTTGAAAAACCCCAACTCATCATTCCTCGAACGGAAAAAGGAAAGACTTTTTGGAAGATGGTACACTTTTGCTTTGTTTTGGATGGGCGGAAAGAGTGTCATAACAAGATATTGCCAATGCAGGCTCTCATTACTCTTTGGAGTTGAGTTTCTCATCTTTCGACTTTTAAAGGGGTGTTCTTTGTGTCTTTTTATGCTAATTGGGAGTGATTTAGTTGTCCATTTTGTAATAGCCTAAATGTTTGTGTTAAATAAATTTTACCTTTTAAAAAAATATTTATAATAAACTAAGGAATCTTTTATACGGATTTTAATATACTCATGTCTGGTCCTTGAGAACTTTTTAGAACTCATGTAGTTTTGTGGACATCTAGAACAAGCAAGTTTTACTAAAGCTTGATGAGTACTGCACTTAGCATTCGTACCTCAAGTATTTTGCCCCCAATCCTTTAGATTCAAATGGGACCCTCACACGGCAAATGTCTTGATATAATGATCAAACTAATCAAATTTAGCTTCTTCTTCGTTTTTCTTTCCTTGTAATAGTTACAGTAGTGACCTTTTGCCAGGAAGACATTCTAGTTTTAGTTATTTGCTTATTTTCTTCTCAGTTCTCATTTGATTTGTGTTCAAACAATTTTTATTTTTATTTTTATTTTTGCAATTTGTCACTGGGTGTTTTATCTCTGTCTTTGCGACTGTTTTGATATAAAATTTCAGGTCACACATATGGAGATGATAAAAGGAATTCAAGGGCATGGTTATTATGATGAGCTTGTCGTAGATTAGTATTATTTAACGGCAGTTCTAGTAAGTGGCGACGGTTGTAACCGTCGTAATAAACTTTATTCAACGACGCTTGTTCAACCGTCGTGGATCAATATTCTTTTAGGACGGTTCGAGTAAATGGCGACGATTGTAACCGTCTTTATAAATAAATAAATAATAAAAAAAAATTTAGGACCTTAACACCCTATCCCTAATTTTATCGATCTTTTACTCCCCTCAACTGCTCATCCACCACACACCACGATCAGAATCTGACCAACCAGCAATTCTTTTAAAAGAAGATAGAAGGAAGACATCAACAGCTTGATCGTCCCCAACCCCTCTCTTCCAGAACCCTTTCTCCCTGATCAATCGCAATCGCCACCAACAATTCTTTCAAACTCGTTTGATTCCTATCGATGTAAGTAGTTTATGAGAACCCTTTAACTAAAAGCTCAATCTTTGAGTGATTTGCATGTTCTGGACATGACACTGCACCACACATCATCATTAATAGCATTTGCTAATTGCATTTTTGACAATTGTGTCATAAAAACTCATCTTTTAATGATTTGAAATGAAGAAACGGTGTGTAAATTTTGGCCGGTGTTTTGGCGCTCGCCCAAATATTTCACTTAGCGCACACAATCTCCTCTCTCCCTAAAACCTAAACTAAACCTAAAAACAGTAGCCCGACCCTTCTCCTCTCTCCCTCTGCTGCGATTTTCCTCTCCATCTGTTGTGATCTTCTCTTAACTTTTAGTTTAAAACCATCTGGACAACCATTCACCTGGTGAGTTTAACTTTTAGTTTAAAACTCATGGATTCTTCTCTTAACTTGGTTGAGGATTTTATGGAATTTTTCTTTCCTTGTGATGATGTATTGTATGACGAAGGAATAAGTGAGAGGTGTAATCTTGATGTGCTCTTATGTTTTTGATTTAATGATAAGGTTAAGGGAGCCTCAAAACCCCAGCTTGCGTTTCAAAAAAAAAAAACAAGGGGATCAAATGATGAACCAATTTAAAATGTTTTTAGAGCCTTGATACACCCTTTTGTTTAGGTTCTAGAATGTTGTATGGTTTGGACACATAAAAGATATACACACTAGAAAGTTGCACGTTACAAAGAGAAAAAAATACTACCCACCCCAACTATAAGAGCATTCATAATAGATATATTAAAATTATTAATAATAAATATTAAAAAATTCAATTCGAAACGGGATTGAAAATCTTCATCCCGATCTCATCCCATTCTAGATCAGGATGGGATTGACCAATCTCAATAAAACCCAAAAAAATCGGGACGGGATGAATTCGGGATAGAGAGATGGGATGCCCACCCCTGGTAACAAGTATATTTCGATATTTCCCTAAGTGAAGGGACATTTATAGAAAAGCTTATCAAAATCAAGATAAGTTGCATTTAGCTTAGCCTTTCCTTTGCTTCTACTCATCATTATATTATTTGCTTAGTTAATCCATATTAGTTAGGACATTGATTTCCAATTAGAATTAGGTTTGCACTTGCAGTCCTTATTTGCACAGTGGTGCAAACTCTTTGGACTGTTATATATCAGTGAAGATCATTGAACATATTTTGTATTTGAATTGGTTTGATTATCAATGTATTTTTTTTCTCTTGATGTGAACCTCCATGTGTGACGACTAGGGTAGTCGCAATGGCCTGCTTAGCAAGGAGGAAATTAAAAACAATTTGCACCCTATGCTAAAACATTTTATATTGCTTTTGAAATTGTTGAAAAATATGGTTTCCTAGCTACTTTCCTCAACTATGCTATGCTCAACTTTGTGAAAGTGTGAATCATACTACATAAATCTATGGCATATATTGGGGGCAACGTTTTTAGCACTCTATGATCCACTGGCCTAATTATATGTTGAGGGATTTTATGCGTGTAAAATTGATTAATGATTGACGAATTTCACCAGTAGATTCAATTATTCAAAGATCAAACTACTTGTACTAAAAATTCCTGACTTGATTCATAAACAATCACTTTTTGTGAGAGGGATTGAACATAGACATATTTGTAGCATATATCCCTTGCTTAGTCCATAACAATCACTTTTTGGACCTACCTTTACAGTCCAAACAAGGAAGGTTTCCCATACTCATTACCCCTTTATTGCTTATTTAATTAGTTTCAAAGTGTGAATGACTTCATCATCCCCCATTTGGAGCTTCTCCCACTCAATTAATTCATTCCTTGCCAGCACATGAAGGTGTGTTTGTCTCCATTTATCATATTTCATAGCCTAGCATAGCATATATGGTTGTCATATCTTGTTTGATTTTGTTGACCTAAGTATCAAATTACTAATTTTGCTATTCGTGGTTTATCTCTAGATTACTTTTTGTACGTTTGTTTCGTGGAAAGTTTTGTAGGAATGTTTATTTTTTGTTTTTGTTTCATGGAGAATCATAACATATGATAAATTCGTATTCAAAAGAGCTAGAAAATGATGGTATGTAGATAATTTATTTAAAATATGGCATTTATGTATTAAAAAAAACTTATGTATTAAAAAGGACCACTGATCGTATTTAAAAGAAATCAACTTATGTATTAAAAAAAACTCGTAGAGGAGAAAAAAAAAGAGGCAAATGGGCATTCACTACATCAAATTGGCATTTTTGTAACAATCCAAAAAATAGTAACACTTTTGAGCTATAACAATTCACAAAGCAATTTTACACATTTTCACAAACAAAATGATTCAATAATTTTATCACCACAAATAGTATGGGCTTACAAGTGATGTTATTTATGGTGATCTAATTTATTGTATCATTTTTTTTTGTAGCTATTTTTCATTTTGTTGACTAAATTTAGTTTTGACTTGAAATTGTTTGGTGGATTGTAATAGTTCAAAAGTGTTACTGTTTTTTAAGTTGTTACAAATATGCATATTTAGTGTAGTGATTAAAATGACTTGAAAGGAATTAAAATGAATTCTTAGTCATTTAAGTCAGAGTATATATGAGTTGGCATGAGTCAATGCGGAATCAAAAGGCAAATAAAAGACTAATGATTCATATAATAGAATTAAGCACAATTCTAGCTAGCCTTGTTTGCTAGCATTTTCTTGATTTTGTTTGAGTTTTTTTTACGCTTTTACCCCTTATATAGATAGTGTTTTAAAGAGAATGGATAAAAAGTGTAAAATCGCTAAAAAAAACGAAAAAAAGAACTACCAAACAAGGCTGGCTAGACTTATTATAGAATTAAACATGTATATTTTGCACAATTTTTTCCTATAAACTTGAAATGCAGTCCGATTTTTAATTATTACTAGAGTGACAAGTTTTGAGTGATCTGCAGGGTGATTTCTTGCAACAGACATCAAGGGGGAACTTATTAAGGCTGAGCCTCTGGTATGTACATCACCTAGCTCTCTAGCAAGTTACGGCATTTGGAATTTTGGTACACATGTTTAATTAAAAGCATAAATTTTATTTTATTTATTTGTAGCAATTAAGAATGGAGAATTGTGATGCGAATGGAGCACATATTGACAATCAGGTGCTGACGACTCTGGAAACCAAGCTATGCATGGTTCCTCGGATAACTACTGATCGTTCCATCTATAGAGTTCCCATATTGTTACGTTCAGTAAATCCAAAAGCATACACACCACAACTAGTCTCGATCGGGCCTTTCCACCATGGCGACCCAAACCTACAACCCATGGAAATCCATAAATTGCGGTACCTACAAGATTTTCTCGATAGAGATCCACAAAAAACCATAAAGTTTTATTTTGAAAATTTGAAAGGGTATGAAGAAAGAGCTCGCCAACATTATGATGAACATGTTAAGCTTGCAAGTAACGAATTTGTTGAAATGATGTTAATTGATAGCTGCTTCGTGATCGAGTTCATGCTCAGGGACACGAATTCTGAACCACGAAAAAATCGCGACTTTCTGCGGACTGCTCCTTCAATGTCACAGGGTATAAAGATGGATATGCAACTACTTGAAAACCAACTTCCATTTTTCGTTATAGAATATTTGTTCGACCTACTCAACAACAATCTCCATGAACGACTTTGGGAACTCTCCTTCCTTCGTCTTGCCTTCGTTTTTTTCAGCCATAACAGTTTGCAATTATGTCTTACAGACCCCAGCAATTACTGCGTAAAACATTTTGTTGATTTCATACGTCAAAGTTGCGTCCCCTCATCTAAAAGCAAGGAACCAGAAAATTTTGAATTAATACCAAGTGCAACTGAGCTCTATCAAGCTGGAGTCAAGTTTGAAAAGCTTACCAACGCAAAATGTTTTTTGGACATCAGCTTTGGCAAGAAGAAGGGAGTGTTAAGTATACACATCCCAACTATTTATGTTGACGATGGCACTGAATCTCTCTTTCGAAACCTTATAGCTTTGGACTTCTTCAATAATTATGAAGGCAACCATGTAACAGGTTATATCAATCTCATGGATCAGCTTATAAATACTCCAGAAGATGTGGCACTACTTCGAAGGAAAGGGATTATTAACAACTGGTTAGGCAACGATGATGAGGTCTCACATTTTGTTAATAAGCTTGCTACATGGACAAGTACAGGTGATCACTATGCTGAACTTTACAAAAATGTGAATGCATATTGCAAGAAGCGGCGGCATAAATGGAGGGCAATGCTTATGCGAGAGTACTTCAAGACTCCATGGTCCACCGCATCCGTTGTTGCTGCGATTATACTCCTTGTTTGCACAATACTGCAAACTGTTTGCTCTGTTGTTTCAGTGATCAAAACCTGAACATGCTTAATTATGTATTGTTGCTTTATCTAAATGTAACCATGTCGCAGGTGGGACTCAAACCTAGGATGTGGAGGACAAACCCACACAGCCCTACCATTGGCCCATTTTTCAACACAACGGCTACAGAGACACTGTGCGTTGCCAGGTCTTTGGTACCAAACTTAGTTCACGTGATTCATTACAACAATTATTTGTGACAATAAAACTGAATTATTGTATGTTGTTGAAGAAAGTAATGTAATTTTCTGGTTGAGAGAAGTCAATCAATGCATGCTAGACTTGGAAAATGATTTCAAGCATATAAACCCGCTTATAGTATCTTCTTCAACATCACCATTATGGTTGAAAAAAACCCGATTAAATCGACCAAACCAATCAAAATTGAATCGATCGGTTCAGTTTTCGGTATTAAGTGATTTTAATCGATAAAATGAACCTACTGAATATATGTAAAAATAATATAATCGATTGGGTTTTATTTCAGTTTTAGTAACATTTTAGTCAGTCGGTTCAATTTGCTATTTATATAATTTAAGATCGTTTTGTTTTTCTTAATGTTCAAAAGTCGGTTCGATTTTCAACCCTAATCACTGTCATAATTTTATGGCTCTCACTTTTTGACACCACTAATTTCGTTGAAGCACACCACCACCCCTTACCTTCTTTTCTCTTTTCACAGAACATCAATAGAGGAGCAACACCACCCTGCCCGCCCCGCCACAACCGGCCGCACCACCTCTCTTTTCCTTTTATCCTTTGTTGTAGTTATTATTCTCCTCTCTTCCTCATTTTCTTTGCTCTTCTCCCTCTTCTCTTTTGTGCACAGTGAGCTGTGAAGGGCGTGTTGCGACCCTGCCCTGCTGTGGCGGCACTACTCTGCGGGACGTCCCTCCTCGCCCCCTTTTTTTTTTTTTTTTTTCCTCTGTTTTTCCCTCACAGAGGACTCCGGGAGGGTAAATTTTTTTGCCCTTGCAAAGGAGAAAAAAAATAGAGAAAATGATAAGAAGGGAGGGACAAAAGATGCGGGAGGGTGGTGCGGCTAGCAGGGCCGCTGCTGCTGCTCCGTCCCTGTTGTTACTAAGAAAAGAGGAGAAGAACATAAAGATATGAGAAGAGGAGAAGAAGTGGAGGAGATGAAAAAAAAAAGGAGAGAAGAGGTGTGACCAGTCGGCGAGCGAGGTGAGGTGGTGCAGTGGCGGCGGAGTAGGCGGGGCAAGGCGGTGCGGTGGTTTTGTTGTTCCTGAGAGAGATGAGAGGATGATAGGAAGGAGAGAAAATAAGATTTTTGGTTTATCTGGGTGGTGTGCTTCAGCAAAATTGTTGGTGTTGAAAAGTGGGAGCCTAATTTTATAGTTGATGTGCATTGGGTGTTGTAACTTTCTATGAATGTACTATATATATCTGAAACTATGGATGTATCCAAGCAGTCCTCTTCAATCTCAAGGTTTAATTTGTTAAGTCCCTGTTTAACGATTGTGATTTTTATTTACTTATTAGTCTCATTTATTTTTTCTTATAGTGTTGGAATCCATGAACCTGAATTGAGATGGCACGGGAGAGAATTCATGAAGAAAAACAAGGTTTCACTGTCTCATTTTTAATTGAGTTCAACATCATCTTTGTTATTACGACTAACATGTATTCAAAATAACAAAAACTTATATATCAAGTGTGCACGATTCTCTCCCTCGTTCCCAATAAAATATTTTGTTTGTCTATTTTTTATTATGATTTTTGTCTTTTGCTTTAACAGTTGTAGACTCCAAATCTATTTGAAGCGGTTTTTATCAGAATTTGATATGAGTTTGATGTTTCATGCATGGTTATTTTTGGATTGGCTAAGTTGATGGTCACAAATAATCCATCTCAGAGCGCTGAGTTATGGCGTAGGGTTCCTCATGTGCTCATGTGGTGTGTGTGGAAAAAGAGAAATATGAGAATTTTTAAAGGGCTCAACAGATCGAAGCAATCTATCTTTATGGAGATTAGGAAAATGTAATGGATGATGGGTTCAGCTTGTAATCTTTTCAGGGACTTGTATTATGACACATTCATGGTGTCTTGGCATTCCTTTATTTAGGAATGTTTCCCCTTGTTTATTGTTTCCCTTCTTATTGTTGTCGTGCTAAGTACGTGCGCGCATCTTCGTCCATCATACATAGCAACGATATTGTCCGTAATATAAATACCACGATTTTGGGCCCCCATCATGGGCTTTTATGGTGTGAGGTTTTTCTCCAAAAGGCCTCATTGCTATTAGGGAGTGGATCATTCCTTATATTCATAGATGACAACTCCACCTTAGTTGATGTGAGACTATTGAAGCCAAATCCATCCAAACAATCTCCACCTTGGCGTGAATATTTGTCACATCTTACAATCCATTAATTTTCAACTATCTTGAGGAACACCAGACTGATTTTCAACCATCTCAAGGAACCACATCTTGATGAACACCTCCGCCGGACCGAACACCATCTTGAATAACACGTGGAATACTTTCACCTAGATTGTAAGGAACCCCTTGGCGAGATCTATAACATCCCAATGATCCGCAGCTCAAGGAAACCATCGCCAAGCTCTAGCCAAACCTTCAGCTCTGATACCACTTGTTGGCGCGCTAGGCACGTGAGGGCGTATTCGTCCACTATATATAACAACGATATTGTCTCCAATTTAAACATCACGATTTTGGGGCCCATCACAAGATTTTGTGGTGTGAGATTTTTCTTCAAAGGCCTCGCTGCTATGTCTAGTGGATCAAGGGACACGCACGTGCCTAGCGCCAACAACTTTGTTGAGGAAAACAAATCAAACAACTACAAATGAATTCTACCAATGAAAGAACCAAGTAATATCGCCAAACAAATATTCAATGCAAACAGATAATCAATGCAAAATAAAGGATACCAAGATATACGTGAAAAACCCTTCAAGGTGAAGGGTAAAACATCACGGGGCAAATCCGATCAATCCATTAATCTATAAAAGAAGTACAATATTCTTCTCAAACCCTTTGCCCAAGGCTTGAGGAATACAAGGAGCAATACAAGGGTTACCTCACAAGCGCTTCAACTAACTTCCCAAGCAATGAAAAAATCCACCGAAACAAACGGCACCAAAGTCTGGCAAGAAACGGATCCAAAACACTCGAATCAACCCCTTCTTCTGTTCTTTTTTCTATCTCAATGGAGGAATCCCATGCAGCCGTGCATCCACAGTAGCACTGCACAAACCTGTTTTATTTATCTCTGCCAAACAACCCTAACTGTTGTCTTTATATATATATATATATATATATATATATATATTCGTCTCTCCAACATGAGAACAAAGTCTGGTCCACCCTAATGGGTTAGACCCAACCCAACAAATCTCTCCCTCTAGACCATAAGGGGGGAATCATAGCCTAAGTATATGAGGCTATTCCAATGAGCTCTACAGAACTCATGTTCCTCTTTAGGAACCACTTTTGTCATCATGTCGGAAGGATTTTTTAGTGTGAATTCTCTCAAGTTGGAAACAATTCTTCTCAAGCACATCATGTATCCAATGGTAACAAGTATCAATATGCTTGGTATGCCCAATTCCTTGAGTAATATTTTCAACCATAACATTTTTTTCCTGCTTCAATAATGACAATGTATTCGGCTTCAGTCGTTAACAAGGCAATACACTTTCGCAATCTAGACTGCCAAAATACAGCTTCCCCTGCAAAAGTGAAAAATAACCTAAAGTAGAGCTCTTCTTGTCATGATCACCTGCCATATCTGCATCTATGAACCCTTCCAATACGGCTCCTGAATTACCAAAACATAAACAAAGCTTTGAAGTACTTTTCAAGTACCTCAGAATCCATTTAACTGCATCACAATGTTTTTTTCCTGGATTATCATGATACCTACTCACAACACTAACTACTTGAGCAATATCTAGTCTTGTACAAATCATCGCATACATCAAACACCCTACAACAGAGGAGTATGGAATACCTGTCATCTCATTCTTTTATTCATCAGTGCTATGAGACAACTTGGCACTTAACTTGAAGTGATTAGCAAGTGGAGTGCTCACGGACTTAGCATCATTCATGTTGAATCTTTCAAGCACCCGTTCAACATACTCTTCTTGAGACAACCACAACTTCTTAGTTTTTCAGTCACGTACAATATTCATTCCCAAAATGTATTGAGCTGGCCCCAAGTCTTTCATATCAAAATACAAACAAATTTTTCTTAAACCTGCCAATCATATCAACATTTTTCCAACAATTAGCATATTATTAACATAAATCAAGAGAATAATGAAGCTACCAGGCGAAAAATATCTGACATGAACACAATGATCTAAAAATGTTCTCTTGTACCCATGACTTACCATAAATGAGTCAAACTTCTTATACTACTATCTTGTAGCTTGTTTCAGCCCATAAAGACTTTTTTTTTTCAATTTGCAAACCATATGTTCTTTCCCTTTCACTTCAAAACCCTCTGGTTGTGTCATGTAAATTTCTTCATGCAAATCTCTATGAAGAAACACAGTTTTAACATCTAACTGCTTAATCTCAAGATCCGGGCTAGCTGCAAGACTCAACACTACTCTAATAGAGGTTATCTTCACAACGAATGAGAATATCTCATTAAAGTCTATCCCCTTTATTTGCGCAAAGCCTTTCACCACTAACCGAGCTTTGTGCTTAAATATTTTCCATCACTATCCTTTTTTAGCTTGTACGCCCATTTGTTCTTTAAAGGTTTTCTACCTTTTGAAATCTCAACTAACTCATAAGTATCATTCTTATGTAAGGAATTCATCTCTTCTTGCATAGCCTTCATCCAACTATTTTTATCTTTATGAGCTAGTACTTCTTACAAATTTTCTAGCTCGCCTTCTTCTGTAAGCAAAATATACTCAGAATCGAGGTACTTCTTTGATGGTTGGCGCTCTCTGGTAGACCTTTGGTGTAACGACCCGATCCGCATAGTAAGATATTGTCCGCTTTGGGCCCAACCGGCCCGCACGACTTTAAAAGGCCTCTTACTATGGGGATCCAACCTCGCACATATATAGCACATCCCCATTCCGCACCCAGGCGATGTGAGACTATGATCTCCCCTTGGTAACTAGTCCAACCCCTCTTGGGATCCACAGGCCTGTTGGGCCTATTGGGCTCCAACCCTCACCCTCACCCTCCCCCTCAGGTCCGCCCACACAAGGGTCTCACAGTCCACCCCCCTTAAGGCCCAACGTCCTCGTTGACCCTCAGGCACAACGTCCACGTTGCCCGAGGGCCCACCTCCACGTGACACACTTCCGGCTGGGTCAGACTCTGATACCATTCTGTAACGACCCGATCCGCACAGTAAGATATTGTCCGCTTTGGGCCCAACCGGCCCGCACGGCTTTAAAATGTCTCTTACTATGGGGATCCAACCTTGCACATATATAGCACATCACCATCCCGCACCCTGGCGATGTGGGACTATGATCTCCCCTTGGTAGCTAGTCCAACCCCTCTTGGGATCCATAGGCCTGTTGGGCCTATTGGGCTCCAACCCTCACCCTCAGGTCCGCCCACACAAGGGTCTCACATTTGGCTTCTCAACTTTATCAAGATCTGCAATAGTATGATCTTCATAAAAGACCATATCTTTTCTTCTAACAATCTTCTTATTCTCGGGGTCCCATAATTTGTACTCAAACTGTTCATCTCCATAGCCAATGAAAACACATGGAAATGCCTTCTTATCAAGCTTTGATCTTTGTTCTTCGACTACATGAACAAACGCTTTACACCCAAATACCTTCAGATAAGAGTATGAAATATCTTTATCTCTCCACACTCTTTCTAGAATATCACCATCCAAAGGAACTGAATGAGACCTGTTGATGAGGTAACAAGTAGTACGAGCAGTTTCAGCCCAAAATACCGACGGCAACTTAGCCATGTGAAGCATGCATCAGACCCCTTCTATAATAGTCTGATTCATTCTCTCTGCCACTCCATTATATTGTGGAGTGCGAGGAACTATTATCTGATGCCTTATTCCATGCTCATCACAATAAGCTTTAAATTCTTTTTATGTGTACTCAACCCCATTATCACTGTAGAGACACTTCAAAAGTCTATTTTTTTCTCAACCTTGGCATGAAACTGATGGAAGCACCAGACAAACCTGGTCTTTAGATTTGATGAAATAAATCCATACATTTCTTGACGTATCATCAATAAATGTCAAGAAATATCTACTACCACCAAGAGAATATACTTCAATGGGACGACAAACATCAGTATAAACCAAATCTAACAAACCAGTTTTTCCTTTTGATGATCTATGAAATGAAACTCTATGATGTTTACCAAATAAACAATGATCACAGGGCTTAGGAGGGGTGTCTTTTAAGGAGGAAATCAATTTCTTCTTTACTAAGAGCTGCATACATTTCTCACTTATGTGTGCAAGTCGCCTGTGCCACAAGTTTAAAGAAGTATCACTTTCAGTTGCATTCAAACCATCCATACACAACTTCACCTGAGTCTTATATAAGGTGCAACACATCTTGCCTTTTGCCACAACAAGTGAAACTTTGGTAAGCTTTCAAGTACCATTACCAAAGTAATTCATATATCATTGTTTGTCCAAAACAAGTCCAGAAATCAGATTTAGGCGAAGATCATGAACATGACGTACATCTTTCAAAGTCAAAGTGCATCCCATATCAGTTTTGATACATACATCACTCACTCCCACAATCTTGGAGAAACTAGTATTACCCATCTCACACTGCCAAAGTCTTTTGCTCTGTATGTAGTATTTTCACTTTTTTTTTTCTTCGGAGTTGTGGAAAAGAGCATAAAAAAAAAAAAAAAAACTAAAACTCAAAACTCTTTTATGGTGACACTTTGTCAACCATAAATAAATCAACCACAGTATCCACCATTCTTTTGGGGAACAAGAAATATTTGACACATTGCCAATTCACATATCTCATCTCTTTGCATCATATGGAAAACAATATGCACACCAATTTGCATAACAATACAAATACTCAAGCTAAAACAAGTGCTCAGTTAAATTCCAGCCAATATCTATTACTAGAAAAATTTCTTCTATTTTATGTTATGCAATTTGGGATCAATCTCGCCAGTTATGTAAATAGGTCCAAAGAAATTCTCCAAAGATAATATCTTCCAGGCCATGATCAAAAGAGCATATGACAATGAGATACATTAGGAACTAAGCAGAATTGACTCATTTCATTCTTGTAAAACTTCCCCAAATCCATCTTCTATTTCATTAAGGAATTTCATCAAACAAAGGAGCAATGTACCTATAACCTTTGACAATTAACGAGAAAATATTTCTGATAGTGGCACAACACTTTGACAACCAACTTTAATAAACCATATGGACACATGATGAATTTCAATTTTAACCCGATGGGATTTGACAAATCCAAAACGCACATACACCTACTACCTAAATGTGGTAACATCTGATCTAACCTATGAGATACAATTTGTCCAAATTTTCTTCATGATAACACTCAAGGGTTCCTTAGTCTTACACAAACCCTACTCAATCACATGTTTTTCTAATGATGATGATGACCTGGAAAACCCCGAATGCCTTGACAATTGCCTAAAATCAATGTGAACTACAATGGGTATCCATTCATTCATTCAAATCAATTAATCAAAGTAATCAAACCCCATCAATGTGATCTACCAAATTAGGGGCAAAATCAGGAAGAAAGAAAGTGGGGTTTTAATCAAAGTAGATTAACCACACAACACATAACTATCAAAACCATCACATAAAACAAACTGAATGGGGTAAAAGAGAACTCACCGGAGAGATTGCAAACCGTAAAGGATTTCGCAACGGATCCACGCAATAACCCTTCATAGTCAACGCCATCATCCCATTGGAAGAGGAATCTAAGAAGTTGTCAGAGTACTGTCACTGGTGATGCACTGTAGTCGAAGTTCCAGATGATCTTCGATATACAAACGAGCTCTTATCTTATCAAAAATTTCCAGTGGCAACAACTCCCAACTGTTTGATTTCATGACCACCAAACTCGCCTTAGATGGATTGCAACTAATCCAGCAGTTATAGTTCATCTGCTGATTGCTTCGTATTAATTCATAGACTCTATCTGTTGCCTTAGATCTTTCCACAGCGTGACCGCCACCCGTCAAAGCCTTTAATAGTCTGTCTCATCTCCCGAAGGGAACAATCAAGGCTAACCACCACCATTGATTCTAATAAAAATTCTTTATTCTCAAAAATATTCACATTACCATCAAATCTATGAAATCTAAAAATGGGATTTTGTTGGTGATGAGATACAGAATGTCAATTGGAAGATCCTCTCAATCCAACCGTCTGATTATTGTAAACCCGTCTTATCGACGGATCAGAAGACCCATTTTTCCAATCCCAGCAGAAGAAACTAAATCCATCTGATGTCAATCCGCAGAAGAAATCTTTGCCTCCGAAAATCGAAGAATACGAAAAGCTCGGCTGGATTGCCACCCTCTCTTCTCGACAGCCACTCAACCTCCATAGACCACATCACGAATCATCACCACCTCTAGATCGCAAGCCCAACCGCCCCCATTGTTGCTTGCAAAGTCTACCCTCTCCCATCGATCACACCCCCCTCAGTTCCCGTCACATCTCCCTCACCATCACTGAAGCAACCTCGGTTCTTAACAACCCAACTCGTCACAGCTAAGCCACCCCCTTCGCCGCCATCGAAATGCAACAAAAGAAAAGGAAAAGAAGAAGGAAAAGGAGAAAAGAAAAGGAGGGAGCAAAAGGTTTTTTTTTTTTTTTTTTATATATATATGGTGGGTGGCTATTCGCCCCCACCGAACTTCCGAATGCACCCACCCTCTTTCACAAAAAATAAAACCCTACTTATTAGTTTAATAAAAGCCCAAAACCAAGCCCAAATACAATTGAGTAACAACCCATCAACATTAGAGTTTACAAAATTTTGGCCAAACACACACACTTTTTATTTTATTTAGTAATGACAAACAAAAATCTTTTTCCCAATAAATGAGATTACAATATACGCCACAATTAATAAATAAGAAATTTTTATATTTATTTAATTAGGCGGGTATTACAAATCCATTCACTCCATTCGTTTGCAATATGCAAACATTCACTTTTGCCTTACAAAAGAATAACAACCTAAAACAACAACTGAAGCATATTTACTATCACTTTTTTTCACTTTTCCCTCTTTCAAATCCTTTAAGTACTTTTAATGTGATATGATATACCACAATATTGACAGTTGAACCTTATATCACTTAACTTCGATCTCCTTCTTGACTTATTACGACTTTTATCATGACCATAATATTTCTTATATTTGTATTTCCCCTATTTTCAGTTACAAGTGCTTGGGATTGATTAGTACCTGCAGACTTTCTTCTAGTCTCTTCATTGAGTAAGCTACTAGTAACCAACTCTATGGTAAGCTATCCATTTGGTGCTGAATTACTAACAAACACCACCAACGTTTTTCAACTATCTTGTAAGGAGCTGAGAAGTGACAATGCTTGCATTTCATCATCTAACACTATCTTCATATTTGACAACTGATTCACTATACTTTGCACCTCATTCAAGTGCTCAGCAATAGAACTACATTCCTTGAATTTCAGATTCACCAACTTTCTAATCAAGAATGCCTTGTTCGCAGTGGTTTTTCTTTCATACAAATTCAGGAGTGTATTCTAAAGAGAATGAGCAAACGTCTCAGCGGACACATAGTGAAATATTGTATCATCTAGTCATTGCCTAATATGGCAGTGACTTTTCTATTTAATTTCTTCCACTCATCTTCGGATGCATCCTTTGGTTTGGCATTATCCCCTTCAATCGGAGCATACAAATCTTTGCAATATAAAATATCTTCCATCTTTGCTTTCCATATCACATAATTAGAGCCATTAAGGCTAATCATCCTTGTGTTGTTATTTTCCATGTCAATTCCACACACTAACAATCTCCCAACAATTGCTCTGATACCACTTTGTTGGGAAAATCAAAGCAAACAACTACAAAGAAATTCTACCAATGGAAGAACCAAGTAATATCACCAAACAAATATTCAATGCAAGCAAATAATTAATGCAAAATAAAGGACACCAAGATATACGTGAAAAACCTTTCAAGGTGAAGGGTAAAAACCACGGGGCAAATCCGATCAATCCATTAATCAATGAAAGAAGTACAATATTTTTCTCAAGCTATTTGCCCAAGGCTTGAGAAATACAAGGAACAATACAAAAGTTTCCTCACAAGAGCTTTAACTAAATTTTCAAGCAATATTGGGAGAATCCACTGAAACAAACGACACCAAAATCCGGCAAAAAACATATCCAAAACACTCGTGTGAGTCTTTAACCAAACCCCAATAATCAACCCCTTCTTCTCTTCTTTCTTCTCTCTCAATGGAGGAATCCCACGCAGCCGTGCATCAACAGCCGCACTGCACAAGCCTATTTTATATATCTCTGCCAAACAGCCATAGCTATAGTCTTTATATATATATTCGTCTCACCATCGTGAGAATAAAGCCTAGTCCACCCTAATGGGCTGGACCCAACCCAATACTTATCTTCAATACAAATCTTCGTGGTTAGCCATAAAAAAAATTTGAAGATAATTTTGATCTTGTATTAATTTCATCCACAACGCTAACTTATAGTTTATGAAGGTGTTGAAATCACTAGAAAACTCGCATATTAACTATTTATTAGCTTCTTATGGTTATCATTAAAAAATATTTCTAGATGCGCATATATATTGTAATTTCTAACTGTCTCTTTTTACATAAGCTATTTAAATAAATTAAGAAAAGATTTTTTTTTATTTTACCCAATTGAAGCTCTATTTTTATTAACCTGCACTTCCAGTTAGTTCATGGTTGCTTTTATCCCAATTGCATTGTTGTTGGAGCTGTTGTGGTGGTGCTGCTCCAATAACTTCAATGAGCTTGTGAAGTAACAGGATGATTTGGAGTACTAGTAGAGTTGTTGAAGATGTGGGGACACTCTTGATGATGGTGATGAGATGTTGAAGGCATGTTTGGTTAACCATCTTCCAAACCTTTTTTTGTTACTGATTGATCCCATATTGAAAACATGGGTTGGTGTTTGATGAAACTAAGGATTTAAAATCAAAATTTTGTCAACAGATGTATTCGACATCAGGGACGGAGCCACTAGGGGGCAAGTTCCCCACTGATTTTTCTTTTCTTTTCCCTATTATGCTCACCCTTGCGATGCCGATGAGTCAGTTTCGCCCCACCCGTTCATTTATCTGTTCTCCCTCTCCGCTCTGCCCCTTTCCACTCTTTTGCTTTCTCTCTCTGATTACTGCAACACCAGTAACCGCCCCGCCTCCTACTCTCTTCATCTCCCTTCCTTTTTGCTTGGTTTAGTTTTTTTTTTCACCATCACCATCAACAATCCCAACCTCTCTTTTTTGCTTTGATGAAGAAGAATGTTTAAAAAAATGTATTTTCTCAGGATAAATTCGTATCTCAAGGTCTAATTTTGAATTTTATTAATAAGATTTTTGAAAATACATGAAAATTTTGATCCATTAATTTTTTTCTCAAGATACATATTTGTATCTTGAGGTTCATCTGTGGGTTATTGTTTGAAAGACATGAGCCTTTTGACAATCAATGCATTTTGATTGCTAGTTCTGGAGGAGACTGCAATAGTGATTAATGATGGGGTAACCTCTAATATCTATTTATGATAGGTGGAAAATAACAAATAACCCAATTTTTTTTATCCACATCTAATTTTACATTTTGAAATTAATTTTTGCTACTTAACTTTGAGTAAGTCCAGAGAGCCATGTTTGGTGGTCATTTTTGGGCTAGTTTTTTTTTTATTATTATTATTTTTTTACACTTTTTACTCATTCTCTTTAAAACACAATCCCAAACACCATCCATATAATAGGTTGATGTGTCAAAAAACCCCAAAGTGGCCTAAAACTGGCCACCAAACATGGCTCCCTAGAGTTGTTGCTTAACTTTATATACCAAATTGATTTGTCCTTCATATATTTATCTTTTGTGCTCCTACAAAGTAACATGTTGGACTTATTGTCTTCCGCATAGGTTAGATTGAGTTTTTTTTAGCTATTGGTGTTTTGAATAGTTATTTATGTATTGTTCGAATTAATTTTTTTAAAGTAATTTATTTTTATATTAACATTAATTAACTATACACATCACTTCGCCACCCTTCACCAAAAATCCATTCATTGCTATTTTACTTTTTCCAAACATTTTTTGCTACTAATTGACTGTTCAATTTTGCCAACAGATTTATTTTCATGTTATTCATTTCGTGTAACAGAATGTTAATGTCATATTTTTTTTGTACCACAAATCACAGGAGACATTCGTTGACCTTAACAAGCTAAGATAGGAAGAATTTGATATGGAAAGACAAAACAATTGTGTGAGAACGATTTGGAAATTTGCATCAGAGTGTAGAGTACCATTCTAAGTTATTGCTAACATTACAAATCGAGAAGAGCCTAATGGTTCTAGAACACAATATTTGCAGGTATTGTAATGGACTCTCCCTTTGGCTTGTCTTGGTCTTGGCTGATAATTTCAGAGGACAGAAGAGGGGATGCTTACCAGAAGAGGGAATGCTTACATATACTATAGGTCAAGCGAATTTGATTATAGATTTACAAAAAATGGCTGAAGTATAAAAAGTGGAGAAGATGGGTAAGATTTTAAGGTTTTTTTATTCCTTAGATTTGGCAGTAGGAGGATGGTCTCGAGATTAATATAAATATCTAAGTCATTGGATGTATTTTAGTGAATTTTGTTGATTTTTCACATGCAAGGCACGTGTATCTAGGGTAGGTAAATTAGTTATTAACTCAAAATTGAATAATCAATGTGGTTAACCTAACATATATGTTAGAAATAATGGTTAGACTCAATTAAAATTTAAAATGAGAGCTAAAGTCAATTAGATATAAACTAATGAGATCAAACTAAAAAAAAAACCATATAATTGATGGATAATCGGCTTTGATATTTCTTTCAAGAGTATTATTTGTCATCTGCGAGTAAAATTATAAATAACTGATCGTATAAAAATATGAATTTCTCTGTGTTGAATTAGCCTAATCATTCTCAGTATATATATATATATATATATATATATATATATATATATATATATATATATATATATATATATATATATATATATATATATATATAATTTCTTTTCCTAGCAAGTAATAATGGGTAGTAGAAATGAAGCAAATGGAATTCATGGTGACAACGTGCAGGCAGAGGCTGCATTGTCTCTCAAAACTATACTTGAGCAATGTTGCTCCATTAACCTCTGAGTGTTACATTTACAGAGTTCCTATAACACTGCACAACGTAAATCCAGAAGCATACATGCCACATGGCATACCAAGACTACAACCCATGGAAATCCATTATAAATTATGGTGTCTCCAAGATTTTCTCGACAATAGTTTAGAAAATACCATAGAGTTATATATTAGAAATTTGAAAGGATTAGAAGAAAGGGCTCGCCAATGTTATGATGAAGATTTAATTACATCACAAGTGATGAATTTGTTCAAATGATGTTAATAGATAGTTGCTTCGTCATCGAGTTCATGCTTAAGCTTTGTGGGTGGGAACAAATGAGTAATGACTTTCTAGAGGACAATTATGTGTTGGCAAAAACTCTAGATGTGGACATATACTTACTATTGGAAATTTCGTATTCCCATATTTATTGAATGAATAAATTGTACGTTATGTAAACTCACTAGATAAGGTCTTTTATGTAAGTTTTTAGACCAATAGATGTGTTGGTTCAATTGTGTCTTCTGAAAACAGGTATGTAGTGTTTCATTTGCTATAAGTAGAATCTCAAATTGGCCATTTGAGATATCCAAAATATTAACAATTTATCATTACCACAACAACCTAGCACACATAAGAAGAGTTTACATTCAAATCAAACATGTTCTTTCTTGTTCATCTCAAAGTCAATTCTTATTTCTATTCATCTGAGTTTCCGTCTTAAAGTGCATTAGGAACAAAGACAAATTTGTTGTATCTTGGGAGACTAACGATCATCAATGTTGCACCGAGATGGGTCAAATATTGTCTTAAGGACATTGCATTAAGCAAGCCTCAGATCATCAACGCTGCACCGAGATGGGTCAAATACTGTTACTGTTACAGATTGTTTTCAACAATCTTAAGACAATATTATAATCTGTATCAGTTTCATACTTTCATACAACTCTAGCCAAACATATCAAAAGTACTAAAAACTCTGGTCAAATTCAAAGTCTAGAACTTTGGTTAATATATGTTTGGTTTTCAGACTTTGAGTCTGTGTTGTACACTATACGTAGCCATACATGTTCAAAACAATAAAACTTTGGTCAAATCCAAAGTACATACTTTGGTAAAAAAAACGTGTTGGGTTACAGACTTCAAATCTGTATCATATACTAAACTTACAGTAAAATTTTATTTGTGTGCAAATTTGTTTAACGCACTGTTTTGTACAGTAGTGTTTTTATTTGTACAATTAATTTTAACATATTGTTTTGTACAGTAAGTTTTAGAGTTTATATATTTTAGAACTCTATCAATATTACTGTTTTTATTACAGTAATTTGTACAAATTAGATAAGGAGTTTATAAATTAAGAACTCTGATTAAGATACTGTTTTTACAATACTTAGTCTAATTAAATTTTTTGTGTGACAAAATTAGATATATTTGTATTATTACTAAGAACAAATAAATTGTATTTTATATGTGTCAAACAGAAATATGGGAGATAAAAACGAAATCAGTTTAATTGCTGGGGTGACATCTGGAGTCACTAAAGTTCTTGCTCATGAAAAGCCAGAAAAATTCAAAGGAGTTGATTTTAACACATGGCAGAGGAAGATGTTATACCTAACAACATTGGGTTTGGCAAATTTTCTTACTGAGGATGAACCAAAGCCAAAAGATGGAGAAATTCAAGAGAGCCACAATGAAATGTTCCTTGCAATTGAAGCTTGGAGACATTCTGACTTCTTGTGCCGAAACCACGTACTGAATTCGCTTGATGAAATTTTGTACAAAGTCAATAGTACTATAAACAACGCTAATGACCTATGGGGGCATTGAAAAAGAAGTACAAAACTGAGGATGTTGGGCTAAAAAAATTTGTCGTCGACAAGTTTATGAATTGGAAAATGACTGCTGCTAAAACTGTCATTCTCTAGATCCAAGAAATCAAAATTCTCATTCATGAAATGCATGATGAAGGCCACGTCATCATCGAATCTTTTCAAGTTGCTGCTATTATTGGGAAGCTCTCTCCCAATTGAAAAGATTTCAAGCACTATCTGAAACACAAATGTAAAGAGATGAGTCTTGAAGACTTGATCATCTGACTAAAAATTGAGGAAGACAACCGAGGAACAGACAAGCACACACCGGTTGAAACAAAGGCGCATGTTATTGAGAGTTCAAAGCAGCAAAATAACTCTCACAAAAGGAAGCGTTCTTTGAATAATGAGGGAAGTAGTGTAAACCTCAAATTCATGCAAATTTTAAAAGGTTCAAGGGCTCTTGCTATGTTTGTGGCAAGAAGGGGCATCTTGTGAAGAATTGTCGAAACCGCAAGGTTGAAGACAACGAAAGGCAATCTTCTCGAGCAAACTTATCAGAAGCTCTTGCATGTCGTATCGAAAAGTTACACATTACTACCAATGTATCTGAGGTTAACCTCGTTAATCATCCTCACACATGGTGGCTTGACATCGGTGCCACCCGCCATATCTGCAGAGATAAGACCATGTTTTCAACTTATGAGAAGTTAAATAAAGATGACAATGTCTTCATGAGAAATGATTCAGTCTCGGCACTTGAAGGCAAGGGAGCTGTGGTATCCAATTATACCTCAGGAAAGAACGTCACGATGAAAGACGTCTTGCATGTTCCAGCGATTAGAAAAAATTTAATCTTTGGGTTTTTTCTGGTAGAGAATAACTTTAAAATAGTTTTTGAGTCAGGGAAATTTGTCATGTCCAAAAACGAAATATATATAGGACGTGATTGCCTTACAGATGATCTTTTCAAGGCTAATGTAATGGTCATTAATAATGCAAAATATGTTTCTTATTTGCTTGAGTCCTCTTTACTGGCATGATAGACTAGAATATGTAAATTTTAAGAAAATTAAGAAGTTGGCTAGTCTAGGGTTAATCCCTAAATTTGATAATAAATCACTAACACAAATGCAAGGTTTGCGTGGAAGCCAAATTTATTACACAACTTTTTCATTCAGTACAAATAAACACTGAAATTTTGGATTTAGTACATGCAGATTTATGTGATTTCAAATCAATTTCTATTCTAGGTGGGAAAAAATATTTTATCAAATTTATTGATGATTGCTCACGGTATTGCTATGTATATTTATTAAATAGCAAAGACGAAGCAATTAATGCGTTTTAAAATACAAAACTGAAGTCGAAAATCAGTTAAATAAAAAAATCAAAATATTGAGATCTGATAGAGGCGGTGAGTATGAATCTTTATTTGTAGAGATTTGTGAACAAAATGGTATTATACACCAAATTATTGCTTCTTACTCACCACAATCAAATGGAGTTGCTGAAAGAAAAAATAGAACCTTGAAAAACATGATTAATGTCATGCTTATCAACTTCGGTCTACCTGAGAACTTGTGGGGGGAAACACTCCATATGGCAAATCGTATTTTAAATCGAGTACCCCAAAAGAAATTTGATCAATAACCATATGAGATATGGAAATGTAAATGACCATCTTATAAACACATTAAAGTGTGGGGGTGCTTAGCAAAGGTTTCTGTTCCACCACCCAAAAGGAACAAACTAAGAGTAAAAACGGTTGATTGTTATTTTTTAGAAAATGGCGAAAATAGCAGTGCATATAGGTTTTTGGTGTTTAAATCTAATATCAATGATATTCATGTTAATACCATCATTGAGTCTAGAGATGCAACTTTTTTTATACTGTATTTCTTTATAGAAAGGATTACATAAAATCAACACCACGTATGACTTCTGAGTCGTCTAGTGCTCTAAAAAGAACACGTGCAGTGTTAAATGAAAGGAGTGAGCAAAATATCAATTCTAATGAAAATAGAAATGATGACTTTCTTAAACGTAGCAAGAAAGCTCGAAAGTCCAAAACATTTAATCCGAATTTTCTAACTTTTATGTTAGAAACAGAGCCTCAAACTTTTAAAGAAGCAAAATCTACTACTGAAGTTTTTTTTCTGGAAGGAAGCTATAAACAATGAGATATAATACATTATGCACGATCATACTTGGGAATTGGTTGATCTTCGTTCTGGATATTAACCAATTGGGTGCAAATGAATTTTCAAGCGTAAAATGAAACCTGATGGTTACATTGATAAATACAAAGCTCAATTAGTAGCTAAAGGGTCAAATCAAACAGGTTCTTTCTTATTATTACCACAACAACTAGCAAACAGAAGAAAATTTTACAATCAAATCAACACAGGTTCTTTCTTGTTCATCTCAAAGTCAATTATTATTTTTGTTCGCCTGAGTTTTTGTTCTAATGTGCATTAGGAATAGAGACGAATTTGTTGTATCTTGGGAGACTAATGACCATTTACGTTACACCACGACGGGTCGAATATTGTCTTAAGGACATTACATCAAGCAAGTCTCAGATTATCATATCCTGTCACTGTTACTATTACAGAATGTTTCCAACACTTACCGAAAAATCTACTCATCAATCACGAACCTCATGGACAGCCTGTGAAAGCCCCTTCCTTTACCTCACTATTGAAATTTTCAATCACATTTTGAGCGGACCTCAAGAGAATTATATCATTGACAAAACTATGTCCCATCCTCCCAAAAAAAAAACCAACTAAAGGAAATGGCTATTTCAAATTATTACCAAGTGCAACTGAGCTCCATGAGGGTGGAATAAAGTTAGTTAAGAGTGATCGTTTGGAGCGTCCTTAATTTTGACATCAGTTTGATTGAAAATGAAGTATTGAGACCCTGCTCACTTTCCAAAATAAAAATAAAAATGGAGTGCTGTATGTTCCATGTATTGAGATTTCAAATGTCCCAATTTTAGGTTGCTAGGCTTTATAGCCACAATTTGGTTAGGTTTTGGATTTTTTACACTTTTACCTCTTCTATAGATAATATTTTTGGTTGTGTTTTAAAGATAAGTGGTAAAAATGCCCAAGCCCGACAAAAAAAATGACTTTAAAACCTAGCTAAATGATACTGAAGTTCTCTTCCAAAATTTTGGTATCCTGATCTCTACTATGCTCAACTTTGCGAAAATGTATGCATACTACGAGAAACCATGGCATGTATGGAGAGCAACACTTAAAGAGAGCAGTCCATGGTCTAAGCATCTGTTATTGCTGCATTTATACTGCAAGCTAGTCTACACCATGGTACAAACTATTAGCTCGGTCATTTCATTAAAAGGTTGATCAGGCATGCTTTGTAATCGACTTGCTTCGGATATTAAGAGTATTGTTTTCTATTTAATTTTTATTTTAAATAGCTATTATGCAGTGCTTCAAATTTCATTAAACTGAAGTGATCAATCAAAACTTGTTCTTCTGTTATTTCATTAAAATTGTGACTTCTTTTCATATTAACTTATCTACTCTCGAAGAATTATATTTTTTGAATAAAATTAGGCTATTAAGTTGAATTAATGACTGATCCCGTAGGTCAGAGTGTCATTTGGTGGAATATATCTATCCCAAGTTGAATGGCATTTTTCTATGGTTGGGCATTTTTTTCCGATATACTGAAACCGAACGGGAACCATGCCATATCGTCAGGGTCTCGGGCCGAACCAATTTTTTTTGCTAGTTTCGAATCGGTATGACTCCGGTTCTGCAATATGAAAGCCCTAAAGAAGGATTTGAATATCTGTAACCCACCAACAGGGAAGTTATGCAACAGCAGGGAATGAAATTCTGGTGGTGTTATATATTGACATGTGCTCTTCTCTATCAAAGCTAATTGAGTATGGGGTTTGCTTAAGTGTCAATGTGTTTCGCAAATATTTGTCTTCTATATCTTATTTTCTGCTGTGGGCTACGATGATTTAAGTTGCAGGTTTGGACTGAAACAAGACGGCAGCAACTAAATGACACCATTACTTTTGCTAAAGTACACTATCGCACTACTTTTTTTTGGATCTGCTAAAGGACACGATCACCCCCACCTTCTCTTCTCTCTTCACAAGAGCAACAACACCGCCGCCACTGACCGTACGACCATGCCCTGTCCACCGCCTGCCACACCACCTCTCATCTCTTCCTTTTTCCCTTTGTTCTTGTTCTTGCTCTTTCTTCATTTTCTTCTTCTCCCCTACTGTTGTTGATGAGAAGAAAGGAGAAGAAGAGAAAGATATGATAAAATAAAAGAAGAAGAAGAAGAAGAAGAAGAAGAAGAAGAAGAGGAGGAGGAGGGAATATACGAAGAAGAGAAGAAAAATGGAGAAAAAGAAGTTTGGTCGGTGGTGGCAAGGGCCGACTGTTGGTGGTGCGTGATAGAGAAGATAGGTGGCAATGGCGGTAGCGGTGCTTGACAAAGAGGAGGTGGAGAGAAGAGAAGAAATGTGGTAGGTTTTTTGTTGTTTATATTGGTGACGTCCTTCAACAAGTGGCGGAGTTCTTTAGAAAGGTGGTGGTGTTCTTCAGAAAATAAAGCAATAATGGTGTCTTTCAACAGAATTAGTGGTATCATTAGTTACTACCAAACAAGACTACATATATAAAGTTCTTTTCAACCTTTTTTTATTTTTATTATCACTTTAATATTTTTATTGTTTTTTTTAAATAAAAATTTATTACTTGAAAAAAAATCTTTTACATCAGTCGGGGGTACATGACGACTTTACCCGATAAAAAGAACCAGATGACATACATCATAGCAAACCCAAAATAAATATTGACCAAACCCCTAGATCAATGCCTGTACTTGCTGTTACTTTTCTTCATTCTAGAATATCTACGAGGAAATACCTTGATGTCTTTGAAGTACGTCGCATCAAATCTTTTCGATAATCGAAGTTGGTTTGTATTTAAACCTGACACTAATCTTGACCTAATGGTGTATTCATCCAAATCTTCTTCTTCTGAACTGATTGTATCCGAAATGTCGGTATCGGTCTCTGTTTCGCTGTTAGCGTTACGAACCAAATAGTTAATATGTTTTTTATCCGGTGCTTCAAGGACTACTGCGTCCACTAAAGTTTCGTCATCTTGTACAATACCCGGATCTGCTGGAACCCCTACCTTCCGGTCATGCACCTTGTCACCACTATGAACGCGAGGCTGAGCACCAACGTGAGCTCCACTACCAGCACCATTGCCAGCGCCATAGACAAACCCACTGTCAACGTGATCATCGTCAGCTACTGCGTCCTCCTTTGTTGGCCCGGAGTTGGTGCCTGGAATCATTGCATTTATCTGTAGAGAAGCATTCCCACTGCTCTTCTTTTTCCCTGGGCTAGAGATCCCGACATCCCCGCCTACAACCTTGATCAAAACCCCCTGCGCCCTCCCTTGTTCCAATTGGTTAACATACTCGTGCGCTCTCTGCGGCCTTGAGCTGCTACCTGAAGCATTATCACATTCTTGCAGAAAAGCTTGGCCACCATTCGCATTTTTCCTAGGGATCAACTTTTTTGGATCATCATCTACAACATTTGATGTTTTGTTCACCAAATCAACTTGCTCTATTGGTGACGCTACGTGCTCTGCAGAAACAGAGCGTACATGCTCTGCTCCGAGCGCAACTTGCTCTGACGAAGCAAGCCCTGTTATTGGCAGAACAAGCTCTGGCTGGGACGAAGCAAACCCTGAAATTGTCTCTCCTTGTTTTTCAATCTCAACAGCTGTGTACCCCGCCTCAAGAAGTCCTTCCTCCGTTGTTTCTGGTTCTACCATGTCATTGACTGGAGCATTCTCCTTACAAGGCAATTGATTATTCATTAGATTACTCTCATCTTCAACTATGTTCTCCGTAAGTGACTCGAATTTGTTAACATGACATTCCCCGAATCTTTGACCATCGGCCTCTCAGCACCAACTCCTTCCTGGATTTCCTCACCCTGATTATTCTTTACACCACTAGTGCCAGTTTCTGGCTTTGAAACTTTATTTTTTTATACCACTGGGACATATTGTTGCTTGAGGACTTTGGCTTCCACCTTTTGTTTCTCAATCTTCTCTTCTTTCACCAAGTTGGGTGTTCTCACATTGCCCTTATGACCTAACTTTTTCTGCAATAATCCTCCTGATGCCCTAGCAATGAGCAATAATCACAATATTTGAAACCCGGGTATTCAATCTTTTGCCAAAAGCCCCTATTGTTAGATCTATCTATCCAAATTCTACTCGGTAACATTTCCGCCAAAGTCATCTCCATGCAAACACGGGCATAACCCGGGTGTGAAAGACATCGAGTATGATCATCCATGCGCAAAAAAACACCAAAAGAGTTCACAATTGCTTTCAAAAGAGGGGGATGAAATAAATGCAAAGGCAAGTTAGGCAACTCTACCCATAGTGGAACCGATATCGGATCTGCTTTCAGACTGAAACCATCATGCCAGCGGCAAGCTTTGAATCGGACTCCCCGAATCAAGAACGAGTCCCTTGCCAAGACTTTCTTTGCTTCCGCCTCAGATTGAAGCCGGACAAGAACATGACGTTGATCTAGCAAACCTAGCGAGAAATCCCCCAGAATCCCCCAGGTTCGATGTATCGAATCTCGAATATCTTCCAATGTTGGTATGTAGCTAGAGAACTTTAAGACTATCACGTGTTTTTCCATGAACGCTTCCCTCAATGGTAGGTTCTCCTTCTTTCCGGAATCTAGTTCCCTCAACATGTGTTTCCTTAACCTCCTCAACCAGTATTTTCCCAAGTATTTGGGCGAAGGATGGCTTACTAGCCTCTTCTGCAGGTACCCTACTCCTCGGTGGGGGAGAGGAAGGGTTGACGGCTAGTGGAGCTGTCATACCACGTGAAACCCTGACCTAGCCAGACCTGCAAAATGACGGTAGTAGCGTGGGCAGTCGATCCCGTCGACGGTCAGCAGACAGCCAATCTTGGTCGATCCAGTCGATCCAGGCAGCAAAGAGCAAAGGGCAGCCAATCTTGGTCGATCCGGGCAGCAAAGAGCAGCCAATCTTGGTCGATCCAGTCGAAGCAAAGAGCAGCCAATCTTGGTCACAGCAGATCGATCCAATCGACGGCCAAAATCAAACAAAGAACAGTCGATCCAGTCGATAGCCAGGCAGAGAGGGGCAGCTAGAAGAGACGGCGGCCAGGCTGGGTGGCGGCCGGTCGAGTTAGCGCCCAAGGTTGGTGGCGTCGGCTTTCTCTTCAATATTTTTATTGTTGCTTGCAGTAAAGCAATATGTTCTTAACTTTTATTTGATTGTAGAGGACACAAGCAATCATGTTATTGTACAATTATTTACCTAATTAATAACCTTCTAAATGTACATTTTAACTCGCAAGTGCACAAGATCACATAAATAGTATAGATGGCAAGAAATTGATCATTCCCATGAGGATTAGAATAATTGTGTTTAAAACATCTTTCCTAACACTTCTACTTCAATGAAATCTAATAAGTAACAGGAATTCTAAATGTCGAGGGAAAGAGCGAGGAAACCAGCGAGGTAAACGAGGTGGCGGGGGGTGAACCGTTCACCCCCCTCGAGATGTTTTCCGCGCGCGCATCTCGAGGGGGGTGAACGGTTCACCCCCCGCCACCTCGTTTACCTCGCTGGTTTCCTCGCCCTTTCCCTCGACATTTAGAATCGCTCAATAAGTAATTGAATATGAAAATGATAATTGTTAAACTAAAACAAAGACAATCTATAAAAATGATGTTCAAACAAAAATAAAAGTAACATTAGAGTTCAAATAATGAGAAAATAAATTAGAGATTCGATATCCGTCACCAGTCATCTTCCATTAAACAACGACACCCACAATGATACAAACTAAATTTCAATGCTCAGATTTTGATTTTGCCAACCTAAGGGTATAGGTGTCTACTCTTTAAGCTATTGATTTCCCAGAATAACGAATTAGATATGGGTGTCTACTATAACTCTTTTCATTCTAAAAGTATTTAATATAATATTTACTATGTTGCATCTCAAAAATGCATAAATCAATAAAAATCGACAAAAACCAAAAACTCAAAACATGGTATCTATTTCAGTCATTCATGTTTATTAATTCAAAGAACCAATCTTACTTGATTTTTTTGTCACTTAGCATAAACACAAGACTCGATCATTTAAATTTACCCATATAACAATCTCTATACAAATTATGTATATGATGATAAAGCATAAACATAGTCTATGTGAAGGGTAAAATAAAATTATAAATTAATAGATTAAACATCACAAAAATAATTGTAGCAAAGTAAGTCAAAATTCTTAAAGAGTTATAACTAGTGCTTCAATCTAGCCCTAACTCAATTATTTAGTTACACATGATGCAATAAAAATAGCTATTCAAATTAATCATCAGGGAGATGAGAAAAAGAAGGCAAACTGATTGACAATTCATATAAGCAACAACCCTCTTTTCTCCCACGCAGCTTCTCTTCTACCTCACAAAACAAGCAAACAACATGTAGTTAGATCACAATCCATCTTTAACGATCGGGTCTTAACTCACGTTTGTCTTGTTTTGTACTAGACCATTGTTTAAATTCTCTTAGTAACATGGGCTTGTTCATTTTAAGCCCATGAACCCACTTTTATCTTCTTCTTTTTTTTTTTTTAATCTTTATTTATTTATTTAGACCATGTAATTGTCTTAACAGGAATTCTAGGGGGCGAGAAAACGCGGGAGGGACCACCCATCCCCCTTGAAATGTGTGTAGTCGCTTATCTCGAGGGAGATGAGTACACCCATCCCTCGCACGTTCCCTCACTCCCCAGAAGCTCTCTTGTCTTAATGATAATAACTTTTTCTTTACCACAAATAGATAAAAGCTATTTGGTTGATATCAACATACAGAGCACTACTACAGTGCCTAGTGGTGTGCCTGGTGGCCGCCAGGCACCGTCCATTTGCATCGAGATATGAAATAATTCAGTGCTCGAGACAAATGGACGGTGCTTGGTGGCCACCAGGCACACCACCGCACTTAAGAATTTTCCCAACTTAAACTTAGTGGTCTCAATATCTTTGAGCCCTATATGAATATTGGATCAGCACATAGAAACACCTAATACATATGCAAGTGAAGATGCATTTTTTCTTGAGCTTTCCAAGTGACTGTGATGCAAAAATTGCTCAAAATGGGTCAATTACCCGTAAAAATAGGCCGCACACTATGAGTAGTTTTAATTTTTAAAACGAGCAACTTGTGTGGACCAACTCGAATTCAATCCGAGACATTTTAACAATGTCTATGTAATCTCGAAAAATCCAGAGTACACGCCACACAGGATTGGGGTGAACTTTAGGTTGGGTGGCCGCAGGGTTACCCCTTACTGAAGTATTCAGGTTGGACCTTGCATAATACATTGCATTCAGAATAATCAGAAATAGACTACTTTCTTTCTCATTTCTCACAAACCAAGGCTCATAATATGAATTTTTATAATGCATTTCTCAAAATATCAATTAAACAGTTGTTTGTATGCTATGAGAATTTTACTTCAAATTAAAAATAAAAAAAAAAAATACATTGAAGATGGTTCAAAAGTAATACAAATAACTTTTTTTCTTTTTTCTTTTTGAAAAGAAAAGCAATGGAAATAATTTTCCAATAAAAATAGATAGATAAACTAGAAAACAATCACCATCTTCATTGCTCACCGTTGACTCCCGACACTCGCAACATCTCTCCATATATTTGAAGCTATAATTGCTCTTCATTCATTAACTTTCTCTCGTTGTTGATCTTGTGTTTGTAAAAATTCTTAAATGCCCCTATCCGCCCCACGAATGCCCCTTAATTGCTCTTCATTCATTAACTTTCATGGATATCTGCCTCACCCAATCCGTATGAGGCGGATTTGGATATGGCTAAACGGGTTTCGGGACGGATATGGATATCCAAACAACATCCGTCGAATATTCGGGGCGGATACGGATTTGGCCATATCCGCCCCACGGATATCCGTTTAAGTATAAAAATTTACATAAATGCCCCTGACCCTTTAAAATTTACAAATCCTCCCCAATCCGCCCCGTTGCCATCCCTAATTAAGACACCTTTCATGATTCCTTTGGGGCTCTGCATTTAGAATAGTAGAGATGAATATACCAATTAGTCATGACGGTTACAAAACTTTAGGTGTTTGATAGACTTCACGGAAAGCACTCAACTTGAATTCAGATCCTTTGACATCTTAGTTTATAAAATTGTGCAAAATTTTATTGGAAAAAACCTGTTAATATTGCTTTACAAAACTCTCACCATTTTTTCATGGAATATACTATTTTATAAGCACTACCACGACCATCACCATTGCCACCACTCATCACTACATTGACATAAACCAAATACACATCAAACTCTGCATTTACTTTTTTTTTTTAATTAGTACCAAGAAGTAATGGATTAGTTTACTTTACAGTGTACCTAAGGGAGCCAATAATTTTTAGGTTTTAGTAAAAGCAATGTGTAAAAAAAAAACCATCCATCTTTAATATTAATATTTTTACATTCGAATCTAAAAAGTTCAATCCATACCCCATTTTATCGGGATTGGATCGGATTTGGTTAAAATCCATACCCTATTTTGTCGGGATTGGACCGAAAATCACTACACTAAATTGACATTTTTGTAACAACCCCAAAACAGTAACATTTTTTATCTGTAACAGTTAACCAAACAGTTTCACAAATAAAGTGATACAATAATTGTATCACCATGAAGAGTGTCGTGTTACAAGTGATACTATATATATTCATGGCGATCCAATTTATTGTAACATTTTTTTGTGTAATTGTTTTTCATTTTTTTTAACTAAATTTAGTTTTGACTTGAAATTGTTTTGGTGTACTGTTACTACAGCTCAAAATTGTTATTGTTTTGGGAGTTGTTACAAAAATATCAATTTAACGTAGTGAATGGTTAATATAACTTCCTTCAACCTTGTTCTCAACTCTAAGGATGTAATGCAATTTCACTAGGACGAATGGCTTACTTGAATATACCGATATAATCATTTTTAAGCATCCACAATTCTGGGAGTTTAAGTTTTAACAAGGTTAAAAACATCCCAGCATAAGCAATTTTTTTGGGGTTAAAGTTAGTCTGAAGGATAGACAAATTAGAGTCCAATATCGTTCATGTGTATGGTAAGCCATGTCTGGAGGGCAACAATCTTGTGTACAATTTTTGTGGTGTGGGGGAGGGGGCTTCTTCAGCCCACTCCAACAATGACTTAATCCATTAACAACTTATGAGAACATGGAATCACTACCACATAAGATCTCATTTGTGGCGGATTGTAAGTGCCAAATAAAATCTATTTATTACGGGAAAAAAGCTTAATCTGCTAAAAAAACATTTCAGTGGCGGATTAAAAAACCGCCACATATAAAAGTTTCAGGTCATTTATGGCGGATATGTATCTTAATCCACAAAAAATACCTAAAATTACAATCTGGCTGATACAAGTGCTAGAAATGCTTCATTTCTGGGATAAAAATGCCAGAAATGCTTCATTTCGGGCGGATATAAGTGCCAGATATGCTTCATTTGTGGCGCTTATATCCGCAAAAAATGAAGCATTTATTGCACTTTTATCCCCACAATAGAAAATTATATAATTTTAATTTTGTTATTATCCGCCACATATAATCATTTAACTTTTTATAATTTTTTAATACAAAATTAATAATTATCCTACACAAACTTACCAGGTACAAGAAATCATTAACACATTGATGAAATGGAGAAAATGAAACTCTTTTATATCATGAAAAATTCTAATTGTCGAGGAACCAGCGAGGGACCCCACAGGGGGGTGGGAGCCGTCCATTCTCTCGGGATGCGCGTTTGAACTTTCGGGATGCGTGCGTTGAAAAGTCAAACGCGCATCCTGGGGAAAAATGAACGGTTCCCACCCCCCTCCCCCCGGTGGGGTCCCTCGCTGGTTCCCTCGATAATTAGACTGGTTCTTATATCATTCAAATTGAAAATGAATCTTTGAACTAATGAACAAAGCCTGATCTTCCTATTTTTCATAAAACTTGGTCTTCGTGGTCACAAGGTGATTCTTTTTTATCAATGCTGTGACCCAGACCTCGTCTTTCAAGAATTCAGCATCAGTTGTCAAGTAACCATATTTAATAGCCTCAATAAATAAATATATAGTTTTAAGAGCCAATGGCCATTAGGCCATGTATATCTGATGAACTCCATCAAACTATTTTTATTTCAACACAAAATTAGTTCAAAATCAACACTCACTGCTGAGATAAAAGGAAGCAAAATTTTCAAAAAGATTGCTGAAATAAGAAAGTGTTGGGGTGTCGCGCACGTGCATTTGCGTGCACCCCTTGGTCCACTATACATAGCAACGATATTGTCCTCAACTTAAATACCACCTATCGGGTCAGGCCTTCCATTTGGGCCTCGGTGGTGTGGGATTTTTCCTTAAAAGGCCTCGTTACTATTAGGGAGTGGATCATTCTCTTATAAACCTTAGTGACAACTCCGCCTTACTTGATGTGGGACTATTCAAGCCAACTTCTTCCCAACAATCTCCACCTTGGCGCGAATCGTCACACATCCTACAATCCATCCATCGGTCTGCAACATCTTGAAGTACACCTTCTCCTCGAGTCTCAAGTGCAACCGTGCAACCACGATCCTGTGGGTAGCACTTGGTGTATGGGCTCGATTATTTCCGGCATTTTTGGCTCCACCTAGTCGCAACCTCCGCACTTACCTCCACCTTGTCCAGGCTCGACAATTTTCGGCGTTGTTGGCTCCACCTAGTCGCAACCACCGCACTAACTCCACCTCGTCCAGACTTGTAGGATATTCTCGGACACCATCTCGGCAAGGATCTGGATTATTCATCTGGCGGACCGCGCACCTGCGCCTACGCCTATCTCCTGAATAATGTGCCGCCTGCACCTTCACCTCGCTGACCAAGTCCCAGCCGAACCATCGGCTCTGATACCAATTGTTGGGGCGTTGCGCACGTGCACTTGCGCGCCCCCCTTGGTCCACTATACATAGCAACGATATTGTCCCCAACTTAAACACCACCTATCGGGTCAGGCCTTCCATCTGGGCCTAGGTGGTGTGGGGTTTTTTCTTAAAAGGCCTCGTTACTATTAGGGAGTAGATCATTCTCTTATAAACCTTAGTGACAACTCCGTCTTACTTGATGTGGGACTATTCAAGCCAACTTCATCCTAACAGAAAGATCAGAACACAGTCGTTGGTTGGATGATGAATGTAGAACAAACAAAAGTCAAGCTCAAAACATAGGATATGATGACGTCCATCTGACACGTCGAGGAATTAAGGATTGTTAAAGGTGTTGAGCATTTTGCGTCATCAAATCATGTTTTTATAGGTTTAATATAATTTGCTTATATGTGCAACGACTTAAATTGCACGTCGTAAATGTCTTTAAAGCAACAACAAGCTTTGAATGTTGTTAGGCAAGATGTGATGATGGATAATGACTCTTTGGTCACGACTTAACTAATCATTGAGGACATACATTGCATGACGTCTTATTGCAAACAACGACATCAAATGATTTGCTTATATATAAATAAAGAACCAATGACCATTAGGCCATGGATAGGTTAATACTCCTTTGCATGGCAGGTAAGGAAACGACGTAGGAAGCACCGCTCTCTATGCAAAAATTCAAGTGTATCATAATATTCCCCAAGAAATGAAAGTGAATGTGATTTATCGACTAGCTAGGATTTATACAATAGTATCTTTGTATTTTATTTTAGGCTATGTAGAGGCGGGATGATTACCTTTAGTATATAAGATGGAAAAATAGAGATGTACTCGAGTTCCAAAATCTAAAAGACTATTACCTGTATTGTAAACCCCAAAGAAGAAGTGTAGGATGCAGAAACCAAATTTGTTGGAATTAAGACCCCAGGCAAAAACATGATCCATTAACCTTTTCAAAGTAAATACTAAATATTATGGGAAAACTACAAAAACTCAGGCTTCCTTCAAAAATAAAATCAATACATCTAGCAATTAAGAAACGGAAGGAAATTTAAGAAACGGTGATGGAAGAACGCAAGCTATTATTGTCTCATCCTAGTTTGGCAATGGGCTTCTACTAGAAATGAGCATTTGAGGCTGACTTATGAAAGGTCTTGAGTGGGATTATAATTTTTTGTATTTATTTCCCAATTGAATGAGATTATTTCACCTTTTCAGAAAAGAAAAGAACTAAGACCTAAGCTATTGGGTTGCTAACACTACCAATTGCAAGAAAGAATCTTATATCAAGATGCTTCCCCTCTCCTTAAGCTTTTGGAATAAGGATATAAATATGTTTGTCGAACATGGACCTAGACTGTGTTGGAATTCAAATTTTTTTTCGATAATCTCTCAACAACTACTTAGGGTTTCATATGGAAACACCTGGTCTGGATGCTTTCTCCATCTCATAATTCTCATAAAAAAAAAAATCATGCTTAGCATTAATGAAGATTAACATGATATGAACTTCGACTTGCAAATTGTGACCAGCTAATTCATATATGTTCTAGACGAAAACATATCACGTCATCAAGAGCAAAAGACATAAAACTACCAGTATGTTGTCTCCAATTTTGCATTTAAACGCACAGATAACAGATATTAGTATGCAGAGAATCTAGCAAATTGGTAAGCAGAAACTATTGAATAATACAGCTTTCTAAACATCTAAGCATCTGTAAGCATATTTGAAAGATGGCTACTGGTGGAGAATTATGAGAGAGAAGCACATGAAATTGAAGATGCTAACAAAACCATACAAAGAGCATATAAGGAAACTGGTACCAAGTATGTCATTGGTATGATTTAGGATGCAAGATTCTAGGGTAGAAACATGTACATCCTTTTATGAAATTGTAGGAACTGAAGGCTCATGGGGTTCATCCACAACGCTCCTTGAATCTGCCAAGACTGAACTATTAGTTGTGAACCAGGAGTGCACTCATGACAACCTCCTAGCTAATCATGAAGAGGCATGGGTAGGATCTGCAACCATATCAGTTCCCATGATGCGCGCCATTCTTCAACGTGGCATCTTCTTTTATAAGAAAGGACCCTCCATTCACATTTGGTGCTTCTGTATCTGATATACTTCTTGTATTATCTACAGATGCCTTAGCATTAACAAATGAAACACAGTTATTATCTTCTGGGGCAAAAGTATCTATTGTTCTATAGCTGAAGCAGATGCTTTGCAGACCTCCCAATTCTTGTCCCAATCCTTTGGCCATTTTGGGTTCCTTCTGGCATGTATTCACCCATGCTTCTTCTGTCTCAATCACATCTATTACAAACTTCATCTTCCGGGATTGCTCTTTTAGTTTTTCAATCTAACAAAATAAGAACATGCAAGCATTGAATACAAAAATTTACTATAACTTAACAAATCTGATACAAGAAACTCTCATCTGAATTTGAAATTATCCTTTTCTAGATTGACTTTAACACCAAGTTTCAGGTAAACCAACAATAACAAAAATTTGCCAATAAAACCATCTAATTCTGCCGTTTGACATGGATGGAAGATAGTTAAGTACTCACCTCTTTCATTAGATCTTCCTTAGTCATCTTCTTCATAGCTGCTCTTTTACCTATGAATTTGATAGAGTCTTCTGAACTATGTGTTTTGCTCTTCTCCATCATCATTAACTTTTCATTTGTTTATCCACTGTCACTTCTTCAACTCCTTCAGCAGTGTTGCTCTTAATTATCTTCATTTTAACTAACAATAATGATTTTTATCTATCTTTTTAATGGTAAAGAATACCCAATAAAGTCAAGCAGACCTTGTTTTGAAGATAACGGTGGAGGAAGATCTGTTGGAACAGCAGTAATCCACCTGCATTTACATTCCTTTCATGCCTAGAGAGTTCCGTTGTATGCTCCATCTGACAAAAAATGTAAATTAAATATATAAGAACAGTTCAACATATCCAAACTCAAAGTACAAAATCCTCAGTGAGAAGCAATTTCTTGGTTATAGTCGTTGTCTGATATGTTATTTTTAACTAGAATTATGTGAATTAACTGGAATCATGTGAAGGTGACTGAGTGAGGAAGCACCAAAACAACCTCACACGCATTCAAGTTTCTCCTGAACCTCTTAGAAAACACGAACTTAAAACATTTAAATTCTAAGGAAACTAAGCAAAAACAAGACGTTCGAGCTATAACCTGACAGACTTGTGCAAAAAATGGCCCTGAAAACCTGACATTCGAGCCCAGAAAAACAGGGTTTCACAGAACCTGTACAGCAACCTAAACAGGGCTTAACATGCTTTGTTTTCACGTGCATCATTTCAGCACACTAACCCTTGTCACCCCTGCAAACTTCAGTTTAAGACAACCCTGGCAGGTTGTTGTCTTCCCAACTGTATACCTCACTTCGGCAAATTACACACATAAAACCCTTATGTTGAGATACAAAAACATAATAAAACGAAATAATTTCAGTCCATTATACCTTCCCATCTGGAAGAGACACATAAAGTGTCGAGCCCTTTTCCTTCAGATCTGCTGGTATGCTACCCAAGATGGATTACTTCTCGTCTTGCGCAATCTGATAGGAAAAGGAAAAAAAAAGTTGGCACTAGATCTAGATAAAGTACTAGCCAACACAGAAACTCCTGAGTTTTGACATCCCTTTTCAGCACTCTTTGAGTGGAAACGGAGACCATTGATCAAACAACCTTGATAACTCATAGCTTTTCTTCTTGGACCATGTCCAACCATTCCAAAATACTAGATACAGGCTTGTAGCCGATTTCTTTTGGAATCTATTAAAAAAAACAATTTTCATTAAGATTATATAAGAACAAACACCTCTTGAACTGAGAACGAAGTTTAAATTTTTTAAAAATTGACATTAGGCTTTCCTACCTCTTCTTTTATCCACTCACAAAATTCTTTTGCATTTTTGTTTTAAGAAGGGCTTCATTTTTCCACAAGCATGGTTCAAGGCGAATAAGCTCCTCTTGGTGCTTCCTAATTAATGACAGAAAATATGTAAATAATAATCAAATAAATATTATATCAAAACTAACCATATTTTTTTTAATGAATAGCTACTAACTTCCTCCGCATTGAACAAAATGAAACAATGGGCTTCACGAAGCATGTCTTCGGAAAGTGTGATCAACGTCCCTTTTAACAATGGTTTGCCTTTTAGGATGGTTGATTCATCATCATCTTCATCATTGCGACCCTTTTATCCATTGATATATTCATCAAGCTTATTTGTTCTGCACAAAACCTGATACTCTCTTCTTGAAAGTAGCACTTAGTAATGCACCCCTCTGGTCTTGCATTATTCCTAAAATAGCCCTTTAATATCTTCATGAATCAATGAATAAACATGATCGTGGGATGATAAAAGAAATTAAACAATACATTAACTATGATTAAATTATAAATAAAGAGATAAAGTTTGAACCTTTCAGGTGGATACATCCAACGAAATTGAATAGGTCCTCCAACGCATGCCTCTTGTACCAAGTGAACTGTAAAATGCACCATAATGTCAAAGAACGATATATGGTGGAAAAAATCTTTTCAAGAGACACATTGTCTCTACTACTTCAACTTCTAAACTTTCCATTTTCTCTCGATCAATCTCTCTTTTACATAGTTCATTGAAGAATAAACACAATCTAAAAATTGTCTTTCTTGGCCCATCCGAAAGAAGTCCTCTCAATGCTAAGGATAACACTCGTTGCATCAAGACATCACAATCATGAGATTTTAGGTCAGAAATTGCATGATCTGCCATTGATATGCATTTTGAGATATTTGAGCAGTACCCATCATGTAATTTCAATGAAAAAAGCCTATGAAAAAATGTTTGCTTTTTTGTCTTTGATAAGGTGTGTGGTGCCGCAAGAAGAAATGTCCTAGTACTTATACTTTGAGGATGCAAGTCTGACCTTATTCTTAACTCTTTCAAATCCTCACGAGATTGAATTCCGTCTTTTGATTTCCCTTTCATGTTCAATAATGTCCCAATTAAACTCTCACAAATGTTTTTTTTATATGCATAACATCCAAATTATGGCATAGCAAATTATGTTTCCAGTATGGCAAATAAAAAAATATTGATCTCTTCTTCCACATTTCTACATATTGCGTCATTCTATTGTTTCTTGAAAAATTCCCCCAATCTGTCTCAATATCCTTTAACTTTATCCGAGACTTGACAACATGTCAAGGGAACAGGTTTGTCTCCATACTCTTGTTTCCCATTAAACCAACTTTTCTTCAACCGAAATGGATGATCATTTGAAAGAAACTTTTTGTGTTCCATATAAGCTAACTTTTTGCTATGCTTTAGCCATTCAGCACATGTATCAACTCCACATTTAGGACATGCCACTTTCCTCTTTGTTGTATATCATGCAAGGTTTCCATAAGCAAGGAAATCATTGGTAGTCCACATCAGAATAACCTTTAGATTGAATGTAGTTTTGGAGTGTGCATCATAAATTTCAACACCAGTTGTCCATAAAAGTAGCAATTCACAAGTGGTTGCAAATAGATATCATTGTCTGGCTGTTTTGGGCCTGAAATTAACATACTCAACATAAAAAAATTCTATTGAGCCATAATCAAGGTGGTAAATTGTTAATAACTAGCATGACTGGCCAACAACTATAAGTCAAACTGAGAGTATGGTACGGATTAATCCCATCTGTAGCGAGTGCTAGTCGTAAGTTGCATGGATCCTTGCTAAAAGACGACCATTTATGATCAATTGTTTTCTACACAGGAGTATCTATTGGGTGGCGCATGATTCCATCGGTACTCTTATTAGAAAATGCCATGTTAACTCTTTTGCACTAACAGACATATACATCCTCCTAAACCTGGGTATTATGGGAAAATATCTTAAGACCTTTGCTGGAACACCATTTTGAGCTTGCTCTGTATGAGGATACACTTTCCATCGGGAAGAACAACATTTTTGACTAGATGTTTTGCTTTCATGCTCATTCCTATATAAAATACAATCATTTAAACACGCATGAATTTCCTGACAATCCAGCCTAAATGGGTCAAATATTTTCTTTGCAGAACGAAATGAACTCAGAATAGTATTCTTCTTCGAAAGCATGTCTTTAAGGATCTCTAATAAATTGCCAAAACTCTTATCAGACCAACCATTCATTACTTTTAGACTAAACAATTTAATTACGGCTGACAATTTAGTATACTTTTTGCAACCTGGATACAATGATTTTTCTGCATCCTCTAGCAAGTCTTTCACTTTATCATCAAAATTGCCTGAAAAGCCATCTTTACTATCCATATACGCCACCTTAAACAATTCATGTGTATCCATGTTAGTATCGTCGACTCTCATGGATGTCCCACTCACATTCTCTGGTGGATCTTCACCATGCAAAACAAATGTGTCATATGTCATATCAATTCCCCGATAAACTAAGTGATCAAACACAATCCCAAAACTCAAGTAAGTGAAGTTCTTGCAGTCTATGCATGGACATCGAATGTTTGTCGGATGATCAGAATTAATTTTTGCAAACTCAATGAAATCTCTTACTTCATTTTGATACTCATCACCAGCACTGCAAGTTATTAATTGTGGTTACATACATTAATCTTAAAAATTAATTTATATTTTGGAAACTATGTCATTTGCAATAGATAGTAAACCTGGGTTTAAACCTTCATGTCTTGTCCATAATTCTCTATTGTTCACCTATCCTTTGTTGCTCAATATATGCAGCCTGAAAATGTAACAACTCCCAAGTGATTTTGCTCCATCTATTCATTGTTCCCAAAAATTTTGATGATTATGACAAGGATAGAGAAAAATATGCAATCAATTTATAGTCATGACAAACTAAACTACCAAGAATTCATATGAAAACTGGCAAAAGATAATGAGAAAAGGAGAAACTTACACAGATAGCACAAAGGTAAGGTGAACGTATGATGATATGTAGGATTTCACCACCAATCGAGCGATTTTTGAATGCTCTGCAACGACAGTTAAAGATGAAACATTTCAAACTTGCATTCACTAGAACAAAAGAAAAAAACAGAGATAAAATAATAAATTTTTTTTTTTTTTTATCATAAGTTTTGTTTCATCATAATTGCAACATCTTGTACATGCTATTATTTTATGTGATAGGTGAACACTTTGTGGTGCCATCATTTCTCAATAACTGTTCATATTGCCTCATTATATACGGTCCACTTATTAATTATTATTGATCTATTTCATTATGAAGAGAGCTCAATAATTCCATCTTCTCCAAGGAACCTATCTACGTTACAATAGTAGTTAATGTGAGAGAGCAACTTCAAATTACTATTAAATTTGCCTCTTCTCATCAAGGAATAGCCTTTTATGCTCTAGATGGGGTCTCTCTCCTCATTTCCAATCTCTTCCCATCTCCTTCTGTAAGTGGGAAAAAACCAGAGCAGGCAAGATTAAGCTCGGTTCCGATGGCTATCTAGCCAATACAGTTGCAGGAATTGGAGGTGTTTTAAGAAATGACCATGGTTTTGTGCTTTGACCTTCTCATGTGTCACCTCTAGAGATCACTTTTTCACATAGAACTAGAAGCTCTCCTTGAGCTTAGCTAACTGTCAAGACTACAACAAGTTGGATATTGTTATGGATAAATTGCAGGCACTTAATTAGAATTATTAAGCTGCATGAACCACCTCCATGGAAAACTATTCCATTGATAATGAAAATCAGAATAAAGCTGCTCGCCGTCCCGGACAACACAGTTTGCTCATATATTCAGAGAATGCAACAGAGTGGCAGACTATTTGGCCATGCTTAGGGACTCGACTTTTACAATGTATTTCCATTGGTCCTTTCAATGATGTTCTGTCAGAAGTTATAACTCAGGATGCTATAGGAAAATTGTACATTAGAAAGCATCCTGGCTACTCCTAGGTTTGTGATATCTGTTTAGTTTGTTGTAATGTGGCTTTGTGGATCCCTTATCCCCACCTTTGCTTTGAAAGGGGGGAAAACCAGAAGAATCCCTACACTGTCTGGGTTTTGAGTATGATAGCAACTGATTCCCGTTCCATGTTCCAACTCGGCATATATATCAACTTATCAATAAAATATAGTAACATAACCACAACATTAGCAGTAGGTTCAATTTAATTATGTATATTGGCTGTGAGACCATCTGCAGATGCATGACAAAAATATTTCATTTGCATTAATAGATCTAGTAACAGCATTCATTATTTGGGTTGTGGCTAAGAATGTAGTCAGTTATTGGTTTGATCAAGAGTTAAATACTAGAAAGAGAAAAAATAATAAAAATTATTTGTTCATTTTTTTTTTCATTATCATTTTTGTTTCATCATAAGTGCAACATCTTGTACATGCTATTATTTGACGTGATAGGTGAAAACTTTATGGTGCATTCATTTCTCAATAGTTGTTCATTTTGCCTCAAATGAACCACCGCCACCACTGCCACCACAACCAAAATCAACATCAACATCACAAGCTCACGAAAGGTCCAACCTTCAACCCTGTACTCATCGATCAAGATATCAACATACTCAAGTTGATTTGAGGGAAAAGAGAGTTAGGATCAGCGAAGACGATGCTGCCAAATATTTGAACTAGCCCGTGAGACTTGGTTTCAAGACTAGCGGGAAATAGTTCTGGCTACCCAGACTTTTCTTCCTCATCAAACTACACCTAAATTGAACTTGTTAAAAATTCAACAATAGCATGGAAAAAATTAAGTATGATTGCATGGCTGAAACTCACAGGAAAGGTTGTTCTTAGTTGGTCATAGCCATTTGCTTGGCTAATTCCGTCAACAAAAAATATATCAATTTTAACGCCAAATACCTTAGCTTTCTAGATAAAAACTAGAACTAATAAAAAAAGAGTTTAGAAACGTTAAAATATAGATAAAATAGAATAATATGTGCAAAACAGAGTATTATTGCATGACTGAAAATGGAAGGTTGTTCTAAGGTGGTCTTAGCGGCGATTTGCCTAGTTAATTCCGTAAAGAACAATACCTCAGCCTCTAACGAAGAATACCCCAGCTTGCAATATAAGAACATTAAAAAAGTTCGAAGCATATTGTCAGGGCTTTCCTCAATTACAACTGATGATACACCAAACCGTCCTCTGATTAGCACCGTATACGTATCATGATAATCTCATTTACAGAAAGAAGCAGGCCCGATTGCACGCTCAATCCAGCAAGGCCCAAACATCAGTAAACCCATCTTTGATAGAATCCAGACAGTCGGGTCTGAGTTGCAACGAGCCAGTAAGACCAAAATGTCACAAAATCCCCCGCTCTTCAGGGATGTCCTCAGCATCGGGGAACATATACTAGGGTCCACACGTCATGCGGTTAGGCTCAATACTCGTAAGACCTCTAAGGCAAGTATTTGAGAAATCTACCCAAGACAGGCAGGCTAGTGATGCATTATTTTACTAGCACACAACTTAATACTCTGCTTTGTAATTGTAGTAAAGAATAAGTAGATATCGTTCTGGATCAAGGATTAGAGGGTTTGCTAACTAGCAATAAGGATAACTAAGAGACAACTAACAACCTAATTAAGAAAATATTGGAGATTTGATTTCTTCAATTTAAACTAAGAAAATAACTAAGAATAAAATAATAAAACTTAAGGGATGGCAAAGATGAAAAATTAACTAAGGGTTTATCTCTACACACCAAACATATGCTCATAAATCAATATTCATTAATCACGTGCTAACTCGTGAAAGATAATGCTCAAGATTAACCGTGACCGCACTGCATTAATCTTATTATTTTCCCAAATTTGTTGAATTAAACTAAGTGTCGATTTCAAACTATTTTTTTCATGCTATCTAATCAGGAATCGCAAGTTAGATAACAATCGAAGATCATTAAGTTATATGGAAAATATGAACACTGAATAGGCAATCACAAGTATGATCAACATCTTATTCTAAACCTAGGTTTTTACTTAACCTTATCAATATTTCTTGGTATTTACTACTTGTGAGTACATAATTATAATGATTGGGTAAAACTATCCTATACTCTTACCCCAGATCCTAGCATGCTTACTAAGTTGGCTACCTTAACAAACATACAAAGAAAAATGCTCTATAAAATAGTTAAGCAAAACACAATCACTAATCAACAAGGAAAGTTAAATTCAATTAATTCATAAAGCACATGTTCGGGGCTTCGAATCCACCCTTAGCTAAAGTGAGTTTAACTAAACATATTAATCATGCTTGAATACTAAAAATAAGAAAAATGGTTAAGTGATGAAACGATGTTGCCTGCTGCATGGTGGTAGAGAATGGAATGATGGGGTGCAAATAGTTGGAAGAATAAGAGATTTAGTTATCTTTTTCTTCACGATCCTTGCACTATTCCTTCTGTCGTTGTTCTTTTCTACTATCTGTGTGGGCGTGGATTTGCTGCATTCTGAAAAAAAAGGCCAGAAATGTGTAAGCGATCGAGAGAAAGAGAAACTCAGAGAGAAGCGATGGCTGAGCTAAGGCGAGAACGCGGTCATGGCTAGCGAGAAGGGAGATGGATTGTTTGTGTATGATAGGGGTTAGGGTTTTCTGATTTGCGATGAATAGAAAGATGAGGGATGCGAGAGATATCAATGGGGCTTTGGAGATGGTTTTGCGATTGATGGGTGTGATGGAGGTGATGAAGGGGGTCAGCTGAGATGGAGTATGTGACTGGGTTTGATGATGGTGGTGGTTAAATTTTTTATATAATTTTTTTTAAATTTTTTTACAAATGTTTATGTTATTAAATTTTCATGTCCAAAAATGGATAATCCTAATTCTACGTGAATATAAGAATTTCATTTTCTCGAAAATTGTGTATGACATGCACCTTCTCTTCCAATAGCTGATTCAACTGCAATTTGTAGATTTATTTAGCTGAGAACGGTGTCACTATGCTTTCATAGGAAAGTCCAAGTGTTACCTTGTCTTGGAACCACTTTGCTTCCCATTGTGCATCCAAAATTTTATTAGCCATTTCTTTTTGGGCGTTGAGAAGAACTTTCTTTCTCCATCAATTTATTTGGTTTTTTCAGCTCCTCCTCATTCCAAGAAGAAGCATCCAGTGGAAGGTTTAGATCATGTGAGTACACAAGAATAAGTTAATGACCAATGTTTAGAGAAAGTGAATACTTTCAATTTTCTTGCAACTAGTTACCACCATTGACCCTAGCATTAAAATTGTACAGCTATGACAAAATATATTTGAAGAACGTCAATTAACCTTCTTGCCAAATGACAGGAAAAAAAAAGGAAGAAGAATTCATTATTTAGCTTGGCAGGAGATGTTTGCGTATATTGAGGACAGAAAAGAAAAAATATCCAAGGATACAACCATAGACTTACTGATGTGTTTTCTTGGAGGGATTAAATTTTTTAAAAAAATTTATTTTACCTCCGATCATTTGTAAAACATGCACAAATATATTGAATAGAAATGAGCCAAGTGCTCGCAAAGGAAATAAAGAACAGCTAAAACATAAAAGCAAATAGCAGGAGATTGAAACAACTTCAACAGAGAGAATCTCATCGTCCCAATTGGAAACGAAATTGAAAAAGGGTATCTTTTAGAATTTTCAAAATGTGCCCCATTTCGAAACTGAAAATTGGATGTGTTTACCCGTCAACTTGATGGCTCTTTCTTCCTTTGAATATAGGACCTGTTTTTTGGAGGGTTATTGTCCATTTGGCCTCTATTTGTTTATGTGTATTCTTGTTTGACCCCCATTTATTTTTGTATTTTAGTCTAACACCCATAACCATTTGTTCAATCATGTTGACTAACAAATTTCATCCATTTTTTGAAAAGACAAATTTACCCCTACTTAATTTTCCAAAATAGACAAATTTAAATTCCCAAAGAAACCCACGACCCTCACAAAACACGCACCATCTCTGTAATCACTTTCCTCTAGTCCTCTTCACATTCTCTTATCTTTTTCTCTCCCTCACAAACCCTCTCTCGTAGAAGGAGCTGCCAACCATGGAGGTGTGGAGGAGATGAATATGTGGGTTGTCGCAGTGGAGTTGAATAAATGGGTGGTGGTGGTGGAGGTGAATACATGAGTGGGTAAATGGGCGATGGTGGAGGTGAATAAATGATCGATGGCGGTGGAGTTGAGTTAACCGGTGGTGGAGGTGAATAAATGGCCGGTGGAGCTAAGTTGGCCGGTGTTGGAGGTGGTTAATGGAGCTAAAATGGAAAGTTGAGATGAGAGATTAAAGAGGGTCGGCTTGTGGGAAGAGATAAATTAAACAATCCCATCTTCTCCACTCAAATGCCTCTCTAAAAGAAAAAAAAAAAAAAAAAAAAAAAAAACTCTCTGAAATTGACAATCGCCTCTCCATATCTTCTCTTCATTCCTCCTCCTTCCAATCAACTCGTGGACATCCCTCCCCCGCCTCTTTTTTTTTTTTTTTTTTTTTTTTTTGTATCGACCTCGCAGAGAGATATTCAAATCTTTTCAACAACCCCATTTTCCCCATATCCTCCTTTCAATTGAAATTTCTTTTCTCAACAATAACAAGCGGTAAAGAGAAAAAGGGGAATGGGAGAAGACTTGGCTTAGGGATTTTTTTTTCAAGCTTTCTATTTTAGTTGATGTTAATCTTCTCCTCTTTGTCAGCCAAGCTCATGACGCCACCGCCGCCCAAGCTCACCATGCCATCGCCGACCAAATTTTTTTTTCATTGCCTTCGCAGAGGTCAATGCGAGTGAGGAATCCATCCTCGCGATGTCCTCGGCGAGGGCGATGGAAAAGAAAAAAAAACAGAGAAGAAGAGGAAAAAGGAGTCGATCTGCTTTGATTTGGCGATGAGATGGGAACTTTGTTTCCGACTGGTTGATGGAGAGGAGAGGCATCAGCGCTGATTGATGGAGGGCGGTCGTTGGTCGGTGAATGATGGCAAGATGACTATCGCTTGGTGGAAGCGATGTTGCGGTGGCAGAGATATGAAATGCGTGGAGAGCTTTCCTTGTTGAGACCGGTTTGAAGCAGCTCGTGAATTTGGGAGCTAATGGTAGAGTTTGGTGGGGGATTTGATTGGGCCAAATTCACGATTTGGAGCTAACGTGAATTAGTTTTTTTTTGTTCTTTAACGGTGGTATAGGAGAAAATGGTGGGGTTTGGTGGGGTCTGGTAGTATGGAACATAAGTTTTGGTGGTGTCAAGTAGGCTTTGTCTTAAACAAATGAGAGTGGGTGGGATTGTTGGAATAAAAAAAAACGTTTGATTTGTAATATCACGTGAGCGGTAAATTTGTCTTTTTTAAAAATGGAATAGAATTTATTAGTCAACATCGTTGAACAAACGGTCATGGGTGTTAGACTAGAATACAAGAACAAATGCGGGTCAAACAAGAATAGACATAAACAAATGGAAAATAACTATTTTTATGCCAAATAAGCTAAGGGGCATTGGGCTAAAATGACTAATTTGGGTTTTTAGTGTTAAACCCAATGAAGTTTCATTTAGCTAAAAGGACCTTACCCTAAGAAAAAAATTCATTAATTCGTTTAAGCTCCGTTTGAGCTGACATTATAAAAAAAAATATGAATTAACACTCCAACATCATTCAAGCTCGATTTAACACCGCTTCTCGAAATATGTATTTAGGTCTTCGCCATTAAATATCTTAATAAACAGTCTTTGTAAGGATCATCCACAATGGGTGGTCTGGGACAATGGGCGCTTAAGGTGGTATGGGACAATGGGGGCTTAAGGCGGCCCCTTGCTTGCATCGTGATATCAATAGAGAAATCTCCGATCCCGGTTAACACGTATCTCGAGGCACACACATCAAAATGGGATGAAACTTCACCACATTATTTTTGATATAAATTTATAAATTTTGTCAAAATTTCAGCTCAAACAAATTAATATAAAATTATTTTCATTTACTAGGGTCTTTTAAGTAAATAAATTTTATGAGAATCTTAAATGTACAGTCAAACTAGAAATTGGGTCATTTTAGTCACTATCTAAGAGCATCTTCAATCATCCCCTAAAATAGCAAAAAAACTATTTTAGGGGTTGTATTGAAAAAATACCCTCTCCAATCACCCATTTAACTCTTCCCCTAAAATAACTTTCCCCTCAACCTCCCCCTAAATTTAGGGTGAGGTTAACACCCCTATAATTCAAAATATTAATAAAATATTCAAATATTTAAGTTTCTAAATTAAAAATAAAAACAAAAGTATTTAAATAATAGTATAATTAAAAAATAATTATTCAAAAGCATTTAAATAATAGTATAATTAAAAAATAACTATTCAAAAACATTTAAATAATGATAAATAAATAATTATAAATTATTAATAGTATAATTAAAAACAAATTAATACTAATTTAAACAAAAGTAATTATTAATTCTAATTTAAATAATGATAAAATTATTAATAGTAATTATCTAAATAATGATATAAAAATAGAAGTTATATTTAAATAATGATTAAAAAATTAATTATTAATACTATTTTTTAAAAAATCTCAATTTTTTAAATTAGTCAAGTTTAAATTAATAATAGTATAATTAAAAAAATATCTATATAGTAGTATAACTGAAAATAATAATGTTGTATATTTAAGTTGAAATTAATAATAATATATTTAATAATATTATAATAATATAATTGAAACTAATTAATATAATTATATTAAGTTGAAATTAATAATAGTATAATTGAAATTAAATTGGTATAGAAAAGTTGAAGATATATTAAAATAATGATGAAAAAGTTAAAATATGGGATGTGGTTAGAGTGGTGAAGATTTAAGGAACCCCTAATTAACTTTTATTGGAGATGCTCTAATAAACTAAATGGTGGATACCAAAAGTCTGTCCCACCCCAGTTAGCTTGGGAGAGGAGTAAGATGACCATTGAGTGACCCATTGTATAAAGTTAGTTCCTGAATGCAAGTTAATTGCACACCCAGCTATCACCAAGTTCCACACCTGACTAGACATCAAACAATAGAATTTAATAATTCTAGGGAGCCCGCCTTGGTAGCCTGGGAGGCAGTCCGGACCCTCCCAGGCACGTGCCTGGGAGGGTGTTTGGCACGTGAACCCACCAACGGATCTAAACCTAATCCTAACGCCTGGGAGGGTGTTTGGCACGTGAACCCACCAACGGATCTAAACCTAATCCTAACTCCTTCGAAACCTCTTTCTTCACATGATCCACTACATGAAGTGGCTGAACAACAAGTACTAATGAAAATTTACCATTAAGAGAAGTCTGATCCACCACCGAAGCAGTCGGTATCCGCTTAATATCCACCGAAAGCGCTTGAGGCAGCTCGTATGTCACCGGAGGTCCGTCATACTCTGATGCAAATGAATACTCTACATCTTCTTCTTCATCATCAGGTATAGGAGGAGCCGATACCGGCATCATTCGGCTTAAAAGCCCCTTCATCTACGCAACACTCACCAAAACCTCAACAAACCCTAATTTTCAGAGAGATCTTACTCAAGAACTTGCAAAGATGTTACAAAAACAGTGTCGAAGGAGCTTCTGCCATTGAAGCTCCTTCATTCACACTCTAATGAACAATAATTCTTACAGTGCGTACAGTGAAGTGAAATTTGTGTGAATTAGATCTTGGGATGTTGTGAAGTGAAGATTGAACATGAATTTGAGTGGAACTTAAGGTGATAAAGGGAGAATCAAAGCTTGCAAGCGAGCGAACAAACAAATCTGAAACAAAGAAAGACAGAAAGAAAAGATTGTTTTGTCTTACCAACAGGGGGGGTTCACGTGCCAAACACCCTCCCAGACACGTGCCTGGGAGGGTTCGGACTGCCTCCCAGGCTACCAAGGCGAGCTCCCTAGAATTACTCTAGAAAAATAAGTGCTCTATTGATTTTTTTTATTTTATTTTTATTTTTTTTGTGAATTTCACACGGCTGCACCTATTCTTGGCAGATTTCACATATGAACTTATGGTTCAGAAGTTCTGCATCCTACCATAATTTGAGGGTTAAATATTCGTCAGTTATGCCTAAGGCATTTCACTTGTGTTATTCGTAGGACTGCAATTGTTACATTGTTGATTAACCTTGTTTAGCTAGAATGATGGCTCCTATTCCCTTTTGAGACTGGTGTCCTAATGATGTGGAGTACACAACTGCTTATCTCGATCACGAATGACATGGTTTATTATAGAAACTTGGATACAATGTGCATGTTTAGGTGGTAACAACCCTAGCAAGTGAACCCGATTTTGCTAGAGACAATAATAGCTCCAAGTTCAATTACCCTTCGAGACTGATGATGACAGTATTTGGGCCAAGGTAATATCGATGAAAATTGTATATCTCACAATAAAACGGTATAATCAAGATATACTTTGGCCATAGCCATGACACCTTTGATGAAAAAAGAAGAAGAAGAAAAGGACATAGAAAACATGCAGAGCAAGTCTAGCCAACCTTGTTTGATAGTCTCTTTTGAGTTTTTATGGTTTTTTTTATACTTTTATTCATTGAAATTGAAAAAAAAAAAAAAAAAAGCCTGGCTAGAATTGTTGAAACATGTGATATGTGAGCCGAGGAGACGCAAGCCAGCCGACTCCCCAATTCACTCGCACAATATCCACGCACTATCCATGTTTCACACTATCCTTCAATTCCATGCACTCAGTCTCTTCGAAACAGAGAGAAAACAGAGCAGAGCAACCCAAATGGCAACAACAACACTCACACCTCTAACAATGGCGACACCCACACAACCATTCACCGAAACCCTTTCACTCAAACAAACCAAAACCCTAGTTGCTGACCTCTGTCGCCACTTCTACACCCTCGGTTGGGTTTCAGGAACAGGGGGCAGTGTCTCCATCAAAGTCCATGACGATTCCATCCCCAGACCCCAACAATCACTCGTCATGTCTCCTTCAGGTACTACATTTCTCTCTATCTGTTCGAATTCTGAATACCCCAACAATCAATTTGGACGTTTCTTTGTAAATTTGATCAAAATGGGTTTTTTTTGTTGCAGGGGTTCAGAAGGAAAGAATGGTTCCTGAGGACATGTATGTGGTTTCCAACAATGGAGTTGTTCTTTCTTCTCCTTCGCCGAAGCCGTTTCCGCATAAGCCTCCCAAGTGTACTGATTGCGCTCCTATCTTCATGAAGGTGCTGTTCTTTACTAAAGATTTATATGTTAGTTACAATTTTTTATTCTTTTTGGGTTCAATCTTGAAGTTTTCTTGAATTGTTTTTCTTGAATTGTTGTTGTTCTCTAGACTTGTAATTGGGTGTTCATTGTAAATTTAGTTAATGTGGTTTATTGTGCTGAAATTTTGGAATGCATGACTATCTGATTACATGGATTAGGATTTCCAATTTAGTAAATTGGGGAAACTGGAACTGGTTATGAAATGTTTGATTTATGGGTAACACAGGTAGTTTATGCGAAAGGATGAGTGTGGGGAAGGGAAAGACATGAGTTTGATGTGGAGGTTAAAGACTCTTTTGCATTCCGCTCTATGTATAATATCTTAGACTTCTTGTCAATCACATTTGCAAGTTCTAATCAAAGAAAGGCAAGAAACAGCTTTGAAACACTGCATGTGGGCCCTAAAAATGATGGCATGTTCCTTGTCTTTGATTTATTTCGCTTGAGTGAACCACACTTAGATATGATTTTGCAGGTTCACGAGATGCGTAATGCTGGCGCTGTCATTCACAGTCATGGAATTGAGTCTTGTCTTGTGACAATGATTAGGCCCTTCTCCAAGGAATTTTGAGTAAATTTCTGAACTCAGAAAATTCTACTTGAGAGCATCAAACCTCATTTTAAGTTTTCCTCGTTTCCTTCTTGGCCCTGGTTATATTTTGAATTTACTTTACCTATATCCAAATCTTCCACGTTATCCATTTATTTCGCTTGCTTTCTTTGACATTGTTTCAAAAAGATAGGTTCTGTCATATCTGATGCTACATTGAACATTATATTGTGGTAAAGATATACAAAGGTAATACACAATCAATAATTAGTAATACACAAGCAATAATTAAGATCACCGTCAAGATGAATGATTGAAAATGTTGATTTGAATAAAGGTCGCATGATATCCAAAAAAACAACTTGAGTATTCATATGAGATATCTGACTATATAAGAAGCGATAGTTCATTCACTGTACTATTGTTTCATTTCTAGACTAGGTACTACAAGTTGTTTTTGAGGCCAGTGTGACCTAATTGATCAAGTCTTACAGGAACCTAGAAGAGGAGAATTGAGAGTGTAGAATGAGGGAAGCTTGTCAAAAGGAGGAAAACCAACACTTCTTACTAATTGGAAATTTTTTTTTTTCAGTCCTTGTTGATTCATGACGGTTCTAGGCCGTTATAACTTGTCATCAGAGTTCATTACTTGTATCCATGGAGGCTCTGTTGAGAAGTTGAAAAACCCCAACTCATCATTCCTCGAAGGGAAAAAGGAAAGACTTTTTGGAAGATGGTACACTTTTGCTTTGTTTTGGATGGGCGGAAAGAGTGTTCTTTGTGTCTTTTTATGCTAATTGGAACTGATTTAGTTGTCCATTTTGTAATAGCCTAAATGTTTGTGTTAAATAAATTTTACCTTTTAAAAAAATATTTATAATAAACTAAGGAATCTTTTATACGGATTTTAATATACTCATGTCTGGTCCTTGAGAACCTTTTAGAACTCATGTAGTTTTGTGGACATCTAGAACAAGCATGTTTTACTAAAGCTTGATGAGTACTGCACTTAGCATTCGTACCTCAAGTATTTTGCCCCCAATCCTTTAGATTCAAATGGGACCCTCACACGGCAAATGTCTTGATATAATGATCAAACTAATCAAATTTAGCTTCTTCTTCGTTTTTCTTTCCTTGTAATAGTTACAGTAGTGACCTTTTGCCAGGAAGACATTCTAGTTTTAGTTATTTGCTTATTTTCTTCTCTGTTCTCATTTGATTTGTGTTCAAACAATTTTTATTTTTATTTTTTATTTATATTTTTGCAATTTGTCACTGGGTGTTTTATCTTTGTCTTTGCGAACTGTTTTGATATAAAATTTCAGGTCACACATATGGAGATGATAAAAGGAATTCAAGGGCATGGTTATTATGATGAGCTTGTCGTAGATTAGTATTATTTAACGGCAGTTCTAGTAAGTGGCGACGGTTGTAACCATCGTAATAAACTTTATTCAACGACGCTTGTTCAACCGTCGTGGATCAATATTCTTTTAGGACGGTTCGAGTAAATGGCGACGATTGTAACCGTCTTTATAAATAAATAAATAATAAAAAAAAATTTAGGACCTTAACACCCTATCCCTAATTTTATCGATCTTTTACTCCCCTCTACTGCTCATCCACCACACACCACGATCAGAATCTGACCCACCAGCAATTCTTTTAAAAGAAGAGAGAAGGAAGACATCAACAGCTTGATCGTCCCCAACCCCTCTCTTCCAGAACCCTTTCTCCCTGATCAATCGCAATCGCCACCAACAATTCTTTCAAACTCATTTGATTCCTATCGATGTAAGTAGTTTATGATAACCCTTTAACTAAAAGCTCAATCTTTGAGTGATTTGCATGTTCTGGACATGACACTGCACCACACATCATCATTAATACCATTTGCTAATTGCATTTTTGACAATTGTGTCATAAAAACTCATCTTTAAATGATTTGAAATGAAGAAACGGTGTGTAAATTTTGGCCGGTGTTTTGGCGCTCGCCCAAATATTTCACTTAGCGCGCACAATCTCCTCTCTCCCTAAAACCTAAACTAAACCTAAAAACAGTAGCCCGACCCTTCTCCTCTCTCCCTCTGCTGCGATTTTCCTCTCCATCTGTTGTGATCTTCTCTTAACTTTTAGTTTAAAACCATCTGGACAACCATTCACCTGGTGAGTTTAACTTTTAGTTTAAAACTCATGGATTCTTCTCTTAACTTGGTTGAGGATTTTATGGAATTTTTCTTTCCTTGTGATGATGTATTGTATGACGAAGGAATAAGTGAGGGGTGTAATCTTGATGTGCTCTTATGTTTTTGATTTAATGATAAGGTTAAGGGAGCCTCAAAACCCTAGCTTGCATTTCAAAAAAAAAAAAAAACAAGGGGATCAAATGATGAACCAATTTAAAATGTTTTTAGAGCCTTGATACACTCTTTTGTTTAGGTTCTAGAATGTATGTATTGTTTGGACACATAAAAGATATACACACTAGAAAGTTGCACGTTACAAAGAGAAAAAAATACTACCCACTCCAACTATAAGAGCATTCATAATAGATATATTAAAATTATTCATAATAAATATTAAAAAATTCAATTCGAAACGGGATTGAAAATCTTCATCCCGATCTCATCCCATTCTAGATCGGGATAGGACGAGATCAGGATGGGATTGACCAATCTCAATAAAACCCAAAAAAATCGGGACGGGATGAGTTCGGGATAAAGAGATGGGATGCCCTCCCCTAGTAACAAGTATATTTCGATATTTCCCTAAGTAAAGGGACATTTATAGAAAAGCTTATCAAAATCAAGATAAGTTGCATTTAGCTTAGCCTTTCCTTTGCTTCTACTCATCATTATATTATTTGCTTAGTTAGGACATTGATTTCCAATTAGAATTAGGTTTGCACTTGCAGTCCTTATTTGCACAGTGGTGCAAACTCTTTGGACTGTTATATATCAGTGAAGATCATTGAACATATTTTGTATTTGAATTGGTTTGATTATCAATGTATTTTTTTCTCTTGATGTGAACCTCCATGTGTGACGACTAGGGTAGTCGCAATGGCCTGCTTAGCAAGGAGGAAATTAAAAACAATTTGCACCCTATGCTAAAACATTTTATATTGCTTTTGAAATTGTTGAAAAATATGGTTTCCTAGCTACTTTCCTCAACTCTGCTATGCTCAACTTTGTGAAAGTGTGAATCATACTACATAATAATTTTGACTAAAATCATTTGTATTTATCATAATCGGAGACAGAGAGAACATAAAAGAGGGGATGTAGATTCAATTATTCAAAGATCAAACTACTTGTACTATAAATTCCTGACTTGATTCATAATCAATCACTTTTTGTGAGAGGGATTGAACATAGACATATTTGTAGCATATATCCCTTGCTTAGTCCATAACAATCACTTTTTGGACCTACCATTACAGTCCAAACAAGGAAGGTTTCCCATACTCATTACCCCTTTTTTGCTTATTTAATTAGTTTCAAAGTGTGAATGACTTCATCATCCCCCATTTGGAGCTTCTCCCACTCAATTAATTCATTCCTTGCCAGCACATGAAGGTGTGTTTGTCTCCATTTATCATATTTCCTAGCCTAGCATAGCATATATGGTTGTCATATCTTGTTTGATTTTGTTGACCTAAGTATCAAATTACTAATTTTGCTATTCGTGGTTTATCTCTAGATTACTTTTTGTACGTTTGTTTCGTGGAAAGTTTTGTCTGGAATGTTTATTTTTTGTTTTTGTTTCATGGAGAATCATAACATATGATAAATTCGTATTCAAAAGAGCTAGAAAATGATGGTATGTAGATAATTTATTTAAAATATGGCATTTATGTATTAAAAAAAACTTATGTATTAAAAAGGACCACTGATCGTATTTAAAAGAAATCAACTTATGTATTAAAAAAAACTCGTAGAGGAGAAAAAAAAAAAAGGCAAATGGGCATTCACTACACCAAATTGACATTTTTGTAACAATCCAAAAAATAGTAACACTTTTGAGCTATAACAATTCACAAAGCAATTTTACACATTTTCACAAACAAAATGATTCAATAATTTTATCACCACAAATAGTATGGGCTTACAAGTGATGTTATTTATGGTGATCTAATTTATTGTATCATTTTTTTTTGTAGCTATTTTTCATTTTGTTGACTAAATTTAGTTTTGACTTGAAATTGTTTGGTGGATTGTAATAACTCAAAAGTGTTACTGTTTTTTAAGTTATTACAAATATGCCAATTTAGTGTAGTGATTAAAATGACTTGAAAGGAATTAAAATGAATTCTTAGACATTTAAGTCAGAGTATATATGAGTTGGCACGAGTCAATGCGGAATCAAAAGGCAAATAAAAGACTAATGATTCATATAATAGAATTAAGCACAATTCTAGCTAGCCTTGTTTGCTAGCATTTTCTTGGCATTTTTTGAGTTTTTTTTACGCTTTTACCCCTTATATAGATAGTGTTTTAAAGAGAATGGGTAAAAAGTGTAAAATCGCTAAAAAAATATGAAAAAAAGAACTACCAAACAAGGCTGGCTAGACTTATTATTGAATTAAACATGTATATTTTGCACAATTTTTTCCTATAAACTTGAAATGCAGTCCGATTTTTAATTATTAGTAGAGTGACAAGTTTTGAGTGATCTGCAGGGTGATTTCTTGCAACAGACATCGAGGGGTAACTTATTAAGGCTGAGCCTCTGGTATGTACATCACCTAGCTCTCTAGCAAGTTACGGCATTTGGAATTTTGGTACACATGTTTAATTAAATGCATAAATTTTATTTTATTTATTTGTAGCAATTAAGAATGGAGAATTGTGATGCGAATGGAGCACATATTGACAATCAGGTGCTGACGACTCTGAAAACCAAGCTACACGAGGTTCCTCGGTTAACTGCTGATCGTTCCATCTATAGAGTTCCCATATTGTTACGTTCAGTAAATCCAAAAGCATACACACCACAACTAGTCTCGATCGGGCCTTTCCACCATGGCGACTCAAACCTACAACCCATGGAAATCCATAAATTGCGGTACCTACAAGACTTTCTCGATAGAAATCCACAAAAAACCATAGAGTTTTATTTTGAAAAATTGAAAGGGTGTGAAGAAAGAGCTCGCCAACATTATGATGAACATGTTAAGCTTGCAAGTAACAAATTTGTTGAAATGATGTTAATTGATGGTTGCTTCGTGATCGAGTTCATGCTCAGGGACACGAATTCTGATCAACGAAAAAATCACGACTTTCTGTGGATTTCTCCTTCAATGTCACAAGGTATAAAGATGGATATGCAACTACTTGAAAACCAACTTCCATTTTTCGTTATAGAATATTTGTTCGACCTACTCAACAATAATCCTCATGGACAACTTTGGCAATTCTCCTTCCTTCGTCTTGCCTTCAATTTTTTCAGCCATGACTGCAGTTTGCAATTATGTCTTAGAGACCCCAGCAATAACCGCGTAAAACATTTTGTGGATTTCATACGTACAAGTTGCGTCCCCTCATCTGAAATGGAAAAATACAACCTCTCATCTGAAAGCAAGGAACCAGAAATTGAATTAATACCAAGTGCAACTGAGCTCGATCAAGCTGGAGTCAAGTTTGAAAAGAGTACCAATAATGCGGAATGTTTTTTGAACATCAGCTTTGACTACAAGAAGAATGGAGTGTTGACTATATGCATCCCAGATATTCATGTTGACGATGGCACTGAAATTCTCTTTCGAAACCTTATAGCTTTGGACTTCTTCAATAATTATGAAGGCAACTATGTAACAGGTTATATCAATCTCATGGATCAGCTTATAAATACTCCAGAAGATGTGGCACTACTTCGAAGGAAAGGGATTATTAACAACTGGTTAGGCAACGATGATGAGGTCTCACATTTTGTTAATAAGCTTGCTACATGGACAAGTACAGGTGATCAATTCAACTATGCTGAACTTCGCAAAAATGTGAATGCATATTGCAAGAAGCGGCTGCCTAAATGGAGGGCAATGCTTATGCGAGAGTACTTCAAGACTCCATGGTCCACCGCATCCGTTGTTGCTGCGATTATACTCCTTTTTTGCACAATACTGCAAACTTTTTGCTCTGTTGTTTCAGTGATCGAAACCTGAACATGCTTAGTTATGTATTGTTCTTCATTTCCAATTCTTAAATAATGAGCTGAAATAAACAGTAGTAATCCAAAATTGTGTCTCAAACCTGAACATGCTTAATTGTGGGACTCAAACCTAGGATGTGGAAGACAAACCCACACAGCCAGGGGCGGACCCAGGATTTTAGTCGAGGGGGGGCGAAATAGAAAATACTTATTAGTTGATAATAGTAGTTATCAATGGTAAAACCATTTTTTTTACTGAAGCTAGTAACTAATAAAAAAAATTCAACTATAAAAAATACAATTTTAAGCCAAAATAAGGTCACTATTGATAACCTTAGCAAAGAGCAAACAAACATAATAACTAGAATATATAACTAATATCACAAAAGAGTTTGTCTAGGCAGCCAGACTTTAAAACCATTTTTTAGTCAGGCTATAGCATTTTTACACCTATACACATTCTCTTTAAAATACAATCACAAACGTTATCTATAGAATGGATAGAAAAAACTTAAAACCTGACCAAAAAGTGGCTATAAAGCCTGATTGTCTAAAATTGAGAATCACAAAATAATTAGGATAAGTTCTAGGTGAAGCTAAAAAAATTTTGAAATTTGCGAATCTAATATGATCATAATACAATTTCAAAGAAAAAATAGTTTATATGAGGCTCAAATTTTATACAAGTTGGCTAATGGTATATATTTTCATTGAATTCTATCGTTATTATTTTAGATATTAATTTTAAATATTTTTTTGTTAGGGGTTTAATATTACTTGTGAAAAACAATTCATTTATTTAATGTTAATAAATTTTTATTAAACTAAACATTTTTTAATGTTTGCAATTACTAATAAATTGCATTGAAAATAAAATAAAAAATGCACTTGAAGAGTATTGAACTCAGGTCTTTTACTAAAAGTGATAAACCTCCAACCACTACACCAACAAAGACATGTTTGAATGTTTTCATAAACAATTAACATATTGTATTCTACATTATATAATCGATTTTTTAAGACAAAAATATATATACTAAAAATATTTTAAAAGTTGAGGGGGGGCAGCTGCCCCCCCTCACCCCTTAGTAGGACACCATTGGCCCATTTTTCATTTGTTTAATAATGAAAGCTGAAATAAACAGTAGTAATCCAAAATTTTATCTCAATTTCATATGACATTTACAATGGCAAACAAGCCATGGAAGATAGTAAAAATAGAGGGCATGGCATGCACACGATATTCTCAGTAGATTACGTGAAAACAATCTGCAGACTTAATGAACAGAATTGAGACCGTAGTGAAAATATGCATCAGGTTGAAATTGCATCCATAGACTAAAAGACCACATTATATAAACAAATTCAATGTTGGCGTCCCATTGCAGGCCAGGGAAGACTTGTTATGTATGTATGCATCCAGCTGCAACGCTGAGCTTCTCTTTTGAAATTTAATCGCTCTCCATCACTTTGATAATTAAGCTAAATATGTTCCAAAATTCAACATCTCTATTATGGATGCATAATTCAACATCCAAAATTCCACAGTCTTCCATGTGCAACACAACGGCTACAGAGACACTGTGCGTCTTCGCCAGGGCTTTGGTACCAAACTTAGTTCACGTGATTCATTACAACAATTATTTGTGACAATAAAACTGAATTATTGTATGTTGTTGAAGAAAGTAATGTAATTTTCTGGTTGAGAGAAGTCAGTCAATGTATGCTAGACTTGGAAAATGATTTCAAGCATATAAACCCGCTTATAGTATCTTCTTCAACATCACCATTATGGTTGAAAAAATCCGATTAAATCGACCAAACCAATCAAAATTGAATCGATTGGTTCGGTTTTCGGTATTAAGTGATTTTAATTGATAAAATGAACCTACTGAATATATGTAAAAATAATATAATCGATTAGGTTTTATTTAAGTTTTAGTAACATTTTAGTCAGTCGGTTCGATTTGTTATTTATATAATTTAAGATCGTTTTGTTTTTCTTAATGTTCAAAAGTCGGTTCGGTTTTCAACCTTAATCACTGTCATAATTTTATGGCTCTTACTTTTTGACACCACTAATTCTGTTGAAGCACACCACCACCCCTTACCTTCTTTTCTCTTTTCATAGAACATCAATAGAGGAGCAACACCACCTCGCCCGCCCCACCACAACCAGCCGCACCACCTCTCTCTTCCTTTTCTCCTTTGTTGTAGTTATTATTCTCCTCTCTTCCTCATTTTGCTCTCTATTTTTCCCTCACAGAGGACTCCAGGAGGGTAAATTTTTTTGCCCTTGCAAAGGAGAAAAAACCCAGAGAAAATGATAAGAAGGGAGGGACAAAAGATGGTTGGAGGGTGGTGCGGCTAGCAGGGCCGCCGCTGCTGCTCCGTCCCTGTTGTTACTAAGAAAAGAGGAGAAGAACATAAAGATATGAGAAGAGGAGAAGAAGTGGAGGAGATGGAAAAAAAAAAAAGGAGAGAAGAGGTGTGGCCAGTCGGCGAGCGAGGTGAGGTGGTGCAGTGGGAGCGGAGTAGGCGGGGCAAGGCGGTGCGATGGTTTTGTTGTTCGTGAGAGAGAGGAGAGGATGATAGGAGGGAGAGAAAAATAAGATTTTTGGTTTATCTGGGTGGTGTGCTTCAGCAAAATTGTTGGTGTTGAAAAGTGGGAGCCTAATTTTGTAGTTGATGTGCATTGGGTGTTGTAACTTTCTATGAATGTACTATATATATCTGAAACTATGGATGTATCCAAGCAGTCCTCTTCAATCTCAAGGTTTAATTTGTTAAGTCCCTGTTTAACGATTGTGATTTTTATTTACTTATTAGTCTCATTTATTTTTTCTTAGTGTTGGAATCCATGAACCTGAATTAAGATGGCACGGGAGAGAATTCATGAAGAAAAACAAGGTTTCACTGTCTCATTTTTAATTGAGTTCAACATCATCTTTGTTTTTACGATTAACATATATTCAAAATAACAAAAACTTATATATTAAGTGTGCACTATTCTCTCCCTCGTTCCCAATAAAATATTTTGTTTGTCTATTTTTTATTATGATTTTTGTCTTTTGCTTTAACAGTTGTAGACTCCAAATCTATTTGAAGCGGTTTTTTATCAGAATTTGATATGAGTTTGATGTTTCATGCATGGTTATTTTTGGATTGGTTAAGTTGATGGTCACAAACTAATCCATCTCAAAGCACTGAGTTATGGCGTAGGATTCCTCACGTGCTCATGTGGTGTGTGTGGAGAGAGAGAAATATGAGAATTTTTAAAGGGCTCAACAGATTGGAGCAATCTATCTTTATGGAGATTAGGAAAATGTAATGGATGATGGGTTCAGCTTGTAATCTTTTCAGGGACTTGTATTATGACACATTCACGGTGTCTTGGCATTCCTTTATGTAGGAAGTTTCCCCTTGTTTCTTGTTTCCCTTCTTATTCTTGGCATGCGAAGTACGTGTGCGCATCTTCGTCCACTATACATAGCAAGGATATTGTCCGTAATATAAATACCACGATTATGGGCCCCCATCATGGGCTTTTATGGTGTGAGGTTTTTCTCCAAAATGCCTCATTGCTATTACGGAGTGGACCATTATTTATATTCATAGATGACAACTCCACCTTAGTTGATGTGAAACTATTGAAGCCAAATCCATCCAAACAATCTCCACTTTAGCGTAAATATTTGTCACATCTTACAATCCATTAATTTTCAACTATATTAAGGAACACCAGACCGATTTTCAACCATCTCGAGGAACCACATCTTGATGAACACCTCCACCGGACTGAACACCATCTTGAATAACACGTGGAACACTTTCACCTAGATTGTAAGGAACCCCTTGGCGAGATCTATAACATCCCAATGATCCGCAGCTCGAGGAAACCATCGCCAAGCTCCAGCCAAACCTTCAGCTCTGATACCACTTGTTGGCGCGCTAGGCACGTGAGCATGTCTTCGTCCACTATATATAACAACGATATTGTTTCCAATTTAAACACCACGATTTTGGGGCCCATCACAAGATTTTGTGGTGTGAGATTTTTCTTCAAAGGTCTCGCTGTTATGTCTAGTGGATCAAGGGACGTGCACGTGCCTAGCACCAACAACTTTGTTGGGGAAAACAAAGCAAACAATTACAAATAAATTCTACCAATGAAAGAACCAAGTAATATCACCAAACAAATATTCAATGCAAACAGATAATCAATGCAAAATAAAAGATACCAAGATATACATGAAAAACCCTTCAAAGTGAAGGGTAGAAAATCACGAGGCAAATCCGATCAATCCATTAATCAATAAAAGAAGTACAATATTCTTCTCAAACCCTTTGCCCAAGGCTTGAGGAATACAAGGAGCAATACAAGGGTTACCTCACAAGCGCTTCAACTAACTTCCCAAGCAATGAAAAAATCCACCGAAACAAACGACACCAAAATCTGGCAAGAAACAGATCCAAAACACTCGAATCAACCCCTTCTTCTGTTCTTTCTTCTATCTCAATGGAGGAATCCCATGCAGCCATGCATCCACAGCAGCACTGCACTAACCTATTTTATTTATCTCCGCCAAACAACCCTAACTGTTGTCATTATATATATATTTGTCTCCCCAACATGATAACAAAGTCTGGTCCACCCTAATGGGTTGGACCCAACCCAACAAATCTCTCCCTCCAGGCCATAAGGGGGGAATCATAGCCTAAGTACATTAGGCTATTCCAATGAGCTCTACAGAACTCATGTTCCTCTTTAGGAACCACTTTTGTCATCATGTCGGAAGGATTTTTAAGTGTGAATTCTCTCAAGTTGGAAATAATTTTTCTCAACAACATCACGTATCCAATGGTAACGAGTATCAATATGCTTGGTACGCCCATAACATGTGACATTATTGCTTAGTTCTATGGCACTCTGATAGTCACAATGCACGACATATTTATGTTGATTCACACCCAATTCCTTGAGTAATATTTTCAATCATAACATTTTTTTTCTGCTTCAATAACGACAATGTATTCTGCTTCAGTCATTAACAAGGCAATACACTTTCGCAATCTAGACTGCCAAAATACAGCTTCCCCTGCAAAAGTGAAAAATAACCTGAAGTAGAGCTCTTCTTGTCATGATCACCTGCCATATCTGCATCTATCAACCCTTCCAATACGGCTCCTGAATTACCAAAACATAAACAAATCTTTGAAGTACTTTTAAAGTACCTCAGAATCCATTTAACTGCACCACAATGTTCTTTTCCTCGATTATCATGATACCTACCCACAACACTAACTACTTGAGCAATATCTAGTCTTGTACAAAGTACAAACCATCGCATACATCAAACACCCTACAAAAGAGGAGTATGAAATACCTGTCATCTCATTCTTTTATTCATCAGTGCTATGAGACAACTTGGCACTTAACTTGAAGTGATTAGCAAGTGGAGTGCTCACGGACTTAGCATCATTCATGTTGAATCTTTCAAGCACCCGTTCAACATACTCTTCTTGAGACAACCACAACTTCTTAGTTTTTAAGTCACGTACAATATTCATTCCCAAAATGTATTGAGCTGGCCCCAAGTCTTTCATATCAAAAGACAAACAAATCTTTCTTCAACCTGCCAATCATATCAACATCTTTTCCAACAAATAGCATATTATTAACATAAATCAAGAGAATAATGAAGCTACTACGCGAAAAATATCTGACATGAACACAATGATATAAAAATATTTTTTTGTACCCATGACTTACCATAAATGAGTCAAACTTCTTATACTACTGTCTTGAAGCATGTTTCAGCCCATTAAAGACTTTTTTTTTCAATTTGCAAACCATATGTTCTTTCCCTTTCACTTCAAAACCCTCTGGTTGTGCCATGTAAATTTCTTCATGCAAATCTCTATGAAGAAACACAGTTTTAACATCTAACTGCTTAATCTCAAGATCCGGGCTAGCTGCAAGACTCAACACTACTCTAATAGAGGTTATCTTCACAACGGATGAGAATATCTCATTAAAGTCTATACCCTTCTTTTGTGCAAAGCCTTTCACCACTAACTGGGCTTTGTGCTTAAATATTTTCCATCACTATCCTTTTTTAGCTTGTACGCCCATTTGTTCTTTAAAGATTTTCTACCTTTTGAAATCTCAACTAACTCATAAGTATCATTCTTATATAAGGAAGTCATCTCTTTTTGCATAGTCTTCATCCAACTATTTTTATTTTTATGAGCTAGTACTTCTTACAAATTTTGTAGCTTGCCTTCTTCTATAAGCAAAATACTCTGAATCGGGGTACTTCTTTGATGGTTGGAGCTCTTTGGTAGACCTTTGGCTTCTCAACTTTATCAAGATCTGCAATGGTATGATCTTCATAAAAGACCATATCTTTGCTTTTAACAATCTTCTTATTCTTGGGGTCCCATAATTTGTACTCAAACTGTTCATCTCCATAGCCAATGAAAACACATGGAAATGTCTTCTTATCAAGCTTTGATCTTTGTTCTTCGGCTACATGAACAAACGTTTTACACCCAAATACCTTCAGATAAGAGTATGAAATATCTTTGCCTCTCCACACTCTTTCTAGAATATCACCATCCAAAGGAACTGAATGAGACCTGTTGATGAGGTAACAAGCAGTACGAGCAGTTTCAGCCCAAAATACCTACGACAACTTAGCCATGTGAAGCATGCATCAGACCCTTTCTATAATAGTCTGATTCATTCTCTCTACCATTCCATTATATTGTGGAGTGCGAGGAACTATTATCTCATGCCTTATACCACGCTCATCACAATAAGCTTTAAATTCTTTTTATGTGTACTCAACCCCATTATCACTGTAGAGACACTTCAAAAGTCTATTTTTTTCTCAACCTTAGCATGAAATTGATGGAAGCACTAGACAAACCTGGTATTTAGATTTGATGAAATAAATCCATACATTTTTTGACGTATCATCAATAAATGTCAAGAAATATCTACTACTACCAAGAGAATATACTTCAATGGGACTACAAACATCAATCTAAACCAAATCTAACAAACCAGTTTTTCCTTTTGATGATCTATGAAATGAAACTCTATGATGTTTACCAAATAAACAATGATCGCACAGGGCTTAGGAGGGGTGTCTTTTAAGGAGGAAATCAATTTCTTCCTTACTAAGAGTTGCATACATTTCTCACTTATGTGTGCAAGTCGCGTGTGCCACAAGTTTAAAGAAGTATCACTTTCAGTTGTATTCAAACCACCCATACACAACTTCACCTGAGTCTTGTATAAGGTGCAACACATCTTGCCTTTTGCCACAACAAGTGAAACTTTGGTAAACTTTCAAGTACCATTACCAAAGTAATTCATATATCATTGTTTGTCTTTCATATACCATTACCAAACTTTGGTAAACTTTAGGCGAAGATCATGAACATGACGTACATTTTTCAAAGTCAAAGTGCATCCCATATCAGTTTTGATACATACATCACTCATTCCCACAATCTTGGAGAAACTAATATTACCCATCTCACACTGCCAAAGTCTTTTGCTCTGTAAGTAGTGAAGTAGTATTTCCTTGGAGTAGCGTGACAAGATGCACCGGTGTCAACAATCCATTCACTCCATTCGTTTGCAATATGCAAACATTCACTTTTGCCCTACAAAAGAATAACAACCTGAAACAACAACTGAAGCATATTTACTATCACTTTTTTTTTTCACTTTTCCCTCTTTCAAATCCTTTAAGTAACGATGACAGTTTCTTCTAATGTGACCTGATATACCACAATATTGACAGTTGAACCTTATATCACTTAACTTCGATCTCCTTCTTGACTTATTACGACTTTTATCATGACCATACTATTTCTTATATTTGTATTTCCCCTATTTTCAGTTACAAGTGCTTGGGATTGATTAGTACCTGCAGACTTTCTTGTAGTCTTTTCATTGAGTAAGCTACTAGTAACCAACTCCATGGTAAGCTATCCATTTGGTGCTGAATTACTAACAAACACCACCAACATTTTTCAACTATCTTGTAAGGAGCTGAGAAGTGACAATGTTTGCATTTCATCATCTAACACTGATTACGCCCAAACAATACACGCGGTCAATTGCAGTAAAGAATGGGGTGTCGATCCCACGAGGAAAAACGATCTACAAAATAAGGTTAAGGAAGACAAACTATGCGAAACTAAAATAAATTCTAACAAATTTAAAATACGGAATTGAATTTAATTTAATGAAAACTAAGTTTGAGAAAATCACAAGGTTCCAAGAATCCCTCCTAGACTTCACACGCCAACTAGTATTGATTCGCTATGATGACTCAACTACGTGTTTCACATCCCAAACGACGTAATCGGAAAAATAATCTTTTAATCATTAATATACCCTAATGTAAATGAATTTAAGATTTCACTTCTTCTAAGAAAACACAAAGGTTTGTCATATGTGATATCTTAAACTTACGATATATCCGGAGACAATACCGTAATAAATGACGATCACATATAACTAACCTACCGGAATCAATTAATCCTTAAACATTCCACACATAAGAAAAGCGTGACTAAGCTTATATGGAGAAGAAAAGATAATCACCGGAGTAATAAAAATCTACGAAGAAATCTATGAAATCTCTGTCACTAAAATAACATAAATTTCTATATTAAATAAAAGTGAGAATCATTAAACATCATTATTCATCGTGAACACTTAAAGCGAATCAATTACTAATTTAGTGCGTTACATCTAGGAGTTCACCTCTTCACCTTGCGTGGGGTTTAGTGACTCATGGTGGTGGTGGTCACAGCATCAATCGAGGAGGAATCCATCACTTCCTGTCCGCGCACGAATCCCGAGAAAAGCAGCTAAAAAGGCTCTGTGGTGGCTCTTACAAATTCTCGGGGTGTCAATAGCCAAAACCGTTTTTCAAAAGTGAAAAACAGTTTCTCCCGCGCGAAATTTCTGCTCTCTGCTGGTTCGTCTTCTCCAGCGCGACGCGACCAACTCCGCCGCTGTTCTCCGCTCCTCGCGAGCTTCCTCTCCTCCCAATCGGCTCCTGTACCTGCAAGAACAAAGAGAGAGGGTGAGGGAACAGGGATAATAACAAAACCGCGAAGGAGGACGAGAAACAGGGAGGTGCTCTCCCTGTTTCGCGGTGGTAGCGAGTCTGTCGCGGTGGTGGCGATGGTGCTCGGGTGATGGTGGCGGTGAGAGAGAGGGAGGGAGATGGTGGTGGCGGCTGTGTTATGGACAGAGAGGACGGTGGTTAGATGGTGGGGTTTTTAGCGTGAAACAGGGGCAAGGACGGTGGTTAGAAGGTGGCAAGGTGGTGTTTGGTTAGTGGCGAGAGAGCTCTGTCTCTGCCCAATGGAGGTGGTGATGGTGGCTGGAAAGGAGAGCAAGATCAGAAAACGTGGAAGAGAGCCCCCTTCAAAGAGAAGGCAATAGAGAAACCTAAATAGGGTTTCCCTATTTCCTTGTTAGGCTGGGTTTAGGATTCTAGCTTTCTGGGCTTGGGCTTGGTTAAAGTAAGTGGACCATGCTTATTCGGGTTAGGCTTAGATGTGTGAACCACTCTTTTGTACCACCGCTAGAATCGACAAATTAATCATTTTCTCAAATTTGTCGCCTTAATGCACTTTTATCGTTCACAGCGCGCAGATTCCTACAAAAACATAAAAATTGAAATAATTAGAATAAAATATATTAATTGAAGCACTAACATATATAAATTAAGGGTTATAATTTGTAATAATTACGTGTATATCAAACACTATCTTCATATTTGAAAACCGATTCACTATACTTTGCACCTCATTCAAGTGCTCAGCAATAGAACTACATTCCTTGAATTTCAGATTCATCAACTTTCTAATCAAGAATGCCTTGTTCGCAGTGATTTTTCTTTCATACAAATTCAGGAGTGTATTCTAAAGATAATGGACAAACGTCTCAGCGGACACATAGTGAAATATTGTATCATCTAGTCATTACCTAATATGGCAGTGACTTTTCTATTTAATTTCTTCCACTCATCTTCGGATGCATCCTTCGGTTTGGCATTATCCCCTTCAATCAGAGCATACAAATCTTTGCAATATAAAATATCTTCCATTTTCGCTTTCCATAACACATAATTAGAGCCATTAAGGCTAATCATCATTGTGTTGTTATTTTCCATGTCAATTCCACACACTAACAATTGCTCTGATACCACTTTGTTGGAAAAATCAAAGCAAACAACTACAAATGAATTCTATCAATGGAAGAACCAAGTAATATCACCAAACAAATATTCAATGCAAGCAAATAATTAATGCAAAATAAAGGACACTAAGATATACGTGAAAAACCTTTCAAGGTGAAGGGTAAAAACCACGGGGCAAATTCGATCAATCCATTAATCAATGAAAGAAGTACAATGTTTTTCTCAAAATAATATTAGCCCAAGGCTTGAGAAATACAAGGAACAATACAAAAGTTTCATCACAAGAGCTTTAACTAACTTTTCAAGCAATGGGAAAATCCACCGAAACAAACGACACCAAAATCCGGCAAGAAACATATCCAAAACACTCGTGTGAGTCTTTAACCAAACCCCAATAATCAACCCCTTCTTCTCTTCTTTCTTCTCTCTCAATGGAGGAATCCCACACAGCCGTGCATCCACAGCCGCACTGCACAAGCCTAATTTATATATCTCTGCCAAACAACCATAGCTATATATATATATATATTCGTCTCACCATCGTGAGAATAAAGCCTGGTCCACCCTAATGGGCTGGACCCAACCCAACACTTATCTTCAATACAAATCTTCGTGGTTAGCCATAAAAGAAAATTTGTAAATAATTTTGATCTTGTATTAATTTCATCCACAACACTAACTTGTTATTTATGAAGGTGTTCAAATCACTAGAAAACTCGCATATTAACTATTTATTGGCTTCTTATGGTTATCACTAAAAAATATTTCTAGATGCGCATATATATTGTAATTTCTAATTGTCTCTTTTTACATAAGCTATTTAATTAAATTAAGAAAATCTTTTTTATTTTACCCAATTGAAGCTCTCTTTTTATTAACCTGCACTTCCAGTTAGTTCATGGTTGCTTTTATCCCAATTGCATTGTTGTTGGAGCTGTTGTGGTGGTGCTGCTCCAATAACTTCAATGAGCTTGTGAAGTAACAGGATGATTTGGAGTACTAGTAGAGTTGTTGAAGATGTGGGGACACTCTTGATGATGGTGATGAGAGGTTGAAGGCATGTTTGGTTGATCGTCTTCCAAATCTCTTTTTGTTACTGATTGATCCCATATTGAAAACATGGGTTGGTGCTTTTTTTTTTTTTTTTTTTTTAAGTGAGCTGGGGTTTTTAGGATCCCCGAACCTTATATTAAAAAGAAAAAATGATAATAAAGTTTACAATCGCTCATACGTTCACTCGTTACATCATCTACAGAACAATAAACTTGCTTCAAAGAACCTAATTAGTTCTAGATTCACCTTTTCCAGGTTGGGGAGTAACCTTGCAAAGTGTTCTGCTACTAAAGTGATTGCATGATAGATCTACCATAACTTTTCTTCCTCATAATTACCAATCAATCCTTTATCACTCTCATGACCTGATTTATACCTAATGTGGGCCCCAGGATGTAGGAGAAGTCGTCGTAGAGAATCGAAACACAATGAATTATGATATAGAAACCGTTGAATGCTAGCACTAATCTCGCATCCCCACAAGGTTCTAATAAGCATTTGCATTCTACCTGTATTATCATCATCAGTTACCTGAATTTAGGATTTTTCTTCTTGCTTCGAGAAGACCTTCGAGGAACTCATGCCGTGGGAGGCTGTATTGTGTTAACTTCATGTTCTTCTTCAATGGTGTTTTGCCCTACCTTTGTTGCTTCCGCTTCAATTAAGCCTTTAATTTCGGTGATCAATAGATCCTTGCCTATTTGTGCAATTGTTGTATTCAAAGCATTGATGGATTGGTTGTGTTAGCCAATCCATGGGCGTTGTTGTATTCAAGGCATTGATGGCTTGGGGTGTTATCCAATCCATGGGCGTTGTTGGAGAGTTAGTGCAATCTTCCCCCTATTTTCCATCAGTCATCTCTCGTACTACATCTTCAGTCCGTGGTGCTTTACCTATCCTGTGAAGTGTTTTCCTCGGAGTCTTCATTGTATCTGATAAGCTAGGTGCATCACTCTCTTGCGCAAGACACTCAAATGAGTTGGCAGTGACTAGAGGAGCCCGAGTATGTTCAGTCTCCTCTACAATTGCTAATTGCAAATTGGGATTTGCAACTGTTAAAGCTTCATTAGATTCATTTTGCTTATTGGGTATGGGGTCATTAAGGGCTTCATTTGACATGGATTCATTGGGAGTGCCCTTAGACGTAGACGCATGTGTGGCCTCTAGCTGCGCTTCGATAGTGGGTGCACTAGTTTCACCCAGTGCAGCTTGTGCTTGTTTAGATGCTCTTATAGCGGTCTTTCCGCGTACAACAGTCCATCCTTCTTCATTGTTTTTGCTTAGCGGATGTGTTCTTCCAGTCGGCTTCCATGCGTTCAGTGCAGTCTTTATAGGGATAACATCTTTCATGCATTGATGTTTGGAGTGGCCAAAAACAGCACACACACTTCATTTTGTTGGAATCCATGCGTACTCTACCTCAACTATTCGCGTAGTCGAGTCATTGATAACCACTAGGACTTCTTTTGGTAGTTGATCGTGAACACGAACTTCAACACAGACCCTAGCGTAAGCCTTCCTGGTTCCTTCTTCAGTTGCCTCATCGAGCATGATGGGTATCCCTATGACACTAGCAATCCGTTGCATGCCCTCAGGATTCCATAGGAATAGAGGTATCCATTTGAGTATTACCCAGATAGGTAATGAGGTGAGAGATTATGCTTCCTCATCTAATGTTGGAGACCACGTTCGAACAGTAAATAGCCTGCTTGCTATATGCAAGGAGTCCATCTCTAGAGCTTTGTTTATATCTCCTTCCTCCTTGATTTTGAATACGAAGTTATTGTCTCCATGAATACTCATCTCGAAGTTCCTGGTTCCCCAAATTCTCATTAATGACTCCTTCACAAAACTGTATCCCAACTTTTTTCCGACAAACTGACCTACAATGAGCTTTTCACATTCAACGATTCTATGCACAAGCTCTGAGGTGTGGACCTTGACTACCTTCTTGCCATTTACCACCATAGGTGGGTCATATTTTAGTTTGGTCGAACCAGCATATCAACTTTGCCTCAGTTTTGAAGCCCATGTTCCTGCATTGCCTGGGTCACTGCCTGGTTTGCTTCCTGGATTGCTGGTCGTAATCTCATCATTACCATTGGAGATGGTATTAAGTGGTGCTTCCTGTTGCATGGAGTTTGTGTTCTCTGTGTTGTTCCGAGATAGTCCTAGCTTGAAGTCTTGGATCAGCCGCAATAGATTCTCTTCTTGTTCTCCGTTAAGAGAACCTAGGCTTTGTAACAGAGACTTAGCACCGCTTCCTTCTTCATCATATATGTCGACAGTGGTTGTTGTGTTTCCCCTTTCATGAGTTTGAGTTCCTCCACAAGGGGGGATGGAGGAAACCCGGTTGTCCTGCTCGTTGCTCATTGACATGGATCAATCAAGGACCGCAAGGAGCATTGTGGTATGGCTTGGTGTTTGATGAAACTGAAGATTTAAAATCAAAATTTTGTCAACAGATGTATTCGACATCAGGGACGGAGCCACTAGGGGGCAAGTTCCCCACTGACTTTTTTTTTCTTTTCCCTATTATGCTTACGATGCCGATGAGTCCGTCCCCACCCCTTCATTTATCTGTTCTCCCTCTTCGCTCCACCCCTTTCCTTTCATCGGCTTCCTCTCTCTGATTACTGCAACACCAGTAATCGCCCACCTTCCACTCACTTCATCTCCCTTCCTTTTTGCTTGATTTAGTTCTTTTTCCCACCATCACCATCAACAACCCTAACCTCTCCCTCTCTTTTTTGCTTTGATGAAGAAGAATGTTTTTTAAAAAAAATATATTTTCTCGAGATAAATTCGTATCTCGATGTCTAGTTTTGAATTTTATTAATAGAATTTTTCTGGAAATACATGAAAATTTTGATCCATTAATTTTTCCTCAAGATACATATTTGTATCTCGAGGTTCATCTGTGGGTTATTGTTTGAAAGGCATGAGCCTTTTGATAATCAATGCATTTTGACTACTAGTCCTGGAGGAGACCGCAATAGTGATTAATGATGGGGTAACATCTAATATCAATTTATGATAGGTGGAAAATAACAAATAATCCAATTTTTTTGTCCACATCTAATTTTACATTTTGAAATTAATTTTTGCTACTTAACTTTGAGTAAGTCTAGAGTGCCATGTTTGGTGGTCATATTTTTTTTTTTTTTACACTTTTTACTCATTCTCTTTAAAACACAATCCTAAACACCATCTATAAAATAGGTTGATGTCTCAAAAAACCCCAAAGTGGCCTAAAACTGGCCACCAAACATGGCTCCCTAAAGTTGTTGCTTAACTTTATATACCAAATTGATTTGTCCTCCATATATTTATCTTTTGTGCTCTTACAAAGTAAAATATTGGACTTATTGTCTTCCGCATAGGTTAGATTGAGTTTTGTTTAGCTATTGGTGTTTTGAATAGTTTAATTTTTTTGTTAAAGTAATTTATTTTTATATTAACATTAATTAACTATACACACCATTTTTCCACCCTTTAACAAAAATTCTGGCTCCGTCACTGTCCGACATTAACATTCATTGCTAGTTTACTTTTTTCAAACGTTTTTTGCTACTAAATTGACTGTTCAATTTTGCCAACAGATTTATTTTCATGTTATTCATTTCGTGTAACAAAATGTTGATGTCGTATTTTTTTTGTGGCATAAATCACAGGAGACATTCCTTGACCTTAACAAGCTAAGAGAGGAAGAATTTGATATGGAAAGACAGAACAATTGTGCGAGAACAATTTGGAGATTTGCATCAGAGTGTAGGGTACCATTCTAAGTTATTGCTAACATTACAAATCAAGAAGAGCCTAATGGTTCTAGAACACAATATTTGCAGGCATTGTAAAGGACTCTCCCTTTGGCTTGTCTTGGTCTTGGTTGATACTGGAGAGGACAAAAGAGGGAATGCTTACATATACTATAGGTCAAGCGAATTTGATTATAGATTAACAAAAAATGGCTAAAATATTAAAGGTGGAGAAGATGGGCAAGATTTTAAGGTTTTTTTTATTCCTTTAATTTGGCAGTAGGAGGATGGTCTCGAGATTAATATAAAATATCTAAGTCATTGGATGTATTTTGGTGAATTTTGTTGATTTTGCACATTCAAGACACGTGCATCTAGGGTAGGTAAAATAGTTATTAACCCAATATTGAATAATCAATGTGGTTAACCTAACAGATATATTAGAAAATAGAGTAATTCTAGCAAGCCTTTTTTGGTAGCATTTTTTCGGCTTTGTTTTGGTGTTTTTACACCTTTTGTCCATTTTCTTTAAAACACAACCACAAACACTATCTATATAAGGGGTAAAAGTGTTAAAAAAAAAAACCCAAAAAAGGCCAAGAAAATGCTAGCAAACAAGGCTGGCTAGAATTTTTGTAGAAAATAATGGTTAGACTCAATTAAAATTTAAAATGAGAGCTAAAGTCAATTAGATATAAACTAATGAGAATCAAACTAAAACAAACCCCATATAATTGATGGATAATCGGCTTTGATATTTCTTTCAAGAGTATTATTTGTCATCTGCGAATAAAGTTATAAATAACTGATCGTATAAAAATATAAATTTCTATGTGTTGAATTAGCCTAATCATTCTCAGTGTATATATATATAATTTCTTTTCCTAGCAACTAAGAATGGGTAGTAAAAATGAAGCAAATGGAATTCATGGTGACAAAATGGAGGCAAAGGCTGCAGTCTCTCAAAACTACACTTGAGCAATGTTGCTCCATTAACCTATGAGTGTTACATCTACAGAGTTTCGATAACACTGCACAACGTAAATCCAGAAGCATACATGCCACATGGCATACCAAGACTACAACCCATGGAAATCCACAAATTATGGTGTCTCCAAGATTTTCTCAACAATAGTTTAGAAAATACCATAGAGTTATATATTAGGAATTTTTAAGGATCAGAAGAAAGGGCTCGCCAATGTTATGATGAAGATTTAGTTACCTCACAAGTGATGAATTTGTTCAAATGATGTTAATAGATAGTTGCTTCGTCATCGAGTTCATGCCTAAGCTTTGTGGGTGGGAATAAATGAGTAATGACTTTCTAGAGGACAATTATATGTTGGCAAAAATTGTAGATGTGGACATATACTTACTATTGGAAATTTCGTATTCCCATAATAATTGAGTAAATTGTACGTTATGTAAATTCACTACATAAAGTCTTTTGTCTAAGTCTTTAGACCAATAGATGTCTTGGTTCAATTGTGTCTTCTAAAAACAGGTAAGTAGTGTTTCATTTGCTACAAGTAGAATCTCAAATTGATTATTTAAGATATCCAAAATATTAACAATTTATCATTACCACAACATCCTAGCACACATAAGAAGAGTTTACATTCAAATTAAACATGTTCTTTCTTGTTCATCTCAAAGTCAATTCTTATTTCTATTTACCTGAGTTTTCGTCTTAAAGTGCATTAGCAGGAACAAAGATGAATTTGTTGTATCTTGGGAGACTAACGACCATCAACGTTGCACCGAGACGGGTCAGATTATCCTATCCCCTCACCGTTACAGATTGTTTTCAACAATCTTAAGACAATATTATAATTTGTATTAGTTTCATACTTTCATACAACTCTAGCCAAACATATCCAACGTATTAAAAACTCTGGTCAAATTCAAAGTCTAGAACTTTGGTCAATATATGTTTGGTTTTCAGACTTTGAGTCTGTGTTGTACACTATACGTAGCCATACATGTTCAAAACACTAAAACTCTGGTCAAATCCAAAGTACATACTTTGGTAAAAAAACATGTTGGGTTACAGACTTCAAGTCTGTATCATATACTAAACTTACAATAAAATTTTATTTGTGCAAATTTGTTTAACGCACTGTTTTGTATAGTACGTGTTTTTATTTGTACAATTAATTTCAATATATTGTTTTGTATAGTAAGTTTTAGAGTTTATATATTTTAGAACTCTATCAATATTACTGTTTTTATTACAGTAATCTGTACAAATTAGATACAGAGTTTATAAATTAATGAACTCTGATTAAGATATTGTTTTTATAGTACTTAGTCTAATTAAATTTTCTTTGTGACAAAATTAGATATATTTGTATTGTTACTAAGAAAATAAATTGTGTTTTCTATGTGTCAAACAGAAATATGGGAGATAAAAATGAAATCAGTTTAATTGCCGGGGTGACATCTGGAGTCACTAAAGTTCCTGCTCATGAAAAGTCAGAGAAATTCAAATGAGTTGATTTTACAACATGGCAGAGGAAGATGTTTTACCTAACAACATTGGGTTTGGCAAAATTTCTTACTGAGGACGAACCGAAGCCAAAAGATGGAAAAATTCAAGAGAGCCACAAGGAAATGTTCCTTGCAATTGAAGCTTGGAGGCATTTTGACTTCCTGTGCCGAAACTACGTGTTGAATTCGCTCGATGAAGTTTTGTCCAAAGTCTATAGTACTATAAACAACGCTAAGAACCTGTGGGGTGGGCTAAAACTGTCATTCTCTAGATCCAAGAAATCCAAATTCTTATTCATGAAATGCATGCTGAAGGCCACATCATCATCAAATCTTTTCCAATTGCTGCTATTATTGGGAAGCTCCCTCCCAATTGAAAAGATTTCAAGCACTATCTGAAACACAACTGTAAAGAGATGAGCCTTGAAGATTTGATCATCCAACTAAAAATTGAGGAAGACAACCGAGGAACAGACAAGCACACATCGGTTGAAACAAAGGCACATGTTATTGAGAGTTCAAAGCAACAGAAGAACTCTCACATAAGGAAGCGTTCTTTGAATAATGGGGGAAATAGTGTAAACCTCAAATTCATGCAAATTTTAAAAGGTTCAAGGGCTCTTGCTATGTTTGTGGCAAGAAGATGCATTTTGCGAAGAATTGTCGAAATCGCAAGGTTGAAAACAACGAAGGCAGTCTTCTCGAGAAAACTTATCAGAAGCTCTTGCATGTCTTATTGAAAAGTTACACATTACCGCCAATGTATCTAAGGTTAACCTCGTTAATCATCCTCACACATGGTGGCTTGACACCGGTGCCACCCGCCATATCTGCAGAGATAAGACCATGTTTTCAACTTATGAGAAGTTAAATAACAATGACAATGTCTTCATGGGAAATGTTTCAGTCTCGGCACTTGAAGGCAAGGGAGTTGTGGTATCAAAATATACCTTAGGCAAGAACGTCACGATGAAAGACGTCTTGCATGTTCTAGCGATTAGAAAAAAATTTAATCTTTGGGTTTCTTCAGGTAGATAATAACTTTTAAATAGTTTTTGAGTCAAGGAAATTTGTCATGTCCGAAAACGCAAAATATATAGGGCGTGGTTAACTTACAGATGATTTTTTCAAGGCTAATGTAATGTTCATTGATAATGCAAAATATGTTTCTTATTTGCTTGAGTCCCCTTTACCATGGCATGATAGACCAGATCATGTAAATTTTAAGAAAATTAAGAAGTTGGCTAGTCTAGGGTTATTCCCTAAATTTGATAATAAATTACAACACAAATGCACGGTTTGTGTGGAAGCCAAATTTACTACACAACTTTTTTCATTCAGTACAAAGAAACACTGAAATTTTGGATTTAATACACACTGATTTATGTGATTTCAAATCAATTTCTACTCTAGGTGGGAAAAAATATTTTATCACATTTATCGATGATTGCTCACGGTATTGCTATGTATATTTATTAAATAGCAAAGACGAAGCAATTAATGCGTTTGTAAAATACAAAATTGAAGTCAAAAATCAGTTAAATAAAAAAATCAAAATATTGAGATATGATAGAGGCGGTGAGTATGAATCTTTATTTGCAGAGATTTGTGAACAAAATGATAGTATACACCAAACTACTGCTTCTTACTCACCACAATCAAATGGAGTTGCTGAAAGAAAAAACAGAACCTTGAAAGACATGATTAATGTCATGCTTATCAACTTCGGTCTACCTGAAAACTTGTGGGGGGAAACACTCTATATGGCAAATCGTATTTTAAATCGGGTGCCCCAAAAGAAATTTGATCAATAACCATATGAGATATGGAAATGTAGATGATCATCTTATAAACAGATTAAAGTGTGGGGATGCTTAACAAAGGTTTCTGTTCCACCACCCAAAAGGAACAAACTAAGAGTGAAAATGGTTGATTGTTATTTTTTAGATAATGGCAAAAATAGCAGTGCATACAGGTTTTTGGTGTTTAAATCTAATATCAATGATATTCATGTTAATACCATCATTGTGTCTAGAGATGCAACATTTTTTTAGATTGTACTTCCTCATAGAAAGGATTACATAGAATCAACACCACGTATGACTTCTGAGTCGTCTAGTGTTCCAAAAAGAACACATGCAGTGTTAAATGAAGGGAGTGAACAAAATATCAATTCTAATGAAAATAGAAATGATGACTTTCTTAGATGTAGCAAGAAAACTCGAAAGTCCAAAACATTTGGTCCGAATTTTCTAACTTATATGTTAGAAACAGAGCCTCAAACTTATAAAGAAGCAATATCTACTACTGGAGTTTTTTTTTTTTTTTTTTTTTTTTCGGGAAGGAAGCTATAAACAATGAGATATAATACATTATGCACGATCATACTTGGGAATTGCTTGATCTTCCTTCTAGATATAAACCAATTGGGTGCAAATAGATTTTCAAGTGTAAAATGAAACCTGATGGTTACATTGATAAATACAAAACTCAATTAGTAGCTAAAGTGTCAAATCAAACATGTTCTTTCTTATTATTACCACAACAAATAGCAAACAGAAGAAAAATTTACAATCAAATTAAACAGGTTCTTTCTTGTTCATCTCTATTGCAAAGTCAATTTTTATTTTTGTTAGCCTGAGTTTCTGTTCTAAAGTGCATTAGGAACATAGACGAATTTGTTGTATCTTGGAAGACTAATGACCATCAACGTTGCACCGCGACGGGTCGAATATTGTCTTAAGGACATTGCATCAAGCAAGTCTCAGATTATCATAACCACTCACTGTTACTATTACAAAATGTTTCCAACACTTACTGGAAAATCTATTCATCAATCACGAACCTCATGAACAGCCTGTGGAAGCCCCTTCCTTAACCTCACTATCGAAATTTTCAATCACATTTTGAGCGGACCTCAAGAGAATTATATCATTGACAAAACTATGTCCCATACTCCCCCCCCCCCCCCCCCCCCCCCAAAAAAAAAAAACACCTAAAGGAAATGGCTATTTCAAATTATTACCAAGTGCAATTGAGCTCCATGAGGGTGGAATAAAGTTAGTTAAGAGTGATCGTTAGGAGCGTCCTTTTAACATCAATTTTTACTGAAAATGAAGTATTGAGACCCTGCTCACTTTCCCAAAAAAAAAAAAAATGGAGTGTTGTGTATTCCATGTTTGAGATTTCAAATGTCTCAATTTTAGGCAGCCAGGTTTTATAGCCATTTTTTGGTTAGGTTTTGGATTTTTTTACATTTCTATCTCTTCTATAGATAATGTTTGTGGTCGTATTTTAAGGAGAATGAGTAAAAATCTAAAAATACTCAAGTCTGACCAAAAAAATGACTTTAAAGGTTGGCCAAATGATACTGAATTTCTCTTCCGAAATTTTGGTATCCTGATCTGTACTATGCTCAACTTTGCGAAAATGTTAATGCATACTAGGAGAAACCATGGCATGTCTGGAGAGCAACACTTAAGAGAGCAGTCCATGGTCTAAGCATCTGTTATTGCTGCATTTATACTGCAAGCTAGTCTGCACCATGGTACAAACTATTTTCTCCATCATTTCATTGAAAGGTTGATCAGGCATGCTCTGTAATTGACTTGCTTCGAATATTAAGAGTATTGTTTTCTATTTAATTTTTATTTTAAATAGCTATTATGCAGTGCTTCAAATTTCATAAAACTGAAGTGATCAATCAAAATTTGTTCTTCTGTTATTTCATTAAAATTGTGACTTCTTTTCATATTAACTTATCTACTCTCGAAGAATTATATTTTTTGAATAAAATTAGGCTATTAAGTTGAATTAATGACTGATCCCGTAGGTCAGAGTGTCATTTGGTGGACTATATCTATCCCAAGTTTAATGGCATTTTTCTATGGTTGGGCATTTTTTCCCGATATACTGAAACCGAACGGGAACCATGCCATATCGACACGGTCTCAGGCCGAACCAATTTTTTTTTGCTAGTTTCGAATCGGTATGACTCCGATTCTGCAATATGAAAGCCCTAAAGAAGGATTTGAATATCTGTAACCCACCAACAGGGAAGTTATGCAACAGCAGGGAATGAAATTTTGGTGGTGTTATATATTGACATGTGCTCTTCTCTATCAAAGCTAATTGAGTAGGGGGTTTGCTCAAGTGTCAATGTGTTTTGCAAATATTTGTCTTCTATATATTATTTTCTGCTGTGGGCTACGATGATTTAAGTTGCAGGTTTGGACTGAAACAAGACGGCAGCAACTAAATGACACCATTACTTTTGCTAAAGTACACTATCGCACTACTTTTTTTTGGATCTGCTAAAGGACACCATCACCCCCACCTTCTCTTCTTTCTTCACAAGAGCAACAACACCGCCGCCACTGACTGTACAACCATGCCCTGTCCACCGCCTGCCACACCACCTTTCATCTCTTCCTTTTTCCCTTTGTTCTTGTTCTTCTTCTTTCTTCATTTTCTTTTTCTCCCCTACTGTTGTTCCTGAGAAGAAAGAAGAAGAAGAGAAAGATATGATAAAATAAAAGAAGAAGAAGAGGAAGAGGAGAAGGAAAAAAACGAAGAAGAGAAGAAAAATGGAGAAAAAGAGGTGTGGGAAATGAGCCAGATGCTCGCAAAGGAAAAAAAGAACAGCTAAAACATAAAAGCAAATAGCAGGAGATTGAAACAGCTTCAACAGAGAGAATCTCATCGTCCCAATTGGAAACGAGATCGAAAAAGGGTATCTTTTAGAATTTCCAAAATGTGCCCCATTTCAAAACTGAAAATTGGATGTGTTTACCCGTCAACTTGATGGGCTCTTTCTTCCTTTGAATATAGGACCTGTTTTTTGGGGGGTTATTTTCCATTTGGCCTCTATTTGTTTATGTGTATTCTTGTTTGACCCCCATTTATTTTTGTATTTAGTCTAACACCCATGACCATTTGTTCAACCATGTTGACTAACAAATTTCATCCATTTTTTGAAAAGACAAATTTACCCCTACTTAATTTTCCAAAACAGACAAATTTTAATTCCCAAAGAAACCCACAACCCTCACAAAACACGCACCATCTCTGTAATCACTTTCCTCTAGTCCTCTTCACATTCTCTTATCTTTTTCTCTCCCTCACAAACCCTCTCTCGTAGAAGGAGCTGCCAACCATGGAGGTGTGGAGGAGATGAATATTTGGGTTGTGGCAGTGGAGTTGAATAAATGGGTGGTGGTGGTGGAGGTGAATACATGAGTGGGTAAATGGGCGATGGTGGAGATGAATAAATGATCGATGGCGGTGGAGTTGAGTTAACCGGTGGTGGAGGTGAATAAATGGCCGGTGGAGCTAAGTTGGCCGATGTTGGTGGTGGTTAATGGAGCTAAAATGGAAAGTTGAGATGAGAGATTAAAGAGGGTCGGCTTGTGGGAAGAGAGAAATTAAACAATCCCATCTTCTCCACTCAAATGCCTCTCTGAAAGAAAAAAAAAAAAAAAAACTCTCTGAAATTGACAATCGCCTCTCCATATCTTTTCTTCATTCCTCCTTCCAATCAACTCGTGGACATCCCTCCCTCGCCCCTTTTTTTTTTTTTTTTTTTTTTTGTATCAACCTCGCAGAGAGATATTCAAATCTTTTCAACAACCCCATTTTCCCCATATCCTCCTCTGAATTGAAATTTCTTTTCTCAACAATAACAAGTGGTAAAGAGAAAAAGGGGAATGAGAGAAGACTTGGCTCAAGGATTTTTTTTCAAGCTTTCTATTTTAGTTGATGTTAATCTTCTCCTCTTTGTCGGCCAAGCTCACCATGCCATCGCCGACCAAATTTTTTTTCATTGCCTTCGCAGAGGTCCATGCGAGTGAGGAATCCATCCTCGCGTTGTCCTCGACGAGGGCGATGGAAAAGAAAAAAAAACAGAGAAGAAGATGAAAAAGGAATTGATCTGCTTTGATTTGGCGATGAGATGAGAACTTTGTTTCTGACTGGTCGATGGAAAGGCATCAGCGCTGATTGATGGATGGCGGTCGTTGGTCGGTGAATGATGGCAAGATGACTATCGCTTGGTGGAGGCAATGTTGCAGTGGCAGAGATATGAAATGCGTGGAGAGTTTTCCTTGTTGAGACCGGTTTGAAGCAGCTTGTGAATTTGGGAGCTAATGGTAGATTTTGGTGGGGGATTTGATTGGGCCAAATTCACGATTTGGAGCTAATGTGAATTACGAGTGTGAAAGACTTTAAATCTCATGGATTTTAAAATATTTCAAAGGAGTTTACAGAATCCACTGAACTTTGATGTATTTTAAGTGACTGGATTTTGTGAATTTTACAGAATCCACTGGATTTTGATGGATTTTTATTATTGGATTTTGATGGATTTTTATTATTGGATTTTAATATTTCAAAGCAGCAATTTCCATGTCCAGTTCTCCCCAAGCCTGAGACATATCACAGACAGACCTAAAACACAGAGGGCAGGCATACCTGAAATCTCATCAAAGTAAGATATTGGAAAGGAATTCAACTAAGAAGCGTAGTATGAGTGAAGAGAACACTCACTGCAAGTGCTGCTAAATTTCCTTGAGACAACTCACATGCATGGTATGCCCACATGGCAAGACACTCCCATCATTTGTTGACTCAAATAAATACTGCATTATCCCATTTAAGATTCACATGTCACAAAAGGGTGTGAATTCAAAGAACATCGAGAGGCAAGATGGAATTAAAATTGGATAGCGTAGATGTTACCTCAAAACAAATGGGACAGGCATGGTGCATCGCCCCTTCAACACAAGGATGGTTGTTCTCAAGTAGTATGGAGTTACAACAACCTTCATGAGGAAACCACGCACAAACCTTCATGAAGTGGGCTTTGCTGAATGAACAAAGGATCAAGGGATGAACTCCTGATAATCCTCTTTGCCCAAACCACCGTACTGAAAACTTAAAACTAGAAGTGAATGCAAAATACAAGTAGAATCGACTAATTTCATACAAAGAACAACATTTGTGACAATGTCTCATTTTCCCTATTTTTGTTACCAGCCAAAACACATCCCAAGAAAAAACCATAGCATTATACAATACAAAGAGCAGAACTTGAAAAGGAATCTTACGACCCCAAACACCAAGTCTTATAAACATGCATTAAACAATCAAAATCATGCATTGAAAACTTAAAATTTTAACAAAATCCCATATTAAAAAATCATCAGCAATATGTGAAAAGGTTCTCATTGCCTGAAATCACCCCTTCCCCATTCAAACTTTCCCACATCTAACAAAAAAAAACATACAAACCTGATAGCACTGGACAAAGTTGTAGACGCTTGGCGTTTGGAGATCAAAGAAACCAGTCGAAGATTTGAATTGGAAAAAGGCAACTGATCGTGAACCTGCAAACACCCACATTCAAGATGATTTAAATAAACAAATTACAGTAAAATGTGAACCTAAATCCGAAACAAAATTTAGCGAGCACCCCATGATGAGTGGTTGAAAGGGGGAGAAGAATGGGTTGAAAGGGAGGGATTTACGTTCAGAGATGAGTGTCTTTTGGAAGACGGGAGAAGATGGGTTGGGCTAAGAAGAGAAGAAGAAGAAGAAGAAGATGGAAGAAGGTGTTTTGTTGTGTGAAGACTTCCTGCAAGTACGCCTCCGCTCTCCATTCTTCTTCCTTTCTTTCGTCTGTGTTTGTTTGATTTCGATCGATTGAGGCGAAATGGTAATTGGGAAGGAAGAAGTTATTCTCTGAAGAAAAGGGGAAGAAGAAGATGAGAAGATGGAGGTGAAGCGAGCAGGTGTGGTTGTTTTCTTTTCTTTTGGCTCCGAATTGGATCGGAGATTGATTTCGATTACCCTGCAAGCCCCAGCAGTAGTGGGTACGCACAGTGTTGGTTGGAGAGGAAAGAGAGAAATTGAAATCCGAGGGGAAGAGGCAAATTTGAAAAGGGTTTTGATATTTATACCTTTCACACATAAATCCTTTAAAGTCTATCAAGTCAACAAATCCATCAAAATTCACTTTTTTTTTAATACCCCTAATTTTGGTGGACTTTTGAAAATCATGAATTGAATACCCCACGATTTTAATGGATTATAAAACAATCATTTAAAATCTATATTTGAATACCCCTAAATTTCATTGTATTGTTTTAAATCCTTAATTGAATACCCCTATATTTTAATGGAGTTTAAAATCTTTCACACTCTATTAAAGTCCATGATTGAATACCCCCTATTAGTTTTTTTGTTCTTTAATGGTGGTATAGGAGAAAATGGTGGGGTTTGGTGGGGTCTGGTGGTATGGAACATAAGTTTTGGTGGTGTCAAGTAGGCTTTGTCTTAAACAAATGAGAGTGGGTGGGATTGTGGGAATAAAAAAACGTTTGATTTGTAATATCACGTGAAAGGTAAATTTGTCTTCTTTTAAAATGGAATAGAATTTGTTAGTCAACATCGTTGAACAAACGGTCATGGGTGTTAAACTAGAATACAAGAACAAATGCGGGTCAAACAAGAATAGACGTAAACAAATGGGAAATAACTATTTTTCTGCCAAATAAGCTAAGGGGCATTGGGCTAAAATGACTAATTTGGGCTTTTAGTGTTAAACCCAATGAAGTTTCATTTAGCTAAAAGGACCCTACCCTAAGAAAAAAAATTCATTAATTCGTTTAAGCTCCGTTTGAGTTGACATTTTCAGAAAAAAAAAATATGAATTAACACTCCAACATCATTCAAGCTCGATTTAACACCGCTTCTCGAAATACGTATTTAGGTCTTCGCCATTAAATATCTTGATAAACAGTCTTTGTAAGGACCATCCACAATGGGTGGTCTGGGACAATGGGCGCTTAAGGTGGTATGGGAGTGGGACAATGGGGGCTTAAGGTGGCCCCTTGCTCGCATCGTGATATCTAGGGGTGGGCACGGTCCGAATCGGTTCCAAATTTGGAGGAACCTAACTCGAACCGTTTAAAAATAACGGATCCGGTCCGGTCCAAATCCCCTCATTTTGAACATTGGAACCGAACCTAACTCGAACCGTTTGAAACGGTCTGATTCCTACTGTTCCTACGGTTCCAAATCACAGATAGAATGGAATCTAATAACAAGTTTCTCTGCTTCTTTATCACTACTTAGTGATAGCAGTTTACACTTCTCTGCTTCTACAAATATGAATAAGTGAATGACCACACAGTTTACACTTTACACTTCTCTGCTTCTACAAATATGAATAAGTGAATAACCACACTTCTACAATTTACACTTCTCTGCTTCTACAATTTACACTTCTAACAGTTTGATGTTGAATTGCTAAAAATAAGGTGATTTCTGGTTCAACTTTGACACTGATGGGTTCATCTATTGAGCTTCTTCTGCTGTGCATCTAGTCTGGCAGTCACTGGTGTTGCACAGCGATGGTCAAAACCCCTCAAAGCAGTGGCCTGGAATTAAAACCAAGATTAGATAAGTAAAAAAAGAAACTCTAGTGCAGGAAAATAATGTGCAAAGATTGGTGGATTGTCTCCAACGCTTACAGCCTTCTGAACTGCTTCATCAGTCACTCTGGAAGATGATCCCCAAAGTAGATTGCAGATGAGAAAGTGGAACCAACAATCACCGCAGATACCCCACTATAAAACCCACCAAGTCCTTTAGTCTGGAAGGTCTTGGCAATGGCGTCGAAGCTTCCTTTGTACAGCTCTGATGCACCTTGAGCTTGGAGCTTAGTTTTGATGGTGTCGAGTGGGTGGAGACAAACATAAGTGAATGCGCCTACAATTCCTCCTGCAGAGGAGCCGAGAAGAGCCTTTTCGAGGACGGAGAGATTCTGCTTGGTGATAAGTGTGGAGGAGGAACTTGATTTGGATGTGGTGGGTTTGGGGTTTGGTTGAGATGAGAGAGATATGGAGGTTGAAGAGAAATTGAGATTAGGGTTTGATGGGGAAGAGGAGAATGAGAGGAGGATTTGGTTGAAATTGTCGAAGAGACTGTCGAAATCGACGAGGCTGCGATGGTGATCGAGAGTGTCTGAGTTGGAAGGTGGTGGAAGACCAATGGAAGCACAGAGTCTCGCTTCCATTTTTTTTCTTTTGGGAGTTCAGTTTTAGAGTTGTGGTGTATATTCTCCTATTCAGAACTTGTGAATGAAATTGAATCGACCTGGATTCTAATGAGACCACACAGTAGTATTAAAGAGTAAAGAGTCTTAGACTCTTAGTTCCATATTTAGGTTTTTACAACTAATGTGATTTGAAACGGGTCCAACCCGGACCGTTTCATTTTTAAAAATAGGAACCAGGACCGGACCGTTTTATAACGGACCCGGACCGATCTGAACCGTATCTAAAAACTCATAATTAAAATCCGGACCGTTTAGAGCAAAACGGTCTGGTTCGATTTGAACCCGCGGATCGTCGACCCGTTTGCCCACCCCTAGTGATATCAATATCAATAGAGAAATCTCACGATCCCAATTAACACATATCTCGAGGCACACATATCAAAACGGGATGAAACTTCACCACATTGTTTCTGATATAAATTTTGTCAAAATTTTCAGCTCAAACAAATTAATATAAAATTATTTTCATTTACTAGGGTCTTTTAAGTAAATAAATTTTATGAGAATCTTAAATATACAGTCAAACTAGACATTGGGTCATTTTAGTCACTATCTAAGAGCATTTCCAATCATTCCCAAAGCTATTTTAGGGGTTGTATTGAAAAAATACCCTCTCCAACCATCAATTTAACTCTTCCCCTAAAATAACTTTTCCCCCAACCTCCCCCTATAATTCAAAATATTAATAAAATATTCAAATATTTAAGTTTCTAAATTAAAAATAAAAACAAAAGTATTTAAATAATAGTATAATTAAAAAATAATTATTCAAAAGCATTTAAATAATAGTATAATTAAAAAATAATTATTCAAAAGCATTTAAATAATGATAAATAATTAATAGTATAATTAAAAACAAATTAATACTAATTTAAACAAAAATAATTATTAATTCTAATTTAAATAATGATAAAATTATTAATAGTAATTATCTAAACAATGATATAAAAATAGAAGATATATTTAAATAATTATTAAAAATTTAATTATTTTTACTATTTTTAATAAACTTTCAATTTTTAAAATTAGTCAAGTTTAAATTAATAATAGTATAATTAAAAAAGTATCTATATAGTAGTATAGCTGAAAATAATAATGTTATATATTTAAGTTGAAATTAATAATAATATATTTAATAATATAATTGAAACTAATTAATATAAATATATTAAGTTGAAATTAATAATAGTATAATTGAAATTAAATTGGTATAGAAAAGTTGAAGATATATTAAAATAATGATAAAAAATAAAAATAGGAAATGTGGTTAGAGTGGTGAAGATTTAAGGAACCCCTAATTAACTTTTATTGGAGATGCTCTAATAAACTAAATGGTGGATACCAAAAGTCTGTCCCACCCCAGTTAGCTTGGGAGAGGAGTAAGATGACCATTGAGTGACTCATTGTATAAAGTTAGTTCCTGAATGCAAGTTAATTGCACACCCAGCTATCACCAAGTTCCACACCTGACTAGACATCAAACAATAGAAAAATAAGTGCTCTATTGATTTTATTTATTTATTTATTTATTTTTATTTTTTTTGTGAATTTCACATGGCTGCACCTATTCTTGGCAGATTTCACATATGAACTTATGGTTCAGAAGTTCTCCATCCTACCATAATTTGAGGGTTCAATATTCGTCAGTTATGCCTAAGGCATTTCACTTGTGTTATTCATAGGACTGCAATATTTACATTGTTGATTAACCTTGTTTAGCTAGAATGATGGCTCATGTTCCCTTTTGAGACTGGTGTCCTAATGATGTGGAGTACACAGCTGCTTATCTCGATCACGAATGACATGGTTTATTATAGAAACTTGGATACAATGTGCATGTTTAGGTGGTAACAACCCTAGCAAGCTAACCCGATTTTGCTAGAGACAATAATAGCTCCAAGTTCAATTACCCTTCGAGACTGATGATGACAATATTTGGGCCAAGATAATACCGATGAAAATTGTATGTCTCTACGGTATAATCAAGATATACTTTGGCCATAGGCATGACACCTTTGATGAAAAAAAGAAGAAGAAAAGGACATTGAAAACATGCAGAGTAAGTCTAGCCAACATTGTTTGCTAGTCTCTTTTGAGTTTTTTATGGTTTTTTTATACTTTTACCCATACTCTTCGAAAACAAAACCACTTGTAAAAGAGGTGAAATTGAAAAAAAAAAAAAATAAATAAAAAAGGGCCGGCAAACACGGTTGGCTAGAATTGTTGAAACATGTGATATGTGAGCCGAGGAGACGCAAGCCAGGCGACTCCCCAATTCACTCGCACAATATCCACACACTATCCATGTTTCACACTATCCTTCAATTCCATGCACTCAGTCTCTTCGAAACAGAGAGAAAACAGAGCAGAGCAACCCAAATGGCAACAACAACACTCACACCTCTAACAATGGCGACACCCACACAACCATTCACCGAAACCCTTTCACTCAAACAAACCAAAACCCTAGTTGCTGACCTCTGTCGCCACTTCTACACCCTCGGTTGGGTTTCAGGAACAGGGGGCAGTGTCTCCATCAAAGTCCATGACGATTCCATCCCCAGACCCCAACAATCACTCGTCATGTCTCCTTCAGGTACTACATTTCTCTCTATCTGTTCGAATTCTGAATACCCCAACAGTCAATTTGGACGTTTCTTTGTAAATTTGATCAAAATGGGTTTTTTTTTGTTGCAGGGGTTCAGAAGGAAAGAATGGTTCCTGAGGACATGTATGTGGTTTCCAACAATGGAGTTGTTCTTTCTTCTCCTTCGCCGAAGCCGTTTCCGCATAAGCCTCCCAAGTGTACTGATTGCGCTCCTATCTTCATGAAGGTGCTGTTCCTTACTAAAGATTTATATGTTAGTTACAATTTTTTATTCTTTTTGGGTTCAATCTTGAAGTTTTCTTGAATTGTTGTTGTTCTCTAGACTTGTAATTGGGTGTTCTTTGTAAATTTAGTTAATGTGGTTTATTGTGCTGAAATTTTGGAATGCATGACTATCTGATTACATGGATTAGGATTTCCAATTTAGTAAATTAGGGAAACTGGAACTGGTTATGAAATGTTTGATTTATGGGTAACACAGGTAGTTTATGCAATTGAAAGGATGAGTGTGGGGAAGGGAAAGACATGAGTTTGATGTGGAGGTTAAAGACTCTTTTGCATTCCGCTCTATGTATAATATCTTAGACTTCTTGTCAATCACATTTGCAAGTTCTAATCAAAGAAAGGCAAGAAACAGCTTTGAAACACTGCATGTGGGCCCTAAAACTGATGGCATGTTCCTTGTCTTTGATTTATTTCGTTTGAGTGAACCACACTTAGATATGATTTTGCAGGTTCACGAGATGCGTAATGCTGGCGCTGTCATTCACAGTCATGGAATTGAGTCTTGTCTTGTGACAATGATTAGGCCCTTCTCCAAGGAATTTCGAGTAAATTTCTGAACTCAGAAAATTCTACTTGAGAGCATCAAACCTCATTTTAGGTTTTCCTCGTTTCCTTCTTGGCCCTGGTTATATTTTGAATTTACTTTACCTATATCCAAATCTTCCACGTTATCCATGTATTTTGCTTGCTTTCTTTGACATTGTTTCAAAAAGATAGGTTCTGTCATATCTGATGCTACATTGAACATTATATTGTGGTAAAGTGTCACAGTTGTGACTTGGAGCTAAGAAGGAAAGACAAATTGAATGAAGAAATCTCTATTGAATACAGAAAAAGGAAGAACAAGCTACTGCTCAGACTGATTATCAAGTCTGGCCTTTCTATTACAAATTTCTTCTCTGCTATTCTGTTCTTTCTCACCTCTATTTAACTATAGTGATCTGTAACAGAATTTCAAATGAACCCCTAAGATTATTACACGTGTTCGGCCCTGATGAATTTATAACAACCTGACCAGGTAAAGTTACTCTATTGCCCTTAGTTCAAACTCAAACTATTTGAATTTGGCGCTCTTTGGCGCCTTTTGTCTTTTGTATTTTCAACTTTTGGGTTTTGCAATTCCAACTCTCTTGAATATGTGACAATGCCAATTCCTTCGAAAGGATCCTTGTCCTCAAGGATTGAAATGAGGAAAGGTAGCGTGAATGTGCGTCCAGTCCTCCCACGTGGCATCGGTTGGAGCGGAGTTTGACCAATGAATCAGGACCTGAGTAACGACTTTGTTGTGACGGGGAATAAGACGGCGAGCCAAGATGGCCACTGGTTCAGCACGAAATTATCCAGAGTGGTCAACTAGTGGCAGGACAGGTGAGGCGACAGTGTTGGTTCCAATCTTCCGTTTCAATTGTGAAACATGGAAGACAGGGTGAACTCTAGAGCTTGCTGGCAGACTCAATTTGTATGCAACCGCACCGATGCGCTCTATAATTTGGAAAGGACCATAGAATCTAGCTGACAATTTGAGATTGTGGCGAAGAGTCACTGAAGTTTGGTGATATGGCTGTAAACGAAGGTAGACCCAATCACCCACAGCGAATTCACGCTCAGTTTTGTGTTTGTTAGCATAGTGTTTCATACGAGCTTGGGCAAGGTGGAGTTTCTCCTTAATAATAGTCAACATCCGATCTCTGTCACGAAAGAAATGTTGCACATCAGATATGGAGTTGGCAGTCGATGGAGGAAGAGCCATTAGAGGAGGCCGGTACCCATATAAGGCCTCAAATGGAGACATCTGTAGAGCACTGTGGAAAGCAGTGTTGTACCAGAACTAAGCCAAATAGAGCCATGTCGACCATTGAAGCGGAGCATCGCCAGTCATGCAACGGAGATAATTCTCGAGGCAGGCATTAGTCCTTTCAGTCTGCCCATCTGTTTGGGGATGGTAGGACGAGCTGAGACTGAGAGAAGTGCCTAGTGCTGAAAAAAGATCACGCCAGAAAGCACTCAAGAAAATTTTATCCCTGTCGAAGACAATTGAAGTGGGGAGGCTGTGAAGTCGGTAGATATGACGTAAGAAAAGATCAGCAATCATAGCAGAAGTAAAGGGGTGCGCCAGTGCTATGAAATGACCAAATTTGGTGAGCCTGTCAACGACTACTAGAATGATTGTTTTGGATTTGGAAGGAGGAAGCCCTTCGATGATATCCATCGAGATGTGTTGCCAGGCGTGCTCCGGTATGGGAAGGGGCTGAAGAAGACCACCGTAAGCGGACTGATCGTTCTTATTACGTTGGCAGGTGTCACACTCAGACACATATGTAAGAACATCAGATTGCATTCTGGGCCAGAAGAAGTATTGATGAAGGCGTTTGTAGGTGGTGTTGCAGCCCGAGTGACCACCTAATGCAGAATTGTGGAGCTCCTGTAACAGTTGTTGACGCAAGGACCCAGTGGAGCCAATACAAACCTAATGGTTATGCTTGAGGATACCATTAGTTAAAGAGATGGGTGGTTTGGAAGCAGGATCAATGAGTAGCTGCTGAATGAGTTGAGTCATATACTGATCCTGGGTATAGGAAGCAACAACCTCATGAAGCCAGGTTGGTTTAACTACTGATAGAGCCAAGCACTGTCCATCAGTCTCAGTGCACCTAGACAAGGCATCCGCAACCTGGTTGTCAACCCCCTTTTTGTAATCTCATAGTCAAATCCAAGCAGCTTAGCCAACCAACGTTGCTGGGTCATTGTGTGACCTTCTGAGCCAAAAAGAAACAGATGCTTTGGTGGTCGGTATAGATAATAAACTTGGAACCAAGAAGATAAGTGCGCCAACGCTGAACTGCCATGACAATTGCCAATAGTTCCTTCTCATAAATAGATAGGGAGAGGTTCCTAAGGCTGAGAGCTTTACTGAAAAAAGTAATTGGGCGGCCAGCTTGAGAAAGAACAACCCCCACACCTCTGGAACAGGCGTCAGTTTCAATGATGAACGGATCCTGAAAATTTGGAAGTGCTAGGAGAGGAGCCTCACACATGGCCTTCTTTAACTGTAGGAAGGCAGTGGAAGCCTGAGGAGACCAGAGGAAAGCATTTTTCTTAAGAAGGTCAGTCAATGGCTTCGCAATGACACCATATTGCGAGATAAATTTCCGGTAGTACCCCGTGAGACCAAGAAAACCTCGGAGCTGCTTGATATTCGTAGGAGTAGGCCAGTTGGTCATAGCAACAATCTTCTGAGGGTCTGCCTCCACCCCCTGAGCACTGATAATGTGGCCCAAGTATTCTAATTTCTCTTGAGCAAAAGAACACTTGGATAATTTGAGAAACAGGCGGTGTTGGCGGAGAATGGAGAAGACAATGTGGAGGTGGTCTAAATGAATGGAGAGATCAGGACTGTAAATAAGGATGTCATCGAAGAATACCAGGACAAACTTTCGAAGAAGAGGCTAAAATATTTGATTCATGAGAGCCTGGAAAGAGGCAGGAGCATTAGTCAGGCCGAATGGCATCACCTTGAACTCAAAGTGGCCATGATGCGTTTTGAAGGCTGTTTTGTGGATGTCGGGTGGGTGAACCAGAAGCTGATGATATCCAGACCTTAAGTCTAACTTAGAGAAGATAGTAGCACTATGAAGTTCATCAAGAAGCTCGTCAATCAGGGGCATAGGGAACTTGTCCTTGATAGTAATCTCATTCAACTTTCTGTAGTCCACACAGAATCGCCAAGACCCATCTTTTTTTCTAACCAACAGGATAGGGGCAGCAAAGGGACTATGAGAGTGCCTGATTAACCCAGATTCAAGCATCTCTTGAATTAGTTTCCCCACAACTGCTTTTTGCATATACGGGACCTTGTAAGGACATTGAGAAGGGGGATGATGGCCTGGTTTTAGTGGGATGTGGTGGTTGAGGGCACGGCTAGGTGGAAGTTCAGTAGGCTCCTGAAATAAGTCACTGAAAGTGAAGATGAGATGCTGGACAGAAGGATCAGGTGGAGTAGGAGTAGCCATAGTAGTCATGGAAAAAATGTGACAGAAAAAAGAACTAGCATGATGCTTCCAAAGCTTAGAAAAACCCTTGGCCTCCAACAAGCAGAGATCAGCATGCTCAGACCCACCTTGTAGGGTAATGGCTTTGCCATTCACAGTGAGTGTCAACTGAAGTTTCTGTAAATTTAATGTGATATCTCCAAATTGTTTTAACCAGTCCCTTCCCAAAACCATATCATAACCACCCAGAGGCAACACACGTATTCGACCTTCGAAAGAAACTCCCTGCATAGTCCATAGAAGCCGTTGGCAGAGAGCATTACTCAACAACTGGTCACCATTGGCAACCTTCACAACCATCTGAGGTGTCAAACAGGTAGGCCATTTAGTAGCTTTAATCACACTTGGATCAATGAAAGAATGAGTACTGCCAGTAACTATTAAGATGGATACTGGCTTCTTCTTAATTAGCCCTTTGAGAAGCAAAGTATTGGATGAAGAACAGCCGTGGAGAGCATGGAGGGATATCTCCATATCAGAGGGCACCTCATGTAACAGGTTCACTGTGGTGATATCAGCAGAGGCAACAGGATCCTCAATAGGCTCATCCTCCCCATCAGCAACTAACATATATAAGTGTTGGGTCTTACACAAATGGCCAGGTTTATACTGCTCGTCACAATTGTAGCAGAGACCCTTCTCTCTTCTTAACCTCATTTGAGTGGGAGTAAGGCGCCTAATAGGTGGAACATGAGGAGGAGGCCGAGTGGACGCAGAATGTAGGGATTGGTAGGGTGTTTTATGTGATTGGGAAGGCATGGAATGAGGTGATGGAGTAGGAATGGGTTTGTTGTGTTGTGAAGTTGGCGTGATGGAATAGGCAATCGACTGAGTGGAAGTGGTGGCAGTGGAGTAGGAATGTTGTTTGGGCCATGACGAGTGCTGAAGGGGTGGTTTGGTAAGATTGTAGGACAGAGTGGATGCTTCCTGCATTCTCGCCAGGGACAAGGCTTGAGTCAGAGTGGTTGGCTTGAAAAGTTGAACCATAGATTTAATGTTGCTCTTCAGTCCACTCAAAAAGCTAAGGACGAAGTATTGTTCGTCCAGGTGGCGATTGTGTGCCAACATCAGTGAGCGTAACTCCTCAAAATTATCAAAGTAATCGTTAACAGTCTCATGTTGATGAAGTTTATTAAAAGAGTCAACAAAATTGTCCAACACTGCCTCCTCAAAACGCTCACAGATGTCAAAGCAAAACTGCTTCCATTGAAGCATTTCCTTTCCCACATGGTAGTCAAGGAACCATAGGTTCGCCTTTCCCGATAAATGGATTGAAGCCATACTAACCTTGTTAGCCTCTGAAACTTGAAAAAATTCGAAATACCTCTCACATTTTTTCACCCATGATCTGGGATTTACGCCGTTGAAATAAGGGAAATCCAATTTGGGAAATCGAGGGCACATACCTTGGCTCTCCCAGTGATTCTGGGAGTTGGATCGGTGATCCACATGCTTAGAGATCGGAGTAGAGGAGGTAGTCGGCTTCGTCGCTCGGGCTGGAGTAGGAGGATTTTGCATCAACTGGATGAGTTGATTGAACCTCGACTCGATTCGCTTTTCCTTGGCCTTCCTGAGCGATAGCCAACTTTTTGATTTCCCCCTTTAAGAATTCAATTTGGCCGGCTGTTTCGATCTGGTTCTTCCTCGTTTCTCTCATGAACTACTCTGCTTCCTTCGCCCTTGTTTCCATGATTTGTAGTGGTGATGCTCAGTCCACAGTTCCAGATAATCAACACCGCTCTGATACCAAATGTCACAGTTGTGACTTGGAGCTAAGAAGGAAAGACAAATTGAATGAAGAAATCTCTATTGAATACAGAAAAAGGAAGAACAAACTACTGCTCAGACTTGATTATCAAGTCTGGCCCTTCTATTACAAATTTCTTCTCTGCTTATTCTCTTCTTTCTCACCTCTATTTAACTACAGTGATCTGTAACAAAATTTCAAATGAACCCCTAAGATTATTACACGTGTTCGGCCCTGATGAATTTATAACAACCTGACCAGGTAAAGTTACTCTATTGCCCTTAGTTCAAATTCAAACTATTTGAATTTGGCGCCTTTTGTCTTTTGTATTTTCAGCTTTTGGGTTTTGCAATTCCAGCTCTCTTGAATATGTGACATAAAGATATACAAAGGTAATACACAATCAATAATTAGTAATACACAAGCAATAATTAAGATCACCGTCAAGATGAATGATTGAAAATGTTGATTTGAATAAAGGTCGCATGATATCCAAAAAACAACTTGAGTATTCATATGAGATATCTGACTATATAAGAAGCGATAGTTCATTCACTGTACTACTGTTTCATTTCTAGACTAGGTACTTACAAGTTGTTTTTGAGGCCAGTGTGACCTAATTGATCAAGTCTTACAGGAACCTAGAAGAGGAGAATTGAGAGTGTAGAATGAGGGAAGCTTGTCAAAAGGAGGAAAACCAACAAATTTTTGTTTTCAGTCCTTGTTGATTCATGACGGTTCTAGGCCGTTATAACTTGTCATCAGAGTTCATTACTTGTATCCATAGAGGCTCTGTTGAGAAGTTGAAAAACTTATCAGAGTTCATTACTTGTATCCATGGAGGCTCTGTTGAGAAGTTGAAAAACCCCAACTCATCATTCCTCGAACGGAAAAAGGAAAGACTTTTTGGAAGATGGTACACTTTTGCTTTGTTTTGGATGGGCGGAAAGAGTGTCATAACAAGATATTGCCAATGGAGGCTCTCATTACTCTTTGGAGTTAGAGTTTCTCATCTTTCGACTTTTAAAGGGGTGTTCTTTCTGTCTTTTTATGCTAATTGGGAGTGATTTAGTTGTCCATTTTGTAATAGCCTAAATGTTTGTGTTAAATAAATTTTACCTTTTAAAAAAATATTTATAATAAACTAAGGAATCTTGTATACGGATTTTAATATACTCATGTCTGGTCCTTGAGAACTTTTTAGAACTCATGTAGTTTTGTGGACATCTAGAACAAGCATGTTTTACTAAAGCTTGATGAGTACTGCACTTAGCATTCGTACCTCAAGTATTTTGCCCCCAATCCTTTATATTCAAATGGGACCCTCACACGGCAAATGTCTTGATATAATGATCAAACTAATCAAATTTAGCTTCTTCTTCGTTTTTCTTTCCTTGTAATAGTTACAGTAGTGACCTTTTGCCAGGAAGACATTCTAGTTTTAGTTATTTGCTTATTTTCTTCTCAGTTCTCATTTGATTTGTGTTCAAACAATTTTTATTTTTATTTTTTATTTATATTTTTGCAATTTGTCACTGGGTGTTTTATCTTTGTCTTTGCGAACTGTTTTGATATAAAATTTCAGGTCACACATATGGAGATGATAAAAGGAATTCAAGGGCATGGTTATTATGATGAGCTTGTCATCCCAATAATAGAGAACACTGCACACGAGGGCGAACTGACTGACTCTCTAACTGAAGCGGTATCTTCTACAGTACTGAAAATAAAATATTCTATAATTATAAACTATTGAGTGAGGGCCTAGTCACATCCTATGAAAGTATATCTATCTTTATTTAAACTATAATTGCACCAGAAAAAGAGCCTGAATGATGAAACTTGGGGTTTTCCTCCACGGAAAAAACTCTGATCTTTTGCCACCAGGTATTCTTGTTGGCATAGAAAATCTATGGAAAAAAAGTAGTTGGCTCTAAGAGAGAAGGTTGAACAACAAGTTAATTTCATTTTTAGTTGGAAATCATATCGATTAATCTAGGGAATAATCTCAGGCCAACTTACTACTTAATCTCAACCATTAAATAGAATGAAATCCAAAGATATTTAAATTGGGTGTGGATTTAGGTGTAAGGCATGTTGTCCTTTTGGATTAAGCAAATGGTGGTGGCAGAGGATCCTGGGGAAAGGGGCATATTCCATCTCCCTGATTTGTAAAATTTTTAGTGATACCTTCAAGTGGATGACAACCCGGGTTCATGGGCTTAACGACTACCGAATGAGGGGTGATTTTGGAAAGAATTGAGGGATGTTAAAAGCCTGCTTTTTCTTCCATGGCAGGGGGAGGCGACTTTAATATTTTCCCTTTTTTTCTCATGAAAAATTGAGAAATGCCGGAATTACGAGAAGCACAAATTCTTCGATTATGTTTAGGATCTTGGTTTGCGAGTAGTGGTGCTTTGTTCATGTGGTATAATGACATGGAGAACCCAATCATCGGTAATTTTGACATATTCTTCATTTCACAGGAGGGGGAGGAGCATGGTGGCAGTTCTTCCTCGGGTGGGGTCTGACCACATTCATACCCTTCTTGAAGGAGGGAGGAAGTCTCTTTAAAAACATCCCTTTAAGTGGGACATGGTCTTATGGACTTGTTGGATTGTTTGGACTCTTGGAAGTATCCAAGAGATATCGTTTTCGGGATAAATTGAAGATTGAGTGGAGTAGAAATCACAATAGGAGGCTACTATGACAAGGCATATGAATGAAATCTCTCATCCGATATTGATGGGAGACTAGTGGAGGATGAAGCGGTTAACCTTGACCATGTTGACTATTTTAAGATGCTCTCAATGAATGGAAGTCCACTCTGAATGGTTTAACTTTTTAACTAAGTGAGGAGGAAGAAAACTCCTTGGAAAGGGAGTTTAAGGGAAGAAGAAATTTGGGAAGCCTTGGAAGGTTGTGAGAGTGAGAAAACTCTTGGTCCCGACAATTTGATATTAGGCTTCTTTAAAGGCATTTGTCTTTTTGAGTGTGGATGTGATGGAGATGGTCACAAAATTTTATGACTTATTTTTTCTTGGTTGGCACATAATTCATACTTTTTTTCTTTTTAAAGATCAAACACACACAGACTTCTGATGAGAGAAAATAATGTAATCTACCTTAAAACCTAATATTAACCTAGAAGATAAAAGATAAAGATAAAAATAACTCAATTTTCATTCAATCAAAAGCCAACCACAACTTTAATCTCACACCTTATTTATAAAGCTTAGTACCTTCTCTGCCAAGCAACATACCTAACCCTAAATTAATGTGGGCCTTAATGTGCCCAACCCACTTAACAAATAACTAAAATACTAATTATTATCCAATTACCCTTTACATCAGAAGAAAATTAGTACAAGGTGAGTGAGCTCCTCACAAAAGCAAACAAAGGAATCAAAAATACAATCTAAGTAATTAATTACATCTTCACATTTAAACATGAACCTATCATAGGAGAGTTGCTAAATAGCTTTCTCACTCTCGTACCTTTCTCACTCTCATTCCCAAAGTGAACGGTACTTCTACCATTAAACAATTTTGGCCCATTAATGTTCTTGGGGGTTTATACAAGATCATTGAAAGCCTTTGATATGCTAAAAACTGTCACTAGTCCACTTATCTCTTGCTTCCAACATGTTTTTGTGGAAGGAGAAGTTATTGGTGGGTCTTGGTTACTATGGAAATCGTTGATTTAAGGATGAAGTCCAACAACCCGGGTTTGGTGTGCATGGTGGACTTTGACAAGGTCTATCACCATGGGTTCGGGGATTTTTACTTTATGTCATGCAAAGAATAGGTTTGGTAGTTAGATGGTTGGAATGGATTCGGATTTGTCTTTTGACCATCAATATTTCTATCTTGTGGGGGTATTACCAGTTGGGTTCTTCAAAATGCATAGGGTAGTAAGACAAGGTCACCCTTTTCCTCTTTCCTTTTATCATTGTGCCCAAGGCTCTCAAGAGGATGGTGGAGAGGGTTTGTGAGCTTAATCTTTTAAGAGGCTTTCCATGTCAATTGGGAAGCCTCAAAGTGTGTCACTTTCATTTTGCAGATGATATCATCTTTTTCATTGACATTGAGTGAGTGCTCTAACAATTGAAGAACCTCAAGTTCCTTCTCACAATCTTTGAGTGTGTATCGGGCCTTAAAGTGGACTTCCTCTAATGTAGATTGGTGGGTCTTGGGGAGAGCGTTAATGCAAATGATCACCTCTTTGTTTGGACGTGAGGTGGGGTTTCTTCCCACCACTTACTTGGGGCTTCCATTGGAGAAGCAAGGAGAAGAAGAAGCCGAGCCTTGGTGAAGGAGAATATAAAAATTTTTGTTTGGGAGATAGAAAAGGTTTCATTGTTAATGGGCCCTTTTGCCAGAAATTCTTATTCGTTCATCTCTAAAAACAACATGAGAATGAGTTACGGTGCCCTCGCATGCAATTGGGTAATCATGGTAGGATTTAGTTTTTTTTTTTTTTGATCAATCAAACATAGAAATATATTGTTTCAAAAGGGCCAGAGTGATTGAGAAGTCACTTGGCAAACAAAAGTACAAAGAAAGACCATTACAAAATGAATAAACTATCCCAACAAGAAAATGCAAACTGAAAGTCTACATTTAAATCAATGCCAAACAAGAGCTTTAATGTCATTATTGATGAGTTTGAGCATCCTACTTGTTTCCCTTCAAAATCCTAAAGTTTCTCCTTTTCCAAGCACCGAAATACCAGCTAACAACACTCTTGCAAAGCCATTCACCTTCGAGAGAACCATTTCTGCACCATCGGTGACCATCGGAAAGAACATAAACTGTGACTTGCAGAAACTGTAGTTGAGGTCTCATGACAAATGAAATGCCAAACTTGCTTTGAGAAGGAGCAGGAGGAAAAGAAGTGGTCAATTGATTCTTCATGAGCGTCACATAAGCACCTGTTTGGGATAAGAAGGGCTCTTCTTTATTAGATTATCTGCGTTAGAATCTTTCCACGACCCATAGAGCCCAAGTAAAGAGTTTGACTCTAGGAGAGACATCTTTCAAGCACATGTTGTGGCTGAGAGGAGAGGGGAGAGGAACATTGGTGCAAGAGGCATAGAAGAGCTCAAGAAGCTTAGAATCAGAGTTGTCCACACAAAGAGACTACTTTGTTTGTCATTCCATCAACTACCAGGTCATTAGGGCTTGAGAATTGGATCTCTTCCAACAAGAGAATCAAGTCTGTCAACTCTGAGTCTCTAATGGCTATTCTAAGGTCTAGGTTCTAGTTAGATGCGCTTCGCTCAGCGTTTTGAATAGTTTTGCCACTGTGCTTTTTTTTCAGAGACAGATTATGATCCTTGAGAGAGGAATTCCAATCCATTGTCATTCCAGAACTCAATTTTCTTGTGCTTCTCAGGAGCAAAGGATATGCGATTCTCAAATTGAGGTTTGAAATTCTTGATGGCTCTCCACCAAACCATAAGGAGCAGAAGTGGTTTTGGTGTACCAAACTCTTCCGTACTAGCCCTACTTCTCTTAAATAATAGTTCTCCACAAAACACCCTTTTCTCGACCAAAACTCCAAATCCATTTAGAGAGTAAAACTTGAATGAACTGAATGCCTAAATCGCCCTTCGATTTAGGCATACATATTTCCTTCCAGTTGACTAGATTGAAATTGCTAACTTTAGAGTTAACCGCTAGAGTATGTAAGAGTTCGTTAGATCTTTGGATCGATACTCAATGTTAGATGTAACAGATCTATTAGGGCTTTGTAGATCTAAGATCTTTTACAAGTTGTAGATTCAATACTTCTTTATCAATACTTTGCACAATCACACAATAATAAAGTGCAAGAAAAATAAATGGCATACCACTTATAGAGTTTGAAACCCCCACCCTATAAATTACATTCACAGAGAAAAGATCCACTATGAAACAATAACATGATTACAAGATTGTGCATTCAAACCACTTACCAAACCTTATTGATTCCACAATGAGTGAGTTCAACATTTGTACGAAAGCTTCTGTGACTTTCCTCCATGATGTCAGCAACATACCAAAACCAAGAGGTGATATGGGGATGTAGATGTGTGAAGTCTTTAACACATGAAGACCACTGTAGAAAACTCACCCTTTTGAGTTTTGATGTTGAAAGGTGGTGCTTTTTAACTCCAAAGCTTTGCCTTCAACATACCTTGACTCTATTTATAGTTCAAATCAACTTGACGAGCTCATCTTTGAGTTGTTTGCTTGATAGGTCAAGCTCTATTCATGACCAATTTAATTGGTCAATCTAATCGACATTTGTAAAGTTCTAACACGCTAATTTTTCAAGGATTTTAATTGAAATATTATAAATAATTTTGTCATTGAAAATCATTTCAGTTCATTTTCATAAGATTGTTGTAATATGTGTTCTCGTCTTGAACCTTGATTGATGAACGCTGACTTGTCGACTTGTACTCTATCTTCAACTCATTCTGGAACTTACCTAATCAAAACACTCATTTTGATGAAATAGTATCAACCTAAAATTTGAAATTCATAGTTGATATGACTGATCCCCAAGGGAAGTTTCCACAAATCTTTTCAATCTCGTGAGCCACTGAAGATGACACAGTGCAAGTTGATATCATGAACACTGCAATACTTGGGAGTGCACTCTCGATAAGTGTGTCCCTTCCTGCCTTTGATTTAGATTTTCTCTTCCAAGCAGCTAGCCTGCTCTTGATTCTGTCTATTGTCGGTTCCCAAATTTCTGTCATATTTTGCGTTATTTATTTTGATCCAAAAGGAAAAGGATGGCACAAATACTTAAAAGACAACTTATCTTTTTTGAAGTTCAGAGTGCAGTTTAAAATGTCGACCAACTTATCAAAATTAGACGCAACATTTTCTAAACCATGGAAGTTAATACCTAGGCCTGAAACTACTTCAAACCAAAGAAGGGCAGACTTCATTGCATAGAATAAATTGCGAACTCTTCCTGGCCAAGTCTTACATCTTCCGAGAAGATTCAATCTGGGTCAAACCACAAGAATATAGCGCTCGTAAGCGTTTATTTGTTGAAGATGAGGGCAGCTGTAAAGACAAGTTGGCTGTAAATGTCATTCACACGATCACTATATCAATTTGCTCAAAAGAGTGGCTACAAACCAAAGGACACGTTTCACTCTATGGTAGTACTTGAAAATGCCATACCAATTCAAGGTTCTATTAGAGAACGGTTAGAGATTGGATTTATTATAGGATTTCACAAATTAGCATGCGGTTCTTGTGGAATGAGAAAAACCTTCATGTTTTTTAAGGGAAAGAGCAGATCAGTGATTCTCTGCAGCTGATCATTAAAGAATCCATGTGGAGATGGGGCACTTCCTTTCAGTGTTTTCAGAGGCTGAAATGTGAGGCGAGACATTAGTATTTTATGATCTAAATATACATTATATTGCATAAAAACAAATTTTGATCATAGTAAATTGTAAAAGCAAGTTCCATACCCTCCAAGGTTTAAGGTCAATAAAACACAAACCAAAACATTACAATCTCCAAGTTTAACAAATAAACTAACTCCGAGAGTCTAAGCTCAACAAAATACAAACTAACATAAACCAAGTTTTAATGTTTCAGCTTTCAACTAGACTCAAATACTGTGTTCTGAACATCAACAAATGCATCAACGTCATCTATGTCAGCATCAATGACATCATCCTTAGGATTTAACCATGAGATGTCTTTTGGGATCTCGGGTTCATCAACCAACTCTTGAAAGGGAAAGAAAAAATAAGTTGATGAATTCAAGAGAAAACAAAGAGGATCAAATGAGAAGAAGAAATCAGAATGAAGAAGAGAAGAACAGAATGATGAGAAGATGAAGGAGAACATGGTGTAGTTACTGCTCCTGCCATTGGAGAATGAAGATCAGAGCTTGTAGTGGCTGCTGCTTCCATTTTTAGATAAGAGAAGAGCAGAAAAAAGGAAGAATGGTGCCCTTAATTTCCCTTTTTATTTACCCTCCACCCCTAGTTATTTGCCCCCACAAGTGAAACTCACGCGTCAGTGAAGTTCACATGCCTCAAGTGCTTTTTTACGCCTCACATGAGCCTCGCAGGTAAAAATGTTTCACTGAACGCCTCTGAGACGTTTTTCATGGGCCTTGCCTTGAGGCACGCCTCGAGGCATGAGTTTCAAGCATTTTTTTAAAGCCCTTCCTTTCAGCTGATAAGGGATTTAGATTTCTCTAATTTCATGTTTCATTGGGCAAATTTGGTTATTAGATAATTATCCTTTGTATTGTGTGTTCTTTAGGGTGGAGAGCTTCTCACTCTCTAGCTCCCTTTAATTAATACACTGTTCTTGTTTGCATTGGAAAAAAAAATAGGCCATTTCCACCTTGTCTCACCATGAACAGAGTCACAACACCACTCTACTTTGTTCACTACCAATTGCCATGTTCAACTGCAATCTACCCCTCCTCTCTTCTCCTTTCTCCGCCATTTTCCCTCTCCCACTATTCTCCCCTACTAAGTCTCACAGTATCAAAGCATTAAACCCACGTCCCATCTCAGTCTCTCGATCGACTGATATCCATCTCTCCACTCTTCTTGTTGTTTGTTGGTGTACATTGTTGTTTGTTCAGAAATGTTTGTATGAACGAAGTTCCAGGCTATTTTGCTTCTTTTATTTGAGTTTCACAAAGCCAATGACAAGAACTTTAGTTTCAGACCCAGACTCATAAAAATTTAGTGAGATTGACACCCAGATTTTCCATATCTGGCATATGTGTTCAGAACTCCATTGTCATAAAAGTTGTGAATCTTGCTAAGGTTCTTGTGAATATTGGTGTGAATCTCACTTTTTTTGCAGTTCTTCTTACCCCAATTGGAGCGGCTTCAAGATTGTTAAAATCATTGGAAGGATTTAAGCAACCAACTCCATCATCCTTGTATGCATATCTACAGCCAATATCTCCTCCTTTGACACCTCCCCTTTCATCATAACTAACTCACTTCACAATGCTTCAGCCAAACAAAAGCGGAATCAAGGGAAGGGACCAACCAACCACTTGGGGTTGTCGAAACAACCCCCAGTCACTCCAAAATAATTGTTGTGAATGAAGAGTCGAAGAGAGGAGGGTAGAAAGTCCGCAACAAGTTTTACCAGCATCCCAAGCATTCAATGGCAACCCGAAACTGTTGTTGTGGCTGCCATAGTATGTCTCACTCTATTTTAAGCATATGAGACTTGCAGATTGTTTTTATATGGTGGTGAGACAGTAAAAATTGAATTGCATTTTTGTTTTTGTTTTTGTTTTTGGTGGTGAGACATAGTGGATTTACTAAGTAGTTGCCAAGATAGAAAGATGTAAATATTCACTTTGTGTGGGTTTCTCCTGAGTCCTTGGCAAGTATTTCAATCCATAGTGCACAACATTTCGGTTTCTTTGTTCGTCCGAATTTTCCACATTATGTCATAGGATATCTCCTCCAAATACGAACTCACTGTTCTTTGCCTTAATGGTTCGCAGATTAAAGCGTATCCTAAAGCAACAGGTGTGCTTGTTCGCAACCATGGGGTATTCATATGGGGAGACTCATGGATCAGTGCTAAGACTCAGGTTTATATTATGGTCTTGTTTTTTTTTCTAATAACTTTTTGCATGGCCAAGGACTGAGTGGTGTTAGATCGATTAAAGGATCTTTAGTTGTGAAATTTTCAATGACTAGCTAAAAAAATTCTGCTTATATAATTTTTATTATTTTAGTCTGCATGCTTGACTCTTGTCGAAGCAAATGCCAAGACCTCTTAATGGAGCTTTCTACGACATTATGATGTTTCACTATGATTTGGAAATCACATGAAAGAGATCAAAGATGGGCGAAACGATCTGTTCTCTTATTTGTGGTGAACATACATAACTGGTTATAAAAAGTAGACCTGAGAGATATCATGCCTGAGTTTCTTTACATGGCATGTTTTTGTACCAGGCGGAATGTTACCATTATCTCTTCGATGCTGCTATCAAACTTCATCAGTTTGGCTTGGACTGGTCTTCTCCAAGTCATGGGCCAGTCCGTAAAGTTAAAGGAATTCAATGCCATGCTAGAACTGCAAAAAGGGCTGCAAAGTTGGGGGCACTTAATAAAGACAAAGAATTTGAGTCATCACGGGTAAGTAGTTCAAGGGTTTCTTTTGACAAATCTTAAGATCTTGTGATGTTTTTATTTTTCTCCTCACTTTGCTTTAAATAGGTCTTCACAGTGGCCTTGGATGGGAAATTGGATCGTCCTGACATGTTCTTTTTCTCATTGTTTAATACATTTAATTTATAATTATCAACGATTATTTGTTGGTTAACTGCAGCGCTGTATTCTTCTTGACATTGAAGGGACGACTACTCCAATATCATTTGTTACTGATGTTCTCTTCCCTTATGCTCGTGATAATGTGAGGAAGCACTTAACTGCAACTTATGACACTGAAGAAACTAAAGATGACATCATGTTGTTGCGTGCACAAGTAAGATTCTTTCTTGACTAGCTTTGGAGCCCCTGCTCAGCACGGGCATTTACCTTTATATAATTTTGGTTATAAAACAAACAAACACTCAATTAAGAAAATAAGTATACAAGGGTCTACGATGCTTAATATTCATCTTCTAAATTCCCGTTGTTTACTTTTGGGGTGCTACAATTTTCTTTTGGGGAATTTTCCCTTTATATTCTTTGTGCTATGCCACAATTAGTTGGTTTGGTTGTCTTGTGAAATTAATTTTAAGTTATATATTGGGTTTCATTCTCTTTATTATTGTTTGTATGCAGTATTGAAATATATAACGTCTAGGAAACATAAGCCCGCAGCCGCACGTCCCATTCAAAATCCAGTTCACAAAGATGATACTCACTCTTAGATAGATCTAGTCCAAGGTGTCTTCTCCCCAAGGATCATCCATTTGATAAAATTGATGCCAAAATATTCATATTTTCAATAGTATTAATCCTTCCCATATTCAAAATCTAGATAACCACCCTTGAAGGTTATGATCACATTACTAACTTGTCCACCTCGACATTGGCGAAGTGGTACATAGCGTTCAGTTCACGATAATCTTACTCATTAATAAATGACCTATAAATAAACAATAAAATACGTTATGTTCAAAAAAGAATGAATTTAAGATATCCCTTCCAAAGCTTTAATCCATGAAGTCTCTTGAGCAGACTTTCTCAAGGAATTTTTTTTCCTTGATAAAGACAGTATCTGAAAACACCAAAACTATAGTGCAAAGTTGCAATAAAACTAAAAACTTCTTGTAACCTAGTAATGTAATGAGCCACTGTAATCCATGATTCAATGAACTTCCAGAGCTGATTCAATGAACTTTAGAGCTGATTGCATTCACCGTCTATATGAAAAATGTAATTTATTTATCATTTTCTGTACTATCTGGTAGCAATAAAAGTGATTAGAAAGCATTAATTTTGTGACTATTAGCTAATAAAACTTGTGATCTACAAAAGTTATTCTATTAAATCCAATGTTCCGAACAACCCTACTCCTTGCCAATCTTATCTACTTCTGACAAATTTATCGTCACTTTCATTCCTCTAATTTGGACTCTTGAGTTAAAGAACAAAACTTGGGATTATGGAAACTATATGCAAAGTGCATTGATGATCCTCTTTTTAGAAAAATTAAAATGGTTTCCTCTACTCTAATTCATGGAAGAGATTTTGGACATCCATGAATTGGTTCTAATATCTTATCATTAATTTTGAACTTTTTGTTGGGTTTGAGTTTATGGTCATCTTTTTTTTCTAATACAAAGTTTAGGTAATTACTTCATTAAAGGTTTTTTTTTTTACTTTTTTTTTTGTTGATTTTAACATAAAGCCAAATAAACATTATAGTATTTGCATGTGTTCTTACTATTTCCTTGATAGAGTATGGATGAAGTTCATTAAATTAGATAGTTCACAAGATAACAAAAGACCTATAATACTTGCATGCCAACCCCCATTTCCTAAAAGGAACTCTCAATAATTTTGATGCCTAAAATAATTAAGGCTTATAAAATAGAGTTTTGGAGTATAATATAACATAATAGTCTTGACTCTTGAGAGTTACACATCTTTTATTTTTTGCAATCAAATCTAATCCATTCATAATTCTCATCCATTTATACACGTCTCTTTCATCCTTCATTAAATCTTAATTGTCCTATACTTAAATGGTAATTAATCAAGCATGAAAACCAACTCACCACCTTTGTGTTAGTAATCATTAATCCTCATGATTCTCTTCGTTCTTGAATTAATTTTGGCAAGCATGCTTGGAGACATATTAGACCTAGCACATTTGATTACTTAAAAGTTGGGGCTAATACAAAGATTTTGTGATTGTAAAAGTATGAATGAAGGAGAGTTCTATTTTATTAAAAACCTCATCATAAAAAAAAAAGTTGCTTTAGAAAAAGTTTAATAATATTGCCTGATAATAAAACAAATGAAAAAATGCAACAAAAATATCTAGCATATCATACAACATGAGAATGAAATTAAATAAAACTTACCAAACACAATAGAAAACCTCTAAAATTAAATCCAAGAAACAATAGATAAATAGATGGGGATACAAAAAACAACATAAGAAACATGAAAACCAATAAAAATATGAAAAACCTAAAACAAAAATTAAGAATCACATCACATCACGAAACCCTCAAGTAGAGTAGAAGAAGAAGAAAACAATAGAATAGAGGAAAGTGTTTGGAGATCCAAATAGGTCTAAATCATCAATCAAACTTATGCACATAACTTTCAAATATTGGAAAGTTGGGTCGAAAAATCATTAAAAGATCCACAAACATCATTGTAGTCAAATAAGAAAATAAGAAAAGAAAACACAAATTAAATTGTAAACAAACACTATAAGCAAAAGGGATTGATGGTCGGTGGTGTTCACCTCCCCATAGATTGTTATTTCGTTTTTCGACTTAATTTCAGTCTTCTATTTTAAGAAATATTTCGTTATGTATAGAAAAAACATAAAAAAATTTGTTGTAGTGTTGAATTTAACGATAGAAGTTATGCATTTTAAACTCTTAAATACTACATAAAATGTCCCACACAATTCAGAGTGTCATACAAACTACATATTACATAAGAATCACATTCATAACAAATTTTTGATACTAAAATAACATTATAACATGTTAATATCTTTCAAAATTCAAAATATGAAATATATTGTGAATTTTTCAACATATTTCGAGAAATCACATTCCTTGCGCATCTCATGCTTGTGACTAAATCATATAATAGAGAAAAGAGTTGTGATTATGCACCTAGATGTGATTTAGAAGTACATGCAAGAGGCTTTTTTCTCATGGAGAGGAGAACCGTGCGTCATGGAGGGGAAAAAGACAATTACAATGATTTTGGTTGGGCTGATTGGGTAATTTATTAAATAAATTTTGGAAATTAAATATATCTTGCCATATGAGTTTTAGTTTAATTAAGAGATTGTGGTCATTGAGGGAATTACAAAATTGTAGGCAGGGGACTTTTTTTTTTCATGGAGAGAATCGTGTGTCATGGAGAGGGGAAAGACGATTCCAAAGGTTTTGGTTGGGGTGCTTGGGTAATTTATTAAATTAATTTTGGAAATTATAGATGTTTTGCCATAGGAGTTTTAGTTTAATTAGGAGATTGTGGTCATTGAGGGAATTACAAAACCGTACACATAGGAGATTTTTTCTCTCATGGAGTGAACCGTGTGTCATGGAGAGGAGAAAGACAATTACAAAGATTTTGGTTGGGTTGATTGGGTAATTTATTAATTTTTCTCTTTTTTCTCCCTTTTTTCTTTTTCATTTTTTTCTCATTTTTTTTTAAAATTTTTAAAGCATTCCACCTAAACGGAGGAGGGTGACGTGTTTTTTGGTATACTCCCCTTTATATGGGACTTAGAAAAGGGAACTAGTGCAAAGCTCCCTGCATTGATTCTAGTTTTAAAATGAATTTGAGCCTACTTTATTATTTTATTCATGTCTAAAAGCATTTTCAAGAGACTTCTTAATGCACAATTAGTATTTTTTTAAGGAGGATATTCTACTTTTTTGCTCCAACAACCTCCTTAAGTATGATATGGCAATTGACATTAAAGACCCTATAAGCAATGCATTCTCTCTCCCTAAACGAAGGAGTGTGAAGGAACTATTTAACACTAATTTATTCATTTTTAACTTATGTAGTTAAAAAGGAAAAACAGAGCCTTCGCGGTCCAAGATCGATTTACGATTAATCGGGATTAATTGAATTTAATCAGTTTATTTTTCAAAATGTATATATATTTTTATATAGCGATAAATCGGCAAGTTGGATGAGCCGATTTATCGGTGACCACTAAACCCAATTCATATCGGTCACCCTCTGATAAACAATTTCTCGCCGATTTAGCGGCGCATTAATAAAATAGTTTTTAACCCATGTAAATTCCATTATCTACTCAAAATAATAAATGCTTTGTAATTTTGTATACCTATTGGACCCATATAATAAAAGAAAATTAGTAAAATATTGATGAATGAGGGTTTTTAAGGAGGCTCTTGGAGGTCATTTGAAAATTCATGCTCCTTATTGTCTAGGAGCTCCTTAATATATATTATTTTAATAAATTAAGGAGTCTATTTAAGGAGATTCTTAGAGATGCTCTAGCACATGTACTTTGAACCATTAGAGGTATCTCAAGGCACATTAAAAAAATATATAAGATAGTGTTACACTTTTCTTGATGGTTTCCTAGAAAAAAAAAACAAAAATGGCTTATCAAATAGGCTCAGTGCAACATCCAAATTTGTTAAATACAATGAGTTTCATATTTTAAAAACAAATATTAATTAGTTGCATAAATATTTTATTTTCGTACTTTTCATTGCATCATTTCAATATAAGAGATTTATATATTATCTGCAGTTTGGGATTTTCAAATAAGTCACGACAGACATGTCTTGTTGGAAGCACACACTTATAACCTTAATATCCATTTGACATAGTCTTTAATTATACTCTCAGAGAAATGGGTGTAATGTCTTAGATATAACATGTGAAATATTCTTTGCCACTTTTATTGATTTTGGAAACTAGATATTTTGATTTGATTGTAACTAATGTTTAATGGGATTCCAAGGTTTTATTGTTCATTAAGAAAATTATTATGAACTTTACATTGGAGTTCTAAGTACCTGGCAACGGTATTAAAAAATCAATACATGTGATTAAAGAAGAGAAAAGGAGGAGCAGTATATTCAACTTCAGTTGCATTAATGGTACTATTATTCTTTATTTAAAATAAGGATTCTAATGTAACTAAACTACGAATTAGAATAAATCTATACAAAAGATAAATATAATTAAATAATCTTCATTGGAGTTTCTTCATTCATCAAAACCAATTACAAGCAATAGCCTATAGGCAGTTTATACTAAACTCAATCTTAGATTCTATCGGAGCCTTAATATCCATTTATTCTAATGGGCTTACTTATGCCCGACCCAATAAGTAAACTATTTAAACAAATTAAATCCTACATTACATCACCCTTCTCGGGTTGAAGAAGTTTGTCCTTGAGCTTGAGGTTGAAGAAGTCAAATGAAACAAACATCGAGTTACAAAACACAAGGAAGTACACGCAAAATAGTCGACTTCGAACCTTGCCACGATTTTTACTTGCCTCAACAACAGTCACATCAATCATCGAATATTTGTCAAAATAGGCCAAATACCATCCACGAACTTTACCCCGGTGATAATTCGCTATGACAAATGAAATGGGCCCAAATAAGGAACACGATCCAATTATCAATAATTTGCGTAAGAGCTTTTGGATGTGCAATTTCTCATTAGCTCTCTCTGCGAAGTACTCATTGTGTCTGCCTCTGTAGGAACATCCTTTGCTTGTCCAAAATTAGGTGACTTATCGAAGATTGCTTTCAACTTTTGGTACTTCTCATCCTCCTTACTTCTTCTTGCTCTTTCATTCGCTGATACCTTTCCTCTGCCCATGTTTTGTCTCGCTCTCTCTAGGCATTAGAAACTGCATCAAGGTTTGGATCGGTAGTGGGGTGTACATCACAAATCACTGGGGATGGTGGTAGTATAGGGGAAACGGGTTCAGGTTGGGGTAAGAGAGGACATGTGTATTATGGTATAGGATAGTAAAATTGGTTTATGGGTATTGGACACCGCGGGGCATTGGATTGGATTTAGGCTATTGATATTGGTATGGATATGGAGAATAGTATGGGTACGGGTACGAACAATAATGAGTGACTCATTTTTTTTCACTGTTGGTGTGCTATTACTATTTCTAGGGTGTAAATAACCTACTGGACCAAATACTACTTAATAACTTCATGCCGGGGACCTGTATGGAAATTCTAAACAGGGACCCTTTTAAAAGTTATTTTTCTTCTTCACACGACCTGAATTATAAAAAAAAATTTGGGTTTGGGCTGTTTCCAAGTGGATAGAGTTTGGGATGGCAACGGCTTCAGTGGCAGCAGCTGGTGACTAGCAATGAACAGTGGTGTGATGAACAGTGCATGTGCAATGAACAGTGTCAATGAATTGTGCATGCACAATGAACAATGTCTGCCTTGATTTTCTTTTCACAATCTTCACTTAAACTTTATTTGTTCTTTTTTATCTTTTCTCCTTCAAATCTTCTTCAAATCGAACCCACAGATCCAAGAGCATCAATTCTGATACCAAATAATGTAAGAGGGCTGGCAATTTGGCACAGACTCGCCAACCTGACCTAAAGCCCGCTCGTTATAAACGGGTTAGGGTTGAGTTTCACTGTTTCGGGTCATTTTGGGCCAGCCCGTTAAGCTAAAGGGCTTGGTTCGGGTTGAGTCTATATAACCTGTTTTGACCCTTATGAGCTCGTGAGCAATAAAATTGGTAAGAATAAATTACATATCTCATTTTTTTGGTAAATTTTAGAAGTGAATTGAAATTTACTAAATAAGTAATCACATAATCTTTACAAATTAAGAAATAGTTGGTTTAAAACTTGATGTAAATAAATATTTTTCAAAATATTTGGGAAAGTGTGAATTTATAATAGGTATTAAATCAAACATTTCCTAATTAATATTTTCCTTGCACAAATTAGAGGTGAAATTCCTTGGTTATATCATTTATTAAAATAAAATAAAACTTTGTTTCACATAAATGCGTCACGGCAGGCCAGGCCGAGCGAGCTCATTTATAAGGGTCAGGTTTAGGTTTTCTGAAGAGGCGCGATAACTAAATGGGTCGGTTTCGGGTTTGACTCACCTAGCCTGTTTGTTCTGACATGAATGATAAATAAAATTAAATAAGCCTAAATTGGAGTCCATTGGAGTTTCTTCATTCATCAAGACCAATTACAAGCAATGGTCTGTAGGGTCCTATTTACACTAAACCTAGCCCTAGATTCTATTGGAGCCCTAATCTCCAATCATTTTAATGGGCTTACTTAAACCCCATCCAACAACTAAACTATATTAAACAAATTAAATCTTACGTTACATCAGATTCTAAAGATGTTAAATATTTGCACAGGTTGAGGATGACTTGAAACAAGGTATAAGTGGTGCCCAGCCCATTCCTCCTGATGATGCTGGGAAAGAAGAGGTGATTGCATCTTTGGTAGCAAATGTAGAAGCCATGATCAGGGCTGATAGAAAAATTACTTCCTTAAAACAATTGCAGGTGAACAAATCAGTCCTCAGAATTACTACTGTATGGTTTTACCTCAGAAAGTCTCTTATTTCAAGAGTTTATTTATGTAGGGTCACATATGGAGAACTGGGTTCCAGAGCAATGAATTAGAGGGAGCAGTTTTTGAGGATGTACCTGTAGCTCTTGAGAAATGGAGTGCTTCGGGCATAAAGGTTTTGATTGCTATTACCATCTCATTGTTTATTGTTAAATAGTGAACTTTTGCAGTTGGAACACCGTCTGCACCTAAGATGAGTAGTTATTCTGTTTGCGTTCTAGTGACCCGTTTTAACAGAATCAATGGTATCATAATATTCATTCACTAAGATTTACTTTAGGCAGTCATGTGGATATGGATTTAATTGCTTTTTGGTCATTCTTTATTAAACTTTTATGGAAAGCTTTATCTCCTCCTATTTTGACGGTGTACAATATGAGCCTTATTTACAAATATTAATCTTCATTTTCATCACGAGAGGAAAATGCTCTGTTTCTGATTATCACATTCCAATATATTCCTTAATTTGTGTTTTGTTGCTCTTGAGTCACTTGCCGAACCAGAACTTGTTCGTTGCATTACAAGTTTGATCGTATAGCCACTTGTAATCACTCATTTGCCCTTTAAAAAAACTTGTCCTAAATTTTCAATTTAGTTGTCATATTATTTGATGTGAACAAAAGGGACATCATTCTCTTCATAGTAAAAAACTTTCATGAAAGGGAGAAACATCTTAGATATCGTAGTGCTCAGTTGTGAACTTAAAAGAAATCATAGATTTACGAAGCCTACAGTCCCCGACCTAGAAACATCTTCATCTTATCTTGTTTGTTTCCCTATGAGTTTTGACATATTCCTGATATATTTATGGGTAACAGTAGGCTGCCTACCTTCTGTAATGTTTTTCTTTTGCTTGACTTTTTCACATTTACTGCTACTGTTAGGAGGCAGGGTCATGTGCTTGAAATATCTTCCTTTGTGAAATACGCGCAAACAGAGTTTTCTTTGCAGGGAAGTTAATCAATTGATTTCTCTTATTTCAGGTATACATATATTCTAGTGGTAGTAGGGAGTCGCAAAAGCTTATATTTGGAAAATCAAACTACGGAGACTTGAGAAAGTACTTGTGCGGATTTTTTGATACTAATATTGGGTAAGTTGCGTTTGTAATTTTTCCTTTATTAAATGACATATCTTATCTCTGTGCATGGAGTTTGAATTTTCTATAACATGTTCTGTTTTCAATGTGTAGAAATAAAAAAGAATCCCGTAGCTACTTTGAGATCTCTCAGTCAGTGGGAGTAGATAGCCCATCAGAGATCTTATTTCTGACAGATGTCTATCAAGAAGCTGTGGCCGCAAAGGCAGCAGGTAATTTTATCAGTATTATGCATAGAGGATATCATAGTAGCTCAAGGCACATGATATAAGAGGATTTTTTTTTTTTTTTTTTTTAAACACCTCCAGTGGGGAGGGGCAACTATGGGATGCCAGACCGTTATTACTAATCAAAAAAATATTACACATGCTACGGGGGTACATGAGGACTTTACCCGTATTGAAACCAAGAGAAAACAAAATTACAGCTTCTACTGAACCATGTGCCCAAAATACATAGACTAAAATAACTAACCAAACAATGCAAAAGCAAGCAGACATGCAAAAAGCAGACACCAAAATGCGGCGCTGAAATCTGCATCGCCACTGAGCAGCTGAGTTCGGATTATAAAATCATCAACCAATCGGTCTTGAAACCAAGCAACCGTCGCCATCTGCCGAAGCCGCACAACTCCGCAGCAACTAGAAGCATCGAATAACCCCAAAACAAAAACAGTCACTCTGTTTTGCGACAAAGAGCCTGCCAGAACTGAGCAGCAGTGCAATTCCTCCCAAAAACTCAAACATCAACCTGTGACGCCCTATAATCCAAGCTTCATAGACTGTCAACGCAGCTCGAAACCCCAAAACCTCGCAACCTCGCAGCCACATTACACCTCCCCATGGCGGATGTACGCCGTGTGTAATCTATCTAACACAATCAAGCCTGCAACTTTCCTAGGCAAAGCTGTCCCAATGAAAGAAACTGTCATATGGTCTTTTTGTGCTCTATCCGCCAATAAATCAGCCACCGCATTGGCTTCGCGATAGATATGATGACAGTCTAGCGTCATTGTCACTGCCAGTGCCTTTATTTCTTTCAAAATGTTCTCCAAATGCCAAGGAATTTTTAAATAATCCTTGAACCAACTGCAAACAAGTTCCGAATCCGTTTGGATAACCACCTTCTTGAATCCCCAGGCTAAGCAGAGGCGAAGGCCCTCCAGAAGAGCCAATAATTCCGCTTTATTGTTGGACCCAACGCCAAAAAATAATTGTTTACCCACCACACATATACCCCTCGAGTCTCTAATAATCACACCGCCAGATGCCTTGTCCTTGCGGGAAGCGCCATCCACATTAAGCGAAACAAAGTCTCTGGGGGGAGGGTGCCAAAAAACAATTCTAACCAATTTCCTTCTAACGGGAAGTACATCCAGCCCCAAAGCTCGCAAGGGAGCCTTGCTACTGCTAACTTGCTTTGGGATTATGAAAGAATTAGCCAGTCGCAACTGACGCCTAATGTTCAAAATTGCAAAGGCGGGATTTGGGGGGACATTTTCATAAACACATTTGCATCGTTGTTTTCAGATTTCCCATAAAATGAACATAGGAGAAAGAAAGAAAAGCACACCTGTTTGCGACTCGCGATTAGCTTTCTTGAACCAGAGGTCTATCACCGTTGAGATAGTGGTTGGTCTCCGTATATGTACATCAAAGACCCCATCAAAATGACACCACACCTTCCTTGCCAATTCTCCGTCTAGAAAGAGATGCTGCAAAGATTCTTGCTTGGGCGAAACGCAACAACGACATCTGGAGACCATACTGAAACCACATCTGAATAGTTCCCCATCCACTAGCACTCCTCGGCGAAGTAATTTCCAAACAAAGACTGAAATTCTGGAAGGTATAAGGTCTTGCCATAGCAAGGGACTTATGACATTATCCCCCCCTTTTATCCATAACAGTTCATAGGCCGAACGAAGTGAAAAAAAACCATTCTGATTAGGGACCCAAACACACGAGTCCTTCTCATGGGCCTCACCTCGTAGTCTATCTGCAAAAACTCCACGAGCCACGCTTCTAAGATCTGGGTGAACTAATTCAAAATTATTCAAAAACACCTTCTGGACCGTTGGCCAAACACCTTGATTGAGCATTGCCGTCGATCGCTTGAAAGAAACCGTCCTGTTCCAGTTTTCCTCAAAAAAGCTGCTATCCCCCATACCTATACGCCAAAGCGAGTTACTTACAAGAAGCGTTCTCCCACGCATGATTTCTTTAAAAAACGGAGAAGATCCAACTTTTATAGGTTGACTATTCAAAGCAACCCCTGGCAGCCAGTATTTGCTCCTCATAAAAGTAGCCCATAAAGAGTCTGAAGTAAGCATTCTCCAAAGGGCCTTGATGCGAAATGCTTGCATTACAACCATCAAGTCCCTAATTTCCAAACCACCTTCCGCCGGAGGCAAGCAAATTGTATCCCAAGACACCCATTTTTTCTTTAGACGACCTTCACAATCCCCCCAAAAGAAATCCGCCATCAAACTATTAATACGAGCTAAAACTGTGTGAGGCACAGACATGCCACTCAGAGTATAAATAGGAATTGAACTAAGGACATGCTTGATCAGAATTAGTCTACCTCCTGGAGATAACAATTTCGCCTTCCAACCCTGAATGCGAGCTTGAATCTTAGAAATTAAATCTTCAAAATAAGAAATTTTCACTCTCCCTTGAAAAATTGGCCCGCCCAAATATTTCAATGGGCCAACTCTAAAATGAAAATCTGTATAACTTTTTAATGCCACTATGCGCTCCGCGGCTGCCCTATCATCCAGAGTAAAAGAACTCTTTCCATCATTAATTTTCTGCCCCGAGAGCCGACAGTACCGTCGCAGAAAATCCATGCATCCCTTAACTGAAGATTGTCGACCATTTAAAAATATGAGCGTGTCATCTGCATACAGAAGGTGAGAGATAGGGCTACAATTCCTGGGAGTGTAATAATACCCTATGTTGCCCTTTTCAAAAGCTGATTTCAAACCCCTACTCAACACTTCAGAGGCAATAATGAAAAGAAATGGTGATAAGGGGTCACCTTGCCTTAAACCCCTACTGGATCTGAAGAAACCTTTATAAACTCCCTGTAGAAGAACCGAAAAGCCACAAAAGGCTACACAGTTGGAGATGAGATGGCAGAATCTACCATGAAAACCAAATTTTTTAAGGACGGCCAACAAGAAAGGCCATTCCATTCTGTCATAAGCTTTTTCCATGTCAATTTTCAGCACCACATTACCTCCAATAACCCTCCTGTTAATGTCTCTCATCAATTCCTGTGCGAGGCCAATATTTTCCCCAATGAATCTGCCTTTGACGAAAGCCCCCTGCTCCTGAGAAATCAATCGCGGCAAAACATCCACCAACCTATTACAAAGGATTTTACTAAAGATCTTGTAAATCACATTACACAGACTTATCGGGCGGAAATCAGAAAAGGAAACTGGATTCTCAATTTTAGGAATCAAGGCCATGAAGTTCGCCGAAAAAGACGACGGCATTGCCTCCCCTTCAAAAAATTGTGTAGCTGCCTCCCAAATGTCGCTACACAAAAATTCCCAACAGAACTGAAAGAAATCAGCCGTAAATCCATCCGGCCCTGGCGCACTGTTTTTGGGAATGTCGAAAACAACTTTTCGCACTTCCTCCAAGGAAGGTCTTTTAACCAAAAGCATGCTTTGACCAGGTTCCACCAACTTCGGGATGCAATTAAGCAACTCTGTATCCTCTATACAATCACCTTGAGAAGACATCATAGTAGCAAAAAACTCGTTTGCATTGTCAAGGATCTCACCAGGTTCCGAAATAACTCTACCACATGGTAAGGAAATCTGAGAGATAGCACGACGCTTTTGTTTGGACTTGGTAGAAGCAAAAAAGAACTTAGTGCAAGCATCCCCCTCCTTAAATTCTTTTTCACCAGATTTTTGTATCCAGTAAAGTTCTTCCTGTTTGAGAGTTAATCTGTACTCAGCCTGACAGCGGTGTAAATTGGAACATGCCTGAATATCCCAATTAGCATCAGCATTTAGACCCGAAGTACTGTTATTTCCAAAACCTGCCAAGAGAGTCATTTCCCATTGTTGCATTTCGTCTTCTAGTGCCCGGATCCTACTGAACACATTACCAAATACCATCTTGTTCCAATGTATAAGAGTCCGACGGACCAGTTTAAGTTTGGCATCCACTCTATCAATAGGACGCATGGAACCCATATCTGTCATCCACGTGTCCTTGACCAAGTCCATAAACCCAGGATGAGTGGTCCACATATTTAGGAACCGAAAAGGAACATTCCCGAATTTTGCTTGTGTCGGCATGGAAGCCAACAAGGGAGAGTGATCTGAAAAGGTTCTGCTGAGATGCTCCACTTTGGGACATCCCAATTCTGTCAACCAAGCTGAATTCACTAAGATTCTATCAAGTCTTGCCCAAATGCGGTCACTAGCCCGCCTGTTATTGCACCAAGTGAGACGGGGACCAGAGAAACCACAGTCAATTAATCCACTGAGTTCAATGCAGTCAGAGAAATGAGACATACTTGCCCTGGAAGGCTCCACCCCCCCTACTTTTTCGCCCGAGTGCAAATAGGCGTTGAAATCACCTCCAACCATCCAAGGAACGTCGTGATTAACAGCAAAATTGACCATATTCGACCAAAGTTCCCGTCTTTCCTCCACAGAACATTTAGCATAAACAAAAGAAATTAAGAAAGTTCTTGAATTAGTATCCGTTACCTGACAATGCATGATCTGGTCTGTCATAGCCACCACCGAAAGAGCTAAAGAAGTATCCCAATAGAGCCAAATCTTGCCGCCAAGGGAGTCGTTCGAGACAAATCCACCGAGGAGAAGCTTGCTACCAAGCTCCATAGATCTAGTAATATCAATCATAGGTTCCGCAATCATCAGAATTCTGATTTTGTTATCAACTACCAGTCGTTTTAATCTCCTCCTCGTGGCCTGATTACCAATCCCACGTGCATTCCAAAACATAAAGTTTTCCATCATCTTAAACACGGGAAGAAGATTTACCCTTCTTAGTCTTACGACGCTTGCCCGTGGGAGCCGCCGTTTTGACTTTGTTATGTAGATCCACATCAGAATGCGCCCCCATAGTTAAATCAGTAATAACCTTTGAGTCAGGCCCCAACTCTGATTCCGAGGCTGCTACGTCGCTTTCATCCGTTGCACAATCATGTGTTATGTCATTCCGGGAAGATTTCTGTTGTTGCAAGACTCGGCTTTCCTGGAACAACTGGACGGCAACATCATACAACTCCCCATCATCCTTATCCTTCCTTGCTGCCCCATTTATTGCTCGCTTGTCCAGGACTGCCTGTAATCTGTTCATAACTGTCGACTCCCCCGAAACTGCCCCAACTGCCTTCGTCGGTCCATGTCCAATGGTGTGCGCCTCCACCACTAACGGCTGGGGAGATAATGCAACCGCCTTGGTGTCATGGCTGTGAGTAAGAGCCAGCAGTGGACTGGCAGCGGAATTACCATGCAAAGGAGGCGCTGCGTGGCACAAAGAGGGAGCCAAATTCCCTGTTGTCGCTGAGTCGAACTGCGACGAACTGTGGATTGAACCTACATTCACCTCAGAGCACCGCATCTGGACAGGCCCCAAACCGATACGAGCTGTGGTCACGGGTTGGAAGCCGAGAACTTGCTGTGACGAGACGAGCCCGACCTCCCCCGCTGTGTTGCGCAAAGATTGATCTAAGAGGCACGTCGAAACCACTGAATCTGCTCCTGGATACGCTGACGATGGAACCATTGGCGCTGAACTAGAAGGCACCAAATGATCACGAACAGGTACCACTTGCGGCTGAGCCACATGCATAGGATGCGCTGCGTGGCACAAAGAGTGAGCCAAATTACCTGATGTCGCTGAGACGAACTGCGACGCGCTGCAGACAGAGCCTACATTCACCTCAGAGCATCCCACTGGGACAGGCCCCAGACCGATACTAGCTGTGTTCACTGGTTGGAAGCCGAGGACTTGCTGTGGCGAGACGAGCCCGACGTCCCCTGTTTGGAGAGGCGAAGCCACCCCTACCTCACCCACTAACTGTGGCGAGACCACTCCAACTTCACCTGTTGGAACCGTGGGTTTTGGTAACCCTGTGGTGCGCAGAGAGTGATCTAAAGGGCTCGTCGTAACGACCGATTCTGCTCCTGGATAAGCTGAAGTAGACGCTGAAACCGTTGGCGCTGAACTAGGAAGCACCAAATGATCACCAACAGGTACCACTTGCGGCTGAGCCACTATGGGGAGTTCCGAGCCAATGAATTCCTTGGTCATGTCTTCGGACCGACCCCGTTCGGACCCTGAGGACGCAATCTTTGTAGACTGTGGCAGCGATTCGTGAAGGCCAAGAATATTGTCAATCTCAGAATTGGAGTAACCCGCCTCTAGAAGACATTCTTCTGTAGTTTCTGGGACCTGTTCATCGCTACCATGGACCCTTTCCACACTCTCATTGATTTCAATGTTCGCATTAAGCGTCTCAAATTTGTTAGACAAGACCACCTTAACCGGGTCCCTCGCCACCGGTCTCTGCTCCCCGACATCAACAACAATTTCCACCCCCTGACTATGCTTAGCTCCACTCGGTCCAACTATTGAAGTTAGATTTTGAGCTTTTTTGAGAACAGGAACAAAATGTTGTTTTAAGTGTTTGTTGTCACCCTTCGGCTGTATCGTCGTCTCCGCTTTCCCAGACTCCGGACCTTCCCTATTGCCCTTAAGACCAATTTTTTTCCGACAAAACTCCTCTTGATGACCTATCAAAGAACAAAAATCGCAATATTTAAAGCCCGGATACTCTATCTTTTGCCAGAAACCCCAGTTATTAGCCCTGTCTATCCAAACTCGACTCGGTAGTTTCTCCGCTAGAGACATCTCAACACACACACGGGCAAATCCCGGGCGTGAAAGGCAACGGGTGTGATCATCCATTCGCAAAAACTCACCAAAAGAATTCACAATTGCTTTTAAAATAGGAAGGTGAAATAAATGCAAAGGGAGATGAGGTAACTCTACCCATAGAGGCACCGAAACAGGATCTTCCTTCAAACTGAAGCCATCGTGCCAGCGAAAAGCCTTAAACCGAACACCACGAATCAGAAAAGAATCTCTCGCCAGAACTTTCTTAGCTTCCATCTCAGATTGAAGTCTTACTAACACGTGTCGTTGATTCAACAATCCCAGCGAAAAGTCGCCCAGAATTCCCCATGTTCTGTGAATCGAATCACGAATGTCTGCCAAAGTCGGTCTGTAACTAGAAAATTTTAGAACAATCACGTGTTTTTCCATGAAAGCTTCCCCACGTACTTCATCCATGGCAGTGATACCGATTGCGGGAGCTCCATCTTTTCGGAATCGGGTAGCTTCGACCTGAGTCTCTGCCGAGTCGTCAACCAAGATCTTACCCAAAATTTGGGCGAAAGAAGGCTTAGGGGCTGCCAAAGAATCCCCAGGACCAGGACCCGTGGGTGGAGCAATGGAGGTTGGCGAGGACATCACATCCAAAGGACGTGGCGTCCCTGACCCAAAAGAAAGCCCTCAAGAAGGTGTCGAGAATCGTTGCAACAAAACCTGGTTCGTAGCAGCGGATGGGTCGTAACGGTTGCCGGATCGGACCGGCGTCGCAGCGAATCGGCTCGTAACAGCCCTGAACTCCGTGCTGTGCCAGCCGAAACAAAAGACGACCATATAAGAGGATTAATTATTTAGTATTATGTACTACTGTTAAGTTCATATGGTTGCTGTGCATAATTTCACTAGCCTACTGTCTTCAAACATATGAACAATAGACTTGCACGTATGAGAGAGTTTGTTAATGCCTTGGTCACAACTGATTGCTGGTTATGTCATCACCACCTGGCACCCCGCACTGAATAATCCTTGAATCGATGAATAGAAACATTTTCTAGTTTGTTGACTACACGGTAATATTTTGTTCAAATCTTGTTAACAAAGGTTGGACATGTAGTGATACATTTCAAGCACACATCATGATGCAAATAAGTGCCTTGTGAACTGCTTAGATTCTTACAGAACTAGAAACCAATTCACTAACTAAACAACTAAAAGTTGTTACTATAAATTATTTGAACCTTTAAAGCATGTATGAAAACTTTATTGTATGTGTCCATTGGAATGTTGGAGTGACCAAGACGGCAAGATGTGATTTTTTTTTTTTAAGTTGCATTGAGTAATTGCTATAGAATATCTTATTAATGTATAGAGAAATATCAGTATGCACATTTTCATTCTGGAGTAATCAAATGGTGTCCTGATGTGAACATTTGAATCAACCATTGCTAGGTCCAAGTTTAGTGGATGAGACAAAGTAGTTAATATTTTTGGGTATTTGTTGTGAAGGTGTGTTTTTAAACCTTGTGCAGAAGTACAAATCTGAATAAGTTGAGTAAATATGTCTAGAAGGATAAAAGTGATTGTTGAGTTCTACTTGTCTCGATTAGAAGGGCGGTTGGGGTTATGATCCAGTTGTCATTTTTCTATTTCCTGTTACAGTTGCAAGACTGGTTAGGCATGCTTGGCACTAGGAAAGGGCAATGATAATGCAAACTTCAAAATGAAGGCCGATATAAATAAAAGTAGAATCTTGTAACAAGGGACATCAAGGATGCATAGACACGGGCATGCGCATTGTGTCGGAGACGGCCACGACACTCTGACTCGACAAGTTTCCAAAAATTAGGACTCAGGGACACGACGACATGTCATATCTTTTTTTTTTATAAGTCATATGAACATAAAAAATAATCTAATAAAGAAATAATTTAAGTAAAAAAGAATAAGAAGTATGAAGACAAAAATGAAGCAGAAATTGTGTTGGAAAAGAAATAAAACATAAAGAAGAAAAAACATAGAGAAGATGTAAAAAAGTGGAGAGTAAGATGACACTCCGTCATAAAAAACAAACAAAGTAGGGTAGAGAAGTAGAGGAGATAAGAAGCAAAGGAGAGAAGAAGAAGCATAGACTACCTCTATGCTTCATCGCCCCTCTTTATCTTGCATTGAAATTGAAAGTTTTTCACTTTAGATAGATTAACAAATTTCAAATTAGGTGGTATGCGCCCTCCTAAAAGTAAAAAATAAAGTTGGTTGTCAAGTCTTGATTATGTTCTAACCGAGTTTTGAGTGTGTCGGAGGCAGTGGCGGACCCGGGATTTTAGTCAAGGGGGGATAATGGCAAATAATTAGTAGTTGATAATAGTAGTATATTAATTTCAAATATTTTTTTTAGTTGGAGGTTTTATACCACTTGCATTTCATTTATTTAATGTTTGCAATTACATAAAATTGCGTTGAAAACAAAAAAGTAGGGGCATGTCACATGATAGAAATAGTAATTGTGAATAGCCATAAAGAAATCATAAGCATCAAGAGGACAAACAAAATTGCATTGAAAATAAAAATAAAATAAAATTAGGCGAGTAGCGATAATGAAGAAATAGAATAGTAATTATCAATAAACATAAAAATGTATAGTTAATAGCCATAAAGAAATTTTGCACTCGAAGAGAGTATCGAACGCGGGTTGTTACCAAAATTGATAAACTTCCAACCACTGCCAACCACTGCACCAATAGAGACATGTACAAATGGTTTAATGAACAGTTGTCATATTGTATTATACATTATATAATTGATTTTTTTGTAATATACTAAAAATATTTTGAAAATAGGGAGCTGCCTCCCTCGTCCAGTCGTCCCTTAGTAGGTCCTCCCCTGGTCGGAAGCGTTTCTGACACGTTGAGTACACTGACCATGTGCTGACACCTGCCGTCACGTTCCCCATGTGTCCGACCGTGTCGGAGGCGTGTCGAACGAGTGTCGGTGTCGGTTACGTGTCACACGGGTATGATAAGTTTTCTGAAGAGTGTGCTTCCTTGAGGGACATTAACCCTCACCTCTAGTATAAAAATGAGGGGTACATGATGGTTTATCAAACCCTCATTGTCTTAATTGATATTTTTTGTTGCCATCATAAATGATAACCTACATGCGATTGTTATTCACCTGCTCTGTAAAGACTAATAAAAGATAAAACAGAGAACTTGTTCAATAACGGTGACAGTCCATTGAGATCATGATGCAATTACTGAGGACTGCGAGTCTGCAAATTTTCAAAAGGCGCTAGGGCGGCCACAAATGATGGGAATTTAAAGTCTTTGACAGCTGAAAGGGCCTAAGAAGATTATTCATGCCACCATATGTTTAACCAACCCCATATTGATGTGACAAGGCCAAGGATAACGATGACATTGGAAGAACATGGACTTCTGTAAACATGTTTGTCACAATCAGGACCCAGGAGCAAGGGTAGGATCTAGGCGCATAATCGAACGCAAGTTCAACCTCCTCATGTTTCCATGCATCCTTCACATTTGTGCACATTTTCAATTAATTTTCAGAATAATTTATATGTACAGACCTTTTTTATTATGGAAAAATATCTTCATACGATCAGAAAATCAAATCTCAACAATGGGTTTCGTAGCTTTATCTTTCCTGGGACACAGTTTCTCACTTGATTTTATATTTTTGCATATCTCAGGTTTGGAAGTCGTGATTTCTGTCAGACCAGGAAATGGACCTCTTCCGGAGAATCATGGATTTAAAACAATTGAATCCTTTCTTGAAATCTGAGATCCAAGATCATCTGAGCAATAGTGTTACATAATTCTGATTAATAATGTATTTGTAAAGGAGAAAAAAGTGCAATGAAATGTCGAGGTTATTTCTGCCACTAGATGTGAATATATATATATATATATATATATATATATATATATCTCAATTGAGGTTGTTTTTGCCACTACAAGCTAACATATCTCAACTAAGGAGCGGATATAGTATGGTAGAGAAAACCCATTGAGGCACTCGCTCGTATCAATTGCTACCATCCATAAGATTGAGTTATCATCATAACTGGGCTCAAGTGCTGAAATGATGATGTTACAGGTGCACCAGGAGACAGATGCACATATGAATAGGGCGATATTTCAAATTGCTACGGATAAGTTGTGGGATCATTCCCTTTGAGATATCTGATATGTAAATGGAAGACACGTCCCTACATTCATTCAAGCTTTCTTCCTAATTGAATTGACCTTTTATTGCCAAATCTTTCTTCTGCCAAAGGATGCAGCTGAATGCCAATTCCATCTTGATTACTAGGAGTTGCATCTTTATTTCACTGGACTGAATTATGGCCGAGGTTTGGTTCATCAAAAGAAGCACTATGGTTGTTGATTATTTAAAACGTGCTGATAATGGTAGTTTCAAGGTTGAAGTTCATGTAGACAACAGGATTTTGCTTGGCATTTTATTTTGCTTGGCAAGATTTACTATCTAGCAAGCTGGTTGCTAATACTGATGCTGATGTTCCCTTGCAACCACTGCGTACTAGTGTTTCTTTCTTTTTTCGATCAGGTATTATCCAAATATCATCATCATCAAAGCCCATTCCCGAGATTTTCGGGTCGGCTACATGGATTTTATCCAAATATAATTGACTTTTATTAGTTTTAGCAGTGATTAGTGCCTGTAATAAATATGGATGATGCTTCAATTGATGCTGATAGTTCCTTGAAAAGCCTTTGCAACCACTTAATATTGAAGATCCCTTTATTGATCACACAAACAATACATTACCCAAAACAAAACAAACCCAAAGAGGTAGTCAGGTAGCTGGTATTGTCTAGTTTTGCTATTTTCTACTCAAATTTCAATCTTTTATTCAATCATCATTATAACAAGTCGCACTTCATACTTCCTTTTTCTCGTCTCTCCATTCATTATATTTACCTCTTTTTGGAGTCAAAAGGCATTGATTTCTAGCTTCAAATTGAAAAAAGCCCTTGTTTTATGTCTGTTTCTCTTTGCTCTTACATCATTAATCTTGAATTGGAGCACACACTTTCTCTATCTTTTGTAAAGAGATATGAGTAAAGTTGGGTCATGGGCTCATGCTTTTACTTCTCAATTTTTGCCAACTTTGCTAGTTTTTCTATCTGTTGAACATAATCTTTGAAGGATGAAGACCATGCATTTATCATTTGTGAAGAAAAATCTAGGCCAACCAAAACCAGAAATTTGACCTAACTACTGTCTGGTTTCTAGGTCCCCCACCCCATCTGATTGCTCACATGTCAGAAGCATAATTAATTGTTGCTGTGTTTTATTTTCCCAACTCTTTGATCTTATTATTACTTGAGACAAAAATAAGTTGTTTGAAGTGATGTGTAAGATGAGATGATCTAATTTGGTCAACTATTTCAGCTGGAGCACGAGAGTTGAGAGAGATCTCAAGTGGAGACCATTGAAAGGTAGTTTTCTTCCTATACATTATTACTACACCATGGGCACCACTTGCACTGCTGTTTATGTGGTGGATATACTCCTTTACATGTTCTTCTTTCTACATCCATAGAGACATCTCACATGGTAGACACTGAATGGAGCATTTAGTCCTTTCCTACTTAATCACAAAACAAACATCACCATTGGGCCATTTGCAGGAAGGGAAGGTGACCCTCCATTAGATCATTTAGCACCTTTTTTTTATCTTCTTTGCTAAAATACTGATCTATCTATGTGTACTTCACTCAGACTCTCTAGTACTGAAGACAGTTTGAGGAGTATAAGAAAGGAAAATGAGAGAGTCATGATCAGCTTATCACTGCTCAAATTTTTACTTCCTCATGGGGCCCAATTGATGGTGAGTCCCTTTCCTCAGAGAATTTGAGCTTTTGATAGACCCTCCCTATGGTCTCCAACAATGTGTACCCCACCAATTGACCAGATTCTTTGCCCATCCCTCCAATCCCCTTGTGACAGCTAGCTCAAGACCTTTGTCATGTTACAGTGCGTTCCATTCCATCTATCTTCCTTTTCTTCTTCAAAATGCAAACTCTTTTATGCTTTCCACTACCTTCCTCTTTTCTTCTTTCAAAATTTTAGACTGTTTCAAACTAATAATTATGAGTAGGTAGAGATGAGGAGTAATAGCAAGAGTAAAAGATTTAGTGTCTTTACTGAGAAGTCCAATTTGAAAATTTAAGATGAACAATTGATAGTACAAAGAGTTAAAGCAGTGAGAGATGAAGAAATTAAAAAAGGAAAACACAAGAAAAACAAAGAAAAGAACCCAATCAACCTATATTGAGATCTATGACATCTTATATTGATGGATCTCCATAATAAACTTAAAAAAAAGGTGAGATCAAATTGTTCAATTGAAGCTAAAGATCCCATCTTTCTCTGCAAATAATTCACCTTCTCCTCTCATAAGTACCAATATAGTAAGCTTACACAAACAGGAACAACAATAGAAAAGATTGCATCAAGAAGAAGAACCTATAACTCTTGGGGATGTTACTGGAAATAGAGGCAATAGCCTGGGCTCAGACCCTCCTCCTCTAGGAGTAGATTTAGGAGATGGGTGTAGGTAAAATCCCTTCTCTGCAATTGCTTTATCTTCCTCTGTGGATGAATTGGAGTTTGGTGGTGACCTGTTGAATGGGTCTGGTATCAAGGGTGTAACTGGGCTGAGCACAAGAGAAGGAAAATCAAGTATACTTGGAGACAATATCTCAGGTTTGTTTCTTGGAGAAAACCCAGAATTCTGAACCAACCCAGGCATCAAAGGACTGATCTTGAGGTTCTTGAGGCTGTTCCTTCTCTCATAGAGCTTGAACCCTTGCTTCTTAGGTCCTGTTCTGATTGGTGGTATGTTGCTTTTAGGTGATGGATCATTTGTAGCCTTTGATGCTTGTTTTGCTGTTTCTGATGAGCCAGTGAGCATCTGGACTACTTGTTTGAAGGAAGTTGTGTCTGCTTGAATGAAGGTGGTTGGATATGTGTTTGTTTCAGATCTAGAGATGGGTTTTGGTGTCAGAGGTGGGTGCACCCCATTGCTGTTGCTGCTGCTACTGCTGCTGCTGTTGCTGCCATTGCTTTTTGGTGAGTTTTGCATACATGAGTTCTCTATCTCTTGAGGTTTTGGTGAGTTTTCCATTGGTTCTTCCAACCCTTGTTTGGGGTCTCTCAATGGGTTGGGTTGGTTTTTGGTAGAGAGGAGAAGTAGAAGAAAAAATAGAGGGGATGAGTGAATAACAAGGTTGAGGTTGATGAGATGAGATGAGCTGAGAGACTCTTTTGTTTTATTTTGGTCTTTCTTTGAACTCCCTTTTCTTTCTCTCTCACACTCACACTCACACTATATATTTTTCTGACATTTGTTACAAGTTTTTGGGTGTGGTTGGATTTGATTGAGCATCACATGAAAATGCCCAAAGGTTATGGGGCAAACTACAATAACACCACCCCCATTGGATGCTGCGGAGAAACTTTGAATTTTTATCAGTGGAAGAAGTCATCAAAAGTTTCAGAATTTGGCATTGACTTCAGAGCCATGACACTGACTCTTGTGTGGTGGTCTCACATCACATCAGAATACTCACTGATTGATCAGAACAATTACATCTTTCTTATTATTTGTACATAAGAATTAGATTAGATGCCCACCAGATCCAAAAGTTCCTTTAAATTTGCTACCTATAATTAGTCCAAAAGGTCCTTTAAATTTGCCACCTACCAGCCATTTTTTCTTTTTGGGGAAGGTCGGGCTCTTTAACACTTTTATTCATTTGAAAGAGTTATTTCACTGCAACCTTACTCTCTTTCTCCGACTATTTAGAATGGCTCTTTTTTGTAAAATATAATCACAAACATTATTTATAAAAAGTGTAAAGGAGTTCAATCTGACAAAAAAAATGACTGATAGCCCTTACTATCTAGAATTATTGGAAGAGTAATTACTGGGTTTTTTTCTTTACTTGATACCCTCAAAGAAAATATCTAGTGTTAGTTCCTTGAAAACTTTATATTTGTAGAAATTGGACCATATTTTCTATAAGATATATTTAGCTCTTTACCTATCTTCCTAATGATATCTACATCGCTTTTTTTTTTCTTATGCTAAAACATTTAGATGGGTGACACCCTTACAAAAAAGTGAAATCAAAATTCATTACACTCTAAAGACCGCCACGATTACAATTGGTACTAATGCACAATCAGAGCATTTTTGTTGCTCACTCTGTTGGAAAAAGAAGATTCGCCATCTTCAAGTCCTTTTGTGTATCCGCTAAATCTCAATGACTCACAAGATACTGAAAAGCCACCATGGGAATTCTCGTGAAAAGGAATCACTTGTCTAAGGATGAACATTCGTAACTAAAAGGGTAAAAATGAAAGATCATTCTCATATTAAGGGTGTGTTTGGTTGCATGGAATCCTATGTCATGAGAATTCATGAGGGGACCCCTACATTTTAGGCTAAATTGATATATCACTCCACATCTACCATTTGATTTTGTGATCAATGGTGGGAATGGAAGTTCCATGAGAATTCTACTACTTGATCCCCCAAGGCATGTGATTCTCATGTTTATGAGACTTCCATTCCTACCATTGATCACAAAATCAAATGGTAGATGTGGAGTGATATATCAATTTAGCCTAAAATGTAGGGACCCCCTTATGGATTTTCATGGCATAGAATTCCATGCAACCAAACACACCCTAAGTATAATACCAAGCCTGTTCCGCAACCATATGTTCAATTGATGTTTAACCTTTCAAGCTATTTCATTTTCTGTAAAATCTTACAAGTTACCCTTCACAGACATGAGAGTTTGTCTAAGTATTTGTCTATCTATTTTTCAAAAACTCTGACAAAGACTTCACAATGCATTGAATTGAAACATTTAAATAAACTCTTCAAAAATATTGTTGATTTAAAAAAAAAAATGTCAGAAATGTGAAGTTGAAGATAACTTTCATTGAATACCAAAACAAATAAAATTGCTTCATGTGGACTCAGGCATTTTGCATTATCATGATAGTAACACTTATTGATAGAAATCGTTTTTGAGAATTTGATTTTGAAGCTTTACGTTTGTACTTGGATTCTTATAAGTAGTGGGAAAAAATAAAACAGTATTTTGAAGAATCGATTTCCTATTAGTAAATAAACAATCAAACCGCGAAAATCTGTATAACGAGATAAATGATTTTCATTTTCCAAAAAAAATGGAAAACCAAATGTACCCTTATTTGTGTAGTAAAGGGGGGAGGGGGAAGGGGAAGTGGAGAATCAAATTCCAAGTCATAATAGAAAGAAAAAAGACTTGAGAATCACTGGGACCATTTGCCCATCAATTCCCACAACTATTACAAGTGCGGACTTCTCATATACAAGTTTAATATGGTGTGGATTTTCTAATGCCTTGAAAAGATTAATTTCACAAGTTTTTTTCATTAAACTACATCCAACTAACTCCCTTAATTATGCATTAAGTACACTAATGCACGAACCCCATTCGTTGAAAGATTCTTATGTTGATTAATTAACTAATGTGATGTGATTAGAGATATTATCAATCACTATAATACATTAGAAAAAAACTATACAAAGTTTTGGAAACAACTTCTCATTTAAGCCAACTTAAGTTGCATTTGGGAATTTTGTTAATCTATAATTAATTCTTTTGGCTTGTAATGCTTTTGAGTGTGTTTGGCATTTGGTTAGGTAGAAGTAGTTTTAGAATGACTTATATCTTAGGATGACTCATATTTTCTTATTCGATCTCCATTTTCAACAAATAAAAGTTATTTTTTCCATGTTATTTCTTTTAGCTCCTATGCTAACATATTTTTAAATAGGTTGAGGAACCTTTTCTGTGTAGTCTGGGGAGAGAACATTGATTAGTGCTTGGGAAAGGTGTTCAGCATGTAAGTGCCAACTTTATTCCTCCCTAAAAGATTGAATTGCACTCATCCATATTGATCATTACATGTGCGTGACATTACATGTCTCAAGGTCAAGGTCAACATATGCATCTCAACATTACATGTCTCAAGGTCAAGGTCAACATATGCACGTACGTGACATTACATGTCTCAAGGTCAACATATGCATCTCAACCTGTCACGAAAACCTGTAAGAACAAATTTATTCGATTTCTTTACACTCTGCATGGTATGTGGTAGACATCGCATAAATTAACTCTAGTTTAAGTTCTCTTTTGTACTAAATTGAGTATTTTCTTTGAGATGCGAGAACCACATTATGTAATAGGAAGATCTGAGCATGGATCGATTATATTATCCACCAAAAGTCTTAATAACTAAGCTAATTGGCATTAGAATAGAATAGGTTACCTACAGTGAGAAGATGATGGTACCTTGATCAAAACAGATTAATTCACTACTATATCTTGACCAAATGACGAATAAAACATAATCTTACGAGCTTTCTATAACAAGTTTAGTGACAGGTTGAAAACATTCATTCGTAACCTCGAGATATATGCATCTACATGTAAATGCAATAGATGTTATTAAACATGTCATCAAACCTGGGGGTGTTAATCAGATCAATCGGTTTAAAATTGGATCAAAACCGAATCGAACTAGGAATTCGATTTTCGGTTCGATTTTTTGATTTTTCTAACAGAAACCCGTAACCGAACTGAACCGACCAATTAGGTTCGGTTTGAATTGTTTTGATTTTTCCTTTTTATTTTCTATTTTTTTCCATCATCTTTCTTCTTCTTACTGAAACAATTATGTGTCTGTCATTATCATACAACTAGACCTAAACACAAAGATAAAACATTTTCACACATGCAGATTTCAAATAAATTTTTAACCTCAACAAGATTATATTATCCAAAACAAAAAAAAAATAAGATTGTACCAGTTTTTCTATTGTGATAAAAGAGGGATTAGTATTATTGCATTTTGATTAAACAAGCTCGAATGACCATACAATTCGACAAAACCCCCAAGAGTGCTAATGCAAAGAAAATTAGTCGAACAAAAAGAAAAACAGGCTCAGACACACGGTGCCCAACGAGTTCTCGAACCTCCGCCCAGCTTGGCCGCTGGAATTCAAGACCCGATTTAGCATGAGCTTCAAAAAGCCACCTTTCTCGACCGATTTGATCCCTCTACGGAACCCTTGGCGGCACTGAGGATGACGCCGGAGAGGTACCCGCTGCATTTGTAGTAGCTGATATTCTCCATGTGCAGCGCTGCGCGGTGACTTATTCTGCGAAGAGGAACTCTAGCGATGTTGGGAGGTTTTTTGACATATATATACAACAACTCTACAACAAGATCACATGGAGTCATTTGTATCCAGTTGTTATAAAACAACATAAACTCCTTTCAACAACAGAACTGAAGAAAAACTCGAAACAAAATTCATTTACAAGATTATCAATAATGAATTTTAACACATCAGACTCATCTATATCTATGATATCCATGGAGGATCTATCTACTTCTCTAGTTTGATACAATCTATATATATTCACCTTAACCGAACTAAATGGGGTGGATGAGAATTAAATAGGGTGAGTGGGTTGGGAATTGAGTTGATGGGATTGATATTTGAGAATAAAATAAGGGTGGTGGGGTTGGGAATTGAGTTATTTGTGGTGGGGTGGGAGTTAAAAAATAGATAAACAATTGATACGGTTCGGTTCAGCTTATTTGGGGATAAAAAAAACTCAAACAAAAACCGAATCAAAGTAACTCGGTTCGGTTCGGTTCGGTTTTTTTTCAATTTGGTTTCAATTTTCGTTCGATTTCGATTTTTTCGGCTCGTTTTAGTTCGGTTCGGTTAATTCAATCGATTTACATAGACTAATTAACACTCCTAATCAAACTTGTCAAAAAAACCCCACTAGTTAGGAGCACTCATAAATACTCCGACATAAAATCTTGACTGACCTAAAATTTTCCACATTGATACAACCAAACGAATCAAATTATGTCATTTTCACATTTTTACTTTCTCCCCAATAATCTGAACATATTATGAGTGATCTCAGCAATATTAGGCGGTAGATAAACATAAACATAAAGAATTATTGCTTTAAGTAATATTGAATCAATACTCTCAGCACCAACTTTGTTTAATCCGGCTTGACTAACTTATACTTTTATCTAGAAATGAGTCTCAGTCGTCTACACTGCGTTGTAGTGATCTAACATTAACGTTTAAGATCATGCCATATCAGTATTTTACGGGTCAATTTATACACAAATACATGGACGGGTGTGCAATTAAAAGAAGGGATATTTAAATCTTGGGTCACATCATTTTTACCGGTTCAATGAATGAATTAGTTTCAAGATCATATTGACTTCGTTAATCATCTAAATTTCATAATTTGAAATTAGCTTTCAACCCCTTGATCCATTGATCAAGATTTGTTTATCTTGGTATTTGACTAAGTCAATGAAGTCAGGGAATTAGAGTATAATTTTGAAATTATGAAAATTGAATGATTAACTGAGTTAACGTGGTCTTGAAATCCAGACTTCAACATGAACAAACTCATGATCTATTTGTTGAATCGGTACAAAATGTAGAACCTAGATTAAGACGTACGAGTTGAAATCAATATGGTAAATAGATTGGAAACTAGTGGCATTTTCTATCCCATGTCACCTTGGATTTATGGACATTGAAGGGTTCGCCATTGTTGAAAATCCAACCACAGCTGTTGGGAGAGATAGTCATTAGTCAATGAATGATGTTACATGAGGGGTTTTTTTTTTAGCAAATATGAGGGGTTATATGGTAGGGATGAATGTTTGTTCTTTGCACTTTTTTATATTTATTTTTTTGATTATTTGAAATTTTATTTATTTTATTTATTTTTTTATTTTTTTTCCATAAGTTTGGTCACACATGATGTGATGATGACAAGTCATTGAAGTCAATTTGGGTTATGATTTTGGTTTTATCATGCTCAATTATGGTTGACCCACCATATACTTATTGATCTTTTCCTTTTGGTTTATGGTTTTCTTGGAAACATGGAATTGGTTCCAAGTAAGTTGATGGACAGAAAAGGATTGGTCCACATGTAGGTGTTGGAGTGTAATTTAAGTAGGATAATTTGACTAAGCATCTTTAAGATGTTTTTGATATGGCATTTGTTTGTTTGAATGAATTACACTTCTATTAGTGGATAAGCATCCAAAATGGTAGTGTTAACATGACAATGTTGCTAATTTTACACAATTATTAGGTTTTACCAAGGATGCAAAAGGATGAGGTTTAACATATCATGAAATTTGTTAGGGGATTGCCAAAAACACTGATACCCTAAAAAGATTAGGCAAAAACACTGATACCCTAAAAAGATTGCCAAAAACACTGATACCCTAAAAATTTGTTAGGTTTATTCAATGTTGATTTTGTTCTGTTTAATTCTTACATATTATTAAACCCTATCGCGTAATGGAAGAGAGAATGAACATAGTTAAAAAATTAGGAACTTACAATGGTACTAAGAATTTGCTTAGCTAAAACCGAAAATGTTATGATTGGATTAATCTTTTGGGTACTATTAGACCAACCTATTACTTGAACTCATGCTTGTTACGATTTCCTAGTCAGAGGATTATCTAATTCATCGAGATTTAACACTATACATCCCTATGTAAAAAAAAATTTCTTCCGCCTAAAATGCACATCTCAATGGTTGTATTGAAAGTTGGTCTCTAGCAAAGGGACCATATGGAACAGCTTTAATAATTTTTATAATAAATTTCACATTTCCCACAATTAACCTAACAAAATATATAAATAAATAAATAAATAAATAAATAAGTGCTTGACCAAGAAAACTTCTTCTCATCATAAATGATAGTTTTAATGTAGGGATGAACCCCACATAATAAGAATCATGTAAGTGGGTCAAGAGTTTGGTGTTTGTCTCTGGGGGTGAGTGTGACCGCTCATTTTCTCGAGATGTGTGATTATGCTTTTGAGATGCACAATCTTGCGAATCTCAACGGCTAGAAGGGCTCGAGAATTTTTTAGTGTTGACTTTTTGTGCCTTTCTTGTGGACTGAGATAACCCCATATTATAATTTAATTTTTTTCAAAAAATAAATTATTATTATTATTATTTGACATAGACTTTTAAAGACTCACCCCACCAAAGCAATCAACATTAATTTGAAAATAATTTGTGATCATAAAGTAATTTTGTATTGTTCAGGTTAGTAATTAATCAATCATATATTTCAGGCATCGATGATTTCATATATCAACAATTAATCTATATATGATTAATACGCGACTTTTTACACTCTAGTGTAAATGATGGAAAGTCTATTTTCCTTCTATTACTTGCATTGGTTTTATAAGAATAAACTTGTCTAACACTAGATATTGGTTGATGATGATTCTGTTTTTCAGATTCATTCAAAATAAAATACTTGAAAATCACTTTTAAAACTACAAGCGGCATTAAAGATACTTATGTCCCAAAATACGGATTTCACATATTTGGTTTTGTCTATAGCATCATATTTTTTGTTTTGTTGTAATGCAGTTTCATTAAGGTCATAATTTGATTAAGACATAATTGATTTATAACCATTTGATGTTGAATGCCATTGGGTTTTTTTTCTTCCCATTTAAAACTTGTTTTCAAAGTGTGAAATCAAACATAATAATTGAATTAAATTACATTGAACTTATTGATCAATCTTAATCAAATTCGTACCTTGCACCTTATCTAAACACTGATTTGGCAATTAAGGTCTCAATCAAATTTAATTAGAGACCATAGTCATTATTGTTGCCCTTACTAAGATCCACCAACACTGCATGAAGCAGTAGTATGTCACTTTTTTTTTTTTTTTTTAATTCCTTAACACCTTGCACCTCAGATGACGCCGACATGATTCGAACCCTAAACATGTGATTTCATCCGCTACAGTACTTGTTTAATCTTTTATTTATTTATGTATTTGTTTATTATGTTTATGTACTTTGAGACCTTATTATTAGGTGATTAAGGTAGATATGGGCATAGGTTCATGAATGACTAATAAAGAGAGAAAACACTTTAGCCGCCTTATCCTATATTTTATAATTCACCTCTTCCTATAATGCATCTTTTAAGATGTTTTTGATTTGACATTTGTTTGTTTGATTGAATTACACTTCTATTAGTGGATAAGCATCCAAAATGGTAGTGTAAAGATGACAATGTTGCTAATTTTACACAATCATTAGGTTTTAGCAAGTATGCAAAAAGATGCGGTTTAACATGAAATTTGTTAGGGAATTGGCCGACCCTTTCTTAGGCCCAAAAAAAAAAAAATATTTTGGGGTTTATTCAATGTTGAGTTTGGTCTATTCAATTCTTACATATTATTAAACCCTATTGCTTAATGGAAGAGAGAATGAATATAGTTGAAGATGAAGAACTTGCAACGGTACTAAGATTTTGCTAGCTAAAACTGAAAATGTTATGATTGGATTAATCTTTTGGGTACTATTAGACCAACCTATTACTTGAATTCATGTTTGTTACGATTTATTAGTCAAAGGCTTACCTAATTCATCGAGATATTTAACACTATACATCCCTATGTAATTTTTTTCTTCTTCTTCCTAAAATGCACATCTCAATGGTTGTATTGAAAGCTGGTCTCTAGCAAAGGGACCATATGGAATAGCTTTAATAACTTTTATAAAAATAAAATATAAATTTTTTTTTAATAATTTTTATAATTTCACATTTTCCACAATTAACATAGCAAACAAAATGTCAATGGCATGACAGCTCAACGGTTCGAACATAATTGTCTGACCAAAAAAACTTAATGTGATCACAAATGATAGTGTTAATGTAGGGATGAAACCCCACATCATGATGATAAGAATCATGTAAGTGGGTCAAGGGTTTGGTGTTTGCCTCTGGTTGGGTCTAAGAGCATTTTTGAGCCTTGACTTTGTGTCTCTTTCTTGTCGACTGAGATAATCCCATATTATAAAAAATAAATTCAGAAAATAATTATTTATATTTTCATTTTGACATAGACTTTCAAAGACTCACCCCCATCAAACTAACCAACGCTAATTTGAATATAATTTGTGATCATTACGTAATTTTGTATTGTTTAGGTTAGTAATTAATCAATCATGTATTTCAAACATCAACGATGATTTCATATATCAACAGTTAATCTATAATTGATTAATACATGACTTTTTACACTCTAGTATAAATGATGGAAAGTCTATTTTCCTTTGTTTACTTGCATTGGTTTTATAACAACAATTTTGTCAAACAATAGGTATTTGTTGACGATGATTTTGTTTTTCAGATTCATTAAGAATAAAATACTTGAAATCGCTTTCGAAACTATATGGTTTACAAGTGGCATTAAAATTACTTGTGTCCCAAAATATATATTCCACATATTAAAATTACTTGATATAGGAATTATTTCTTTTGTATTTTGTTTCCTTTCCTTTTTTTAATAAACATCTTCGTGTTTGGGCAAAAAAAAAAAAAAAAAAAAAAAAAAAATATATATATATATATATATATATATATATATAACCATTTGATGGTGAATGCCATTGGGTTTTTTTCTCTTCCCATTTTAAATTTGTTTTCAAAGTGTGAAATCAAACATAATAATTAAATTAAATTAAATTAAATTACATTGAACTTATTGATCAATCTTAATCAAATTCGTACCTTGCACCTTATCTAAACCTTGATTTGACCATTAAGATCTCAATCAAATTTAATTAGAGAACATTGTCATTATTGTTGCCAAAATGTCCTTACTGAGATCCACCAACCCTTGAATACCACATGTACTCGAGTTGTACAACATAAGCACCAAATAAATATACGGATTCCAAACTTTATTTGCACTACATGAAGCAGTGGTGCGTTGCTTCTTTTTTTTTAAATCCTTTAACCCCTTGCACCTTATATGACGCGGACAGGGTTCGAAGTTGGACTTGTGATTTCATCCGCTACCGTGCTTCTTCAATCTTTTATTTATTTGTTTATAATGTTTTATGTACTTTAAGACCTTATTATTAGGTGATTAAGGTAGATATGGGCATAGGTTCATGAATGGCTAATAAAGAGATAAAACACTTTAGCTGTCTTACCCTATATTTTATACTTCACCTCTTATTATGCTATAATGGACAAAACTATCTTATTTTATATTTGAAAAGTGGAAGAAATTGGAGCGAGTTTGGTGTGTTGAGATTAAAAAACTATTTAAACCCACCCAGTGTCAAGCTTAGACAAGAATAGGTGGATGGTGGTGGTGGGGGATTTAAAGGCGGTGAGGAGAGATGTATTTAATTAGCAGCTTTTGTTGATTTTCCATCCATAAATAAATAAATAGTTAAATTAATCCTGTTAAAATTTGACTTATTAGGTAGGATAAATTTGATTATGCATCTTTAAGATGTTTTTGATTTGGCATTTGTTTGTTTGAATGAATTACACTTCTATTAGTGGATAAGCATCCAAAATGGTAGTGTAAAGATGACAATCTTGGTAATTTTACACAATTATTAGGTTTTAGGAAAGATGCGAAAGGATGAGGTTTAACATGAAATTTGTTAGGGGATTGTCAAAAACACTGATACCCTAAACAAATTGCAAAAAAATTAGGCACACTGACACTTTCTTAGATATCGCTTAGGCAAAGAGAAGAATAGAGGGTAAGGAAGTTAGAGATGGCAATGCTAGATTGAGGTTTAATGTAGCTAATATAAAGGCTTGAGGATCCTTCAGATCTGCTCCCTTTCCCAAAAAAATGGGGTTTATTCATGTACATTTTGTTGAGTTTGGTCTATTCAATTCTTACAATTGTTAACCCTACCGCATAATGAATATAGTTGAAAAATAGGAACTTACAATGGTACTAAGATTTTGCTAGCTAAAACTGAAAATGTTATGATTGGATTAATCTTTTGGGTACTATTAGATCAACCTATTACTTGAACCCATGTTTGTTACGTCTGAGGATTGACAAAATTTCAACCATTAATGATGCATCGAGATATATAACACTATACATCCCTATGTACATTTTTTTTCTTCTTCCTAAACTGCACATCACAATGGTTGTATTGAAAGCTGGTCTCTAGCAAAAGGACCATATGGAATAGCTTTAATAATTTTTATAATAAATTTCACATTTCCCACAATTAACATAAAAAAATAAATAAAAAGTGCTTGACCAAGAAAACTTCTTCTGATCATAAATGATAGTGTTAATGTTGGGATGAAACCCCACATAATAAGAATGGGTCAAGAGTTTGGTGTTTGTCTCTGGTTGGGTCTAAGAGCATTTTTAAGCCTTGATTTTGTCCCTTTCTTGTGGACTGAGATAACCCCATATTGTAATTTTTTTATTTTGACATAGACTTTCAAAGACTCACACCACCAAAGCAATCAACGCTAATTTGTGATCATAACGTAATTTTGTATTGTTCGGGTTAGTAATTAATCAATCATGTATTAAAAGGTATCGATGATTTTCAGTTAATCTATATCTGATTAATATGTGAATTTTTACACTCTAGTATAAATGATGGAAATTCTATTTTCCAATAGGTATTTGTTGATGATGATTCTGTTTTTCAGATTCATTAAGAATAAAATACTTGAAAATTAGTTGTGTCCCAAAATATGGATTTCACATATTTGGTTTTGTCTATAGCATCATATTTTTTGTTTTGTTGTAATGCAGTTTCATTAAGGTCATAATTTGATTAAGACATAATTGATATATAACCATTTGATGTTGAATGCCATTGGGTTTTTTTTCTTCCCATTTTAAACTTATTTTCAAAGTGTGAAATCAAACATAATAATTGAATCAGATTGGTAGGGCTCTGTGGCGATTTTAAGGCGATTCTGAGGGGTATTCTAGACCTTTTCTTCTTTTAATCTGGGCCGTCCCCACATCTTGGGAAGGCATCCTCGCCTTTGATTCTCGTGGCAGCTCGAGACTGCACGTTCCGCCTAGGTCTTCACGCCGTCCCCACCGGCGATTCTAGGCCTTTTGCGCCGCCTTGAGGGCTGATCTACGCCACGTTGCTACCCAACAACCTTTTTCTGTACAGCCGCCAGTGCTATAACGAGTTTGTGCATCTTTGTGGTTGACGCAGAACGCCTCTTAGGATGTCAGCGCCTCCAGCCGTCATCCCTCCCTCCAGGGCGGGGGGACCAGGTATTGGGGGTCCTATGGCAGGTTCGGCAAAGTCTTTTGCCCAGATCTTGGGTAAAATATTGGTAGACGAAACTCCGGAGACGTCGGTAGAAGGCACTCGATTCCTCAAAGAAAATATCTAGTGTTAGTTCCTTGAAAACTTTATATTTGTAGAAATTGGACCATATTTTCTATAAGATATATTTAGCTCTTTACCTATCTTCCTAATGATATCTACATCGCTTTTTTTTTTTCTTATGCTAAAACATTTAGATGGGTGAAACCCTTACAAAAAAAGTGAAATCAAAATTCATTACACTCTAAAGACCGCCACGATTACAACGGGTACTAATGCACAATCAGAGCATTTTTGTTGCTCACTCTGTTGGAAAAAGAAGATTCGCCATCTTCAAGTCCTTTTGTGTATCCGCTAAATCTCAATGACTCACAAGATACTGAAAAGCCATCATGGGAATTCTCGTGAAAAGGAATCACTTGTCTAAGGATGAACATTCGTAACTAAAAGGGTAAAAGTGAAAGATCATTCTCATACTAAGGGTGTGTTTGGTTGCATGGAATCCTATGTCATGAGAATTCATGAGAGGACCCCTACATTTTAGGCTAAATTGATATATCACTCCACATCTACCATTTGATTTTGTGATCAATGGTAGGAATGGAAGTTCCATGAACATGAGAATTCTACTACTTGATCCCCCAAGGCATGTGATTCTCATGTTTATGGGACTTCCATTCCTACCATTGATCACAAAATCAAATGGTAGATGTGGAGTGATATATCAATTTAGCCTAAAATATAGGGGCCCCCTTATAAATTTTCATAACATAGAATTCCATGCAACCAAACACACCCTAAATATAATACCAAGTCTGTTCCTCAACCATATGTTCAATTAGGGGCCCCCTTATAAATTTCCATAACATAGAATTCCATGCAACCAAACACACCCTAAATATAATACCAAGTCTCTTCCTCAACCATATGTTCAATTGATGTTTAACCTTTCAAGCTATTTCATTTTCTGTAAAATCTTACAAGTTACCCTTCACAGACATGAGAGTTTGTCTAAGTATTTGTCTATCTATTTTTCAAAAACTCTGACAAAGACTTCACAATGCATTGAATTGAAACATTTAAATAAACTCTTCAAAAATATTGTTGATTTAAAAAAAAAAAATGTCAGAAATGTGAAGTTGAAGATAACTTTCATTGAATACCAAAACAAATAAAATTGCTTCATGTGGACTCGGGCATTTTGCATTATCATGATAGTAACACTTATTGATAGAAATCGTTTTTGAGAATTTGATTTTGAAGCTTTACGTTTGTACTTGGATTCTTATAAGTAGTGGGAAAAAATAAAACAGTATTTTGAAGAATCGATTTCCTATTAGTAAATAAACAATCAAACAGTGAAAATCTGTATAACGAGATAAATGATTTTCATTTTCCAAAAAAAATGGAAAACCAAATGTACCCTTATTTGTGTAGTAAAGGGGGGAGGGGGAAGGGGAAGTGGAGAATCAAATTCCAAGTCATAATAGAAAGAAAAAAGACTTAAGAATCACTGGGACCATTTGCCCATCAATTCCCACAACTATTACAAGTGCGGACTTCTCATATACAAGTTTAATATGGTGTGGATTTTCTAATGCCTTGAAAAGATTAATTTCACAAGTTTTTTTCATTAAACTACATCCAACTAACTCCCTTAATTATGCATTAAGTACACTAATGCACGAACCCCATTCGTTGAAAGATTCTTATGTTGATTAATTAACTAATGTGATGTGATTAGAGATATTATCAATCACTATAATACATTAGAAAAAAACTATACAAAGTTTTGGAAACAACTTCTCATTTAAGCCAACTTAAGTTGCATTTGGGAATTTTGTTAATCTATAATTAATTCTTTTGGCTTGTAATGCTTTTGAGTGTGTTTGGCATTTGGTTAGGTAGAAGTAGTTTTAGAATGACTTATATCTTAGGATGACTCATATTTTCTTATTCGATCTCCATTTTCAACAAATAAAAGTTATTTTTTCCATGTTATTTCTTTTAGCTCCTATGCTAACATATTTTTAAATAGGTTGAAGAACCTTTTCTGTGTAGTCTGGGGAGAGAACATTGATTAGTGTTTGGGAAAGGTGTTCAGCATGTAAGTGCCAACTTTATTCCTCCCTAAAAGATTGAATTGCACTCATCGATATTATCCAAATAAATTTTCACACATGCAGATTTCAAATAAATTTTTAACCTCAACAAGATTATATTATCCAAAACAAAAAAAATAAGATTGTATCAGTTTTTCTATTATGATAAAAGATATTAGCATTATTGCATTTTGATTAAACAAGCTCGAATGACCATACAATTCGACAAAACCCACAAGAGTGCTAATGCAAAGAAAATTAGTCGAACAAAAAGAAAACCAGGCTCAGACACACGGTGCCCAACGAGTTCTTGAACCTCCGCCCAGCTTGGCTGCTGAAATTCAAGACCCAATTTAGCATGAGCTTCAAAAAGCCACATTTCTCGACCGATTTGATCTCTCTACGGAACCCTTGGCGACACTGAGGATGACGCCGGAGAGGTACCCGCTGCATTTGTAGTAGCTGATATTCTCCATGTACGACGTTGCGCGGTGACTTCTTCGGCGAAGAGGAACTCTAGTGATGTTGGGAGGTTTTTGACATATATATACAACAACTCTACAACAAGATGACCAAGATCACATGGAGTCATTTGTATTCAGTTGTTATAAAACAACAAAAACTCCTTTCAACAACAGAACCGAAGAAAAACTCGAAACAAAACTCATTTACAAGATTATCAATAATGAATTTTAACACATCAGGCTCACCTATATCTATAATATCCATGGAGGATATATCTACTTATCTAGTTTGATACAATCTATATATATTCACCTTAACCGAACTAAATGGGGTAGGTGAGAATTAAATAGGGTGAGTGGGTTGGGAATTGAGTTGGTGTGTGGTGGGGTGAGAGTTAAAAAATAGATAAACAATTGATACGGTTCGGTTCAGCTTATTCGGGGATAAAAAAAACTCAAACAAAAACCGAATCAAAGTAACTCGGTTCGGTTCAGTTTTGGCAATTTGGTTTCAATTTTCGTTCAATTTCGATTTTTTCGACTCGATTCAGTTCGGTTCGGTACATAGACTAATTAACACTCCTAATCAAACTTGTCAAAAAAAACCCCACTAGTTAGGAGCACTCATAAATACTCCGACATAAAATCTTGACTGACCTAAAATTTTCCACATTGATACAACCAAACGAATCAAATTATGTCATTTTCACATTTTTACTTTCTCCCCAATAATCTGAACATATTATGAGTGATCTCAGCAATATTAGGCGGTAGATAAACATAAACATAAAGAATTATTGCTTTAAGTAATATTGAATCAATACTCTCAGCACCAACTTTGTTTAATCCGGCTTGACTAACTTATACTTTTATCTAGAAACGAGTCTCAGTCGTCTACACTGCGTTGTAGTGATCTAACAGTAACGATTAAGATCATGCCATATCAGTATTTTACGGGTCAATTTATACACAAATACATGGACGGGTGTGCAATTAAAAGAAGGGATATTTAAATTTTGGGTCACATCATTTTTACCGGTTCAATGAATGAATTAGTTTCAAGATCATATTGACTTCGTTGATCATCTAAATTTCATAATTTGAAATTAGCTTTCAACCCCTTCACCCATTGATCAAGATTTGTTTATCTTGGTATTTGACTAAGTCAATGAAGTCAGGGAATTAGAGTATAATTTTAAAATTACAAAAATTGAATGGTTAACTAAGTTAACGTGGTCTTGAAATCCAGACTTCAACATGAACAAACTCATGATCTATTTGTTGAATCGGTACAAAATGTAGAACCTAGATTAAGAAGTACGAGTTGAAATCAATATGGTGATATGTTGGCTTTGCTTTTATGTTTTTTGGTTTTCGGCTGCGACTCAATTTGTTTTGGTTATATCACGGGTAAAGTTGTCATGTACCCCCGTATTGATTGTAAATCATTTTTTTGACAAGTAATAACGGTCTGGCATTCCAACGGTGCCCCTCCGCTCTGGAGGTTTAACTTAAGAAAAAAAAAATCAATATGGTAAATAGATTGGAAACTAGTGGCATTTTCTATCCCATGTCACCTTGGATTTATGGACATTGAAGGGTTCGCCATAGTTGAAAATCCAACAACAGCTGTTGGGAGAGATAATGAATGATGTTACATGAGGGGATTTTTTTTAGCAAATATGAGGGGTTATATGGTAGGGATGAATGTTTGTTCTTTGCACTTTTTTATATTTATTTTTTTGATTATTTGAAAATTATTTATTTATTTTTCCATAAGTTTGGTCACACATGATGTGATGATGACAAGTCATTGAAGTCAATTTGGGTTATGATTTTGGTTTTCATCATGCTCAATTATGGTTGACCCACCATATACTTATTGATCTTTTCCTTTTGGTTTATGGTTTTCTTGGAAACATGGAATTGGTTCCAAGTAAGTTGATGGACAGAAAAGGATTGGTCCACATGTAGGTGTTAGAGTGTAATTTAAGTAGGATAATTTGACTAAGCATCTTTAAGATGTTTTTGATTTGGCATTTGTTTGTTTGAATGAATTACACTTCTATTAGTGGATAAGCATCCAAAATGGTAGTGTAAAGATGACAATGTTGCTAATTTTACACAATTATTAGGTTTTAGCAAGTATGCAAAAGGATGCGGTTTAACATATCATGAAATTTGTTAGGGGATTGCCAAAAACACTGATACCCTAAAAAGATTAGGCAAAAACGCTGATACCCTAAAAAGATTGCCAAAAACACCGATACCCTAAATATTTGTTAGGTTTATTCAATGTTGATTTTGTTCTGTTCAATTCTTACATATTATTAAACCCTATCGCGTAATGGAAGAGAGAATGAACATAGTTGAAAAATTAGGAACTTACAATGGTACTAAGAATTTGCTTAGCTAAAACCGAAAATGTTATGATTGGATTAATCTTTTGGGTACTATTAGACCAACCTATTACTTGAACTCATGCTTGTTACGATTTCCTAGTCAGAGGATTATCTAATTCATCGAGATTTAACACTATACATCCCTATGTAAATTTTTTTCTTCTTCTTCCTAAAATGCACATCTCAATGGTTGTATTGAAAGGTGGTCTCTAGCAAAGGGACCATATGGAATAGCTTTAATAATAATTATAATAAATTTCACATTTCCCACAATTAACATAACAAAATAAATAAATAAGTGCTTGACCAAGAAAACTTCTTTTGATCATAAATGATAGTTTTAATGTAGGGATGAACCCCACATAATAAGAATCATGTAAGTGGGTCAAGAGTTTGGTGTTTGTCTCTGGGGTGGGTGTGACCGCTCATTCTCTCGAGATGCGTGTTTATGCCTTTGAGATGCACAACTTTGCAAATTTTGAGAAGGATGAGTGGTAATACTCACCCCTTGCCCATTTCCTCGACGGCTAGAAGGGCTTGAGCATTTTTTAGCCTTGACTTTCTGTGCCTTTCTTGTGGACTGAGATAACCCCATATTATAATTTAATTTTTTCAGAAAATAAATTATTATTATTATTATTATTAGACATAGACTTTTAAAGACTCACCCCACCAAAGCAATCAACATTAATTTGAAAATAATTTGAGATCATAAAGTAATTTTGTATTGTTCGGGTTAGTAATTAATCAATCATATATTTCAGGCATCGATGATTTCACATATCAACAATTAATCTATATATGATTAATACGCGACTTTTTACACTAGTGTAAATGATGGAAAGTCTATTTTCCTTCTATTACTTGCATTGGTTTTATAAGAATAATCTTGTCTAACACTAGATATTGGTTGATGATGATTTTGTTTTTCAGATTCATTCAAAATAAAATTCTTGAAAATCACTTTTAAAACTATATGGTTTACAAGCGGCATTAAAACTACTTATGTCCCAAAATATGGACTTCACATATTTGGTTTTGTCTATAGCATCATATTTTTTGTTTTGTTGTAATGCAGTTTCATTAAGGTCATAATTTGATTAAGACATAATTGATTTATAACCATTTGATGTTGAATGCCATTGGTTTTTTTTCTTCCCATTTTAAACTTGTTTTCAAAGTGTGAAATCAAACATAATAATTGAATTAAATTACATTGAACTTATTGATCAATCTTAATCAAATTCGTACCTTGCACCTTATCTAAACACTGATTTGGCAATTAAGGTCTCAATCAAATTTAATTAGAGACCATAGTCATTATTGTTGCCCTTACTAAGATCCACCAACATTGCATGAAGCAGTAGTATGTGGCTTTTTTTTTTTTTTTTTTTAATCCCTTAACACCTTGCACCTCATATGACGTCGACATGATTCGAATCCTAAACATGTGATTTCATCCACTACACCTTATTATTAGGTGATTAAGGTAGATATGGGCATAGGTTAATGAATGACTAATAAAGAGAGAAAACACTTTAGCCGCCTTACCCTATATTTTATAATTCACCTCTTCCTATAATGCATCTTTTAAGATGTTTTTGATTTGACATTTGTTTGTTTGATTGAATTACACTTCTATTAGTGGATAATCATCCAAAATGGTAGTGTAAAGATGACAATGTTGCTAATTTACCACAATTATTAGGTTTTAGCAAGTATGCAAAAAGATGCGGTTTAACATGAAATTTGTTAGGGGATTGGCCGACCCTTTGGTAGGCCCAAAAAAAAATTAAAAATTTGGGGTTTATTCAATGTTGAGTTTGGTCTATTCAATTCTTACATACTATTAAACCCTATTGCTTAATGGAAGAGAGAATGAATATAGTTGAAGATGAAGAACTTGCAACGGTACTAAGATTTTGCTAGCTAAAACTGAAAATGTTATGATTGGATTAATCTTTTGGGTACTATTAGACCAACCTATTACTTGAATTCATGTTTGTTACGATTTACTAGTCAGAGGCTTACCTAATTCATCGAGATATTTAACACTATACATCCCTATGTAATTTTTTTTCTTCTTCTTCTTAAAATGCACATCTCAATGGTTGTAGCTGGTCTCTAGCAAAGGGACCATATGGAATAGCTTTAATAACTTTTATAAAAATAAAATATAAATTTTTTTTTAATAATTTTTATAATTTCACATTTTCCACAATTAACATAGCAAACAAAATGTCAATGGCATGACAGCTCAACGGTTCGAACATAATTGTCTGACCAAAAAAACTTAATGTGATCACAAATGATAGTGTTAATGTAGGGATGAAACCCCACATCATGATGATAAGAATCATGTAAGTGGGTCAAGGGTTTGGTGTTTGCCTCTGGTTGGGTCTAAGAGCATTTTTGAGCCTTGACTTTGTGTCTCTTTCTTGTCGACTGAGATAATCCCATATTATAAAAAATAAATTCAGAAAATAATTATTTATATTTTCATTTTGACATAGACTTTCAAAGACTCACCCCCATCAAACTAACCAACGCTAATTTGAATATAATTTGTGATCATTACGTAATTTTGTATTGTTTAGGTTAGTAATTAATCAATCATGTATTTCAAACATCAACGATGATTTCATATATCAACAGTTAATCTATAATTGATTAATACATGACTTTTTACACTCTAGTATAAATGATGGAAAGTCTATTTTCCTTTGTTTACTTGCATTGGTTTTATAACAACAATTTTGTCAAACAATAGGTATTTGTTGACGATGATTTTGTTTTTCAGATTCATTAAGAATAAAATACTTGAAATCGCTTTCGAAACTATATGGTTTACAAGTGGCATTAAAATTACTTGTGTCCCAAAATATATATTCCACATATTAAAATTACTTGATATAGGAATTATTTCTTTTGTATTTTGTTTCCTTTCCTTTTTTTAATAAACATCTTCGTGTTTGGGCAAAAAAAAAAAAAAAAAAAAAAAAAAAATATATATATATATATATATATATATATATATATATAACCATTTGATGGTGAATGCCATTGGGTTTTTTTCTCTTCCCATTTTAAATTTGTTTTCAAAGTGTGAAATCAAACATAATAATTAAATTAAATTAAATTAAATTACATTACATTGAACTTATTGATCAATCTTAATCAAATTCGTACCTTGCACCTTATCTAAACCTTGATTTGACCATTAAGATCTCAATCAAATTTAATTAGAGAACATTGTCATTATTGTTGCCAAAATGTCCTTACTGAGATCCACCAACCCTTGAATACCACATGTACTCGAGTTGTACAACATAAGCACCAAATAAATATACGGATTCCAAACTTTATTTGCACTACATGAAGCAGTGGTGCGTTGCTTCTTTTTTTTTAAATCCTTTAACCCCTTGCACCTTATATGACGCAGACAGGGTTCGAAGTTGGACTTGTGATTTCATCCGCTACCGTGCTTCTTCAATCTTTTATTTATTTGTTTTATTTATTTGTTTATAATGTTTTATGTACTTTAAGACCTTATTATTAGGTGATTAAGGTAGATATGGGCATAGGTTCATGAATGGCTAATAAAGAGATAAAACACTTTAGCTGTCTTACCCTATATTTTATACTTCACCTCTTATTATGCTATAATGGACAAAACTATCTTATTTTATATTTGAAAAGTGGAAGAAATTGGAGCGAGTTTGGTGTGTTGAGATTAAAAAACTATTTAAACCCACCCAGTGTCAAGCTTAGACAAGAATAGGTGGATGGTGGTGGTGGGGGATTTAAAGGCGGTGAGGAGAGATGTATTTAATTAGCAGCTTTTGTTGATTTTCCATCCATAAATAAATAAATAGTTAAATTAATCCTGTTAAAATTTGACTTATTAGGTAGGATAAATTTGATTATGCATCTTTAAGATGTTTTTGATTTGGCATTTGTTTGTTTGAATGAATTACACTTCTATTAGTGGATAAGCATCCAAAATGGTAGTGTAAAGATGACAATCTTGGTAATTTTACACAATTATTAGGTTTTAGGAAAGATGCGAAAGGATGAGGTTTAACATGAAATTTGTTAGGGGATTGTCAAAAACACTGATACCCTAAACAAATTGCAAAAAAATTAGGCACGCTGACACTTTCTTAGATATCGCTTAGGCAAAGAGAAGAATAGAGGGTAAGGAAGTTAGAGATGGCAATGCTAGATTGAGGTTTAATGTAGCTAATATAAAGGCTTGAGGATCCTTCAGATCTGCTCCCTTTCCCAAAAAAATGGGGTTTATTCATGTACATTTTGTTGAGTTTGGTCTATTCAATTCTTACAATTGTTAACCCTACCGCATAATGAATATAGTTGAAAAATAGGAACTTACAATGGTACTAAGATTTTGCTAGCTAAAACTGAAAATGTTATGATTGGATTAATCTTTTGGGTACTATTAGATCAACCTATTACTTGAACCCATGTTTGTTACGTCTGAGGATTGACAAAATTTCAACCATTAATGATGCATTGAGATATATAACACTATACATCCCTATGTAAATTTTTTTTCTTCTTCCTAAACTGCACATCACAATGGTTGTATTGAAAGCTGGTCTCTAGCAAAAGGACCATATGGAATAGCTTTAATAATTTTTATAATAAATTTCACATTTCCCACAATTAACATAACAAAATAAATAAAAAGTGCTTGACCAAGAAAACTTCTTCTGATCATAAATGATAGTGTTAATGTTGGGATGAAACCCCACATAATAAGAATGGGTCAAGAGTTTGGTGTTTGTCTCTGGTTGGGTCTAAGAGCATTTTTAAGCCTTGATTTTGTCCCTTTCTTGTGGACTGAGATAACCCCATATTGTAATTTTTTTATTTTTTTATTTTTTTATTTTTTTATTTTTTTATTTTGACATAGACTTTCAAAGATTCACACCACCAAAGCAATCAACGCTAATTTGTGATCATAACGTAATTTTGTATTGTTCGGGTTAGTAATTAATCAATCATGTATTTTAGGTATCGATGATTTTCAGTTAATCTATATCTGATTAATATGTGAATTTTTACACTCTAGTATAAATGATGGAAATTCTATTTTCCTTGGTTTACTTGCATTGATTTTATAAGAACAATTTTGTCAAACAATAGGTATTTGTTGATGATGATTCTGTTTTTCAGATTCATTAAGAATAAAATACTTGAAAATTAGTTGTGTCCCAAAATATGGATTTCACATATTTGGTTTTGTCTATAGCATCATATTTTTTGTTTTGTTGTAATGCAGTTTCATTAAGGTCATAATTTGATTAAGACATAATTGATATATAACCATTTGATGTTGAATGCCATTGGGTTTTTTTTCTTCCCATTTTAAACTTATTTTCAAAGTGTGAAATCAAACATAATAATTGAATCAGATTGGTAGGGCTCTGTGGCGATTTTAAGGCGATTCTGAGGGGTATTCTAGACGTTTTCTTCTTTTAATCTGGGCCGTCCCCACATCTTGGGAAGGCATCCTCGCCTTTGATTCTCGTGGCAGCTCGAGACTGCACGTTCCGCCTAGGTCTTCACGCCGTCCCCACCGGCGATTCTAGGCCTTTTGCGCCGCCTTGAGGGCTGATCTACGCCACGTTGCTACCCAACAGCCTTTTTCTGTACAGCCGCCAATGCTATAACGAGTTTGTGCATCTTTGTGGTTGACACAGAACGCCTCTTAGGATGTCGGCGCCTCCAGCCGTCATCCCTCCCTCCACGGCGGGGGGACCAGGTATTGGGGGTCCTATGGCAGGTTCGGCAAAGTCTTTTGCCCAGATCTTGGGTAAAATATTGGTAGACGAAACTCCGAAGACGCCGGTAGAAGGCACTTGATTCCGAAAAGATGGCGCTCCCGCCATTGGACTTACAGCCACGGATGAAGTGCGTGGCGAAGCATTCATGGAACAACACGTGATTGTTTTAAAGTTTTCTAGCTGCCGACCAACGTTGGAAGACATCCGCGATTCGATTCATCGAACGTGGGGAATTCTTGGTGATTTTTCGCTTGGCTTACTCAATCAAAGGCACGTGTTAGTTCGACTCCAATCTGAGGTGGAAGCAAAGAAAGTTCTCTCAAGAGATTCCTTTTTTATTCGTGGAGTTCGGTTCAAAGCCTTCCGGTGGCACGATGGTTTCAGTTTGAAGGAGGACCCGATCTCGGTGCCGTTGTGGGTAGAGCTTCCTAACTTACCCCTTCATTTATTTCACCCCCTATTTTAAAAGCAATTGTGAATTCCTTTGGTGGATTTTTGCGGATGGATGATCATACTAGATGCCTATCGCGCCCGGGTTTTGTCCGTGTTTGCGTGGAGATGACCTTGACGAAAAAATTACCAAACAGAGTTTGGATTGACAGGGCTAATAACAGAGGTTTTTGGTAGAAGATAGAATATCCGGGTTCAAATACTGTGATTTTTGTTCTTTGATCGGGCACAAGGAAGAGTTTTGTAGAAAAAAGTTGGGTCTTAAGGGCCATGGAAGTGGTTCTGATCTACGCAAAGCGGAGAAGACGGTCAAGCCCAAAGTCGAAGCCACCTCTGTCAAACAGCACTACGTACCAGTTCCTAAACAAGATAAATTGACTATCCCCGTAGTGGGCACGAGTGGCGCAAAAAATGACATGGGTGCGGAGATTACTGAGGAGAGTCCTGAGGATGCTGGGGATAGGAGGCCAATGGCCATTGACCCGGTAAAGGTGGTGTTGTCCAATAAATTCGAATCTCTTACAGAGTTCCTCGATGACGATGAGGGTGATCACGAGGATAAGCAGCTTGTGGGTATGACAATAGCTCATGACAGTGCCGAGGTTGTGCCAGAAACGACGGAGGAATGCCTCAGGGAGGCGGGGTATACTACTTCGGAGATCGAGAAGGTAGTTGGACCCCAAGGACAACATTTACAACAAGAGAATGGCAAATATTTAGGGGATCGCGTTTCTCCGGGGATCCATGCGGCAAAGCCGCGAGGTACGCCAAGTGATTCAAATGGCGAAGTCACGATTGGGCAGAATGTTTCACCAGGGACGCATATGCATAGAGCTGCTTTCCAGCCAGCTCCTGAATTGCAACTTGCTGAATCTGAACCGCACCCAGCAGTGCAAGGTCCCGACACGGGGGCTGTGTCTCAGCCTGGCCCCGTCTCCATCCAGGTCGTGCTCCAGGCCGTGTCCCAGACCGTGCTCTGCCCCGAAACAGGGGACGTGCCCCAAGCCGTGATCTGCCCCGAAACAGGGGCCGACGTGGTAGCTTTTCAGCCAGATACCCGCATCACAGTAGGTGGACTGATTTCCACGCCTGCATCACAGCTACCTGCATCACAGCAGGGACCTTCGCTCGCAATTGAAGTCTTACCTGCTGCGTCACAATCAATGCGGCTTGCATTCCCACAGATCACAGGGGTGAGAACTGATCAGGAGACAGTGATGGATGCTCAGGCTTCACGACTTTACCCCGTGGCCATTGGTAAATTATTGTCCCCGGGGCAGCTGGGAACAAACAGGATGGGGGGATTTTGTATGATGTCGATGTACAACTGATGAAGGAGAACCATGTTTTGCGAAAACAGAAAAAAAAAGATGCATACTAATTCCCTTGACAGTGCCACAGATGATAGTGATGCGGCGGCGTCGGACTCGGAGTTAGGGCCGGAATCACAAGCTATCCAATACTTAGCTTTAGGGGCTCAGTCCGATGAGAATCTTAGGAAACCAGTCGACTTGGCGGTGCCTACGGGAAACCGTCGTAAGACTAAGAAGGGTAAACTTTCCACCCGAGTTTAAGATGATAGAAAATCTACTTTTTTTGGAATGCTCGTGGGGTTAGTAACCAGTCCACGAGAAGGAGGTTAAAAAATATGGTTGTGGAACATAAAGTCCGAATACTTATGCTTGCGGAGCCTATGATTGATGTTAATAGACACATGTAGATTGGAAACAAACTCAAGCTTGGTGGATTTGTCTCGAATGTATCTTTTGGCGGCAAGATTTGGCTTCTTTGGGATACCTCTCTTGTCCTTTCGGTGGTGGATATGTCGGATCAGATCATTCATTGTCAGGTAACGGACTCTGCTTCAAGAATTTTTTTCATTTCTTTTGTTTATGCTAAATGCTCTGTGGATGAACGAAGGGATCTCTGGTTAAATATGGTAAATTTTGCTGCAAATCATGATACTCCATGGATGGTCGGCGGTGACTTTAATACATATTTGCATTCGGGCGAAAAGGTGGGGGGAGTGGAGCCATCCCTGGCGAGCATGTCACATTTCTCCAACTGTATTGAAAACAGTGGTCTAATTGATTGTGGATTTTCGGGTCCTCGACTCACCTGGTGCAATAACAGGCGTGGTAGTGAGCGAATTTGGGCCAGACTTGATAGGATTCTTGTTAATTCAGCTTGGTTGACAGTCCTGGGTAATCCTAAAGTGGAGCATCTTTGCAGAACTTTTTCAGATCATTCTCCGTTGTTGACCTCTATGCCAACACAATCAAAAATTGTTTTTGCCCCCTTTCGTTTCTTAAATATGTGGACGACTCACCCTGGTTTTTTTGATCTGATTAAGGACAAGTGGTCGACCGACATGGGTTCCATGAGGCCTATTGACAGAGTGGATGCCAAACTTAAAATGACCCGACGAGCTCATATACAGTGGAATAGGACGGTCTTTGGTAATGTGTTTGGCAGAATCCGAGCTTTAGAGGATGAAATGCAACAGTGGGAAACAATTCTTTTGTCGGGTTTCGCAGCTATAAGAACTAATGGGCTAAATGTTGCTGCTAACTGGGATGTCAATGCTTGTAGCAATCTACATTATTGTCAGGCAGAGTACAGATTAGCTCTCAAACAGGAGGATAGAGCACAACGAGACCATAGTACTGCTTCTTTCGATGAGACTGATTTTCCTAGGAGAGTGGCAGGATTGATCAGGCTTGACAGATTGCATACGGCGTATATTCGCCATGGGGATGCGTAGAGGTAGCTTTTTCGGTTTGGTGATTAAGCTTCAAGGATGTGTGCTTTTTATTTAGGTCAGTAGTATGAGAAGCTTCTTCTCATGGCTAAATAGTTAAGTGGGGAATAAATTGAGTGGTGAGTGCCCAAAGAAAGACTCCAAATTTTGGGCCAACTTAGGCTGGAAATGAGCTGGATAGGAATCTTCACCACTTAATTCACTTCTTGTTTTTTCCCCATACCGAAAGGCTTCTGTACCCATAACCATAATAATACACACATGGAATGGAATGTAAGCTATCATTATAAAGTGTCGTATGTGCTTTCACTTGAGCTACTTATAAGTTATAACCCACTTTTCTATATCCCAACACAGCTTATAAATTCAAATGGAAAAATCCAAAGCTACGGGAAATCAATAAATCTGACTTAAACTAGCTAGTCTAACAATTTTGGTTCAGTTTTTTCTTTCAAAGATTCAATGGGGTTATAGAAACCAATAGGATCAGAGGCTTGAATCCTTTCCATATCATCTAATCCCATATTAAGGGATTTACAAGTTGAAGCATAAACAAAAATAAATATCATCTAATCTTATTTAAGCTCCACCCACCTCACTCACCTACCCAACTTCTATCTCTTTATTAATGTCATATTTTCTCCCTTTTGTTTTTACTCCCCCTTTTTCTATTTTTTTTTCTATCCAACCACTTGCAAGTTGAGGAGGATGAACAAAGTTTGACTCAATATTGTTGAAGAAAACTAAATATTTCACTTGCTTGCTTGCAGCAAAGATGAGCTATGGTGATTGCGACAACTTCGACACTTCTGATTTGATAAAAAAACCCTTCTTGCATGATGGAATCACGAGACTTGTGGAATCCTCATTGAAGGTTTCGATTTTGTTCAGATCATCACATGGGTGTGATGGAGATAGATTAAGATGCAAACAGTACAACTATGATTATAGTATTATGGATGATGTTATAGTATTGTGTATATGAGAAACATGATAATTTTTTTTTAATCTTATTGAATTATCAAGAGAAATATGCAAGAAAACATTGAAAGAATTCTCTATAAATGAATAGTCGGAGCCTTGAAATTCTCATTGTATTTATCTGGTGTTTGTTTTCCCTTTACTGCTTCCCCTTCTCTATTTTTTATTTTATTTGTACTTTCTCTGTCTCTGCGTTTTTCTCAATTGCAAACTAAGGTTCATTTCCTTCTTTCCATTCTTTGTAGCTTTGACTTATTCCTTTTGTGCTAGAGCCAACTCGATTGTTTATAGCAGCAGAATTTAAAAAATAAAAATAAAAAGGAAAAAAATCAAAAAAACCAAACCGATTCGGATCGATTTGGTTTGGTTATTTATTTGATAAATGTAAAAACCGAACTGAATCGAAAACCGAATTCTTGATTCGGTTTGGTTTTGATCCAACTTTGAACCGACCAAACCGATTAACACCCGTATGGGCTATGGTTGCAAAGTGTACTTTGGGTATTGTTTCTTACTTTTATTTGGGTCAAGAAGTCCAGAAACTCAAACTTTAGGTTAAATGTAGAACATTTCCAAGTGCAAGAAGAACTGCTAGATCGAAAATTTCGAATGTGCATCAAGATGAATAATGTTGCTTATGATCGAAAATTAAGTCTGACGCACAGTCAAAGCTTGGATCCTCCAATCCAGTTAAACAATAACTGTGTTGAATTCTCCTTCATATGAACTTACAATGAACATAAACACCTGTAAATATAGTTCCATGCATGATTCGACGTTATCAGTAAATAGTTGGGAAAATAAGTTAATGGCGTTCAGGGTCGTGGTTATAAATTTCATACTTACGGGATCTTATGTGGGCGTGGCCCTCTGCCAGCCTTTGATAGGGTTGTATGGTATAAACATTTCTCCCTTCCCCCTGACTCTACATGATTTTTCATTTATTGGAAAGGTCTACATTAGGCCATCGAATGCAGTTTGCAGAGAGTCCCCATCTCAGTTATGGCACATAAGAAGTTTATGGTTGCATAGTTTTCTGTAATAAATTACCCCATTTATGAATAACAAAAGTTACTTACAATCGAATCTGCAATGCTGTTAACTCATGATCGAGCACCTTAAATGTGCTTTAAGTCACCGGCTGATGAAGCATTTATCATATAACAGGAAACGAAAGCAGAACAAATTACAGATCAATGGAGTCTAAAATAGAGCAAGCAGTTGAAGAACAAATTAATATGGTGCGATCAGAGCCTGTGAGCCCTACAGTTCAATATTTTAGTAGTGCAGCATTGTCTATTAGTGTTCTTAGCATGTTTGAGAATAAGGTTCCAATTGATACATCCACTGCCCTGACATTGTTTCAGAATGTACATGTTCCCCTCAACGAACACTTCTCTTCGATCATGGTAGTTCATGATAATCTGTATGTTGTGAACATTTTCCATCAATGATGAAACTGATCATATTCAAGTGTTGCATTATATGTTTCTCTTCCTAGAATTATTATCTGTCAGTATGAACTTAAGTCAATGCTAACAAACTAGTTGGTAAGACATTCGGTGGATGGTATCACAAGTCCAGTGTTTGAGACACGCCTTGACATATTCAGGGATTTTAAAGAACCTTCTTTGCCCTACAAAAATTATTACATAGGAGCTTTAGAAAATCTAACAATTTATCAAGTTGAACTATTGAATGGTTCAGGTTAAAGATGAGCAAGGAGTGAAACATTGGAAAACCAGTTCAAGTTAAGTATGAAGATCATCTCAAGGTTCCTATCTTCTCCGATAGATTGTCACCTGAATCATTATGATGTTCCTATCTTCTCCGATGGATTGTCGTCTGAATCTTATGATGTTCATTTACACTAGTACATAAATTTTATGACTATAAATGAATTCATTGTCAATGTCAGTTCAGTGTACTTGGTCCCAGTATGTAGAAATTTCAGCCACAATAAATATTGCTCAGTGTACAAACTGCACTACTCCAACACTTCAGATTTGTGTTTTAATACTGATAAAACTTTGAATTTTCATTTTTTTTCCAACAAAACATACATATTAACCATAAAAGTTCAATAACTTTCTTTACACCATCGATCATGTTGTCAATCAAAATTGTGGAAGAGTGCACGCATAAGTGATCTAGGAGGTACATTGCTTAAATGCATTCTCTTTATGTTCCTCCATATTTAGGTAGATCGATAATATGTAAAAATATTAGTATGATTTTGATGAATATTGAAAGGACATAGCTTTTTAATAAGAAATTTAATGCAAACCACAGGTGCATGTGCACTACCTCCTTATAGCGAAGCCAACTCCAACTGCATGGGAGGATTAGAATTTAAAGCTTATGGTTGCCTAAAGACTTTCAAGTAATTCACTACTTCAATCACACCCATATATACAAACATATATTGGTGATATAAATATTATCTATACTTGATCATATTACACACCTGAAAGTAGATCAACAATGGGGTCTGAAAGAAATGGGGAGGTTGATGAAGAAGAAGTGTTGTGTGACAGGCCAGCGAGCCCTACGGCTCAATACTTCAACAGTTCGGTGCTTTCGATTTGTATTTTTGCCGTGGTCGAGTGTGAGCTTCCAGTGGATAAAGCCATTGCCATTAACATGCTCAAGAATATGTTTCTCCCCATCAACTATCGGTTCTCGTCTATCATGGTAATTTTCTTGATAATAGCCTATGATATTTCTTGGTAACGTGTGTCATAATGAACCTTACATTTTGGTTTCGGAAACAGTAGGATCAAAAGAGAGTAAATTTTTTTTGAAAAGTTTTATTTTTCAGGCTTTTGGTTGTAAAATTGAAGCCAAAATTTCTACATAGCAAGCCTTTTCTCCTCATTATTCCAATTTCATTAGTGCAAATTTTTTCAGAGATTTTCAATTTTGATTTTTTTATTGTCTTTTTGTTTCTTAAGAAAGAAATAAAATTTTGTTTAACTGCATTTGATTTTTTAAAGCGCATATGATCAAGTGAGGATAGGGAATTAGGTTTTGGAACCAAGATGATGTGTCATTTTTTACAACCTCGAGATATATATAAACACTTTAGGGATTGTTCTCATTTTTCTAGATCATGTCACGTCATCCAGATTGCAAAAACCTGATTTCCTAGTATTTTCGAATTTCAAATTATATTAGACAGGGCGAAAAAAGTAGAAAAATTCACTGATGCAGTGAACAATTGATTTTGGTTCAGGTTGCAGATGAACAAGGAGAGAAACAATGGAGAGCAGTTAAAGTGAATGTCGAAGATCATGTCAAAGTTCCAATCTTCCCGGACGGGTTGATGACTGAATCTTATGACAATCACTTACAAGAATACATGGCGAAGATAGCTGTGGATCAGCTTCCGAAAACTAGGCCATTGTGGGAGCTTCACATTTTCAATTACCCAACAAGTAATGCAGTTGCGACGGTGATACTCAAGCTTCATCATGCACTAGGGGATGGATACTCCCTCATGGGCGCTCTTCTTTCGTGTTCACAGAGAGTAGATGATCCTTCGCTTCCTTTAACATTTCCATCGCTACGGTCTGACCATAACAAGAAGAAGAGCATGTACAAAAATGTAGTTCATGCGACGTCAGTGTTGTTCAACACTACATTGGATTCCATCTCAAGTTTTTTCAAGTCTACTGTGGTGGCCGATGATCCAACTCCAATCAGGTCAAGGATTGATGGCATGGAGTCTCGTCCCCTTAATATTACAAGTACCACATTTTCTCTTGACCATATCAAGCAAATTAAGACCAAACTTGGAGGGGTATGTTTTTTTTTTTTTACTCATCAAACTAGCTTGTTCATTAGATGAAACATCGCGGTTTACTTTGAATCATGGGTTCAATTATAGTCCAATGCAATCACTAAGTTCATTGTAAGTTTTGATGATCAAACAGAGCCAGACCGTGAATGACATTGTGGTCGGAATAATATTTTACGGGCTTCGATTATACATGCAAAGTGTAAGCACGGACTCCAATCATAGACGTTCAACTGCATTAGTGTTGTTAAACACTAGAGGAATGAATGGTTATCGTACAGTAGATGAGATGGTGAAACCGAATGCAGAGTCTGCATGGGGGAACCAATTTGGTTTCATGCATATACCGATACCTATGTCCAAAGATGTAGAGACCGAAGATCCTCTCAAATTTATTTCCAAGGCGACAGAGATGATCCAAAGGAACAAAAATTCACTAGCTGTCTATTTCACTGGTCTATTACTTGATAGTATGAGAAAATTACGAGGTCCTGAGGTATTTACTTCAATATTGTTAATTTGCAATTTCTACTTTCTTCTTGGTTGTGGTTTTATTTTCTCAAACCATGGACTGTTTGAGCTCGGCTTGCTCAAGCTAAACCCTGAACAGTTTCTATGGCATAGTTATGTATATCAGTGAATTAGCTTAATTATAACAATGCTTTGATTCCACAGACTGCATCCCGATACATTTACAGGACATTGAGGAACTCAAGCATAGCGATAACAAATGTGATTGGGCCTGTTGAACAAATAGCTCTTGCAAATTATAAATGCAGTGGATTGTACTTTATGGTGGTCAATAGCCCTCAGGTAAACATCATCTTCTTTCATGGTTTTTGTTTTTATGATTGATCCCAGTAAGTCCTCCACAAAGACGTTTAGCAAGTCCAATCCCAATACAAGCATTCGAGGGGTCAAAACACCTGCCCAAACTTCAGCCTGATAAAGGCTACTACGATGCTACCCTGTTTCAAACTATTCAAGGCTGTGGGCTAAATTTTTTTGAAGTGGTCGCGTTAGTTGCTCCTCTATAAAGAATGAAAGAAATGCTAATTGAAAACCCTACACAATGTCTTCCAAGAGGAAAATTCTAGGGGTCGAGGGAGGGAACGAGGGAGGGAGCGAGGGATGGGTGGTAGCCACCCATTCGCCCCGAGATAAGCGCCATCGCGCATCTCCAATCCGATGCGCTTATCTCGAGGCGGATGGGTGGTTACCACCCATCCCTCGCTCCCTCCCTCGCTCTGTAGCAAAGCTCCTTCCAAGATGATATTAATTAGAGCAGAAATTCTAAATGGCCTGGGAAAATCAGCCGGGGTTGACTGCCTGGGGGGCGAATTTACACTATTGCCCCCCCCCCCCTCTTTAACAACCTTTTGGAAAAGGTGTTTAAAAAGGAGGGGGCAAAAGTGTAAATTCACCCCCTCCCATGCAGCAGCCTCGCTGGTTTCCCAGGCCAGCTAGAATTACTCTAATTAGAGTGTGTTTGGTTGTATGGAATCCTCTATGCCATGAGAATCTATGAAGGAACCCCTATATTTTAGGCTAATTTGAGGTATAACTCCACATTCACTATTTGATTTTGTTATCAATGGTGGGAATGAAAGTCTCATGAACATGTGAATCACATGCCTTGGGGAAATCACATTCATGGGACTTCTATTCCCACCATTGATCACAAATTCAAATGGTAAATTTGGAGTGATATATCAATTTAGCCTAAAATATATGGTTTTCCTCATATATTCCTATGACATAGGATTCCATGCAACCAAACACACACTTAGTGTCCTACAAGGCCACCAATATTGTCAAGTATTGCAAACTTGACTCTAGAACAACACTTAAGACATTGGTCTGATATCGTTGTGCTGGCTAAGGCAAGGTCGCAATAAGAGTGAAGTCTTATCAACTAAGCTAACACCCATTGATATGGCATAAAAATGTATTATAACGTCTGTCATTATTTAATATATTGTGCGTGGAAATGCAGAGTCTGGTCATAACAATTATTTCAGACCTGCCCTTCCATAGATTACATTTATTCAAACAACTCTGTGTTCAATTTTATTGTATATTAGCATCTGAAGTATTAAATTGATCAGTTGCAGTTTTATATTTGTTGAAAAAAAAAAATTTGTTTACATTTCCGTGCATTTTACTGTGAAGCGTTTAGAAGATAATTTGAAGGCGCTCTTTAATGATTTCCATTCATATAATTAACACTGGTATTGTAAATTAACCCTATAATTAACATTGGTATTTGTTTGAGGGTATCGTAAATTAACTCTATAATTAACACTGGTATCGCTAATGGTGTTATGGCCTAGTGGTTAGGGCTGTATGGGTTTGTCCCCTACTTCCTAGCTTCGAATCTCACCTGCAGCATGGTTACTTTCTAATGGGTGTTGACAAAACTCAGCCCGCCTTCCAAAAAAAACACTGGTATCTTATTTTATCTGCCAATTGAAAAGTATGGGTTTCACAGTTTCAGTCGATGATCACCATCAAAATACAAAGCACCTTCGAAATCCATGGTTTCAATTGTTGCATTGATTCATACCTCTTGGAAGAAGGTTGCCGCGGGAATCACAACCCAATCACATACCTTACATTTTCATAAGCCTTAGAGGTAAGGAATTCCAGAATCAAGGCCCCTGCTTCCCTCCATATTGTGTTTTTTCAATTTAATTAAATATAATCTATGAGGAAACATGCAGTGATGAGAACTAACAAATTAAAAAGTTTACCATTGCAACTAGTTTTCAGTATAATCAACATACATATCAAATACCACTTGTAAAAAAAAGTATATATATTGTACTCGTAATGGTTACAAACAGTTTTCAGATCCATTCATATAGCAACAAAAATGGAATATATATATATATATATATATATATATATATATATATATATATATATATATATATTTTTTTTTTTTTATTTTTTTTATTTTTTTCAAATTAAAAATCTCTGCTATGGAGAGGCAGCTATGGGATGTCAGACCTTAATTACTTGTTCCAAAACGGAATATAATAACAAAGTGGGAATGAAAAACAGAAACTAGACAAATAAAATCTAGACTGACCATACCCTAGATCAAAGTTTGTACTTACTGTTACATTTCTTCATTCTAGATGATCTTCGAGGAAAAACCTTGAAGTCTTTGAAGCAGTCGTGATCCATCATATTTTCTATTGTCATATTCCTCTTATCGAATCTTTTTTATTAATCGTTTGTGGTCTTTCTTTAGACCTGACACTATTCTTGACCTGATGGTGTTTTCATCCAAATCTTTTTCATCCGAATTGTAAGTATCAAACTCCTTTTTGTTTTCGTTGTTAGCCTGACGAATAACCAAAACCCCTGAACGACCACTTCCAAAGGTCTCCACTAATGGAACCAGAGTCACCGAAATGGCTTGCTTCGACTGAGACCGAACATTAGGCGCCGAGTTCGCAATAGATGGACTGAACTTCGAATCCTCTGTCTAAGAACTCACCCATATTCGCATCCTTATCAATCTCGGGGCCCTTCTTGAACAAATCAACGACTTCAGAATGGCCAAAATTGGCTGCTTCAGTCACTACCACGTCCACCAACGTGTCACATCCTTGTTCTTTTCCACTACGATGTGAATCCCCTGCTTTGTGTTCCTGCAACCTGCTATTACCAGCATTGAGACCACCCTTGATAGCCCGATTTCTTTCCCCCTTGGTAACCCGACAGCGTACCCTAACTTGAGCATCGCTGTTAGGATTGCCATGAGCAACACTTTGAGCCCCATTGGGAGCACCTTGACCATCACGATTGGCAGCACCTTGAGCAACACCTTGAGATCATATGGGAGCATCTTTCAACTCCCTGTGATCAGCACCCTGAACACCCATGCAAGCAACATTCTGGGAGGCATTATGAGTACCATGGCCATCCCTAATTTCAGCACCTAGCACACCACCTTGAGCTCCAATATGAGCATCTTGAAGTTCCCTGTGAGCAGCACCATGAACACCAGTGTGAGCAGCATTATGAACCGCAGTATGAGCACCATAACCTTCACTGTTCTCAGCACCTTGAACCCCACCTTGGACACCCCCTTGAAAACCATATTGAACACCACCTAGAACACCATCTTGAACTCCAATATGAGTATCTTGAACCTCCCTTTGAGCAGCACCATGAACACCAATGTGAGCATCACCTTGATCATCGATGAGAGCATCACCTTTAGCACCAATATGAGCATCACCTTGAAAGGGAAAGGGAGCAACAAGAGAAGAAATATGTGATCAACCTTTTAAGTCCTGCAGCCCAATACTTCAGTAGTTCACTAGTATCTCTTAGTATTCTGTCAGTTGTCAAAACTGAGGTTCTCTTAGATGTATCACATGTCTTGCCGTAGCGTAGGGATTTATTTCTCCTGAGTCTAACCCACATTTCTCCTCCATCATGGTAAACTAGTTTCTAAGCCTTCCTGTTTCTCACATTCTTCTCGTAAAGCAGATTACATAATTTCATTTTTTATTTATTTATACAGATTAGGCACATAGGCTGTCATCACCCATCACGAAAATCAAACAGGAGCCATTGTTAGTTCAAGAAAAACCTTATAACACAGTTAACAGTTGGACAAAAGCAACCATTAATTAAGGGTCTCAGGGTTGTCTCTCAGAAGCTTATAGCATTCACTTGCAGGATTATATGTCAAAGATATCCATAGAGCAACTTCCAAAAACTAAACCACTGTGGGAGCTCCACATATTCAACTATGCAGTAATGCAGTTTCGGCGAGTATATTCAAGCTTCATCATGCACTTGAGGATGGATACTCACTCATGAGAGCTATTCTTTCATGTGACCGAAGAGCTGATGATCCTTCACTCCTTTTAACATTTCCATCCCTTTGGTCAGTCCATAAGAAGGGAAGAACATCTATAATAGATTGCTTTGTTACTCATCGGTGTTCTTGACCACTACATTGGATTTTGTTTCAAGCTTTTTGAAGTCTACTGTGATGGTTGATGATCTAACTCCAATCAGTCAGGAAGAGATGATCTAGAATATCGACCATTTATGATTTCTACCAACACATTCTCTCTTGATCATATCAAACAAATCAAGGCCAAGCTTGGAGGGGTATGTTTCGTTGGCATGCATATTTGATTAAATTAGCCCATTTGTTGATTAAGTTAATTCCATTACATGATATTAATTATATATCTGTATTTTGGTTTTTCAAACAGACTCTGAATGACATTATGGTTGGGACAATATTGTACGGAACTCGATTGTACATGCAAAGTGTGAGCAAGGACTCCAACCATGCCCATTCGACTGCATTAGTGTTGCTCAACATTAGAGCAATCTGTTGGTTTTCTTCAAGCAAAATGTTAATTTTCTAAAAAACAGTAACAAAACTTAAGACACAAATAAACACTGAGGATTCTCTGTAATGCTCTGTTCTTGTCTGCTCTGCTTTCTGGTTTTATTATATAAGCAAATACAAATCATAACTGCAACATTACAGCCCACGTTTTCTAAAAGCAAATCTAACCACATAAACCTAACTGCTATTAGTAACTGCTGACTCTAATTCTAGCCATGCAAACCATACATAAATAACTCCTAGATTAATACATAGATAACTCCTAGAGGTAACTAGATTATTACATAGATAACTCCTAGAGACAACTAGATTAATACATCAATCTCCTCCTTAAGCTTGTTGTCCTCCACTGACAATCCGCACACCAGTTTTCTCTCTCATCTCCAAGAACTTCAATCTTGCAAGTGACTTTGTCAAAATATCAGCACGCTGATCTTCTGTGCAAACATGTTGAACTTCAATCATTCCTGATTCAACACAATCTCTAATGTAGTGAAATCGAGTATCAATGTGTTTTCTCCTCTCATGGTGAACTGAATTCTTGCTCAATGCAATTGCGGACTGATTATCGATCTTTAGAACCACTTTCTTAACCTCGGTCTTTAACAAATCTGCCAACAGACGTCCCAGCCACACTCCTTGACACGCTGCTGCACAGGCAGCAATGTACTCCGCTTCACAGGAAGATAACGCAACTACTTTCTGTTTTTGTGAACACCAACTAATAGGATTTGACCCAAGGAAAAATATTAAACCTGAGGTACTTTTCCTGTCATTAGTATCACCAGCTAGATCACTATCAGAGTAACCAATCAGCTCCAAGCTGCCTTCCTTCTTCTCATAAACGCAACCGAGGTTTAAAGTTCCTTTCACGTACCGCAATATGTGCTTCACTGCTGCCATGTGCTCTGTTGTGGGCTTCTCCATGTATCTACTCACCATACCGACAGAGAATGCCAAATCTGGGCGCGTGTGCAGTAGGTATCTCAAACTGCCAACAATACTTCGGTACAGAGTTGTGTCTACAGGTGGACTTGTGCTTTCCTTGTTCAGTTTCAGACGAGGTTCCATCGGGATTTGCGAAGGGTTGCAATCTTTCATGCCGCATTTGTCTAAAACCTTTCTTGCATATGCTGACTGATTGAGTGTAATCCTTTGAGAATTCTGACATACTTCAATTCCCAGATAGTAACTTAGTAACCCAAGGTCACTCATGCTAAACAATTTCTTCATCTGTGATTTGAACTTGTCTATTTCTTGAATACACTCTCCAGTGATTAGTAAATCATCCACATAGACTCCAACAATTAAATTCCCTTTACCTTGATTTCTCATGTACACGGCATGCTCTAAAGAACACCTCTCAAAACTGAGTGTCCTCAATGACTTGTCCAGTTTTGAGTTCCAGGCTCTAGGTGCTTGTCGCAAACCGTACAATGCTTTGTGCAGTTTTAACACCTTGTGCTCTTCACTTTTTATTTCAAATCCCGGCGGTTGAATGACATACACTTCCTCTTCCAAATCACCATTGAGGAAGGCTGACTTCACATCCATATGATGCACCTCCCATCCTTCATGTGCCGCAATAGAGATCAGCAAACGTACTGTCTCTAGCCGAGCAACAGGGGCGAAAACTTCATCAAAGTCTATGCCTTGTCGTTGAACGTACCCCTTTGCCACTAACCTCGCCTTGTGCTTCACAATTCTGCCTTGAGTGTCTTTCTTTAGCTTGTAAACCCACTTTAGACCTATAGGTTTGTGGCTGTCAGGTAATGGAACAAGCTTCCAAGTTTCATTTTTTTGAATAGAGGAAATCTCCTCCTCCATTGCTCTTCTCCACATCGGATCTGTCTTGGCTTCTTCGAAATTCGACGGCTCCTCTTCGCCTAGTAGGCACAAACCCGAATACTGCAACTCTATTGGGACTGTTGCATCGTACAAGCTTTTTATGTCACGCTTACCCCGTGGTCCTACTAATGAACTCTCATCAGATGCCGAGGGTTGTGGTGTTTCGGTTGATACTGATTCATCAACAGTTGCTGCTGGAGTGTATGGTGAGCTTGAAGTAGATGCTCTGGATCTCGTGTTCATCACTGGTGTATCATATTGGTATTGGTTATCAGTTTGTTCCTGTGTTGGCTGTGGAAAATCCATGCCAGAATTGCTGATACCAATGCCAGAATCGCTGACTCCCTCTTTGTTTTTCTGATTTGTCGTATCAGATGCGCCTGCTATGGTAAAATAGTGTGCTGTAAGAATGTTCCCTGCTGATCCTGTTTCTGTTTCTGGAATTTTGCTCCACTCCCACTTCTTCTCCTCTTCGAACACAACATCCCGTGTCACCACTACTCGTTTTGATTTTGGATCAAACATCCGATAACCTTTTGCATTTGAATCATAACCAATAAACACCATTTGCCTGCTTCGGTCTGCAAGTTTTGAAAGGTGAGGTGTAACATCTTTTACGTGTCCCACACATCCAAAAATGCGAAAATGATCAACAGTTGGCTTGCGGTTGTAATATGCTTCATAGGGAGTTTTGCCGATGATGCTTTTTGTTGGTGCTCGATTTAGGAGATATACGGCAGTTGCTACCGCTTCTCCCCAAAATTCGCCTGGGACTCCCATGCTTTTCAACAAGCTCCTTGCCATGCCGACCACCGTCTGATTTCTTCGTTCAACAACTCCGTTCTGCTGAGGAGAATAAGGCGCCGTGAGATAACGCTTAATTCCCAACAGCTCACAGTAAGTCTTGAACTCATTTGAGGTAAATTCGCCGCCACGGTCTGTGCGAAAAGCCTTCAACTTGCTGTTTTTCTCCATTTCTGCTGATGCTTTGATCTTCTTGAATGCCTCAAATGCTTCATCTTTGTTTCGGATCAGCACCTGCCACATGAATCTAGTACAATCATCAACCAACAGCAGAAAATAGCGCTTACCTCCGTGTGTAGCAGGAGTTATTGGCCCGCACAAGTCTCCATGCCACAGTTCAAGAGGTGATTCAGCTCGAAATTTCGCCACTGCTGGAAAAGGATTTCGGTGTTGCTTGCCAATCAAACAACCATCGCAGATGCGGTCCTTATGCTCGATTATGGGCAAGCCGCGCACCATCTGTTTCTGACTTAGAAATTTCAAAGCATGGAAGTTCATATGCCCGTATCTTGCATGCCAGCACCAGGCTTCTTCTTTGCTCCTCGCCAGAAGGCATTCGGGTAGAGCTGGTACCATGTTAAACACATATAACCGGTTCCTTGATCTGTTCACTTTTGCTAGTAGCCTTTGTGATCTGTCCAAAATAGACATTACTCCTCCTTCAATTACAACCTTGCATCCGTTCTCATCTAACTGACCAAGACTTATTATGTTTCTCTTCAACTTCGGGATGTAGTAGACATTAGTAAGTACACGATGTTCCCCTGTGAAACATTCAAATAAAACCGAACCTCTTCCTTGTATTTCTACAGCTGAACCATCTCCAAATTTGACTGACCCTTTAATGGTCGTGTCAATTTCAGCAAACTTTTCGATACAACCTGTCATGTGGTTACTTGCGCCGGTATCTAAATACCAAGCACTGACTTGGGTGTTGTTAATCTTTGGCACCACCTTGTCTTCGTGTAGTAACATATGTTCGTTCTGTAATGCATGGTTGATCTCATAATTTTCAGCCATCAACAGTGCCGGTTCATCATCGATTTGTGTTGTAACAAAGTTGGCCCTCTCTCTTCGGTTTGGCTTGGGACACTCTTTTGCAAAGTGACCATATTCGTTACAATTGAAACACTTAATCCTGGATATGTCGAAGTTGCGTGACTTTCGGTCTTTGTTTTTTCGTTCACCATTTCCTCGACCTCCACCATTTCCATGCCCACGACCACGTCCTCTCCCGTGACGTCCTCCTCTTTTGTTGCTGTAGGAACCTTCATCCTTCCTTGCCTTGGGGATTCTTGCCTCCCACTCGGCCTGGGTAAGGAGTAATTGTTCTCCACTGCCCTTTGAGTGTAGTCGCCCTTTAAGCCCTTCCTCGAAGGTTCTGAGATGACCGATCGCCTCTGAAACTGGCATCTTCTCAGTATCGCCAAACTGCTCAATTGTTCCAATAATCTGGAGAAATCTATCTGGAATGGCGCTGAACAGTTTTTCAACAACTTCGCTGTCGTTGAACTTCGTGCCCAGCGAGCGGATCTCACCCACCAGTGTGGTAAGCTTCATGGAAAATTCATTTATTGTCTCTGAATCCTCCATGTATAACTTGTTCAGTTGTCGTTTCAGCACCTGTACGCGTGCCTTCCTAACGCGATCTTCACCAACTCGCATCTCCCTGAGTGCGTCCCAAGCCTCCTTTGCCGTCTGCTTCTCTGCGATTGCCATCATCACGTCATCTGGCACTGCTTGAGAAATGGCTACCATGGCGCCTTGATCTTTGTCGTCATCTGTGTCTCCACCTTCAATCACTGACCATACTCCTAGTGAACGCAGGATTATCTTCATCTTGACAGCCCATATGCCATAGTTTGTTTCACTTAACGTTGGATATTGGATCGGGATTGAGGCTCCTCTTGTAGTCGGTTTTACCACTGCAAGTGTCTTTGCTTGATCTCCTACTTCACTGGCCATTGCTTTGACAACCTGGCTCTGATACCAAATGTTGGTTTTCTTCAAGCAAAATGTTAATTTTCTAAAAAACAGTAACAAAACTTAAGACACAAATAAACACTGAGGATTCTCTGTAATGCTCTGTTCTTGTCTGCTCTGCTTTCTGGTTTTATTATATAAGCAAATACAAATCATAACTGCAACATTACAGCCCACGTTTTCTAAAAGCAAATCTAACCACATAAACCTAACTGCTATTAGTAACTGCTGACTCTAATTCTAGCCATGCAAACCATACATAAATAACTCCTAGATTAATACATAGATAACTCCTAGAGGTAACTAGATTATTACATAGATAACTCCTAGAGACAACTAGATTAATACATCACAATCAATGATCACACAGTAGAGGAGAAGGCGAAACCATATGCAGAGGCTCCTTGGGGGAACAAATTTGCCTTCTTGCATGTATCAATTCCTGAGTGCAAAGATACAGAGACTGAAGATCCTCTTATGTATATTTCGGAGACAAAAAAAGGGACCACGGAAAGGAAGAAAAGATCACTAGCTATCCATCTCACTAGAGGATTATTAGAAATTATCAGAAAATTAAGCGATCTTGAGGTTAGTAAGGATTTTGGTCTAAGTCCATCCATTAAATAAGTTCGAAAAAACACACATTGTAGTACTTTCCCTTCGTGTTGTAATTCTTCAAAAATATGCATCTTTTACTCCATGTGCTATTAAGAATTGATCTAAATATGAATGGTCCAACCATCTAACATCAGTATGGATATTGGATAGTTTATTTAATTTACTTTCAACTTCTATTCAAGTTTTGAATGCCAAGTATGTATAAAGGAAGGAGCTATAATTACAATTATTTTGATGCTACAGACTGCATCTCGCTGTACCTATAGGGCTCTGAGAAAATTTGCTTTCAGATACAATCCTAATCAATGTTTAATCAATATCATTGACATATCTGTACATCAAAATATCTCCATTGCTGTATTTGGTTGACGAATTTTTTTTTTAAATAAAAATAAAAATCACATGAGATAGACAGGGAGCTCTAATTACAATTATTTTGATGTTACAGACTGCGTCTCACTGTATCTATAGGGCTCTGAGAAAATTTGCTTTCAGATACAATCCTAATCAATGTTCAATCAATATCATTGACATATCTGTACATCAAAATATCTCCATTGCTGTATTTGGTCGACGAAAAAAAAAAAAAAAATCACATGAGATAGACAGGGAGCTCGATGTTGAAGATGGTCTTCAACATCATGTATTTTGTGGGAAAGCTGTGAGAAAAGGCTTGTGAATTCCTGGAGGAGTTGAAGTCTTTACTCACTAGTGTCAAAGGCCTTTTAGGCTTAACAACTCTGTCGAAAAACACTCCACACATCAACTTCTTCACTCCATATTGTTAGTGCTTAGCTTGGCCGTTTGATTGTATGCTTTGATTTGCTGTATTCTAAGAATTTGCCTAAGGCCCCAAAAGTCTCAGGGCCGCAATCAGGGTGATGTATTGGGTGGGGAGGATGACATTTTTGAATCAAGTCTTAATGATGATTAAAGGATTAATTGGTGCTTATAAGAGAGTAAAACTATGGTAGATGATATTCACATAATTATTACATAATATATCCCTTAATTTATATATGTTAACGTTAGTGTTTCAATTATTATATTTTATAGTAATTATTTCGTTTTCATGTCTTTGTAGGAATTTGAGCGTGAACGATGAAATTGTATTAAGGCGACAATTTAAGGAATGACAATTGGTCGATTCTAGCGGTGGTACAAAGTAGAGGGTCACATGTCTAAACCCTTAAACCCAAACCCAATGCCAAGGCCAATCATACCCAAAGAATATTCTCTCAATTATATCTTGATTCACTCCATGAATCATCCCTTTATCTCATCTCTATTCATTGTGCTCATTCTCTATAAATACAAGAGAAAATGGTGAGAAAGGGGGAGGAGGAGAAGGGAATCAAGCATCAATAGCCAAAATCAAACCCTCTTCCTTCACAAAGTGATTTTCATCATACCCATCCCATCATTATCCATCTCTCACTCCCTCTCTGTCCAGATCACTCCGCCATCTCCTCCACCAGAGCCACCACCACCTCCGAACAGCATAATCACCACCACCGCGAAATAAGGGCGTGACAACCCTGTTTCGTATCAAACCTTCATTCCGCCACCCAAGCACCACACAGACTGTCCCGCCGCCACCGTCTCTGTCCGACAACCAAGCACCGAGTATCACGAGCCACCATCATCGCCGCAAAACAGAGCCACCATCATCACCGCGACTCTGTTCCGCCTCGCCACAGAGCCAGACAGACCCTGCTCCTCTCCTCTCTGTCCTCTCTTCGTCTCGGCCTCCTTACTGTCTCTCCGCCACCGTCCAACCACCACAGAGCGGCGCACAACCACCGTTGCGACAGGAACAAAAACAGGGCTCCGCCACTCCGCTCTCTGTTTTTTGTGTGTTTTCATTGCACCTCTCTTTCTGTTCTTCCATCCCTCTCTCTCTTTTGCAGGTTCCGGAGCAGGTTGGAGGACGAGGAAGCTTGCGAGGAGCATAAACGCAGCACCGCGAGCGGCGCTGCTCGCTGGAGACGAAGGCGCAGGGGCACTGTTCAAATGGCGGGAGACTGAGTCAAATTCGATTTTGGGTTATTCACACCGTCGGTTTCTCTTTGAGCAGCCACAGAGCTTTTGTAGAACATTTTCTCGGGATTTGTGCTCGGACCACATGATGATCTGCTGAGTACCACCACATCGAGTTTGCGACAAACCAAAAGGGTTGCATAATGCATTTTAATTTATTTTACTGATTTAAATGCTTAATTGTTGATTACAATTTATTTCAGAAATTTGATAAATTGCTTTCACCTTTCATGTTCGAGAAATTAAACTTGATGTGTTTGGTAGTTAGAATTACCCTTTATCAATATTCAGAGCATGTGCTAAAAATATTAAACTTGAACTTTGATTAAGTGTGCCCTAAAAAGACACTTAATGCTTGGTAAGAGTTTATTTGCTTGAAATAAATTGTTCATGTTTGACAGAAATTGGAATTGAATTTTAATGATCACATCTTCGGTGTAAGCAAGGGATTTTCATCCCTAAAAGCTTCTCGTTTATAATTTCAGTAATTTAGATTTAAATATTTTTTCTAACTCATTGGTGAGTCCAAGCCCACAAAATCCATCTTTTCCTTTTATTTTATTTTTCTTATTTTTAATTTATTTTTAGTTTAGTTTTAAACACAGTAACCCCATTTTCTCTAAATTAGTTTAGATAATTTCTAAATTTCAATTGCATCCACTTTTCTCGTGGGATCGACCTGTACTTGCCGTTGTCTACCAATTAGACACCGTGCACTTGCGGTTATTACAAGTGGGATTTATTAGCTTATTAATTTAGGTTAATAAAGTCTCCATTAGTAGATGCACCAAGAAACCACTTATGTAGGAGACCATTTTACAAGATTACTCTCCAACCTGGAGACCATTGAATTAGAACTAATTAGGTTTTTCGTTGGGATTTTGAAGTAACTCTATGTTGTTGTTGATGATGATGTAATGAGTGAATATTTAAGTTATTGTAATCTTCATCATTTTATTACTATTATTATTATTATTATTATTATTATTATTATTATTATTATTATTATTATTATTATTATTATTATTATTATTATTATTATTATTAATATAAAATTTGGGGATCCTCAAAACCCCTGCTCGCTTTCCAAAAAAAAGGCGTAAGACTGTAACATATATCGGTGAGTATTGATGGCTCAAACTACAAAGAATACAACATATATTGGTGTGTACTATTGAGCACGACTACATGTAAATGCACACAAAGTAACTGCACTAGTGGCCAAAAGGCCCAAACAGAGTCAGAGCTCTGTTAGGAGGCGATTAGGGTTTGGAAAAAAAAAACAGCAGTCGCTGGTTGCCGCACCGATCATACCTTTCCTAGGTTGATCGTCCCTCTGCATGGCGGCACCCCAGCTGCCCAAGGAGGTTGCCAACTCGGCTGGGATAAGGGGAAATCCGGGGGAGGGATCTAAACCTTCCTTTGCGCAAATCATCGGCAATATACTTGTTGAGGAGAACGATGATTCACCGGTTGAAGGAACAAGGTTTCGTAAGGAAGGTGAACCCACCATTGGGATCACGGCTTCGGATGAATCTCGTGGTGAAACATTTATGGAAAAACATGTTATTGTGCTTAAGTTCTCTAGCTATCGATCTACGTTGGAAGATATTCGCGATTCCATCCATTGAACATGGGAAATCATGGACGATTTTTCGATGGCTTACTAGCTCAACGACATGTCATAGTGAGACTTCAATCTGAAGCAGAAGCAAAGAAAGTGTTTTCTAGGAATTCTTTTCTGATACAAGGAGTTAGGTTTAAGGCGTTTCGTTGGCATTACAAATTTAGTTTGAAAGCGGATCCGATTACGGTTCCATTATGGGTTGAGTTGCCAAATCTGCCTTTGCACCTATTTCATCCCCCACTTCTGAAAGCTATAGGGAACTCCTTTGGAGACTACCTACGTATGAATGATTATACTAGGTGTTTAACAAGACCAGGCTGTCTGTCTATGTGTGGAGATGAGTTTGGCGAAAAAACTTCCGACTAGAGTTTTGATCAATGGGGTGGCAGAAAATTGAATACTCAGGGTTCAAATACTATGAGCACTGTGTGATGATTGGCCATCAAGATTCTTATTGCAGAAGGCTATTAGGCCGTAGCGTAAGCAAACCCGCAAAAAAGGAAAAAAAAAAAAAAAGGTTGGGCGAAAGATGGAGTCTAAACCTGTGAAGCAGGTATACGTCTCGATGGTAAAAAAGATGAAGGAATTAAAGGAAGGGATTGGAACAAGCGGGGCAAAAAATAGTCAAGGGATAGAGATCCTAGATGGAGAGGAAGAAAATAAATCGGTAGGAGAGTACACTCGAAATATTAAGCTGGCAAATAAATACGAGGCTTTAGTTGATGCCCCGACGGAGGAGGATACGACTTCAGTGCATATTGAACAAGAACATCAAGTTATGAAGAGTGCTCCTAATGGTGGAACTGATAAGATTCATCCTGAGAATTATCGGGAAGGGCTCGTTGCGGCGGGGTATATGCTTAACGATATCAAGAAAGCAGTCAAATTAGCCTTGGAAACAACAAAGGAGATGAAGTCTATTTCTTCAAAGGAAATGGAGGCTGAGTCAATGAATGTTTCGAAAAAAAGAGACTAACTTGATTAATAAAACATAGTCTGACTATGTTTTTAAAGCAGAACTTGAGGACTCGGTTTCGCTGCCCACTAAGGTAGCACCTGCTGCGATTGTGACAAAGTCGGGTATGGGATCTTTTTTAGAGAGGCATGAGATGATGAAAGATGAATCGAAGGAGGTGATTTCTGCTAATCAAGTTTGTGAGGGAGGAAGTTCTAGCAAGGTTATACGTTCTTTGGAGCAGGTTGTTGGGACAGGAAATAAAGAAGTTGTTGAGGGTTGCCTAAACTCCGAGGACGTTATAAACTTGCCGGAACAAAGTGCTATGGAAGGAGTGAAACAAGATGATAAGTCAGGCAAGGAGTTCATGGTGGAAATGTGTAACGACCCGATCCGCACAGTAAGATATTGTCCGCTTTGGGCCCAACCGGCCCGCACGGCTTTAAAAGCCTCTTTCAGAGTATGCACAGCGGACACTGGGCTCCTCTCTTGCCCTACTCATCCAGATATTGTCCTCTTTGGCCTATTGGGCAGCATTTCGCACCTCCCTCACCTCAAGGATTTGTTGCTTCCACCCACCTACTGGGGCTCCACAGGCCTCTTACTATGGGGATCCAACCTCGCACATATATAGCACATAACCATCCCGCACCCAGGCGATGTGGGACTATGATCCCCCTTGGTAGCTAGCCCAACCCCTCTTGGGATCCACGGGCCTGTTGGGCCTATTGGGCTCCAACCCTCACCCTCAGGTCCGCCCACACAAGGGTCTCACAGTCCACCCCCCTTAAGGCCCAACGTCCTCGTTGGCCACACAGGCACAACGTCCACGTTGCCCGAGGGCCCACCTCCACGTGGCACACTTCCGGCTGGGTCAGGCTCTGATACCATTCTGTAACGACCCGATCCGCACAGTAAGATATTGTCCGCTTTGGGCCCAACCGGCCCGCACGGCTTTAAAAGGCCTCTTTCAGAGTATGCACAGCGGACACTGGGCTCCTCTCTGGCCCTACTCATCCAGATATTGTCCTCTTGGCATATTGGGCAGCATTCCGCACCTCCCTCACCTCAAGGATTTGTTGCTACCACCCACCTACTGGGGCTCCACAGGCCTCTTACTATGGGGATCCAACCTCGCACATATATAGCACATAACCATCCCGCACCCAGGCGATGTGGGACTATGATCCCCCTTGGTAGCTAGCCCAACCCCTCTTGGGATCCACGGGCCTATTGGGCTCCAACCCTCACCCTCACCCTCCCCCTCAGGTCCGCCCACACAAGGGTCTCACAAAATTCCCTCTAAGCAGGGGTTAGCGCCAGGCTCGAGTTCAAGAAAAGTAGATAAGGAAGAAGGGAAGAGGGAGATGACATTTTCAAATTTGGAGTAGGGAGGAAATTTGAATATGGGCGAGATTCTTGAGAAGACAATAAGTTTGATCAATGAAGGGCACAGGCTAAAAAGGGAAAAAAATAAACATAGATACTTGGGAGAGTGCTAGTGAAGATAGTGATGAGGCAGGTTCTGATTCAAAATTGAGGCCTCAAGTATTGTTAATTAGGGATGTGAAGATGGGAGCAAGCTCAGATGGTACTCATAGTAGTAAACGGAAATTGGCCGCTAAGAGTTTTCTAAACAACTGTGCCAAAGACTTCAGGCTTAGTCCTCACAGATCCTCTAGAATTAAGAAGCACAATATTAAGTATAGAGATTGATCCATGGAAATTGCAGGTTGGTCTAGTTGGCTATGCTACTGTGTTTGAAGATTTCTTGTTATGAAGTCGTGTGATGGTTCTTTCTGTGAGGACGTGTTGGTGTTCACGATACTAAATGAAGCTCTACTTTCATTAGCGACTTCTTGGTGAGTTCTCTTGAGTTTTCTTATCATAGCTTTGCTTTCTTGGTGAGTTAGGGCTATTCTCGAGTTTTCTTGTTTTAGCTTTGTTTTCTTTGTGAATTAGAGCTATTTCTAGTTCTCTTTGGGTGAATTAGGCGTAGCCCCTAGGATATTGGTTTTATTTTTTTATTTATTTTATTTAGGCATTTTCCAGTTTTTTCTTTTAATTCGGGTAAAGTCGTAATGTATCCTCGAAATAGATGTAAAACTTTTGATTAAGTAATAAAAGGCTAACATCCCATATAGCTGCCCCTCCCTCCCGGGGGTTTCTTTAAAAAAAAATGTAAATGCACACAAAGATTGTTGTTGATTAAATTAGCCCATTTGTGATTAAGTTAATGGTGTTTCCATTCCATGATATTAATTATCTATCTGTATTTTGGTTTTTCAAACAGACTCTGAATGACATTATGGTTGGGACAATATTGTATGGAACTCGATTGTACATGCAAAGTGTGAGCAAGGACTCCAACCTTGCCCATTCGACTGCATTAGTGGTTCTCAACACTAGAGCAATTAATGGGTATCACACAGTAGAGGAGATGGTGAAACCCTATGTTTGTTGAGGTCCATCCCATTAGGGTGGAGCCAACTTTGGTAAGTAATCAAACATAATTTCAAGTTTGGTTGAATAAGGAAAAAAAGTTTTCAATAAGAAACAAAAACATAAATGAGAATTATCAATTTTTTACTTCAAGGTTTGCTGCCCTTTTGACAGTACCTTCCATCAGAAAATTTGGTTTCAAATGGAATACATACAATCCTAATCAATGTTCAATCAATATCATTGACATATCTGTACATCAAAATATCTCCATTGATGTATTTGGAGTCTAAACTAGAGCAAGCAGTTGAAGAACAAACACTACACCAAATTGGCATATTTGTAACAACTTAAAAATAGTAACACTTATGAGCTATTACAATCCACTAAACACTTTCAAGTCAAAACTAAATTTAGTCAACAAGATGAAAAATAGCTACACAAAAAAAATGATACAATAAATTAGATCACCATGAATAGCATCACTTGTAAGCCCATACTATTTGTGGTGATACAATTATTGAATCACTTTGTTTGTTAAAATGTGTAAAATTGCTTTGTGGATTATTGAATCAGTATGAACGTAAGTCAATCACTACAAGAAATTTATCTTTTACCAACAAAATTATTGCTACGAAAATTGATTTCCTTGTTAATATTGTAGCATTGTCAACGAATAAAAAATTTCCTTGAAAAAACCATAAACTTGTTACTGTTTTCCAACAAAATATATTTTGTAGGAAACATTCCTTGTTAAATAGGTGGCGGGAAACATTCCCTCCAAACCCAGTTTCTCGCCAAATTGATTTAACAATGAAATTATTTTTATGGCCACAAAATACTTGTTCCTTGGTAATTATGGCATCATCTGAAATGAAATATTTTGTTGCTAAAGAAGACTAATTTTAACAACAAATCACTTTCCTTGTTAACGAATATTAAATCTTATTCATCCCTCTTTAGTAAGGAAATATGTTTTCCTAGACAATAATCACATTATTAGTAATGATTCGGTTCGTTGATAACGATTGATAATTTTTTCCATTAGGTTTTTTTTTTTAAAGCTCGTTTATTAATTTATAGCAACAAAGTAATATTTCGTTGAGAATTGTCACACTATTGGCAACGTTTTTTATTTTGTTGGAAACAATATCTTTTTTAATGAAATCTTTGTAGCTATGAAATAAGATTTTGTTGGTAATTATAACATTGTTCGTAACAAATTGTTTTCTAGGTAAAAACTGATAATTATTTTCATAAAAATTTGTTTCTCATTAAAGTTCATTAACTATTTTATAGCAACAAGACATTATTTTGTTAGAAATTGGTATACTCACTACAAAAAAATGTTTTATTTACTTACAAATTTTATTTTCCTTGTTAATATGTTACTATTTCTAACAAAAATAAATTTCATTAAAAAACCATAGAGTTGTCACTTTTTGTAGCAAAATGTATTTTGTTGGCAACTTTTCTTTGTAAAGAGGTGGTGAAAAATATTTATTCCAAAACCAATTTCCCACCAATATAATTTAGCAACAAAATATTTCTATTTCAACGAAATTTTAGTTTGTTTGTTATAATGACGTCATTTACAATAAATTATTTCATTGCTAATAAATATTAATATTATTGACAAACATTTTCTTAGTAAATGCACTATAACACTTGTTCGTGTCTCTTCGACAATGAAACTAAATTTTTTTATTTGGTTATTGCAACGATTTATTTGGTTACTTATAATGAATTTTTTTTATATTTAAAGCTCCTAGCTTCTTTATAGTGGAAAAATATCAATTCGTTGAAATTTTTTATTAGTAGCATTGATATTATTTCATCTGAAAAATCAAATAAAATTTATTTAACAATACAACATTATTTTACTGTTAATTATAATATTAATGGTAACAATTTATTTCGTTGCTAAATATTGATAAAATTTTCATGAACTTTTTTCTTATTAAGGCTCATTTTCTTATTTACAACAATTTAATTTTATTTCATTGGGGATATAACCAATTTCAATAACATATAGCATTGAAATGCTACTACTATTTTGTTGCTAATTATAATGGTGTTATTGTGAAATTTTTCTCATTGCTAAAAGTGGTAGATATTTAACATAAATCTTATGATCGTGAAAATATTTAGTTCTAATTTATAGTGACGAAATATTATATATTGGTCTCTATTATATACGTAGCAATGATTTTTTTATTGCAAAAAATGAGTAATTTGATTTAATAAGCTATAAAGTTGCTTCACACTACACAATTATTCAAATAGCTCAATTGGTAAATATTGCAACAGATTTTACTATAGGTCAGGAGTTCGATTCCCGTTGAGCCTAAAAATAAATATATTATAAATGAAAATTCATAGTGTGGTCTTATCATCAAGAGTGGTGTCCTTAGAGTTTGGGAGGTAGTGGGTGGTGTCCTTTGAGTTTGGGACCTAGATTAGGTCGTCTCTTAGACAACTTTAATATATAATTTTTTTATTGAAAATAATTTCCTTGGTAATTGGTAACGATACCGATGACAACTTTCGTTGATATTCATGCATTTTACCAACAAAAAAGTTCTATGATAAAGGTTGTTACCTTTGCCAACGGCAATTTTCCTTGATGATTTTAAGATTTTTCGAGAAAAATTATGTAGGTAAATAAAATAGTTCTTGCAACAAACAATTTGTTGGTAACGATATTTGATTTTTACCAACGAATTTCCTTGGTAGTTGTCAATATTACCAACAAAATATTTTCTTGACTTAGCATCCCTTTTACCAACAAAAACTGTAATTCCTTGGCAAATACCTTTAGCTACGGGGATGCCTCCAGGAACCCACTAACGAATTTTTTTCCTTGTTAATAGTAGTTTTCAACAAAATTTTGAGTTTTGTCAATGACATGTTTTCTTGAAAAATGCCTTAATTGTTGTAGTGAATGCTAACAAACTAGTTGGTAAGACATTCGGTGGATGGTACCACAAGTCCAGTGTTTGAAACACGCATTGACATATTCAGGGATTTTAAAGAACCTTCTTTGCCATAAAAAAATTATTACATAGGAGCTTTAGAAAATCTAACAATTTATCAAGTTGAACTATTGAATGGTTCAGGTTAAAGATGAGCAAGGAGTGAAACATTGGAAAACCAGTTCAAGTTATATATGAAGATCATCTCAAGGTTCCTATCTTCTCCGATAGATTGTCACCTGAATCATTATGATGTTCCTATCTTCTCCGATGGATTGTCGTCTGAATCTTATGATGTTCATTTACACTAGTACATAAATTTTATGACTATAAATGAATTCATTGTCAATGTCAGTTCAGTACTTGGTTACAATATGTAGAAATTTCAGCCACAATAAATATTGCTCAGTGTACAAACTGCACTACTCAACACTTCAGATTTGTGTTTTAATACTGGTAAAACTTTGAATTTTCATTTTTTTCCAACAAAACATACATATTAACCATAAAAGTTGATGTGGTACTTTATTTTATTACATAGGAGATAATAGACGTTCTTTACACTAGCGATCATGTTGTCAATCAAAATTGTGAAAGAGTGCACGCATAAGTGATCTAGGAGGTACATTGCTTAAATGCATTCTCCTTATGTTCCTCCATATTTAGGTAGATCGATAATATGTAAAATCTAAATATTGTCGAGGCCATGGTCTATTTTAGTGCTACTTTTTTTTTTTAAAATTAACCTCCAGTGGGGAGGGGCAACTATGGAATGCCAGACCTTAATTACTTATCAAAAAAATGACTTACAAATGCTACGGGGGTACATTACGACGTTACCCGTATGAAAGCCAACGCAAAAAATAAAAGCAATGAAAATACAAAACTTAAAGCAATCAACTGAAATCAGCTCACAGTCAGTTCCCAGCAACCCGGACAGCACCAGCAATCTCTCAACCGTAGAACACGCAGCACACGCGCGTTTCTGCGACAAATCCCGAATCTACACCGGACTGCCCAAATCAACCGGCATACACACGCTCCAACCGCATGTCGCCGCATCTCAGCATGTCAACGCTGCGACAGACAGCAGCAATGCGTCCCAGCAGCAGCAAACCCAGCAGCAACAGCAATGCAGTGCAGCAGCAGCAGCAGTAACGCAAAAAAGCGCAGCAACAGCAGCATCAACGCAGCGCAGCAACAGCAGCATCAGCAACAGCAACGCAGCGCAGCAACAGCAGATGGCACTCTGTTTTGCGACAGAGAGCTCTGCCTAAACCGCACAGCATCTGCCCCTGCAAGCAGCAGTGTGTCTCGCAGTATATCGCCATTTCCCGGACTGACAAAGCTGCCAGAATCCCCAAACCTCGCAGCCACAAATCCAAAACAAGTATTTACTCGTCCCCGTGGCGAATGTAGGCCGTGTGTAATCTATCGAGCACAATCAAGCCGACAACTTTCCTAGGCAAGTCTGTCCCATTGTAAGAGACTGTCCTATGATCGTTTTGTGCTCTATCCGCCAATGAGTCCGCCACCGCATTGGCTTCACAATAAATATGATGACACACTAAAGTCATTGTCGCTGTCAATAACTTTATTTCTTTCAAAATATTCTCCAAATGCCACGGTATTTTTAAATAATCCTTAAACCAACCGCAAACAAGTGCCGAATCCGTTTGGATAATCACCTTCTTGAAACCCCAGCCTAGGCAAAGGCGAAGTCCCTCACACAGAGCCAATAGTTCCGCTTTATTGTTGGAACCTATGCCAAAAAAAATTTGTTTGGCCACCACACATAATCCGCTTGAATTTCTAATAATCACCCCCACCAGATGCATTTTCCTTGCGGGAGGCTCCATCCACATTGAGTGCAACAAAGTCTATGGGAGGAGGGTGCCAATAAACAATTCTAACCAGTTTCCTTCTAACAGGAAGCACACTCAACCCCAAAGCCCGTAACGGGGACTTGTGACTACTAACTTGCTTGGGGATAATGAAAGAATTTGCTAGTCTCAACTGACGCCTAATGTTCAAAATCGCAAAGGCGGGATTTGGGGGAACATTTTCATAAACACATTTGCATCTTTGTTTCCAAATTTCCCATAAAATGAACATAGGAGAAAGAAAAAATAACACACCTGTTTGTGATTTGCAATTAGCTCTCTTGAACCAGGTTACTATCACCATTGAAATGTCTGCTGGACGCCGTATATGTATATCAAAAACCCCATCAAAATGGTTCCACACCTTCCTAGCCAAATCTCCGTCAAGAAAGAGATGTTGCAAGGATTCTTGCTTAGGCGCACTACAACAATGACATCTGGAAGCCAGACTGAAACCACATCTGTATAATTCTCCATCCACTGGCACTCCTCGACGGAGTAATTTCCAAACAAAACTGAAATTCTGGAGGGAAGGAGATCTTGCCAAAGCATGGAACTGATAGCATTAACCCGTCCTTTTAACCGTAACATTTCATAGACCGACTGAAGTGAAAAGAGACCATTCGTATTAGGAACCCACACACACGTGTCTCTTTCATGAGCCTCACCTCGTAATCTATCTGCAAAAAGAGCTCGAGCCAATCTTCTAAGGTCTGGATGAACTACTTCGAAATTATTCAACATCACCTCATTGACCGTAGGCCAAAAACCGTGATTAGACATTGTTGTCGGTCTCTTGAAAGAAGCCATCAAGTTCCAGTTTTCCTCAAAAAAGCTGTTGTCCCCCATGCCTATACGCCAAAGCGAGTTACTCGAAAGGAACGATCGCCCAAGCATAATTTCTTTAATGAACGGAGATGACCCAGCTTTTATAGATTGACTATTCAAAGCAACTCCGTGTATCCAGTATTTGCTCCTAAAAAAAGTAGCCCATAAAGAATCTGAAGTTAGCATTCTCCAAAGGGCCTTAATACGAAAGGCTTTCATAACGACCATCAAGTCCCTAACTCCCAAACCACCTTCCGCCTGAGGCAAACAGATTCTATCCCAAGGCACCCATTTTTTCTTTAGACGACCTTCACTATCACCCCAAAAGAAATCCGCCATCAAACTATTAATTCGAGCCAAAACTGTACTTGGTACACACATGGCACTCAGGATATAAATAGGAATCGATGATAGGACATGCTTAATCAGAATTAATCTACCTCCAGGAGATAACAGTTTTGCCTTCCACCCCTGAATGCGAGCCTGAATCTTAGAAATTAAATCTTCAAAGTATGTAATTACACTCTCCCTTGGAAGACTGGCCCGCCTAAGTATTTCAATGGGCCTATGCGAAAATGGAAATCTGTATAACTTTTTAGTGCCACTATGCGCTCCGCTGCTGCTCTATCATCCAAAGTGAAAGAACTTTTGCCATCGTTTATTTTCTGCCCCGAGCTCCGACAGTACCGTCGCAGAAACTCCATGCATCCCAAGATTGAAGATTGTCGGCCATTTAAAAAAATCAACGTGTCATCTGCATACAAAAGATGGGATATCGGACTGCAATTCCTGGGGGTGTAATAATACCCTATTCTGCCCTCCTCAAAAGTTGTTTTCAAGCCCCTACTCAACACTTCTGAGGCAATAATGAATAGAAACGGTGATAAGGGGTCACCTTGCCTTAAACCCCTAGAGGATCTGAAGAAACCTTTGTAAACCCCCTGGAGAAGAACTGAAAATCCACAAAAGACCACACAGTTGGAAATGAGATGGCAGAATCTGCCATGAAAGCCAAATTTCTTAAGAACCGCGAGCAAAAAGGGCCATTCCATTCTATCATAAGCTTTCTCCATGTCAATTTTCAGCACCACATTACCTCCAATAACCTTCCTATTAATGTCTCTCATCAATTCCTGCGCCAGGCCAATATTTTCACCAATGAATCTGCCTTTGACAAAAGCTCCCTGCTCCTGAGAAATCAATCGGGGCAAGATATCCACCAACCTATTGCATAGGATTTTACTGAAGATCTTATAAATCACATTACACAGACTGATGGGGCGAAAATCAGCAAAGGAAACTGGATTTTCAATTTTAGGAATCAAGGCCATAAAATTCGCCGAAAAAGACGACGGCATGACCTCGCCTTCAAAAAACTGTATCGCTGCCTCCCAAATGTCGCTGCTCAAAAATTCCCAACCGAATTGAAAGAACTCAGCCGTAAAGCCATCCGGCCCTGGCGCACTATTTTTGGGGATGTCGAAAACAGCATCTCTGACTTCCTCCAAGGACGGTCGTTTAACCAAAAGATTGCTTTGACCAGGATCCACCAACTGCGGGATACAATTTAGCAACTCCGTATCCACTATACAATCACCTTGAGAAGACATCATATTCGCAAAAAACTCGTTTGCGTTCTCAAGAAGCTCACCCGGATCCGAAATAACTCTACCACTCTGTAAAGTAATCTGATTGATGACGCGACGCTTTTGTTTGGATTTGGCGGAAGCAAAAAAGAACTTAGTGCAGGCATCCCCCTCCTTGAACTCTTTTTCACCTGATTTTTGAATCCAATAAAGCTCTTCCTGTTTGAGAGCTAATCTGTACTCAGCCTGACATCAGTGTAAATTGGAGCAAGCCTGCACATCCCAATTGGCATCAGCGTTTAGTCCAGAAGTACTATTATTTCCAAAACCCGCCAAAAGTGTCATTTCCCACTGTTGCATTTCATCCTCTAGTGCCCGGATCCTACTGAACACATTACCAAAGATCGTCCTGTTCCACTGTATAAGAGCGCGACGTGTCAGTTTGAGCTTGGCATCCACTCTATCAATAGGGCGCATGGTACCCATATCAGTCATCCACGCATCCTTGACCAGGTCCATGAACCCAGGATGAGTTGTCCACATATTAAGGAAGCGAAAAGGAACATAACCACATCTTGCTTGTGTCGGCATGGAGGCCAACAAGGGAGAGTGGTCAGAAAAGGTTCTGCTAAGATGCTCCACTTTAGGACACCCCAATTCTGTCAACCAAGCGGAAGTAACAAAAATTCTATCAAGTCTTGCCCAGATGCGTTCACTACCCCGCCTGTTATTGCACCAAGTGAGACGGGGGCCAGAGAATCCACAATCAATTAAACCACAGGTTTCAATGCAATCAGAAAATTGGGACATGCTTGCCCTGGACGGCTCCACCCCGCCTACTTTTTCGCCAGAATTCAAATAAGTATTGAAGTCCCCTCCAATCATCCAAGGAAGGTCATGGTTGGCCGCAAAATTAGCCATATTCAACCAAAGATCACGTCTTTCATCCACAGAACATTTAGCATACACAAAAGAAATTAAGAAAATTCTTGAGTTAGTATCCGTTACCTGGCAATGAATGATCTGGTCCGTCATATCCACCACCGAAAGAGCTAAAGAGGTATCCCAATAGATCCAAATCTTGCCACCAAGGTAGTCGTTTGAGGCAAATCCTCCGAGTCGGAGCTTGTTACCAATTTCCATCGATCTACTAATATCAATCATTGGTTCCGCAATCATAAGAATTCTGATTTGGTGATCAATTACCAATCTATGTAGTCTCCTCCTCGTGGCCTGATTACCAATCCCCCGTGCATTCCAAAACATAAGGTTTTCCATCATCTTAAACCCGGGAAGAAGATTTACCCTTCTTAGTCTTACGACGATTGCCCGGGAGAGCTGCCGTTTTGACTTTGTGCGAAAGCTCCACATCAGAAAGTCCCCCCAAATTGAAATCAGTAATAGCATGAGAGTCAGGCCCCAACTCTGAGTCCGAAGCAGCGACATCATTTTCATCTGTGAGACCATTAAGTGTAATGTTGGTTCTGGAGGTTTTCTGTTGTCGCAAGACACGGCTCTCCTCAAACAACTGAACTGCAACATCATACAACTCCCCATCATCCTTGTCGGACCTTGCTACCCCGGGTAATGCGCGCTTGGCCAAGACTTCTTGCAATCGATTCAGCACTGACGATCGCCCCAAAACTGTCCCAACTTCCTTTGTCATGCCATGTTCAATATCTTGCGAATCAGCGAGTACAAGCTCAGGTTCACCCACCGCCACCAAAGCTTGAGCTGGCTGAGAAGGCTTTGCATCATCAGTGGAGAGGCTGTGAACAAGAGCCAGCCGAGGACTGGCTTCGGTAACAGGCTGAACCTCCCCTGCATCTCCTGCTGGAACTGAGGTGGTCGAGGCCTCCCCTGCGGCCCCTGCTGGATCACAATGCTGGGGTGATGTACACTTTGCAATCGCAGATTCAATCTGCATCGAAAGAAGGCCTGAAGTTGCATCCCTATCAGCGCACTGCACCCTGGAATGGGCCGGAATTGGATTAGCAACGGTCCCAGGTTGGAGGCCGAGAGCTGGGTGCAACGAAGCCACCCCTGCGTCCCCTGCTGTCAGTGGCGAAGCTACCCCTGCGCCCCCTGCGGGCTGTGGCGAAGCCATTCCTTTGCCCCCTGCTAGCTGTGGTGAGTCCACCCCGACGTCCCCTGCTGGACTAGGTGACGCTGCGGAGTGCAAAAACTGATCCAAAATGCACGATGGAACTGCTGGAACTACTCCTGGATGCCCTGGAATGTGCGCTGAAGCTGCGTTCTCGGCACCAGGAAGCACCAAATCACCTCCTGGAACTACTTGCGGCTGAGCCGCAATGGGGAGTTCGGAGCAAATAAGTTCATCTGTCACGACCTCGGACCGACCTCTTTTAGACCCTGAGGTTGCATCCTTTGTTGACTGTGGCAGCGGTTCGTGAGATCCAAGAACATTGTCAATCTCAAAATTTGTGTATCCCGCCTCTAGAAGGCATTCTTCTGTGGTTTCTGGGACCTGCTCATCGCTACCAATAGGTTTTTTCGCATTCTCATCGACCTCCATGTGTGCGTGAAGCGACGCAAATTTATTGGACAAGACCACATTAACCGGTTCCCTGGCCACCGGTCGCATCTCCCCTACATCCTCAACAATCTCCACCCCCTGACTATTCTTAGCTCCACTCGGTCCAACTGCAGGATTTAGATGTTTAGCTTTTTTGAGCACAGGAACAAACTGTTGCTTAATTGGTTTGTTGTCACCCTGGGACTTGACCGCCTTCTCCGCTTTACCAGAATCCGTGCCTCCCCCTACGCCCTTAAGACCATTTTTTTTCCTACAAAACTCCTCTTGATGACCTATCAATGAACAAAAATCGCAATATTTGAATCCCGGATATTCTATCTTCTGCCAGAAACCCCTGTTGTTTGCCCGGTCAATCCAAACTCGACTTGGTAACTTCTCCGCTAAAGACATCTCCACACAAACACGGGCAAAGCCCGGGCGCGAAAGACAACGGGTATGATCATCCATCCGCAAAAAATCACCAAAAGAGTTCACAATTGCTTTTAGGATAGGGGGATGAAATAAATGCAAAGGTAAGTTAGGTAACTCTACCCAAAGTGGCACCGAAATTGGATCTTCCTTTAAACTGAAACCATCGTGCCAGCGGAAAGCTTTAAACCGAACTCCACGAATGAGGAAAGAATCTCGCGCCAGAACTTTCTTTGCTTCCATCTCCGATTGAAGTCTCACTAACACGTGTCGTTGATTCAGCAATCCCAGCGAAAAATCTCCCAAAATTCCCCATGTTCTATGAATCGAATCTCGAATATCTGCCAGAGTCGGTCGGTAACTAGAAAATTTGAGAACTATCACGTGTTTTTCCATGAAATCTTCCCCACGTACTTCATCCGTGGCCGTGAGACCGATTGCGGGGGCTCCTTCTTTGCGGAAACGAGTACCTTCGACCAGAGTCTCTGCAGAGTCATCTACCAAGATCTTGCCCAAAATTTGAGCGAACGAAGGCTTTAAGGCGGCCGATGATTCCCCATGACCAGGGCCCGTGGGGGGAGGAATGGATGATGGCGAGGGCATCACATCCAAAGGACGTGTCGACCCTGACCCAATAGAGAAAACCCAATACCGTGTCGTGAAAAACTCTGGTTCGTAGCGGCGGCTGGAACGATACAGCGTCCAGATCGTAACGGCGGCTCTAGAACCGAAACAGCATGTAACATCACTTAGAACCTTACCGTACCGGCCGAAACGAGAGTCGACCGAATCAAACCAAGCTTCAGGAGGAAGACGTGCGTAATCCCAGCCCTCAAACCGGTCAGCGTGAGACCTGCTGAAGCTTTTCGGCGGCGGCGAAACCCTTACGTTTCCCAACCGGGACTATGAGCAATGGTTCAAATTTCGTCCAAAGATCCAGGAACGGCCAGGATTGAAAGATCTACCAGATGAATAGTAATTCCCAAAATACCCTTTTATCTCACAAAATCGCCTCCAACTTTTCATTGAGATGGTTCAAGTATTCATCATCTCATTTTAGTGCTACTGATGCAGGAGGGTTTGTCGGATTCCTAATTTAGGTTTTTAGGGCTTCTAATTTGCTCTCAAAGTTATTTACTAAATAACTTATTTGTAGTCTTTCAATTTAATTATGAGTCTTTTTAGTTTCATTTTAGGATTAGGCTTTACTTTTTATTTTTTTTAGGAATAGACAGCTTATTATTTTAGTATTTGATTATAATTTTTCTTATAGGAATAGGCTGCTTATTATTCAAGTTATTTGAGCACTATAAATAGAGTTCTTCCTCAATATTGTAGAGACCTTTGATTTTGAATAATTTAATTGAACATTAGAGTTATTTCTCTGTGTTTTTGGGCGAATCTTTTGTACAATTCATTGTGAATTGTCTGTTGAACTAGACTGCAGGATAATCGCAATTCTGCCCGGCATCAGTTGGTATCAGAGCTTCAGCATCTTCTTGGGGTGAGATTTCATCAGTTTCTATGGCTGGTGGTCGTAGTCGTAGTTGTTGCGGGCAGGTTCTGAACGAGGAAGCCCAAAACCATGATCGTAACATTCAGGATTTGATGATTAAGGATTTACAGAGGCAAGTTGCAGAATTAACTCGGCGTTTAACGGCGCATGATTTCAGTGATCGTGAGATGGAAAATCACGATTCTGATTCCAGTTTCAAAAATCCGTATCACAATCGTGCTCGATTCTGGGAGCACCGTGGTCGGGAGGATCGTCATGAAAATCTCGGTTTCAAAGTGGATTTATTCGAGTTTTCTTGTACGTTATAGGCCGAAGGATTTGTGGATTAGTTGAATGAAGTAAAAACGTATTTTTGAGTATAAGGAAGTTCCAGATCATGTCAAAGTGAAATTGGTCGCCATCAAACTCGAAGACAGAGCATCTGCATGGTGGGAGCAGTTGAGGCGATCACGCGACAGGCAGGGCAAGACCAAGATCACTGATTGGGAAAAGATGAAGAAGAAGATGAATGGTCACCTCCTTCCTTTCGGCTATACTCAAACTTTGTTTCAGCGACTTCATTCGTTGAGGCAAGGCACGAGATCGGTTGATGATTACACGAAGGAGTTTTATCAATTGATAGCCCGTAATGACTTATCTGAGACGGAGTAGCAGATGGTGGCACGGTATATGGGGGATTACGACAGCCCCTATAGGATGTCCTCAGCCTTCACTCACTGTGGACCGTTTCTGAAGCCTACCAGCGTGCACTTGCTGTGGAAAAACAGAAGAACGGGAGGCGGCCTATGATCAGAAGTGATCAAAGCAGTTGGCCAGTTCGCCCTCAAGAATCTCGTCCTACCCAACAACCACCGTAGAGTAATCCTACTATTAGATTTTTCAGATGTGGTGAACATGGACATAGAGCGTCTGAGTGCAGGAAGCCTGCTATTCAGAAGGGCAACAATCTCCTGATTGAGAAAAACGTGGTAGATGAAACTGAGGAGCTTGGAGAGCCTGTGTATGACGATGATGAAGATGAAGATGTGTTGTATGGAGATGGCCATGAGACTCTAATCATTCGTAAGAGTCTATTGACTCCCAAGGGTGATTCAGAGGACGATTGGTTGAGAACCAATATTTTTCACACGACCTGCACAGTTGCAGATAAAGTCAGAAAGATGATCATTGACAGTGGCAGTTGTGAAAACGTAGTATCTGAAGAGGTTGTTCAGAAATTGCAGTTGAAGACAGATCGTTATCCCAAGCCGTACAAATTATCGTGGCTGAATAAAGGCAGTAAGGTAACAGTAGATATGTGATGCCTAGTGTCTTTTTCGATGCAGGAAATATTTTGATAATGTTTGGTGTGATGTTGTGTCTATGGATGCTTGTCATGTATTGTTAGGCGGGCCTTGGCAGTATGATCGCAGTGTTATTCATGATGGGCGGAAAAATACATATTCCCTTAGCATCAAAACAAAGAAGATTGTTTTGGCACCTCGTCGGGAAAGGACCATTCCTACCCCAGTAGCCAGTATACTAACCTGCTTTCTATGTCCAATTTTTTGGGTGAGATTGAGCCTGGAGATGTGGTCTATGCTCTACTGCCTAGTGGGAATAGTGTTGCAGAGGTGTAAAAACTGCTAGCAGAGTTTTCTGACCTGATACCAGAGGATCTTATTCCTTGGCTGCCGCCAGAGGATTCCGATGAAGCTGTTGTGAACTCGAGGACGAGTTCTTTCCAACCCGAGGCGACTGATGCAGGAGAGTTTCTAGGGTTCCTAATTTGCTCTCAAAGTTATTTACTAAATAACTTATTTGTAGTCTTTCAATTTAATTATGAGTCTTTTTAGTTTCTTTTTAGGATTAGGCTTGACCTTTTCTTTTAGGAATAGACTGCTTATTATTTTAGTATTTGATTATAATTTTTCTTTTAAGAATAAGTTGTTTATTATTCAAGTTATTTGAGCACTCTAAATAGAGCTTTTCCTCAATAATGTAGAGACATTTGATTTTTGGGCGAATCTCTTATGAATTGTCTGTTAAACTAGCCTGTAGAATAATCACTATTTTGCCCGTCGTTATCTACATAACGCGTTTCATGTTCCCATTGGTTGATTTATATTACCTCTGGGTTGCAATTGATTTCTTGTTTGATATTCACGCAAATTTTATTAAGCTTCAATTGTACAACAAAACTGAAAAAATTTAGGTGAAAATATTAGTATGATTTTGATGAATATTGAAAGGACATAGCTTTTTAATAAGAAATTTAATGCAAACCACAGGTGCATGTGCACTACCTCCTTATAGCGAAGCCAACTCCAACTGCATGGGAGGATTAGAATTTAAAGCTTATGGTTGCCTAAAGACTTTCAAGTAATTCACTACTTCAATCACACCCATATATACAAACATATATTGGTGATATAAATATTATCTATACTTGATCATATTACACACCTGAAAGTAGATCAACTATGGGGTCTGAAAGAAATGGGGAGGTTGATGAAGAAGAAGTGTTGTGTGACAGGCCAGCGAGCCCTACGGCTCAATACTTCAACAGTTCGGTGCTTTCGATTTGTATTTTTGCCGTGGTCGAGTGTGAGCTTCCAGTGGATAAAGCCATTGCCATTAACATGCTCAAGAATATGTTTCTCCCCATCAACTATCGGTTCTCGTCTATCATGGTAATTTTCTTGATAATAGCCTATGATATTTCTTGGTAATGTGTGTCATAATGAACCTTACATTTTGGTTTCGGAAACAGTAGGATCAAGAGAGTAAATTTTTTTTGAAAAGTTTTATTTTTCAGGCTTTTGGTTGTAAAATTGAAGCCAAAATTTCTGCATAGCATGCCTTTTCTCCTCATTATTCCAATTTCATTAGTGCAAATTTTTTCAGAGATTTTCAATTTTGATTTTTTTATTGTCTTTTTGTTTCTTAAGAAAGAAATAAAATTTTGTTTAACTGCATTTGATTTTTTAAAGCGCATATGATCAAGTGAGGATAGGGAATTAGGTTTTGGAACCAAGATGATGTGTCATTTTTTACAACCTCGAGATATATATAAACACTTTAGGGATTGTTCTCATTTTTCTAGATCATGTCACGTCATCCAGATTGCAAAAACCTGATTTCCTAGTATTTTCGAATTTCAAATTATATTAGACAGGGCGAAAAAAGTAGAAAAATTCACTGATGCAGTGAACAATTGATTTTGGTTCAGGTTGCAGATGAACAAGGAGAGAAACAATGGAGAGCAGTTAAAGTGAATGTCGAAGATCATGTCAAAGTTCCAATCTTCCCGGACGGGTTGATGACTGAATCTTATGACAATCACTTACAAGAATACATGGCGAAGATAGCTGTGGATCAGCTTCCGAAAACTAGGCCATTGTGGGAGCTTCACATTTTCAATTACCCAACAAGTAATGCAGTTGCGACGGTGATACTCAAGCTTCATCATGCACTAGGGGATGGATACTCCCTCATGGGCGCTCTTCTTTCGTGTTCACAGAGAGTAGATGATCCTTCGCTTCCTTTAACATTTCCATCGCTACGGTCTGACCATAACAAGAAGAAGAGCATGTACAAAAATGTAGTTCATGCGACGTCAGTGTTGTTCAACACTACATTGGATTCCATCTCAAGTTTTTTCAAGTCTACTGTGGTGGCCGATGATCCAACTCCAGTCAGGTCAAGGATTGATGGCATGGAGTCTCGTCCCCTTAACATTACAAGTACCACATTTTCTCTTGACCATATCAAGCAAATTAAGACCAAACTTGGAGGGGTATGTTTTTTTTTTCTTACTCATCAAACTAGCTTGTTCATTAGATGTAACATCGCGGTTTAATTACTTTGAAACATGGGTTCAATTATAGTCCAATGCAATCACTAAGTTCATTGTAAGTTTTGATGATCAAACAGAGCCAGACCGTGAATGACATTGTGGTCGGAATAATATTTTACGGGCTTCGATTATACATGCAAAGTGTAAGCAAGGACTCCAATCATAGACGTTCAACTGCATTAGTGTTGTTAAACACTAGAGGAATGAATGGTTATCGTACAGTAGATGAGATGGTGAAACCAAATGCAGAGTCTGCATGGGGGAACCAATTTGGTTTCATGCATATACCGATACCTATGTCCAAAGATGTAGAGACCGAAGATCCTCTCAAATTTATTTCCAAGGCGAGAGAGATGATCCAAAGGAACAAAAATTCACTAGCTGTCTATTTCACTGGTCTATTACTTGATAGTATGAGAAAATTACGAGGTCCTGAGGTATTTACTTCAATATTGTTAATTTGCAATTTCTACTTTCTTCTTGGTTGTGGTTTTATTTTCTCAAACCATGGACTGTTTGAGCTCGGCTTGCTCAAGCTAAACCCTGAACAGTTTCTATGGCATAGTTATGTATATCAGTGAATTAGCTTAATTATAACAATGCTTTGATTCCACAGACTGCATCCCGATACATTTACAGGACATTGAGGAACTCAAGCATAGCGATAACAAATGTGATTGGGCCTGTTGAACAAATGGCGCTTGCAAATTATAAATGCAATGGATTGTACTTTATGGTGGTCAATAGCCCTCAGGTAAACATCATCGTCTTTCATGGTTTTTGTTTTTATGATTGATCCCATCAAATGGGGGACAAAGACGCTTAGCAAGTCCAGTCCCAGTACAAGCATTCGAGGGGTCAAAACACCTGCCCAAACTTCAGCCTGATAAAGGCTACTATATGATGCTACCCTGTTTGAAACTATTTAAGGCTGTGGGCTAAATTTTTTGGCAGTGGTCGCGTTAGTTGCTCCTCTATAAAGAATGAAAGAAATGCTAATCGAAAACCCTACACAATGTGATATTAATTAGGGTGTGTTTGGTTGCATGAAATCTTATGTCATGAGAATCTATGTAGGGACCCCTATATTTTATGCTAATTTGAAGTATAAATCCACATGCATTATTTGATTTTGTTATCAATGGTGGGAATGAAAATCTCATGAACATGTGAATCACATGCCTTGGGGGACTAAATAGTGGGATTCCCATGTTCATGGGACTTCTATTCCCACCATTGATTACAAATTCAAATGGTAAATGTGGAGTGATATATCAATTTAGCCTAAAATATATGGTTTTCCTCATATATTCCTATGACATAGGATTCCATGCAACCAAACACACCCTTAGTGTCCTACAAGGCCACCAATACTGTCAAGTATTGCAAACTTGACTCTAGAACAACACTTAAGACATTGGTCTGATATCGCTGTGTTGGCTAAGGCAAGGTCGCAATAAGAGTGAAGGGTGTCCAGGTGTTTTCTAGATGTCTGAAGTCTTATCAGCTAAGCTAACACACATTGACATGGCATAAAAATGTATTATAACATCTGTCATTATTTAATACATTGTGCGTGGAAATGCAGAGTCTGGTCATAACAATTATGAGCTACATGGGAAAGCTGAGAGTGGCAATTGGAGCAGAGAAGGACTACATAAATCCCCAGCAACTAATTTCTTGCTTTGACAATGCCTTCCAGAAGATTTTCCAGGCAGCTTTGGCTATAAAATCTTGAATCCATGAAGGGATTCCATTTGAGTCTTATCTTGTATAATTTAAACCATTTTCCTTGCAAAGGGGATTCAATGTTGGAGGTTTCAGACCTGCCCTTATTCCATAGATTACATTTATTCAAACAACTCTGTGTTCAATTTTATTGTATATTAGCATCTGAAGTATTAAATTGATCAGTTGCAGTATTATATTTGTTGAAAAAAAAAATTCTGTTTACATTTCCGTGCATTTTACTGTGAAGCATTTAGAAGATAATTTGAAGGCGCTCTTTAATGATTTCCATTCATATAATTAACACTGGTATTGTAAATTAACCCTATAATTAACATTGGTATTTGTTTGAGGGTATCGTAAATTAACCCTATAATTAACACTAGTATTGCTAATGGTGTTATGGCCTAGTGGTTAGGGCTGTGTGGGTTTGTCTTTCACGTCCTAGCTTCAAATCCCACCTGCGACATGGTTACTTTTTAATGGGTGTTGACGCCCGATGAGCTACGTACGTGGGAAAGCTGAGGGTGGCTATTGGAGCGGGTAGTCCACCAACTACTCATATCCTGCATTGAAATTGCCTTTCATAAAGTATACCAAGCAGCTTTAACTCCAAAAACTTGATGAGATAAGCCAATAAGGCCCTGTTTTGGAGTGCTTAACTTAGGAAACTAGAGTAACTGTAGTGATTGTTTTTTAAGCGATGCTAATATTGATAAGAATTAATTAGAAAATTTCAATATTAAAATTCGGTGTATGGAGTATTTTCTTATTGATTGGAAATGTTTGGACCAAAAGAAATCACATCATTCCTCACCATTTGTTTTTAGCTAGGTTGGAGATAATATCCTGAAGACATGCAAATTAAATATATTGAAGAAAATTTATATTTTAGAACTTTCAAAGGATGCCGCAAGCTTGTTAAACATAAATGAGAATTATCAATTTTTGACTTCAAGGTTTGCTGCCCTTTTGACAGTACCTTCCATCAGAAAATTCGGTTTCAGATGGAATACAAACAATCCTAATCAATGTTGAATCAATATCATTGACATATCTGTACATCGAAATATCTCCATTGATGTATTTGGTCGACGAAAAAAAAAAAAAATCACATGAGATAGACAGGGAGCTCGATGTTGAAGACGGTCTTCAACATCATGTATTTTGTGGGAAAGCTGTGAGAAAAGGCTTGTGAATTCCTGGAGGAGTTGAAGTCTTTACTCACTAGTGTCAAAGGCCTTTTAGGCTTAACAACTCTGTCGAAAAACACTCCACACACCTACTTCTTCACTCGATCCATATTGTTAGTGCTTAGCTTGGCCGTTTGATTGTATGCTTTGATTTTAATGTTTGAGGTTAAAAACCTGTCAAGCTTATTTTATCTATTAATTTTTTTTATTAGGGTCCCATACTAAGAATTTGCCTAGGGCCCCAAGAATCTCAGGGCCGCAATCAGGGTGATGTATTGGATGACATTTTTTAATCAAGTCTTAAGGACAATTAAAGGATTAATTAGTGCTTATAAGAGAATAAAGCTATAGTAGATGCACCAAGAAACCACTTATGTAGGAGACCACTTTACAAGATTACTCTCCAACCTGAAGACTGTTGAATTAGAACTAATTAGGTTATTCATTGGGATTTTGAAGTAATTCTATGTCATTGTTGATGATGATGTAACGAGTGAATATTTGAGTGATTGTAATCTTCATCATATTTTATTATTGTTATTATTATTAATATAAAATTTGGGGATCTTCAAAACCCCTTCTCGCTTTCAAAAGAAAAAAAGGCGTAAGATTGCAACATGTATCGGTGTGTATCGATGGCTCAAACTACAAAGAATACAACATATATTGGTGTGTACTATTGAGCACGACTACATGTAAATGCACACAAAGATTGTTGTAGCAAAAAATCTAGAGAGCCAAGCCCCTACCGCCAGGACAGTACTAGGGGGATCTCTGTGCGTGTGATTGTGTTCGATTGGGGCATTATGCGCATCTCTAAGATGATGAAGGGTATTGAGCCTGGCCTTGGCTCTGTAGACAAGTTGTTGTTGTAGATAAAAATGTGGAAGAGAAGCTAAGGAGGAGTGGACTTTCTAGCTGGAGATGCTCAATCCCCCTACCCCTACTTTTGTTTTTTTTCAATAATTAATAAGGGGTCATCAATTTGATTAAAGGCTTCATCTTTAGGTAGGTAGAGAAGATGCATGTTTCACAATCTTAGGGGTTCGTGGCCTCTTATAGTCCCCTAATAGAGTTGAATTACGAAGGCTCCATGTGCCCAATTGTGTGACATCCTTCATTATTGTCTTCTTCATCTCTATTAAGTAGTTGGTAGGTTTGCAAATTGGAAAAAACAGCCATGTTTTCTCCAGTTTCAATTAGAACAAGAGCATTAGATAAAATAAATAAATTAAAAAAAAAGGCAAAATAGATGTGGCTTCAATTCTTCCTAACTTTGATGGTTGATCGAAATGTCAACATTTCCATTCAATGAAGAAGTGTCTATCCCTGGATGAAAAATAAGATCAAAACTTGTATGGTTGCACAGAGTTTTTAATAAACTCCATCATTTATTGGAGTCACAGTTTGTAGATAAACATACTTGTCGTCATGGGCTCTTTTGCATGGCACATCACATGCACTTTGATCGTATAAAAGCATGCACCTAGATGAGAATAGAACAGAGAATTAATATAACAACAACGATATGGACTCTGAAAGAAAGGGAGCAATTGGAGGAAATGAAGAAGAAATATTTATGCTTGATCGGCCTGTGAGTCCTACTGGACAGTACTTCAGTAGTTCGGTGCTATCTGTTTGTATTCTAGGCATGCTTGAGTGTGAGGTTCCGATTGATGTATCCATTGCCATCACGTTGTTGAAGGACGTATTTCTTCCAATCAATCTGCGTTTTTCATCACTCATGGTATTTCATTACTATCTATATATATATATATACATGTGCAGTGTAGTATTAGCTAGTTTTGAGATATATGATTCACTTAGCCTAAATTTTAAAGTAGATGACAGTTCAATATTAATAAGTACCTCACGATTGATAAACTTTTGAAATTAGTGATTGGATTGTAGCAAAAACATATTCATCAATCATTGAATGATAACTGTTGCACTGATATCGCCTTTGGGCTAGTTGGAATGCTAGCTCCTTGTTCAATATTAGATTTCATTTGACTGATGGAGATTATGGCATTCGAGCCTATTAGTTTTAATAAAAAAAATACGGCTTATGAACGTTTCCAACATTTAAGATTTAATGAGAAAAGTCAGTATGTTCTATATATAGAATTAATATTTTCACAACCTAGTACCATATTGGGTTCAATAACTTGTAACAACATCTATCACTATGAACAATTGATATTTTCAGGTTACAGATGAGCAAGGAGTGAAACATTGGAAATCAGTCACAATTAAGCTTGAAGATCATGTCAAGGTTCCTATCTTCCCTGAAGGGTTGTCCCCTGAATCTTACGACCTTCACTTACAAGAATACATATCAAAGATAGCCATGGATCAACTTCCACAAACAAAGCCATTGTGGGAGCTACACATAATCAACTACCCTACCAGCAACGCGGTTGCAATGGGTATATTCAAGCTTCATCATGCACTTGGGGATGGATACTCTCTCATGGAGCTATTCTCTCATGTGCACGGAGAGCTGATGATCCTTCACTTCCTTTAACGTTTCCATCACTTCGGTCAGTTCCTGAAAAAAAGAAGAATGTTTGCAAGAGTTTAGTTCATTATTTCTCAGTGATCTTGAATACTACAGTAGATTTTATAACTAGCTCTCTGACATCAACGGTGTTATCTGATGGTCGAACTCCTATAAGGTCAGGGACCGAAGGAGTGGAGTTTTTGCCCATAACCATTTCTACGACCACATTCTCTCTTGACCATATAAAGCAAATTAAAGTCAAGATTGGAGCGGTATGCACATTTCTTCTCCTGAATAAATTTTGCTTATTTATTACCAAATTGCATATGTAAATCTTGTGAACCTCATCTGAGTTAGGCCTAGACTAATTCAGTAAAATTTTCAGATGATGTTTTTGACATTGTAAGTTTTGATTTCTTAAACAGACTGTAAATGACATCATGGTTGGAACAGTATTTTATGGACTTAGATTGTATATGCAAAGTGTAAGCAAAGACTCAAAACATGCGCGTTCCACTGCATTAGTTTTGCTCAGTACTAGAGCAATTGACGGCTATAAGACAGTAGACGAGATGCTGAAACCAAATATAAATTCTCCGTGGGGAAACCAATTTGCCTTCATGCATGTATCAATTCCAAAGTCCAAAGATGCTGAGATTGAAGATCCTCTAAAATTTATTTCTGGAGCGAGAAAGACGATCAACAAGAAGAAAAGATCATTAGGTATCTTTTTAACAGGGAAGTTACTCGAGGTGATGAGAAAATTACGAGGTGCTGAGGTTAGTAACTTCATGATTCTTATACTACTTTATACTATATGAATAAGAAGAACCGATTCTTACCAAGTTACAAACCCCTACTCAAGACACATGTATAAGAATCCTAGGTTCTATTTGTTCGATTGAATGAAATGGACTGGGAAAAGAGATTGGCAAGAAAAGTATATGGGATGAGCGGATTTGGGCGAGGCAAGACAATCAAAAAAGTTTTGCAAACGCAGAACTGTGGTGCATATCTAGCTAAAACGCCTATTCAAATAGTAATATAGTACAAAACTGGTTATTTGCTTTTAAAGTATATCCAAATGTTTCAAATGCAACATCGCATATTATCAAATTACGTAAAAACCTTGTGCTAATCAAGTATAATCACTTTGATCTTGCAGACTACATCCCGTTACATTCATCGAACATTGAAGAACACAAGCCTGGCAATCACAAATGTAATCGGTCCGATTGAGAAAATAGCAGTCGCAGATTATCCTTGCAATGGAATGTATTTTATGGTGGTGAATGGCCCTCAGGTAAAAACAGTACAACTTCTACATACCATTTCGCTCTCACTTTAGATCTCAAGACTTTTTTTTGTAAAAATAAATGCAGATTCTTCTCATCTTTGATGTATGTATTTGTTTTCAATCCATGACAATTTTTTTTTTTTGTGAAAATTGAATTAAATGCAGAGTCTGATGATAACCATGTTGAGTTATATGGGGAAGCTAAGATTGGCAGTAGGAGCAGAGAAGGACTACATTGATCAGAAATTGCTCATGTCCTGTTTTGACCAAGCCTTTCAAAACATTTTTCAAGCTGCTTTAACCAAAAAAACTACTTGAGTATTTATTTTTAACATATTATGATGTTTAAAATACAAGGGGAATCGCGGTGGGAATTTACCTGCAAATGTTTTTTTTTTTCCTTTTCCGATGCATTTGAAGAGATATTAGGTGATGATCTAATCAGTATAAGAAACAATATTAACATGAAAATCAAGTTTACAAGAATGTATTATAAGTTTTTTTTTTTTTTTTTTTTTTTTTTTTTTCATTTTGTTCAAGAAGTTGTAAAGGATCGCCTTCTTCATAGTTATGCATCTTGTATTTGAAATGTTCAATAAAACTTTGTTTCATTCTCCTTTTTCGATTTTCATGGTATTAATGTTGAGTCAAAACAAATAGTCCAAGATTTGTTAATATAAAATAAGATTTGACGAGGCCTTTTAAGATAAAACCATACACCCAACGATGCGTGATAGAGCCTGTTGGTGCCGCACGTGTCAAGTTCGTGACATGGGACATTCCTAGAGGCCTGACAATCATGGCGATCCGCATATTGTACAGTGGTTCTAGAATTTTGCAGTAACAGGTCCCCATTGACATTTAATCCTTGCAATGGATATTTATTCGATCCAACGAAATTTCAAAATCACAGTACCTTAATCAGAATCATTCGGTCCCAAAAATAAGACCCCATGCCCACTTCCATTTTGATTGAGCGGTCAATTTTCGTGTTTTTGTTGTACATTACCTTAAGTACAAATATTTAATGATGGACAAAGATAATTCATGCAATACGGAAGAAGAGAATTTAATTTTATGGTTGGAAACTTTTCATCAATTTGTTCGAAGTACCTCATCCTTCAATTCCAGTTGTAGATATAAAAGAACTTGTAAATAATGTGTTCATGACACACATCGAAATCTCCTCAACTCAAACACAGAAACAATGGAATCGCCATTGTGCAAAGGAAATGGAGTAGCCGGAGAAAATGAAGAAATATTCAATCAACCTTTAAGTCCTAATGCTCAAAACTACAGTAGTTCAGTAATGTCTCTTAGTATCCTGGGAGTTTTCGAGTATGCAGTTCCAATAGATGATGTATCACATGTCTTGATGTCGCTTAAGGATTTATTTCTTCCCATGAACCCACGTTTCTCCTCCATCATTGTACGTAAATCCCTTCGCCTATACAACTAAAATTTTTATCAGGATTCACAACTTGTAATAATTAACAATTTACTATTGAACAAATAATCTGTTCAGGTTACAGATGAACAAGGAGTGAAGCGTTGGAGGAAAGTTAAGGTTAACGTTGAAGATCACGTTAAGGTTCCCATCTTCCAGGACGATTTGTCCACTGAATCATATCACATTCACTTGCAGGACTACATGTCAAAGCTAGCCATGGAACGGCTTCCGCAAAATAGGCCATTATGGGAGGTCCACATATTCAATTATCCCACAAGTAGTACTGCAGTTTCGACGAATATATTCAAGTTTCATCATGCACTTGGGGACGGATACTCACTTGTGGGAGCTCTTCTTTCATCTACACGAAGAGCTGATGATCGTTCTCTCCCTCTGACATTTCCATCACTTCGATCTATCCGTCAGAAAAGGAACAACATGTTCAATAGTGTGCTTCATTATTCATCAGTCTTCTACAATACTACATTGGATTTCATCTCAAGCTTGCTGAAGTCTACTGTGGTGGCTGACGATATAACTCCCATCCGATCAGGAGCTGATGATCTAGAATTTGGACCTTATATGATTTCCACCACCACATTTACTATTGATCAAATCAAACAAATCAAAGCCAAGCTTGGAGGGGTATTTTTATGTTTTCAATAGATCATTGATATTACAGTCTACTCCCGTTGTCTATTTAATTATGAGTGTTGGCAACTTAATATGTATGTTCACTTATCGAGTTTTGTTTTTCTACACAGACATTGAACGATATTATGGTTGGAACAATATTTTATGGGATTCGATTGTACATGCAAAGTGTCAGCAAAGACTCCAGCCACGCGAGTTCAACAGCATTAGTGATTTTCAACACCAGAGTAATCAATGGTTATCATACAGTAGAGGAGATGGTGAAACCAGATGCACAGTCTCTGTGGGGAAACAAATTTACATTTTTTCTAGTATCAGTTCCTAAGTCCAAAGACGTAGAGACTGAAGATCCTCTCGAGTTTATTTCTAAGACAAGAAATGCTATGGATAGGAAAAAACGATCAATTGCTGTCCACCTCAATGCTAGAATGCTCGAGATGATAAGAAAATTAAGAGGTCCTGAGGTTAGTAATTTCTTTATTTGCTATTTGTAATTTCTAAACTTCAGGTTTTTAAAATCTTGCATTTTCTGTTGATACTCCAATGGAGAACTATTACTTACATCACCACTATTTTCCCCAACTTAAACACCTAAATGAATATTTGAGCCTCGACGTAGAGTATATTTATTAAAAAACATAAAAAGCCTTTAATTTTTTTCTCAAAATCATCCAACAGTAAACTTATGTATCTATATATTTACTTTAGTTTTATAATTTCAACTTCTTCGACAATTTTTGGAATGGCAGGACATGACATACAAAAATCTGATTACAATTTTCTTATATTACTTCCACAGGCAGCGTCTCGCTTTATTTATGGGATAGCGAGGAACACAAGCTTGATGATATCTAATGTGATGGGGCCAATCGAACAAATAGCCATGGCAGATTACCCATGCACGGGCATGTATTTTATGGCAATCAATTTACCACAGGTAAAAACATTCCTCACTGATAAACTTAGTTTTTAATCAAAATAGGAACTTAACTCCAAACTTTTTTTCATGAATACTACAGACTCTTGAGATTACAATGATGAGCTACATGGGAAACCTGAGGGTGGCTATTGGAGCAGAGAAGGACTATATGAATCAAGAACTACTTGTATCCTGCATCGAAAAGGCCTTTCAACTGATATTCCAAGCGGCTTTAACCAAGAAAATTTGAAGCGATAAGGTTCTACTGGGAAGGGCTTAAAATAACTTGTAATGAAGGAATATAATGTGTATTCATTTATTTTTCATGATTACAGTAATAATGTCTATTGATTCAACATCATTACATTCCAACATATTTGCACGACAACCACAACCAATAAAAGAAAAAACCGCAAGTAGTTTCATGATTACACTTTCATAATCATTAGATGAGGGATAATTTCAGTGGTAACTTCATCTGCCATCCACATTGTCTCCTTGTGCCGAATATGGTGGATAGGCAAAAACATTAACTGACATGATAAATCTTGAGCTCTGATTGCACCGTGGAGCTGCTTTGTGGATACTAACACCATTTTGTGGATAATGAAAGCGCCTTATGAATAGAGCCTTAGGAATGCCTTATGTTTTCACTGTCATACCATCTACCACCAATCTTATACTAATTTAGCGTAACATGGAACTTTTTTTCTTCCTATGGTTTAAAATTGGTCAGTCCCTGTGTTCACTCAATTGGACTGATCAACTTGGGTTGGCTTCCAGTCTCACTCCGGCTCCATGTTTGCTCCCACGTCACAAATATGTAATAACTATTTGGATTAGGTAATCCCAATTCGCTCGAGTTGCACCTCCTATTTCGTAATTTCATTATACATATTATATATAGGACTCAATGCATCAAGACAATTATGTATATGAATTAGTTAACAATAATATTCATTATGGGAGCAAAAAATAATCCTTAGCTCAATAGGAAAATAAAGCCCAAATATTTGAGATGTTCTCGAGAATGCCGAATATTACCCATGAAAGTTACAAGTAGAGAAAGTCCAAGTTTGGGCCCAATGCAACTCAGCAGAACATTTCTTTCTTAGCAGATGAGTAGTGTTTGACGTTGACCACCATGCTCAGCTGAGCACCCAAACTTGCAGAAGAGGTGACTCAAAACAGGAAGTTACAACCGCCAACAGAAAGTTACAACTACTTAAGAGAAGTTATAACTACCTAAGAGGAATTACAACCGCCTGCAAGCACATAACTCACTTATCTGCCACGTGTCTCACTCATCTGTTGGAGTTACAACCGCTTGCAAGCACATCACTCACTCATCTGCCACGCGTCTCACTAATCTGCTAGAGTTACAATCGCCTGCAAGCAGATAACTCACTTATCTGCCACATGTCTCACTCATCTGCTGGAGTTACAACCGCTTGCAAGCAGATCACTCACTCATCTGCCACGTGTCTCATTCATCTGCCTCTATAAATAGTCAAACACAAATCCATCTGGAGGTAACTATTTCTTGATTTCAGAATTTTCTCTTCAAATATAGAGATATAAACATTTTTCTGAAGACATTGTTCTAACTTTGGCATCGGAGTCCCCATGGCAGGCACCACACCGGTGTCAAGAATTAACTTCTATCTTATGTAGATTACTCCGCGTGATCAGCACGTGATTCTATCTTATGCAGATTGCTCCGCGTGATCAGCACATGATCTAATGGAAATTTGCATCCACATCCATTGTTTTCCATTGAGTTGAACTTGATCACACCGGTATATTTGCCCTTCCATCTATTGAGAACCAAACCTCCATATAAACTGAAGTACATTCATTACATTGACATAACTAAGTTGTCCAACACTTTCTGTTGGTATTTTGTTCATTGTTGAGACCGAAGCTTTGATTGATGAATCACATGCCTTGACATTTCTCAAGGATGTATTTGTCCCCGTCAACCCGCATTTCTTCTTCTGTCATGGTAAATTAGTTTCTATTTTGGATAAACATGCTTAACTGGGGGAGTCCCAAGCATATTAGCTTCAATATCATTGTCCCATGTGAGACTAAACTGAGCCACATCTCCAACAATTTCAATTATTAGGGCCTGAGTAGAAAATTTTAGCTTAAAATCTTAAAAAAATTTGTCAATGGGAAATGCAACAAATTGATCTGAAACTAAAACTATTACTGATCAATCTTCTTCTTCTTCTTCTTCACTGAGTTATAACTTTGAACAAATAATTGGTGATGATCTAATCAGTATAAGAAATAATATTCACATGAAAATCAAGTTTCCAAGAATGTATTAAGTTTTTTTTTTTCATTTTGTTAGAGAAATTGTAAAGGATCGCCTTTTTCATAGTAATGCATCTTGTATTTGAAATGTTTAATAAAACTTTGTTTCATTCTCCTTTTTCGATTTTCATGGTATTAATGTTGGACATATGGTTCATTGAGTCGGAATAAATAGTCCAAGAATTGTAAATACAAAATAAGATTTGACGAGGCCTTTTAAAATAAAACCAAACACCCATAGATGCGTAATAGAGCCTGTTGGTGCCGTATGTGTCAAGTTCGTGACATGGGACATTCCTAGAGGCCTGACAATCATGGCGATGCGCATATTGTACAGTGGTTCTAAAATTTTGCAGTACTAGGTCCTCATTGACATTTAATCCTTGCAATGGATATTTATTCGATTCCAACGAAAATTCAAAATCACAGTACCTTGATCAGAATCATTCGGTCCCAAAAATAAGACCCCATGGGAAGGAAAAGTTTCAAGTCACTGTAGTATTCCCTGCATCCCCCATCAATTGAATTTAACTCAAAACAAAATCACTGAGAGGTCCATCTTTTTCTTCTTCGATTGAGTGGTCCATTCTTGTATTTTTGCTGTACATTTAACCAAAGTTTTGATTGCCCATCACACTAGAATAATCATTGAGAGGTCTATTTATTTCTTCTTTTGATTGAGCGGTCGATTTTCGTGTTTTTTGTTGTACATTTCCTTAAGTACAACTATTTAATGATGGACAAAGATTGCAGTAATAATGTCTATTGATTCAACATCATTACATTCCAACATATTTGCACGACAACCACAACCAATAAAAGAACAAACCGCAAGTAGTTTCATGATTACACTTTCATAATCATTAGATGAGGGATAATTTCAGTGGTAACTTCATCTGCCATCCACATTGTCTCCTTGTGCTGAATATGGTGGATAAGCAAAAACATTAACTGACATGAGAAATCTTGAGCTCTGATTGCACATCACATGGCGATCGAGCCATGACAAAACATGCACCGTGGAGCTGCTTTGTGGATACTAACACCATTTTGTGGATATTGAAAGCGCCTTATGAATAGAGCCTTATAAAGTGATATTGGTTTATATACAAAATATTGAAAGCGCCTTATGAATAGAGCCTTAGGAATGCCTTATGTTTTCACTGTCATACCATCTACCACCAATCTTATACTAATTTAGCGTAACATGGAACTTTTTTTCTTCCTATGGTTTAAAAAATTGGTCAGTCCCTGGGTTCACTCAATTGGACTGATCAACTTGGGTTGGCTTCCAGTCTCACTCCGGCTCCATGTTTGCTCCCACGTCACAAATATGTAATAACTATTTGGATTAGGTAATCCCAATTCGCTCGAGTTGCACCTCCTATTTCGTAATTTCATTATACATATTATATATAGGATTCATTGCATCAGGACAATGATGCATATGAATTCGTTAACAATAATATCCATTATGGGAGCAAAAAATAATCTTTAGCCCAATAGGAAAAGGAAGCCCAAATATTTGAAATGTTCTCGAGAAGGCTGAATATTATCCATGAAAGTTACAAGTAGAGAAAGCCCAAGTTTGGGCCCAATGCAACTCAGCAAAACATTTCTTTCTCAGCAGAGGAGTAGTATTCGACGTTGACCACCATGTTCAGCTGAGCACCCAAGCTTGCAGGAGAGGTGACTCAAAACAGGAAGTTACAACTACTTAAAAGAAGTTACAACTACCTAAGAAGAGTTACAACCGCCTGCAAGCACATAACTCACTTATCTACCACGTGTCTCACTCATCTGCTGGAGTTACAACCGCTTGCAAGTACATCACTCACTCATCTGCCACGCGTCTCACTAATATGCTAGAATTACAACTGCCTGCAAGCAGATAACTCACTTATCTGCCACGTGTCTCACTCATCTGCTGGAGTTACAACCGCTTGCAAGCAGATCACTTACTCATCTGCCACGTGTCTCATTCACATGCCTCTATAAATAATCAAACACAAATCTATATGGAGGTAACTATTTCTTGATTTCAGAATTCTCTCTTCAAATATAGAGATATAAACATTTTTCTGTAGACATTGTTCTAACTTTGGCATCGGAGTCCCCGTGGCAGGCACCACACCGGTGTCAAGAATTAACTTCTATTTTATGCAGATTACTCCACGTGATCAGCACGTAATTCTATCTTATGCAGATTGCTCCGCGTGATCAGCACGTGATCTGGTGAAAATTTGCATCCACAAATTGGTGCTTTCAATGAGAGCTTGAATCAAACTCATTGCATGCTCACTTCCATTTACAAAAAGAAACTTTCATTCATTCAGTTTCAATTTCATTCACAAACACTTTTATTTTCAATTCAATACAATGGTGGGAACTCGAAAACAAACTAGCAAAAATAATGTTACAAGGTATTCTGCTCGTACTAGGCTACCATCGTCATCACGGGTTCAGCCGTTACCGGTCGGACAGCCACTGATAGTGGGTCTGCCACCGCCTTATGACCATCAATTGCAACATTCTGCCACAAGCCAAATGGAGATGACACAACAAGAAAATATTGCATGTCAGATCGTCAATCTGACCAAAATATTGGAAGAACAAACCCAAGTGGTAAAGCGATCAGTGAGCGAACAACCAAGGTAGACGACACATCGCCGTCTACCAGCAGATCATGCACATAGAAGTGGAAGTAGTCATCCATCAAAGGGAAACAATCCCTCTGAAAGCATTCATTCGAGATTAGGGTCACAAGTAAATGTGCACTCTAGGCTCATATCTCAAAGGAGAGTCTTCTCAAGGTGGGGCTCACAAGCAACTGTGCACTCAAGGCTAGGACCGCAGACTACACCCAATATAAGTGGTCGGCGCAGAAGACAGAATCCTGATGGATGCAAACAACGCAGGAGACCAGATCTAGATCACTACACTGATTTGTCACACGTCCCACATTCAGAGTCTCGTCAAATCAAGAGAAGCCTTCAGGTGAATCCTATTGAGACTCTACCTCACTCATAAGCAGGTAAGTCACAATCAAATTCAGAATATAAGGAGTCATCTACCGCAGATAATCAGAATCGAAATCACCATACGGCCGATCAATAGGATACACACAAGCCCTTGGGAGTAGATGATGTGGCACGAATGATCAAAGAGTAGTTGATGAATTTACAAGTTATGAGAAATCCAGATGATACTCTGCGCAGAGAAGTGGCCTTGGTAAATACTTCACCTTTTACAAATGACATTGAAAGGGATCCTCCACCAGCAAAGTTTACCATACCAACCTTTACTCATTTCAAAGAAGATTCTGATCCTAAGAGACACTTGAAGCATTTTCGAAGTCTCATGACTCTACACAAAAATGATGACCCACTTATGTGCAAAATATTTGCAATGACTTTACAAGGAGTGGCCCAAGATTGGTTTCACACTTTGACCCTCGGTCGATCAACAATTTTGGAGAGCTCTCCCTTAGTTTCACAAAAGAATATTCATCCTATCAAACCATAAAAAAACATGTTGACTACCTCTTCAACATAAAGAAAAAGTCAAATGAATCTTTTCGAGACTTCATCAAAAGATTTAAGGCAGAAAGGGCGATCGTAAATGGGTGTGATGACTAAATTGCATCATTAGCTTTCAAGAAGGGCATGCCCGCAGATCACATATTGTATGGCAAATTGACCATGAAACCGGGCAAAACTCTTACCGAAATCTTTGCCATGGCAGAACGCTATGCATTGTGGGATGATGAAAAAAATAGTGTTAAGGCATCAGATATACATGAGAAAAATAGTTAATCTGCACAAACAAATGTAGATCAGAAATAGGATAAAAAAAAGGGTGACAAACGTAGAACACACTTTCCATCAAGAGACTCTTCAGCTAATAGAACATACACAGAGTTCACCGTTTCGATCAATCAAACTCTCCAGCGTAGAAGAATATGATGATTGTGGCAACCGACCATTTCACAAAGTGGATTGAAGCTGAGGCATCCTAACTTTTTCATTTTTAACTTTTTAAAAGAAAAAAAAAAATGCAATGTACATGTAAGAAAAACTTGATTGTATTTATCTGTTTATTGTATTTTATCTCTTCAACAAGAGACTCCTCATCCGGTATAACATACACAATGTTCTCCATTCCGGTCAATCAAATTCTCCGCTAGAAGAACCAACCTTGGCCGAAGAAACCGCTACCAATAAAGCAGATTTTGTAAAGAAAAGATCTGAACAAATATTTGCATATACCTCAGCAGAGGATACATTATTTTACTTCTCAACAGAGAATACATCTTTTTCAGTTGAAATAGGGAAATACGAGAATTTGTTCTACATGTCCTTCAGCAGAAGACATTCAGAAATACAAATATTTATGTACACCTCAGTAGAGGATGACACTCTCCGTGAGTGGGTAGTTCAATGCATAAAAGCATCTTACTCAAGAATACTTAAATCTGTTTAAGTTTAGTCAAGTGATCAGCAGACCACACAAGCAAAATGCCTCAGTAGAGGATGTCATTTTTCATAAGTGGGTAATTCAATGCATAAAAACATCTTACTCAAGACTACTTAAATCCGTTTAAGTTTAGTCAAGTGGTCAGCAGACCACACAAGCTAAATGCCTCAGTAGAGGATGTCACTCTCCATGAGTGGGTAATTCAATTAATCAATCACTGAGCGTATAAGCATCTTACTCAAGACTACTTAAATCTCTTTAAGTTTTGTCAAGTGATCAGCAGATCATACAATATTTCCATGTAATTTCCAAGATAAATAGATTTGAATCCATGATTAATTTCCTCAAGTTATGCTAGGGGTTGGCACGGGACGGGATAGACCCATCCCGTTCATACGGGATCGGGACGGGACAGGATGGGAAAAACCTCATCCCAACCTCGTCCCATCCCAAACGGGTTCAGGACGGGATCAGCGTGCTCTCATTGTTTTACAAATTACTGCTTACCCAAGACCCGCTTAGTTGAAAAGAATCAAAGGCAATTCGTAGAACTACACATAAATGATAGCCTTAGATTGAGTATGCAACATCATAATAAACTACTATAAATGATAGCTGAAATTCACCCTGTAATTAAAATTTCTGCAGAGTTTTGAATGACTAAGGACAGTATAATGGCAATGGTGGACCTGCTCTACTATTTCGAATAGTGAACAAAATGATAAGTAGATTTGGGGTGCTAAGAAGAATGTTTCATTATTGCTTTAAAAAAAACAGTCATTAAATTCATTGTCTTGACACGAAATAAAACTCTCCAATGTAGTTAGCAATCTCATTTTGAGTTTTAAAGAGTTTGCAATTAAATAATTAATTTAGAATTCTAGAAATAAACCAATATAAAGTAGTTGCAGATATAGACTAATATCAATTACACTGATTTCAACTAAATTCATTTTTCTTCAATTACACTAATATTGCAATTTTAAAATAAATAAATAAATAAAAAATATTAATAATAAATATTAGCTCAGGACGGGATTGGCGGGATTGAAAATCTTCATCTCATCCCATCCCATTCTAGATCGGGATGGGATCGGGATGGAATTATTCAATCCCATTAAGACCCGAAAAAATTGGGACGAGACGGAACGAAATGAAATTGCGGGATGGGATGCCCACCCCTAAGTTATGCTAAAATTTTGATTTAAGCATATTGGAAACTCATGAAAGAGGTCAATCAAACTTTTGTGCCCTTAATGCAAATATTTCTAAGTTAGTTTACCAACAAACATACACAAAGTTTGGGGATCATAAAAGCAAAGAAGACCACTACTTGACATGAAGTCACCATAAAAAGAAATTCAAAGTCTCACTAGTAGAGCAACAACTTTGGATCGATTTTTGAGTAGATCAGCAGACAAATTCAGGAGAGAACCTATACATCTACTTGGCAGTTTCAAATGCAGCAGTTAGCTCAGTTCTCATCAGTGAAGAGTTGGGGGGCACAACTTCCTCCCAGATGTTTGTTAAAAACTCATGAAATGAGCGATAGCGTTAAGCCAATACAACTTGATCTACTGGCCGAAGACAACTATAAAGGCTCAAGCTTTAGCAGAATTCATTCCCTCATCAACCGGGGAAACAAAGTCAGTCAGCAGATCAATGTCTCATCCTTCAACAAAATCTACCGGTCGAGGACAATTGTAAAGGCTTAAGTCTTCCTCAACTCGAGAAACAAAGTCAGTCAGCCGATGATAACTATAAAGGCTCAAGTCTTAGCAAATTTCATAGTAAAATTTGCTCCCACCTCAACTGGGGAAACAAAGTCAGTCAATAGATCAGTGTCACGTCCTTCAATAAATGAAGACTCCTCAACTCATGCTGAAACATGGGCAGGTCAGCCTAAAGATATGTGGCATTTATATAGGGTGTGCCATCAAATCACCAGGATGCCGGAGCAGAACTTGTTTTATTCACCTATGGATGATCATCTATTTGGATAAAGTCCAAGAACCTATGAAATGAATATGTATGACTCATCTGGTAGACCACCTCATCTGCACCAAAAACTTCAACATGTAGATCATTTTGTCTTCAACAAACTACATTTCAACAACAACAAAAGCCTCTACAAGCAGATCCTTTACTTGTATCAATAAAAACAAACAAGACAACCAAATTAGGAGCATTCTACTTCTATTTTTGGCGGGGCTCATCAGTACAATACATCTCCTATACTTTTAAGCAATAAGGAAAAGAAAAACGGTCAACTCAAAAGCAAAGAAGATGAGGGGCATTTATGGGAACCAAAAATAATCCTTAGCCCAAATATTTGAGATGTTCTCAAGAAGGCCGAATATTACCCATGAAAGTTACTAGTAGAGAAAGCCCAAGTTTGGGCCCAATGCAACTCAGCAGAACATTTCTTTCTCATCAGAGGAGTAGTGTTCGACGCTAACCACCATGCTCAGCTGAGCACTCAACCTCGTAGGAGAGGTGACTCAAAACAGGAAGTTGCAACCGCCAACAGGAAGTTACAACTACTTAAGAGAAGTTACAACTACCTAAGAGGAATTACAACCGCCTGCAAGCACATAACTCACTTATCTGCCACGTGTCTCACTCATCTGCTAGAGTTACAACCGCTTGCAAGCACATCACTCACTCATCTGCCACGCGTCTCACTAATCTGCTAGAGTTACAACCGCCTGCAAGCAGATAACTCACTTATCTGCCACATGTCTCACTCATCTGCTGGAGTTACAACCGCTTGTAAGCAGATCACTCACTCATCTGCCACATGTCTCATTCATCTGCCTCTATAAATAGTCAAACACAAATCCATCTGGAGGTAACTATTTCTTGATTTCAGAATTTTCTCTTCAAATATAGAGATATAAACATTTTTCTGAAGACATTGTTCTAACTTTGGCATCGGAGTCCCTGTGGCAAGCACCACACCGGTGTAAGAAATTAACTTCTATCTTATGCAGATTACTCCACATGATCAGCACGTGATTCTATCTTATGCAGATTGCTCCGCGTGATCAGCACGTGATCTAGTGGAAATTTGCATCCACATCCATTGTTTTCCATTGAGTTGAAATTGATCACACCGGAGTCTTTGCCCTTCCATCTATTGAGAACCAAACCTCCATATAAACTGAAGTACATCATTACATTGACATAACTAAGTAGTCCAACACTTTCTGTTGGTATTTTGTTCATTGTTGAGACCGAAGCTTTGATTGATGAATCACATGCCTTGACATTTCTCAAGGATGTATTTGTCCCCGTCAACCCGCATTTCTTCTTCTGTCATGGTAAATTAGTTTCTATTTTGGATAAACATGCTTAACTGGGGGAGTCCCAAGCATATTAGCTTCAATATCATTGTCCCATGTGAGACTACTAATTATTCGCTAAAAACTGAGCCACATCTCCAACAATTTCAATTATTAGGGCCTGAGTAGAAAATTTTAGATTAAAATCTTTAAAAAATTTGTCAATGGGAAATGCAACAAATTGATCTGAAACTAAAACTATTACTGATCAATCTTCTTCTTCTTCACTGAGTTATATCTTTGAACAAATAATTGGTGATTATCTAATCAGTATAAGAAATAATATTAACATGAAAATCAAGTTTCCAATAATGTATTAAGTTTTTTTTTTTCATTTTGTTAGAGAAATTGTAAAGGATCGCCTTCTTCATACTAATGCATCTTGTATTTGAAATGTTCAATAAAACTTTGTTTCATTCTCCTTTTTCGATTTTCATGGTATTAATGTTGGACATATGGTTCATTGAGAACTTCCAAATCTTCCTTTCGCTTTTTTTCTCCCGGCAATCATGAAGGCAATTGGTAACTCCTTCGGCACCTTTCTTCGGATTGATGATGGCACGAGATACTTTGCACGCCCAACGGTCGCTCGCATGTGTGTAGAGATGGAAGTCTCTAAACCTCTTCCACATAAGATATGGCTTGAGAGCCCAAAATATGGAGGATATTGGCAAAAAATTGAGTATCCTGGTTTCAAATACTGTGATCATTGCTCCTTAATTGGCCATGAGAAAGATTATTGTCGAAAATTGATTGGAAGGAAAAATGCGAAGCCAACTCCTATGGGAGCTCCTGATAAAGAGTTGCCACTTCGTGCTAAGTCCAAGCAAAAACAAACTTTGGTTGAAGGGATGCAAGAGTCTCAAGAGCCGAAACAAATGTATGTCCCGGTGATCAAAAAAGCGAGGAAAGATAATGGCCACATAGGCACTAGTGGAGCCAAAAATTCGCAAGGAGTTGAGATAAGTAGTACACCTGATAAAGACACAAAGGTGACGATAAGGGGAGAGGCCTCTGACAATGTGATATCCCTTAACAAATTTGGGGCCCTTTCGGAAGAACACTCGGAAGGAGTTGATGAGGGTAATGAAGCAGAAACGATGCCACAAGCAGCAAAAAACATGGCGTTTCAACACACAAGTGGGACTAAAGCCGAAACTGAAAATACACAAGACCTTTTAAAGGGCGCTGGTTACACATCCTCGGAAATTAAAATGGCAAGGCCGTCAGAGCCATGTGATGAAGCAAAGTCTGTTGACGGATTTTCTAAAGCGACACCGATATGGACGGTTCCTTTTGTGGCCGATAGTAGTTCCGAGAATGACCAAGGTCGGTCCAAACTTGTTGAAACAAAGGACCATATGAGTTCACAGGCCGCTGTCCCCACAGGTACGTTCACAGATTTAGGAAAGCAAAGGCAGGGATCAACCCTGGAACAGAGTACACAATCTCTGCAACAGCCGCAGGGAGATGGAACCTTTACTCCAGTGAAAATGCATGCTGACAACCCTCAAGATCCAGAAGAAACAGTTAATGCACAACAATTGCAGATGCAGGTAGGATGCACCGAGCTCGGGAATAATACTTTGTCGGATGATGAATCATATGCAAATACGTCTTCTACTAACCGGGTTGAGGCTGGCCATCAATCTGATGTAGCAAGGACGAAAGGCAAAAAGAAGACTTCAAAGAAGGGAACCGAGGGGGGGAGCCGGCGAGTGACACGCAATATGAATAATCCAGGTGTCCCTAATGATAGATAATATAATGTTCTGGAATGCACGGGGAGTTGGCAACCGGGCAACCCGTAGCAGATTAAAAAAGCTGGTTATAGAAAAGAATGTTAAGATGCTTGCCATTGCGGAGCCGATGATCCAAGCGTCAAGGCACATGGAGATTGCAGGTAAAGTGAGGCTGCCTTGCTTTGCAACGAATGAGGATGCTGGAGGCAAAATATGGCTTTTCTGGGATAATCACTTACAAGTGGACATATTATTACGCACCGATCAATTGCTTCATTGTAAGATTACTATCCTTTTTTCCAATATTGTCTTTTTCATTTCCTTTGTATATGCAAAATGTTCAGTTCAGGAGCGACGAACATTATGGGAGGCCATGGACCACATTGCGATGGGTATGGATGAAGCTTGGCTCATTGGCGGCGACTTCAATGTCATTGTTGACGGCGGTGAAAAATTAGGCGGTCGTCCTTATAATCATCTAGCTTCATCAGACTTTGCTAGATGTATATCGAGCTGCGGTCTTACAGATTGTGGGTTTGAAGGACCAAAGTTTACTTGGTGTAACAACCAAAGAGGAGATGACAGAACCTGGGCTCGACTGGATCGTTTTTTAGGTAATGTAGAATGGTCTAATCTTATGCAGCATTCTCGAGTTGATCATCTCCTTCGGGTGTGCTCGGATCACGCTCCACTGCTTCTTTCTTTGCCTCTGACACAAAGAGCAGGTATGTCCCCTTTCAGATTCCAAAATATGTGGTTAACTCATGATGATTTTTTGGGATTTGTGGACAGAAACTGGAACTCTCCGGTAGGTGGTTCTGGAAATATGTTTATCGTGGCCATGAAACTTAAGCGCCTTAGAGGAGCTTTGAAAATATGGAATAAAGAAACTTTTGGCAACATTTTCAGCACTATTCGAGGTCTGGAGGATGAGATTGCCCGATTAGAATTCAATCTTATGCAGGGTTGGGATACAAATGATATGGTTAATCTGAATAGATGTCAGGCTGAACTCAAACTGGCTCTGGTCAGAGAAGAAATTTTTTGGCAACAAAAATCAGGCGAAAAGGAGTTCAAAGAAGGAGATGCATGCACTAAATTTTTCTTTGCTTCCGTCAAAGCCAAGCAAAAAAGGAGAATGATTTCAAAAATACATAACAGGGCAGGGAATTTAATCACGGATCCGAGAGATATTATTTTAGAAGCGAATAATTTTTTTGAAGCTTTGCTATCTGCAGGTGGTTATCAAGAGGATCCAGAACTCATGGAGTGCATTCCGCTTTTGATAAGGGAGGCAGACTGTGAATCAATCCTGAATTCTCCGAATTTAGAGGAAGTTCGACAGCAGCTTTTAGCATTCCTCATGATAGTGCACCGGGCCCGGACGGGTTTACAGCTGGTTTCTTTCACAAATGCTGGGACATTATTGGTCTAGATATTTGGAAAGCCGCGACGGAATTTTTTGATTGCCAAGCGATGCCAGGTAGCTTCTCCTCTAATTTTTTAGCTCTTATTCCTAAAATTGACGAGCCCGTATCTTATTCTGATTTTAGACCTATCAGTCTGTGCAATGTGGTTTATAAAATTTTTAGTAAGATTCTTTGTTTGAGGTTGGGGAAGATTCTCCCAAATATTATTTCTTTAGAGCAGGGGGCTTTTGTCCAAGGGAGACTTATCTCAGAGAACATTGGCTTGGCTCAAGAATTAATGAGGGAGATTGGCAAAAAAGTTATTGGCAACAATGTAATTTTCAAGCTGGATATGGAAAAGGCGTATGACAGAATTCAATGGGGATATCTATTGGCGGTCCTTCGTAAATTTGGTTTTAACAATAGAATATGTCACCTGATTTCTAACTGTATAACTCAATGTGGATTTTCGGTGTTGATGCAAGGCAAGTATGACGGATATTTCAGATCTTCCAGGGGTCTTAGACAAGGAGATCCTCTCTCCCCCCTGCTCTTTGTCATTGCTGCGGAAGTTCTAAGTAGAGGACTCTCTCGCGCTTTTCGTAGAGGGGAAATTGGATTTTATCATGTTCCAAGGACGGCCTCCCCGATTACTCACCTCTTATATGCTGATGACTCACTGGTTTTCTTGAATGGTAGGAAAAAATCCATTGCGGGATGTATGAAGTTTATTGATAGGTACTGTCGGGCCTCAGGAGAGAAAATCAATACGGCAAAAAGTTCTTTCATGATGGATGAGAAAGTGAGTGCCGACATTATCATCAGGATCAGATTATGGACAGGCTTTTCTTACAAACAGTCCCCGTTCACGTACCTCGGAGTTCCCATTTATCAAGGTAGATGCAGAATTTCTTTTTATGATGATTTGGTTAATAAGATCCACAATAGAATTCAGGGCTGGAAATCTCGACTGCTGTCGCCTGGGGGAAGATTGACTTTGATCCGACATGTTCTTTTGTCTATGCCGATTTACACTATAGCAGCTACAGTGGTTCCTAGGAGGATTTTGCAATCTATTCAGAAATTGCTTGCTGATTTCTTTTGGGGTGATCATGAAGGGAGACATAAAAGGAAATGGATTGCGTGGCACAAAATCAGTGTTACTAAGGAAGAAGGTGGCTTACATGTTCGAAGTCTGGCCGACACTATTACAGCTTTTCGCGTTAAATCCCTTTGGAACCTGATGCATTCTAACTCTTTATGGGCTAATTTTTTAAAGAAAAAATATTTTAAGCCAGGGGTTCCAATCCGAAAGCAGGAACTTAAAGCTGGGGCCTCACCTTTCATGAAAGAATTGTTGATGCATAAAAATTTCATAGTGGAAAACTCCACCTGGATGATTACTAGAGGTAGCGTCAGTTTCTTTGAAGAACAATGGGCTAAGGATGAACTATTTATAAGGAATGGGGACGCGGAGACTAATGATATGTGGCCTTCCTTACGGCAAATGAGCAGGGTTAATTTCAGAATGCTAACCCCGGAAATAAAAAGACGCGCTCAAGAGGCTTATAAGACAATCGTGAAAGGTCATGATGGAGATCGAGACACCAGAATTTGGATGCCCACTAATGATGGTATATTTTCTATCAGCTCTGTTTGTAAAATCCTAGGTGGTAGAGGGACACCTGATTATTTCTGGAATTGGATATGGCACCCTCTTTTGCCTTCTAAAATTTCCGTTTTCACATGGAAAGTTATTAAAAGGGCTATTCCCATAGATGGTGAAATTAGAAGAATTGGATTTCACTTGGCTTCTAAATGCGGTTGTTGTTTTCATGCTGAGGAGGAAACCATTAAACATCTTTTCTTGGAAGGTGATTTAGCTTGTAGAGTGTGGAGACATTTCGATTTGATTTTTGACATTCATGTCCATAGGCCGGTTGAAGTCTATACCATGTTAAAGGCGTGGTTCAGGAAGGCGAACATCTCTACCTTATCAGGTACCCTCACTCATCTCACTCCTCTTTTTGTTTTATGGGAGATTTGGATTCAGCGAAACAGAAAACTTTATGATGGGAAGGAGTGCTCGTTCAGCTATGTAATCATTAAAGTGTATCATTGGATCAAATGTGTTGCAAAATTTTTTATCCCTAAATCAAAGGACAATAATAGGGCTTTGCTCAATAGATTGGGTATCCAGGAAATCAAAGTTAATCTGACTCCGCCCCGGGTGGTGTATTGGACTTTCCCTCCTATGGGATGGTATGTGCTCAATGTAGATGGTTCTTGCAGGGAGAAGACTATTGCTGGAGGTTTTGTTATTAGAAATGAAGAAGGTAACTTTGTGGCAGCTGGTCAACGTTTCTTCGGAGAAGGAACAAATAATTCGGCGGAAACGAGGGCCTTGCTTGAAGGCTTGAGATTTTGTGTTGCCCAAGGTGTCCGACCATTTGTCATTCAAACGGATTCAATGGTGGTTAAACAATGGCTTTTCCATCAATCAAAAATTCCTTGGTTCCTAAGTAATTGGTGGAGGGAGATATGGGCGATGATTAAGGATACGGGGTGGCATTGCATCCATGTGTTCAGAGAGACAAACTCTGTAGCTGACGCCTTGGCTACTTTAGCTCAAAAGGAACATAGTTCTCGGAATTATTCGTGGGAATCGCTTCCTAAAAGAATAAAGTCCCTAATTATTCTTGACAAGAATAAGACGGCATACCTTAGACTTCCGGCTTTTAAATGAGAGTGCTTTTCTACAGGTAGTGTGTTGTGCTATCTTTGGATGCCATCATTTGGTTTAGTATGGGTATGGTTTTGTCGTATCTTGTTTAGAAATATGTTTTGTTTTTTTTTTTTTTTTTTTTTTTTTTTTGGTTTCTGCTTGGTTCTTAATACGGGTAAAGTCGTAATGCACCCCCGTACAGAATGTAAGTCATTTTTTGATATTTAATTAAGGTCTGGCATCCCATAGCTGCCCCTCCCCTCTGGAGGTTTTTAATAAAAAAAAAAAAAAAAAAAAAAAAAAAAAAGAAAAAAAAAAAAAAAAATATGGTTCATTGAGTTGGAACAAATAGTCCAAGATTTGTAAATACAAAATAAGATTTGACGAGGCCTTTTAAGATAAAACCAAACACCCAAAGATGCGTAATAGAGCCTGTTGGTGCCGTATGTGTCAAGTTCGTGACATGGGACATTCCTAGAGGCCTGACAATCATGGCGATGCGCATATTGTACAGTGGTTCTAAAATTTTGCAGTACTAGGTCCTCATTGACATTTAATCCTTGCAATGGATATTTATTCGATTCCAACGAAATTTCAAAATCACAGTACCTTGATCAGAATCATTCGGTCCCAAAAATAAGACCCCATGCCCACTTCCATGAGTGATTCTAGATGTCTGAGGGAATTGGCTAGGGAGGGTGCCTCGCACTTGCCCGACCTTTGTTTCAAAAAAAAAAAAAAAACGGGAAATCTTGCTTGTTTGAATTTCGTTGCTGAAATTTAAGAGGGAGGGACCAAAAAATAGAGAAAACCAGAGAGAAGGAAGACCTCTCCCCAAACCCATCTCCACAGAGAAGATGAAGCTCTTCCAGAAGATAGTACGGACGACATATGGGTTTTGTAAATTCATTAGTATTCTCTACAATCGCGGTGTTTCATTAAGGTGAAGAAATACGTCTGCCAATGTTGCTGACTGAGGATGAATGGGTGAAATATTTCATTTCTAACTTGATTGCCCAGTTATCTGGTAGATGTTCATTCCTTCTTATTTTTCTTCAAATTTTTTGTTCATTAGGCCTTGAATTCTTACTATGTTTTCTATGTGATTTGATAGAGTGGCTTGGGGCTGGTAAGTTGCAAAGGATTGTGCTTGTGATTATGAGCAAGGCAACTTCTGAGGTTCTGGAGAGATGGAATTTCAGTATTGAGACTGACAACGAGAGAGCAGAGGTGGTGTTTGAAGAAATGTCCGTGAGAGAGTGAAGATAAGTAAATGGATTTTGAAGAAATGAGAGATGGTGGTGTAGGAAAGAGTGTGCAAAGGAGGAACGACATATGGCTTTTGTAAATTCATTAAGAACCAAACGAGCATTTTGGTTAGAAAAAGGGTATTCTTTTCTCATGAAATTTAAGTATTCCCCTTTTGTTTTCCTTTTCTATATTGTGAATTTGATGGTCTAATTTTAATTAATTCAGTGTGTCAAGGGAAAATAGTGATAAGGAAATCATGAGAGAAATTCAAGCAATTAGGAGGCAGATTGCATCCAGCATTACTTACTTGCCATGCCTTGATGAGCGATGTGAGTTACTAATTTCCTTTTTGTTTGTCCAAACCAGATTTTTCGATTGATACTTCGTAATGAGTTTATTGACATTTGTGGGTTTAGGTGTGTTTGATGTGCTAGCATATACTGATAAAGATGTGGCTGTTCCATTTACATGGATTGAGAGTGACCCCAAATTGATTGAGAATCTGCAGATGGTGAAACTACATTCTTTTGACACCAAGGTAAATATTGCATTCAAAAATATGCATCTTTTACTCCATGTGCTATTAAGAATTGATCTAAATATGAATGCATGGTCCAACCATCTAACATCAGTATGGATATTGGATAGTTTATTTAATTTACTTTCAACTTCTATTCAAGTTTTGAATGCCAAGTATGTATAAAGGAAGGAGCTATAATTACAATTATTTTGATGCTACAGACTGCATCTCGCTGTACCTATAGGGCTCTGAGAAAATTTGCTTTCAGATACAATCCTAATCAATGTTTAATCAAATCATTGACATATCTGTACATCAAAATATCTCCATTGCTGTATTTGGTTGACGAAATTTTTTTTAAAATAAAAATAAAAATCACATGAGATAGACAGGGAGCTCTATTACAATTATTTTGATGTTACAGACTGCGTCTCGCTGTATCTATAGGGCTCTGAGAAAATTTGCTTTCAGATACAATCCTAATCAATGTTCAATCGATATCATTGACATATCTGTACATCAAAATATCTCCATTGCTGTATTTGGTCGACGAAAAAAAAAAAAATCACATGAGATAGACAGGGAGCATGATGTTGAAGATGGTCTTCAACATCATGTATTTTGTGGGAAAGCTGTGAGAAAAGGCTTGTGAATTCCGGGAGGAGTTGAAGTCTTTACTCACTAGTGTCAAAGGCCTTTTAGGCTTAACAACTCTGTCGAAAAACACTCCACACATCAACTTCTTCACTCCATATTGTTAGTGCTTAGCTTGGCCGTTGATTGTATGCTTTGATTTGCTGTATTCTAAGAATTTGCCTAAGGCCCCAAAAGTCTCAGGGCCGCAATCAGGGTGATGTATTGATGGAGATTTAACTAACCTAAATAAATAGGTTAATTTAACCTACTTGTGATAACTGCAAGTGCACAGTGTCTAACTGGTAGACAATGGCAAGTACAGGTCGATCCCACAAGGACTGTAGTTGCAATTAAATTTCAAAGTGGATTTAAACTAATTTAAATGGGGTTACAGCAATTAAAATATCTAAACTAAAAATCAAATTAAAAACAATAAAATATAAAGTTTTAAAGAATATGAGAAGGGAAACCAAGGCATTGAATCCACCACAGGTTTCTTTGAGATTTGTGTAATCAAAAATATAGTTTTCAAGATTTAATATGACTAATCTAAAGATTAATCTAAGTTCACAATTGATTTCAGCATAAGTATAAACCCCTAGAATTGCGTGTCTTCTTACAGCACACACAATCACAGGTTTATTTTAACTAATCCTAATCCCTAGCATTGCGTGTCTTTTTACGGCACACACAATCACAGATTTAGATCAATTTATAAAATCAGGCTTTTGAATTTCAACAAAGAGTATTTCTAACTACCGACTAGTCTAGATAATTAATCAGGATATAATCGGTGAAAGCAAATTATTAAAAGTCATAAATCAATTGTGTTTAACGTTTAAGCAAGAAAATAATAAATCTAAATACACAAACTCTACGAAATCCTGTGGTTTCATCGTAGCCTTGGCGAAGGGTTTAGCTATCCATGGTAGTGGCGGTCATCTCCTCGTGAAGTGGTACGCCGCAACTCATCCCTGCACGAACGCGAATCCCGAGGAAAAAGCTGCTGACGGCACCGTGGTGGCTCTTACAGATTCTCGCGGTGCAAATGGCGAAAAACAACAGAAATTTGAAAATTCCCGCCAGATTTCGCGCGGCTCTGCTGCGTCGTCTTCTCCAGCGCGACGCCGCCCTGTTCCGCGCTGTTGCGGATTCTTCGCGAGCTCCTCGTGGTCCTGAACCTGCAAAAGAGAGAGAGAATGAAGAATAGATGAGTTAACGCAAGAAAATACGAAGGAAGGAGCTCTGTCGCGAGCTCTGTCTCGCGGCAATGGCGGTGGTTTTCGGGTGATCTGTTGGCGAGATAGGAGCAGAAAGAGAGAGTCAGGAAGGAGGGAGAGACCGTGGAGAAGAGAGGAAATCAAGAAGGAGACCGAGAGAGGGGAGAAACAGGGCAGAGAGGCGAAACAGAGTCGCGGTGGTTGCGGCTCTGTTTCGCGGTAATGGCGGCTGAGGGAGAGGGGTCTGATGGCGAGGTTGGAGCAGAGAGATAGAAGTGGAGGAGGGAGGGACGAAGAGAAGAGAGGAAAACAGAAAGGAGGGAGCGAAACAGGGTGGAAAACAGGGAGCAAGTCCCTGTTTTGTGCGCGCGGCGGCGGTGGTGGTGCTCGGGTGTTGGTGGCTGTGAGAGGGAGAGATAGACGACGGTGGTGTTCGGGTGATGGCGGGATTATCGCGCTGCCGGCTTTCCTATCGAGCGAGGATTGCCGGCAGGGTGGATTGGTGTGATGGCTGGAAAAGAGAGGAGGGGAGAGGGGCTGTGGAAGAGGAGAGAATAAGAGAGATTAAATAGGGTTCTATTATCTTGGGCTTGGGTGTTTAGGTTAGCAATTTTGGATTTGGGCTTAGATTAAATTAGGTGGACCTAGGTTTATTAGGGTTAGGGTTAGATATGAGACTCTCTGCTTTGTACCACCACTAGAATCGACCAATTGTATGTCGCCTTAATACCATTTCATCGTTAACGCTCAAATTCCTGCCAAGACATGAAAACGAAATAATTATTATAAATTATAAAAATCGAAACACTAACATATATAAATTAAGGGATATATTATGTAATAATTATGTGAATATCAAATACCCCCAAACCTATATTTTGCTAGTCCTCGAGCAAAACAATAAAAATAAAATTCTAACTCACTTTCGCAGGAATCATCGGTTGCACTTACCTTAAACGTGCAACAAGGCTTTAAACCCCTAGATTACCTCTAGTGGACGAGTTATAGTCTCGTGAGGGTTTCCAGAAATGTTACCCACAAACATTATGACTCATAAATTTCCAAAACATGGTAACTCAATCTATTATCCTCAGAGTAAGAATTTAATTGCCAAAAAAATTTGAAAATAGCTAACAGTCTCACAATAATATATCAAAGAGTCTCACAACAATTTAATAATACCCAAAGGTTAAATAAATTTCATCAATTATTCCCAACTCGAAGTGTGTGTGTGCATGGCCTTATCAACATAACCTTTTATTTCAGAGTAAAACAATTACTAAATCTCCTTTAGAAAGTTTGTTTTGACTTCAAACCTCTCATGTCACTCACAATGAAACACTCAGAGATTTGATATTTCACTCAGTTTATATGTGAGGAAAAGAGTAAATAATGGAAAACAATCATCTCACATATAGTAATATGAAGAACGGACTTTTCAATAATGGAATGAATATGATCTCATGGACAGGAATATCAATTACTTTTGAGAATGTTAAATCATAAACCATAGTTCTTATTTATTTAATCTCCACATCTACGAAACTAACCATCTCTTAAGATCAACTAGGACTTTAATAGGTTGTAATGAGGCTTAGGTAATGGCTAACAGAGAAGAAAAGGTATACGAAAAATATCTAAGAATGTATACACCCATTAAACTAACACAAGGGCTATGAATAGTAAATCACTGTTCTAACCATCAATTACTTTCTTCATTTTTTTTTTTATTGACATCGCTTTTCTTTTTTTTTTTTTTTTTTTTTTTTTTTTTTTTTTTTTTTCAACTACATGTTTTATCCTCTTCTACTCAATAGAATGTTTCAACACTGATGACTCATGGTATATTTGACTCTGCTCTTTCTAATCGCCCATTTCCAACTAACATTCATCCGTATACATTCTTAGATAAATTGGGTATTGATAAGGGGTTAACAAATAAAAGGCTATCAACGGCTCAAAGGGCTTCAAAAGGGAACTAATGAGTGGGTAAGTAAAAAGGCTAGAAAAGGTTTAAGAAAAACTTGCCTACATCATTTCTTAAGTTCAGGTTGGTATTATGACATCTCAACTAAATAAACTAAAAGTTCTAGTGCAATGATTTAATTTTAATGTCATTCTCAAAACAATTGAAAAAAATGAGAATAGTGAGACCATCAACGACTTAATGCGAACTCAAGAAAAATCAGAGTATATTTATCTAACACTCAGAAAGAAAAGAATGGCTCAAAACTTTCACAGGTTAAGTCTCCACTATTATTCTAAGGTTTTCTAGCTCATATCTCACTCATCAACTTCAAATCATGCTAATATGGCTTATAGTGCAAAAAGTAATCGAGTTGAAAAAAATCTCATGAAATATATTTAACTTAAAGATAATATCAAACCATATGTTTTCCTATTGATATATAAAAGTGACACGTGAAAGCATGTTTTCCTCCAATTTAAAGGCATACTTGAAAGCACATCCTCTTCATTGGAAAGAAACTTAGATTTTGACTGCATTTTCAAAGTGAAAATTTTTCACACAATCATAATTAACTATGTATTCAATGGAGATTGAGTAGAATACAATAGTAAATTGTGAAATGAATTTTAGTTCCAAAATTTTGAAAAAATACAGAAAAACTCATAAACCTCACCCCCAAACCTAAACCAAACATTGTCCTCAATGTATAAAATGATGATCATGACAAATGCAGGAAAAATAAAATATGAGAGTTAGAGTGATATTACCATGGGAAAGTTTTTACCAATTTCGACGAAATCTTCCACCAATGAACGCTCAGAGACATAAGAACTGTGGACTCATCATGATAAATTGATAAAAACAATACAGGACTCAAATGAAAAAAAATTATAAAAAATAAAAATTTAAAAAAATTACATGTATCAGTTGTAAGTCAAAATTGTTACGGAGCTAACGAGTATGAGTGGAATGAAACTAGAAAGAACTCGAAAATCAATCCAGACTAACCATCATGACACAACTGAAGCTAGGTTGCCTCCTAGGAGCGCTTGGTTTAACGTCGTCAGCCCGACATATATTCTTCCTCATGAGTGATATATCATGAAGTGACGAGGAAGAACATAGGGAACATTCACCTCAAAAGGGTGAAGGAATCGTATACCAACAACCTGAAAAGTTGAGGATCAGTCCACTCAAAAATAACAACCACATGTGACACAAGATATACTAGCACATCCCAAAAGCTGCAAGGACACCATCTAAAATAATATAGAATTGGTAAAGAAGCTCGTATTCCTTGGAAGTCAATAGGGATCTTAAACATGAATAGGTCGCAAGTAGTGATATGCACCAAATGATCCTCCCTTACTCCTAAAATGGAACATCCTAAGTCTGGTTCCAAATCAGAAGATTGGATAATATCCACATCAGGATGGTAAAATTTGAAATCATCGCTTACCAACAATGGATCCACATAGGTAGCATCAGTCAATATGAAAGGGATGGAAATAGGTATGCCTATAAATATATCGGGTGGTACAGGTTCATCGTAACAAAATGGATTACACCAAGATGATGAGTTAGACGATGCAACAACACCCCCAAACCTAGAATTAGCACTCCCTATGGCATGTAGTCTCTCATTAAACATATCTCCCGACCTCTTTGTGATAACCTGTTTTGAATTCAAAATAGATGAAATAATAACAGGCAAAGTATCATCAGTACCTGAAAACGCATACCTGAGGGTGTCAGGTAATTGTTTAAGGTCAAGCTCAGGTAGCTCAACTGATGAGACTAGTTTTGACTCACTGAGTGGAAGAGGCTCCACTTTAGACTCACATTTATAACTAGGATCCACAATGGGGACTGAGTCAAGCAAATCATTGACTTCCCTAATGGAATCATCAACATCAAAGTCTAAACTAGAATGAGTCAAACAAGCCTCTAAATGGTCATGTGTATCATGAAAACAGTCAAGGGGAGACTCTAAAGACTGTTCACAGTTTGAATCTATGCATGAGCCACTAGGAAGACATATGTCGAGTGGGTCTTCATGAAAATGTGGGAAAGGAAATGGGTCAGGAAGCAAAGTAGTTTCAATCACATTGTCCACAAAAACATCATCTGACTCGGATTCCAATGTGTTATCAGTTATGAATTGACCCTCTGGATTTTGAATAGAGTGACTAGGAACTCTTCCTAACTCACTTTCAGATACTGCCTCAGTAATATGATCCATAACTATCTCAAGTCTTTGAGTCGTGGCTATCAACTCAGATATGTCCTTAGAATTCTGATCAATTATACTTGCTGAGCGCTGCAAATACTGATTAATCTTTTCCTCTAAACTTGATGTGTTGGATGGAGGAACTTGGTCATGGTGGGGCATGACATGATTAGGGTATTGAGGAGCTTGAGAAAAAATATGTCCCCCTTGGTGTGAGTTATGAGCCCAAGAGAGATTTTGATTATTGGCAAAACCAGGGCTGTAACAGTTGAACTTTGAATTATAACCAGGTCGCCAATTAGCATTAAAAGAATGGATTTGCTCAGCGAAATATTCAGGATAATCATATTGCAAATCACAATCAGCTGTAGAATGACTAGGACTCGAACATGCAACACAACCCTCAAATGGAACATTAGTGGGAGGTAGGGGTTGAGTCAAATTCATAAGTGCATCTAATTTCTGAGTCATCGTCATGAGGGCTGCTTCAAGCTTCGAGGTAGAAGGGGAGAAGTAATCCTTAAAGTCTTTATCCTCATTAGAAGGGGAGGGGGAGTCAGGATAATATGCGGAACCTGAGTTGTAATAATCTGAATATGGAGCATAATCAGGTTGTCGCATGGCATTAAATGCATTCCTGCGAGATGGATAATTACTGCGGTTCATTTTTTTTTTTTTTTTTTTTTTTTTTTTAAGGCACTAACTCTAAAAATATACACAACTTACACGCAATCAGCAACCAATAAATGCACAAAAAACATGCCTCCCTAAGCAATCAACGTTTTTGAGATCAATTATCTTTTTATTTTTTTGGGGGGGGGGACAATTATTTCTTATGTAATCATTATGACAAGGCAATGGGTGCTACAAGTTGATCCTAAGAGTGTACACTTTACCCCACAAAGTTCAAAATCAGTAGGCTAGAGTTTCGTTTCAAAGAAACCGGATTATCGCACAAGAGAAGGAGGTCACAATGGTCCAATTAAGTACTTCCTTGTGCTACCGCTCTGTAAGCCAGTAGATGTGAGAACGATGTGACGTTGGATGTACACTCAAGTCCCACCAGTTTCTATTTATAAGCTGGGTCTGCTTGTTATGAATTGCTAAAGTTTAGCATCCACAATTACAGAAATTTAACATCCAATCACACAATTTCACTAAGCACCCTGGTCGCTAATACGTTGCGTATGAGAGAAATACTTACAGCGTACGTATTCCAATCTGCACGAAGAGTTAGCACAATTCAAAAAAAAAAAGTCCGACTTCTTTTTATCCTTTTCACTCAACACACAAGCACATGCAAATAAATTTACTGGTCTTGGTCTTAGAAGTCGGATTTCTAAATCACAAGAGATTATTGGGTACAATTAAAATTGTTTCCCTATAATTTCTTTTGACTTAGAAAATTTTTGTTTTTTTGTTTTTTTGTTTTTTTTTTTTTTTTTGTGATTAAACAAAATGAAAAACAGTAGAGCTTAAAAATTATTACACCACACACTCGTAAAACGAGGTGAAAATAAAATTAAAACTCTCCTCACAAAAATAAAAAAATAATAAAAACTTTGCTTGACGTTTGCAAGATCGTTCAATTTTCTCGAGAAGCGTGTAATCTGTAATATATGCTTCCTGCTTATTAATACCTGCAAAAATAACAAAATTAAAAAAAAACAAAAACACGTATCAAAACTTCTAAGACTTAAAAGAAATAATTAATTAAAAAAAATTAAAAAAAAAAAAAAAAAAAAATACTAAAAGCAAAAGCAATCTATATCTGACCTAAATTTTTTTTATTTTTTTTTTATTAACCTAGACTACAAATTAGTGAAAATAAACTCTTGAATTTAATTACACCGTTACAGTCCCCGGCAACGGCGCCAAAAACTTGATGGAGATTTAACTAACCTAAATAAATAGGTTAATTTAACCTACTTGTGATAACTGCAAGTGCACAGTGTCTAACTGGTAGACAATGGCAAGTACAGGTCGATCCCACAAGGACTGTAGTTGCAATTAAATTTCAAAGTGGATTTAAACTAATTTAAATGGGGTTACAGCAATTAAAATATCTAAACTAAAAATCAAATTAAAAACAATAAAATATAAAGTTTTAAAGAATATGAGAAGGGAAACCAAGGCATTGAATCCACCACAGGTTTCTTTGAGATTTGTGTAATCAAAAATATAGTTTTCAAGATTTAATATGACTAATCTAAAGATTAATCTAAGTTCACAATTGATTTCAGCATAAGTATAAACCCCTAGAATTGCGTGTCTTCTTACAGCACACACAATCACAGGTTTATTTTAACTAATCCTAATCCCTAGCATTGCGTGTCTTTTTACGGCACACACAATCACAGATTTAGATCAATTTATAAAATCAGGCTTTTGAATTTCAACAAAGAGTATTTCTAACTACCGACTAGTCTAGATAATTAATCAGGATATAATCGGTGAAAGCAAATTATTAAAAGTCATAAATCAATTGTGTTTAACGTTTAAGCAAGAAAATAATAAATCTAAATACACAAACTCTACGAAATCCTGTGGTTTCATCGTAGCCTTGGCGAAGGGTTTAGCTATCCATGGTAGTGGCGGTCATCTCCTCGTGAAGTGGTACGCCGCAACTCATCCCTGCACGAACGCGAATCCCGAGGAAAAAGCTGCTGACGGCACCGTGGTGGCTCTTACAGATTCTCGCGGTGCAAATGGCGAAAAACAACAGAAATTTGAAAATTCCCGCCAGATTTCGCGCGGCTCTGCTGCGTCGTCTTCTCCAGCGCGACGCCGCCCTGTTCCGCGCTGTTGCGGATTCTTCGCGAGCTCCTCGTGGTCCTGAACCTGCAAAAGAGAGAGAGAATGAAGAATAGATGAGTTAACGCAAGAAAATACGAAGGAAGGAGCTCTGTCGCGAGCTCTGTCTCGCGGCAATGGCGGTGGTTTTCGGGTGATCTGTTGGCGAGATAGGAGCAGAAAGAGAGAGTCAGGAAGGAGGGAGAGACCGTGGAGAAGAGAGGAAATCAAGAAGGAGACCGAGAGAGGGGAGAAACAGGGCAGAGAGGCGAAACAGAGTCGCGGTGGTTGCGGCTCTGTTTCGCGGTAATGGCGGCTGAGGGAGAGGGGTCTGATGGCGAGGTTGGAGCAGAGAGATAGAAGTGGAGGAGGGAGGGACGAAGAGAAGAGAGGAAAACAGAAAGGAGGGAGCGAAACAGGGTGGAAAACAGGGAGCAAGTCCCTGTTTTGTGCGCGCGGCGGCGGTGGTGGTGCTCGGGTGTTGGTGGCTGTGAGAGGGAGAGATAGACGACGGTGGTGTTCGGGTGATGGCGGGATTATCGCGCTGCCGGCTTTCCTATCGAGCGAGGATTGCCGGCAGGGTGGATTGGTGTGATGGCTGGAAAAGAGAGGAGGGGAGAGGGGCTGTGGAAGAGGAGAGAATAAGAGAGATTAAATAGGGTTCTATTATCTTGGGCTTGGGTGTTTAGGTTAGCAATTTTGGATTTGGGCTTAGATTAAATTAGGTGGACCTAGGTTTATTAGGGTTAGGGTTAGATATGAGACTCTCTGCTTTGTACCACCACTAGAATCGACCAATTGTATGTCGCCTTAATACCATTTCATCGTTAACGCTCAAATTCCTGCCAAGACATGAAAACGAAATAATTATTATAAATTATAAAAATCGAAACACTAACATATATAAATTAAGGGATATATTATGTAATAATTATGTGAATATCATGTATTGGGTGGGGAGGATGACATTTTTGAATCAAGTCTTAATGATGATTAAAGGATTAATTGGTGCTTATAAGAGAGTAAAACTATGGTAGATGATATTCACATAATTATTACATAATATATCCCTTAATTTATATATGTTAGTGTTTCAATTATTATATTTTATAGTAATTATTTCGTTTTCATGTCTTTGTAGGAATTTGAGCGTGAACGATGAAATTGTATTAAGGCGACAATTTAAGGAATGACAATTGGTCGATTCTAGCGGTGGTACAAAGTAGAGGGTCACATATCTAAACCCTTAAACCCAAAACCAAGCCCATAACTTAAATCCAAAAACTTAACTCATAAACCCAAACCCAATGCCAAGGCCAATCATACCCAAAGAATATTCTCTCAATTATACCGTGATTCACTCCATGAATCATCCATTTATCTCATCTCTATTAATTGTGCTCATTCTCTATAAATACAAGAGAAAATGGTGAGAAAGGGGGAGGAGGAGAAAGGAATCAAGCATCAATAGCCAAAATCAAACCCTCTTCCTTCACAAAGTGATTTTCATCACACCCATCCCATCATTATCCATCTCTCACTCCCTCTTTGTCCAGATCACTCCGCCATCTCCGCCACCAGAGCCACCACCACCTCCGAACAGCATAATCGCCACCACCGCGAAATAGGGGCGTGACAACCCTGTTTCGTATCAAACCTTCATTCCGCCACCCAAGCACCACACAGACTGTCCCGCCGCCACCGTCCCTGTCCGACAACCAAGCACCGAGCATCACGAGCCACCATCATCGTCGCAAAACAGAGCCACCATCATCACCGCGACTCTGTTCCGCCTCGCCACAGAGCCAGACAAACCCTGCTCCTCTCCTCTCTGTCCTCTCTTCGTCTCGGCCTCCTTACTGTCTCTCCGCCACCGTCCAACCACCATAAAGCGGCGCACAACCACCGTTGCGACAGGAACAGAAACAGGGCTCCGCCACTCCGCTCTCTGTTTTTTGTGTGTTTTCATTGCACCTCTCTTTCTATTCTTCCATCCCTCTCTCTCTTTTGCAGGTTCCGGAGCAGGTTGGAGGACGAGGAAGCTTGCGAGGAGCATAAACGCAGCACCGCGAGCGGCGCTACTTGCTGGAAACGAAGTCGCAGGGGCACTGTTCAAATGGCGGGAGACTGAGACAAATTCGGTTTTGGGTTATTCACACCGTCGGTTTCTCTTTGAGCAGCCACAGAGCTTTTGTAGAACATTTTCTCGGGATTTGTGCTCGGACCACCTGATGATCTGCTGAGTACCACCACATCGAGTTTGCGACAAACCAAAAGGGTTGCATAATGCATTTTAATTTATTTTACTGATTTAAATGCTTAATTGTTGATTACAATTTATTTCAGAAATTTGATAAATTGCTTTCACCTTTCATGTTCGAGAAATTAAACTTGATGTGTTTGGTAGTTAGAATTACCCTTTATCAATATTCAGAGCATGTGCTAAAAATATTAAACTTGAACTTTGATTAAGTGTGCCCTAAAAAGACACTTAATGCTTGGTAAGAGTTTATTTGCTTGAAATAAATTGTTCATGTTTGACAGAGATTGGAATTGAATTTTAATGATCACATCTTCGGTGTAAGCAAGAGATTCTCATCCCTAAAAGCTTCTCGTTTATAATTTCAGTAATTTAGATTTAAATATTTTTTCTAACTCATTGGTGAGTCCAAGCCCACAAAATCCATCATTTCCTTTTATTTTATTTTTCTTATTTTTAATTTATTTTTAGTTTAGTTTTAAACACAGTAACCCCATTTTCTCTAAATTAGTTTAGATAATTTCTAAAATTCAATTGCATCCACTTTTCTCGTGGGATCGACCCGTACTTGCTGTTGTCTACCAGTTAGACACCGTGCACTTGCGGTTATTACAAGTGGGATTTATTAGCTTATTAATTTAGGTTAATAAAGTCTCCATTAGTAGATGCACCAAGAAACCACTTATGTAGGAGACCATTTTACAAGATTACTCTCCAACCTGGAGACCATTGAATTAGAACTAATTAGGTTTTTCGTTGGGATTTTGAAGTAACTCTATGTTGTTGTTGATGATGATGTAACGAGTGAATATTTAAGTGATTGTAATCTTCATCATTTTATTATTATTATTATTATTATTATTATTATTATTATTATTATTATTATTAATATAAAATTTGGGGATCCTCAAAACCCCTGCTCGCTTTCCAAAAAAAAGGCGTAAGACTGTAACATATATCGGTGAGTATTGATGGCTCAAACTACAAAGAATACAACATAAATTGGTGTGTACTATTGAGCACGACTACATGTAAATGCACACAAAGTAACTGCACTAGTGGTCAAAAGGCCCAAACAGAGTCAGAGCTCTGCTAGGAGGCGATTAGGGTTTGGAAAAAAAAAACAGCAGTCGCTGGTTGCCGCACCGATCAGACCTCTCCTAGGTTGATCGTCCCCTCTGCATGGCGGCACCGCAGCTGCCCAAGGAGGTTGCCAACTCGACTGGGATAAGGGGAAATCCGGGGGAGGGATCTAAACATTCCTTTGCGCAAATTATCGGCAATATACTTGTTGAGGAGAACGATGATTCACCGGTTGAAGGAACAAGGTTTCGTAAGGAAGGTGAACCCACCATTGGGATCACGGCTTCGGATGAATCTCGTGGTGAAACATTTATGGAAAAACATGTTATTGTGCTTAAGTTCTCTAGCTATCGATCTACGTTGGAAGATATTCGTGATTCCATCCATTGAACATGGGAAATCATGGACGATTTTTCGATGGCTTACTAGCTCAACGACATGTCATAGTGAGACTTCAATCTGAAGCAGAAGCAAAGAAAGTGTTTTCTAGGAATTCTTTTCTGATACAAGGAGTTAGGTTTAAGGCGTTTCGTTGGCATTACAAATTTAGTTTGAAAGCGGATCCGATTACGGTTCCATTATGGGTTGAATTGCCAAATCTGCCTTTGCACCTATTTCATCCCCCACTTCTGAAAGCTATAGGGAACTCCTTTGGAGACTACCTACGTATGAATGATTATACTAGGTGTTTAACAAGACCAGGCTGTCTGTCTATGTGTGGAGATGAGTTTGGCAAAAAAACTTTCGACTAGAGTTTTGATCAATGGGGTGGCAGAAAATTGAATACTCAGGGTTCAAATACTATGAGCACTGTGTGATGATTGGCCATCAAGATTCTTATTGCAGAAGGCTATTAGGCCGTAGCGTAAGCAAACCCGCAAAAAAGGAAAAAAAAAAAAAAAAAGTTGGGCGAAAGATGGAGTCCAAACCTGTGAAGCAGGTATACGTCTCGATGGTAAAAAAAAATGAAGGAATTAAAGGAAGGGATTGGAACAAGCGGGGCAAAAAATAGTCAAGGGATAGAGATCCTAGATGGAGAGGAAGAAAATAAATCGGTAGGAGAGTAAACTCGAAATATTAAGCTGGCAAATAAATACGAGGCTTTAGTTGATGCCCCGATGGAGGAGGATACGACTTCAGTGCATATTGAACAAGAACATCAAGTTATGAAGAGTGCTCCTAATGGTGGAACTGATAAGATTCATCCTGAGAATTATCGGGAAGGGCTCGTTGCGGCGGGGTATATGCTTAACGATATCAAGAAAGCAGTCAAATTAGCCTTGGAAACAATAAAGGAGATGAAGACTATTTCTTCAAAGGAAATGGAGGCTGAGTCAATGAAAGAAACAATGAATGTTTCGAAAAAAAGAGACTAACTTGATTAATAAAACATAGTCTGACTATGTTTTTAAAGCAGAACTTGAGGACTCGGTTTCGCTGCCCACTAAGGTAGCACCTGCTGCGATTGTGACAAAGTCGGGTATGGGGTCTTTTTTAGAGAGGCATGAGATGACGAAAGATGAATCGAATGAGGTGATTTCTGCTAATCAAGTTTGTGAGGGAGGAAGTTCTAGCAAGGTTATACGTTCTTTGGCGCAGGTTGTTGGGACAAGAAATAAAGAAGTTGTTGAGGGTTGCCTAAACTCCGAGGACGTTATAAACTTGCCGGAACAAAGTGCTATGGAAGGAGTGAAACAAGATGATAAGTCAGGCAAGGAGTTCATGGTGGAAATGCCCTCTAAGCAGGGGTTAGTGCCAGGCTCGAGTTCAAGAAAAGTAGATAAGGAAGAAGGGAAGAGGGAGACGACATTTTCAATTTTGGAGTAGGGAGGAAATTTGAATATGGGCGAGATTCTTGAGAAGACAATAAGTTTGATCAATGAAGGGCACAAGCTAAAAAGGGAAAAAAATAAACATAGATACTTGGGAGAGTGCTAGTGAAGATAGTGATGAGGCAGGTTCTGATTCAAAATTGAGGCCTCAAGTATTGTTAATTAGGGATGTGAATATGGGAGCAAGCTCAGATGGTACTCGTAGTAGTAAAAGGAAATTGGCTGCTAAGAGTTTTCTAAACACATGCGCCAAAGACTTCAGGCTTAGTCCTCACAGATCCTCTAGAATTAAGAAGCACAATATTAAGTATAGAGATTGATCCATGGAAATTGCAGGTTGGTCTAGTTGGCTATGCTACTGTGTTTGAAGATTTCTTGTTATGAAGTTGTGTGATGGTGCTTTCTGTGAGGATGTGTTGGTGTTCACGATACTAAATGAAGCTCTACTCTCATTAGCGACTTCTTGGTGAGTTCTCTTGAGTTTTCTTATCATAGCTTTGCTTTCTTGGTGAGTTAGGGCTATTCTCGAGTTTTCTTGTTTTAGCTTTGTTTTCTTTGTGAATTAGAGCTATTTCTAGTTCTCTTTGGGTGAATTAGGCGTAGCCCCTAGGATATTGGTTTTATTTTTTTATTTATTTTATTTAGGCATTTTCCAGTTTTTTCTTTTAATTCGGGTAAAGTTGTAACGTATCCTCGAAATAGATGTAAAACTTTTGATTAAGTAATAAAAGGCTAACATCCCATATAGCTGCCCCTCCCTCCCGGGGGTTTCTTTAAAAAAAAATGTAAATGCACACAAAGATTGTTGTTGATTAAATTAGCCCATTTGTGATTAAGTTAATGGTGTTTCCATTCCATGATATTAATTATCTATCAGACTCTGAATGACATTATGGTTGGGACAATATTGTATGGAACTCGATTGTATATGCAAAGTGTGAGCAAGGACTCCAACCTTGCCCATTCGACTGCATTAGTGGTTCTCAACACTAGAGCAATTAATGGGTATCACACAGTAGAGGAGATGGTGAAACCCTATGTTTGTTGAGGTCCAGCCCATTAGGGTGGATCCAACTTTGGTAAGTAATCAAACATAATTTCAAGTTTGGTTGAATAAGGAAAAAAAGTTTTCAATAAGAAACAAAAACATAAATGAGAATTATCAATTTTTTACTTCAAGGTTTGCTGCCCTTTTGACAGTACCTTCCATCAGAAAATTTGGTTTCAAATGGAATACATACAATCCTAATCAATGTTCAATCAATATCATTGACATATCTGTACATCAAAATATCTCCATTGATGTATTTGGAGTCTAAACTAGAGCAAGCAGTTGAAGAACAAACACTACACCAAATTGGCATATTTGTAACAACTTAAAAATAGTAACACTTATGAGCTATTACAATCCACCAAACACTTTCAAGTCAAAACTAAATTTAGTCAACAAGATGAAAAATAGCTACACAAAAAAAATGATACAATAAATTAGATCACCATGAATAGCATCACTTGTAAGCCCATACTATTTGTGGTGATACAATTATTGAATCACTTTGTTTGTTAAAATGTGTAAAATTGCTTTGTGGATTGTTATAGCTCAAAAGTGTTACTATTTTTTGGATTGTTACAAAAATGCCAATTTGGTGTAGTGAAATATGGTGCGATCAGAGCCTGTGAGCCCTACAGTTCAATATTTTAGTAGTACAACATTGTCTATTAGTGTTCTTAGCATGTTTGAGAATAAGGTTCCAATTGATACATCCATTGCCCTGACATTGTTTCAGAATGTATATGTTCCCCTCAACGAACACTTCTCTTCGATCATGGTAGTTCATGATAATATGTATGTTGTGAACATTTTCCATCAATGATAAAACTGATCATATTCAAGTTTTGCATTATATGTTTCTCTTCCTAGAATTATTATCTGTCAGTATGAACGTAAGTCAATGCTAACAAACTAGTTGGTAAGACATTCGGTGGATGGTACCACAAGTCCAGTGTTTGAAACACGCATTGACATATTCAGGGATTTTAAAGAACCTTCTTTGCCATAAAAAAATTATTACATAGGAGCTTTAGAAAATCTAACAATTTATCAAGTTGAACTATTGAATGGTTCAGGTTAAAGATGAGCAAGGAGTGAAACATTGGAAAACCAGTTCAAGTTAAGTATGAAGATCATCTCAAGGTTCCTATCTTCTCCGATAGATTGTCACCTGAATCGTCACCTGAATCATTATGATGTTCCTATCTTCTCCGATGGATTGTCGTCTGAATCTTATGATGTTCATTTACACTAGTACATAAATTTTATGACTATAAATGAATTCATTGTCAATGTCAGTTCAGTACTTGGTTACAATATGTAGAAATTTCAGCCACAATAAATATTGCTCAGTGTACAAACTGCACTACTTAACACTTCAGATTTGTGTTTTAATACTGGTAAAACTTTGAATTTTCATTTTTTTCCAACAAAACATACATATTAACCATAAAAGTTGATGTGGTACTTTATTTTATTACATAGGAGATAATAGACGTTCTTTACACTAGCGATCATGTTGTCAATCAAAATTGTGAAAGAGTGCACGCATAAGTGATCTAGGAGGTACATTGCTTAAATGCATTCTCCTTATGTTCCTCCATATTTAGGTAGATCGATAATATGTAAAATCTAAATCTTGTCGAGGCCATGGTCTATTTTAGTGCTACTGATGCAGGAGGGTTTGTAGGATTCCTAATTTAGGTTTTTAGAGCTTCTAATTTGCTCTCAAAGTTATTTACTAAATAACTTATTTGTAGTCTTTCAATTTAATTATGAGTCTTTTTAGTTTCACTTTAGGATTAGGCTTTACTTTTTTATTTTAGGAATAGACAGCTTATTATTTTAGTATTTGATTATAATTTTTCTTATAGGAATAGACTGCTTATTATTCAAGTTATTTGAGCACTATAAATAGAGTTCTTCCTCAATATTGTAGAGACCTTTGATTTTGAATAATTTAATTAAACATTAGAGTTATTTCTCTGTGTTTTTGGGCGAATCTTTTGTACAATTCATTGTGAATTATCTGTTGAACTAGACTGCAGGATAATCGCAATTCTGCCCGGCATCAGTTGGTATCAGAGCTTCAGCATCTTCTTGGGGTGAGATTTCATCAATTTCTATGACTGGTGGTCGTAGTCGTAGTTGTTGCGGGCAGGTTCTGAACGAGGAAGCCCAAAACCATGATCGTAACGTTCAGGATTTGATGATTAAGGATTTACAGAGGCAAGTTGCAGAATTAACTCGGCGTTTAACGGCGCAGGATTTCAGTGATCGTGAGATGGAAAATCACGATTCTGATTCCAGTTTCAAAAATCCGTATCACAATCGTGCTCGATTCTGGGAGCACCGTGGTCGGGAGGATCGTCATGAAAATCTCAGTTTCAAAGTGGATCTATTCGAGTTTTCTTGTACGTTATAAGCCGAAGGATTCGTGGATTAGTTGAATGAAGTAAAGCGTATTTTTGAGTATAAGGAAGTTCCAGATCATGTCAAAGTGAAATTGGTCGCCATCAAACTCAAAGGCAGAGCATCTGCATGGTGGGAGCAGTTGAGGCGATCACGCGACAGGCAGGGCAAGACCAAGATCACTGATTGGGAAAAGATGAAGAAGAAGATGAATGGTCACCTCCTTCCTTTCGGCTACACTCAAACTTTGTTTCAGCGACTTCATTCGTTGAGGCAAGGCACGAGATCGGTTGATGATTACGCGAAGGAGTTTTATCAATTGATAGCCCGTAATGACTTATCTGAAACGGAATAGCAGATGGTGGCACGGTATATGGGGGATTACAACAGCCCCTATAGGATGTCATCAGCCTTCACTCACTGTGGACCGTTTCTGAAGCCTACCAGCGTGCACTTGCTGTGGAAAAACAGAAGAACGGGAGGCGGCCTATGATCAGAAGTGATCAAAGCAGTTGGCCAGTTCGCCCTCAAGAATCTCGTCCTACCCAACAACCACCGTAGAGTAATCCTACTATTAGATGTTTCAGATGTGGTGAACATGGACATAGAGCGACTGAGTGCAGGAAGCCTGCTATTCAGAAGGGCAACAATCTTCTGATTGAGAAAAACGTGGTAGATGAAACTGAGGAGCTTGGAGAGCCTATGTATGACGATGATGAAGATGAAGATGTGCTGTATGGAGATGGCCATGAGACTCTAATCATTCGTAAGAGTCTATTGACTCCCAAGGGTGATTCAGAGGACGATTGGTTGAGAACCAATATTTTTCACACGACCTGCACAGTTGCAGATAAAGTCAGAAAGATGATCATTGACAGTGGCAGTTGTGAAAACGTAGTATCTGAAGAGGTTGTCCAGAAATTGCAGTTGAAGACAGATCGTTATCCCAAGCCGTACAAATTATCGTGGCTGAATAAAGGCAGTAAGGTAACAGTAGATATGTGATGCCTAGTGTCTTTTTCGATGCAGAAAATATTTTGATAATGTTTGGTGTCATGTTGTGTCTATGGATGTTTGTCATGTATTGTTAGGCGGGCCTTGGCAGTATGATCGCAGTGTTATTCATGATGGGCGGAAAAATACATATTCCCTTAGCATCAAAAGAAAGAAGATTGTTTTGGCACCTCATCGAGAAAGGACCATTCCTAGCCCAGTAGCCAGTATACTAACCTGCTTTCTATGTCCAATTTTTTGGGTGAGATTGAGCCTGGAGATGTGGTCTATGCTCTACTACCTTGTGGGAATAGTGTTGTAGAGGTGTAAAAACTGCTAGTAGAGTTTTCTGACCTGATACCAGAGGATCTTATTCTTGGGCTGCCGCTAGAGGATTCCGATGAAGTTGTTGTGAACTCGAGGACGAGTTCTTTCCAACCCGAGGCGACTAATGCAGGAGAGTTTCTAGGGTTCCTAATTTGCTCTCAAAGTTATTTACTAAATAACTTATTTGTAGTCTTTCAATTTAATTATGAGTCTTTTTAGTTTCCTTTTAGGATTAGGCTTGACCTTTTCTTTTAAGAATAGACTGCTTATTATTTTAGTATTTGATTATAATTTTTCTTTTAGGAATAAGCTGTTTATTATTCAAGTTATTTGAGCACTGTAAATATAGCTCTTCCTCAATAATGTAGAGACATTTGATTTTTGGGCGAATCTCTTATGAATTGTCTGTTAAACTAGCCTGTAGAATAATCGCTATTTTGTCCATCGTCATCTACATAACGCATTTCATGTTCCCATTGGTTGATTTATATTGCTTCTGGGTTGCAATTGATTTCTTGTTTGATATTCACGCAAATTTTATTAAGCTTCAATTGTACAACAAAACTGAAAAAATTTAGGTGAAAATATTAGTATGATTTTGATGAATGATATTGAAAGGACATAGCTTTTTAATAAGAAATTTAATGCAAACCACAGGTGCATGTGCACTACCTCCTTATAGCGAAGCCAACTCCAACTGCATGGGAGGATTAGAATTTAAAGCTTATGGTTGCCTAAAGACTTTCAAGTAATTCACTACTTCAATCACACCCATATATACAAACATATATTGGTGATATAAATATTATCTATACTTGATCATATTACACACCTGAAAGTAGATCAACAATGGGGTCTGAAAGAAATGGGGAGGTTGATGAAGAAGAAGTGTTGTGTGACAGGCCAGCGAGCCCTACGGCTCAATACTTCAACAGTTCGGTGCTTTCGATTTGTATTTTTGCCGTGGTCGAGTGTGAGCTTCCAGTGGATAAAGCCATTGCCATTAACATGCTCAAGAATATGTTTCTCCCCATCAACTATCGGTTCTCGTCTATCATGGTAATTTTCTTGATAATAGCCTATGATATTTCTTGGTAATGTGTGTCATAATGAACCTTACATTTTGGTTTCGGAAACAGTAGGATCAAGAGAGTAAATTTTTTTTGAAAAGTTTTATTTTTCAGGCTTTTGGTTGTAAAATTGAAGCCAAAATTTCTGCATAGCATGCCTTTTCTCCTCATTATTCCAATTTCATTAGTGCAAATTTTTTCAGAGATTTTCAATTTTGATTTTTTTATTGTCTTTTTGTTTCTTAAGAAAGAAATAAAATTTTGTTTAACTGCATTTGATTTTTTAAAGCGCATATGATCAAGTGAGGATAGGGAATCAGGTTTTGGAACCAAGATGATGTGTCATTTTTTACAACCTCGAGATATATATAAACACTTTAGGGATTGTTCTCATTTTTTCTAGATCATGTCACGTCATCCAGATTGCAAAAACCTGATTTCCTAGTATTTTCGAATTTCAAATTATATTAGACAGGGCGAAAAAAAGTAGAAAAATTCACTGATGCAGTGAACAATTGATTTTGGTTCAGGTTGCAGATGAACAAGGAGAGAAACAATGGAGAGCAGTTAAAGTGAATGTCGAAGATCATGTCAAAGTTCCAATCTTCCCGGACGGGTTGATGACTGAATCTTATGACAATCACTTACAAGAATACATGGCGAAGATAGCTGTGGATCAGCTTCCGAAAACTAGGCCATTGTGGGAGCTTCACATTTTCAATTACCCAACAAGTAATGCAGTTGCGACGGTGATACTCAAGCTTCATCATGCACTAGGGGATGGATACTCCCTCATGGGCGCTCTTCTTTCGTGTTCACAGAGAGTAGATGATCCTTCGCTTCCTTTAACATTTCCATCGCTACGGTCTGACCATAACAAGAAGAAGAGCATGTACAAAAATGTAGTTCATGCGACGTCAGTGTTGTTCAACACTACATTGGATTCCATCTCAAGTTTTTTCAAGTCTACTGTGGTGGCCGATGATCCAACTCCAGTCAGGTCAAGGATTGATGGCATGGAGTCTCGTCCCCTTAATATTACAAGTACCACATTTTCTCTTGACCATATCAAGCAAATTAAGACCAAACTTGGAGGGGTATGTTTTTTTTTACTCATCAAACTAGCTTGTTCATTAGATGTAACATCGCAGTTTACTTTGAAACATGGGTTCAATTATAGTCCAATGCAATCACTAAGTTCATTGTAAGTTTTGATGATCAAACAGAGCCAGACCGTGAATGACATTGTGGTCGGAATAATATTTTACGGGCTTCGATTATACATGCAAAGTGTAAGCAAGGACTCCAATCATAGACGTTCAACTGCATTAGTGTTGTTAAACACTAGAGGAATGAATGGTTATCGTACAGTAGATGAGATGGTGAAACCAAATGCAGAGTCTGCATGGGGGAACCAATTTGGTTTCATGCATATACCGATACCTATGTCCAAAGATGTAGAGACCGAAGATCCTCTCAAATTTATTTCCAAGGCGAGAGAGATGATCCAAAGGAACAAAAATTCACTAGCTGTCTATTTCACTGGTCTATTACTTGATAGTATGAGAAAATTACGAGGTCCTGAGGTATTTACTTCAATATTGTTAATTTGCAATTTCTACTTTCTTCTTGGTTGTGGTTTTATTTTCTCAAACCATGGACTGTTTGAGCTCGGCTTGCTCAAGCTAAACCCTGAACAGTTTCTATGGCATAGTTATGTATATCAGTGAATTAGCTTAATTATAACAATGCTTTGATTCCACAGACTGCATCCCGATACATTTACAGGACATTGAGGAACTCAAGCATGGCGATAACAAATGTGATTGGGCCTGTTGAACAAATAGCTCTTGCAAATTATAAATGCAATGGATTGTACTTTATGGTGGTCAATAGCCCTCAGGTAAACATCATCGTCTTTCATGGTTTTTGTTTTTATGATTGATCCCAGTAAGTCCTCCACAAAGACGCTTAGCAAGTCCAATCCCAATACAAGCATTCGAGGGGTCAAAACACCTGCCCAAACTTCAGCCTGATAAAGGCTACTATATGATGCTACCCTGTTTCAAACTATTTAAGGCTGTGGGCTAAATTTTTTGGCAGTGGTCGCGTTAGTTGCTCCTCTATAAAGAATGAAAGAAATGCTAATCGAAAACCCTACACAATGTCTTCCAAGATGATATTAATTAGTGTCCTACATGACCACCAATACTGTCAAGTATTGCAAACCTGACTCTAGAACAACACTTAAGACATTGGTCTGATATCGCTGTGCTGGCTAAGGCAAGGTCGCAATAAGAGTGAAGGGTGTCCAGGTGTTTACTAGATGTCTGAAGTCTTATCAGCTAAGCTAACACCCATTGACATAGCATAAAAATGTATTATAACGTCTGTCATTATTTAATACATTGTGCGTGGAAATGCAGAGTCTGGTCATAACAATTATGAGCTACATGGGAAAGCTGAGAGTGGCAATTGGAGCAGAGAAGGACTACATAAATCCCCAGCAACTAATTTCTTGCTTTGACAATGCCTTCCAGAAGATTTTCCAGGCAGCTTTGGCTATAAAATCTTGAATCCATGAAGGGATTCCATTTGAGTCTTATCTCGTATGATTTAAACCATTTTCCTTGCAAAGGGGATTCAATGTTGGAGGTTTCAGACCTGCCCTTCCATAGATTACATCTATTCAAACAACTCTGTGTTCAATTTTATTGTATATTAGCATCTGAATTCTGAAGTATCAAATTGATCAGTTGCAGTTTTATATTTGTTGAAAAAAAAAATTCTGTTTACATTTCCGTGCATTTTACTGTGAAGCGTTTAGAAGATAATTTGAAGGCGCTCTTTAATGATTTCCATTCATATAATTAACACTGGTTTTGTAAATTAACCCTATAATTAACATTGGTATTTGTTTGAGGGTATCGTAAATTAACCCTATAATTAACACTGGTATCGCTAATGGTGTTATGGCCTAGTGGTTAGGGCTGTGTGGGTTTGTCCCCCATGTCCTAGCTTCGAATCCCACCTGCGGCATGGTTTCTAATGCGTGTTGACCTATAGGTCGCCCAGTTGATAGGTTATGGGATCCTTAAAAACCCAGCTCGCCTTAAAAAAAAAAAAAAAAAAAAAAAAACACTGGTATCTTATTTTATCTGCCAATTGAAAAGTATGGGTTTCACAGTTTCAGTCGATGATCACCATCAAAATACAAAACAACTTCGAAATCCATGGTTTCAAATGTTGCTTTGACAATCAAAACATATAGTTCAGAGAGAGAGAGCAGGCAACAAAAGGAAGAAGAAAAATTATGAGGAGAACAGAGAGCGGGAATCACAACCCAACCACATACCTTACATTTTCATAAGCCTTAGAGGTAAGGAATTCCAGAATCATGGCCCCTGCTTCCCTCCATATTGTGTTTTTGCAATTTAATTAAATATAATCTATGAGGAAACATGCAGTGATGAGAACTAACAAATTAAAAAGTTTACCACTTGTAGGAAAAAGTATATATATTGTACTCGTAATGATTACAAACAGTTTTCAGATCCATTCATATAAGCAACAAAAATGGAATCGTTGTCCAAATGAAAGGGAGCAACAGGAGAAGAAATATGTGATCAACCTTTAAGTCCTGCAGCTCAATACTTCAGTAGTTCACTAGTATCTCTTAGTATTCTGGCAGTTGTCGAAGCTGAGGTTCCCTTAGATGTATCACATGTCTTGCCGTAGCTTAGGGATTTATTTCTCCCCAGACTAACCCGCATTAATTTCTCCTCCATCATGGTAAACTAGTTTCTAAACCTTCCTGTTTATCACATTCTTCTCGTAGAGCAGATTACATAATTTCATTTTTTATTTATTTATACAGATTAGGCACATAGGCTGTCATCACCCATCACAAAAATCAAACAGGAGCTATTGTTAGTTCAAGAAAAACCTTATAACACAATTAACAGTTGGACAAAAGAAACCATTAATTAAGGGTCTCAGGGTTTTAAGTCCAAAACATTAGTGTTAAAGCTATAATCTACTATTTGACATGCACTGCTAATAGGCCAAAACTAGAATCTTGTTAAAGAAAAATGACAATTGGACATGTGACAAATTTATCTCTTACTGAACATATAATTGGTCCAGGTGACAGATGAGGAAGAAGTCAGGCATTTTAGGACAGTTGCTGTTAAGGTTGAAGATCATGTCAAGGTTCTCATCTTGCCGGAGGGGTTGTCTCTCAGAAGCTTTTAGCATTCACTTGCAGGAGTATATGTCAAAGATATTCATAGAGCAACTTCCAAAAACTAAACCACTGTGGGAGCTCCACATATTCAACTATGCAGTAATGCAGTTTTGGCGAGTATATTCAAGCTTCATCATGCACTTGAGGATGGATACTCACTCATGAGAGCTATTCTTTCATGTGACCGAAGATCTGATGATCCTTCACTCCTTTTAACATTTCCATCCCTTCGGTCAGTCCATAAGAAGGGAAGAACATCTATAATAGATTGCTTTGTTACTCATCGGTGTTCTTGATCACTACATTGGATTTTGTTTCAAGCTTTTTGAAGTCTACTGTGATGGTTGATGATCTAACTCCAATCAGTCAGGATGATCTAGAATATTGACCATTTATGATTTCTACCAACACATTCTCTCTTGATCATATCAAACAAATCAAGGCCAAGCTTGGAGGGGTATGTTTCATTGGCATATTTGATTAAATTAGCCCATTTGTTGATTAAGTTAATGGTGTTTCCATTACATGATATTAATTATATATCTGTATTTTGGTTTTTCAAACAGACTCTGAATGACATTATGGTTGGGACAATATTGTACGGAACTCGATTGTACATGCAAAGTGTGAGCAAGGACTCCAACCTTGCCCATTCGACTGCATTAGTGTTGCTCAACACTAGAGCAATCAATGATCACACAGTAGAGGAGATGGTGAAACCATATGCTGAGGCTCCTTGGGGGAACAAATTTGCCTTCTTGCATGTATCAATTCCTGAGTGCAAAGATACAGAGACTGAAGAAAAGGGACCACGGAAAGGAAGAAAAGATCACTAGCTGTCCATCTCACTAGAGGATTATTAGAAATTATCAGAAAATTAAGCGATCTTGAGGTTAGTAAGGATTTTGGTCTAAGTCCATCCATTAAATAAGTTTGAAAAAACACACATTGTAGTACTTTCCCTTCGTGTTGTAATTCTTCAAAAATATGCATCTTTTACTCCATGTGCTATTAAGAATTGATCTGAATATGAATGCATGGTCCAACCATCTAACATCAGTATGGATATTGGATAGTTTATTTAATTTACTTTCAACTTCTATTCAAGTTTTGAATGCCAAGTACGTATGAAGGAAGGAGCTATAATTACAATTATTTTGATGCTACAGACTGCATCTCGCTGTATCTATAGGGCTCTGAGAAAATTTGCTTTCAGATACAATCCTAATCAATGTTCAATAAATATCATTGACATATCTGTACATCAAAATATCTCCATTGCTGTATTTGGTTGACGAAATTTTTTTTTTTAAATAAAAATAAAAATCACATGAGATAGACAGGGAGCTCTAATTACAATTATTTTGATGCTACAGACTGCGTCTCGCTGTATCTATAGGGCTCTGAGAAAATTTGCTTTCAGGTACAATCCTAATCAATGTTCAATCAATATCATTGACATATCTGCACATCAAAATATCTCCATTGCTGTATTTGGTCGACGAAAAAAAAAAAAAAAAACCACATGAGATAGACAGGGAGCTTGATGTTGAAGATGGTCTTCAACATCATGTATTTTGTGGGAAAGCTGTGAGAAAAGGCTTGTGAATTCCTGGAAGAGTTGAAGTCTTTACTCACTAGTGTCAAAGGCCTTTTAGGCTTAACAACTCTGTCGAAAAACACTCCACACACCTACTTCTTCACTCCATATTGTTAGTGCTTAGCTTGGCCATTTGATTGTATGCTTTGATTTGAATGTTTGAGGTTAAAAACCTGCCAAGCTTATTTTATCTATTAATTGTTTTACTAGGGTCCCATTCTAAGAATTTGCCTAAGGCCCCAAAAGTCTCAGGGCCGCAATCAGGGTGATGTATTGGGTGGGGAGGATGACATTTTTGAATCAAGTCTTAATGATGATTAAAGGATTAATTGGTGCTTATAAGAGAATAAAACTATGGTAGATGCACCAAGAAACCACTTATGTAGGAGACCATTTTACAAGATTACTCTCCAACCCGGAGACCATTGAATTAGAACTAATTAGGTTTTTTGTTGGGATTTTGAAGTAACTCTATGTTGTTGTTGATGATGATGTAACGAGTGAATATTTGAGTGATTGTAATCTTCATCATTTTATTATTATTATTATTATTATTATTATTATTATTATTATTATTATTATTATTATTATTATTATTATTATTATTATTATTAATATAAAATTTGGGGATCCTCAAAACCCCTGCTCGCTTTCCAAAAAAAAAGGCGTAAGACTGCAACATATATCGGTGAGTATCGATGGCTCAAACTACAAAGAATACAACATATATTGGTGTGTACTATTAAGCACGACTACATGTAAATGCACACAAAGTAACTGCACTAGTGGTCAAAAGGCCCAAACAAAGTCAGAGCTCTGCTAGGAGGTGATTAGGGTTTGGAAAAAAAACAGCAGTCGCTGGTTGCCCGATCAGACCTCTCCTAGGTTGATCGTCCCCTCTGCATGGCAGCACCCCAGCTGCCCAAAGAGGTTGCCAACTCGGCTGGGATAAGGGGAAATCCGGGGGAGGGATCTAAACCTTCCTTTGCGCAAATCATCGGCAATATACTTGTTGAGGAGAACGATGATTCACCGGTTTAAGGAACAAGGTTTCGTAAGGAAGGTGAACCCACCATTGGGATCACGACTTCGGATGGATCTCGTGGTGAAACCTTTATGGAAAAACATGTTATTGTGCTTAAGTTCTCTAGCTATCGATCTACGTTGGAAGATATTCGTGATTCCATCCATTGAACATGGGAAATCATGTTATAGTGAGACTTCAATCTGAAGCAGAAGCAAAGAAGGTGTTTTCTAGGAATTCTTTTCTGATACAAGGAGTTAGGTTATAAGGCGTTTCGTTGGCATTACAAATTTAGTTTGAAAGCGGATCCGATTACGGTTCCATTATGGGTTGAGTTGCCAAATCTGCCTTTGCACCTATTTCATCCCCCGCTTCTGAAAGCTATAGGGAACTCCTTTGGAGACTACCTACGTATGAATGATTATACTAGGTGTTTAACAAGACCAGGCTGTCTGTCTATGTGTGGAGATGAGTTTGGCGAAAAAAACTTCCGACTAGAGTTTTGATTAATAGGGCGAACAATAAGGGTTTTTGGCAGAAAATTGAATACTCAGGGTTCAAATACTGCGAGCACTGTGTGATGATTGGCCATCAAGATTCTTATTGCAGAAGGCTATTAGGCCGTAGCGTAAGCAAACCCGCAAAAAAGGAAAAAAAAAAAAAAAAAAAAAAAGGTTGAGCGAAAGATGGAGTCTAAACCTGTGAAGCAGGTATACGTCTCGATGGTAAAAAAGATGAAGGACTTAAAGGAAGGGATTGGAACAAGCGGGGCAAAAAACAGTCAAGGGATAGAGATCCCAGATGGAGAGGAAGAAAATAAATCGGTAGGAGAGTAAACTCGAAATATTAGGCTGGCAAATAAATACGAGGCTTTAGTTGATGCCCCAACGGAGGAGGATACGGCTTCAGTGCATATTGAACAAGAACATCAAGTTATGAAGAGTGCTCCTAATGGTGGAACTGATAAGATTCATCCTGAGAATTATCGGGAAGGGCTCGTTGCGGCGGGGTATACGCTTAGCGATATTAATTATCTATCTGTATTAGCCCATTAAATTAGCCCATTTGTTGATTAAGTTAATGGTGTTTCCATTCCATGATATTAATTATCTATCTGTATTTCAAAGAGACTCTGAATGACATTATGGTTGGGACAATATTGTATGGAACTCGATTGTACATGCAAAGTGTGAGCAAGGACTCCAACCTTGCCCATTCGACTGCATTAGTGTTGCTCAACACTAAAGCAATCAATGGGTATCACACAGTAGAGGAGATGGTGAAACCATATGTTTGTTGAGGTCCAGCCCATTAGGGTGGATCCAACTTTGGTAAGTAATCAAATATAATTTCAAGTTTGGTTGAATAAGTAAAAAAAGTTTTCAATAAGAAACAAAAACATAAATGAGAATTATCAATTTTTTACTTCAAGGTTTGCTACCCTTTTGACAGTACCTTCCATCAGAAAATTTGGTTTCAGATGGAATACATACAATCCTAATCAATATCATTGACATATCTGTACATCAAAATATCTCCATTGATGTATTTGGTCGACGAAAAAAAAAAAAATCACATGAGATAGACATGGAGCTCGATGTTGAAGATGGTCTTCAACATCATGTATTTTGTGGGAAAGCTGTGAGAAAAGGCTTGTGAATTCCTGGAGGAGTTGAAGTCTTTACTCACTAGTGTCAAAGGCCTTTTAGGCTTAACAACTCTGTCGAAAAACACTCCACACACCTACTTCTTCACTCCATATTGTTAGTGCTTAGCTTGGCCGTTTGATTGTATGCTTTGATTTGAATGTTTGAGGTTAAAAACCTGCCAAGCTTATTTTATCTATTAATTTTTTTTACTAGGGTCCCATTCTAAGAATTTGCCTAAGGCCCAAAAAATCTCAGGGCCGCAATCAGGGTGGTGATGTATTGGGTGGGGAGGATGACATTTTTGAATCAAGTCTTAAGGATGATTAAAGGATTAATTGGTGCTTATAAGAGAGTAAAGCTATGGTAGATGCATCAAGTAACCACTTATGTAGCAGATCACTTTGCAAGATTACTCTCCAACCTGAAGTTCGTTGAATTAGAACTAATTAGGTTATTTGTTGGGATTTTGAAGTAATTCTATGTTGTTGTTGATGATGATGTAACGAGTGAATATTTGAGTGATTGTAATCTTCATCATCTTTTATTATTATTATTATTATTATTATTATTATTATTATTATTATTATTATTATTATTATTATTATTATTATTATTATAATTATAAAATTTGGGGATCCTCAAAATTCTCTCTTTCTTTCCGAAAAAAAGGCGTAAGACTGCAACATATACCGGTGAGTATTGATGGCTCAAACTACACAGAATACAACATATATTGGTGTGTACTATTGAGCACGACTACATTTAAATGTACACAAAGATTGTTGTAGCAAAAAATCTAGAGAGCCAGGCCCCTACCGCCAGGACAGTGTCAGGGGATCTCTGTGCGTGTGATTGTGTTCGATTGAAGCATTATGCACATCTCTAAGATGATGAAGGGTATTGGGCCTGGCCTGACTATGTAGACAAGTTGTTGTTGTAGATAAAAATATTGAAAAGAAGCTCAGGGAAGTGGACTTTCTAGCTGGAGATGCTCAATCCCCCCTACCCCTATTTTTTTTTTTCTTTCAATAATTAATTTAGGGGTCATCAATTTGATTAAAGCCTTCATCTTTAGGTAGGTAGAGAAGATGCGTGTTTCACAATCTTAGGGGTTCGTGGCCTCTTATAGTCCCCTAATAGAGTTGAATTACCAAGGCTCCATGTGCCCCATTGTGTGGCATCCTTCATTATTGTCTTCTTCATCTCTATTAAGTAGTTGGTAGGTTTGCAAATTGGATATTATAGTTAACAGCCATGTTTTTCTCCAGTTTCAATTAGAGAACAAGAGCATTAGATTAAAAAAAAAGACAAAATAGATGTGGCTTCAATTCTTCCTGACTTTGATGGTTGATCGAAATGTCAACATTTCCATTCAATGAAGAAGTGTCTATCCCTGGATGAAAAATAAGATCAAAACTTGTATGGTTGCAGAGAGTTTTTAATCAATTTCATTCATTTATTGGAGTCACAGTTTGTAGATAAACATACTTGTCGTCATGGGCTCTTTTGCATGGCACATCACATGCACTTTGATCGTATAAAAGCATGCACCTAGATGAGAATAGAACAGAGAATTAATATAACAACAACGATATGGACTCTGAAAGAAAGGGAGCAATTGGAGGAAATGAAGAAGAAATATTTATGTTTGATCGGCCTGTGAGTCCTACTGGACAGTACTTCAGTAGTTCGGTGCTATCTGTTTGTATTCTAGGCATGCTTGAGTGTGAGGTTCCGATTGATGTATCCATTGCCATCACGTTGTTGAAGGACGTATTTCTTCCCATCAATCTGCGTTTTTCATCACTCATGGTATTTCATTACTATCTATATATATATATATATATATATATATATATATATATATATATATATATATATATATATATATATATATGTGCAGTGTAGTATTAGCTAGTTTTGAGATATATGATTCACTTAGCCTAAATTTTAAAGTAGATGACAGTTCAATATTAATAAGTACCTCACGATTGATAAACTTTTGAAATTAGTGATTGGATTGTAGCAAAAACATATTCATCAATCATTGAATGATAACTGTTGCACTGATATCGCCTTTGGGCTAGTTGGAATGCTAGCTCCTTGTTCAATATTAGATTTCATTTGACTGATGGAGATTATGGCATTCGAGCCTATTAGTTTTAATAAAAAAAAATACGGCTTATGAACGTTTCCAACATTTAAGATTTAATGAGAAAAGTCAGTATGTTCTATATATAGAATTAATATTTTCACAACCTAGTACCATATTGGGTTCAATAACTTGTAACAACATCTATCACTATGAACAATTGATATTTTCAGGTTACAGATGAGCAAGGAGTGAAACATTGGAAATCAGTCACAATTAAGCTTGAAGATCATGTCAAGGTTCCTATCTTCCCTGAAGGGTTGTCCCCTGAATCTTACGACCTTCACTTACAAGAATACATATCAAAGATAGCCATGGATCAACTTCCACAAACAAAGCCATTGTGGGAGCTACACATAATCAACTACCCTACTAATAGGTCCCAAATGCAGAGAATAAAATGCTAACATAGTTGTCTTTTCTTCGGGTGAGAAGTGTACCACAATTGGCATAAAAATTGATTGCTTTCTAATTGATAAACTTGGGCTGCTTAAATAAGCAAAGCCATGTACAAATAAACCAAAATAAAAGGAACTATTAGCTGGATTACAACCCACGTAAAACAGATCTTAACTAACTGAATTGGAGTGGACGTAAAACTCGCAACCATTGCATGTAGAACTCTCAACTGTCAAGACCCAGTCCATTCCTGCTCTTCACGTCCAGCTTATCCCAGGTATTTAGGATTTGGCTTATGGCCCCTCTCCGAACGTCGTGGCCTAACAATACCTCCCCCATCATGTGGATCCTTGTCCTCAAGGTCCAAATTCGGAAAAAGCTCCCGTAACTTCTTTGTTGGCTCCCACGTTGCCTCCTCGGCTGGAAGGTGTTTCCATTGGACTAAGCGCTTTCTTTTACCAGCTGGGTGCCTTGCTTGATCCAACGGTAGTCTAAAATAGTTTGTGGCTTTAATAGGACGACCCCATCGTCGGAGAATGGTGGTAACTCGGCATTTGGCGTGGCAGCGTTGTCTTGGTATCGTTTGAGGAGTGACATGTGAAACACTGAGTGAATACGCGCCCCTTCTGGTAATTGTAACTTATACGCGACAGGCCCGATCTTCTCTAGAATCTTGTAGGGTCCATAAAAACGACTAAGCTAGTTTCTAATGGACCCGTTTGAAGACTGTCTGCTGGCGGTATGGGTGCAGTTTCAGAAGTACCCATTCGTCGACATTGAACGGAATATCCCTTCTTTTCTTATCCACCATCTGCTTCATTCTGTTCACCGAGTTAGCTAAGTTGGCCTTCAGTTGCCGTAGCAGTTCATCTCTGCTTATGAGTTGCTGATCAACTTCATGTACCGGTGAAAGTCCGTCTTTGTATGTCGGAATGGAGGGCGGTAATCTTCCGTACAACGCTTGAAAAGGGGTCATCATTGTCGAAATATGGTAGGTCGTATTATACCAATATTCCGCCCAAGGTAAATAGCTGCTCCATTTTCGTGGCCACTGATGAACAAAACATCGAAGATATTGCTCGACGTAGCGATTGATGACTTCCGTCTGGCCATCCATCTGCGGGTGGTATGCGGAACTGAGCTGTAGTTTGGTGCCCGATAGTTTGAAAAATTCTTTCCAGAAGTTACTGATGAAGATTGGGTCCCGATCACTAATAATTGATTTGGGCATGCCGTGAAGCTTGATGATGCCTTCCACAAATTTCTCTGCTACATTTTTTGAAGTAAAAGGATGACTTAAAGTAAGGAAATGAGCGGACTTACTGATATTCACATAATTATTACATAATATATCTCTTAATTTATATATGTTAGTGTTTCGATTATTATATTTTATAATAATTATTTCGTTTTCATGTCTTTGTAGGAATTTGAGCGTGAACGATGAAATCGTATTAAGGCGACAATTTAATGATTGACAATTGGTCGATTCTAGCGGTGGTACAAAGTAGAGGGTCACATATCTAAACATAACCTAAATAAACCTAGGTCCACCTAATTTAACCTAAGCCCAAACCCAAAATGCTAACCTAAAAACCCAAGCCCAACGCCTTTTGGAGAACCCAAGCCCAAGAAAATAGAAGAACCCTATTTAGCTCTCCCCATTTTGGAGAAAGGTTATCCTCTCTTCTTCTCTCCTCTTCCACGTTCTTTCTCCCCTCCTCTCTTTTCCAGCCACCATATCAATCCACCCTACCGGCAATCCTCGCTCGATAGGAGAACCGGCAGGGTGATCATCCCGCAATCGTCACCATCACCACCTCCTCCTTCATCCCACTGAAACAGGGGCGTGACAACCCTGTTTCACGTCATCACGCCACACAGCCACCACCACCACCGAGCACCAGACGCTCTCACCTCCCTGTTCCTCGCTAACAACCACGCACAACCACCGAAACAAATCACCACCCTCTTTGTCCAGAACACAGCCGCCACCACCATCTCCCTGTCCCTCTCTCTGTTTCATCATCCACACCGCCGCCATCCACCATCAGACGCACCACCACCGCGACAGGAGCAGGGTGCTCCCTGTTTCTCTCCCTCCTGTTTGTTCTCTTTCGCTCGTCTCTCTCGACCCTCCTTCCTGTTTTCCTCTCTTCTCCACGGTCTCTCCCTCCTCCACTTCTCTCTTTCTGCTCCTTCATCACAACCAGACCACGCAACCACCGCCATCACCGCCGCGAAACAGACCTCGCTACAGAGCACCGCCCTGTTTTCTTCTCTCGCCCGTTCTCGTCCTCTCTCCCATCTCTCTCTGCCTGTTATTCTTCTTCAGCAACGTGAGCCACATCCACCACCACCTCGCGAGCAAAGCAGCAGCAGAAACAGGGAGCGCCTCCCTGTTCCACAGCCACCGCTTCTCTCCTTCACGTCTTTTCTTTCTCGCGTGTCTCTCTCACCCTCTCTCTATCTTTTGCAGGTAACGGATCCAGTCGGAGGAGCGAAGACGAAGCAGCAGCGGCAGGGAACAGGGCGCCGTCGCGCTGGAGACGAAGCTCTGAGGAGCGTGATAGTTATTTGCACCCCGAGAACCTGTAAGAGCCACCATAGTGCCATTAGCAGCCCTTTTCTCGGGATTCGTGTTCATGCAGAGATGAGTTGCGGCGTACCACACCACGAGGAGATGACCACCGCTACCATGGAGAGCTAAACCCTTCGCCAAGGCGAAGATGAAACCACAGGGTTTCCTAGAGCTTGTTGTATTTAAATTTATTGTTTCTTTTATGCTTGAACGTTAAAACATTTGATTTCTGAGTCAATAATTTGCTTTCACCGATTATATCCGGATTAATTATCTAGACTAGTCGGTAGTTAGAAGTACCCTTTGTTGACATTGAAAGTCTGATTTAATCAATTAATCTGAATCTATGATTGTGTGTGACGTAAGAAGACATGCAATGCTAGGGGTTTAGAATTAGTTAAAATAAACCTGTGATTGTGTGTGCCGTAAGAAGACACGCAATGCTAGGGGTTTATACCTTTGCTGAAATCAATTGCGAACTTAGATTAATCTTTAGGTTAGTCATGTTAATTCTTGAAAACAATAATTTGGATTACACAAATCTCAAAGAACCTGTGGTGGATTCAATGCCTTCGTTTCCCTTCTCATATTCTTAAAGACTTTTTATTTTGTTTTTTAATTTGATTTTTTAGTTTAGATATTTTAATTGTTGTAACCCCCACTTAAATTAGTTTAAGTCAACTCTGAAACTTAATTGCAACCACAGTTCTTGTGGAATCGACCTGTACTTGCCCTTGTCTACCAGTTAGACATTGTGCACTTGCAGATATTACAAGTGGGTTAAATTAACCTATTTATTTATGTTAGTTAAATCTGTATCAAGTTTTTTGCGCCGTTGCCGGGGACTGTAGCGGTGTAATTGAATTTAAGAGTTTATTTTCACTAATTTGTAGTTTAGGTTAAAAAAATAAAATAATAAATAAATATATAAATTTTTTTTTTAGGTCAGATATAGATTGTTTTTGCTTTTAGGATATGTTTGATTTTATTTTTTAGTTATTTCTTTTAAGTCTAAGAAGTTTTGATACTTGTTTTTTTTTTTTTTGCAGGTATTAACAGGTAGGAAACATATATTACAGGTTGCATAATAAAAAAATAAAAAAAATAAAAACAAAATGAAAACAAAACAAAAAGCACAGGATTTGAATTGTTTACAGGTTGCTATTGCGTGGACACTCTCAGAAGTCGGCGAGCCGTCAGGTGGACGGTGCTTTTGATCGACGTCAACTCGACTTCTACCCGGCGTCGCAAGTAACCCAAGAGAGGTTCACGCCGGAGGTAACTTCTTCCCACCACATCTGCACGCGGTTTCTGAGTGGATTACTGGGTGTTTTGCTTGTTTTGTTTTTAGCTAGAATTGCATGCAAATTTGAATAGATTGAGGATATTTCTTATGCTGTAAAATTTCGTGCTCTCTCCCGCGGATAGGTTAACCACCATCTATTTTAGGGTTAGGGACCTAAGCCCTCACTATTAAAATTTTTAGCAAGATAAATTAGGACAAGACGCTCATAGGACCCCTCTTTTGAAACTTGAAAGTTTAAAGTAGTCAAGTGAAGGAACATATCCAATCTTGGAATAGTTCTGAAACTGGCATTACACTTTAAGCTGAAGGTAGAAAAGGATGTAGGAGCAATTAGATTTCAGGATATTTTTTATGCTGGGAAACTCCGTGCTCTCTCCCGCGGATAGGATAATTAAAATGGATTTCAGCCCTTGACTAGTAACAAACATAGGTAATAAAAAGGAGTGCTTGTAGGGATTACCAGACGTTACAGCCTCTACCTAGTAAATTAGTTTCTCACGAGATTAATTTGCTTTGTAGAAACCTCGACTTGTCGTGGGGCTATAACTATCAGCTGCGCAGTACCCGAAGGCAATCTGAATGATTGTATTGCTAGGTACTTATCTAGGGTCGTTTGCCATTCATCTTGTTTGCGCATCATATAGGTCCTGATTAGGTTTTGCCATTTTTAAATTTTTTTTAGAGTTAGGTCATCTTCATATAGAGGTTAGGCTTGCATAAAAAAAAATACAAAATAAAAATTTTTAAAAATAAAATTGAAGTCTATTTAGGAGTGTTGACTTTGAACCTTCGTTATCCATTAGTGTATGCATACCTGGGTGCGTGATTCTAAGAGTAGACTTGTCCGACAAGAATTCGAAGAGTTCTTTGAAGTCCCCATAGTACAGATTAGCTATAAGAACTAATGGGCTAAATGTTGCTGCTAACTGGGATGTCAATGCTTGTAGCAATCTACATTATTGTCAGACAGAGTACAGATTAGCTCTCAAACAGAAGGATAGAGCACAACGAGACCATAGTACTGCTTCTTTAGATGAGACTGATTTTCCTAGGAGAGTGGCAGGATTGATCAGGCTTGACAGATTGCATACGGCGTATATTCGCCATGGGGATGCGTAGAGGTAGCTTTTTCGGTTATTCGCGGCTCTTCCCGTCGGATGCGTAGGGGCGAGAATTCGGATTGTGGGATGATTGCGTCCCGCAGTTTTGGTTTGGACTCCAGTGGCGAAACAGGACAGCAGGCTGGTCCCTGCTTTTTCGGTCAGGACTGCAGGCTATTGGTCAGCAGGCTATGGGTCAAGACAGCAGGGGCGAAACAGGACTGAAGCTCCAAGCACTTTCGGTCCCTGTTCTTTCTGTTTTTAGGCTCTGATCCCATCCATGGAGCGAGATTGCGGCTTTGTTTTGGTTTGCGGGATCGCATGAAGCATTTATGTAATGCTTGCGCATTTCTTTTTGGATGAAACGCAGGTATGACAGCAGGGAATACTTTGAATGAAGCAATAGTTCCTCAGGATCGCGACTATGACATTAAGATCTAGCTAACTGAAGATCGAGTATACTCTAGGGATGGGACATAAAGTTCAAACGAGCTTCTTGGTGGGTTGTTTGCCCATTACACGAGTAGATGTGTCAATGGTTCGGTTTGGTAATAAGTCTTAAAGGGTGTTTAAAATAAATTAAAAAAAAAATAAAAATAAAAAAAATTGAATCAGATTACATTGAACTTATTAATCAATCTTCATCAAATTTGTACCTTGCACCTTATCTAAACCCTGATTTGGCAATTAAGGACTCAATCAAATTTAATTAGAGACCATAGTCATTATTGTTGCCCTTACTGAGATCCACCGACTCTTGAATACCACATGTACTCGATTTGTACAACATAAGCACCAAATAAATATACGGATTTCAAATTTTATCTACACTGCATGAAGCAGTAGTATGTCGCTTTTTTTGTTTTTGTTTTTGTTTTTGTTTTTTTTTTTAAAATCCCTTAACCCTTGTACTTCATATGGCGCCGACATGATTCAAACCCTAAACATGTGATTTCATCCGCTACAGTACTTGAGACCTTATTATTAGGTGATTAAGGTAGATATGGGCATAGGTTCATGAATGGCTAATCACTTTTGCTGTCTTAACCTATATTTTATACTTCACCTCTTCTTATGCTATAATGCACAAAACTATCTTATTTTATATTTGAAAAGAAGAAGAAATTGGAGAGACTTTGGTGTGTTGAGATTATAAAATTATTTAAACAAGAATAGTTAAAATTATAGAGGTGGTGAGGAGAGATGTATTTAACTAGCAGCTTTTCTTGATTTTCCATCCATAAATAAATAGTTAAAATTTGACTTATTAGGCTTGAATTTGGAGCTATTGTTTTTATGAAGGAAGCCTCATAGAAAATGAGGTGAAATACTTTATAGGAAGAAGAATATAATATGATACACATTCATTGAGACTAGAAATTTTTTTTTCTTGGATCATGTTAATCAAGTTTGGATTTAGCGCTAATTTTTCCCAAGTAATTTTTTTAACGTTATTCTTAGTACTTGCACGATGTACAAAATGTTTAATATCGATGAGTTCTATGACAACTCCGACATTTTTTAGAGTTTAAAAGTCCATCATTTAGTCTAAGGTTTGGTTTTAGAGAAAATTTCTAAAGAAATTTTTAATTTTGTGTTTTCTCTTAAAATTGTATATTTATTATTATCGTGAAGCAACCGATATTTCAGTATAAAGATTTACAAAGAGATACAATTATCTTAGATTTCAAGTGCTCAATCCACAAAAAGCAGTGCATAAAATGGTCTTGATATGGTTTTAGATTTTCGCTTAGAGCTGATTGAAAATCCAGTCGAATTATAGGTTAAATCGACATTGACATATGATGCCGATTAACAATAAATTAGTTTCTACAAAAATATTGTAAAATATAAACTAGACCTCTACCTTCCAACCAGTAAGGTTTCTATATGGGCTAATATTAGGGGTGTTAATTGATTACTGAAAATTGATTGATCCGGCTCAATCGAATCAAGTCAAAATATAACCGAAAAAAATCGAAATCGAACATTAGAAAACCGAATCGAATCGAATCGGTTTGGTTCGGTTTGATTTTTTTTTTTACACATCTGAAACAACCGGACCGAACCATTCCCCTTCTATTGTTTTTAATCCCCCTAACATTTTCTCTCTCTTATTTAATCCTCCGCCAACCCACTTTTATTTAAATTCTCACCACATTTCAATGCACCCCACGTCCGTACTCTCTCTCTTAACTCTCATTTTTTTTAATGCCCCCATTCAGGTAGAGAGTTGAAAAAACATATCTTCTCTATCTTATTTAAGCTCCACCCACCTCACTCACCTACCCAACTTCTATCTCTTTATTAATGTCATATTTTCTCCCTTTTTTTTTACTCCCCCTTTTTCTATTTTTTTTTTTCTATCCAACCACTTGCAAGTTGAGGAGGATGGACAAAGTTTGACTCAATATTGTTGAAGAAAACTAAATATTTCACTTGCTTGCTTGCAGCAAAGATGAGCTATGGTGATTGCGACAACTTCGACACTTCTGATTTGATAAAAAAACCCTTCTTGCATGATGGAATCACGAGACTTGTGGAATCCTCATTGAAGGTTTCGATTTTGTTCAGATCATCACATGGGTGTGATGGAGATAGATTAAGATGCAAACAGTACAACTATGATTATAGTATTATGGATGATGTTATAGTATTGTGTATATGAGAAACATGACAATTTTTTTTTTAATCTTATTGAATTATCAAGAGAAATATGCAAGAAAACATTGAAAGAATTCTCTATAAATGAATAGTCGGAGCCTTGAAATTCTCATTGTATTTATCTGGTGTTTGTTTTCCCTTTACTGCTTCCCCTTCTCTATTTTTTATTTTATTTGTACTTTCTCTGTCTCTGAGTTTTTCTCAATTGCAAACTAAGGTTCATTTCCTTCTTTCCATTCTTTGTAGCTTTGACTTATTCCTTTTGTGCTAGAGTCAACTCGATTGTTTATAGCAGCAGAATTTAAAAAATAAAAATAAAAAGGAAAAAAATCGAAAAAACCAAACCGATTCGGATCGATTTGGTTTGGTTATTTATTTGATAAATGTGAAAACCGAACTGAATCGAAAACCGAATTCTTGATTCGGTTTGGTTTTGATCCAACTTTGAACCGACCAAACCGATTAACACCCGTATGGGCTATGGTTGCAAAGTGTACTTTGGGTATTGTTTCTTACTTTTATTTGGGTCAAGAAGTCCAGAAACTCAAACTTTAGGTTAAATGTAGAACATTTCCAAGTGCAAGAAGAACTGCGAGATCGAAAATTTCGAATGTGCATCAAGATGAATAATGTTGCTTATGATTGAAAATTAAGTCTGACGCACAGTCAAAGTTTGGATCCTCCAATCCAGTTAAACAATAACTGTGTTGAATTCTCCTTCATATGAACTTACAATGAACATAAACACCTGTAAATATAGTTCCATGCATGATTCGACGTTATCAGTAAATAGTTGGGAAAATAAGTTAATGGCGTTCAGGGTCGTGGTTATAAATTTCATATTACGGGATCTTATGTGGGCGTGGCCCTCTGCCAGCCTTTGATAGGGTTGTATGGTATAAACATTTCTCCCTTCCCCCTGACTCTACATGATTTTTCATTTATTGGAAAGGTCTACATTAGGCCATCGAATTCAGTTTGCAGAGAGTCCCCATCTCAGTTATGGCACATAAGAAGTTTATGGTTGCATAGTTTTCTGTAATAAATTACCCCATTTATGAATAACAAAAGTTACTTACAATCGAATCTGCAATGCTGTTAACTCATGATCGAGCACCTTAAATGTGCTTTAAGTCACCGGCTGATGAAGCATTTATCATATAACAGGAAACGAAAGCAGAACAAATTACAGATCAATGGAGCCTAAAATAGAGCAAGCAGTTGAAGAACAAATTAATATGGTGCGATCAGAGCCTGTGAGCCCTACAGTTCAATATTTTAGTAGTGCAGCATTGTCTATTAGTGTTCTTAGCATGTTTGAGAATAAGGTTCCAATTGATACATCCACTGCCTTGACATTGTTTCAGAATGTATATGTTCCCCTCAACGAACACTTCTCTTCGATCATGGTAGTTCATGATAATCTGTATGTTGTGAACATTTTCCATCAATGATGAAACTGATCATATTCAAGTGTTGCATTATATGTTTCTCTTCCTAGAATTATTCTGTCAGTATGAACTTAAGTCATTGCTAACAAACTAGTTGGTAAGACATTCGGTGGATGGTATCACAAGTTCAGTGTTTGAGACACGCCTTGACATATTCAGGGATTTTAAAGAACCTTCTTTGCCCTACAAAAATTATTACATAGGAGCTTTAGAAAATCTAACAATTTATCAAGTTGAACTATTGAATGGTTCAGGTTAAAGATGAGCAAGGAGTGAAACATTGGAAAACCAGTTCAAGTTAAGTATGAAGATCATCTCAAGGTTCCTATCTTCTCGGATAGATTGTCACCTGAATCATTATGATGTTCCTATCTTCTCCGATGGATTGTCGTCTGAATCTTATGATGTTCATTTACACTAGTACATAAATTTTATGACTATAAAGAATTCATTGTCAATGTCAGTTTAGTGTATGTAGAAATTTCAGCCACAATAAATATTGCTCAGTGTACAAACTGCACTACTCAACACTTCAGATTTGTGTTTTAATACTGATAAAACTTTGAATTTTCATTTTTTTTCCAACAAAACATGCATATTAACCATAAAAGTTGATGTGGTACTTTATTTTCTTACATAGGAGATAATAGACGTTCTTTACACCATCGATCATGTTGTCAATCAACATTGTGGAAGAGTGCACGCATAAGTGATCTAGGAGGTACATTGCTTAAATGCATTCTCTTTATGTTCCTCCATATTTAGGTAGATCGATAATATGTAAAAATATTAGTATGATTTTGATGAATGATATTTAAAGGACATAGCTTTTTAAGAAGAAATTTAATGCAAACCACAGGTGCATGTGCATGTGCACTACCTCATTATAGCGAAGCCAACTCCAACTGCATGGGAGGATTATAATTTAAAGCTTATGGTTGCCTAAAGAGTTTCAAGTAATAAAGTATACCAAGCAGCTTTAACTCCAAAAACTTGATGAGATAAGCCAATAAGGCCCTGTTTTGGAGTGCTTAACTTAGGAAACTAGAGTAACTGTAGTGATTGTTTTTTAAGCGATGCTAATACTGATAAGAATTAATTAGAAAATTTCAATATTAACATTCGGTGTATGAAGTATTTTCTTATTGATTGGAAATGTTTGGACCAAAGAAATCACATCATTCCTCACCATTTGTTTTTAGCTAGGTTGGACTTGGAGATAATATGAAGACAAGCAAATTAAATATATTGAAGAAAATTTATATTTTCTTGTTAAACATAAATGAGAATTATCAATTTTTGACTTCAAGGTTTGCTGCCCTTTTGACAGTACCTTCCATCAGAAAATTTGGTTTCAGATGGAATACAAACAATCCTAATCAATATCATTGACATATCACATATCTGTACATCAAAATATCTCCATTGATGTATTTGGTCGACGAAAAAAAAATATCACATGAGATAGACAGGTAGCTCGATGTTGAAGATGGTCTTCAACATCATGTATTTTGTGGGAAAGCTGTGAGAAAAGGCTTGTGAATTCCTGGAGGAGTTGAAGTCTTTACTCACTAGTGTCAAAGGCCTTTTAGGCTTAACAGCTCTGTCGAAAAACACTCCACACACCTGCTTCTTCACTCCATATTGTTAGTGCTTAGCTTGGCCGTTTGATTGTATGCTTTGATTTGAATGTTTGAGGTTAAAAACCTGCCAAGCTTATTTTATCTATTAATTTTTTTTATTAGGGTCCCATACTAAGAATTTGCCTGAGGCCCCAAGAATCTCAGGGCCGCAATCAGGGTGATGTATTGGATGGGGAGGATGAAATTTTTTAATCAAGTCTTAAGGACGATCAAAGGATTAATTGGTGCTTATAAGAGAATAAAGCTATGGTAGATGCACCAAGAAACCACTTATGTAGGAGACCACTTTACTTTACAAGATTACTCTCCAACCCGAAGACTGTTGAATTAGAATTAATTAGGTTATTCATTGGGATTTTGAAGTAATTCTATGTTATTGTTGATGATGATGTAACGAGTGAATATTTGAGTGATTGTAATCTTCATCATATTTTATTATTGTTATTATTATTAATAGAAAATTTGGGGATCCTCAAAACCCCTGCTCGTTTTCAAAAGAAAAAAAGGCGTAAGACTGCAACATATATCGGTGTGTATCGATAGCTCAAACTACAAAGAATACAACATATATTGGTGTGTACTATTGAGCACGACTACATGTAAATGCACACAAAGTAACTGCACTAGTAGTCAAAAGGCCCAAACAGAGTCAGAGCTCTGCTAGGAGGCGATTAGGGTTTGGAAAAAAAATAGCAGTCGCTGCTTGCCGCACCGATAAGACCTCTCCAAGGTTGATCGTCCCCTTTGCATGGCGGCACCCCAGCTGCCCAAGGAGGTTGCCAACTCGGCTGGGATAAAGGGAAATCCGGGGGAGGGATCTAAACCTTCCTTTGCGCAAATCATCGGCAATATACTTGTTGAGGAGAACGATGATTCACCGGTTAAAGGAACAAGGTTTCGTAAGGAAGGTGAACCCACCATTGGGATCACGGCTTCGGATGAATCTCGTGGTGAAACCTTTATGGAAAAACATGTTATTGTACTTAAGTTCTCTAGCTATCGATCTACGTTGGAAGATATTCGCGATTCCATCCATTGAACATGGGAAATCATAGACGATTTTTCGATGGGCTTACTAGCTCAACGACATGTCATAGTGAGACTTCAATCTGAAGCAGAAGCAAAGAAGGTGTTTTCTAGGAATTCTTTTATAATACAAGGAGTTAGGTTTAAGGCGTTTCGTTGGCATTACAAATTTAGTTTGAAAGCGGATCCGATTACGGTTCCATTATGGGTTGAGTTGCCAAATCTTCCTTTGCACCTATTTCATCCCCCTCTTCTGAAAACTATAGGGAACTCTTTTGGAGACTACCTACGTATGAATGATTATACTAGGTGTTTAACAAGACCAGACTGTCTGTCCATGTGTGGAGATGAGTTTGGCGAAAAAACTTCCGACTAGATTTTTGATTAATAGGGCGAACAATAAGGGTTTTTGGCAGAAAATTGAATACTCAAGGTTCAAATACTGCGAGCACTGTGTGATGATTGGCCATCAAGATTCTTATTGCAGAAGGCTATTAGGTCGTAGCATAAGCAAACCCGCAAAAAGGAAAAAAAAAGGTTCAGTGAAAGATGGAGTCTAAACATGTGAAGCAGGTATACGTCTCGATGGCAAAAAAGATGAAGGACTTAAAGGAAAGGATTGGAACAAGCGGGGCAAAAAATAGTCAAGGGATAGAGATCCCAGATGGAGAGGAAGAAAATAAATCGGTAGGAGAGTAAACTAGAAATATTAAGCTGGCAAATAAATACGAGGCTTTAGTTGATGCCCTGACGGAGGAGGATACGGCTTCAGTACATATTGAACAAGAACATCAAGTTATGAAGAGTGCTCCTAATGGTGGAACTGATAAGATTCATCCTGAGAATTATCGGGAAGGGCTCGTTGCGGCGGGGTATACGCTTAGCGATATCAAGAAAGCAGTCAAATTAGCCTTGGAAACAACAAAGGAGATGAAGACTATTTCTTCAAAGGAAATGGAGGCTGGGTCAATGAAAGAAACAATGAATGTTTCGAAAAAAAGAGACTAACTCGATTAATAAAACAGAGTCTGACTATGTTTCTAAAGCAGAGCTTGAGGACTCAGTTTCGCTGCCCACTAAGGTACCACCTGCTGCGATTGTGACAAAGTCGGGTATGGGGTCTTTTTTAGAGAGGCGTGAGATGACGAAAGATGAATCAAAGGAGGTGATTTTTGCTAATCAAGTTTGTGAGGGAGGAAGTTCTAGCAAGGTTATACATTCTTTTGAGCAGGTTGTTGGTACAGGAAATAAAGAAGTTGTTGAGGGTTGCCTAAACTTCGAGGACGTTATAAACTTGCCGGAACAAAGTGCTATGGAAGGAGTGAAACAAGATGATAAGTCAGGCAAGGAGTTCGTGGTGGAAATGCCCTCTAAGCAGGGGTTAGCGTCAGGCTTGAGTTCAAGAAAAGTAGATAAGGAAGAAGGGAAGAGGGAGATGACATTTTCGAATTTGGAGTAGGGAGGAAATTTGAATATGGGCGAGATTCTTGAGAAGACAATAAGTTTGATCAATGAAGGGCGCAGGCTAAAAAAGGAAAAAAATAAACATAGATACTTGGGAGAGTGCTAGTGAAGATAGTGATGATGCAGGTTCTGATTCAAAATTGAGGCCTCAAGTATTGTCAATTAGGGATGTGAAGATGGGAGCAAGCTCAGATGGTACTCGTAGTAGTAAAAGGAAATTGGCTGCTAAGAGTTTTCTAAACACCTGCGCCAAATACGTCAGGCTTAGTCCTCACAGATCCTCTAGAATTAAGAAACGCAATATTAAGTATATAGATTGATCCATGGAAATTGCGGGGTTGGTCTAGTTGGCTATGCTGCTGTGTTTAAAGATTTCTTGTTATGAAGTTGTGTGATGGTGCTGTCTGTGAGGACGTGTTGGTGTTCACGATACTAAATGAAGCTCTACTTTCATTAGCGACTTCTTGGTGAGTTCCCTTGAGTTTTCTTGTCATAGCTTTGCTTTCTTAGTGAATTAGGGCTATTCTCGAGTTTTCTTGTTTTAGCTTTGTTTTCTTGGTGAATTAGAGCTATTTCTAGTTCTCTTTTGGTGAAATAGGCGTAGCCCCTAAGATATTGGTTTTATTTGTTTATTTATTTTATTTAGGCATTTTCCAGTTTTTTCTTTTAATTCGGGTAAAATCGTAATGTATCCCCGAAATAGATGTAAAATTTTTTATTAAGAAATAAAAGGCTAACATCCCATATAGCTGCCCCTCCCTCCCAGAGGTTTCTTTAAAAAAAAATGTAAATGCACACAAAGATTGTTGTTGATTAAATTAGCCCATTTGTTGATTAAGTTAATGGTGTTTCCATTCCATGATATTAATTATCTATCTGTATTTTGGTTTTTCAAACAGACTCTGAATGACATTATGGTTGGGACAATATTGTATGGAACTCGATTGTACATGCAAAGTGTGAGCAAGGACTCCAACCTTGCCCATTCGACTGCATTAGTGTTGCTCAACGTACACTAGAACAATCAATGGGTATCACACAGTAGAGGAGATGGTGAAACCATATGTTTGTTGAGGTCCAGCCCATTAGGGTGGATCCAACTTTGGTAAGTAATCAAATATAATTTCAAGTTTGGTTGAATAAGGAAAAAAAATTTTCAATAAGAAACAAAAACATAAATGAGAATTATCAATTTTTGACTTCAAGGTTTGCTGCCCTTTTGACAGTACCTTCCATCAGAAAATTTGGTTTCAAATGGAATACATACAATCCTAATCAATGTTCAATCAATATCATTGACATATCTGTACATCAAAATATCTCCATTGATGTATTTGGAGTCTAAAATAGAGCAAGCAGTTGAAGAACAAACACTACACCAAATTGGCATATTTGTAACAACTTAAAAATAGTAACACTTATGAGCTATTACAATCCACCAAACACTTTCAAGTCAAAACTAAATTTAGTCAACAAGATGAAAAATAGCTACACAAAAAAAATGATACAATAAATTAGATCACCATGAATAGCATCACTTGTAAGCTCATACTATTTGTGGTGATACAATTATTGAATCACTTTGTTTGTGAAAATGTGTAAAATTGCTTTGTGGATTGTTATAGCTCAAAAGTGTTACTATTTTTTGGATTGCTACAAAAATGCCAATTTGGTGTAGTGAAATATGATGCGATCAGAGCTTGTGAGCCCTACAGTTCAATATTTTAGCAGTGCAGCATTGTCTATTAGTGTTCTTAGCATGTTTGAGAATAAGGTTCCAATTGATACATCCACTGCCCTGACATTGTTTCAGAATGTATATGTTCCCCTCAACGAACACTTCTCTTCGATCATGGTAGTTCATGATAATCTGTATGTTGTGAACATTTTCCATCAATGATGAAACTGATCATATTCAAGTGTTGCATTATATGTTTCTCTTCCTAGAATTATTATCTGTTAGTATGAACTTAAGTCAATGCTAACAAACTAGTTGGTAAGACATTCGGTGGATGGTACCACAAGTCCAGTGTTTGAAACACGCCTTGACATATTCAGGGATTTTAAAAAACCTTCTTTGTCCTAAAAAAATATTACATAGGAGCTTTAGAAAATCTAACAATTTATCAAGTTGAATTATTGAATGGTTCAGGTTAAAGATGAGCAAGGAGTGAAACATTGGAAAACCAGTTCAAGTTAAGTATGAAGATCATCTCAAGGTTCCTATCTTCTCCAATAGATTGTCACCTGAATCATTATGATGTTCCTATCTTCTCCGATGGATTGTCTGTCTGAATCTTATGATGTTCATTTACACTAGTACATAAATTTTATGACTATAAATGAATTCATTGTCAATGTCAGTTCAGTACTTGGTTACAGTATGTAGAAATTTCAGCCACAATAAATAATGCTCAGTGTACAAACTGCACTACTCAACACTTCAGATTTGTGTTTTAATACTGGTAAAACTTTGAATTTTCATTTTTTTTCCAACAAAACATACATATTAACCATAAAAGTTGATGTGGTACTTTATTTTCTTACATAGGAGATAATAGACGTTCTTTACACCATCGATCATGTTGTCAATCAAAATTGTGGAAGAGTGCACGCATAAGTGATCTAGGAGGTACATTGCTTAAATGCATTCTTCTTATGTTCCTCCATATTTAGATAGATCGATAATATGTAAAATCTAAATCTTGTCAAGGCCATGGTCTATCTTAGTGCTACTGATGCAGGAGGGTTTGTAGGATTCCTAATTTAGGTTTTTAGGGTTTCTAATTTGCTCTCAAAGTTATTTACTAAATAACTTATTTGTAGTCTTTCAATTTAATTATGAGTCTTTTTAGTTTCATTTTAGGATTAGGCTTTACTTTTTCTTTTAGGAATAGATAGCTTATTATTTTAGTATTTGATTATAATTTTTCTTATAGGAATAGGCTGCTTATTATTCAAGTTATTTGAGCACTATAAATAGAGTTCTTCCTCAATATTGTAGAGACATTTGATTTTGAATAATTTAATTGAACATTAGAGTTATTTCTCTTTGTTTTTGGGCGAATCTTTTGTACAATTCCTTGTGAATTGTCTGTTGAACTAGACTGCAGGATAATCGCTATTCTTCTTGGGGTGAGATTTCATCAGTTTCTATGGCTGGTGGTCATTGTCGTAGTTGTTGAGGGCAGGTTCTGAATGAGGAAGCCCAAAACCATGATCGTAACATTCAGGATGTGATGATTAAGGATTTACAGAGGCAAGTTGCAGAATTAACTCAGCGTCTAACGGCGCAGGATATCAGTGATCGTGAGATGGAAAATCACGATTCTGATTCCAGTTTCGAAAATCCGTATCACAATCGTGCTCGATTCTGGGAGCACCGTGGTCGAGAGGATCGTCTTAAAAATCTCGATTTCAAAGTGGATCTATTCGAGTTTTCTGGTACGTTATAGGCCGAAGGATTCGTGGATTAGTTTAATGAAGTAAAGCGTATTTTTGAGTATACGGAAGTTCCAGATCATGTCAAAGTGAAATTGGTCGCCATCAAACTCAAAGGCAGAGCATCTGCGTGGTGGGAGCAGTTGAGGCGATCATGCGACAGGCAGGGCAAGACCAAGATCACTGATTGGGAAAAGATGAAGAAGAAGATGAATGGTCACTTCCTTCCTTTCGGCTACACTCAAACTTTGTTTCAGCGACTTCATTCGTTAAGGCAAGGCACGAGATCGGTTGATGATTACACAAAGAAGTTTTATCAATTGATAGCCTGTAATGACTTATCTGAGACGGAATAGCAGATGGTGGCACGGTATATGGGGGATTACGACAGCCCCTACAGGATGTCCTCAGCCTTCACTCACTGTGGACCGTTTCTGAAGCCTACCAGCGTGCACTTACTGTGGAAAAACAGCAGAACAGGAGGCGGCCTATGATCAGAAGTGATCAAAGCAATTGGCCAGTTCGCCCTCAAGAATCTCGTCCTACCCAACAACCACCGTAGAGTAATCCTACTATTAGATGTTTCAGATGTGGTGAACATGGACATAGAGCGACTGAGTGCAGGAATCTTACTATTCAGAAGGGCAACAATCTCCTGATTGAGAAAAACGTGGTAGATGAAACTGAGGAGCTTGGAGAGCATGTGTATGACGATGATGAAGATGGAGATGTGCTGTATGGAAATGGTCATGAGACTCTGATCGTTCGTAAGAGTCTACTGACTCCCAAGGGTGATTCAGAGGACGATTGGTTGAGAACCAATATTTTTCACACGACCTGCACAGTTGCAGATAAAGTCTGCAAGATGATCATTGACAGTGACAGTTGTGAAAACGGTAGTGTCTGAAGAGGTTGTCCAGAAATTGCAGTTGAAGACAGATCGTTATCCCAAGCCGTACAAATTATCGTGGCTGAATAAAGGCAGTGAGGTAACAGTAGATATGTGATGCCTAGTGTCTTTTTCGATGCAGGATATATTTTGATAATGCTTGGTGTGATGTTGTGTCGATGGATGCTTGTCATGTATTGTTAGGCAGACATTGACAGTATGATTGCAGATTTATTCATGATGGGCGGGAAAATACATATTCCCTTAGCATCAAAAGAAAAAAGATTGTGTTGGCAACTCGTCGGGAAAGGACCATTCCTACCCCGGTAGCCAATATACTAACCTGCTTTCTATGTCCAAGTTTTTGGGTGAGATTGAGCCTGGAGATGTGGTCTATGCTCTACTGCCTTGTGGGAATAGTGTTGCAGAGGTGTAACAACTGCTAGCAGAGTTTTCTGACCTGATACCAGAGGATCTTCCTCCTGGGTTGCCGCCGAGGATTCCGATGAAGCTGTTGTGAACTCGAGGACGAGTTCTTTCCAACCCAGGGCGACTGATGCAAGAGAGTTTCTAGGGTTCCTAATTTGGGTTTCTAGGGTTCCTAATTTACTCTCAAAGTTATTTACTAAATAACTTATTTGTAGTCTTTCGATTTAATTAGGAGTCTTTCTAGTTTCCTTTTAGGATTAGGTTTTACATTTTCTTTTAGGAATAGACTGCTTATTATTTTAGTATTTGATTATAATTTTTCTTTTAGGAATAAGCTGCTTATTATTCAAGTTATTTGAGCACTATAAATAGAGCTCTTCCGCAATATTGTAGAGACCTTTGATTTTGAATAATTTAATTGAACATTAGAGTTATTTCTCTGTGTTTTTGGGCGAATCTCTTATGAATTGTCTGTTAAACTAGCCTGCAGAATAATCGCTATTCTGCCCGTCGTCATCTACATAACGCGTTTCATGTTCCCATTGGTTGATTTATATTACCTCTGTGTTGCAATTGATTTCTTGTTTGATATTCACACAAATTTTATTAAGCTTCAACTCTACAACAAATGGACCAGATGAAACTGATAAAATTTAGGTGAAAATATTAGTATGATTTTGATGAATAATATTGAAAGGACATAGCTTTTTAATAAGAAATTTAATGCAAACCACAGGTGCATGTGCACCACCTCATTATAGCGAAGCCAACTCCAACTGCATGGGAGGATTAGAATTTAAAGCTTATGGTTGCCTAAAGAGTTTCAAGTAATTCACTACTTCAATCACACCCATATATACAAACATATATTGGTGATATAAATATTATCTATACTTGATCATATTACACACCTGAAAGTAGATCAACAATGGGGTCTGAAAGAAATGGGGAGGTTGATGAAGAAGAAGTGTTCTGTGACAGGCCAGCGAGCCCTACGGCTCAATACTTCAACAGTTCGGTGCTTTCGATTTGTATTCTTGCCGTGGTCGAGTGTGAGCTTCCAGTGGATAAAGCCATTGTCATTAACATGCTCAAGAATATGTTTCTCCCCATCAACTATCGGTTCTCGTCTATCATGGTAATTTTCTTGATAATAGCCTATGATATTTCTTGGTAATGTGTGTCATAATGAACCTTTTCTCCTCATTATTCCAATTTCATTAGTGCAAAATTTTCAGAGATTTTCAATTTTGATTTTTTTATTATCTTTTTTTTTTCTTAAGAAACGTATCAGGAAATAAAATTTTGTTTAACTGCATTTGATTTTTTAAAGCACAGATGACCAAGTGAGGATAGGGAATCAGGTTTAGGAACCAGGATGATGTGTCATTTTTTACAACCTCGAGATATATATATATATATATATAAACACTTTAGGGATTGTTCTCATTTTTTCTAGATCATGTCACGTCATCCAGATTGCAAAAACCTGATTTCCTAGTATTTTTGAATTTCAAATTATATTAGACAGGGCAAAAAAGTAGAAAAATTCACTGATGCAGTGAACAATTGATTTTGGTTCAGGTTGCAGATGAACAAGGAGAGAAACAATGGAGGGCAGTTAAAGTGAATGTCGAAGATCATGTCAAAGTTCCAATCTTCCCGGACGGGTTGATGACTGAATCTTATGACAATCACTTACAAGAATACATGGCAAAGATAGTTGTGGATCAGCTTCCGAAAACTAGGCCATTGTGGGAGCTTCACATTTTCAATTACCCAACAAGTAATGCAGTTGCGACGGTGATACTCAAGCTTCATCATGCACTAGGGGATGGATACTCCCTCATGGGCGCTCTTCTTTCGTGCTCACAAAGAGTAGATGATCCTTCGCTTCCTTTAACATTTCCATCGCTACGGTCTGACCATAACAAGAAGAAGAGCATGTACAAACATGTAGTTCATGGGGCGTCAGTGTTGTTCAACACTACATTGGATTCCATCTCAAGTTTTTTCAAGTCTACTGTGGTGGCCGATGATCCAACTCCAGTCAGGTCAAGGATTGATGGCATGGAGTCTCGTCCCCTTAACATTACAAGTACCACATTTTCTCTTGACCATATCAAGCAAATTAAGACCAAACTTGGAGGGGTATGTTTTTTTTTTTACTCATCAAACTAGCTTGTTCATTAGATGTAACATCGCGGTTTACTTTGAAACATGGGTTCAATTATAGTCCAATGCAATCACTAAGTTCATTGTAAGTTTTGATGATCAAACAGAGCCAGACCGTGAATGACATTGTGGTTGGAATAATATTTTACGGGCTTCGATTATACATGCAAAGTGTAAGCACGGACTCCAATCATAGACGTTCAACTGCATTAGTGTTGTTAAACACTAGAGGAATTAATGGCTATCGTACAGTAGATGAGATGGTGAAACCGAATGCAGAGTCTGCATGGGGGAACCAATTTGGTTTCATGCATATACCGATACCTATGTCCAAAGATGTAGAGACCGAAGATCCTCTCAAATTTATTTCCAAGGCGAGAGAGATGATCCAAAGGAACAAAAATTCACTAGCTGTCTATTTCACTGGTCTATTACTTGATAGTATGAGAAAATTACGAGGTCCTGAGGTATTTACTTCAATATTGTTAATTTGCAATTTCTACTTTCTTCTTGGTTGTGGTTTTATTTTCTCAAACCATGGACTGTTTGAGCTCGGCTTGCTCAAGCTAAACCCTGAACAGTTTCTATGGCATAGTTATGTATATCAGTGAATTAGCTTAATTATAACAATGCTTTGATTCCACAGACTGCATCCCGATACATTTACAGGACATTGAGGAACTCAAGCATAGCGATAACAAATGTGATTGGGCCTGTTGAACAAATAGCTCTTGCAAATTATAAATGCAGTGGATTGTACTTTATGGTGGTCAATAGCCCTCAGGTAAACATCATCTTCTTTCATGGTTTTTGTTTTTATGATTGATCCCAGTAAGTCCTCCACAAAGACGCTTAGCAAGTCCAATCCCAATACAAGCATTCGAGGGGTCAAAACACTTGCCCAAACTTCAGCCTGATAAAGGCTACTACGATGCTACCCTGTTTCAAACTATTTAAGGCTGTGGGCTAAATTTTTTGGAAGTGGTCGCGTTAGTTGCTCCTCTATAAAGAATGAAAGAAATGCTAATCGAAAACCCTACACAATGTCTTCCAAGATGATATTAATTAGAGCAGAAATTCTAAATGGCCTGGGAAAACCAGCCTGGGTTGACTTCCTGGGGGGCGAATTTACACTATTGCCCCCCCCCCCCTCTTTAACAACCTTTTGGAAAAGGTGTTTAAAAAGGAGGGGCAAAAGTGTAAATTCACCCCCTCCCAGGCAGCAGCCCGTTTCCCAGGCCAGCTAGAATTACTCTAATTAGAGTGTGTTTAGTTGCATGGAATCCTCTATGCCATGAGAATCTATGAAGGGACCCCTATATTTTAGGCTAATTTGATGTATAACTCCACATTCACTATTTGATTTTGTTATCAATGGTGGGAATGAAAGTCTCATGAACATGTGAATCACATGCCTTGGGGAAATCACATTCATGGGACGTCTATTCCCACCATTGATCACAAATTCAAATGGTAAATGTGGAGTGATATATCAATTTAGCCTAAAATATATGGGTTTCCTCATATATTCCTATGACATAGGATTCCATGCAACCAAACACACACTTAGTGTCCTACAAGGCCACCAATATTGTCAAGTATTGCAAACTTGACTCTAGAACAACACTTAAGACATTGGTCTGATATCGTTGTGCTGGCTAAGGCAAGGTCGCAATAAGAGTGAAGTCTTATCAACTAAACTAACACCCATTGATATGGCATAAAAATGTATTATAACGTCTGTCATTATTTAATACATTGTGCGTGGAAATGCAGAGTCTGGTCATAACAATTATGAGCTACATGGGAAAGGTGAGAGTGGCAATTGGAGCAGAGAAGGACTACATAAATCCCCAGCAACTAATTTCTTGCTTTGACAATGCCTTCCAGAAGATTTTCCAGGCAGCTTTGGCTATAAAATCTTGAATCCATGAAGGGATTCCATTTGAGTCTTATCTTGTATAATTTAAACCATTTTCCTTGCAAAGGGGATTCAATGTTGGAGGTTTCAGACCTGCCCTTCCATAGATTACATTTATTCAAACAACTCTGTGTTCAATTTTATTGAATATTAGCATCTGAAGTATTAAATTGATCAGTTGCAGTTTTATATTTGTTGAAAAACAAAATTCTGTTTACATTTCCGTGCATTTTACTGTGAAGCGTTTAGAAGATAATTTGAAGGCGCTCTTTAATGATTTCCATTCATATAATTAACACTGGTATTGTAAATTAACCCTATAATTAACATTGGTATTTGTTTGAGGGTATCGTAAATTAACTCTATAATTAACACTGGTATCGCTAATGGTGTTATGGCCTAGTGGTTAGGGCTGTATGGGTTTGTCCCCCACTTCCTAGCTTCGAATCTCACCTGCGGCATGGTTACTTTCTAATGGGTATTGACAAAACTCAGCCCGCCTTCCAAAAAAAACACTGGTATCTTATTTTATCTGCTGCCAATTGAAAAGTATGGGTTTCACAGTTTCAGTCGATGATCACCATCAAAATACAAAGCACCTTCGAAATCCATGGTTTCAATTGTTGCATTGATTCATACCTCTTGGAAGAAGGTTGCCGCGGGAATCACAACCCAATCACATACCTTACATTTTCATAAGCCTTAGAGGTAAGGAATTCCAGAATCTAGGCCCCTGCTTCCCTCCATATTGTGTTTTTGCAATTTAATTAAATATAATCTATGAGGAAACATGCAGTGATGAGAACTAACAAATTAAAAAGTTTACCATTGCAACTAGTTTTCAGTATAATCAACATACATATCAAATACCACTTGTAGGAAAAAGTATATATATTGTACTCGTAATGGTTACAAACAGTTTTCAGATCCATTCATATAGCAACAAAAATGGAATATATATATATATATATATATATATATATATATATATATATATATATATATATATATATATATATATTTTTTTTTTTTTTTTTTTTTTTTTCAAATTAAAAATCTCCGCTATGGAGAGGCAGCTATGGGATGTCAGACCTTAATTACTTGTTCCAAAACGGAATATAATAACAAAGTGGGAATGAAAAACAGAAACTAGACAAATAAAATCTAGACTGACCAAACCCTAGATCAAAGTTTGTACTTACTGTTACATTTCTTCATTCTAGATGATCTTCGAGGAAAAACCTTGAAGTCTTTGAAGCAGTCGTGATCCAGCATATTTTCTATTGTCATATTCCTCTTATCGAATCTTTTTATTAATCGTTTGTGGTCTTTCTTTAGACCTGACACTATTCTTGATCTGATGGTGTTTTCATCCAAATTTTTTTCATCCGAATTGTAGGTATCAAACTCCTGTTCGTTTTCGCTATTAGCCTGACGAATAACCAAAACCCCTGAACGACCACTTCCAAAGGTCTCCACTAATGGAACCAGAGTCACCGAAATGGCTTGCTTCAATTGAGACCGAACATTAGGCGCCGAGATCGCAATAGATGGACTGAACTTCGAATCCCCTTTGTCTAAGAACTCACCCATATTCGCATCCTTATCAATCTCGAGGCCCTTCTTGAACAGATTAACCACTTCAGAATGGCCAAAATTGGCTGCTTCAGTCACTACCACGTCCACCAACGTGTCGCATCCTTGTTCTTTTCCCCTACGATGTGAATCCCCTGCTTTGTGTTCCTGCGACCTGCTATTACCAGCATTGAGACCACCCTTGATAGCCCGATTTCTTTCCCCCTTGGTAACACGACAGCGTACCCTAACTTGAGCATCACTGTTAGGATTGCCATGAGCAACACTTTGAGCCCCATTGGGAGCACCTTGACCATCACGATTGGCAGCACCTTTAGCAACACCTTGAGATCCTTTGGGAGCATCTTTCAACTCCCTGTGATCATTACCCTGAACACCCATGCAAGCAACATTCTGGGCGGCATTATGAGTACCATGGCCATCCCTAATTTCAGCACCTAGCACACCACCTTGAGCTCCAATATGAGCATCTTGAAGTTCCCTGTGAGCAGCACCATGAACACCAGTGTGAGCAGCATTATAAACCGCAGTATGAGCACCATAACCTTCACTGTTCTCAGCACCTTGAACCCCACAATGGACACCCCCTTGAAAACCATATTGAACACCACCTAGAACACCATCTTGAACTCCAATATGAGTATCTTGAACCTCCCTTTGAGCAGCACCATGAACACCAATGTGAGCATCACCTTGATCATCGATGAGAGCATCACCTTTAGCACCAATATGAGCATCACCTTGAAAGGGAAAGGGAGCAACAAGAGAAGAAATATGTGATCAACCTTTAAGTCCTGCAGCTCAATACTTCAGTAGTTCACTAGTATCTCTTAGTATTCTGTCAGTTGTCAAAACTGAGGTTCTCTGCTTTCCAAAAAAAAAAAAAAAAAACTGAGGTTCTCTTAGATGTATCACATGTCTTGCCGTAGCGTAGGGATTTATTTCTCCCGAGTCTAACCCGCATTTCTCCTCCATCATGGTAAACTAGTTTCTAAGCCTTCCTGTTTCTCACATTCTTCTCGTAAAGCAGATTACATAATTTCATTTTTTATTTATTTATACAGATTAGGCACATAGGCTGTCATCACCCATCACGAAAATCAAACAGGAGCCATTGTTAGTTCAAGAAAAACCTTATAACACAGTTAACAGTTGGACAAAAGCAACCATTAATTAAGGGTCTCAGGGTTGTCTCTCAGAAGCTTATAGCATTCACTTGTAGGATTATATGTCAAAGATATCCATAGAGCAACTTCCAAAAACTAAACCACTGTGGGAGATCCACATATTCAACTATGCAGTAATGCAGTTTCGGCGAGTATATTCAAGCTTCATCATGCACTTGAGGATGGATACTCACTCATGAGAGCTATTCTTTCATGTGACCGAAGAGCTGATGATCCTTCACTCCTTTTAACATTTCCATCCCTTTGGTCAGTCCATAAGAAGGGAAGAACATCTATAATAGATTGCTTTGTTACTCATCAGTGTTCTTGACCACTACATTGGATTTTGTTTCAAGCTTTTTCAAGTCTACTGTGATGGTTGATGATCTAACTCCAATCAGTCAGGAAGAGATGATCTAGAATATCGACCATTTATGATTTCTACCAACACATTCTCTCTTGATCATATCAAACAAATCAAGGCCAAGCTTGGAGGGGTATGTTTCATTGGCATATTTGATTAAATTAATGGTGTTTCCATTACATGATATTAATTATATATCTGTATTTTGGTTTTTCAAACAGACTCTGAATGACATTATGGTTGGGACAATATTGTATGGAACTCGATTGTACATGCAAAGTGTGAGCAAGGACTCCAACCTTGCCCATTCGACTGCATTAGTGTTGCTCAACACTAGAGCAATCAATGGGTGTCACACAGTAGAGGAGATGATGAAACCATATGCTGAGGCTCCTTGGGGGAAATATTTGCCAACTTGCATGTACCAATTCCTGAGTGCAAAGATACAGAGACTGAAGATCCTCTTATGCTTATTTCGGAGACAAAAGAAGGACCACGGAAAGGAAGAAAAGATCACTAGCTGTCCATCTCACTGGAGGATTATTAGAAATTATCAGAAAATTAAGCGTTCTTGAGGTTAGTAAGGATTTTGGTCTAAGTCCATCCATGAAATAAGTTAGAAAAAACATACACTGTCGTACTTTCCTTCGTGTTGTAATTCTTCAAAAATATGCATCTTTTACTCCATGTGCTATTAAGAATTGATCTAAATATGAATGGTCCAACCATCTAACATCATTATGGATATTGGATAGTTTATTTAATTTACTTTCAACTTCTATTTAAGTTTTGAATGCCAAGTACGTATAAAGGAAGGAGCTCTAATTACAATTATTTTGATGCTACAGACTGCGTCTCGCTGTATCTATAGGGATCTGAGGAACACAAGTATGGTAATATCGAGCGTGATAGGGCCAACTGAACAGATAACTCTGGCAAACTATTGATGTAATGGCCTGTATTTTGTGGTGGTGAATGCGCCTCTGGTAAAGTCAATTTTCAGATGTTAAGTTTCTTCAGAAAAAAAAAACTTAATTAGCTAAACCTTCTTCCAGGATGACTGAATACTGAAGTTTCTAGCTAATATGGTTTCAGAAGCCTAAAAAAATAAAATAAATGCCCATACTTCTATGTTGATTAACCCATCAAATCAATTTCCATAATTTGGTTGCTATGAATCATATGATTTGTCCTTGAATAAAAGATTTGATGGAATTGCAGACTCTTGAGGTTACGATGATGAGCTACGTACATGGGAAAGCTGAGGGTGGCTATTGGAGCGGGCAAGGACTACGTAGATCACCAACTACTCATATCCTGCATTGAAATTGCCTTTCATAAAGTATACCAAGCAGCTTTAACTCCAAAAACTTGATGAGATAAGCCAATAAGGCCCTGTTTTGGAGTGCTTAACTTAGGAAACTAGAGTAACTGTAGTGATTGTTTTTTAAGCGATGCTAATACTGATAAGAACTAATTAGAAAATTTCAATATTAACATTCGGTGTATGAAGTATTTTCTTATTGATTGGAAATGTTTGGACCAAAGAAATCACATCATTCCTCACCATTTGTTTTTAGCTAGGTTGGACTTGGAGATAATATCCTGAAGACAAGCAAATTAAATATATTGAAGAAAATTTATATTTTCTTGTTAAACATAAATGAGAATTATCAATTTTTGACTTCAAGGTTTGCTGCCCTTTTGACAGTACCTTCCATCAGAAAATTTGGTTTCAGATGGAATACAAACAATCCTAATCAATGTTCAATCAATATCATTGACATATCACATATCTGTACATCAAAATATCTCCATTGATGTATTTGGTCGACGAAAAAAAAATATCACATGAGATAGACAGGTAGCTCGATGTTGAAGATGGTCTTCAACATCATGTATTTTGTGGGAAAGCTGTGAGAAAAGGCTTGTGAATTCCTGGAGGAGTTGAAGTCTTTACTCACTAGTGTCAAAGGCCTTTTAGGCTTAACAACTCTGTCGAAAAACACTCCACACACCTGCTTCTTCACTCCATATTGTTAGTGCTTAGCTTGGCCGTTTGATTGTATGCTTTGATTTGAATGTTTGAGGTTAAAAACCTGCCAAGCTTATTTTATCTATTAATTTTTTTATTAGGGTCCCATTCTAAGAATTTGCCTAAGGCCCCAAAAGTCTCAGGGCCGCAATCAGGGTGATGTATTGGGTGGGGAGGATGACATTTTTGAATCAAGTCTTAAGGATGATTAAAGGATTAATTGGTGCTTATAAGAGAGTAAAACTATGGTAGATGCACCAAGAAACCACTTATGTAGGAGACCATTTTACAAGAATACTCTCCAACCTGGAGACCATTGAATTAGAACTAATTAGGTTTTTCTTTGGGATTTTGAAGTAATTCTATGTTGTTGTTGATGATGATGTAACGAGTGAATATTTGAGTGATTGTAATCTTCATCATTTTTTTATTATTATTATTATTATTATTATTATTATTATTATTATTATTATTATTATTATTATTATTATTATTATTATTATTATTATTATTATTAATAATATAAAATTTGGGGATCCTCAAAACCCCTGCTCGCTTTCCAAAAAAAAAGGCGTAAGACTGCAACATATATTGGTGAGTATCGATGGCTCAAACTACAAAGAATACATCATATATTGGTGTGTACTATTGAGCACGACTACATGTAAATGCACACAAGGTAACTGCACTAGTGGAGCTGTCTGCTGATGCCGCTGCTGCTGCTGCGGATGCTGCTGCTGTTGCTGCTGTGCTGCTGCTGTTTGCGTGGATGCGGCTTTAGATATTCAGCGTTGTGCGTGGATGCGGTGTTGTGGGTGTATGCTGTTTGTTTCGGCAGTCTTGGGTGTGCTCGGGTTTCTATTCTATTCCTGGCTGGTCCTCAGTTCCTTTGTTTCTTTCTTTCCAGGAATTTTGCTTTAAAATTTTGTTATAAAATTTGTTTTTAGAATTAACGCGGGTAACGTCGTAATGTACCCCCGCAACGATTTGTAATTTTTATGGATATTTAATAAAGGTCTGGCATGCAAAAAAAAAAAAAAAAAACTGCACTAGTGGTCAAAAGGCCCAAACAGAGTCAGAGCTCTGCTAGGAGGCAATTAGGGTTTGGAAAAAAAAACAGCAGTCGCTAGTTGCCGCACCGATCAGACCTCTCCTAGGTTGATCGTCCCCTCTGCATGGCGGCACCCCAGCTGCCCAAGGAGGTTGCCAACTCGACTGGGATAAGGGGAAATTTGGGGGTGGGATCTAAACCTTCCTTTGCGCAAATTATCGACAATATACTTGTTGAGGAGAATGATGATTCACCGGTTGAAGGAACAAGGTTTCGTAAGGAAGGTGAACCCACCATTGGGATCACTACTTCGGATGAATCTCGTGGTGAAACCTTTATGGAAAAACATGTTATTGTGCTTAATTTCTCTAGCTATCGATCTACGTTGGAAGATATTCGCGATTCCATCCATTGAATATGGGAAATCATGGACGATTTTTCGATGGGCTTACTAGCTCAACGACATGTCATAGTGAGACTTCAATCTGAAGCAGAAGCAAAGAAGGTGTTTTCTAGGAATTCTTTTCTGATACAAGGAGTTAGGTTTAAGGTGTTTCGTTGGCATTACAAATTTAGTTTGAAAGCGGATCCGATTACGGTTCCATTATGGGTTGAGTTGCCAAATCTGCCTTTGCACCTATTTCATCCCCCGCTTCTGAAAGCTATAGGAACTCCTTTGGAGACTACCTACGTATGAATGATTATACTAGGTGTTTAACAAGACCAGGATGTCTGTCGATGTGTGGAGATGAGTTTGGCGAAAAAACTTCCGACTAGAGTTTTGATTAATAGGGCGAACAATAAGGGTTTTTGGCAGAAAATTGAATACTCAGGGTTCAAATACTGCGAGCACTGTGTGATGATTGGCCATCAAGATTCTTATTGCACAAGGCTATTAGGCCGTAGCGTAAGCAAACCCGCAAAAAAGGAAAAAAAAAATTGAGCGAAAGATGGAGTCTAAACCTGTGAAGCAGGTATACGTCTCGATGGTAATAAAGATGAAGGACTTAAAGGAAGGGATTGGACTAAGCGGGGCAAAAAACAGTCAAGGGATAGAGATCTCAGATGGAGAGGAAGAAAATAAATCGGTAGGAGAGTAAACTCGAAATATTAAGCTGGCAAATAAATACGAGGCTTTAGTTGATGCCTCAACGGAGGAGGATACGGCTTCAGTGCATATTGAACAAGAACATCAAGTTATGAAGAGTGCTCCTAATGGTGGAACTGATAAGATTCATCCTGAGAATTATCAGGAAGGGCTCGTTGTGGCAGGGTATACGCTTAGCAATATCAAGAAAGCAGTCAAATTAGCCTTGGAAACAACAAAGGAGATGAAGACTATTTCTTCAAAGGAAATGGAGGCTGAGTCAATGAAAGAAACAATGAATGTTTCGAAAAAAAGAGACTAACTCGATTAATAAAACAGAGTCTGACTATGTTTTTAAAGCAGAGCTTGAGGACTCAGTTTCGCTGCCCACTAAGGTAGCACCTGCTGCGATTGTGACAAAGTCGGGTATGGGGTCTTTTTTAGAGAGGCATGAGATGACGAAAGATGAATCGAATGAGGTGATTTCTGCTAATCAAGTTTGTGAGGGAGGAAGTTCTAGCAAGGTTATACGTTCTTTGAAGCAGGTTGTTGGGACAGGAAATAAAGAAGTTGTTGAGGGTTGCCTAAACTCCGAGGAGGTGATAAACTTGCCGGAACAAAGTGCTATGGAAGGAGTGAAACAAGATGATAAGTCAGGCAAGGAGTTCGTGGTGGAAATGCCCTCTAAGCAGGGGTTAGCGTCAGGCTCGAGTTCAAGAAAAGTAGATAAGGAAGAAGGGAAGAGGGATATGACATTTTCGAATTTGGAGTAGGGAGGAAATTTGAATATGGGCGAGATTCTTGAGAAGACAATAAGTTTGATCAATGAAGGGCGCAGGCTAAAAAGGGGAAAAAAATAAACATAGATACTTGGGAGAGTGCTAGTGAAGATAGTGATGAGGCAGGTTCTGATTCAAAATTGAGGCCTCAAGTATTGTTAATTAGGGATGTGAAGATGGGAGCAAGCTCAGATGGTACTCGTAGTAGTAAAAGGAAATTGGCTGCTAAGAGTTTTCTAAACACCTGCACCAAAGACTTCAGGCTTAGTCCTCACAGATCCTCTAGAATTAAGAAGCACAATATTAAGTATAGAGATTGATCCATGGAAATTGCGGGGTTGGTCTAGTTGGCTATGCTGCTGTGTTTGAAGATGTCTTGTTATGAAGTTGTGTGATGGTGTTTTCTGTGAGGACGTGTTGGTGTTCAAAATACTAAACGAAGTTATGCTTTCATTAGCGACTTCTTGGTGAGTTCCTTTGAGTTTTCTTGTCATAGCTTTACTTTCTTGGTGAATTAGGGCTATTCTCGAGTTTTCTTGTTTTAGCTTTGTTTTCTTGGTGAATTAGAGCTATTTCTAGTTCTCTTTTGGTGAATTAGGCGTAGCCCCTAGGATATTTGTTATATTTGTTTATTTATTTTAATTAGGCATTTTTCAGTTTTTTCTTTTAATTCGGGTAAAGTCGTAATGTACCCCCGAAATAGATGTAAAATCTTTTGATTAAGTAATAAAAGGCTAACATCCCATATAGCTGCCCCTCCCTCTCGGAGGTTTCTTTTAAAAAAAAATGTAAATGCACACAAAGATTGTTGATTAAATTAGCCCATTTGTTGATTAAGTTGATGGTGTTTCCATTCCATGATATTAATTATCCATCTATATTTTGGTTTTTCAAACAGACTTTGAATGACATTATGGTTGGGACAATATTGTATGGAACTCGATTATACATGCAAAGTGTGAGCAAGGACTCCAACCTTGCCCATTCGACTGCATTAGTGTTGCTCAACACTAGAGCAATCAATGGGTATCACACAGTAGAGGAGATGGTGAAACCATATGTTTGTTGAGGTCCAACTCATTAGGGTGGATCCAACTTTGGTAAGTAATCAAACATAATTTCAAGTTTTGTTGAATAAGGAAAAAAAGTTTTCAATAAGAAACAAAAACATAAATGAGAATTATCAATTTTTGACTTCAAGGTTTGCTGCCCTTTTGACAGTACCTTCCATCAGAAAATTTGGTTTATGATGGAATACATTCAATCCTAATCAATGTTCAATCAATATCATTGACATATTTGTACATCAAAATATCTCCATTGATGTATTTGGTCGACGAAAAAAAAATAATTCACATGAGATAGACAAGGAGCTCGATGTTGAAGATGGTCTTCAACATCATGTATTTTGTGGGAAAGCTGTGAGAAAAGGCTTGTGAATTCCTGGAGGAGTTGAAGTCTTTCCTCACTAGTGTCAAAGGCCTTTTAGGTTTAACAACTCTGTTGAAAAACACTCCACACCTACTTCTTCACTCCATATTGTTAGTGCTTAGCTTGGCCGTTTGATTGTATGCTTTGATTTGAATGTTTGAGGTTAAAAACCTGCCAAGCTTATTTTATCTATTAATTTTTTTTACTAGGGTCCCATTCTAAGAATTTGCCTAAGGCCCAAAAAATCTCACGGCCGCAATGAGGGTGGTGATGTATTGGGTGGGGAGGATGACATTTTTTAATCAAGTCTTAAGGATGATTAAAGGATTAATTGGTGCTTATAAGAGAGTAAAGCTATGGTAGATGCATCAAGAAACCACTTATATAGCATATCACTTTGCAAGATTACTCTCCAACCTGAAGTCCGTTGAATTAGAACTAATTAGGTTATTTGTTGGGATTTTGAAGTAATTCTATGTTGTTGTTGATGATGATGTAACGAGTGAATATTTGAGTGATTGTAATCTTTATCATCTTTTATTATTATTATTATTATTATTATTATTATTATTATTATTATTATTATTATTATTATTATTATTATTATTATTATTATTATTATTATTATTATTAATTTATTATTATTATTATATTATTATTATTATTATTATTATTATTATTATTATTATTATTATTATAAAATTTGGGGATCCTCAAAACCCTTGCTCGCTTTCCGAAAAAAAAAGGCGTAAGACTGCAACATATACCGGTGAGTATTGATGGCTCAAACTACACAGAATACAACATATATTGGTGTGTACTATTGAGCACGACTACATTTAAATGCACACAATGATTGTTGTAGCAAAAAATCTAGAGAGCCAGGCCCCTACCGCCAGGACAGTGTCAGGGGATCTCTGTGCGTGTGATTGTGTTCGATTGGAGCATTATGCACATCTCTAAGATGATGAAAGGTATTGGGCCTGGCCTGCCTATGTAGACAAGTTGTTGTAGATAAAAATGTGGAAAAGAAGCTCACGGGAGTGGACTTTCTAGCTGGAGATGCTCAATCCCCCTACCCCTATTTTTTTTTTCTTTCAATAATTAATTTAGGGGTCATCAATTTGATTAAAGCCTTCATCTTTAGTTAGGTAGAGAAGATGCGTGTTTCACAATCTTAGGGGTTCGTGGCCTCTTATAGTCCCCTAATAGAGTTGAATTACCAAGGCTCCATGTGCCCCATTGTGTGGCATCCTTCATTATTGTCTTCTTCATCTCTATTAAGTAGTTGGTAGGTTTGCAAATTGGATATTATAGTTAACAGCCATGTTTTTCTCCAGTTTCAATTAGAGAACAAGAGCATTAGATTAAAAAAAAAGACAAAATAGATGTGGCTTCAATTCTTCCTGACTTTGATGGTTGATCGAAATGTCAACATTTCCATTCAATGAAGAAGTGTCTATCCCTGGATGAAAAATAAGATCAAAACTTGTATGGTTGCAGAGAGTTTTTAATCAATTTCATTCATTTATTGGAGTCACAGTTTGTAGATAAACATACTTGTCGTCATGGGCTCTTTTGCATGGCACATCACATGCACTTTGATCGTATAAAAGCATGCACCTAGATGAGAATAGAACAGAGAATTAATATAACAACAACGATATGGACTCTGAAAGAAAGGGAGCAATTGGAGGAAATGAAGAAGAAATATTTATGTTTGATCGGCCTGTGAGTCCTACTGGACAGTACTTCAGTAGTTCGGTGCTATCTGTTTGTATTCTAGGCATGCTTGAGTGTGAGGTTCCGATTGATGTATCCATTGCCATCACGTTGTTGAAGGACGTATTTCTTCCCATCAATCTGCGTTTTTCATCACTCATGGTATTTCATTACTATCTATATATATATATATATATATATATATATATATATATATATGTGCAGTGTAGTATTAGCTAGTTTTGAGATATATGATTCACTTAGCCTAAATTTTAAAGTAGATGACAGTTCAATATTAATAAGTACCTCACGATTGATAAACTTTTGAAATTAGTGATTGGATTGTAGCAAAAACATATTCATCAATCATTGAATGATAACTGTTGCACTGATATCGCCTTTGGGCTAGTTGGAATGCTAGCTCCTTGTTCAATATTAGATTTCATTTGACTGATGGAGATTATGGCATTCGAGCCTATTAGTTTTAATAAAAAAAAATACGGCTTATGAACGTTTCCAACATTTAAGATTTAATGAGAAAAGTCAGTATGTTCTATATATAGAATTAATATTTTCACAACCTAGTACCATATTGGGTTCAATAACTTGTAACAACATCTATCACTATGAACAATTGATTTTTTCAGGTTACAGATGAGCATGGAGTGAAACATTGGAAATCAGTCACAATTAAGCTTGAAGATCATGTCAAGGTTCCTATCTTCCCTGAAGGGTTGTCCCCTGAATCTTACGACCTTCACTTACAAGAATACATATCAAAGATAGCCATGGATCAACTTCCACAAACAAAGCCATTGTGGGAGCTACACATAATCAACTACCCTACCAGCAACGCAGTTGCAATGGGTATATTCAAGCTTCATCATGCACTTGGGGATGGATACTCTCTCATGGGAGCTATTCTCTCATGTGCACGGAGAGCTGACGATCCTTCACTTCCTTTAACGTTTCCATCACTTCGGTCAGTTCCTGAAAAAAAGAAGAATGTTTGCAAGAGTTTAGTTCATTATTTCTCAGTGATCTTGAATACTACAGTGGATTTTATAACTAGCTCTCTGACATCAACGGTGTTATCTGATGGTCGAACTCCTATAAGGTCAGGGACCGAAGGAGTGGAGTTTTTGCCCATAACCATTTCTACGACCACATTCTCTCTTGACCATATAAAGCAAATTAAAGTCAAGATTGGAGCGGTATGCACATTTCTTCTCCTGAATAAATTTTGCTTATTTATTACCAAATTGCATATGTACCACTTGGTCATGGGTTCGAACCCAGCTTGCGACATCTTTATCAGTTTATGGTGTGTTGACCAGTTCTGGTCTTTAATGGGTTCCGGGATCCTATAAAAACCCCGCTCGCCTTCCAAAAATAATAATAATAAAAAAATTGCATATGTAAATCTTGTGAACCTCATCTGAGTTAGGCCTAGACTAATTCAGTAAAATTTCCAGACGATGTTTTTGACATTGTAAGTTTTGATTTCTTAAACAGACTGTAAATGACATCATGGTTGGAACAGTATTTTATGGACTTAGATTGTATATGCAAAGTGTAAGCAAAGACTCAAAACATGCGCGTTCCTCTGCATTAGTTTTGCTCAGTACTAGAGCAATTGACGGCTATAAGACAGTAGACGAGATGCTGAAACCAAATATAAATTCTCCGTGGGGAAACCAATTTGCCTTCATGCATGTATCAATTCCAAAGTCCAAAGATGCTGAGATTGAAGATCCTCTAAAATTTATTTCTGGAGCGAGAAAGACGATCAACAAGAAGAAAAGATCATTCGGTATCTTTTTAACAGGGAAGTTACTCGAGGTGATGAGAAAATTACGAGGTGCTGAGGTTAGTAAATTCGTGATTCTTATACTATTTTATACTATATGAATAAGAAGAACAGACTCTTACCAAGTTACAAACCCCTTCTCAAGACACATGTATAAGAATCCTAGGTTCTGTTTGTTCGATTGAATGAAATGGACTGGAAAAAGAGATTGGCAAGAAAAGTATATGGGATGAGCGGATTTGGGTGAGGCAAGACAATCAAAAAAGTTTTGCAAACGCAGAACTGTGGTGCATATCTAGCTAAAACGCCTATTCAAATAGTAATATAGTACAAAACTGGTTATTTGCTTTTAAATTAGCTTGAGGTTGATCTCTACATTGGAGATCCTCTAAAAATAAATAAAACTCAAAAAGTGTATGGTTGAATCCAAATGTTTCAAATGCAACATTGCATATTATCAAATTACGTAAAAACCTTATGCTAATCAAGTATAATCACTTTGATCTTGCAGACTACATCCCGTTACATTCATCGGACATTGAAGAACACAAGCCTGGCAATCACAAATGTAATCGGTCCGATTGAGAAAATAGCAGTCGCAGATTATCCTTGCAATGGAATGTATTTTATGGTGGTGAATGGCCCTCAGGTAAAAACAGTACAACTTCTACATACCATTTCGCTCTCACTTTAGATCTCAGACTTTTTTTCGTAAAAATAAATGCAGATTCTTCTCATCTTTGATGTATGTATTTGTTTTCAATCCATGACATTTTTTTTTTGTGAAAATTGAATTAAATGCAGAGTCTGATGATAACCATGTTGAGTTATATGGGGAAGCTAAGATTGGCAGTAGGAGCAGAGAAGGACTACATTGATCAGAAATTGCTCATGTCCTGTTTTGACCAAGCCTTTCAAAACATTTTTCAAGCTGCTTTAACCAAAAAAACTACTTGAGTATTTATTTTTAACATATTATCTTAACTAAAGTGTTTAAAATACAAGGGGAATCGCGGTGGGAATTTATCTGCAAATGTTTTTTTTTTTCCTTTTCCGATGCATTTGAAGAGATATTAGGTGATGATCTAATCAGTATAAGAAACAATATTAACATGAAAATCAAGTTTACAAGAATGTATTAAGTTTTTTTTTTTTCATTTTGTTCAAGAAGTTGTAAAGGATCGCCTTCTTCATAGTAATGCATCTTGTATTTGAAATGTTCAATAAAACTTTGTTTCATTCTCCTTTTTCGATTTTCATGGTATTAATGTTGGACATATGGTTCATTGAGTCGAAACAAATAGTCCAAGATTTGTTAATACAAAATAAGATTTGACGAGGCCTTTTAAGATAAAACCATACACCCAACGATGCGTGATAGAGTCTGTTGGTGCCGCACGTGTCAAGTTCGTGACATGGGACATTCCTAGAGGCCTGACAATCATGGCGATCCGCATATTGTACAGTGGTTCTAGAATTTTGCAGTAACAGGTCCCCATTGACATTTAATCCTTGCAATGGATATTTATTCGATCCAACGAAATTTCAAAATCACAGTACCTTAATCAGAATCATTCGGTCCCAAAAATAAGACCCCATGCCCACTTCCATTTTGATTGAGCGGTCAATTTTCGTGTTTTTGTTGTACATTACCTTAAGTACAAATATTTAATGATGGACAAAGATAATTCATGCAATACGGAAGAAGAGAATTTAATTTTATGGTTGGAAACTTTTCATCAATTTGTTCGAAGTACCTCATCCTTCAATTCCAGTTGTAGATATAAAAGAACTTGTAAATAATGTGTTCATGACACACATCGAAATCTCCTCAACTCAAACACAGAAACAATGGAATCGCCATTGTGCAAAGGAAATGGAGTAGCCGGAGAAAATGAAGAAATATTCAATCAACCTTTAAGTCCTAATGCTCAAAACTACAGTAGTTCAGTAATGTCTCTTAGTATCCTGGGAGTTTTCGAGTATGCAGTTCCAATAGATGATGTATCACATGTCTTGATGTCGCTTAAGGATTTATTTCTTCCCATGAACCCACGTTTCTCCTCCATCATTGTACGTAAATCCCTTCGCCTATACAACTAAAATTTTTATCAGGATTCACAACTTGTAATAATTAACAATTTACTATTGAACAAATAATCTGTTCAGGTTACAGATGAACAAGGAGTGAAGCGTTGGAGGAAAGTTAAGGTTAACGTTGAAGATCACGTTAAGGTTCCCATCTTCCAGGACGATTTGTCCACTGAATCATATCACATTCACTTGCAGGACTACATGTCAAAGCTAGCCATGGAACGGCTTCCGCAAAATAGGCCATTATGGGAGGTCCACATATTCAATTATCCCACAAGTAGTACTGCAGTTTCGACGAATATATTCAAGTTTCATCATGCACTTGGGGACGGATACTCACTTGTGGGAGCTCTTCTTTCATCTACACGAAGAGCTGATGATCGTTCTCTCCCTCTGACATTTCCATCACTTCGATCTATCCGTCAGAAAAGGAACAACATGTTCAATAGTGTGCTTCATTATTCATCAGTCTTCTACAATACTACATTGGATTTCATCTCAAGCTTGCTGAAGTCTACTGTGGTGGCTGACGATATAACTCCCATCCGATCAGGAGCTGATGATCTAGAATTTGGACCTTATATGATTTCCACCACCACATTTACTATTGATCAAATCAAACAAATCAAAGCCAAGCTTGGAGGGGTATTTTTATGTTTTCAATAGATCATTGATATTACAGTCTACTCCCGTTGTCTATTTAATTATGAGTGTTGGCAACTTAATATGTATGTTCACTTATCGAGTTTTGTTTTTCTACACAGACATTGAACGATATTATGGTTGGAACAATATTTTATGGGATTCGATTGTACATGCAAAGTGTCAGCAAAGACTCCAGCCACGCGAGTTCAACAGCATTAGTGATTTTCAACACCAGAGTAATCAATGGTTATCATACAGTAGAGGAGATGGTGAAACCAGATGCACAGTCTCTGTGGGGAAACAAATTTACATTTTTTCTAGTATCAGTTCCTAAGTCCAAAGACGTAGAGACTGAAGATCCTCTCGAGTTTATTTCTAAGACAAGAAATGCTATGGATAGGAAAAAACGATCAATTGCTGTCCACCTCAATGCTAGAATGCTCGAGATGATAAGAAAATTAAGAGGTCCTGAGGTTAGTAATTTCTTTATTTGCTATTTGTAATTTCTAAACTTCAGGTTTTTAAAATCTTGCATTTTCTGTTGATACTCCAATGGAGAACTATTACTTACATCACCACTATTTTCCCCAACTTAAACACCTAAATGAATATTTGAGCCTCGACGTAGAGTATATTTATTAAAAAACATAAAAAGCCTTTAATTTTTTTCTCAAAATCATCCAACAGTAAACTTATGTATCTATATATTTACTTTAGTTTTATAATTTCAACTTCTTCGACAATTTTTGGAATGGCAGGACATGACATACAAAAATCTGATTACAATTTTCTTATATTACTTCCACAGGCAGCGTCTCGCTTTATTTATGGGATAGCGAGGAACACAAGCTTGATGATATCTAATGTGATGGGGCCAATCGAACAAATAGCCATGGCAGATTACCCATGCACGGGCATGTATTTTATGGCAATCAATTTACCACAGGTAAAAACATTCCTCACTGATAAACTTAGTTTTTAATCAAAATAGGAACTTAACTCCAAACTTTTTTTCATGAATACTACAGACTCTTGAGATTACAATGATGAGCTACATGGGAAACCTGAGGGTGGCTATTGGAGCAGAGAAGGACTATATGAATCAAGAACTACTTGTATCCTGCATCGAAAAGGCCTTTCAACTGATATTCCAAGCGGCTTTAACCAAGAAAATTTGAAGCGATAAGGTTCTACTGGGAAGGGCTTAAAATAACTTGTAATGAAGGAATATAATGTGTATTCATTTATTTTTCATGATTACAGTAATAATGTCTATTGATTCAACATCATTACATTCCAACATATTTGCACGACAACCACAACCAATAAAAGAAAAAACCGCAAGTAGTTTCATGATTACACTTTCATAATCATTAGATGAGGGATAATTTCAGTGGTAACTTCATCTGCCATCCACATTGTCTCCTTGTGCCGAATATGGTGGATAGGCAAAAACATTAACTGACATGATAAATCTTGAGCTCTGATTGCACCGTGGAGCTGCTTTGTGGATACTAACACCATTTTGTGGATAATGAAAGCGCCTTATGAATAGAGCCTTAGGAATGCCTTATGTTTTCACTGTCATACCATCTACCACCAATCTTATACTAATTTAGCGTAACATGGAACTTTTTTTCTTCCTATGGTTTAAAATTGGTCAGTCCCTGTGTTCACTCAATTGGACTGATCAACTTGGGTTGGCTTCCAGTCTCACTCCGGCTCCATGTTTGCTCCCACGTCACAAATATGTAATAACTATTTGGATTAGGTAATCCCAATTCGCTCGAGTTGCACCTCCTATTTCGTAATTTCATTATACATATTATATATAGGACTCAATGCATCAAGACAATTATGTATATGAATTAGTTAACAATAATATTCATTATGGGAGCAAAAAATAATCCTTAGCTCAATAGGAAAATAAAGCCCAAATATTTGAGATGTTCTCGAGAATGCCGAATATTACCCATGAAAGTTACAAGTAGAGAAAGTCCAAGTTTGGGCCCAATGCAACTCAGCAGAACATTTCTTTCTTAGCAGATGAGTAGTGTTTGACGTTGACCACCATGCTCAGCTGAGCACCCAAACTTGCAGAAGAGGTGACTCAAAACAGGAAGTTACAACCACCAACAGAAAGTTACACTACTTAAGAGAAGTTATAACTACCTAAGAGGAATTACAACCGCCTGCAAGCACATAACTCACTTATCTGCCACGTGTCTCACTCATCTGTTGGAGTTACAACCGCTTGCAAGCACATCACTCACTCATCTGCCACGCGTCTCACTAATCTGCTAGAGTTACAATCGCCTGCAAGCAGATAACTCACTTATCTGCCACATGTCTCACTCATCTGCTGGAGTTACAACCGCTTGCAAGCAGATCACTCACTCATCTGCCACGTGTCTCATTCATCTGCCTCTATAAATAGTCAAACACAAATCCATCTGGAGGTAACTATTTCTTGATTTCAGAATTTTCTCTTCAAATATAGAGATATAAACATTTTTCTGAAGACATTGTTCTAACTTTGGCATCGGAGTCCCCGTGGCAGGCACCACACCGGTGTCAAGAATTAACTTCTATCTTATGTAGATTACTCCGCGTGATCAGCACGTGATTCTATCTTATGCAGATTGCTCCGCGTGATCAGCACGTGATCTGGTGAAAATATGCATCCACAAATTGGTGCTTTCAATGAGAGCTTGAATCAAACTCATTGCATGCTCACTTCCATTTACAAAAAGAAACTTTCATTCATTCAGTTTCAATTTCATTCACAAACACTTTTATTTTCAATTCAATACAATGGTGGGAACTCGAAAACAAACTAGCAAAAATAATGTTACAAGGTATTCTGCTCGTACTAGGCTACCATCGTCATCACGGGTTCAGCCGTTACCGGTCGGACAGCCACTGATAGTGGGTCTGCCACCGCCTTATGACCATCAATTGCAACATTCTGCCACAAGCCAAATGGAGATGACACAACAAGAAAATCTTGCATGTCAGATCGTCAATCTGACCAAAATATTGGAAGAACAAACCCAAGTGGTAAAGCGATCAGTGAGCGAACAACCAAGGTAGACGACACATCGCCGTCTACCAGCAGATCATGCACATAGAAGTGGAAGTAGTCATCCATCAAAGGGAAACAATCCCTCTGAAAGCATTCATTCGAGATTAGGGTCACAAGTAAATGTGCACTCTAGGCTCATATCTCAAAGGGGAGTCTTCTCAAGGTGGGGCTCACAAGCAACTGTGCACTCAAGGCTAGGACCGCAGACTACACCCAATATAAGTGGTCGGCGCAGAAGACAGAATCCTGATGGATGCAAACAACGCAGGAGACCAGATCTAGATCACTACACTGATTTGTCACACGTCCCACATTCAGAGTCTCGTCAAATCAAGAGAAGCCTTCAGGTGAATCCTATTGAGACTCTACCTCACTCATAAGCAGGTAAGTCACAATCAAATTCAGAATATAAGGAGTCATCTACCGCAGATAATCAGAATCGAAATCACCATACGGCCGATCAATAGGATACACACAAGCCCTTGGGAGTAGATGATGTGGCACGAATGATCAAAGAGTAGTTGATGAATTTACAAGTTATGAGAAATCCAGATGATACTCTGCGCAGAGAAGTGGCCTTGGTAAATACTTCACCTTTTACAAATGACATTGAAAGGGATCCTCCACCAGCAAAGTTTACCATACCAACCTTTACTCATTTCAAAGAAGATTCTGATCCTAAGAGACACTTGAAGCATTTTCGAAGTCTCATGACTCTACACAAAAATGATGACCCACTTATGTGCAAAATATTTGCAATGACTTTACAAGGAGTGGCCCAAGATTGGTTTCACACTTTGACCCTCGGTCGATCAACAATTTTGGAGAGCTCTCCCTTAGTTTCACAAAAGAATATTCATCCTATCAAACCATAAAAAAACATGTTGACTACCTCTTCAACATAAAGAAAAAGTCAAATGAATCTTTTCGAGACTTCATCAAAAGATTTAAGGCAGAAAGGGCGATCGTAAATGGGTGTGATGACTAAATTGCATCATTAGCTTTCAAGAAGGGCATGCCCGCAGATCACATATTGTATGGCAAATTGACCATGAAACCGGGCAAAACTCTTACCGAAATCTTTGCCATGGCAGAACGCTATGCATTGTGGGATGATGAAAAAAATAGTGTTAAGGCATCAGATATACATGAGAAAAATAGTTAATCTGCACAAACAAATGTAGATCAGAAATAGGATAAAAAAAAGGGTGACAAACGTAGAACACACTTTCCATCAAGAGACTCTTCAGCTAATAGAACATACACAGAGTTCACCGTTTCGATCAATCAAACTCTCCAGCGTAGAAGAATATGATGATTGTGGCAACCGACCATTTCACAAAGTGGATTGAAGCTGAGGCATCCTAACTTTTTCATTTTTAACTTTTTAAAAGAAAAAAAAAATGCAATGTACATGTAAGAAAAACTTGATTGTATTTATCTGTTTATTGTATTTTATCTCTTCAACAAGAGACTCCTCATCCGGTATAACATACACAATGTTCTCCATTCCGGTCAATCAAATTCTCCGCTAGAAGAACCAACCTTGGCCGAAGAAACCGCTACCAATAAAGCAGATTTTGTAAAGAAAAGATCTGAACAAATATTTGCATATACCTCAGCAGAGGATACATTATTTTACTTCTCAACAGAGAATACATCTTTTTCAGTTGAAATAGGGAAATACGAGAATTTGTTCTACATGTCCTTCAGCAGAAGACATTCAGAAATACAAATATTTATGTACACCTCAGTAGAGGATGACACTCTCCGTGAGTGGGTAGTTCAATGCATAAAAGCATCTTACTCAAGAATACTTAAATCTGTTTAAGTTTAGTCAAGTGATCAGCAGACCACACAAGCAAAATGCCTCAGTAGAGGATGTCATTTTTCATAAGTGGGTAATTCAATGCATAAAAACATCTTACTCAAGACTACTTAAATCCGTTTAAGTTTAGTCAAGTGGTCAGCAGACCACACAAGCTAAATGCCTCAGTAGAGGATGTCACTCTCCATGAGTGGGTAATTCAATTAATCAATCACTGAGCGTATAAGCATCTTACTCAAGACTACTTAAATCTCTTTAAGTTTTGTCAAGTGATCAGCAGATCATACAATATTTCCATGTAATTTCCAAGATAAATAGATTTGAATCCATGATTAATTTCCTCAAGTTATGCTAGGGGTTGGCACGGGACGGGATAGACCCATCCCGTTCATACGGGATCGGGACGGGACAGGATGGGAAAAACCTCATCCCAACCTCGTCCCATCCCAAACGGGTTCAGGACGGGATCAGCGTGCTCTCATTGTTTTACAAATTACTGCTTACCCAAGACCCGCTTAGTTGAAAAGAATCAAAGGCAATTCGTAGAACTACACATAAATGATAGCCTTAGATTGAGTATGCAACATCATAATAAACTACTATAAATGATAGCTGAAATTCACCCTGTAATTAAAATTTCTGCAGAGTTTTGAATGACTAAGGACAGTATAATGGCAATGGTGGACCTGCTCTACTATTTCGAATAGTGAACAAAATGATAAGTAGATTTGGGGTGCTAAGAAGAATGTTTCATTATTGCTTTAAAAAAAACAGTCATTAAATTCATTGTCTTGACACGAAATAAAACTCTCCAATGTAGTTAGCAATCTCATTTTGAGTTTTAAAGAGTTTGCAATTAAATAATTAATTTAGAATTCTAGAAATAAACCAATATAAAGTAGTTGCAGATATAGACTAATATCAATTACACTGATTTCAACTAAATTCATTTTTCTTCAATTACACTAATATTGCAATTTTAAAATAAATAAATAAATAAAAAATATTAATAATAAATATTAGCTCAGGACGGGATTGGCGGGATTGAAAATCTTCATCTCATCCCATCCCATTCTAGATCGGGATGGGATCGGGATGGAATTATTCAATCCCATTAAGACCCGAAAAAATTGGGACGAGACGGAACGAAATGAAATTGCGGGATGGGATGCCCACCCCTAAGTTATGCTAAAATTTTGATTTAAGCATATTGGAAACTCATGAAAGAGGTCAATCAAACTTTTGTGCCCTTAATGCAAATATTTCTAAGTTAGTTTACCAACAAACATACACAAAGTTTGGGGATCATAAAAGCAAAGAAGACCACTACTTGACATGAAGTCACCATAAAAAGAAATTCAAAGTCTCACTAGTAGAGCAACAACTTTGGATCGATTTTTGAGTAGATCAGCAGACAAATTCAGGAGAGAACCTATACATCTACTTGGCAGTTTCAAATGCAGCAGTTAGCTCAGTTCTCATCAGTGAAGAGTTGGGGGGCACAACTTCCTCCCAGATGTTTGTTAAAAACTCATGAAATGAGCGATAGCGTTAAGCCAATACAACTTGATCTACTGGCCGAAGACAACTATAAAGGCTCAAGCTTTAGCAGAATTCATTCCCTCATCAACCGGGGAAACAAAGTCAGTCAGCAGATCAATGTCTCATCCTTCAACAAAATCTACCGGTCGAGGACAATTGTAAAGGCTTAAGTCTTCCTCAACTCGAGAAACAAAGTCAGTCAGCCGATGATAACTATAAAGGCTCAAGTCTTAGCAAATTTCATAGTAAAATTTGCTCCCACCTCAACCGGGGAAACAAAGTCAGTCAATAGATCAGTGTCACGTCCTTCAATAAATGAAGACTCCTCAACTCATGCTGAAACATGGGCAGGTCAGCCTAAAGATATGTGGCATTTATATAGGGTGTGCCATCAAATCACCAGGATGCCGGAGCAGAACTTGTTTTATTCACCTATGGATGATCATCTATTTGGATAAAGTCCAAGAACCTATGAAATGAATATGTATGACTCATCTGGTAGACCACCTCATCTGCACCAAAAACTTCAACATGTAGATCATTTTGTCTTCAACAAACTACATTTCAACAACAACAAAAGCCTCTACAAGCAGATCCTTTACTTGTATCAATAAAAACAAACAAGACAACCAAATTAGGAGCATTCTACTTCTATTTTTGGCGGGGCTCATCAGTACAATACACGGTCAACTCAAAAGCAAAGAAGATGAGGGGCATTTGTGGGAACCAAAAATAATCCTTAGCCCAAATATTTGAGATGTTCTCAAGAAGGCCGAATATTACCCATGAAAGTTACTAGTAGAGAAAGCCCAAGTTTGGGCCCAATGCAACTCAGCAGAACATTTCTTTCTCATCAGAGGAGTAGTGTTCGACGCTAACCACCATGCTCAGCTGAGCACTCAACCTCGTAGGAGAGGTGACTCAAAACAGGAAGTTGCAACCGCCAACAGGAAGTTACAACTACTTAAGAGAAGTTACAACTACCTAAGAGGAATTACAACCGCCTGCAAGCACATAACTCACTTATCTGCCACGTGTCTCACTCATCTGCTAGAGTTACAACCGCTTGCAAGCACATCACTCACTCATCTGCCACGCGTCTCACTAATCTGCTAGAGTTACAATCGCCTGCAAGCAGATAACTCACTTATCTGCCACATGTCTCACTCATCTGCTGGAGTTACAACCGCTTGCAAGCAGATCACTCACTCATCTGCCACATGTCTCATTCATCTGCCTCTATAAATAGTCAAACACAAATCCATCTGGAGGTAACTATTTCTTGATTTCAGAATTTTCTCTTCAAATATAGAGATATAAACATTTTTCTGAAGACATTGTTCTAACTTTGGCATCGGAGTCCCTGTGGCAAGCACCACACCGGTGTAAGAAATTAACTTCTATCTTATGCAGATTACTCCACATGATCAGCACGTGATTCTATCTTATGCAGATTGCTCCGCGTGATCAGCACGTGATCTAGTGGAAATTTGCATCCACATCCATTGTTTTCCATTGAGTTGAAATTGATCACACCGGAGTCTTTGCCCTTCCATCTATTGAGAACCAAACCTCCATATAAACTGAAGTACATCATTACATTGACATAACTAAGTAGTCCAACACTTTCTGTTGGTATTTTGTTCATTGTTGAGACCGAAGCTTTGATTGATGAATCACATGCCTTGACATTTCTCAAGGATGTATTTGTCCCCGTCAACCCGCATTTCTTCTTCTGTCATGGTAAATTAGTTTCTATTTTGGATAAACATGCTTAACTGGGGGAGTCCCAAGCATATTAGCTTCAATATCATTGTCCCATGTGAGACTACTAATTATTCGCTAAAAACTGAGCCACATCTCCAACAATTTCAATTATTAGGGCCTGAGTAGAAAATTTTAGCTTAAAATCTTTAAAAAATTTGTCAATGGGAAATGCAACAAATTGATCTGAAACTAAAACTATTACTGATCAATCTTCTTCTTTTTTTTCATTTTGTTAGAGAAATTGTAAAGGATCGCCTTCTTCATACTAATGCATCTTGTATTTGAAATGTTCAATAAAACTTTGTTTCATTCTCCTTTTTCGATTTTCATGGTATTAATGTTGGACATATGGTTCATTGAGTTGGAACAAATAGTCCAAGATTTGTAAATACAAAATAAGATTTGACGAGGCCTTTTAAGATAAAACCAAACACCCAAAGATGCGTAATAGAGCCTGTTGGTGCCGTATGTGTCAAGTTCGTGACATGGGACATTCCTAGAGGCCTGACAATCATGGCGATGCGCATATTGTACAGTGGTTCTAAAATTTTGCAGTACTAGGTCCTCATTGACATTTAATCCTTGCAATGGATATTTATTCGATTCCAACGAAATTTCAAAATCACAGTACCTTGATCAGAATCATTCGGTCCCAAAAATAAGACCCCATGCCCACTTCCATGAGTGATTCTAGATGTCTGAGGGAATTGGCTAGGGAGGGTGCCTCGCACTTGCCCGACCTTTGTTTCAAAAAAAAAAAAAAAAATGGGAAATCTTGCTTGTTTGAATTTCGTTGCTGAAATTTAAGAGGGAGGGACCAAAAAATAGAGAAAACCAGAAAGAAGGAAGACCTCTCCCCAAACCCATCTCCACAGAGAAGATGAAGCTCTTCCAGAAGATAGTACGGACGACATATGGGTTTTGTAAATTCATTAGTATTCTCTACAATCGCGGTGTTTCATTAAGGTGAAGAAATACGTCTGCCAATGTTGCTGACTGAGGATGAATGGGTGAAATCTTTCATTTCTAACTTGATTGCCCAGTTATCTGGTAGATGTTCATTCCTTCTTATTTTTCTTCAAATTTTTTGTTCATTAGGCCTTGAATTCTTACTATGTTTTCTATGTGATTTGATAGAGTGGCTTGGGGCTGGTAAGTTGCAAAGGATTGTGCTTGTGATTATGAGCAAGGCAACTTCTGAGGTTCTGGAGAGATGGAATTTCAGTATTGAGACTGACAACGAGAGAGCAGAGGTGGTGTTTGAAGAAATGTCCGTGAGAGAGTGAAGATAAGTAAATGGATTTTGAAGAAATGAGAGATGGTGGTGTAGGAAAGAGTGTGCAAAGGAGGAACGACATATGGCTTTTGTAAATTCATTAAGAACCAAACGAGCATTTTGGTTAGAAAAAGGGTATTCTTTTCTCATGAAATTTAAGTATTCCCCTTTTGTTTTCCTTTTCTATATTGTGAATTTGATGGTCTAATTTTAATTAATTCAGTGTGTCAAGGGAAAATAGTGATAAGGAAATCATGAGAGAAATTCAAGCAATTAGGAGGCAGATTGCATCCAGCATTACTTACTTGCCATGCCTTGATGAGCGATGTGAGTTACTAATTTCCTTTTTGTTTGTCCAAACCAGATTTTTCGATTGATACTTCGTAATGAGTTTATTGACATTTGTGGGTTTAGGTGTGTTTGATGTGCTAGCATATACTGATAAAGATGTGGCTGTTCCATTTACATGGATTGAGAGTGACCCCAAATTGATTGAGAATCTGCAGATGGTGAAACTACATTCTTTTGACACCAAGGTAAATATTGCATTCAAAAATATGCATCTTTTACTCCATGTGCTATTAAGAATTGATCTAAATATGAATGCATGGTCCAACCATCTAACATCAGTATGGATATTGGATAGTTTATTTAATTTACTTTCAACTTCTATTCAAGTTTTGAATGCCAAGTATGTATAAAGGAAGGAGCTATAATTACAATTATTTTGATGCTACAGACTGCATCTCGCTGTACCTATAGGGCTCTGAGAAAATTTGCTTTCAGATACAATCCTAATCAATGTTTAATCAAATCATTGACATATCTGTACATCAAAATATCTCCATTGCTGTATTTGGTTGACGAAATTTTTTTTAAAATAAAAATAAAAATCACATGAGATAGACAGGGAGCTCTAATTACAATTATTTTGATGTTACAGACTGCGTCTCGCTGTATCTATAGGGCTCTGAGAAAATTTGCTTTCAGATACAATCCTAATCAATGTTCAATCAATATCATTGACATATCTGTACATCAAAATATCTCCATTGCTGTATTTGGTCGACGAAAAAAAAAAATCACATGAGATAGACAGGGAGCATGATGTTGAAGATGGTCTTCAACATCATGTATTTTGTGGGAAAGCTGTGAGAAAAGGCTTGTGAATTCCGGGAGGAGTTGAAGTCTTTACTCACTAGTGTCAAAGGCCTTTTAGGCTTAACAACTCTGTCGAAAAACACTCCACACATCAACTTCTTCACTCCATATTGTTAGTGCTTAGCTTGGCCGTTTGATTGTATGCTTTGATTTGCTGTATTCTAAGAATTTGCCTAAGGCCCCAAAAGTCTCAGGGCCGCAATCAGGGTGATGTATTGGGTGGGGAGGATGACATTTTTTAATCAAGTCTTAATGATGATTAAAGGATTAATTGGTGCTTATAAGAGAGTAAAACTATGGTAGATGATATTCACATAATTATTACATAATATATCCCTTAATTTATATATGTTAGTGTTTCAATTATTATATTTTATAGTAATTATTTCGTTTTCATGTCTTTGTAGGAATTTGAGCGTGAACGATGAAATTGTATTAAGGCGACAATTTAAGGAATGACAATTGGTCGATTCTAGCGGTGGTACAAAGTAGAGGGTCACATATCTAAACCCTTAAACCCAAAACCAAGCCCATAACTTAAATCCAAAAACTTAACTCATAAACCCAAACCCAATGCCAAGGCCAATCATACCCAAAGAATATTCTCTCAATTATACCGTGATTCACTCCATGAATCATCCATTTATCTCATCTCTATTAATTGTGCTCATTCTCTATAAATACAAGAGAAAATGGTGAGAAAGGGGGAGGAGGAGAAAGGAATCAAGCATCAATAGCCAAAATCAAACCCTCTTCCTTCACAAAGTGATTTTCATCACACCCATCCCATCATTATCCATCTCTCACTCCCTCTCTGTCCAGATCACTCCGCCATCTCCGCCACCAGAGCCACCACCACCTCCGAACAGCATAATCGCCACCACCGCGAAATAGGGGCGTGACAACCCTGTTTCGTATCAAACCTTCATTCCGCCACCCAAGCACCACACAGACTGTCCCGCCGCCACCGTCCCTGTCCGACAACCAAGCACCGAGCATCACGAGCCACCATCATCATCGCAAAACAGAGCCACCATCATCACCGCGACTCTGTTCCGCCTCGCCACAGAGCCAGACAAACCCTGCTCCTCTCCTCTCTGTCCTCTCTTCGTCTCGGCCTCCTTACTGTCTCTCCGCCACCGTCCAACCACCATAAAGCGGCGCACAACCACCGTTGCGACAGGAACAGAAACAGGGCTCCGCCACTCCGCTCTCTGTTTTTTGTGTGTTTTCATTGCACCTCTCTTTCTATTCTTCCATCCCTCTCTCTCTTTTGCAGGTTCCGGAGCAGGTTGGAGGACGAGGAAGCTTGCGAGGAGCATAAACGCAGCACCGCGAGCGGCGCTACTTGCTGGAGACGAAGGCGCAGGGGCACTGTTCAAATGGCGGGAGACTGAGACAAATTCGGTTTTGGGTTATTCACACCGTCGGTTTCTCTTTGAGCAGCCACAGAGCTTTTGTAGAACATTTTCTCGGGATTTGTGCTCGGACCACCTGATGATCTGCTAAGTACCACCACATCGAGTTTGCGACAAACCAAAAGGGTTGCATAATGCATTTTAATTTATTTTACTGATTTAAATGCTTAATTGTTGATTACAATTTATTTCAGAAATTTGATAAATTGCTTTCACCTTTCATGTTCGAGAAATTAAACTTGATGTGTTTGGTAGTTAGAATTACCCTTTATCAATATTCAGAGCATGTGCTAAAAATATTAAACTTGAACTTTGATTAAGTGTGCCCTAAAAAGACACTTAATGCTTGGTAAGAGTTTATTTTCTTGAAATAAATTGTTCATGTTTGACAGAGATTGGAATTGAATTTTAATGATCACATCTTCGGTGTAAGCAAGGGATTCTCATCCCTAAAAGCTTCTCGTTTATAATTTCAGTAATTTAGATTTAAATATTTTTTCTAACTCATTGGTGAGTCCAAGCCCACAAAATCCATCATTTCCTTTTATTTTATTTTTCTTATTTTTAATTTATTTTTAGTTTAGTTTTAAACACAGTAACCCCATTTTCTCTAAATTAGTTTAGATAATTTCTAAAATTCAATTGCATCCACTTTTCTCGTGGGATCGACCCGTACTTGCCGTTGTCTACCAGTTAGACACCGTGCACTTGCGGTTATTACAAGTGGGATTTATTAGCTTATTAATTTAGGTTAATAAAGTCTCCATTAGTAGATGCACCAAGAAACCACTTATGTAGGAGACCATTTTACAAGATTACTCTCCAACCTGGAGACCATTGAATTAGAACTAATTAGGTTTTTCGTTGGGATTTTGAAGTAACTCTATGTTGTTGTTGATGATGATGTAACGAGTGAATATTTAAGTGATTGTAATCTTCATCATTTTATTATTATTATTATTATTATTATTATTATTATTATTATTATTATTATTATTATTATTATTATTATTATTATTATTATTATTATTATTATTATTATTAATATAAAATTTGGGGATCCTCAAAACCCCTGCTCGCTTTCCAAAAAAAAGGCGTAAGACTGTAACATATATCGGTGAGTATTGATGGCTCAAACTACAAAGAATACAACATATATTGGTGTGTACTATTGAGCACGACTACATGTAAATGCACACAAAGTAACTGCACTAGTGGTCAAAAGGCCCAAACAGAGTCAGAGCTCTGCTAGGAGGCGATTAGGGTTTGGAAAAAAAAAACAGCAGTCGCTGGTTGCCGCACCGATCAGACCTCTCCTAGGTTGATCGTCCCCTCTGCATGGCGGCACCGCAGCTGCCCAAGGAGGTTGCCAACTCGACTGGGATAAGGGGAAATCCGGGGGAGGGATCTAAACATTCCTTTGCGCAAATTATCGGCAATATACTTGTTGAGGAGAACGATGATTCACCGGTTGAAGGAACAAGGTTTCGTAAGGAAGGTGAACCCACCATTGGGATCACGGCTTCGGATGAATCTCGTGGTGAAACATTTATGGAAAAACATGTTATTGTGCTTAAGTTCTCTAGCTATCGATCTACGTTGGAAGATATTCGTGATTCCATCCATTGAACATGGGAAATCATGGACGATTTTTCGATGGCTTACTAGCTCAACGACATGTCATAGTGAGACTTCAATCTGAAGCAGAAGCAAAGAAAGTGTTTTCTAGGAATTCTTTTCTGATACAAGGAGTTAGGTTTAAGGCGTTTCGTTGGCATTACAAATTTAGTTTGAAAGCGGATCCGATTACGGTTCCATTATGGGTTGAATTGCCAAATCTGCCTTTGCACCTATTTCATCCCCCACTTCTGAAAGCTATAGGGAACTCCTTTGGAGACTACCTACGTATGAATGATTATACTAGGTGTTTAACAAGACCAGGCTATCTGTCTATGTGTGGAGATGAGTTTGGCAAAAAAACTTTCGACTAGAGTTTTGATCAATGGGGTGGCAGAAAATTGAATACTCAGGGTTCAAATACTATGAGCACTGTGTGATGATTGGCCATCAAGATTCTTATTGCAGAAGGCTATTAGGCCGTAGCGTAAGCAAACCCGCAAAAAAGGAAAAAAAAAAAAAAAAAAAAAAGTTGGGCGAAAGATGGAGTCCAAACCTGTGAAGCAGGTATACGTCTCGATGGTAAAAAAGATGAAGGAATTAAAGGAAGGGATTGGAACAAGCGGGGCAAAAAATAGTCAAGGGATAGAGATCCTAGATGGAGAGGAAGAAAATAAATCGGTAGGAGAGTAAACTCGAAATATTAAGCTGGCAAATAAATACGAGGCTTTAGTTGATGCCCCGATGGAGGAGGATACGACTTCAGTGCATATTGAACAAGAACATCAAGTTATGAAGAGTGCTCCTAATGGTGGAACTGATAAGATTCATCCTGAGAATTATCGGGAAGGGCTCGTTGCGGCAGGGTATATGCTTAACGATATCAAGAAAGCAGTCAAATTAGCCTTGGAAACAATAAAGGAGATGAAGACTATTTCTTCAAAGGAAATGGAGGCTGAGTCAATGAAAGAAACAATGAATGTTTCGAAAAAAAGAGACTAACTTGATTAATAAAACATAGTCTGACTATGTTTTTAAAGCAGAACTTGAGGACTCGGTTTCGCTGCCCACTAAGGTAGCACCTGCTGCGATTGTGACAAAGTCGGGTATGGGGTCTTTTTTAGAGAGGCATGAGATGACGAAAGATGAATCGAATGAGGTGATTTCTGCTAATCAAGTTTGTGAGGGAGGAAGTTCTAGCAAGGTTATACGTTCTTTGGCGCAGGTTGTTGGGACAAGAAATAAAGAAGTTGTTGAGGGTTGCCTAAACTCCGAGGACGTTATAAACTTGCCGGAACAAAGTGCTATGGAAGGAGTGAAACAAGATGATAAGTCAGGCAAGGAGTTCATGGTGGAAATGCCCTCTAAGCAGGGGTTAGTGCCAGGCTCGAGTTCAAGAAAAGTAGATAAGGAAGAAGGGAAGAGGGAGACGACATTTTCAATTTTGGAGTAGGGAGGAAATTTGAATATGGGCGAGATTCTTGAGAAGACAATAAGTTTGATCAATGAAGGGCACAAGCTAAAAAGGGAAAAAAATAAACATAGATACTTGGGAGAGTGCTAGTGAAGATAGTGATGAGGCAGGTTCTGATTCAAAATTGAGGCCTCAAGTATTGTTAATTAGGGATGTGAATATGGGAGCAAGCTCAGATGGTACTCGTAGTAGTAAAAGGAAATTGGCTGCTAAGAGTTTTCTAAACACATGCGCCAAAGACTTCAGGCTTAGTCCTCACAGATCCTCTAGAATTAAGAAGCACAATATTAAGTATAGAGATTGATCCATGGAAATTGCAGGTTGGTCTAGTTGGCTATGCTACTGTGTTTGAAGATTTCTTGTTATGAAGTTGTGTGATGGTGCTTTCTGTGAGGACGTGTTGGTGTTCACGATACTAAATGAAGCTCTACTCTCATTAGCGACTTCTTGGTGAGTTCTCTTGAGTTTTCTTATCATAGCTTTGCTTTCTTGGTGAGTTAGGGCTATTCTCGAGTTTTCTTGTTTTAGCTTTGTTTTCTTTGTGAATTAGAGCTATTTCTAGTTCTCTTTGGGTGAATTAGGCGTAGCCCCTAGGATATTGGTTTTATTTTTTTATTTATTTTATTTAGGCATTTTCCAGTTTTTTCTTTTAATTCGGGTAAAGTTGTAACGTATCCTCGAAATAGATGTAAAACTTTTGATTAAGTAATAAAAGGCTAACATCCCATATAGCTGCCCCTCCCTCCCGGGGGTTTCTTTAAAAAAAAATGTAAATGCACACAAAGATTGTTGTTGATTAAATTAGCCCATTTGTGATTAAGTTAATGGTGTTTCCATTCCATGATATTAATTATCTATCAGACTCTGAATGACATTATGGTTGGGACAATATTGTATGGAACTCGATTGTACATGCAAAGTGTGAGCAAGGACTCCAACCTTGCCCATTCGACTGCATTAGTGGTTCTCAACACTAGAGCAATTAATGGGTATCACACAGTAGAGGAGATGGTGAAACCCTATGTTTGTTGAGGTCCAGCCCATTAGGGTGGATCCAACTTTGGTAAGTAATCAAACATAATTTCAAGTTTGGTTGAATAAGGAAAAAAAGTTTTCAATAAGAAACAAAAACATAAATGAGAATTATCAATTTTTTACTTCATGGTTTGCTGCCCTTTTGACAGTACCTTCCATCAGAAAATTTGGTTTCAAATGGAATACATACAATCCTAATCAATGTTCAATCAATATCATTGACATATCTGTACATCAAAATATCTCCATTGATGTATTTGGAGTCTAAACTAGAGCAAGCAGTTGAAGAACAAACACTACACCAAATTGGCATATTTGTAACAACTTAAAAATAGTAACACTTATGAGCTATTACAATCCACCAAACACTTTCAAGTCAAAACTAAATTTAGTCAACAAGATGAAAAATAGCTACACAAAAAAAATGATACAATAAATTAGATCACCATGAATAGCATCACTTGTAAGCCCATACTATTTGTGGTGATACAATTATTGAATCACTTTGTTTGTTAAAATGTGTAAAATTGCTTTGTGGATTGTTATAGCTCAAAAGTGTTACTATTTTTTGGATTGTTACAAAAATGCCAATTTGGTGTAGTGAAATATGGTGCGATCAGAGCCTGTGAGCCCTACAGTTCAATATTTTAGTAGTACAACATTGTCTATTAGTGTTCTTAGCATGTTTGAGAATAAGGTTCCAATTGATACATCCATTGCCCTGACATTGTTTCAGAATGTATATGTTCCCCTCAACGAACACTTCTCTTCGATCATGGTAGTTCATGATAATATGTATGTTGTGAACATTTTCCATCAATGATAAAACTGATCATATTCAAGTTTTGCATTATATGTTTCTCTTCCTAGAATTATTATCTGTCAGTATGAACGTAAGTCAATGCTAACAAACTAGTTGGTAAGACATTCGGTGGATGGTACCACAAGTCCAGTGTTTGAAACACGCATTGACATATTCAGGGATTTTAAAGAACCTTCTTTGCCATAAAAAAATTATTACATAGGAGCTTTAGAAAATCTAACAATTTATCAAGTTGAACTATTGAATGGTTCAGGTTAAAGATGAGCAAGGAGTGAAACATTGGAAAACCAGTTCAAGTTAAGTATGAAGATCATCTCAAGGTTCCTATCTTCTCCGATAGATTGTCACCTGAATCGTCACTTGAATCATTATGATGTTCCTATCTTCTCCGATGGATTGTCGTCTGAATCTTATGATGTTCATTTACACTAGTACATAAATTTTATGACTATAAATGAATTCATTGTCAATGTCAGTTCAGTACTTGGTTACAATATGTAGAAATTTCAGCCACAATAAATATTGCTCAGTGTACAAACTGCACTACTTAACACTTCAGATTTGTGTTTTAATACTGGTAAAACTTTGAATTTTCATTTTTTTCCAACAAAACATACATATTAACCATAAAAGTTGATGTGGTACTTTATTTTATTACATAGGAGATAATAGACGTTCTTTACACTAGCGATCATGTTGTCAATCAAAATTGTGAAAGAGTGCATGCATAAGTGATCTAGGATGTACATTGCTTAAATGCATTCTCCTTATGTTCCTCCATATTTAGGTAGATCGATAATATGTAAAATCTAAATCTTGTCGAGGCCATGGTCTATTTTAGTGCTACTGATGCAGGAGGGTTTGTAGGATTCCTAATTTAGGTTTTTAGAGCTTCTAATTTGCTCTCAAAGTTATTTACTAAATAACTTATTTGTAGTCTTTCAATTTAATTATGAGTCTTTTTAGTTTCATTTTAGGATTAGGCTTTACTTTTTTATTTTAGGAATAGACAGTTTATTATTTTAGTATTTGATTATAATTTTTCTTATAGGAATAGACTGCTTATTATTCAAGTTATTTGAGCACTATAAATAGAGTTCTTCCTCAATATTGTAGAGACCTTTGATTTTGAATAATTTAATTGAACATTAGAGTTATTTCTCTGTGTTTTTGGGCGAATCTTTTGTACAATTCATTGTGAATTGTCTGTTGAACTAGACTGCAGGATAATCGCAATTCTGCCCAGCATCAGTTGGTATCAGAGCTTCAGCATCTTCTTGGGGTGAGATTTCATCAATTTCTATGGCTGGTGGTCGTAGTCGTAGTTGTTGCGGGCAGGTTCTGAACGAGGAAGCCCAAAACCATGATCGTAACGTTCAGGATTTGATGATTAAGGATTTACAGAGGCAAGTTGCAGAATTAACTCGGCGTTTAACGGCGCAGGATTTCAGTGATCGTGAGATGGAAAATCACGATTCTGATTCCAGTTTCAAAAATCCGTATCACAATCGTGCTCGATTCTGAGAGCACCGTGGTCGGGAGGATCGTCATGAAAATCTCAGTTTCAAAGTGGATCTATTCGAGTTTTCTTGTACGTTATAAGCCGAAGGATTCGTGGATTAGTTGAATGAAGTAAAGCGTATTTTTGAGTATAAGGAAGTTCCAGATCATGTCAAAGTGAAATTGGTCGCCATCAAACTCAAAGGCAGAGCATCTGCATGGTGGGAGCAGTTGAGGCGATCACGCGACAGGCAGGGCAAGACCAAGATCACTGATTGGGAAAAGATGAAGAAGAAGATGAATGGTCACCTCCTTCCTTTCGGCTACACTCAAACTTTGTTTCAGCGACTTCATTCGTTGAGGCAAGGCACGAGATCGGTTGATGATTACACGAAGGAGTTTTATCAATTGATAGCCCGTAATGACTTATCTGAAACGGAATAGCAGATGGTGGCACGGTATATGGGGGATTACGACAGCCCCTATAGGATGTCCTCAGCCTTCACTCACTGTGGATCGTTTCTGAAGCCTACCAGCGTGCACTTGCTGTGGAAAAACAGAAGAACGGGAGGCGGCCTATGATCAGAAGTGATCAAAGCAGTTGGCCAGTTCGCCCTCAAGAATCTCGTCCTACCCAACAACCACCGTAGAGTAATCCTACTATTAGATGTTTCAGATGTGGTGAACATGGACATAGAGCGACTGAGTGCAGGAAGCCTGCTATTCAGAAGGGCAACAATCTTCTGATTGAGAAAAACGTGGTAGATGAAACTGAGGAGCTTGGAGAGCCTATGTATGACGATGATGAAGATGAAGATGTGCTGTATGGAGATGGCCATGAGACTCTAATCATTCGTAAGAGTCTATTGACTCCCAAGGGTGATTCAGAGGACGATTGGTTGAGAACCAATATTTTTCACACGACCTGCACAGTTGCAGATAAAATCAGAAAGATGATCATTGACAGTGGCAGTTGTGAAAACGTAGTATCTGAAGAGGTTGTCCAGAAATTGCAGTTGAAGACAGATCGTTATCCCAAGCCGTACAAATTATCGTGGCTGAATAAAGGCAGTAAGGTAACAGTAGATATGTGATGCCTAGTGTCTTTTTCGATGCAGGAAATATTTTGATAATGTTTGGTGTCATGTTGTGTCTATGGATGTTTGTCATGTATTGTTAGGCGGGCCTTGGCAGTATGATCGCAGTGTTATTCATGATGGGCGGAAAAATACATATTCCCTTAGCATCAAAAGAAAGAAGATTGTTTTGGCACCTCATCGGGAAAGGACCATTCCTAGCCCAGTAGCCAGTATACTAACCTGCTTTCTATGTCCAATTTTTTGGGTGAGATTGAGCCTGGAGATGTGGTCTATGCTCTACTACCTTGTGGGAATAGTGTTGTAGAGGTGTAAAAACTGCTAGTAGAGTTTTCTGACCTGATACCAGAGGATCTTATTCCTGGGCTGCCGCTAGAGGATTCCGATGAAGTTGTTGTGAACTCGAGGACGAGTTCTTTCCAACCCGAGGCGACTAATGCAGGAGAGTTTCTAGGGTTCCTAATTTGCTCTCAAAGTTATTTACTAAATAACTTATTTGTAGTCTTTCAATTTAATTATGAGTCTTTTTAGTTTCCTTTTAGGATTAGGCTTGACCTTTTCTTTTAAGAATAGACTGCTTATTATTTTAGTATTTGATTATAATTTTTCTTTTAGGAATAAGCTGTTTATTATTCAAGTTATTTGAGCACTGTAAATATAGCTCTTCCTCAATAATGTAGAGACATTTGATTTTTGGGCGAATCTCTTATGAATTGTCTGTTAAACTAGCCTGTAGAATAATCGCTATTTTGCCCATCGTCATCTACATAACGCATTTCATGTTCCCATTGGTTGATTTATATTGCTTCTGGGTTGCAATTGATTTCTTGTTTGATATTCACGCAAATTTTATTAAGCTTCAATTGTACAACAAAACTGAAAAAATTTAGGTGAAAATATTAGTATGATTTTGATGAATGATATTGAAAGGACATAGCTTTTTAATAAGAAATTTAATGCAAACCACAGGTGCATGTGCACTACCTACTTATAGCGAAGCCAACTCCAACTGCATGGGAGGATTAGAATTTAAAGCTTATGGTTGCCTAAAGAGTTTCAAGTAATTCACTACTTCAATCACACCCATATATACAAACATATATTGGTAATATAAATATTATCTATACTTGATCATATTACACACCTGAAAGTAGATCAACAATGGGGTCTGAAAGAAATGGGGAGGTTGATGAAGAAGAAGTGTTGTGTGACAGGCCAGCGAGCCCTACGGCTCAATACTTCAACAGTTCGGTGCTTTCGATATGTATTTTTGCCGTGGTCGAGTGTGAGCTTCCAGTGGATAAAGCCATTGCCATTAACATGCTCAAGAATATGTTTCTCCCCATCAACTATCGGTTCTCGTCTATCATGGTAATTTTCTTGATATTTCTTGGTAATGTGTGTCATAATGAACCTTACATTTTGGTTTCGGAAGCAGTAGGATCAAGAGAGAGTAAATTTTTTTTGAAAAGTTTTATTTTTCAGGCTTTTGGTTGTAAAATTGAAGCCAAAATTTCTACATAGCATGCCTTTTCTCCTCATTATTCCAATTTCATTAGTGCAAAAATTTTCAGAGATTTTCAATTTTGATTTTTTTATTGTCTTTTTGTTTCTTAAGAAAGAAATAAAATTTTGTTTAACTGCATTTGATTTTTTAAAGCGCATATGATCAAGTGAGGATAGGGAATCAGGTTTTGGAACCAAGATGATGTGTCATTTTTTACAACCTCGAGATATATATAAACACTTTAGGGATTGTTCTCATTTTTTCTAGATCATGTCAAGTCATCCAGATTGAAAAACCTGATTTCCTAGTATTTTCAAATTTCAAATTTCAAATTATATTAGACAGGGCGAAAAAAGTAGAAAAATTCACTGATGCAGTGAACAATTGATTTTGGTTCAGGTTGCAGATGAACAAGGAGAGAAACAATGGAGAGCAGTTAAAGTGAATGTCGAAGATCATGTCAAAGTTCCAATCTTCCCGGACGGGTTGATGACTGAATCTTATGACAATCACTTACAAGAATACATGGCGAAGATAGCTGTGGATCAGCTTCCGAAAACTAGGCCATTGTGGGAGCTTCACATTTTCAATTACCCAACAAGTAATGCAGTTGCGACGGTGATACTCAAGCTTCATCATGCACTAGGGGATGGATACTCCCTCATGGGCGCTCTTCTTTCGTGTTCACAGAGAGTAGATGATCCTTCGCTTCCTTTAACATTTCCATCGCTACGGTCTGACCATAACAAGAAGAAGAGCATGTACAAAAATGTAGTTCATGCGACGTCAGTGTTGTTCAACACTACATTGGATTCCATCTCAAATTTTTTCAAGTCTACTGTGGTGGCCGATGATCCAACTCCAGTCAGGTCAAGGATTGATGGCATGGAGTCTCGTCCCCTTAACATTACAAGTACCACATTTTCTCTTGACCATATCAAGCAAATTAAGACCAAACTTGGAGGGGTATGTTTTTTTTTACTCATCAAACTAGCTTGTTCATTAGATGTAACATCGCAGTTTACTTTGAAACATGGGTTCAATTATAGTCCAATGCAATCACTAAGTTCATTGTAAGTTTTGATGATCAAACAGAGCCAGACCGTGAATGACATTGTGGTCGGAATAATATTTTACGGGCTTCGATTATACATGCAAAGTGTAAGCAAGGACTCCAATCATAGACGTTCAACTGCATTAGTGTTGTTAAACACTAGAGGAATGAATGGTTATCGTACAGTAGATGAGATGGTGAAACCAAATGCAGAGTCTGCATGGGGGAACCAATTTGGTTTCATGCATGTACCGATACCTATGTCCAAAGATGTAGAGACCGAAGATCCTCTCAAATTTATTTCCAAGGCGAGAGAGATGATCCAAAGGACCAAAAATTCACTAGCTGTCTATTTCACTGGTCTATTACTTGATAGTATGAGAAAATTACGAGGTCCTGAGGTATTTACTTCAATATTGTTAATTTGCAATTTCTACTTTCTTCTTGGTTGTGGTTTTATTTTCTCAAACCATAGACTGTTTGAGCTCGGCTTGCTCAAGCTAAACCCTGAACAGTTTCTATGGCATAGTTACGTATATCAGTGAATTAGCTTAATTATAACAATGCTTTGATTCCACAGACTGCATCCCGATACATTTACAGGACATTGAGGAACTCAAGCATAGCGATAACAAATGTGATTGGGCCTGTTGAACAAATAGCTCTTGCAAATTATAAATGCAATGGATTGTACTTTATGGTGGTCAATAGCCCTCAGGTAAACATCATCGTCTTTCATGGTTTTTGTTTTTATGATTGATCCCAGTAAGTCCTCCACAAAGACGCTTAGCAAGTCCAATCCCAATACAAGCATTCGAGGGGTCAAAACACCTGCCCAAACTTCAGCCTGATAAAGGCTACTATATGATGCTACCCTGTTTCAAACTATTTAAGGCTGTGGGCTAAATTTTTTGGCAGTGGTCGCGTTAGTTGCTCCTCTATAAAGAATGAAAGAAATGCTAATCGAAAACTCTACACAATGTCTTCCAAGATGATATTAATTAGTGTCCTACATGACCACCAATACTGTCAAGTATTGCAAACCTTACTCTAGAACAACACTTTAAGACATTGTTCTGATATCGCTGTGCTGGTTAAGGCAAGGTCGCAATAAGAGTGAAGGGTCTCCAGGTGTTTACTAGATGCCTGAAGTCTTATCAGCTAAGCTAACACCCATTGACATAGCATAAAAATGTATTATAACGTCTGTCATTATTTAATACATTGTGCGTGGAAATGCAGAGTCTGGTCATAACAATTATGAGCTACATGGGAAAGCTGAGAGTGGCAATTGGAGCAGAGAAGGACTACATAAATCCCCAGCAACTAATTTCTTGCTTTGACAATGCCTTCCAGAAGATTTTCCAGGCAGCTTTGGCTATAAAATCTTGAATCCATGAAGGGATTCCATTTGAGTCTTTATCTTGTATGATTTAAACCATTTTCCTTGCAAAGGGGATTCAATGTTGGAGGTTTCAGACCTGCCCTTCCATCGATTACATCTATTCAAACAACTCTGTGTTCAATTTTATTGTATACTAGCATCTGAAGTATCAAATTGATCAGTTGCAGTTTTATATTTGTTGAAAAAAAAATTTCTGTTTACATTTCCGTGCATTTTACTGTGAAGCGTTTAGAAGATAATTTGAAGGCGCTCTTTAATGATTTCCATTCATATAATTAACACTGGTATTGTAAATTAACCCTATAATTAACATTGGTATTTGTTTGAGGGTATCGTAAATTAACCCTATAATTAACACTGGTATCGCTAATGGTGTTATGGCCTAGTGGTTAGGGCTGTGTGGGTTTGTCCCCCATGTCCTAGCTTCGAATCCCTCCTGCGGCATGGTTTCTAATGCGTGGTATCTTATTTTATCTGCCAATTGAAAAGTATGGGTTTCACAGTTTCAGTCGATGATCACCATCAAAATACAAAACAACTTCGAAATCCATGGTTTCAAATGTTGCTTTGACAATCAAAACATATAGTTCAGAGAAAGAGAGAGCAGGCAACAAAAGGAAGAAGAAAAATTATGAGGAGAACAGAGAGCGGGAATCACAACCCAACCACATACCTTAGATTTTCATAAGCCTTAGAGGTAAGGAATTCCAGAATCATGGCCCCTGCTTCCCTCCATATTGTGTTTTTGCAATTTAATTAAATATAATCTATGAGGAAAAATGCAGTGATGAGAACTAACAAATTAAAAAGTATAATCAACATACATGTCAAATACCACTTGTAGGAAAAAGTATATATATTGTACTCGTAATGGTTACAAACAGTTTTCAGATCCATTCATATAGCAACAAAAATGGAATATATATATTTTAAATTAAAAATCTCCGCTATGGAGAGGCAGCTATGGGATGTCAGACCTTAATTACTTGTCCCAAAACGGAATATAATAACAAAGTGGGAATGAAAAACAGAAACTAGACAAATAAAATCTAGAGTGACCAAACCCTAGATCAAAGCCTGTACTTACTGTTACATTTCTTCATTCTAGATGATCTTCGAGGAAAAACTTTGAAGTCTTTGAAGCAGTCGCGATCCAGCGTATTTTCTATTGTCATATTCCTCTTATTGAATCTTTTCATTAATCGTTTGTGGTCTTTCTTTAGACCTGACACTATTCTTGACCTGATGGTGTTTTCATCCAATTCTTTTTCATCCGAATTGTAGGTATCAAATTCCTGTTTGTTTTCACTGTTAGCCTGACGAATAACCAAAACCCCTGAACGACCACTTCCAAAGGTCTCCACTAATGGAACCAGAGTCACCGAAATGGCTTGCTTCGACTGAGACTGAACATTAGGCGCCGAGTTCGCAATAGATGGACTGAACTTCGAATCCTCTTTGTCTAAGAACTCACCCATATTCGCATCCTTATCAATCTCGGGGCCCTTCTTGAACAGATCAACCACTTCAGAATGGCCAAAATTGGCTGCTTCAGTCACTACCACGTCCACCAACGTGTCGCATCCTTGTTCTTTTTCGCTACGATGTGAATCCCCTGCTTTGTGTTCCTGCAACCTGCTATTACCAGCATTGAGACCACCCTTGATAGCCCGATTTCTTTCCCCCTTGGTAACCCGACAGCGTACCCTAACTTGAGCATCGCTGTTAGGATTGCCATGAGCAACACTTTGAGCCCCATTGGGAGCACCTTGACAATCACGATTGGCAGCACCTTGAGCAACACCTTGAGATCCTATGGGAGCATCTTTCAACTCCCTGTGATCAGCACCCTGAACACCCATGCGAGCAACATTCTGGGCGGCATTATGAGTACCATGGCCATCCCTAATTTCAGCACCTAGCACACCACCTTGAGCTCCAATATGAGCATCTTGAAGTTCCCTGTGAGCAGCACCATGAACACCAGTGTGAGCAGCATTATGAACCGCAGTATGAGCACCATAACCTTCACTGTTCTCAGCACCTTGAACCCCACCTTGGACACCCCCTTGAAAACCATATTGAACACCACCTAGAACACCATCTTGAACTCCAGTATGAGTATCTTGAACCTCCCTTTGAGCAGCACCATGAACACCAATGTGAGCATCACCTTGATCATCAACGAGAGCATCACCTTTAGCACCAATATGAGCATCACCTTGAAAAGGAAAGGGAGCAACAAGGGAAGAAATATGTGATCAACCTTTAAGTCCTGCAGCTCAATACTTCAGTAGTTCACTAGTATCTCTTAGTATTCTGTCAGTTGTCAAAACTGAGGTTCTCTTAGATGTATCACATGTCTTGCCGTAGCGTAGGGATTTATTTCTCCCGAGACTAACCCGCATTTCTCCTCCATCATGGTAAACTAGTTTCTAAGCCTTCCTGTTTACCACATTCTTCTCGTAAAGCAGATTACATAATTTCATTTTTTATTTATTTATACAGATTAGGCACATAGGCTGTCATCACCCATCACGAAAATCAAACAGGAGCCATTGTTAGTTCAAGAAAAACCTTATAATACAGTTAACAGTTGGACAAAAGCAACCATTAATTAAGGGTCTCAGGGTTGTCTCTCAGAAGCTTATAGCATTCACTTGCAGCATTATATGTCAAAGATATCCATAGAGCAACTTCCAAAAACTAAACCACTGTGGGAGCTCCACATATTCAACTATGCAGTAATGCAGTTTCGGCGAGTATATTCAAGCTTCATCATGCACTTGATGATGGATACTCACTCATGAGAGCTATTCTTTCATGTGACCGAAGAGCTGATGATCCTTCACTCCTTTTGATGTGGTACGTGTAGGTTGAAGAAGACGATATAAATATCGTTGGGGATGCGAAGAGACGAAGGAGATGCGATAAGAAGAAAATTGTAATAATAACAAGGGGTTTGAGGGATAAAATTGTTTATTTGATTGTTTGATAAAAGATGTTCCTTACATGTTGATATCCCTCTCTATTTATACTACTCAAAGCTAAATAACCGACTTTGACAAGGAGTCAGAAAAGAAAAAAAAATTAGAAATCCTACGTACGGTCAAAGACCAAAAAGAAAATCATACGTTTGATAAAATAGGAGTTCCTATTTTGTCGAACTTCCTAAAACTGTTGAGTTGATAAAATAGGAGTTCCTATTTTGTCGAACTTCCTAAAACTGTAGAGTTGATAAAATAGGAGTTCCTATTTTGTCGAACTTCCTAAAACTGTTGATGTGATAAAATAGGAGTTCCTATTTTGTTGAACTTCCTATTTTGCCATACTTCATAAAACTGGATTTCCTAAAACTGTTGATGTCCTGCATCAGGCTCCCCTTCTTTAGAAAAACTCGTCCTCGAGTTGTCATCACCTACCATGGCCTCAGTATCGTCATGAAACGTAAAAATTTCTTGAACATTGAAAATGTTGGAGATATGCCATTCAGCAGGAAGATTAATGACATATGCAGTGTCATTTATTTTCTTCAAAATCTGGAAAGGGCCATATTTCTTCATCTTTGTCTTGTTGTAAGTGCCCACGAGAAATTGTTCTTTGCGAAGAGGAATCATGACTAACTCTCCTTCTTTGAATTCTTGAAAACGCCTATGTTTATCGGCATCTTCTTTGTACCTGGCATTAGACTCTGCAAGCTTTGATTTTACCTCATGATGGATTTGAGAAGCTTTATCCACCATATTGTCTGCCTTGGCATGAGAATCCCGAAGCTTTGGAAGTACTATGAGATCAAGAACATGATGGGGCACCTTAGAATAGACAATTTCAAAAGGCGTTTTACCAGTAGAGCGATTCACTGAAGTGTTGAAAGCAAATTCCACATGTGGAAGAAGAATATCCCATTGTTTGTCTTTGTCGCCGATCTTTGCTCTAATCAAATTTCCTAAAAAACGATTCACAACCTCTGTTTGTCCATCGGTTTGAGGATGACAAGTAGTGCTAAACGGTAATGTAGTCCCCAAACGCATCCAAAGCGATTTCCAAAAGTAACTCAAAAATTTTGTATCTCTGTCAGAAGTTATTGACTTGGGAACACCATGTAAACGAACCACTTCATTGAAAAACAAGTATGCGAAATTGGAAGCATCTATGGTCTTTTTACAAGCCACAAAATGTGCCATCTTGGAATAACGATCAACCACAACCATAATTGAATCATTACTTCTCTGAGTACGAGGTAAGCCTAACACAAAATCCATGCTAACATCAACCCAAGGTGCATCTGGAACTGGTAGTGGAGTATAGAGACCGGTATTCTGAATAGGTCCTTTAGATCTTTGGAAAACCATACACCTTTGGACAAACCTTTGAACATCACGCTTCAAAGAAGGCCAAAAATATCTTTCTTCCATAAGAGCAATTGTTTTATCACGGCCAAAGTGTCCTCCAAGGCCTCCCCCATGTAATTCACGAATAAGATGTAGACGGAAAGAACCGTGGGGAATGCAAAGACGATTACCTTTGAAAAGAAAACCATCTTGAATTAAGAAATCATCTGTACCATGCGAAAGAGAACGACATTTTTCCCACATAGTCTTGAAATCGTCATCTAAGGCCAAACTCTCATTTTCACCATAAAGATTCTTCAGATAATCAAAGGCCAAACTCTCATTCCGAATAGTCACAAGTAGATGACCACGTCTACTCAAAGCATCAACAACTTGAGTCAACTTTCCACTCTTATGCCGAACCGAAAAAGTATACTTGGTCACCCCATTAGGAAGTTCTGTTAACACCCCATCAACAGAAAAGTTACCATTGTCGATGAAAGACAGTATTTCTTTAATGGGGTCACAACTATAATTGTAACTGAGAGGTGGTCCATTCATTGGTACGTCATTCATGAACTTCAATGCAAAAACTTCCAGGCCTGCCTTATGCGCGTCTGAGACAAGAGACATAGGAGGTAGTAGGTACTGTCCAGCATTAACAGGCCAAATGTAATACTTTGGAACCAGTATTCTGGAAGCAAATGTCCTTATAAATGTAAGATTGTTCGCAAGGGTACCATATGTCTTATTGGTTGAAGCCTCAGTTTTCTCTTTCTCCAGAAAGCAGAAAATCAATTTTGTCTTGCTTGCCTTAAAACGCGCAACAAGTTTTACTTTAGAATGATCCGAAACTTCCATAAATTGGAAGAAAGCTTCGACCTCATAAAACCAATCCAATAACGCTTCGATTTTGAAATTCCCGGTGAAATTCGGAATATCCGCTTTTAACTTGTATTCCGGTAAAGCACCGTAGGGACTCTGTCCCGATCTGAGACGTCTTTCATCCGTCCATCGCTTTTCCTGTTCATCTTCGATCGAATCATTATCGTCACTATCGATCAGAAAAACCGAAGTCATCTTTTTTGGCAAGCCGATAAAACTTTCATGTTGATACTTGGTACTGAACTCCTTCATGATTTCTTTCGGAATATCATTATTGTGCTCGAAAGAATTCTTGTCATGTCTCCGGATGGAAGTTGCAGAATCGATTTTACTGTCATTAGTTGACGGAGATTTTCTTTCACGTTGATGAACAGACACCTTGTCTTCCATATTGAGAAGCTTCAGAAGCGATGCTAGCTGATTTTGAATACCATTGATGTCGGCTTGTAACGGTGCAATTTTGTTATCCATTGACACCGTCAAATCTTCTGAAAGCTTTGCAAGTTTTGCATCGATGATCTCCATAGTGATTTCTCCCATTGTTGATTTAAGGTCGAGATGGGTGGATGGTTTTTTTTTTTTTTTTGGAATGGTGTGTTGCGGAAGCGGGGGAAAATCGATTTCGAGGTAAGAACCTCAAAATTCACTGGCTCTGATACCAATTGATGTGGTACGTGTAGGTTGAAGAAGACGATATAAATATCGTTGGGGATACGAAGAGACGAAGGAGATGCGATAAGAAGAAAATTGTAATAATAACAAGGGGTTTGAGGGATAAAATTGTTTATTTGATTGTTTGATAAAAGATGTTCCTTACATGTTGATATCCCTCTCTATTTATACTACTCAAAGCTAAATAACCGACTTTGACAAGGAGTCGGAAAAGAAAGAAAAATTAGAAATCCTACGTACGGTCAAAGACCAAAAAGAAAATCATACGTTTGATAAAATACGAGTTCCTATTTTGTCGAACTTCCTAAAACTGTAGAGTTGATAAAATAGGAGTTCCTATTTTGTCGAACTTCCTAAAACTGTTGATGTGATAAAATAGGAGTTCCTATTTTGTTGAACTTCCTATTTTGTCATACTTCATAAAACTGGATTTCCTAAAACTGTTGATGTCCTGCATCACCTTTTAACATTTCCATCCCTTCGGTTAGTCCATAAGAAGGGAAGAACATCTATAATAGATTGCTTTGTTACTCATCGGTGTTCTTGACCACTACATTGGATTTTGTTTCAAGCTTTTTGAAGTCTACTGTGATGGTTGATGATCTAACTCCAATCAGTCAGGAAGAGATGATCTAGAATATCGACCATTTATGATTTCTACCAACACATTCTCTCTTGATCATATCAAACAAATCAAGGTCAGGCTTGGAGGGGTATGTTTCAATGGCATATTTGATTAAATTAGCCCATTTGTTGATTAAATTAATGGTGTTTCCATTACATGATATTAATTATATATCTGTATTTTGGTTTTTCAAACAGACTCTGAATGACATTATGGTTGGGACAATATTGTATGGAACTCAATTGTACATGCAAAGTGTGAGCAAGGACTCCAACCTTGCCCATTCGACTGCATTAGTGTTGCTCAACACTAGAGCAATCAATGGGTGTCACACAGTAGAGGAGATGGTGAAACCATATGCTGAGGCTCCTTGGGGGAACAAATTTGCCAACTTGCATGTACCAATTCCTGAGTGCAAAGATACAGAGACTGAAGATCCTCTTATGCTTATTTCGGAGACAAAAGAAGGACCACGGAAAGGAAGAAAAGATCACTAGCTGTCCATCTCACTCGAGGATTATTAGAAATTATCAGAAAATTAAGCGACCACTACACCAAATTGGCACTTTTGTAACAACTCTCAAAACAGTATCACTTTTGAGATGTTACAATTTACCAAACAATTTCAAATCAAAACTAAATTTAGTCAAAAAAATGAAAAACAGTAACACGAAAAAATGATACAATAAGTTGGATCACCATGAATAGTATCACTTTTATAACCATACTCTTCATGTTGATACTATTATTGTATCATTTTGTGTGTGAAAATGTGTAAAGTTGTTAGGTGAATTGTTACACTTCAAAAGTGATACTGTCTTGGGGGTTGTTACAAAAATGCCAATATGGTGTAGTGGACCTTGAGGTTAGTAAGGATTTTGGTCTAAGTCCATCCATGAAATAAGTTAGAAAAAACACACTGTCGTACTTTCCTTCGTGTTGTAATTCTTCAAAAATATGCATCTTTTACTCCATGTGCTATTAAGAATTGATCTAAATATGAATGGTCCAACCATCTAACATCAGTATGGATATTGGATAGTTTATTTAATTTACTTTCAACTTTTATTCAAGTTTTGAATGCCAAGTACGTATAAAGGAAGGAGCTCTAATTACAATTATTTTGATGCTACAGACTGCGTCTCGCTGTATCTATAGGGATCTGAGGAACACAAGTATGGTAATATCGAGCGTGATAGGGCCAACCGAACAGATAACTCTGGCAAACTATTGATGTAATGGCCTGTATTTTGTGGTGGTGAATGCGCCTCTGGTAAAGTCAATTTTCAGATGTTAAGTTTCTTCAGAAAAAAAAAAACTTAATTAGCTAAACCTTCTTTCAGGATGACTGAATACTGAAGTTTCTAGCTAATATGGTTTCAGAAGCCTAAAAAAATAAAATAAATGCCCATACTTCTGTGTTGATTAACCCATCAAATCAATTTCCATAATTTGGTTGCTATGAATCATATGATTTGTCCTTGAATAAAAGATTTGATGGAATTGCAGACTCTTGAGGTTACGATGATGAGCTACGTACATGGGAAAGCTGAGGGTGGCTATTGGAGCGGGCAAGGACTACGTAGATCACCAACTACTCATATCCTGCATTGAAATTGCCTTTCATAAAGTATACCAAGCAGCTTTAACTCCAAAAACTTGATGAGATAAGCCAATAAGGCCCTGTTTTGGAGTGCTTAACTTAGGAAACTAGAGTAACTGTAATGATTTTTTTTAAGCGATGCTAATATTGATAAGAATTAATTAGAAAATTTCAATATTAACATTCGGTGTATGGAGTATTTTCTTATTGATTGGAAATGTTTGGACCAAAGAAATCACATCATTCCTCACCATTTGTTTTTAGCTAGGTTGGAGATAATATCCTGAAGACAAGCAAATTAAATATATTGAAGAAAAATTATATTTTAGAACTTTCAAAGGATGCCGCAAGCTTGTTAAACATAAATGAGAATGATCAATTTTTTACTTCAAGGTTTGCTGCCCTTTTGACAGTACCTTCCATCAGAAAATTTGGTTTCAGATGGAATACAAACAATCCTAATCAATGTTCAATCAATATCATTGACATATCTGTACATCAAAATATCTCCATTGATGTATTTGGTCAACGAAAAAAAAAATCACATGAGATAGACAGGAAGCTCGATGTTGAAGATGGTCTTCAACATCATGTATTTTGTGGGAAAGCTGTGAGAAAAGGCTTGTGAATTCCTGGAGGAGTTGAAGTCTTTACTCACTAGTGTCAAAGGCCTTTTAGGCTTAACAACTCTGTCGAAAAACACTCCACACACCTACTTCTCCGCTCCATGGTTAATATTGAGTACAATCAGGCCCGACCTTGAGGCCAGTTCAGCTTGGCCGTTTGATTGTATGCTTTGATTTGAATGTTTGAGGTTAAAAACCTGCCAAGCTTATTTTATCTGTTAATTTTTTTTATTAGGGTCCCATACTAAGAATTTGCCTAAGGCCCCAAGAATCTCAGGGCCGCAATCAGGGTGATGTATTGGATGGGGAGGATGACATTTTTGAATCAAGTCTTAAGGACGATTAAAGGATTAATTGGTGCTTATAAGAGAATAAAGCTATGGTAGATGCACCAAGAAACCACTTATGTAGGAGACCACTTTACTTTACAAGATTACACTCCACACACCTACTTCTTCACTCCATATTGTTAGTGCTTAGCTTGGCCGTTTGATTGTATGCTTTGATTTGAATGTTTGATGTTAAAAACCTGCCAAGCTTATTTTATCTATTAATTTTTTTACTAGGGTCCCATTCTAAGAATTTGCCTAAGGCCCCAAAAGTCTCAGGGCCGCAATCAGGGTGATGTATTGGGTGGGGAGGATGACATTTTTGAATCAAATCTTAAAGATGATTAAAGGATTAATTGGTGCTTATAAGAGAGTAAAACTATGGTAGATGCACCAAGAAACCACTTATGTAGGAGACCATTTTACAAGATTACTCTCCAACCTGGAGACCATTGAATTAGAACTAATTAGGTTTTTCTTTGGGATTTTGAAGTAATTCTATGTTATTGTTGATGATGATGTAACGAGTGAATATTTGAGTGATTGTAATCTTCATCATTTTATTATTATTATTATTATTATTATTATTATTATTATTATTATTATTATTATTATTATTATTATTATTATTATTATTATTATTATTATTATTATTATTATTATTATTATTATTATTATTAATATAAAATTTGGGGATCCTCAAAACCCCTGCTCGCTTTCCAAAAAAAAGGCGTAAGACTGCAACATATATTGGTGAGTATCGATGGCTCAAACTACAAAGAATACAACATATATTGGTGTGTAATATTGAGCACGACTACATGTAAATGCACACAAAGTAACTGCACTAGTGGTCAAAAGGCCCAAACAGAGTCAGAGCTTTGCTAGGAGGCGATTAGGGTTTGGAAAAAAAATAGCAGTTGCTGGTTGCCGCACCGATCAGACCTCTCCTAGGTTGATCGTCCCCTCTGCATGGCGGCACCCCAGCTGCCCAAGGAGGTTGCCAACTCGGCTGGGATAAGGGGAAATCCGGGGGAGGGATATAAACCTTCCTTTGCGCAAATCATCGGCAATATACTTGTTGAGGAGAACGATGATTCACCGGTTGAAGGAACTGGGTTTCGTAAGGAAGGTGAACCCACCATTGGGATCACGGCTTCGGATGAATCTCGTGGTGAAACCTTTATGGAAAAACATGTTATATTGTGTTTAAGTTCTCTAGCTATCGATCTACGTTGGAAGATATTCGCGATTCCATCCATTGAACATGGGAAATCATGGACAATTTTTCGATGGGCTTACTAGCTCAACGACATGTCATAGTGAGACTTCAATCTGAAGCAGAAGCAAAGAAGGTGTTTTCGAGGAATTCTTTTCTGATACAAGGAGTTAGGTTTAAGGCGTTTCGTTGGCATTACAAATTTAGTTTGAAAGCGGATCCGATTACGGTTCCATTATGGGTTGAGTTGCCAAATTTGCCTTTGCACCTATTTCATCCCCCGCTTCTGAAAGCTATAGGGAACTCCTTTGGAGACTACCTACGTATGAATGATTGTACTAGGTGTTTAACAAGACCAGGCTGTCTGTCTATGTGTGGAGATGAGTTTGGCAAAAAAAACTTCCGACTAGAGTTTTGATTAATAGGGCGAACAATAAGGGTTTTTGGCAGAAAATTGAATACTCAGGGTTCAAATACTGCGAGCATTGTGTGATGATTGGACATCAAGATTCTTATTGCAGAAGGCTATTAGGCTGTAGCGTAAGCAAACCCGCAAAAAAGGAAGAAAAAAAAAAGGTTGAGCGAAAGATGGAGTCTAAACCTGTGAAGCAGGTATACGTCTCGATGGTAAAAAAAGATGAAGGACTTAAAGGAAGGGATTGGAACAAGCGGGGCAAAAAACAGTCAAGGGATAGAGATCCAAGATGGAGAGGAAGAAAATAAATCGGTAGGAGGGTAAACTCGAAATATTAAGCTGGCAAATAAATACAAGGCTTCAGTTGATGCCCCGACGGAGGAGGATACGGCTTCAGTGCATATTGAACAAGAACATCAAGTTATGAAGAGTGCTCCTAATGGTGGAACTGATAAGATTCATCCTGAGAATTATCGAGAAGGGCTCGTTGCGGCGGGGTATACGCTTAGCGATATCAAGAAAGCAGTCAAATTAGCCTAGGAAACAACAAAGGAGATGAAGACTATTTCTTCAAAGGAAATGGAGGCTAAGTCAATGAAAGAAACAATGAATGTTTCGAAAAAAAAGACTAACTCGATTAATAAAACAGAGTCTGACTATGTTTTTAAAGCAAAGCTTGAGGACTCAGTTTCGCTACCCATTAAGGTAGCACCTCCTGCGATTGTGACAAAGTCGGGTATGGGGTCTTTTTTAGAGAGGCATGAGATGACGAAAGATGAATCAAAGGAGGTGATTTCTGCTAATCAAGTTTGTGAGGGAGGAAGTTCTAGCAAGGTTATACGTTCTTTGGAGCAGGTTGTTGGGACAGGAAATAAAGAAGTTGTTGAGGGTTGCCTAAACTCCGAGGAGGTGATAAACTTGCCGGAACAAAGTGCTATGGAAGGAGTAAAACAAGATGATAAGTCAGGCAAGGAGTTCGTGGTGGAAATGCCCTCTAAGCAGGAGTTAGCATCAGGCTCGAGTTCAAGAAAAGTAGATAAGGAAGAAGGGAAGAGGGAAATGACATTTTCGAATTTGGAGTAGGGAGGAAATTTGAATATGGGCGAGATCCTTGAGAAGACAATAAGTTTGATCAATGAAGGGCGCAGGCTAAAAAGGGAAAAAAAAAAAAAAAAAAAAAAAAAAAAACATAGATACTTGGGATAGTGCTAGTGAAGATAGTGATGAGGTAGGTTCTGATTTAAAATTGAGGCCTCAAGTATTGTTAATTAGGGATGTGAAGATGGGAGCAAGCTCAGATGGTACTCGTAGTAGTAAAAGGAAATTGGCTGCTAAGAGTTTTCTAAACACTTGTGCCAAAGATTTCAAGCTTAGTCCTCACAGATCCTCTAGAATTAAGAAGCACAATATTAAGTATAGAGATTGATCCATGGAAATTGCGGGGTTGGTCTAGTTGGCTATGCTGCTGTGTTTGAAGATTTCTTGTTATGAAGTTGTGTGATGGTGCTTTCTGTCAGGACGTGTTGGTGTTCACGATACTAAATGAAGCTCTACTTTCATTAGCGACTTCTTGGTGAGTTCCCTTGAGTTTTCTTGTCATAGCTTTGCTTTCTTGGTGAATTAGGGCTATTCTCGAGTTTTCTTGTTTTAGCTTTGTTTTCTTGGTGAATTAGAGCTATTTCTAGTTATCTTTTGGTGAATTAGGCGTAGCCCCTAGGATATTGGTTTTATTTGTTTATTTATTTTATTTTGGCATTTTCCAGTTTTTTTTTTAATTAGGGTAAAGTCGTAATGTACCCCCGAAATAGATGTAAAATCTTTTGATTAAGTAATAAAAGGCTAACATCCCATATTGCTGCCCCTCCCTCCCGGAGGTTTCTTTAAAAAAAAATGTAAATGCACACAAAGATTGTTGTTGATTAAATTAGCCCATTTGTTGATTAAGTTAATGGTGTTTCCATTCCATGATATTAATTATCTATCTGTATTTTGGTTTTTCAAACAGACTATGAATGACATTATGGTTGGGACAATATTGTATGGAACTCGATTGTACATGCAAAGTGTGAGTAAGGACTCCAACTTTGCCAATTCGACTGCATTAGTGTTGCTCAACACTAGAGCAATTAATGGGTATCACACAGTAGAGGAGATGGTGAAACCATATGTTTGTTGAGGTCCAGCCCATTAGGGTGAATTCAACTTTGGTAAGTAATCAAACATAATTTCAAGTTTGGTTGAATAAGGAAAAAAAGTTTTCAATAAGAAACAAAAACATAAATGAGAATTATCAATTTTTGACTTCAAGGTTTGCTGCCCTTTTGATAGTACCTTCCATCAGAAAATTTGGTTTCAGATGGAATACAAACAATCCTAATCAATGTTCAATCAATATCATTGACATATCTGTACATCAAAATATCTCCATTGATGTATTTGGTCGACGAAAAAAAAAATCACAAGAGATAGACAGGGAGCTCGATGTTGAAGATGGTCTTCAACATCATGTATTTTGTGGGAAAGTTGTGAGAAAAGGCTTGTGAATTCCCGGAGGAGTTGAAGTCTTTACTCACTAGTGTCAAAGGCCTTTTAGGCTTAACAACTCTGTCGAAAAACACTCCACACACCCACTTCTTCACTCCATATTGTTAGTGCTTAGCTTGGCCGTTTGATTGTATGCTTTGATTTGAATGTTTGAGGTTAAAAACCTGCCAAGCTTATTTTATCTATTAATTTTTTTTACTAGGGTCCCATTCTAAGAATTTGCCTAAGGCCCAAAAAATCTCAGGGCCGCAATCAGGGTGGTGATGTATTGGGTGGGGAGGATGACATTTTTGAATCAAGTCTTAAGGATGATTAAAGGATTAATTAGTGCTTATAAGAGAGTAAAGCTATGGTAGATGCATCAAGAAACCACTTATGTAGCAGATCACTTTGCAAAATTACTCTCCAACCTAAAGTCCGTTGAATTAGAACTAATTAGGTTATTTGTTGGGATTTTGAAGTAATTTTATGTTGTTGTTGATGATGATGTAACGAGTGAATATTTGAGTGATTGTAATCTTCATCATCTTTTTTTATTATTATTATTAATATAAAATTTGGAGATCCTCAAAACCCTTGCTCGCTTTCCGAAAAAAAAAGGCGTAAGACTGCAACATATACCGGTGAGTATTGATGGCTCAAACTACACAGAATACAACATATACTGGTGTGTACTATTGAGCACGACTACATTTAAATGCACACAAAGATTGTTGTAGCAAAAAATCTAGAGAGCCAGGCCCCTACCGCCAGGACAGTGTCAGGGGATCTCTGTGCGTGTGATTGTGTTTGATTGGAGCATTATGCACATCTCTAAGATGATGAAGGTTGGGCCTGGCCTGACTATGTAGACAAGTTGTTGTTGTAGATAAAAATGTGGAGTGGACTTTCTAGCTGTAGATGCTCAATCCACGGAGTGGACTTTCTAGCTGGAGATGCTCAATCCACCTACCCCTACTTTTTTTTTCTTTCAATAAAAGAAGCCTTCATCTTTAGGTAGGTAGAGAAGATGCATGTTTCACAATCTTAGGGGTTCGTGGCCTCTTATAGTCCCCTAATAGAGTTGAATTACGAAGGCTCCATGTGCCCCATTGTGTGGCATCCTTCATTATTGTCTTCTTCATCTCTATTAAGTAGTTGGTAGGTTTGCAAATTGGATATTATAGTTAACAGCGATGTTTTTCTCCAGTTTCAATTAGAGAACAAGAGCATTAGATTTAAAAAAAAAAAAAAGGCAAAATAGATGTGGCTTCAATTCTTCCTGACTTTGATGGTTGATCGAAATGTCAACATTTCCATTCAATGAAGAAGTGTCTATCCCTGGATGAAAAATAAGATCAAAACTTGTATGGTTGCAGAGAGTTTTTAATCAATTTCATTCATTTATTGGAGTCACGTACAGTTTGTAGATAAACATACTTGTCGTCATGGGCTCTTTTGCATGGCACATCACATGCACTTTGAGCGTATAAAAGCATGCACCTAGATGAGAATAGAACAGAGAATTAATATAACAACAACGATATGGACTCTGAAAGAAAGGGAGCAATTGGAGGAAATGAAGAAGAAATATTTATGTTTGATCAGCCTGTGAGTCCTACTGGACAGTACTTCAGTAGTTCGGTGCTATCTGTTTGTATTCTAGGCATGCTTGAGTGGGAGGTTCCGATTGATGTATCCATTGCCATCACGTTGTTGAAGGACGTATTTCTTCCCATCAATCTGCGTTTTTCATCACTCATGGTATTTCATTACTATCTATATATATATATATATGTGCAGTGTAGTGTTGTAGTATTAGCTAGTTTTGAGATATATGATTCACTTAGCCTAAATTTTAAAGTAGATGACAGTTCAATATTAATAAGTACCTCATGATTGATAAACTTTTGAAATTAGTGATTGGATTGTAGCAAAAACATATTCATCAATCATTGAATGTTAACTGTTGCACTGATATCGCCTTTGGGCTAGTTGGAATGCTAGCTCCTTGTTCAATATTAGATTTCATTTGACTGATGGAGATTATGGCATTCGAGCCTATTAGTTTTAATAATAAAAAAATACGGCTTATGAACGTTTCCAACATTTAAGATTTAATGAGAAAAGTCAGTATGTTCTATATATAGAATTAATATTTTCACAACCTAGTACCATATTGGGTTCAATAACTTGTAACAACATCTATCACTATGAACAATTGATTTTTTCAGGTTACAGATGAGCAAGGAGTGAAACATTGGAAATCAGTCTCAATTAAGCTTGAAGATCATGTCAAGGTTCCTATCTTTCCTGAAGGGTTGTCCCCTGAATCTTACGACCTTCACTTACAAGAATACATATCAAAGATAGCCATGGATCAACTTCCACAAACAAAGCCATTGTGGGAGCTACACATAATCAACTACCCTACCAGCAACGCGGTTGCAATGGGTATATTCAAGCTTCATCATGCACTTGGGGATGGATACTCTCTCATGGGAGCTATTCTCTCATGTGCACGGAGAGCTGACGATCCTTCACTTCCTTTAACGTTTCCATCACTTCGATCAGTTCCTGAAAAAAAGAAGAATGTTTGCAAGAGTTTAGTTCATTATTTCTCAGTGATCTTGAATACTACAGTGGATTTTATAACTAGCTCTCTGACATCAACGGTGTTATCTGATGGTCGAACTCCTATAAGGTCAGGGACCGAAGGAGTGGAGTTTTTGCCCATAACCATTTCTACGACCACATTGTCTCTTGACCATATAAAGCAAATTAAAGTCAAGATTGGAGCGGTATGCACATTTCTTCTCCTGAATAAATTTTGCTTATTTATTACCAAATTGCATATGTAAATCTTGTGAACCTCATCTGAATTAGGCCTAGACTAATTCAGTAAAATTTTCAGACGATGTTTTTAACATTGTAAGTTTTGATTTCTTAAACAGACTGTAAATGACATCATGGTTGGAACAGTATTTTATGGACTTAGATTGTATATGCAAAGTGTAAGCAAAGACTCAAAACATGCGCGTTCCTCTGCATTAGTTTTGCTCAGTACTAGAGCAATTGACGGCTATAAGACAGTAGACGAGATGCTGAAACCAAATATAAATTCTCCGTGGGGAAACCAATTTGCCTTCATGCATGTATCAATTCCAAAGTCCAAAGATGCTGAGATTGAAGATCCTCTAAAATTTATTTCTGGAGTGAGAAAGACAATCAACAAGAAGAAAAGATCATTCGGTGTCTTTTTAACAGGGAAGTTACTCGAGGTGATGAGAAAATTACGAGGTGCTGAGGTTAGTAACTTCATGATTCTTATACTATTTTATACTATATGAATAAGAAGAACCGATTCTTACCAAGTTACAAACCCCTTCTCAAGACACATGTATAAGAATCCTAGGTTCTGTTTGTTCGATTGAATGAAATGGACTGGAAAAAGAGATTGGCAAGAAAAGTATATGGGATGAGCGGATTTGGGCGAGGCAAGACAATCAAAAAAGTTTTGCAAACGCAGAACTGTGGTGCATATCTAGCTAAAACGCCTATTCAAATAGTAATATAGTACAAAACTGGTTATTTGCTTTTAAAGTATATCCAAATGTTTCAAATGCAACATCGCATATTATCAAATTACGTAAAAACCTTGTGCTAATCAAGTATAATCACTTTGATCTTGCAGACTACATCCCGTTACATTCATCGAACATTGAAGAACGCAAGCCTGGCAATCACAAATGTAATCGGTCCGATTGAGAAAATAGCAGTAGCAGATTATCCTTGCAATGGAATGTATTTTATGGTGGTGAATGGCCCTCAGGTAAAAACAGTACAACTTCTACATACCATTTCGCTCTCACTTTAGATCTCAGACTTTTTTTCGTAAAAATAAATGCAGATTCTTCACATCTTTGATGTATGTATTTGTTTTCAATCCATGACTTTTCTTTTTTTTTTTTGTGAAAATTGAATTAAATGCAGAGTCTGATGATAACCATGTTGAGTTATATGGGGAAGCTAAGATTGGCAGTAGGAGCAGAGAAGGACTACATTGATCAGAAATTGCTCATGTCCTGTTTTGACCAAGCCTTTCAAAACATTTTTCAAGCTGCTTTAACCAAAAAAACTACTTGAGTATTTATTTTTAACATATTATCTTAACTAAAGTGTTTAAAATACAAGGGGAATCGCGGTGGGAATTTATCTGCAAATGTTTTTTTTTTTCCTTTTCCGATGCATTTGAAGAGATATTAGGTGATGATCTAATCAGTATAAGAAACAATATTAACATGAAAATCAAGTTTACAAGAATGTATTAAGTTTTTTTTTTTTCATTTTGTTCAAGAAGTTGTAAAGGATCGCCTTCTTCATAGTAATGCATCTTGTATTTGAAATGTTCAATAAAACTTTGTTTCATTCTCCTTTTTCGATTTTCATGGTATTAATGTTGGACATATGGTTCATTGAGTCGAAACAAATAGTCCAAGATTTGTTAATACAAAATAAGATTTGACGAGGCCTTTTAAGATAAAACCATACACCCAACGATGCGTGATAGAGTCTGTTGGTGCCGCACGTGTCAAGTTCGTGACATGGGACATTCCTAGAGGCCTGACAATCATGGCGATCCGCATATTGTACAGTGGTTCTAGAATTTTGCAGTAACAGGTCCCCATTGACATTTAATCCTTGCAATGGATATTTATTCGATCCAACGAAATTTCAAAATCACAGTACCTTAATCAGAATCATTCGGTCCCAAAAATAAGACCCCATGCCCACTTCCATTTTGATTGAGCGGTCAATTTTCGTGTTTTTGTTGTACATTACCTTAAGTACAAATATTTAATGATGGACAAAGATAATTCATGCAATACGGAAGAAGAGAATTTAATTTTATGGTTGGAAACTTTTCATCAATTTGTTCGAAGTACCTCATCCTTCAATTCCAGTTGTAGATATAAAAGAACTTGTAAATAATGTGTTCATGACACACATCGAAATCTCCTCAACTCAAACACAGAAACAATGGAATCGCCATTGTGCAAAGGAAATGGAGTAGCCGGAGAAAATGAAGAAATATTCAATCAACCTTTAAGTCCTAATGCTCAAAACTACAGTAGTTCAGTAATGTCTCTTAGTATCCTGGGAGTTTTCGAGTATGCAGTTCCAATAGATGATGTATCACATGTCTTGATGTCGCTTAAGGATTTATTTCTTCCCATGAACCCACGTTTCTCCTCCATCATTGTACGTAAATCCCTTCGCCTATACAACTAAAATTTTTATCAGGATTCACAACTTGTAATAATTAACAATTTACTATTGAACAAATAATCTGTTCAGGTTACAGATGAACAAGGAGTGAAGCGTTGGAGGAAAGTTAAGGTTAACGTTGAAGATCACGTTAAGGTTCCCATCTTCCAGGACGATTTGTCCACTGAATCATATCACATTCACTTGCAGGACTACATGTCAAAGCTAGCCATGGAACGGCTTCCGCAAAATAGGCCATTATGGGAGGTCCACATATTCAATTATCCCACAAGTAGTACTGCAGTTTCGACGAATATATTCAAGTTTCATCATGCACTTGGGGACGGATACTCACTTGTGGGAGCTCTTCTTTCATCTACACGAAGAGCTGATGATCGTTCTCTCCCTCTGACATTTCCATCACTTCGATCTATCCGTCAGAAAAGGAACAACATGTTCAATAGTGTGCTTCATTATTCATCAGTCTTCTACAATACTACATTGGATTTCATCTCAAGCTTGCTGAAGTCTACTGTGGTGGCTGACGATATAACTCCCATCCGATCAGGAGCTGATGATCTAGAATTTGGACCTTATATGATTTCCACCACCACATTTACTATTGATCAAATCAAACAAATCAAAGCCAAGCTTGGAGGGGTATTTTTATGTTTTCAATAGATCATTGATATTACAGTCTACTCCCGTTGTCTATTTAATTATGAGTGTTGGCAACTTAATATGTATGTTCACTTATCGAGTTTTGTTTTTCTACACAGACATTGAACGATATTATGGTTGGAACAATATTTTATGGGATTCGATTGTACATGCAAAGTGTCAGCAAAGACTCCAGCCACGCGAGTTCAACAGCATTAGTGATTTTCAACACCAGAGTAATCAATGGTTATCATACAGTAGAGGAGATGGTGAAACCAGATGCACAGTCTCTGTGGGGAAACAAATTTACATTTTTTCTAGTATCAGTTCCTAAGTCCAAAGACGTAGAGACTGAAGATCCTCTCGAGTTTATTTCTAAGACAAGAAATGCTATGGATAGGAAAAAACGATCAATTGCTGTCCACCTCAATGCTAGAATGCTCGAGATGATAAGAAAATTAAGAGGTCCTGAGGTTAGTAATTTCTTTATTTGCTATTTGTAATTTCTAAACTTCAGGTTTTTAAAATCTTGCATTTTCTGTTGATACTCCAATGGAGAACTATTACTTACATCACCACTATTTTCCCCAACTTAAACACCTAAATGAATATTTGAGATTCGTCGTAGAGTATATTTATTAAAAAACATAAAAAGCCTTTAATTTTTTTCTCAAAATCATCCAACAGTAAACTTATGTATCTATATATTTACTTTAGTTTTATAATTTCAACTTCTTCGACAATTTTTGGAATGGCAGGACATGACATACAAAAATGTGATTACAATTTTCTTATATTACTTCCACAGGCAGCGTCTCGCTTTATTTATGGGATAGCGAGGAACACAAGCTTGATGATATCTAATGTGATGGGGCCAATCGAACAAATAGCCATGGCAGATTACCCATGCACGGGCATGTATTTTATGGCAATCAATTTACCACAGGTAAAAACATTCCTCACTGATAAACTTAGTTTTTAATCAAAATAGGAACTTAACTCCCAACTTTTTTTCATGAATACTACAGACTCTTGAGATTACAATGATGAGCTACATGGGAAACCTGAGGGTGGCTATTGGAGCAGAGAAGGACTATATGAATCAAGAACTACTTGTATCCTGCATCGAAAAGGCCTTTCAACTGATATTCCAAGCTGCTTTAACCAAGGAAATTTGAAGCGATAAGGTTCTACTGGGAAGGGCTTAAAATAACTTGTAATGAAGGAATATAATGTGTATTCATTTATTTTTCATGATTGCAGTAATAATGTCTATTGATTCAACATTACATTCCAACATCTCCAATTATTCGCTAAAAACTGAGACTACTAATTATTCGCTAAAAACTGAGCCACATCTCCAACAATTTCAATTATTAGGGCCGAGTAGAAAATTTTAGCTTAAAATCTTTAAAAAATTTGTCAATGGGAAATGCAACAAATTGATCTGAAACTAAAACTATTACTGATCAATCTTCTTCTTCTTCTTCACTGAGTTATAACTTTGAACAAATAATTGGTGATGATCTAATCAGTATAAGAAATAATATTAACATGAAAATCAAGTTTCCAAGAATGTATTAAGTTTTTTTTTTTTCATTTTGTTAGAGAAATTGTAAAGGATCGCCTTCTTCATAGTAATGCATCTTGTATTTGAAATGTTTAATAAAACTTTGTTTCATTCTCCTTTTTCGATTTTCATGGTATTAATGTTGGACATATGGTTCACTGAGTCGGAATAAATAGTCCAAGAATTGTAATTACAAAATAAGATTTGACGAGGCCTTTTAAAATAAAACCAAACACCCATAGATGCGTAATAGAGCCTGTTGGTGCCGTATGTGTCAAGTTCGTGACATGGGACATTCCTAGAGGCCTGACAATCATGGCGATGCGCATATTGTACAGTGGTTCTAAAATTTTGCAGTACTAGGTCCTCATTGACATTTAATCCTTGCAATGGATATTTGTTCGATTCCAACGAAAATTCAAAATCACAGTGCCTTGATCAGAATCATTCGGTCCCAAAAATAAGACCTCATGCCCACTTCCATTTTCAGAAGGAAAAGTTTCAAGTCACTGTAGTATTCCCTGCATCCCCCATCAATTGAATTTAACTCAAAACAAAATCACTGAGAGGTGCATCTTTTTCTTCTTCGATTGAGTGGTCCATTCTCGTATTTTTGCTGTACATTTAACCAAAGTTTTGATTGCCCATCACACTAGAATAATCATTGAGAGGTCTATTTATTTCTTCTTTTGATTGAGCGGTCGATTTTCGTGTTTTTTGTTGTACATTTCCTTAAGTACAAATATTTAATGATGGACAAAGATTGCAGTAATAATGTCTATTGATTCAACATCATTACATTCCAACATATTTGCACGACAACCACAACCAATAAAAGAACAAACCGCAAGTAGTTTCATGATTGCACTTTCATAATCATTAGATGAGGGATAATTTCAGTGATAATTTCAGTGGTAACCAATAAAGTTTTGTGCTGAATATGGTGGATAGGCAAAAACATTAACTGACATGAGAAATCTTGAGCTCTTATTGCACATCACATGGCGATCGAGCCATGACTAAACATGCACCGTGGAGCTGCTTTGTGGATACTAACACCATTTTGTGGATATTGAAAGCGCCTTATGAATAGAGCCTTATAAAGTGATATTGGTTTATATACAAAATATTGAAAGCGCTTTATGAATAGAGCCTTAGGAATGCCTTATGTTTTCCCTGTCATACCATCTACCACCAATCTTATACTAATTTAGCGTAACATGGAACTTTTTTTCTTCCTATGGTTTAAAATTGGTCAGTCCCTGGGTTCACTCAATTGGACTGATCAACTTGGGTTGGCTTCCAGTCTCACTCCGGCTCCAGGTTTGCTCCCACGTCACAAATATGCAGTGTTCTAAAAATCGGCCTAGGCGCCCTAGAAGGTGGAAAACCGCCCAGATTAATGGTTGGGCGGGCAGTTTGGGCGGTTCTGGGTAATCTGGGCGGGTCTAGGCGGGTCTGGGCGGGATCTAGGCGGACTCTAGGCGGGGTCTGGGCGGGATCTAGGCGGGGTCTGGGCGGCCTAGGCGGGTCTAGGTGGACTCTAGGCGGTCGGGGCGATTTTTTTTTTTTTTTTTTTTTTAATAAGGCTGATTGTGTTCTTATTTTATTTTTCTTTCCTATTTTTTAGAAATAAACTATTTAATTATTTTTTATTCAGTATATGTCTAAATGTAGCAAAGGATGATTACTTAATGGAATTCTCAAATGATCTACCGGTACCAATTTTACTGATGTAGATTTTATCAAACATAACTGAGGTTATTCATACAATTTGAAGAAAAATAAAAGTGTACACAAATTCAAATTTATATAAAGTACCCATCATGACCAACTTCAGTCATTTGAGTTTTAATAAATTTTGTTCATGATTGTTAATTTTTCATGTTTTTAAATTTTGCATATGTATATTGGCATTAAATTGGATGTAATTGATAAGGTATTATGCTTAACTTTTGTAAATTATTAAAGTTATAATACAAAATCTAAGACTGCCTAGGCGCTAGGCACCTGCCCGCCGCCCGCCCAGCGCCTAGCGATTTTTAGAATACTGCAAATATGTAATAGCTATTTGGATTAGGTAATCCCAATTCGCTTGAGTTGCACCTCCTATTTCGTAATTTCATTATACATATTATATATAGGACTCATTGCATCGGGACAATGATGTATATGAATTAGTTAACAATAATATCCATTATGGGAGCAAAAAATAATCCTTAGCCCAATAGGAAAAGGAAGCCCAAATATTTGAATTGTTCTCGAGAAGGCCGAATATTACCCATGAAAGTTACAAGTATAGAAAGCCCAAGTTTGGGCCCAATGCAACTCAGCAAAACATTTCTTTCTCAGCAGAGGAGTAGTATTCGACGTTGACCACCATGTTCAGCTGAGCACCCAAACTTGCAGGAGAGGTGACTCAAAACAGGAAGTTACAACTACTTAAGAGAAGTTACAACTACCTAAGAAGAGTTACAACCGCCTGCAAGCAGATAACTCACTTATCTGCCACGTGTCTCACTCATCTGCTGGAGTTACAACCGCTTGCAAGCACATGACTCACTCATCTGCCACGTGTCTCATTCACCTGCCTCTATAAATAATCAAACACAAATCCATATGGAGGCAACTCTTTCTTGATTTCAGAATTCTCTCTTCAAATATAGAGATATAAACATTTTTCTAAAGACATTATTCTAACTTTGGCATCGGAGTCCCCGTGGCAGGCACCACAAACTTCTATTTTATGCAGATTACTCCACGTGATCAGCACGTGATTCTATCTTATGCAGATTGCTCCCCGTGATCAGCACGTGATCTGGTGAAAATTTGCATCCACAAATTGGTGCTTTCAATGAGAGCTTGAATCAAACTCATTGCATGCTCACTTCCATTTACAAAAAAAAACTTTCATTCATTCAGTTTCAATTTCATTCACAAACACTTTTATTTTCAATTCAATACAATGGTGGGAACTCGAAAACAAACTAGCAAAAATAATGTTACAAGGTATTCTGCTCGTACTAGGCTGCCATCGTCATCACGGGTTCAGCCGTTACCGGTCAGACAGCCACTGATAGTGGATCTGCCACCGCCTGCTGACCATCAATTGCAACATTCTGCCACAAGCCAAATGGAGATGACACAACAAGAAAATCTTGCATGTCAGATCGTCAATCTGACCAAAATATTGGAAGAACAAACCCAAGTGGTAAAGCGATCAGTGAGCGAACAACCAAGGTAGACGACACATCGCCGTCTACCAGCAGATCATGCACATAGAAGTGAAAGTAGTCATCCATCAAAGGGAAACAATCCATCTGGAAGTATTCATTTGAGATTAGGGTCACGAGTAAATGTGCACTCTAGGCTCATATCTCAAAGGGGAGTCTTCTCAAGGTTGGGCTCACCAGCAACTGTGCACTCAAGGCTAGGACCGCAGACTACACCCAATATAAGTGGTCGACGCAGAAGACAGAATCCCGATGGATGCAAACAACGCAGGAGACCAGATCTAAATCACTAGACTGATTTGTCACACGTCCCACATTCAGAGTCTCGTCAAATCAAGAGAATCCTTCAGGTGAATCCTATTGAGACTCTACCTCACTCACATGCAGGTAAGTCACAATCAAATTCAGAATATAAGGAGTCATCTACCTCAGATAATCAGAATCAAAATCACCATACGGCCGATCAGCAGGATACACACAAGCCCTTGGGAGCAGATGATGTGGCACGAATGGTCAAAGAGCAGTTGATGAATTTACAAGTTATGAGAAATCCATATGATACTCTACGCAGAGAAGTGGCCTTGGTAAATACTTCACCTTTTACAAATGACATTGAAAGGGATCCTCCACCAGCAAAGTTTACCATACCAACCTTTACTCATTTCAAAGAAGATTTTGATCCTAAGAGACACTTGAAGCATTTTCGAAGTCTCATGACTCTACACAAAAATGATGACTCACTTATGTGCAAAATATTTGCAATGACTTTACAAGGAGTGGCCTAAGATTGGTTTCACACTTTGACCCCTCGGTCGATCAACAATTTTGGAGAGCTCTCCCTTAGTTTCACAAAAGAGTATTCATCCTATCAAACCATTAAAAAAAAACATACTGACTACCTCTTCAACATAAAGAAAAAGTCAAATGAATCTCTTCGAGACTTCATCAAAAGATTTAAGGCAGAAAGGGCGATCGTAAGTGATGACTAAATTGCATCATTAGCTTTCAATAAGGGTCTTCCCGCAGATCACATATTGTATGAAAAATTGACCATGAAACCGGGCAAAACTCTTACCGAAATCTTCGCCATGGCAGAACACTATGCATTGTGGGATGATGAAAAAAATAGTGTTAAGGCATCAGATATACATGAGAAAAATAGTTAATATGCACAAACAAATGTAGATCAGAAAGAGGATTAAAGAAAAAAGGGTGACAAACGTAGAACACACTTTCCATCAAGAGACTCTTTAGCCAATAGAACATACACAGAGTTCACCATTTCGATCAATCAAACTCTCCAGCGCAGAAGAATATGATGATTGTGGCAACCGACCATTTCACAAAGTGGATTGAAGCTGAGTCATCCTAACTTTTTCATTTTTAACTTTTTAAAAGAAAAAAAATGCAATGTACATGTAAGAAAAACTTGATTGTATTTTATCTGTTTATTGTATTTTATCTCTTCAACAAGAGACTCCTCATCCGGTAGAACATATACAACGTTCTCCATTCCAGTCAATCAAATTCTCCGCTAGAAGAACCAACCTTGGCCGAAGAGACCGCTACCAATAAAGCAGATTTTGTAAAGAAAAGATCTGAACAAATATTTGCATATACCTCAGCAGAGGATACATTATTTTACTTCTCAACAGAGAATACATCTTTTTCAGTTGAAATAGGGAAATATGAGAATTTGTTCTACATGTCCTTCAGCAGAAGACATTCAGAAATACAAATATTTATGTACACCTCAGTAGAAGAGACGTTCTCCGTGAGTGGGTAATTCAATGCATAAAAGCATCTTACTCAAGAATACTTAAATCTGTTTAAGTTTAGTCAAGTGGTAAGCAGACCACACAAGCAAAATGCCTCAGTAGAGGATGTCATTTTTCATAAGTGGGTAATTCAATGCATAAAAACATCTTACTCAAGACTACTTAAATCCGTTTAAGTTTAGTCAAGTGGGCAGCAGACCACACAAGCTAAATGTCTCAGTAGAGGATGTCACTCTCCATGAGTGGGTAATTCAATTAATCAATCACTGAGCATATAAGCATCTTACTCAAGACTATTTAAATCTCTTTAAGTTTTGTCAAGTGATCAGCAGATCACACAATATTTCCATGTAATTTCCAAGATAAATAGATTTGAATCCATGATTAATTTCCTCAAGTAATGCTAGGGGTTGGCACGGGACGGGATAGACCCATCCCGTTCATACGGGATCGGAACGGGACAGGATGGGGGATCGGAACGGGACAGGATGGGAAAAACCTCATCCCGACCTTGTCCCATCCCAAACAGGTTCGGGACGGGATCAGCGTGCTCTCATTTTTTTACAAATTACTACTTACCCAAGACCCAATTTGCTTAGTTGAAAAGAGGCAAAGGCAATTCGTAAAACTACACATAAATGATAGCCTTAGATTGAGTATGCAACATCATAATAAACTACTATAAATGATAGCTGAAATTCACCCTGTAATTAAGATTTCTGCAAAGTTTTGAATGACTAAGAAATGGACAGTATAATGGCAATGGTGGACCTGCTCTACTATTTCGAATAGTGAACAAAAGGATAAGTAGATTTGGGGTGCTAAGAAGAATGTTTCATTATTGCTTTAAAAAAAACAGTCATTAAATTCATTGTCTTGACACAAAATAAAACTCTCCAATGTAGTTAGCAATCTCATTTTGAGTTTTAAAGAGTTTGCAATTAAATAATTAATTTAGAATTCTAGAAATAAACCAATATAAAGTAGTTGCAGATATAGACTAATATCAATTACACTGATTTCAATTAAATTCATTTTTCTTCAATTACACTAATATTGCAATTTTAAAATAAATAAATAAATAATAAATATTAGCTCGGGACGGGATTGGCGGGATTGAAAATCTTCATCCCATCCCATCTCATTCTAGATCGGGACGGGATCGGGATGGAATTATTCAATCCCATTAAGACCCGAAAAAATCGGGACGGGATCGGGTCGGGAAAGGGATACCGGGATGGGATGCCCACCCCTAAGTTATGCTAAAATTTTGATTTAAGCCTATTGGAAACTCATGAAAGAGGTCAATCAAACTTTTGTGCCCTTAATGCAAATATTTCTAAGTTAGCTTACCAACAAACATACACAAAGTTTGGGGATCATAAAAGCAAAGAAGACCACTACTTGACATGAAGTCATCATAAAAAGAAATTCAAAGTCTCATTAGTAGAGCAACAACTTTAGATCGATTCTTGAGTAGATCAGCAAACAAATTCAGGAGAGAACCTATACATCTACTTGCCAGTTTCAAATGCAGCAGTTAGCTCAGTTCTCATCAGCGAAGAGTTGGGGGCACAACTTCCTCCCAGATGCTTGTTAAAAACTCATGAAATGAGCGATAGAGTTAAGCCAATACAACTTGATCTACTGGCCGAAGACAACTATAAAGGCTCAAGCTTTAGCAGAATTCATTCCCTCATCAACCGGGGAAACAAAGTCAGCCAACAGATCAATGTCTCATCCTTCAACAAAATCTACCGGTCGAGGACAATTGTAAAGGCTTAAGTCTTCCTCAACTCGAGAAACAAAGTCAGTCAGCAGATCAGTGTCGCGTCCTTCAACAAAATCTACCAGCCGATGACAACTATAAAGGCACAAGTCTTAGCAAATTTCATAGTAAAATTTGCTCCCACCTCAACCGGGGAAACAAAGTCAGTCAGTAGATCAGTGTCACATCCTTCAATAAATGAAGACTCCTCAACTCATGCTGAAACATGAACAGGTCAGCCTAAAGATATGTGGCATTTATAAAGGGTGTGCCATCAAATCACCCGGATGCCGGAGCAGAACTTGTTTTATTCACCTATGGATGATCCTCTATTTGGACAAAGTCCAAGAACCTATGAAATGACTATGTATGACTCATCTGGTAGACCACCTCATCTGCACCAAAAACTTCAACATGCAGATCATTTTGTCTTCAGCAAACTACATTTCAACAACAACAAAAGCCTCTACAAGCAGATCATTTACTTGTATCAATAGAAACAAACAAGACAACAGAATTAGGAGCATTCTACTTCTATTTTTGGCGGGGCTCATCAGTAAAATACATCTCCTATACTTTTAAGCAATAAGGAAAAGAAAAACGGTCAACTCAAAAGCAAAGAAGATGAGGGGCATTTGTGGGAACCAAAAATAATCCTTAGCCCAATAGGAAAAGGAAGCCCAAATATTTGAGATGTTCTCGGGAAGGCTGAATATTACCCATGAAAGTTACTAGTAGAGAAAGCCCAAGTTTGGGCCCAATGCAACCCAGCAGAACATTTCTTTCTCAGTAGAGGAGTAGTGTTCGACGCTGAGCACTCAAGCTTGCAGGAGAGGTGACTCAAAACAGGAAGTTACAACCGCCAACAGGAAGTTACAACTACTTAAGAGAAGTTACAACTACCTAAGAGGAATTACACCCGCCTGCAAGCACATAACTCACTATCTGCCACGTGTCTCACTCATCTGTTGGAGTTACAACCGCTTGCAAGCACATCACTCACTCATCTGCCACGCGTCTCACTAATCTGCTAGAGTTACAACCGTCTGCAAACAAATAACTCACTTATCTGCCACATGTCTCACTCATCTGCTGGAGTTACAACCGCTTGCAAGCATATCACTCACTCATCTGCCACGTGTCTCATTCATCTGCCTCTATAAATAGTCAAACACAAATCCATCTGGAGGTAACTATTTCTTGATTTCAGAATTTTTTCTTCAAATATAGAGATATAAACAGTTTTCTGAAGACATTGTTCTAACTTTGGCATCGGAGTCCCCGTGGCAGGCACCACACCGGTGTAAGAAATTAACTTCTATCTTATGCAGATTACTCCACGTGATCAGCACGTGATTCTATCTGATGCAGATTGCTCCGCGTGATCAGCACGTGATCTGGTGGAAATTTGCATCCACATCCATTGTTTTCCATTGAGTTGAAATTGATCACACCGGCATCTTTGCCCTTCCATCTATTGAGAACCAAACCTCCATATAAAGTATAAACTGAAGTAAATTCATTACATTGACATAACTATGTAGTCCAACACTTTCTGTTGGTATTTTGTTCATTGTTGAGACCGAAGCTTTGATTGATGAATCACATGCCTTGACATTTCTCAAGGATGTATTTGTCCCCGTCAACCCGCATTTCTTCTTCTGTCATGGTAAATTAGTTTCTATTTTGGATAAACATGCTTAACTGGGGGAGTCCCAAGCATATTAGCTTCAATATCATTGTCCCATGTGAGACTACTAATTATTCGCTAAAAACTGAGCCACATCTCCAACAATTTCAATTATTAGGGCCTGAGTAGAAAATTTTAGCTTAAAATCTTTAAAAAATTTGTCAATGGGAAATGCAACAAATTGATCTGAAACTAAAACTATTACTGATCAATCTTCTTCTTCTTCACTGAGTTATATCTTTGAACAAATAATTGGTGATGATCTAATCAGTATAAGAAATAATATTAACATGAAAATCAAGTTTCCAAGAATGTATTAAGTTTTTTTTTTTTCATTTTGTTAGAGAAATTGTAAAGGATCGCCTTCTTCATAGTAATGCATCTTGTATTTGAAATGTTCAATAAAACTTTGTTTCATTCTCCTTTATCGATTTTCATGGTATTAATGTTGGACATATGGTTCATTAAGTCAGAACAAATAGTCCAAGATTTGTAAATACAAAATAAGATTTGACAAAGCATTTTAAGATAAAACCAAACACCCAAAGATGCGTAATAGAGCCTGTTGGTGCCGTATGTGTCAAGTTCGTGACATGGGACATTCCTAGAGGCCTGACAATCATGGCGATGCGCATATTGTACAGTGGTTCTAAAATTTTGCAGTACTAGGTCCTCATTGACATTTAATCCTTGCAATGGATATTTATTCGATTCCAACGAAATTTCAAAATCACAGTACCTTGATCAGAATCATTCGGTCCCAAAAATAAGACCCCATGCCCACTTCCATGAGTGATTCTAGATGTCTGAGGGAATTGGCGAGGGAGGGTGCCTCGCACTTGCCCGACCTTTGTTTCAAAAAAAAAAAAAAAAAAGTGGGAAATCTTGTTTGAATTTCGTTGCTGAAATTTAAGAGGAAGGGAGGGACCAAAAAACAGAGAAAACCATAGAGAAGATGAAGCTCCCCCGGAAGATATATCCGGAAGATAGTACGAACGACATATGGGTTTTGTAAATTCATTAGTATTCTCTACAATCGCGGTGTTTACCCGGAAGATAGTTTCGTTAAGGTGAAGAAATACGGTCTACCAATGTTGCTGACTGAGGATGAAGGGGTGAAATTTTTCATTTCTAACTTGACTGCCCAGTTATCTGGTAGATGTTCATTCCTTCTTCTTATTTTTCTTCAAATTTTTTGTTCATTAGGCCTTGAATTCTTACTATGTTTTCTATGTGATTTGATAGAGTGGCTTGGGGCTGGTAAGTTGCAAAGGATTGTGCTTGTGATTATGAGCAAGGCAACTTCTGAGGTTCTGGAGAGATGGAATTTCAGTATTGAGACTGACAACGAGAGAGCAGAGGTGGTGTTTGAAGAAATGCCTGAGAGAGAGTGAAGAGAAGTAAATGGGTTTTGAAGAAATGAGAGATGGTGGTGTAGGAAAGAGTGTGCGAAGGAGGAACGACGTATGGCTTTTGTAAATTCATTAAGAACCAGACGAGCATTTTGGTATGAAAAAGGGTATTTTTTTCTCATGAAATTTAAGTATTCCCCTTTTGTTTTCCTTTTCTATATTGTGAATTTGATGGTCTAATTTTAATTAATTTAGTGTGTCAAGGGAAAATAGTGATAAGGAAATCATGAGAGAAATTCAAGCAATTAGGAGGCAGATTGCATCCAGCATTACTTACTTGCCATGCCTTGATGAGCCATGTGAGTTACTAATTTCCTTTTTGTTTGTCCAAACCAGATTTTTCGATTGATACTTCGTAATGAGTTTATTGACATTTGTGGGTTTAAGTGTGTTTGATGTGCTAGCATATACTGATAAAGATGTGGCTGTTCCATTTACATGGATTGAGAGTGACTCCAAATTGATTGAGAATCTGCAGATGGTGAAACTGCATTCTTTTGACACCAAGGTAAATATTGCATTTGCATTTGTGTGTGAGTGTGTGTTTTGTTATAGAAATGAAACGCCTGAATTCAGTTGATAATCATTTTGTGATGCTAATGCAGATACATAGGGTGGATACTCTAGTTTCGTACAATAATGACAAGTGGGACGATGAGCAATAAGAAGAGTTCAACAGATTCTTAACTGGAAGAAAGTTTGTGAATCCTTTATTCACATTTTGTGTAGTTTGAGAGAAAAAAAAAACAAATGGAGGGTTCTGATTCTCTTTGCAGTATGCATGGTTTGGATTCTAGCATAGAACTGAAAAAGAATGTAAGAGTCCATTTTATTTTGCTTCAGTTTCTATGTTTCCAAAAGTTGTTGGAAATTGTGGTGTTGCATTGTGAGATTATATGACATTCTGGATATTTGATCAGTATATTTTTAAACCAAAGTCATAATCTTGATCAAACTTAGTTGTGGTGTTGCATTGTGAGATTATATGACATTCTGGATATTTGATCAGTATATTTTAAAACCAAAGCCATAATCTTGATCAAACTTAGTTGTTTATACCAGTTCAAATTATATTCTGAAGTTAATCAGTTTTTTCTTAACCAACTTTGTTTTTGGGTTGACATAAATTCATTAAAAAGATGCATAATTTGTGTATAATCATTATCGAATTTTTCTTTTAAAACCAGCATAGAAAGTTAACACCAACAAAAGGCGTGGGTCAATAGCATCGTAGTAAAAAAAAAAATTGGTTGTGCCAGACTCATACAAACTCTTTTTACATCCAAGGGGCTCTTTGTTATGTCCTAAAATTGCATAAACTGAAACTTTTGGGACTAAGGATAACCTTTTACTCGATAGTTTCAAAGAACATTATCTTCATACAACCTAAAAATAGGTACAAAGGGGTTCGGAAAAAAAAAAAGGTACAAAGGGGTTCGAACAACTAAATACAAACTGTTAGTAGTGGAGAGACGCATAAAAGCTGGAAAGCTTTGCTAGTAACATATCAAAAGGAACTGTAACAACTTGCTCTATATAGCATTCATAATACATTCGGTTTAGTAATAAATCTCAAACTGATTGACTACAGACTGCTGCCAAGTCTTTGGAAATGAGAAGGTCAATCTCATTCCCCTGGGTGAAATGCTTCTGACCGATCAATACACAAGTTGTACTCAGCACAAGAGCATTGTATTTACAGACTGGTAGTTTAGCTCTCTAGTTTATGAAAGTAGGACAAGTTTAAAGGATGTTGAAATGTTCAGAGGTATTATTTGTCAAGATAAATCGGTATCTAAGATTAATCTGCAAAGACTTCGTGCCTTTCCTCTATTCCCACAGCATTCTTGCACCCTGGTATATTGCGCCAGGACGGAGCTCATCCAGTGTATCCACACTTCTGAAAACACTCAACTCTCTAAGACCAGTCCACCTGCGGTGTACCAGAAAATCACGGAAGTCGTCTTCAGTGTAAAATGTCTTTTCCTTGGTACGAACTGGAATACGATCAGACTCATCATAAAAGCAAATTTTTATTGTAATTCCTGAAACAGAAGAGATCAAATTTTAATGCCTACAGATGAACTTAAAAAATATATTAAATATAGTCAATAAGAACATTTTTCAAGTTGTTACCTTCGTCAAGGTGAAGAGTATAAGTCCCTAATGGCATATCACGATCAAGACTCCGAATAACCTCATCTTCATCTTCTAACCAAAATGCTCGTCTGGTTCTTAATGAATTTACAAAAGCCATATGTCGTTCCTCCTTCGCACACTCTTTCCTACACCACCATCTCTCATTTCTTCAAAACCCATTTACTTCTCTTCACTCTCTCTCAGGCATTTCTTCAAACACCACCTCTGCTCTCTCATTGTCAGTCTCAATACTGAAATTCCATCTCTCCAAAACCTCAGAAATTGCCTTGCTCATAATCACAAGCACAATCCTTTGCAACTTACCAGCCCCAAGCCACTCTATCAAATCACATAGAAAACATAGTAAGAATTCAAGGCCTAATGAACAGAAAATTTGAAGAAAAATAAGAAGGAATGAACATCTACCAGATAACTGGGCAGTCAAGTTAGAAATGAAAGATTTCACCCCTTCATCCTCAGTCAGCAACATTGGCAGACTGTATTTCTTCACCTTAACAAAACTATCTTCCGGGTAAACACCGCGATTGTAGAGAATACTAATGAATTTACAAAACCCATATGTCGTTCGTACTATCTTCCGGATATATCTTTCGGGAGAGCTTCATCTTCTCTGTGGAGATGGGTTTGGGGAGAGGTCTTCCTTCTCTCTGGTTTTCTCTGTTTTTTTGTCCCTCTTAAATTTCAGCAACGAAATTCAAACAAGATTTCCCGCTTTTTTTTTTTTTTTTTTGAAACAAAGGTCGGGCACGTGCGAGGCACCCTCCCTCGCCAATTCCCTCGACATCTAGAATCACTCCAAAACAAAATCAATGAGAGGTCCATCTTTTTCTTCTTCGATTGAGTGGTCCATTCTTGTATTTTTGCTGTACATTTAACCAAAGTTTTGATTGCCCATCACACTAGAATAATCATTGAGAGGTCTATTTATTTCTTCTTTTGATTGAGCGGTCGATTTTCGTGTTTTGTTGTACATTTCCTTGAGTACAAATATTTAATGATGGACAAAGATAATTCATGCAATACGGAAGAAGAGAATTTAATTTTATGGTTGGAAATTTTTCATCAATTTTTCGAAGTACCTCATCCTTCAATTCCAGTTGTAGATATAAAAGAAAAAAGAGTTGTGGGTTGGTTTGCATATACAAGGTCTACAAATTTACAGAGAAAGAACCCTACATTGATGGATTCGAAGCTTTTGGAGGGCCTTTGCTGATTATATCTATAGAACCAAAATTGATAAGAGTAATAGATGATTATATTATTGAATGGTATATAATAACTCATGGACTCTAAAGTCTTGAATGTTTTCAGAGTAGGGAATGAGATCTCACCAACTGAACTGAAAAAGACAAGAACCAAACCGATGAGAATAAGTCAAGAAGAATAAAGGATGCCAAGCTAGCGATTCCTCCAATGGTTCAGATAGATTTACAGGTTGACCAAGAACTCAAATTGTCTCAAAAAAAGAAGAAGAGCGTTTGAAATCTTTTCTTAAACATAGACAACAATGTCCCTTCTTTTCGAGAAGAAAACAAGTTCTTACACACAGATGAGATGATAAGGAGCCAAGAAGGGACATCTTGTCAGCGAGCGAGCTATTGCTCCCTCCAATCGTTCATAGATCTTCCTTTCACGCAGATGAAACTCTCCAACTATCTCTAACCAATTGGGGATTTATAACTTTTACGGTTTCCATCGAAGAAAAGAAAAGATGGAGACTGTGAAAGACAACATGCCAAAGTGATTATGTCGGACACCACTCCCTACAGCAATTTGAATCATTATCAGCAACTCATGCTAGAACACTTTTTATGCTCAACATATCGAAATAAACAGAACCAACTGCCAAATTCACCAAATAAAGTGCAGTCTCGTAAGTTGATATGCTTAAATTTATCTATCATCGATGGTTCTCACGAAGAAACTAGCTACAAGAATACGTACAGATCATCCAAAATACTTTCACTAGTCCCAACACCAATCCCTGCTGAACAACAACACAATAGCAGAATGCTATTAATCTTGAAAGACAAATAATGCAAATCTTGTAAAATAGGAGGGATCCAACCATAAAAGGATGTATTATGTGCCTTTTAAAGTATAAACTCCACCCATAAAAAAATGTAGTTTGCCTCTCTCAAGGTTTAATAAACAGCCATGTCTAAAAATGAACTCTCATGGGAGATTAAGTGATACCCTTACAGGGAAGAGGAAAAGCTCACTTTATTCAAGGTTTGGGGGAAGCCGATTGAGGACTTGTTAAGCTCTCGCTCCCCAGATTTAGGCATTAAGGTGCCACCAATGATGGCCATAGTTATCCTAACCCACATAACAGAAACTCATTCAGGCCACTGATTATGTTATCCAAGAGTGCCAATGATTAAAATTTTCACATCCTACAGGTATTAGCTTGGGTTGATTATAGTGCGTCCTCCATAGTTGTAGGTTATGGTATATACAACAAACTCCACGTCCCTAGTTACAACTTACAATTACATTTAGAACGAGATAGTAATATGGTGCGTCAAGTCTCCACATTCATTTTAGGTTTTGAACGACTCAACGAGGTCCAGAGAGGCTCTTAGTTTATTGCAATAGAAAATATTGATCTTTCCTGTCCCTTATCGTAGGTGTTATATCTTAAGACCTATTATTGAATATTGGTATCAATCATTTAAAAGCAATTGAAACAAAATTCAAGTACTAGTAGTATATTCACCAAAGATATTCAGCTTTGAAAATTCAAACAGCATAAAGAAATTATTCAGATGCAAGAAATAAGAATTCCAATGCCAGATTACATACCAAAGCAGAATAAGTATTTCACCTCCAATCTGGGAGCAAAACCATATAATGTGAACAAAAGCTCTGAAAGAGGAAGCTTTACCTTTTCTAGGGCAGCAGCACTTCCTCAAGTTCATATGCGACTTTTCCAGGGCAGCAGCACTTCTTCAAGTTCATATTTGACTTAGGCCTACAGCAACCAATAAGGCGCATCAGATTTGTGAGGCCATATGCAATGAACTACTTGCACTTCCTACTGCACAGAAAAGCTGATTTTGATTGTATTCTACTACTGTCAATCACAGAAACTAAAGACAAAAAATAACAAACAATCTCAGCGAAATCTTGAAACCATTTTCAAATCAACAAATCACATATTATTACAATCTCTAATAATTTCTTGCATATTCATCACTTCAAGAACTCTTTTGACATTTTCATCAAAATAAAACCCTACAAATTTTAGGCGAAAAAGAAATCTTGAAAGAAATCAAGAATTCCAACAAGCATTCTAGAAATCTTGAAAATATTACATGAACTTTACATTGTTACTCTACTAGATCAGAAGAACACAACTATTCAATCAAGAACTGGTGAATTTGGTGACGGCCTTGGTTCCTTCAGAGACAGCGTGCTTAGCAAGTTCACCAGGAAGCACAAGACGAACAGCCGTCTGGATCTCCCGAGAAGTCACTGTAGGCTTCTTATTGTAACGAGCAAGCTTGGAGGCCTCGTTCGCAAACTTCTCGAAGATATCATTGATGAAGGAGTTCATGATCCCCATGGCCTTGCTAGAGATACCGATATCGGGATGAACTTGCTTCAAGACCTTGAAGATATAGATCTTGTAGGTCTCAACGTTCTTCTTCGCTCTCCTCTTCTTCTTGTCTACAGCGGTGGCGCCACCGACCTCCTTCGGCAATTTCTTCCCTGCCTTTGGTGGCTTCTTCTCTGCCACAGTGGATTTTTCCGCCACAGAGGCGGTCTTCTTCTCCTCTGTGGAGGCTGGCTTCTTCTCTGCGGGTTTCTTCTCGGCCTTGGGAGCCATCGCTACGGTTTTTCTGAGATCTCTTGAAAGTTTGAGCGGGAAAGAAAACGAGAAATAGTTTGGAGGATTGAAGAGGGGGAGAAGAGTTTATATAGAGCAACAGAGATAGATTTGGTTGGATAATGAGACTTCACGCGGATTGATGACATGGCAACGTGATTTCACGTTGGATCATTCTCTCGATCAACGGTATAAATGTTAAGATTCGTTTCGACCTGGATTGACAATAAGTTGTGTTATTTGGGAAACTGGAACGGTGGCCCTCTACCAGTCCGAACTAGGGGTCAAGGATCCGCGGATTCAAATCGAACCGGACTTTTTTTTTCTAAATGGTTCGGATTTTAATTTTGTGTTTTCAGATACGGTCCGGATTCGTTATAAAACGGTCCGGACCCGGTGGATTCCTATTATTTAAAAAGAAACGGTCCGGGTTGGACCCGTTTCAAATCAAATTTACAAACTAAAAACCTAAATATGGAAGTAAGGACAATAAGAGAAAGTGAGAGAGCACGCGCAGCCGCAGCCCGCTTCCTCCGCACCTGCATCCTTCTTCCGCATCGTTGAAGTATCTCTGTAACAGTTGCTTCCTTTTTGGTTTTTGAAGTCTTAATTGCTCACATGTTTGTGTGTACACTGTGGGGTTGAACTTTTAGTTGTATTTTTACATTGTTTTTGCTTTGTTTTGTTTCTCTTTTTAGTTGAATTTTAATAAATCAATACCCAGATCTTGACAATCTTTGTTTACTTCAAAGGTAATCTCTTTTTGGAATGCCCATTTATTGGGTTTGAAACCATGGAAATGGAAAACTAATGTTGATATTTGGTTTGAAGCGGATTTCTAAATCTGGGTTTCATTTTCAATTTTGAGATTGAAGTTAGATTTTGTTGAAAAAATTGGTTTTTGTTATAGTTGGTAGATAGAGACACAACTGGCTTTTGTTTGATCTGGAGTTTGTAATATGGGTTTTGAGTAATTGAAGAAGTCATACTTGATTTCCTGTTCTATGTAGATAGGTAACCATTTCTTTTAGTATTTTGTATTATGTCATTAGATCTGACTAAATCACTGGTTCATGTTCTGCTCATCCTCCTTTCTGTCAAAATTTGTTTGTTTTGAAAAATATGAGCATTTCTAACTGACAGATGGATTGAATTACAGCCAAAGATTGAGAAAAAAATTTAAACAGTAATACCATGAATATATTCAGATTCTCATTTGGAACCGTAGGAAACGGATCGTTCCAAACGGTTCGAGTTAGGTTCGGTCCCAATGTTCAAAATAAGGGAATCCGGACTGGACCGGATCCTTTAAATTTAAACGGTCCGAGTTAGGTTCCTCAAAATTTGGAACCGATCCGGACCATGCCCACCCCTAGTCCGAACCCAACATGAGGTTATTCGAAATTTCAAATCTTAATCCAATTTCAACAATCACCATGGGAGTTGTCATGTGCATCCACATTTTCCACTTTGAAAATTAGAAAAGCTAGAATATGGCTCATTCACCAACTTTGGCTAGTCTTGCCCATTCCGATCGACTGGCTTATTGATAACTTTGGGGTACCCAATACTTCCTTTTTCCTAAAGATTATGTGGGATACAGGCAAAACCCACTCCAAGATAAAGGAGGAAATGTTCTCTCAATTTACAGCCTTCATTCAGACCATATGGCAGAGATGCAACAACTGTATTATCACAAAACCAAAGTCAACACTCGGAAGTTTCGGTTGTCTTTTCATAACACCTGGTCTGCTTGGAAACACCACTGATTTTCTACAAATTTCAATCACGCGAGTCATTGGGGTGCCCTTACCACTGTAGAAACTAATGATCTGGTCTCTATTCATCATGTCCTTGAAGCAGCTGTCATTGACACTTGGTCAAATTCTTTCTCCTTTTTTACATCTCATATTGGCCCCCACACTAAGATAGTCACTATCCAGATAGTAATGATACAAGCCCAAATCCAATCAACAAGATGTTACAGACTAAATCTTAGATCCTCACAGCTCAAACCTATTCATCATTCTCTGGATCCGAACATGATAGTGATCATGTATGATGCAAGTTTTTTTGCCTCGTCTCAATAAGGAGCGATCGGAGTTTTTGCAGTTAACATGCTTGGAAAGGTGCTCGAGCGGGTTGCTTGCCCGATCACAAGGAAGGTGATGGATAGTAACATGGCGCAACGCCATGCAATTTAAGCAATTCTTTTTCTTATCCAAGCTAAGCGGTGGAGAACAAGTTTTTTTATGGGAGACTCAGGGACACTACACTCTATTTTGCAAGATGATCAGCGGCAACCTATAGCAGCCATTGACTGGGTGTATCAATATCTCATTAGCAGATAGAGAGACTATTTTCTCTTCACAACCTTTGGTTTTTATAATTTTATCTATAAAGGCCTTAATTATGAGGCTCATAACCTCGTAGTGTAGTAGGCCAACAATACTAACTCTTATTAGTAATATATTATAATCTTTTAACAAAAATAAAAATAACCAACAAAGTACATTATGGCGGTCATAGTTGATTTACCGATTCAAGCAAATAACATGTTTAGTTATTCCAAGGGCAAAGATCTTGTCCAATTGGATTTTAATTACAAACAATGATCATATACATTATGACTGTCATGTATCCAAACTTAAATTGCAAAGTTTCCAAACTTAAATAACAAAGGTTTTTTTCACGAATTTAAGATGTGCATTTTTAGGGTGTGTTTGGTTGCATGGAATCCTATGCCATGGGAATTCATGAGGACCCTTATATTTTAGGCTAAATTGATGTATCCAAGGGCATGTGATTTTCATGTTCATGCGACTTCTATTCCCACCATTGATCACAAAATCAAATGATGGATGTGTAGTAATACATCAATTTAGCCTAAAATATAAGGGTCATCATGAATTCCCATGACATAGGATTCCATGCAACCAAACACACCCTTAGAGTTCGAAAAAAAAAAGTTATACTTGCTGGTGAACAACGTTTGTTGGTCCCACTTTAGTTATTATTGTTTTTCTTAATGTATCAAATAACCCAAAAACGTGCACATAGCAAAGGTTATCAGATCAAATAAAGTAATAAACATGCTTAATGCTGAGTAATCAACAATCGCCAAACCTAGAAAGTAATTCCAGTTCAAAACATGCTGGTGAGTGGTGACTGAACATGTATATTAGACAACTACTTTATGTCACGGGTTTTTTTTTTCACAAGTACTTCCCGTGCGGCACTAGCAAACTTTGCCCCGACTTATCAAAGAAAGCTAGTCAGCATTGCCCACAAAAGACTTACTTAGACTTTGGAAAACTAAGCAAGCTAAGAACACACAAGAGAGCTTAAGAGAACTAGAACTTGTATTGTTTGAATTCTCTGAGGTGATTACAACAAATGAGGCCTTAGCCTATTTATACAACTCCACCTCCTCAATGGACGGTGGTGATCAATTTGATCTAACGGTCTAGAATGAACTTCTGCACACTTCCTTAGAAATATCTAAGGACTAGAATCTTATGGAACTCTATGAAATTTTATGGGAGGTTCTAGAGAACTCTCTCTAGAACAATGTGGAATACTCTACATTATTTACACTTGCCAACCTCACTTGACTAGGCAAGAAGATAGTTGTGACATTCTCCCGATAGTTGTGACATTCTCCCCCACCTAATCAGGCGACGTCCTCGTTGCCTTCAAATCCTCGTACGCTTTGATTTGCTCCTTGAATTGCCACAAATGTTGGATTGGCTCCCAGCTAGCTTCACTTTCTGGCAATCTTTTCCACTTGACGAGTAGCTCATGTGTGGGAGGTTCGTTGGAATGACACACCACACGATCTGACAAGATAGTCTCTGGTTCCTTGTCATGTTGGATCCTCATGCCCATTGGTGCTCTTTGTGAAACTCCTCTGTTTGGATCATCCTGATCTTCCTTATACGGTTTCAGTAGGCTCACATGGAAGACTTGATGAAACTTGATCCTCGACGGCAACTCGACCTTGTAGGCTTGCTTTCCCACTTTCTTGACTATGGGGAAAGGACCCTCATATCTCCTGATAAGGCCACGATGCAGTCCAAAAAGTCTGGCATGAGCATGCATCTTGACAAGCACAAGGTCTCCAACCTGGAACTCTCGAGGCCGTCTCTTATTGTCGGCCCACTTTTTCTTCCTCTTGGATGCCTTTTTCCAGGTAAGCTCGAGCCTCATCAGCTTGATCATTCCATCCTATGGCAAACTTATAGGTTGATGGACTCACTCCAGTGTAGCCAGTGGCAATAGAACTCGGGGTCATAGGTTGTTGTCCCATGATAATCTCAAATGGGCTACGACCCGTCGCTTCACTCTTCTGCAAGTTGAAAGAGAATTGGGCAACATCTAGCAACTTAGCCCAATCTCGCTAGTCGGCACTCACATAGTGCCTAAGATATAACTCCAGCAAGGCATTCATCCTTTCCGTTTTACCATCCGTTTGAGGATGAAAGCTAGTAAAGAAATTAAGGTCGGTACCCAACAACTTGAACAACTCAGTCCAAAATTCCCCTGTGAACCGAGTATCCCGATCACTGATGATAGATTTGGGCACACCCCAATACTTCACCACATGTTTGAGGAATAAATGTGCGGCTTGCTCGGCTGTGCACTCCTTGGGTGTGGGAATGAAGGTGGCATATTTCGAAAATCTGTCCACGACCACAAGTATCCAATTGCAACCTTCTGATGCGGGCAACCCAACTATGAAATCTACAGAAACACTCTCCCAAGGTCTCTCTGGGATGGGGAGGGGTTCAAGTAAGCCGGCAGGTGACTATTGCTCCACTTTGTCTTATTGGCATATAAGACAAGTCTTCACATATGCTTCGATATCATCCCTCATATATGGCCAATAATAGGAATCTTTCACAAGAGCAAGAATCCGATGTATACCTGGATGTCCCACCCACTTGCTATCATGACATTCTTTCAAGACTTCCTTCCTTAGGTTGTCATGAGGTGGAACATAGATTCGCCTTCCCTTAGAGTATATCAAGTCATTTTTCACCCAAAACCGTATTGTCTTCCCATCTTTGACAAGAACTATGATGGTTTGAGCCAAGGAATCATGTGTCAATCCTTCCTTTATGCGTCCCTTCAAGTTGCTTTGAGGTTGACTTATGTCAGCAAGTTCTCATTTTCTACTCAAAGCATCCGCAACAAGATTAGCTTTGCCGGGCTTGTACTCCAAAGTATAATCGAACTCTGCCAAGAAATCTTACCACCTAACATTGTCGGTCTTGACCACAAATTTGCTCGCAAGCAAGTAATGTCGCCATGTTAGTAGGCAATGCACAACCGCAGTCATTTTCTCTCTTGTACTGTGTACCGCCTCTCAGTATCATTGAGCTTCCTACTTTCAAAGGCAATAGGATGCCATTCTTGCATCAATACTCCACCAATAGCAAAGTCGGAAGTATCCGTATGTACCTCAAAAGACATAGAATGGTTGGGAAGTGCCAACACCGGATCTTCCACAATTGCCTTCTTCAATCCTTCGAAAGCTTGTTGGCATTTTGAACTCCAATCCCAACTTCGTCCCTTCTTGAGCAAGTTCGTCGATGGAGCGGCTATGGAAGAGTAGCATTTGATGAACCTTCTATAATAGTTCACCAAGCCAAGGAAATATCTTAACTCGGTGACTTTGGTCGGTGGTTCCCATTCTTGGATAGCTTGTACCTTGGACTTGTCCATACAAAGCTTGCCCTTGCCAATGATATGACCCAAGAATGTCACCTCCTCTTGGGCAAATGAGCACTTCTCCTTTTTGACAGAGAGCTCGTTCTCTTTCAAGGTTTGGAACACTTGCCTAAAGTGATCCACATGTTCCTCCAATGTCTTACTATAGATCACAATGTCATCAAGGTACACAACTACGAACCGATCAAGGTAAGGAGCTAGTACCTTATTCATTAGAGTGCAAAATGTGGTCGGCGCATTAGTTAAACCAAATGGCATGACTAAGAACTCGTAAGACCCGTACCTTGTAACACATGTCGTCTTTGGTTAATCTCCTTCGGCTATGCGGACTTGATAATATCTCGAGCGCAAGTCAAGCTTGGTAAGTACCTTGCATCACCAAGTTGATCAAAGAGATCCACAATAAGTGGAATTAGGTACTTGTTCCTGATAGTGACCTTGTTGAGTGTCCGATAGTCAATACAAAGCCGTAGGGATCCATCATGTTTCTTTTGAAATAAGACCGGCGCACCATATGGAGCTTTGTAGGGTTGGATATAACCAGCATCTAGTAAATCCTTCAATTGTCTTCTTAACTCCTCGAGCTCAGGAGGTGCCATACGATAAGGAGCAAATGCGGGTGGCTTTGCTCCAACTTCTAACTCAATAGCATGATCCACCTCTCTCCTCGGTGGAAGCTTTTTAGGCAACTCGACAGGCATAACATCCTTGTACTCATTGAGAACATCTTGGACGACCTTAGGTACATTCACCTCTCCATCCATGGGACCTTCATCTTCCTTGAGGGTAGCCAAGTAAGTAGGCTCGTTCCTCTTTACTCCTTTAGAAAGTTGGAGAGCGGACATCATTTTCTCCTTACTTATTTCCCGTACCACGGGCACAACACAAGGTTGTCCCTTATCCATGATGCACATGGTGTTAGCATATGGGACCAGGAACGCCTTCACCATGTCCAAGAAATCTATACCCAAATAGAACTTGTGATCATCAATTGGAGCAATAGTTATGTCGACTTTACCTCACCATTGTCCAAGCCGAATATTGGTGCCACAAGCTATTCCTTCAATTGTGGGACTTTTAGCATTGACTCCCTTGATATATCCTTTCTCCTTCGTATATGATAGGCCAATTTATTCAACAAGGTCTTTGGCCATGTAGACTGTGTCGGCTCCGGTATCCACCATGGCTTTCAAAGCCTTGTCCCCGATCTCGGTCTCCACGTACATCCTTCCATGTGGTTGTTTTTCGACCTTAGCTTGAATGACACTTAGGAGATTCATTGAGGCGATCCTCCTTTCCTCCTTTGTTTCTTCCTCCATGACAAGCGCGACAAGTTTCCCCCTGTTAGGACACTCGAATGCCCGATGGGGTCTACTACATAAGAAGCAAGATATCTTCTTGGGTGATCCATCTCTTTTCTCCTTCCCCTTGTGTTCTGGAGTACTTGTGTTCCTTGGAGGACTTCTCTTTGTCTCCCCCACCTTTGCCATCATTACTCGGCCTTTTTCCTTGCCCCTTGGATGAGTCATTTCTCTTGAACTCAATCAAGGATTTGGCCGCAGCCATAGCCGTTGCAAGGTCTTGCACACCTTGCCTATTCAATTCCAACTTGGCCCAACCCGTTAGGCCATCAAGGAAACTAAACAAAGCATCCTTTTCTCCCATGTCAGGAATCTCCAAGAGCAACTTCGAGAACTCCTTCACATACTCCCTTATGTGGCCTTTCTTATGTTGAAGGCGACGAAGCTTGGCCCTAGCTTCATTTTCGGCATCCTCCGGGTAGAATTGTCTCTTGAGTTCCTTCGTGAATTCTTCCAAAGTATCGATGGTGCACAATCCTTTCTTGATATCATCATACCTTCTGCGCCACCAAACTGTAGCAACATCATTTAAATATAAGGAGACACTACGTACCTTTAATGCTTCATCTATTATGCCAACCGCATCAAAGTAGCGCTCCATGTTCCACAAGAAGTTGTCGATCTCCCTTTCACTCCTTGCCCCACCATAGGCCTTAGGTTTGAGAGCTTCGACTCTGTGGGTGATTGTCCCTGGTGTAATCCCACCATTGGCTACCGCAGCCATACACACTGAGTTGAGTTTCTAGCTTATCAACTTTTTCCCTGTAAGCATACATCTTCGCATCTTTGGCAACAATTTGGGCTTCAAAGGGACTTGATCTTCTTGGACACCATGTCTACTACTGCGTTCAAGGCTCTTTGCATCTCTTCCCGGAGCTCTTGGTCTTCCCCATTGGACGCTTGCCCCTCGATGCGTTGGTCCATGTCTTCGACTTTCTCCCTCAAGTCGGACATGGTGGCACACAACTTAGCCAACCTTTCATCCATCACAGCGATCATGTCCTTCGACTTGTCCTTGCAAACTTTCCCACTTTTGTCGTTGTTGCCAATTGATGGGTTGTTGACCTCTGACGACATTCTCTTGTGTAGAATGATTTCACCAACCTTGCCAAACCTGGCTCTGATACCAACTGTCACGGGCTTTCTTTTCACAAGTATTTCCCATGAGGCACTAGCAAACTTTGCCCCGACTTATCAAATAAAGCTAGTCAGCATTGCCCACAAAAGACTTACTTAGACTTTGGAAAACTAAGCAAGCTAAGAACACACAATAGAGCTTAAGAGAACTAGAACTTGTATTGCTTAAATTCTCTGAGGTGATTACAACAAATGAGGCCTTAGCCTATTTATACAACTCCACCTCCTCAATGGACGGTGGTGATCAATTTGATCTAACGGTCTAGAATGAACTTCTACACACTTCCTTAAAAGTATCTAAGGACTAGAATCCTATGGAACTCTATGGAATTTTATGGGAGATTCTAGAAAACTCTCTATAGAACAATGTGGAATACTCTACATTATTTACACTTGCCAACCTCACTCGGCTAGGCAAGAAGATAGTTGTGACATTTAGCAATAACAATGCAGATTGCCAAACACTCACAGCAATTTATTGACTGATATATACAATTGAACTTATTTATAGAAAGCATGAAGACATAGATTTAGGAAACAATCGTGAAGAAATTCAAATATGCAAGTCTTTGACCACCCACTTCGTTGAACAAAGAGATGTGTAAGCTATCAATGCATACAACATATAAATGCTTTCTTAAAATCTGCTTCCCTAATTCTGTAGACATTGTTGGACAAACTGCTCAAAATAATGTAATCCAATCAACAAAGGTAATTGAGATTGGAACAATTAACAGTGTAATCTTGAAATTATTTTAAGCCAAAAAAAAAACATTAAATTATTCCTTCAGTAACTTTTTGCCCAATTCAATTCAACCTTCAAGAAATCATAGTAAATCCAGGTTTAAAGCCCTAGAAATCAGATACAAGTTCTTGAAAGCATTCAAGATTTCAAAATATAGCACACAGGACTTCAAGACTACAAGTATTTTACAACACTACTCAAGAAATACAAATAGAATACTCAAGAACTAGTGAATTTGGTGACGGCCTTGGTTCCTTCAGAGACAACATGCTTGGCGAGCTCACCATGAAGCACAAGACGAACAACGGTCTGGATCTCCCGAGATGTGACTGTAGGCTTCTTATTGTAGCGAGCGAGCTTAGAAGCCTCGTTTGCGAACTTCTCGAAGATGTCATTGATGAATGAGTTCATGATTCCCATGGCCTTGCTAGAGATACCGATATCGGGATGAACTTGCTTCAACACCTTGAAAATGTAGATATTGTAGGTCTCAATGCTCTTCTTTGCTCTCCTCTTTTTCTTGTCTATAGCGGTGGCGCCACCGACCTCCTTTGGCAATTTCTTGCCTGCCTTTGGTGGTTTCTTCTCTGTCACGGTAGATTTTTCCACCACAGAGGCGGTCTTCTTCTCCTCTGTGGAGGCTGGCTTCTTCTCTGCGAGTTTCTTCTCAGCTTTGGGTGCCATGGCGAAGATTCTTAAAAAAAAAATGGAAAATGAAACAAAGATTTGGAAAATGAAAGAGTTTGGACCGTAAAAACATTCCTTACTGATAAGCTTAGTTTTTAATCAAAATAGGAACTTAACTCCAACTTTTTTTCATGAATACTACAGACTCTTGAGATTACAATGATGAGCTACATGGGAAACATGAGGGTGGCTATTGGAGGAGAGAAGGACTATATGAATCAAGAACTACTTGTATCCTGCATCGAAAAGGCCTTTCAAATGATATTCCAAGCTGCTTTAACCAAGAAAATTTGAAGCAATAAGGTTCTACTGGAAGGGCTTAAAATAACTTCTAATGAAGGAATATAATGTGTATTCATTTATTTTTCATGGTTGCAGTAATAAACATCATAATGTCTATTGATTCAGCATCAATACATTCCAACATATTTGCACGACAACCACAACCAAGAAAAGAACAAACCGCAAGTAGTTTCATGATTACACTTTCATAATCATTAGATGAGGAATAATTTCAGTAGTTTCATCCACATTGTCTCCTTGTGTTGATATGGTGGATGGGAAAAAACATTAACTGACATGAGAAATCTTGAGCAACGAGTGAAACGTTGGAGGGCAACTACAGTTTTTGAATTATTGAGTTGTCTTACCAAAAATACATGGTTCGCAGTGCACAAACACTGGATTATCTCGAAGATGCACTACCATGTTGTGATACCCTTGTGTGGGCGGACCTACCAAGGGGAGATTATAGTCCCACATCGCCTAGGTGAGGGAAGGGGATGTGCTATATATGTACGAGTTTGGATCTACAAAGTACTACGCGTTTTATAACCGTACGGGCCTTGGGCCCAAAGCGGACAATATAGTACTCTGTGGATCGGGTCGTTACAGAATGGTATCAGAGCCTGACCCAGTCAAAAGTGTGCCAACGTGGACGTTGGGCCCCAAGGGGGTGGACTGTGGAGACCCTTGTGTGGGCAAACTTGAGGAGGAGGGTGAGGGTTGGAGCCCAATAGGCCCAACAGGCCCAATAAGCCCGAGAGAGGTTGGGCGAGCTACAAAGGGGGACATAGTCCCACATCACCTGGGTGCGGGAGGGGGATGACCTATATATGTGCGAGGTTGGATCCCCATAGTATGACGCGTTTTAAAGCCGTGCGGGCCGGTTGGGCCCAGAGCGGACAATTTCATACTGTGTGGATCGGGTCGTTACAGAATGGTATCAGGGTGAGGGTTGGAGCCCAATAGGCCCGAGAGAGGTTGGACGAGCTACAATGGGATACATAGTCCCACATCGCCTGGGTGTGGGAGGGGATGAACTATATATGTGCGAGGTTGGATCCCCATAGTATGACGCGTTTTAAAGCCGTGCGGGCCTTGGGCCCAAAGCGGACAATATAATACTCTGTGGATCGGGTCGTCACATAATGGTATCAGAGCCGGACCTAACCGGAAGTGTGCCAACGAGGACATTGGGCTCCTTTAGGGGGGGGGGGGTGGACTATGATACCCTTGTGTGGGTGGACCTGAGGAGGAAGGTGAGGGAAAGGCTTGTGGTGGCGAAGCCCAACAGGTCGGTGGATCCCAATAGGGGTTGGGCGAGCTACCAAGGGGAGATTATAATCCCACATCACCTAGGTGAGGGAAGATGATGTGTTATATATGTACGAGTTTGGATCTACAAAGTACTAAGTGTTTTAAAGCCGTGCGGGCCTTGGGCCCAAAGCGGACAATATAGTACTCTGTGGATCGGGTCGTTACACATGCCCTACAACAAATTCAACCACATACTAAGTTTAGTTTTATTAGTGTTCCCCTATAACTGTTTATTAATTAAACCCTATAACAATTTAACAATGTAAAGGATTTTCATTCGCGGTGTACCTTGCAACCAACACGACCTTAATTTGTTCATAACTTTCAATATTATTCGCACAGGGCACCTAGTGAAAAGCAAAAACATTAATATTGTACCTTGCTACTATATTAAGCTCCATGACTTCTATTCAGTACCGATACATCACTTATTAATTGTTCAGGTTACTGATGACTGACTAGTTAAGCATATTGGAGGAGAGTTACGGTTAAGGTTGAAGATCAACTCAAGGTTCCCAGCTTCTCAGCAAGTTTGTCACCTGAATTTTACAAATATTTTACAAAATATTTAGGAAAAAAAAAAAAAAAAAAAAAATATATATATATATATATATATATATATATATATATATATATATATATATATATATATATGCTCTTACTTTAACAAATATGCTCCAAACATTTCATTTAAGCACTAGTTGATCGAGCACATAAACATTTCCATTTATTATTACTGTAATTATTTTTCTATTTCCTATGACAAGTTGAATGACTGGTACATGTAATTGAAGAAAGCGCTACTTATAATGTTACTAATATGCCACATATGTTGATTCGAAATATCTACGAGACGAGCCTTTCTAACTGTCGAGGAAAAGGGCGAGGGGGAGGGTGTCACCGCTCATCCCCCTCGAGATTCACATTTGTGCGAATCTCGAGGGGGTGAGTGGTGACACCCTCCCCCTCGCTGGTTTCCTCGCCCCTTTCCTCGCCATTTATAATTTCTGCTACGAGACAGTGAGGAAACACAAGCATGTTAATTTCGAATATGATGGAGCCAATTGAACAAATGGTTCTAGCAAATTGTCCAAGTAATGGCATGTATTTTACTGTGGCGACCTCAGGTAATAAAAATTCTCCACTGAGGATCCTTATCCTTTCACCACGTCTTTTTTTTTTTTTGGTGAATGAACATTTTTACACCACTTCCATTTTTACATAGTTCATGTTCGTGAAACAAGATTTAATGGAATTACATGGTCTTATAATTACCACGATCAAGGAATGTGATTTCTCAAAAATATCGAAATTTCATTATATATTTCTTTTTTTAGTTACCAAAATTTCTTTCAAAATCTTATATATATGTTTATTTTTTTCATTGGTCTAATATAAGTTTTCGTACATTTTAACCCATGATAACCTTAGTTTAATATTACAATTTTATTATATAAGCGATTTTTTTGCAATATGTAATTTGTATAAAATTATGAGTTTTGTGGTATTCTTTATGTACTATGTGAGAGATTAAAATACTTAAATTATATTGATAACTTCATAATTACAATCGAAAAATTTACGTTTTTTTTTGTGCACAATGAAATATTTCTTGAAATCTACTTACCGAACTTATCACGAAAAACGAAGTGACAATCTTTGACATTTTTTTTCTTTATTTTTTATCAACAAAATATTTATTTTCTTAGATTGGTGAAAATAAGTATTAAAAAAAAAAAGCAATCGTTGCATAATCTTGTCGTTATTTGGGGTGCCCTTAGAGATTTACTGGGGTGCATACACAATTGTTGCATATCCAGAGTTCTTAAATTTGAGGAGGATCGGACGGTTGATATGAATAAAAAATTTCTAGGGTTTTAAGTAATCCACTATAAATATGAAACAATGGGTACTCAAGTTAAGCCTGCCTCATTGTGTTGTGTTTGTGTTGGCTCTCGTCTTCACTTTGAATCTGATTTTGGTGAAGCTGCAAGTGTTTATGTTAATTGATATGTGTGTTTGTGTTTGTGTTTGCTGTTGTTATTCTTCTTCTTCTGAGTTGTTTATTAATTTTTTTTATTGATTGTGATGAAAGAGGAGTTGGTGATAATCAAAATCATTTTGATTTGATTTGATGTTTATGATCCAAAATATGATCTCCTTTTTCGCTACGTTCTTTCTGAATCAATCAAACGTGTATATACATGATTTGGTGTTGTTAGTTTTGTTTTGATTTGTTGGTTTGAGTATGATGAAGAGGATCCTTTGTTCGAGTATAAAGTGAATCAAGTGATGAAAGTGAAATTACATCTTAGGACACCTTCTGACACAGCGCCAAACTGTGTGTGAGAAAATAATTTCATTTCTGATGCTTCGTTACTGCAATGTTTCAATATGACTTTCGGTATTTCATTCTCTCTTGTTCAATTTTTTATGGCATTTAATTTAATTTCCTACTAATTATATTAATTTTTTAATATTTAGATATTCCATTCTATTGTTATGTTTTTATTATCTATAATAAAAAAAAGTAGTTTAAAATGTTTTTATTAACTTTGAAAATCAAGCTACTTTGTATTAATTTTTATAGATTCATTCTTTAATTTATACGTTTGATAACAAAAAATCTAGATAGCCAGCCCTGTGACAGGGAGCTCTTTGTGCGTGTAATTGTGTCGCTATTTGTGCGTGTGATTGTGTTTCGATTGTGACATTATGAGTATCTCTAGAATGATTGTGGATATTGGGGCTGGTATGCCTAGCCTGAAACTTACGTGATTTGTTTCCAAAATCCAACATTTGTCATTTTTAATTATAAAAAATTATTGAAAGATGACTTCATATATTCATTTGAATAAATAGAATGGTGTCTTCATCTATATTCATCCATCTTCTGGGTTGCGGAAAGGATCATTCTCAAGACAAGTCTGAATTAAGTGATATGACAATGATATAGTGGAGAAAATTGAATAAAATATTCACATAATTTTAAAATGTAGAACTCCATAAATTTTGGTTGTAATAAGTTGTAAAATCCAAATTGAGATGAAATCCAAGGAAGAAGAAGAAACACTTATCTTAAAGGTATTTCTCCAAAATTGATTTGTTTTGATCTGAGATGTAATCAACCGTTACATCAAATTGACATTTTTGTAATGATCTCAAATTGAGATGTAATTTTTCATTTTTTTTTACTGAATTAAGTTTTGACTTGAAATTGTTTGGTGAACTGATACAGCTAAAATATTATATTGTTTGGGAGTTGTTACAAAAATGTCAATTTGATGTAGTGAACAATTAGTGAGCAAAACAATGACAACATTGTGCAACAAGATTGGAAAATCTCGTGAATGTGAATGGTAACAGCCATAGTCCAAGGCAATAGTGTTATGGTGGAGTGGTTAGGGCTGTGTGAATTTATCCCCCATGTCCTAGGTTCGAGACCCGCCGGCAGCATGGTTATTTTCTTATGGTGTTGATCGAAGGATTACTCATTTCTCGCACAACATACCCCCAAAATCACAATTGGGTACCTTGGTAGTTTTTCAGTCACATCTGCACTAGGAGCTTAAACATTTTCTTTTCTTTCCTCGATGAAGGAGCTTGTAGACCTAGGGGTGGGCACGGGACGAGATAGACTCATCCCGTTCATACTGGTTTGGGACGGGATCAACAGTTGAAATATAATCTGAAATCTGAATATATTCAGATTATATAATCTGAGCATACTAACCTGATTCAGATAGACTAATGTTATCAGTTGGTTCCTTCAATAAATCAGAGCACAAGCATACTAAACAGAGCAAACTAATCGCTTCACAAGCACTTCACAGCTGATGCATGAGGCACAAATTCCTCTAATTCAACTCAATTAAGCAAAACCAACTTCTCAAAAACAACTATTCAACTCTACAAATAAATCCAAAAACTAAAAATATTAATCCTCACTAAACCCTAGATCAAGAACACTAAAACCAGAGCTCACTAGACATTCAAAACCAAAAAAATTTCAGCTGAATCAAACAAAAGGATACGTAATTTATAACCCCTTTTCGCCATTTCATACAGAATCCAAAGGGTATTCTTGGAATTCTGAAGAGATTTGAGAGACCAAAGTGATGATAGGTGGAATTCAAAAGTAGAAACTTTAAGATAATGAGAGGCAGAAGTGGAAGCAGAGTTGCTGGGGAGTTGAGAAATGGGTTGAATTGAAGAGAGAGAGAAGAATTGGTTTTCTTCCTCGAGGGGACGAAGGGTAGGAGGTGCTGGCGTGCTGTTCTTGAATCTCTCTTCAAGAACACAGTGGTGGGTTCTTGGTTTTCTTTCTCGGTTTCTCTCATCTTGAAGCTTGCTTTTTTCATTTGTTATTTGTTGGCTTCCCTTAGTAACCTTAAACCTAAAGGAATGAGAGAATATAGATCAGAGAAGTGATTACAAATTTACAATCAATAGATTAGTTTAGAGATGTGTGTGAGAGAAAAATTGAGATCCTAAAAATGTTATATACATCAGTGAATTTGTATGGGCATCCACAATCCTAAAATAAATAAATAAAAATATTATTAATAAATATTAAAAAATTAGCTTGGGATTGGCGGGATTGAAAATCTTCATCCCATCCCATCCCATTCTAGATCGGGACGAGACGGGATCGGAATGAAATTATTCAATTCTATTAAGACCCAGAAAAATCGGGACGAGATGGGATGCCCACCCCTATGTAGACCTGCTAAAAATACAAGAAACAATGTGTTTAACTTGAACAATTTCGTCAATAAAATCCACATTATAAACATGACTTTTCAAGAACATAATTTGTCATTTGAATTCATCCAAAAAATCATATATTCATCGGATTTAAATGAGTGGCACCTTTATGATTTGTCCTAAATAAATATTCATCTACTCTTTGGTTGAGCAGTGAATCATGGTTCATTCTCATCACAAGTCCATTTTCCTGGATTTTCAAAGTGAACATTGGAATTAGGCAATGGCATATGGGAGGAAATCAAATAATGTAGGCTTCCTTACTCTATATAATATCACAGGAAGAGTGAAGTAGTTTTTTCATAATTGGTCTAATTTATTCCTTCACAAATAATATCTTATTCTAGACATAAAATTCTTAATTAAGGATTAGTGGAGTTTATAAGCTTAGCAAAGAGCCTCTTCATATTTAGGTTTTAAAAGGTAATACGAGTGAAGTTTTCACAAGTAAACTACTTGTGGTGATTAAGTTTTCTTCTTAGAAGTGAATATGATATTTCCAATCTAAAAAATTTAGAAATTAACTATAAAGTAAAAAAGTCTTAAAATGTGAGTTAGTTTAGTTGTAATAAAGTAACAGATTAAAAGTAGATTTTTTTTTTTTTTTTTTTATAAAAAAAATTATAATGGTTTCTGGACAGTTTACAATGAAATTAGATATATAAATTGGTGCATTTCTCAAAAAAAAAAATTAATAATAATAATAATAAGTGCAATACTTTGAATCATAAATGCCAAATAGTAAAATTTCTTCTTATCCTTTAATTACCCTCCCCAGAAAATGTTTGAATGTATGTATAGATTGAATTAAATATTTTTTCGTCAAAACGCATTATAAATCTCTACCATTGAGATGCTAAAGTTTACTAATTAAAGTATTAAACATGGGAAGGTTCTTAGTGCTACAGGTTGTCTCCTTTGAACGCTTTGCATTCCATATTCTTCTCAAACACTTCATGTGATCTCTACACCGAGGGATTTTATGGTCTATAAGGATCCAAAAGTTGTCAACTTTGATCTTAATTGAAGCACTTTTTTGTGGTATTAAATTGTGATTATTTATAAAATTAATTAAAGACTGAGTCTTGTTTTCGATATTAGTTTATACATTTTGAGATGGGGAACCTATCATAATATAGTCTTCTTCTTAAATTTAATGAATGAGATTAAAAATACAACTTGTACAAAACGTACAACTTCATTTGCCACTTTTTAATTTTACCCATGTGCCCTCATCCATATATTACGACTGTGATTTTTCCATAATTTTCATTGTAGAGAAGGGTGTTTTAATAAGAAATTTATCTACAATTATGGGATGAATAAAATTTTTTTTTTTCTATGGAGAGGGATCAAGTTAACTATGTGTTCTAAATTTCTAAGTAATATATAAATCGTTAATGGGTTTCAGCTCAGTCGTAGACTCGTGACGGATGATATTACAAGTCCTTAGTTGGAAATCTACTAGCATTTGGGATGAGATTTCTCTAAGTAGAAGTGGAGATAATGAAGGGTAATTAAGGGATACGATAATGATTCACTAATCTATGTGAGAAAGAATTTAATGATCCAAGAGTCAACATGTACTCCGAGTGACCTCGATTTGAGATTAGCCATGAGGAATGGAATTGCAATGGTGGTGGAGTCGAGATTCGTGGGGTGAGGTCAACCAATTGCGCGGTTGCGATTTGTTTATTATAACACTCAGATGCACCAATGATAGCACACCACGTATACATTTTCGCCACCTTGTTGTGGGAAGTCGAGTCACGTTACCTAGAGATCTCTCATGGGCATGGCCTTGCTCACTCATAAAATGCTACGGTTTTCCCGGCGGATAAGAAGATCATCAAGCAGTCTCTACTCCACCAGGCCGGCAACTTCATTATCAAGCAATTAACATCCACCATGTTATTAATCTTCTTACTCCCATCATCATTATGGTTCTAAAATTTGACTCAAATTTTCGATCACAATGGGGTGATGTATCATCATATTACATTTTTGCAGTCTAAGTCTGATTGAAGTTCTAGTCGACCGATTCCTTGTTTCAGAGTCGCATTTCAGAATCTCTTGGCATACCGTAAAGTAACACCAGTGGACAGGCAACTGGTATTCTATCTAGCACAAGTCAAGCTAATAAAACTTACTTCGTAACCTGCATAAAAAAATCGAGTATTTTACAAAACAAATGGCTTAAACTATATAGGTGTGATATATATAGGATAAATATTAGACTCACTCTTCCTTTAAAACCCTAACTAAATTTTTCTTAATGGTGGTTCGTAACTTCGTATAGCCTAGACTTAACAGGAAACAATGACTATCGTCCCATAATCTTGAGAATGCAGACTGAATCACTGATCAACTTATTGTCATAAACAAGATTGATGACAGTATCTTAGAAGTCGAGAATTTTTTTTTTTTTTTTAAATCTAACAATTCCTGGGAACCAGAATCTAAAGACTGAAATTAAGTATATTGTTTAATTAATTTAATAAGAAAATTAGAATGGTCATTAAGACTGACTAGTGGAACTTGCCATAGATCATGGCATATTTTACTACACCCTACACCTTCAAATACTCCTCAACTCTCACTTCCCATTGTAGTAGCTAGGCACCCTTCCCTACCCAGAAACCACCCAACCCCAAACCCTATAGAGAGAATGGCACCCAACACATTGCTCAAACTTGCTACCATTCTCTCTATTACCATCCTGCCTTTGCTCTTCATCCTACACACCTCTGAAGCCGTCTACTCCCCGGACATCGAAGAAGGTGAAGAGTACCTTGTGGACACCCAAGCCTATGGTTCCAGCGTCCGAACAATGGCCTTGTCCAAGCCGCCTAAGAAGATCAAGAAGGGCGCACAATGTGATGCCACATCCTCATTCAAAAACATTTGCTATGGTGTACCAGTGAACAATGGGACTGGACTACTACAGTGTTGCAAGAGCCATTGTCGTAATGTACTTGGAGATCGTAATAACTGTGGAGTCTGTGGACACAAATGTGGTTTTGGTCAGCTTTGCTGCAAGGGGTACTGCGTAGATGTTGCATATAATGTCAATAACTGTGGCAAATGTGGCGTTAAATGCGCTTCCGGGCTTAAATGTGAGTATGGAACTTGTGGGTATGCTTGATATAGAGTTATTTAAGAGTCTTAGTAGTAGTACTAGTATTAGTGTTGCAGATCAGTTGAGTTCACACAGAATGAAAGATCAATAGATCGAGAGAAGGACCGATGGAAGCATTTTAGTGTTGTAGCTAGCTACACTAAATCAGTGGCTTCCATTGATATTCTTTTGGTAATACATGGAGTATGTAAACAAGTTTGTTTGGTCAATAAAGTGGGAGTGGTTTGTATTTCAGCAATAAGAAATCAATGTCAATTATACTTGAAATCCTTCTTATATTGATGTTCTTTATCAAGTTTTCAATCTCTTTCAAATTCAATTCTAGCTTTATCTTTTCGATAACCAGTTGACAGTGGATGAACTCAAAATGCCATAATTTTCTTAAGCATGTTGAATTTCAGAGTCCTGTCAGATCAAATGAATAAACAAAACTTGAAAATAGTTGGATTCCTATGCTACTTGTTTAAATTTGGGAACAAACTAAATTTAACTATCAATCGATTAAGCCAGAAATGCAGAAAACGAACAACTGTAGTATCAAGAGCCCAGAAAATCATAAATGTACATCATTTCAGCATGGCTATTAAAGCATTTTGAACTGAAGTCGCGATATTGAAACAGAGCACCGCCATTGGTATGCTTCCTTGCCCATGTGATTTGTATATGTAATGGAAATAATGCTACAATTAGAGAATGAGAAACCATTTTGCTAAATCAGTTCCTAAATTATATATGTTGATGACCCTTCTTCAATTCTTGACCAGAAGCTGTAATTTGAAAATTGATCAAGTGATGTACATTAAACTCGAATGAACTTATTTCAAAGGTTAATTTCCAACAATTAAATTTTGCTATAATTATGTTCTGAAACTAGTATTTCATACAAATACAATTTGAGATGTTCCATGCCTAAATAATGTTTAAGCATACATTACACATTGATCTAACCAGGCATGTCTTGTATATGTAGGCTGTAACTAGAACTTATTCATATACTGTTATACTTCACACAAATGAAGCACTTCATGTCATCCCAATTTGGCAATTTATCTTTAGAATGATTGAGCGCTTTGACATTCTTTTACTATTTTCTTATGTTCATACTCAGCATAAAAAACAGTCTTTAACTACATGAAACTTTATTCATAACAAAGGAGATATTGAAGGAAATGGATGACTCAACAATTTTATATGTAAAGCAAATTTCAAAACCATGTTTCTCAAAGTATCTTTATCAATCCCACCCGAATTATTAGACACAATGAAGAGGGAGGGCATATGTGCATCTCTTTAACTATACCACTTGTAAAGCATTTTGAACTGAAGTCGCGCTATCAAAACAGACCACATCCATTGGTATGCTTCCATGCGATTTGTATGTGTAACTGGATTTGTATGTGTAACTGAAAATAATGCTAAAAGAATGCATCATTAGATAAGGAGAAACCATTTTTGCTACTCAGAAACCATTTTGTTAATCAGTTACTAAATTATATATGTTGACTGTAATCTGAAAATTGATTATATATGGTTTCCATCATTATATATGTTGACTGTAATCTAAATTATTTATGGTTTCTTAGTAACTGACTGTAATCAGTTACTAAGAAACCATTTTGCTTCTTCAAATCTTGACTGTAATCTGAAAATTGATTCATTGATGTATATTAAATTTGATTGTAACGTATTTCAAAGGTTCATTCCCAACAATTAAATTTTGCTACAATCATTTTCTGAAATTAATATCTCATATAAATACAATTTGAGATGTTCCATGCCTAAATAATTTTTAACCATACATTAAACATTGGTCTAACCATGTCACAGCCTCACAGGGTCAGTAATTAGGCAAGTTCTACTCAAATTTTTCTTTACTTTGATTACACCCTGTGACGCAACCAAGGTTCCTACTTAGTTTCATCTATATAATTATAGTTGTTTGCATACAATTAAACCAACAAGATATGCACTACACACACAGAATATTTGGGATAAATCTCTTAGTTTATTGCCTTGATGTATGAGCACTGACTCAATTTAAACAAGTTATAAGATCTCACAAATTACTCTAGCAATCTGTGTTCTACACAAGTTTGCTCCTACAAACTCATATATCTCTCATCCTCACAAATGCCTTATAAAATGGCTATATCATTCAAACTTTGCAGTAACTATCTAATCCATGTGTCAACCAAGCATTTGCCACCAAACACACTAACTTAACCAACAGATTTCATCACATGTTCAAATGCAAGTCCTCTTGCATTCAAACATTCAAATCAGGCCCGCAAACCTGGTCCAGCATCTGTACTGGGCCCAATGATGTGAGCATCCATGCTCTACTATGATGCCCAATAGTCCGTCATCAGTCCATCACTACGCACCACCATCCATGCGTGAGCCCACCCACGCATGGTCCAGCATCCAAGTACTGTCAGCTATCCATGCATACGCTGAGCATGCATCATGCAAGTATGCACGATCCTTGGTATGTCAATCGATCAGTAAGCTAATGTGCCTCACGTTTGGCACGTGTTCCATGCATGTCTAGTCAGTCCATCAATCATCTCATCCATCCTCAAGTGATCCCAAGTTGTTCTCAAGCATGCCTTAGCCATGGCATGTCATGGCCATGCATTGGCTCTGCCTTGGTCATGCACTGACTCTGCATCCAGCTTGGCACAAACTCAAGAGACATCTTCCCCCTAATATTGATGCTAAGCATTTGGGCATTTTTCAAAACGAAACATTGGGGAATTGAGACCATCAGGAATGCCCACTAGATCACCCTTGACCTAGGCATTCTTTACTACACTGACTTCGACCTACATTTTCATTGCAATCACCCTTACAATAACCATACAAACACCTGTTAATGGGCAAAGCCCTTGTACAAACCCAATCCATATAAAGCATACAAGTAAAGGTAACATAAAATGAACATTGCTCTGACACAATCCATGGCACAAAGTGATCCAACATCCGTACTTGATCACCACTAGAGCATGATTGTATTCTTCAGTTGGATCTGTCCAACAAAGCCTTGCAATCTCCATCTAGAAACTTTGCACACACACGCCTTCACGTACATCCAGCCCATGCACGCACATATATGCATCAACACGCTGGTTGATTTAGGCTGAGTTACTGAGGGTCTGACAAATCACCCTACTAAACTTGCTCGACATCTTCGACAAGGCTTCAACATCAGACTCATTGATCATCTTGATCCCAGTGAGTCTAGGATGCACAACATTTGTATATGAGTCTTCTGCTTCCTCAAGCAATAGTGTTGCCACGAGACCATCAGGAATGCCCACTAGATCACCCTTGACCTAGGCATTCTTTACTACACTGACTTCGACCTACATTTTCATTGCAATCACCCTTACAAGAACCATACAAACACCTGTTAATGGGCAAAGCCCTTGTACACAACCAATCCATACAAAGCATACAAGTAAAGGTAACATAAAATGAACATTGCTCTGACACCATCCATGGCACAAAGTGATCCAACATCCGTACTTGATCACTCCCCACTAGAGCATGACTGTATTCTTCACTCGGATCTGTCCAACAAAGCCTTGCAATCTTCGTCTAGAAACTTTGCACACACATGCCTTCACGTACATCCAGCCCATGCACGCACATATATGCATCAACACGCTGGTTGATCTAGGCTGAGTTACTGAGGGTCTGACAAATCACCCCACTAAACTTGCTCGACATCTTCAACGAGGCTTCAACATCAGACTCATTGATCATCCTGATCCCAGTGAGTCTAGGATGCACAACATTTGTATATGAGCCTTCCGCTTCCTCAAGCAATAGTGTTTCCACCCTTTCTTTTCTTGGACAATCCCTCGCACTACATGGTCCTCCACATATGAAACATCCTATTTTAGACTGTGTGGTATTCCCTTTCCCTCCATCAGTCATTACATTTGTGCTAGTCTGTCCCTTTTCTTTCCCACCATCATCCCTAGAGTGTGAACATTTTCTTTCTCTTGTCAAACTTCTTGCCTAGTCCACCCTTTGATGATTCTTGAACCACCCTGTTATCCACCAAGCCATCCACAACAACCAATGCTTGTGGCAGATCCTTGACACTAAGCCTATGCAACTATGTATGTGCCCAAAATTGAAGTCCAGCAACGAAATTGAACAATTTTTCATCATCACTGATATTGCTAACATCCACCATGAGTGAAGATAATTGTTTAACATAGTCCTGCACTGATCCGGTATGCCTCAACTTCCTCAACGACTCCCTGGCCACCCATGAAATATTCGTGGGCAGAAATTGGTCCCTCAATTCCTTCCTCATTGTCTCCCATGTCTTGATCAGATGTCTACCCGATGCAACATCACCATCAAAACGTGCGCGCCACCATAATTTTTCATCTTCAATGAGATACATGCTTGCAATACCGACTTGCTCTTCATCAGAGGTGTGGACAGTCTTGAAATACTGCTCCATATCCCATATGAAAATTTCCAGTTCTTTGACACTCTTATCTCCTTGAAGGACTTGGGTTATGGAATTCTAACTTGTTCTCTGGGCAAACCCCCTTGCCCTTGAGGAATCATCACAACAACCCTCTTTAACACCAAAATTTCAGTCTCGAAATTTGAGATTGTGCCCATGCAAAATGTGGCCAATGTCTGCATCTCTACCATAGCATCCTCGAACCTAGTATCTCATTTTGTATCTAGATCAACAATCATCTTACCCAAGATCTCGACTTGCTGCATCATCGCATTCTAGATCCTTCTGCATCATTCGTTGGATGTTGCATGCCATTTTCAACATTTCGTTCTAACTGAGAGACCCACTCCAACAAAGCCTCTACTGCAAATCTTGTACCTCCTGCCATCAGTGAATAAACTTTCCCAAAACTTTGTTGCTTACCTTCCCTTTGAATCTAATGTTGCTCTGATACCACTTGTCACAGAGTTGGTGATTAGGCAAGTTCTACTCGAATTTTCTTTGCTTTGATTACACCCTATGAAGCAACTAAGGTTCCCACTTAGTTTCAACCCTATAATTATAGTTCTTTGCATATAATTAAACCAACGGGAAATGCGTTACACAGAATATTTGGGATAAATCTCATAATTTATTGCCTTGATGTATGAGCACCGACTCAATTTGAACAAGTTACAAGATCTCACAAATTACTCTAGCAATTTGTGTTCTACACAAGTTTGCTCTTACAAACTCACATACTTCTCATCATCACAAATGCCTTATAAAATGGCTACATCATTCAAACTCTGCAATAACTATCTAATCCATGTGTCAACCAAGCATTTGCCACCAAACAAACCTAACTAACCAACACATTTCATCACATGTCTAAATGCAAGTCCTCTTGCACTCAAACATTCAAATCAGGCCTGCAAGCCTTGGTCCAACACTTGTACTGAGTCCAATGATGTGAGCATCCGTACTCTACTATTTGGCCAATAGTACGCCATCAGTCCATCACCACGCCCCCATTATCCATGCGTGCATCAATCATGCGTGAGTCCGCCCACACATTGTCGAACATCAAAATATCGTCAGCTATCCATGCATATGCCGAGCATGCAACGTGCAAGCATGCATGATCCTTGGTCTGTCAATCATTACTAAGCCAACGTGCCTCACACTTGGCTCGTGTTCCATGCACGTCTAGTCAGTCCATCAATCATCTCATCAATCCTCAAGTGATCCCAAGTTCTCAAGCATGCCTTGGCCATGCACTAGCTCTGCCTTGGCCATGCATTGACTCTGCATCCACCTTAGCGCGGACTCAGGGGACATCTTCCCGCTAATATAGATGCTAAGCATTTGGGCATTTTTCAAAGCGAAACATTGGGGATTGTGACCATTAGAAATGCCCACTAGATCACCCTTGACCTAGGCATTCCTACTACACTGACTTCGACATACATTTTCATTACAATCACCCTTACAAGACCAATACAAACACATGTTTAACGGGCACAACTCTTGTACAAAACCAATCCATACAAAGCATAAAAGTAAAGGTAACATAAACATAAATATGAACATTGCTCTGACATTATCCATGGCACAAAGTAATCCAGCATCCGTACTTGATCACCCCCCCCCCCCCCCCCCACCACTAGAGTCTGATTATATTCTTCACTTGGATCCATTGGATCTGTCCAACAAAGCATTGCAATCTTCGTCTAACAACTTTGCACACACATGCCTTCACGTACATCCAACCCATGCACGCACATGTATGCACCAACACGCTGGTTGATCTATGTTGAGTTACTGAGAGTTTGACACATGTCTTGTATTTCGGTCCCACCATCATCACAACACATCATCTTGAGTTTCTTCTTCCTCTCCGTCTCCACCGTTACCATTAACGACAAAGCACACAGTTTGTGCTTAATACTTATATTTCAGCTTTTGTAGGAAGAACTCATGTGAAATTTTCGAAGTTTTATCCCTGATCAACTCGTTCAAGTTTGTGGAATGAATATCACAGCTGGATGTGACTCTGAACAACTATCTCTATTGTATATAGGCAGATGACTACTGTTCATGACCAATATGTCAAGATTTCCAGCTGGAAAAACTTCGAGATGATAAAATCAAGTTGATTATTTGATCAGACTCGAAGTCTTTGGGATTTCGTTTAAGTTGAAAGATTGGAGTATTTGGCTTGAAGAGGAAATTGGGCATAGAATTAGGAGGTTTAATTGAGGTGTTGCATTTGGAGTATTAATGAGAGTAGTTGCCACTGAAATTTTAAGGAGAATTTCTTGATGTTTTTCGCTTAGCTCTAAGCCTTGAATTATAAGTTGTTTTTCCTGGATATAATGAGATACATTCACGATATATTGAGGTGGTGGCGGCAATGGGGGTTGTGATTTGAGGGTGGGATTCCTATCGGCAGAAAGAAGAAGAGTTCCAGGATGAAAGAAGAGAAAAAAAAATGAGGGGGTGGAGCAATTTTGGGTTTTAGGGTAAAATGGTCTAAAAATTAGTCTTAACCAGTCAATTGCGTGGACTTAACAGTTTTGTCAGAAAATGAGTGCTAAACTCAATTAGTTTTCAAAATGAGGGCTAATGATACACCAAACTGCTTGTAATCTACCCCGTACACGTGGCATGATGATCTCGTTTATAGAATGAAGCGGACCCAAATGAGCACCCAATCTGATCCAGCCCAAAAGAGATAGAACCAAGCCCACTGAGGCGAGTATATAGGAATTGGACCCAAACAGCAGGGTTGTATTTGGCCCATAAGTCAAATGGTCAAGCCTAGTCCCTATAAAACCAAATGAGGCAAATATCTAAGAGTTTGACCATAGACAGGCAAGCTAGCAATACGTTGACTCCTACTAGGAAACAAATATCAAAGTATAAATCGTGCATGAAAACTCTCATGCATGGACAACTCTCAACAAGGAAATAATTTACAGTTAAGACTTTATTTCCAAATCGAAATAATTTACAAAATTAAGACTTTATTTTTTTAAAATACATTTTGCATTTTTAGTTTGGCATCGAATTGGAAGTAATTTATATGTTATTATGTTTAACTTTTATAAATTATAATTTAAAAAAACCCGCCTAGGCCTCTAGCATTTTTTTTATTTTTTTTTATTTTTTATTATTATTTTTTTAAATTAACCTCCAGTGGGGAGGGGCAACTATGGGATGCCAGACCTTTATTAATTAACCAAAAAAAACTTACAATCGATGCGGGGGTACATTACGACGTTACCCGCGTAAAGTCAACAAACAAAAAAATCGAAACATCTTGCAAGAAATTGTCCGAAAGAAAATAGCAAACAGTAAAAGACCTCTAAGGACTAAAACCAAAAACAGATAGAGCACGCGAAGCCATCCTAGACAGCCAGCTCACACTCATAAATATAAAACACAAACCAAAAAGAAATGAAAAAGCCATTGCGCAAAAGTCGCATAAGCACCAAACACAAAATGCAGCATCATCACAATTTGCAAAACAGAGTGCAGCAGGAACAGAATGCCCAGCTCCCACTTGCTGTCCCCTGCCTACATTCCAAAACAGAGCACCACCGCATAGCACCATAGAGCCTCCTGCGTCGGTGCAGCTCCAAGTTCGTTATCCTGCAATCCAGAGAATGAAAAAGGCTGAAAGATGCAACAGCAGGTGCTGGTTCATCGTCCAGATCTGCCCCATGACGCACCCACATTTCAGCTGAATTCAACACTTCGCAAATACCCGACAGAGCAGCAAAGCTGCTGCCCGCCATTTCGAGCCACATCAACACCATATGATCCTTCCATTCGCATTCGCCTAGCAGTTCCCTAAACCCAACCAGGCAAACCAAAACAGCCAAATGTGTGATCACAGCGTCACAGAGCCCACCGCGCTCCTGGTCGACCCCATGATGGCAAACAATTCTTACCATTTCCTGCACTACAAAAAAACCACTTGTGAACGCAATCACCAGCCAATGTCGCATCACGCAGGACGTCAAACCAAAACCGAAAACAACATGAGCGGCCTCTAGTCTTCCCCATGACGAAGATACGCCGTTTGGACTCTATCAAGCACGATCAAGCCAGCTATTCGCCTGGGAAGATCAGCTCCAATAAAAGAACCTGTCCCAAGAACATGAAAAGCTCTATCGGCTAATGCAGATGCGACCGCATTTGCCTCTCTATAGATATGTTGACAGTAAATCGTCATCTTCTCTGTCAACAACTTGATTTCTTTCAATATGTTCTCCAAGTGCCATGGGGTTGTGAAACTATCCTTAAACCAACCACAAACCAAGTCAGAATCTGTTTGAATAACCACCTTGTTAATTCCCCGAAGGAAACAGAGGCGAAGACCCTCTAAGAGAGCCAAAAAATCCGCTTTGTGATGGGAACCTGCGCCGAAAAAAATATATTTTCCCACAACACATAAACCACGAGGATCACGAATAATCATACCACCGGCTATCATATCCTTGCGAGAGGAACCTTCTATATTAAGCGCAACAAAATCTTTGGGGGGAAGGTGCCAGAAAACAGATCGAACTGACTTCCTTCTAACAGGAAGCACTTCCAACCCCAAAGATTGTAGGGGAGCCTTATTACTGCTAACTTGTTTGGGAGTTATAAACTTATTAGCTATTCTCAACTGGCGCCGAATATTCAAGATTACAAAAGCAGAATTGGGAGAAGCATTGTCATACAAACATTTGTACATTTGTTTCCAAATTTCCCATATAATGAACATAGGAGTGAGGAAGAAAAACACACCTGTTTGCGAAGAGCGTTTAGCTTTCTTGAACCAAATGGCAAGAACCGTAGATATTTCTGCTGGGCGTCGAGTATGAACGTCAAAAATCCTATCAAAATGATTCCACACCTGCCTTGCCAGTTCTCCATCAAGAAAGAGATGGTTCAAAGATTCCTGTTTTGGCGAGGTACAGCAATGGCATCTAGAAGCTAAGCTCAACCCACATCTGTATAATTCACCGTCCACAGGTACTCCTCGACGAATTACTTTCCAAACAAAGACTGATATTCTGGACGGCAAAATGTCGTGCCAAAGAAAATGACTTAATGCATTGACCTGCCCATGACTTCGTAACCGTTCATACGCCGACTGAAGCGAAAAAAGCCCATTCAGGTTTGGAACCCACACACACGTGTCCTTCTCATTGTTCTCCCCACGTAGGATATCTGCATAAAGGTCATGCGCTAAATTTCGGAGATCCCGATGAACCAAAACAAAGTTTGTGGACGACACCTCACGGATTGAAGGCCATAAATATTGGTCAACCAATGCTGCCGATCTCCTGAAAGAAGCCACCATGTTCCAATTCTCCTCAAAGAAACCAGTATCCCCGGTGCCAATACGCCAAAGCGAATTACTCAAGAGAAAATTTCGCCCAAGCATGATCTCTTTGAAAAACGGAGACGAACCACCTCTCACAGGTTGACATTTCAAACCAACACCCTGAACCCAGTATTTATTCCTCATGAAAGTAGCCCATAACGAGTCGGAAGTAAGTAACCTCCATAGAGCCTTGACCCGAAAAGCCTTCATCACCACCGTCAAGTCTCTAACACCCAGACCATCTTCCGCCAGTGGAAAGCAAATTTTTTCCCATGAAACCCATTTTTTCTTAAGACGACCTTCACAATCCCCCCAGAAGAAGTCCGCCAACAATCTATTAATCCGTGCTATGACAGTCCTTGGTACACACATGGAACTAAGAATATAAATCGGAATGGAACTAAGAACATGCTTTATCAAGATTAGGTGGCCTCCTGGAGATAACAATTTGGCCTTCCATCCTTGAATACGAACCTGAATCTTAGAAATTAAATCTTCAAAATAAGAAATTTTAACTCTCCCTTGGAAACTGGCCCACCCAAATACTTCAATGGAGCAGAGTGAAATTGGAAAGCGGTGCCACTTTTTAACGCTACAATACGCTCCGCTGTGCTCTGATCAGCCAGAGTAAAAGAGCTTTTTCCTTCATTTATTTTCTGTCCCGAGGCCGTGCAATATCGACGCGGAAACTCCATACATCCCGTAACTGAGGATTGTCTGCCATTCAAAAAAATAAGAGTGTCGTCGGCATACAGAAGGTGGGAAATAGGGTTGCAATTCCTTGGAGTATAGTAGTATCCAATTTTGCCAGTCTCGAAGGCTGATGTCAAACCCCTACTCAAAACTTCGGAAGCAATAATGAAAAGAAAAGGGGATAGGGGATCTCCCTACCGAAGACCCCTAGTGGATCTGAAAAAACCTTTGTAAACTCCTTGAAGCAGAACCGAGAAGCCACAAAAAGTAATACAGTTAGAGATGATGTGGCAGAATCTACCCGTAAAGCCAAATTTTCTAAGCACTTTAAGCAAAAAATTCCATTCCAGTCTATCATATGCTTTCTCCATATCAATTTTCAGCACCACATTATCTCCAATAACCTTCCTATTGATGTCTCTGATCAATTCCTGCGCCAGTCCAATATTTTCCCCAATAAACCTGCCTTTAACAAAAGCTCCCTGCTCCAGCGAAATCAATCTTGGCAGAATATCTACCAGCCTATTGCACAGAACTTTGCTAAAGATCTTATAAATCACATTACATAAACTGATGGGGCGAAAATCAGAAAAAGAACCTGGATTAGCAATTTTGGGAATCAAAGCCAAGAAATTCGCCGAGAAAGACGCCGGCAGTGCATCCCCTTCAAAAAATTGAATAGCAGCCTCCCATATATCCATACTCAAAACCTCCCAGCAAGACTGGTAAAAGTCAGCAGTAAAACCATCCGGTCCTGGCGCACTATTTTTGGGAATGTCAAAAACTGCATCCCTTACTTCCATTAGAGAGGGGCGGTGAACCAGAGACTCACAATGACCAGCGTCCAACAATGTCGGAAGACAATTTAACAAATCCACATCTTCCCTAACCTCACCTTGAGAGGACAACAGCTTCGAAAAGAACTGATTGGCTTCATCCAGAATCTGACCAGGTTTCGAAATAGTTCTACCGTCCGGTAAGGTGATCTGATTGATAGCGCGTCTCTTTTGTTTGGATTTGGTGGAAGCAAAAAAGTATTTAGTGCAAGCATCCCCCTCCTTGAATTCCTTTTCACCAGATTTTTGGATCCAGTAAAGCTCCTCCTGTTTGAGAGCCAATCTGTACTCTGCCTGACAACGGTGTAAATTGCAGCAAGCCTGAACATCCCAGTTAGCATTGACATTTAACCCATTAGTACTGTTATTCGCAAAACCCGCCAAAAGAATTGTTTCCCACTACTGCATTTCATCTTCTAATGCACGAATTTTGCTGAACACATTACCGAAAACCGTCCTATTCCACTGAATTAGAGCACGGCGTGTCAATTTAAGTTTGGCATCCACACGATCAATAGGCCTCATAGTACCCATGTCTGTCAACCATGTTTCCTTGACCAAGTCCATAAACTCAGGATGTGTCGTCCACATATTAAGGAACCGAAATGGGACATAATCGACTTTAGAATGCGTTGGCATAGAGGCCAACAGCGGAGAGTGATCTGAGAAAGTTCTGCTAAGATGTTCCACTTTTGGACTACCAAAATCTGTCAACCAAGCGGAATTGGTAAAGATCCTATCCAATCTGGCCCAAATGCGCTCACTACCCCGTCTGTTATTACACCAGGTGAGGCGAGGACCCGAGAAGCCACAATCAATGAGACCATTGTTTTCAATACAATCGGAGAAGTGTGACATACTTGCCATGGACGACTCCACCCCTCCTACTTTCTCTCCAGAATTCAAATAAGTGTTAAAATCTCCTCCGACCATCCAGGGAATGACAAGGGATGCAGCAAAATTTGTCATATTCGACCATAGTTCCTTTCTACCATCTACAGAACATTTAGCATAAACAAAAGATATGAAAAATATTCTTGAATCAAAATCCTTTACCTGGCAATGAATGATCTGATCCGACATATCCACCACCGAAAGAGTGAGGAAAGAATCCCAAAAGATCCAAATCTTTCCACCAACCGAGTCGTTCGAGGCAAAGCCGCCCAGTCGGATTTTGTTGCCAATCTCCATATATCTACTAGCAGGAATCATAGGCTCCGCAATCATAAGAATTCCGACTTTATGCTCCAACACCATATTTTTCAACCTCCGCCTCGTGGCCTGATTTGCGATCCCACGAGCATTCCAAAACAAAAAGTTTTCTATCATCTTAAACACGGACAAAAGCTTTACCCTTCTTGGTCTTGCGACGTTTGCCCGGGAGGGCCGTCGATTTGACTTTGTTCTGTTGATCCTTATCAGAGAGTGCCCCCAAATGTACATCCTTAATAGCCTGTGGTTCCAATCCCAACTCCGATTCCGACGCAGCCGCGTCACTATCATCTGTGGCGTTAACCATTGTATTGGAGGGGTATGAATGTTTCTGACTTTGTAAAACACGGTTCTCCTCCACCAACTGGACGAAAACATCATACAGACTCCCATCCACTTCATTTCTGACCGCCGAGGGCACTGAGACATTACCCGTAACCATGGATTGAGCGCGCTTGGTCATAATTTCTGTCAACTGTTCCATCACTGTCGGCTGTGCTATATCATTCCCAACTTCATTCCCTGTTGCCTGAGAGACCATGTCCCCTGGGTTAGGACCATTAAGTGATAGTGGCCTGGGACTGGGCATTATCTGCGGACGAGGGCTGATTGACCGAGTACCTGCAGAAACCTGATGTGGCGGGCTGGACTGCATGTGGCAATCCTTAGACGAGCTGGACTGAGCTGGGCCGAGAAAGGGCTGGACCCGAGAAGATTGTAGGTGTTCTAACGGGCTGGCTTGAGCTGGAACAGGACTGAAGTTTTGCGCAGGGCATTGAGCAACCTTAGGAACAGAGCCAGAAATACAGAGAGGCGCTGAGCATGGGCTGGGAATGGCAGTTGCCTGACCTGGACCAATGTCTGGACAGGAACCTGTCGCTAGAAATGGGCCTGAGTCGGTCGCTGGATCACTGGTTGCGACATGAACTGCTGGAAGGCACGGAGGAGTGGTCGCTGGAAATGTGCCTGTGTCGGTCGCGGGATCACTGGTTGCGACATGAACTGCTGGATAAGTGGTGGCTGGAACCCAACAAGGACCTGTGGCGGTCGCTAAAACACTGCCTGGACAAGCTGTGGTAGTCGCTGTGACACTGCCGGGACGAGTTCTGGTCGCTAAACACTACCTGAACGAGTGCTGATCGCTGTATGTTGTCCGGGACTGTTGGAGATGACAGGAGCAGGGCCATCAGGGCATGTGTTGAGTGTGTTCGGAGGGCTGAAAGCCATGCCGGGGCTGCTGGCAGACTTAGTGACAGATCGTAACATTAAACCTTGATGTCCCAAGTGTTCGGACTCGTTTACATCCTGCGGCATCACTTCTATGGGAGAAGTGGACATATCAGCTACTAAACCACCCTTAACCTCCTCTTCTTGTGAGTCTATAGATGACTTTTTCGGCTGAGTTGGAAATCCAATGGTATTAGCAATCTCCGAAATGGTGTACCCCGCCTCCAGAAGGCATTCTTCTGTATTTTCGGTGACCTTCTCAGCACTAACCGGAACCAAATGCTCACTATCATCATCAGCAATGTGATCATTAAGCGAGTCAAATTTATTTGACAACTCCATCTTGACCGGAACCATGGCCACAGGCTTCGTTTCCCCAATGTCCTCAACCAATTCTTCCCCCTGGCTGTTCTTAGCGCCACTCGGGCCAACCGCTGGTCGATCAATTTGAGCGTGTTTGAGTACCGGGACATATTGTTGTTTCAAAGTTTTGTGTTCCATTGGCGGCTTAACCGTCTTCTCTACTTTACCGGAGTCGGGAATTCCCCCACTGGCCTTGACTCCAAATTTTTTCCTGCAAAAAGCCTCTTGGTGGCCTATCAAGGAACAAAAGTCGCAATATTTGAAACCTGGATATTCGATTTTCTGCCAGAATCCTCTATTATTGGCCCTATCAATCCAAACTCTAGTCGGAAGTTTCTCCGCTAAAGACATCTCCACACACACACGGGCAAAACCCGGCCGAGTGAGACAACGAGTATGATCATCCATCCGCAAATAACCACCAAAAGAATTCACAATAGCCTTTAAAATAGGGGGATGAAATAAGTGTAAAGGGAGGTTAGGTAACTCTACCCATAGGGGCACCGAAATGGGATCCTCCTTCAAACTGAATCCATCATGCCAGCGAAAAGCTTTAAACCGAACTCCTCGAATCAGGAATGAATCCCTCGACAGAACTTTCTTTGCTTCTACCTCCGACTGAAGTCGTACGAGCACATGTCGTTGATTCAACAAACCCAACGAGAAGTCTCCCAAAATTCCCCAAGTTCTGTGAATTGAATCACGAATATCTGTCAAAGTCGGACGGTAACTAGAAAATTTGAGAACAATGACATGTTTCTCCATGAATGCTTCCCCCCGAACCTCATCGGATGCCGTGAGTCCGATAGCTGGAGCCCCCTCCTTACGGAAACGGGTTCCTTCAACCTGAGTTTCGACATTGTCATCAACCAAAATCTTGCCCAGAATCTGGGCGAAAGAGGGCTTTGGGGATCCGGCCGTTATTTCCCCGTGGCCAGGACCAGTGGGTGATGGACTGGCGGCTTGCACGGTCATCACATCCAGAAAGAATATGGTACCAAAACCAATGGAAACAGTGAATGAAACGGATCAGAAATAAACAAGACCTGTGACGAATCGTTAATCAGATTGGAGCAGCGGCTTGTAACAGCCCGAGAATAGGCGTAACAGACCGTCCGACGCGTAACAGTGCAAGATTCGTAACACAAAGAAAGTCGTAACAGACCGGAAAAGGATCCGATCGGATCTACAGATCGTGACGAAACTGCAAATCGTGTCGCTAACTGAAACCCACCAGGCGAAGTGGAAGCCAAGCCAGATCGGGGAAGCCCCCGAGCAACGAGATACCGGCGCGAAGCCGTAACGGGTTGCAGCGGCTAGGTCTGCCCAAAGCGGCATTAGCTCCCTACTCGGCACCCGCCTACCACCTACTCCTAGCAATTTTTAGAACTTTGTTTGCTACACAAGTTTGTTTTCTTCTAAGAAATAATTGTTAGTAATACTTGAATTGCCCCAAAAATTGCTAATCTATTCTTTGTCAAGTTTCCCATCTCTATCAATTTTTTACAAATTCAATTTGCTATCTCGTATATTCTTTTCCATATAGTTGATGGAGGAGAACTCAGAGTTGCGTTTATTTTAGAATCGCGTTTGAATATTAAGTTCTATAGATCAAATGGTAAATAAATAAATAAATCACGCTGGATTAAATATTATGAGATTATTAGCCGTCAAGCTATTTGGAAACAAATGAATATTGTTGATATGCATCTTGATATCGATATTTTACCTATATCGTTAGTCAATGATAACTCTGTATGGTTTAAGGGAATACTTAGCCTGGTTATACATTTGGTTCCTAAATTATGTTGATGATTTTTTCAAATCTTCTTCCTTAATATACTTTGAAATTTGAAGGTTTGTGTTAATTTTATTGAACTTAGGGTGTGTTTGGTTGTATAGAATCCTATGTCATGGGAACTCATAAGGGGACCACCTAATTTTAAGCTAATTTGATGTTCACTCGCCACTCCATAATTAGATTTTGTAATTAGTGGTGGGAATGAAAGTCTCGTGAACATAAGAATTACATTCCTTGTTTCCCTAAAATATCATGTTTATGAGACTTTTATTCTTACTATTGTTCACAAAATCTAATAGTGGATAGGTGAATGAACATCAAATTAGCTTAAATTTAAGTGGTCCCCTCATGATTTTTCGACATAGGATTTCATGCAACCAAACACACAATTAGATAGAAAATAAAAATATATATTTTCATCTCACACAAATACAATTTGAGTATTTTTCATGTCTAAATGATGTTAAGCAATATCTCACATGTCTATATATACGTTTTTATAGTTTTTGGAAGGCATCATAACTCACCCAGCCCTTTTTCAATTTCAAAGTTAGTTTTTCATTTCCATAAGAATAAAATAAATTAAATACTATCATTACACCGATGGGATATTGAAAGAAATTGAAATCATTTCAACTTAAGTAGTAGTGCACGAATGCCAAAATTTCCACATCGGACTTCTTTCAGCAGATCAATTTGACATTTGACATTAATATTTTCTATTTTAAATTCAAAAATAGAAATGATTTGGTAGAACAATGACCTGGGATTTATTTATTTTAACTATTAGTTTCATTTGAAAATAGAAATGATTGGATGAACACTTCAAGACCAATTAGGGTTTGACTTTTATTTTAAACAAATTATTAAAATAAATATTATGATCAACTAAATATGCAAAAAATGCAACGTATTTGTCATTCTACCGCGGTTGTTAATCATTGTGACACGATTAAAACAATTATTTCAAATAACAATGAACTCAATCACTCCATATTAACCAAACTATTACATCAAATAACATTATTCATGTATTTTAAGAATTGTGTTGAAATTTCAAGTTCTACAAATCAAATGGTTCAAAAATAATAATAATAACACTTCAGCTTGGACTAAATTTTCTGAAATTAGCTATTTGGAAGCAGAGGACTACTCTTGATATGCATTGCGGTGATCTTAAAGCCTTACATAATTGATCTTTCATCAATATTGTTAGTCAATGAGAACTCTGTATGGTTTGCGGAATACCTAGCCTGGTTATGCAATTGGTTCCTAACTCATGTTGATGACCTTTTCAAATCTTTTACGGGACTGTACTTTGGAATTTGAAGGTTTATGTTAAATTTTATTGAACTTCTGTATAAAACATATCATTATTATTTCATGAATTTTAGATTTATCATCGGAACAAAAAAAATGCTGGCATAAGTCCAATTTTATCTGAAAACTAGCATTTCACACCAATACAATTTGAGCATTTTCAATTCTAAGCACATCTTATATGTAGGTATGAATATATAACTCACCCCTGCCCTTTCTCATTTTCTAGGTTAATTCCTCATTTCCATAAATATAAAAAATTAATCATTATTATCTTTAGAAGGCTCGTGATTTATTGCTTGGATGGTGGTGAAGTTTTCAAATTGTTAACCACCAAACTTTGTAATGCACCTCATGGTCGTCCCTGGGCATGGGCGATCTCAGCGGTTGCCTACGGCCCCCATTTCCCAAAGCCCTATATATATTATCTCAAAATTAAATTATAATCCAAAAATTCATTTATTTAGAATACAAATAGATAAAACACTCGCTACTTTACATAAACGATTAAACGCCATAGAAAACACGCGCATTAATGATTGTGACTCCTCTTTTTCTTCTCCACGCAATCTGCCTCTCCTCTTCCCTATCTAATTAATTCTTTCTTTCTTTATTCTCTCTAATTCTAAACGACTAAACCTTGTTCTGATTCGATAAATCCAACTTCATCTTTTGTTCGGTGATTCGTAAAGAAAGTCATTTGTCTTTGTGAATTTGAACAAAGTTGATGTGAGAATAAAAAAAATGCCACTGACTAAAGAAAGAGAAAGAGCAAGTTACATAGATTATATAGTAAATTTTTAATATTTTTGAACAAAGATTAGTTCGTACTAGTGAATTTTAATAGATTTTAATTATATTTATATCAGTGTTCTAAAAAGCGCTAGGCGTTAGGCGGGCGGCGAGCAGGGGCCTAGGCTGTCTTAGGTTTTGTATTATAACTTTAATAATTTACAAAAGTTAAGCATAATACTTTATCAATTACATCCAATTTAATGCCAAGATACATATGCAAAATTTAAAAACATGAAAAATTAACAATCATGAACAAAATTTATTAAAACTCAAATGACTGAAGTTGGTCATGATGGGTACTTTATATAAAATTGAGTTTGTGGACAAATATCCAAACCTAATATTTTATTTTTCTTCAAATTGCATGAATAACCTCAGTCATGTTTGATAAAATCTACATTAGTAAAATCGGTACCGGCAGATCCTTTGCTACAATTCGACATATACTGAATAAAAAAAAGTTAAATAGTTTATTTCTAAAAAAGAGGAAAGAAAAATAAAATAAGAACACAATTAGCCTTATTAAAAAAAAAAAAAAATCGCCCAGACCACCTAGGCCGCCCAGACCTTGCCTAGACCCTGCCCAGACCCGCCTAAACCGCCTAGACCCACCCAGACTGCCCAGAACCCGTCCAGCCATGAATCTGGACGGTTTTCTACCTTCTAGCGCCTAAGCCGATTTTTAGAACACTGATTTATATGTATTGTTTTGTTTGGATGTTTGTAGAGGACAACTTGTGGAATCCAGTATAGTGAGTCCAAAATTGATTTGTGGAATTAGGGTCTCATATCAATTGATTTTGTACTAATTCATAAATCCTTTGTTGCTGTAATTTATGTTTCTTTCTTGTTGTAATTTGTGGTTGTTTGATTTGTTTCTTGCTTTTGGTCACAATGATGCCTAGAAAATATAAGTCAGGTTTTGAAAAAAGAAAACAAAAGAAAAAGAACTTGTTAAGTCATTAGCAAGATCTCTTGATAAATTTATACCTAGTAAAAAAGAGGGTTCAACATCAAATGTTGAAGAAGAAATAAATCCACCACCGGTGATTAGTTATATAATTGAAAATGAACAAGAAAATATAGAAACAAATGAACAAGAGAACAAAGAAACAAATCAACCAATAGAAGATAACAAATTTGGGCCAATAAACATTTATGATTCAAAAAGTTGAGATAAAATTAATCAAAATTGAAGTAGATAAAATCGTATCTTCGATCACTATCTCATAAGAAAGATTAAATGAGTTAGCTATGATCTCTCAAAATAATTAGTACAACAATATAATTAGTTTTGCATCTCAAAATGCTAGAAGAGTCATATTTAATTAAAATAAGGCATTAATTTTTTTCTTCTAAAGAGGGCTCCATTTTTTAAAGTTTGCCCAGAGCCTCTGTAGACTCCGGATCGTCACTGATGCACCTAGAATGGTAAACTGTTCTTTGACTTGGATGCTTTGTTTTGTTTAGTTCGAATGATGAAGCAGGTTCCACAACAACATCGAGTACTATTTCAAAAAAAAGGATTAGTGGATTACCCTCAATAATCACCAATTAACTGAAATATGCAATCACGCAAAATTTTCCTTTTCCTCCCTTTAACTAGAACTTTCATAGATTAATCAAAGTGAACAGCACCTGTATCTTACGAAAAATGTTTGTAAAATCAATGTACAGGGATTATTCAAAATCATGAAACAAAAAAAAAAAAAAACATTTCCTTGAGTGGCCTAGATGACTGGGTACCTTGCTCCTCTACAAATCTCGGCAAGTTATACAACCTGTCCAGTGACTGAGACCCACAAAATCCTCAATTCCCGACCTCAGGATCTGCGACCTTAGGGAGGAAGATGAATAATCTCTAGCAGGTATAAATGCCACCTGTAGGCACTGGATTATATCGAGAACAGAACTCTTGTAGGATTATCCAGCATATTGAAGATTATAAGTATCGGATAAGCTCAACTGCAAACTTTCCTTTCTTTGTTGTGTTTATCTCTCCTATCTGCATTGATGAAAGTAAAAAATGTTTCACCATAAACATAAACTGTAACATGTAGATAAACCACTGTCCAAGTTAACTAAAAAAGAAAAAAAGAGGGCTTGAACTATAAGTTGAATTTACATGAAGTTTTGATTCCAGTGTAGCTCACCTTCAGTCTTCCTTTCCCACTGACTGAAATCATATCGCCAGTCCTGAGGGTGGTTCCATTTTTTGACACAGGTGTCCAGTTGACACGAACATCCCCGCTACTGAAAATACAGGGATCCATGTAAGAAGTCGATTGTTCCAGTGGCAGAGTAATAAAATTTGTATGCTTTCACTGTCAGTAACGTATAGAACAACTTATGGAGGATTTAATCAAGGTAACATTCCAAAATCCAAATATAACTGAGCACACTTTTTAGATGGACATGATATTTGGATCGTTGCAGCATCTAATCACCAATTGGGAAAATTAAACAAGTTAAACTACCTGATCAAATCAACTAACTTTGACCGGGAAATCTTAAATCCTGCACTAGCTACAGCATCAAGTCGCAACGATGCCTCAATAGCTTTAAACGATTTGGTCCTACAATGAGGAATATCTGTGATTTTCAGGTGAACCAAGGACAGAGAGAAGATGGGGCCAACAAAATATGAAAAGGGAGAAATGAATGTAATGACTACTGACTTCGGCGGTTCATACTCCAAAGCAAGCAAGGGTATCTTTGTGCAAGAGACTGTAACATTTCCAACCTGGAAGGGGATAAGAATCATGAAAACTGAACTGCCAGTAATTTATAGAAATGGAAACCAGCAATTATGCAAGCTTTGCTACTTGATAGTAACTTTTCCACAGCATAGCTTTGTTTTTTAAGATTGCAACTGAGAAGGAAATTTGTGTTAACAAGTTTTTTCATATCAGTACAATTTCGTGCAATCACAGATCTCTGAACTCAAATGATGAGATCAGAATGCAGTACCATCATGTATTTTTTCAGGTAAACCGATGTGCATAAAGAACATGCTCACTCAAACAAGTTTATAACATATATCGATCAGAAGAAATTGAAAGGCAACTTACCTTTTTGACATTCTTTTGGGACCAGAAATATTAATCTACATTAGTGATATTCATGGGATACATACAAGGGAAACATACAGCATTTTTGTAATTGATTTTTCCCACTAAAATTTATTATCTGATTAACTCCACTTGTGATACAGAAAAAGGCGAATCTATTCACTGAATGCTTAAGGTTCAAATGATTAAACTCAAGAAAATGAGTATTGATGTTCAAAACAATCTTCCCAATTTTGAAACCTGAACATGTCATCTGAGAATAAAGCTTCTATAATTCTTGTGCCAAGATAGAGGCACTAGAGAATTATGGCTGTTAAGATTTATGCATACGCATGCATTCAAGATACTATATTGCTATAATGCCTGACACCTCATTCGGTCACGTCCCGATTTCGAAGAAAATGAAAATCCTAAAATCCACGTAGGATTATCAGTTTTCCCAAAACTCGGGACGTGAAAATTCAATAACAACAGAAACAACTAAAACATTATTCAGAAAATTAAACAAACTAAAAATAATCTAACCATGAAACTCTGACGTCGCTAGCCCCACTAATGAAACTCCAGTAACGCTGCTAATAAATCTTTAAACCTGTGAAAGGCTAAATGGCTACGATCCAATAAGAACGTGCCCAAGAAGCATAAACTTACTTGAGTCAGCGAGGTAGCTGGTATGAGTAATCTCCATCCTTATAAATAAAATAGTTACATGCTTTAACAAGAAAATTTCATAAAAAAGAAAATAACACTCAAAGTCTTGTAGTTCCTCAACGAGGCAAACATATCATACTACAAAGTTCTATCATGCTTAAAATATATATTTATTTTACCAACACGTACAAAGTGAAGGTTGGACGTGATAAGTCTGAACAAAAAAATGTTAGTAGACTTACCATCCTGCACAGAACGTTTACGAATAAATGAATAAAATTCCTAATTTATTGGTTCTCATAAGTATAATTATTTTCAAATAAATACAGATCATACTAATAATCACCATTATTTAAATATCAACCAAATACATTTTACCTTAAGGAAGACATGTAATTTTCAAAATGAGCATTTAGTTTCTTCCATTAAGGCAATCATACACATACAGAAAAAATATCTCGCTTCTTTTCCACAATCGCACTACCTTCATTGTGCCGAACATACCTCACCCAAGTGTGCCTCCCTTGCCTTCGAAACCACTCGAAGCGTACATGTTCCAAGTGGGGTGCCACATCGAGGAACATGTCATCTCACCCGAAGTTCGATCCATGACAAACATTTCTTAAATACTACACGTACAACCGAACTAACATGGAACGGTGCACCGATATGCAAGCAAGTCTGCATACCCAAAATTATATCACACGTATACAAGCAAGTCTGTATATTAAAATAATTCTCTTTTTATTCACATTTTTTGTCCGGAGTTGTGGAAAAGAGCATTAAAAAAAAATCATCAAAACTCTTTTACGGTGACGCTTTGTCAACCATAATGTTCACCCATTCTATTGGAAAAACAAATAACAGTTTCATAATTACTAAGTCTCAAGTTATACACTTCACAACATCACGCACAAGTCACTTATATCACACGTCAAATGAAGCTCACACAAAATGCGTTTGAAATAACCGTATACATATTGTCATAAAATGATAAAACTTTATTAATAAACAATAGACAATAAAGTTATGTACATTACAATAAGACTAATCATCAAGCGAATTGGCAATCCCATGTACCCCTACAATATGTTTAACTAATAGCAATATTTACATAGAAACCAAACTTAATTTGCAAGCATTCATATACATTTAGCCACATCGGGCCTACTAACCACAAAATTAATTTACAATCAAGTATGTACAAAAAAAAATATGATAATAATATCTATCACAAAATTATCAACTACTCTAAAGCATTCATGTAATGTATTTTTGTAAGGCAAAAGAGAATGATAATTACTCACTTATTTAGAAGCGATGAATCCAGTTTCTGTAAAGCTAATGAAAAATCTCCAACGTCGAGCACACCAAATGCAAACATGTGCACACAAATCCCACATCTCAAGCCGCAATAAAAATATCAAAATTCAACCTAAAATCGAACCCGCATGTTCAAACATGCACACACGCACAGTAATTGAAAACCACATGCAGTCACACCCACACACAGAAACTTGAAAAAAAAAAAACCACATGCAACCAGGGTTTGACACGTGGCGTCATTCTGACGTACTAGCTCTTTAAGAAAAGTGTGCCCCAACACGTATTTAACTCTCTAGTTGGTTTTTAGTCGATTCGTAAAGTAGGTGATAGTCTAATCTTGCAGGAAAAATTTGTCTGATTTTTTTCAAGAAAAGTTTGGTTGATATGTAGTGAACGGCTGTGATTGATTTATCTGACGAATAGCTCCAAACGGATAGGTCTGATCTATAGATCGACACGTGTACGATGGAGATTTTGCATGAGATTTATTTACTGTTGATATGACAGTAATTGAAAAAAAAACCCACATGCAACCATACCCACACACATAGTAATTAATTAAAAAAAAAAAATCCACAAAATCAGTTTTTTTTTTTTTTTTTCAAAGTTGTGGAAAAGAGCACAAAATTAACAATTGTGTTCCCAGTCTATTAGGTCTAATTTTAAAAAAATAATAATACATCTTAAATAATTTGGTTCACAGTTTAAGACTTTGCAATAGCCTCAAATAATTACAACAACACCCGTTAATAATAAATAAATAAATGTCTTTGTGGGTTATTTTTTTTTCTGCACAGCAAATTAGGAATGTTGAAATACAAGGTGTAGGTTCAACCAAAGTGTATTTGTGATCTACAAGGAATTTGCACCATACATCAAACAAACTTGATTGTTATACTAATAAAGCAAGTAATATTATTATTTAAATCATTGTTGTGCACAAATATCTAATACGCCATAAAAAATAAAAATAAGAGTAAAATGTACACTGAGTAGTAGGCATGGCCATATACCCATATGATGTCATGCAAGCTATCCCCATAATATATAGAGCTCTATTTAACAGTGATGTCATGCAAGCTATATGATATAGAGCTCTATCCCCATAGGCACATACCCATATGATGTCATGCAAGTTATCTTTACAAGGACAATAACTTTTATTCTTTTTGAATCAAAGACAGTAGTATAATGGGAATACATCATCATCAACTATTCAACAGTGATTAAAATAGTGATGTCAAAATGAACAGTGAACAGTGACGTCAAAATCAATGATCAAAGTTCACTGACGTCAAAAATCAATGATCAAACAGTGAACAGAAAATATTATAGTGGTTGACATTATTCCGTGTAGTTTCTTCGTAGCGGTATGTTATTATGAGCTTTTAATTAGCCCTTTTAGCGAATCTCGGGACGAGATTCCTTTTGAGTTGTATATATTATAGCACCCCGTATTTTTAATACTTATTAAATTCTATAATATATCTTTGTGTGATTGTTTTTATGAAGTTATTGACATATGCTTGAGCTAGTTGTTTGTCCATGTGATGTGTGGTTTGTTTCTTAAGGAGGATTAACAAAAAATATATTATTGAATGATTTATTATTTGGACTCTAGTGTCGTTTTATTCGGTAAGTTGTTGGCTTATTATAGAATTAATTTCCTATTTACACTCTCCGTCGAATCTCGGGACGAGATTCTTTTGATATTTATATATTGTAACACCCGTACTTTTCATTGACCTTAATAATATTTTTGTACATATTGTTCCAATTTATTATTTTTAATTTCTTGTTAAAATAATATAGGTATATGCATGTAGTAGTCTCGTGTGTATGCATGTCTGGTGTTTTGCTTTGTTTGATGTGAAATTTTTTATGTGAGTATAAAATCCGAGAATTTTTTCATCTAAAATATATTTTTAAATCTCATTTCGTTTGCCATGTCATTTTTAATATTCGCATGACTCTCTTACCTACCTCTTTTAAGGTGTGTCTATTGTAATACCCGCCAAAATCACTTACCAATATAATTTTATTATCTTAGGAATTAATAATATTTATTAATTGATAATAGTTACAAATAGTTATATATTTTATTATTTTAATTTAGGACCTAGGTTTAGGCTGGTGGTGGGTAAGAGATGAGTGATGGTTGTGTTTAGCCAAAGAAACCCTAATTAAAAACTCATTTAAACCCTAGCCTCCTTTTTTCTCTCTGGATACACACAGAAGAAAAGGAAAAACTTACGTAGAAAAAGTGGGAAGCGATAAAGGAAGAACTTTGGGATTCTTGCAAAAACAGTGAGTAAAAACTCTAATCTTCATCTGTATATACAGTTTGTTGAATTTAGCATAAAATCTACTTGTCAAATAAATGTTGCAATCATCCTGTCCTTCATCTCGTCATGGAGAATACCCCTTTGATGAAATCTTGTCCCCTTGATCTGTTTTGTTTTATTGTTGATGGGGACATTTGTGAAATCTTTCATTACTGTTTTAAAACACTGTTCACTGTTTGACGTCATTGTTCATGTGGAAGCATGACTATTTTGACGTCACTGTTCATGTGGAAGCATGACTATTTTGACGTCACTGTTCACTATTTAATCATTGATTTTTTACGTCCACTGTTCACTTAATGACGTCGCTGTTCATTGTTTGATCATTGATTTTTGACGTCACTGTACACTGTTTGATCATTGATTTTGACGTCACTGTTCATTTTGACATCACTATTTTAATCACTGTTGAATAGTTGTTGATGATGTATTGCCATTATACTACTGTCTTTGATTAAAAAAGAATAAAAGTTATTGTCCTTATAGGGATAGCTTGCATGACATCATATGGGTATGTGCCTATGGGGATAAAGCTCTATATCATATAGCTTGCATGACATCACTATTGAATGTTGAATAGAGCTCTATATATTATGGGGATAGCTTGCATGTCATCATATGGGTATGTGGCTATGCCTACTACTCAGTTTACATTTTAATCTTATTTTATTTTTATTTTTTATGGCGTATTAGATATTTGTGCACAACAATGATTTAAATAATAATATTACTTGCTTTATTAGTATAATAATCAAGTTTGTTTGATGTATGGTGCAAATTCCTTGTGGATCACAAATACACTTTGGTTGAACCTACACCCTGTATTTCAGCATTCCTAATTTGCTGTGCAGAAAAAAAAATAATCCACAAAGACATTTATTTATTATTAACGGGTACTGTTGTAATTATTTGAGGCTATTCCAAAGTCTAAAACTGTAAACCAAATTATTTAAGATGTATTTTTTTTAAAAAAAATTAGACCTAATAGACTAGGAACACAATTGTTTATTTTGAGCTCTTTTCCACAACTCTGACAAAAAAAAAAAAAAATTTGATTTTGTAGAATTTTTTTTGTTTATTAATTACTGTGTGTGGGTATGGTTGCATGTGGGTTTTTTTTTCAATTATTGTCAAATCAACAGTAAATAAATCTCATGCAAAACCTCCATCGTACATGTGTCGATCTATAGATCAGACTATCCGTTTGAAGCTATTCGTCAGATAATCAATCACAACCGTCCACTACATATCAACCAAACTTCTCTTGAAAAAAATTAGACAAATTTTTCCTGCAAGATTAGACTATCACCTACTTTACAAATCGACTAAAACCCAACTAGAGAGTTAAATACGCGTTGGGCACACTTTTCTTGAAGAGCTAGTACGTCAGAATGACAACACGTGTCAAACCCTGGTTGCATGTGGGTTTTTTTTTTCAAGTTACTGTGTGTGGGTGTGACTGCATGTGGTTTTCAATTACTGTGCGCGTGTACGTGTTTGAACATGCGGGTTCGATTTTAGGTTGAATTTTGATATTTTTATTGCGGCTTGAGATGTGGGATTTGTGTGCACGTGTTCGCATTTGGTGTGCTCGACGTTATGGAGATTTTTCATTGGCTTTACGGAAACTGGATTCATCGCTTCTAAATAAGTGACTAATTATCACTCTTTTTTGCCTTACAAAAATACATTACATGAATGCTTTAGAGTAGTTGATAATTTTGTGATAGATGTTATTATCATATTTGTTTTTGTACATGCTTGATTGTAAATTAATTATGTGGTTAGAGTAGGCCCGAGGTGGCTAAATGTATATGAATGCTTGCAAATTAAGTTTAGTTTTTATGTAAATATTGCAATTAGTTAAGCATATTGTAGGGGTACATGGGATTGCCAATTCGCTTGATGATTAGTCTTATTGTAATGTGCATAACTTTTATTGTCTATTGTTTATTAATAAAGTTTTATCGTTTTATGACAATATGTATACGGTTATTTCAAACGCATTATGTGTGAGCTTCATTTGAAGTGTGATATAAGTGATTTGTGCGTGATGTTGTGAAGTGTATAACTTAAGACTTAGTAATTATGAAACTGTAATTTGTTTCCCCAATAGAATAGGTGAACATTGTGGTTGATTTTTTTATGGTAGACAAAGCGTCACCGTAAAAGAGTTTTGAGGATTTTTTTTTAATGCTCTTTTCCACAACTCCAGAAAAAAAAGTGAAAAAACAGAGAATTATTTTAGTATACAGACTTGCTTGCATATCGGTGCACCGTTCCATGTGAGTTCGGTTGTACGTATAGTATTTAGGAAATGCTTGTCATGGATCGAACTTTGGGTGAGATGACATGTTTCTCGATGTGGCACTCCACTTGGAACATATACGCTCTGAGTGGTTTCGAAGACAAGGGGGCACACTTGGGTGAGGTGTGTTCGGCACAAGAAGGGTAGTGCGATTGTGGAAAAGAAGCGAGATATTTTTTCTGTATGTGTATGATTGCCTTAATGGAAGAAACTAAATGCTCATTTTAAGAACTACATGTCTTCCTTAAGGTAAAATGTATTTTGTTGATATTTAAATAATGGTGATTATAAGTATGATCTGTATTTATTTGAAAATAATTATACTTATGAGAACCAATAAATTAGGAATTTTATTCATTTATTCGTAAACGTTCTGTGCAGGATGGTAAGTCTACTAACATTTTTTTGTTCAAACTTATCACGTCCAACCTTCACTTTGTACGTGTTGGTAAAATAAATATATATTTTAAGCATGATAGAACTTTGTAGTATGACATGTTTGCCTCATTGAGTAACTACAAGACTTTGAGTGTTATTTTCTTGTTTATGAAATTTTCATGTTAAAGCATGTAACTATTTTATTTATAAGGATGGAGATTACTCATACCAGCTACCTCGCTGACCAAAGTAAGTTTATGCTTCTTGAGTACGTTCTTATTGGAACGTAGCCATTTAGCCTTTCACAGGTTTAAAGATTTATTAGCAGCGTTACTGGAGTTTCATTAGTGGGGCTAGCGACGTCAGAGTTTCATGGTTAGATTATTTTTAGTTTGTTTAATTTTCTAAATAATGTTTTAGTTGTTGTTGCTAATTGTTTCTGTTGTTATTGAATTTTCACATCCGAGTTTTGGGAAAACGGATAATCCTACGTGAATTTTCATTTTCTTCGAAAATCGGGGCGTGACAGTTTACTATAAAGCTTCTGTAATTCTTGTGCCAAGATAGAGGCACTAGAGAATTATGGTTGTTAAGATTTATGCACAAGCATGCATTCAAGATACTACATTGCTACAATGCCTGACACCTTCTCATTCTTACTCAAAACTCGCAACTAACCTGCTTGTTCCTTTCAATATGTCTCACACAAAAATGAGAATAATTAACTAATGTCTAATCTTTTTTATACCTCTTTGAACTGCCTTCCTCATCACTATTAAGCATCGACAAGAAGTGTTGGAGAGTCATACCTTATCTAGTGTTGATGTAAGATGATCAACGAGATCGGGAACAACAAGAATCTGAGAACCCTTTTCACCCTGGAGAACAAATAACAACGAAAGGTCAGGAAATGGAGCAATAGATCCAAAACTTGCCACTCAAACCTTAAGGAACTCTATACTAGGTAGATAGAGTATTTTCATAAAACATGAAAGGACACTACAACTGAAATAGAAGTTCTTCATGTTAAGGACTGCAACACAAATAACATACTGATGTAATTAGGTTTCTTTTAGTAATAGGATTATTAGTTATATTGTAATAGGGTCAATGAGGTACCAGCTTAGCGGTAGATCTGTGGTGGATGGAATCACAGGTCCAGGGTTTAAACCCTGCCGGCGGCATCTAGGGTGGGAAGGGTTGAGGGATTATAAAAAAAACAAACGAAAAATAAATAAATATTGTAATAGGACTTCTTTAGTAACAGTCTAATTAGAACACTGGTTTCCTATTAGGTTTAGGGTTTATTTCTTGTTAGAGGAGTTAGATAGTTAAAAATAGGACCGTAGGTTTTTCATTGTCAATAGGTTTTGATTGAATAAATGTTTTATTTCGTTTACCAGTTTTATTGTTAATTTATTTTTTTTCAATTATCGCACTGTTTTCAATTTCGTTTACTTAAAAGTTCAATTCTATCAAGTGGTATTAGAGGGAATGGTACTAATTAGTTTAGTTGATTTACTTTGAAGAATTTTTTATTTTTAAGAAGATTGATAAAAAGTGTTGAAGATGACAAAAGAAAAGAGACTACAAGTGATCGAGAAGATGTATTTGATATTCGCAGAATTTAGGGCAGCAATGAGGGCAAGATTCAGAGAATTTAGAAAGGAGATGGAACTAAGGATGGAGAACGATCTGATCTTTCGACATAGCCATAGGACAGACCCAACCAGCACCATCGACGCCAACAAAAGAGCCTACACCCAACACTGTTGACGACGGTGCAGAATTGAACCAGCCCTCTGTCAATCGCTAGACCATCTTCCTGCCACCACCTCAACCGACCAATCCACAGCAACAACAGGTCTATCGCCAGTCTCAAAACCCACAATTGCTCGATCGCATCTCCTGCCCTCAACATTCCAGCAATCGAAATCTTTTTCAACCCACAACCGATCGACGACGCGTGACAAGCACCTCCCCTACGTCCATCGACACCCACCCAAATTCGATCGACTCCCTATTGATCGACCCAATCAGGCCATTGCTGCAATTCCTCTCCAACGTCCATCGCTCAACTTCCCCAACCTTCCGCCACCGCGACACCGCTTTCCTTCCATCGTCCTCCATAGGAGCCACCCCCACCTCCTATCCCCCTTCGCTTGGCGTCAACTAGTTGATCCAGTCCCTTGAACTTTCTCTTTTGTCACTATCAGCCTCCACTACTCCATTGATTAACTCCGTCCACTTCAATCAACTCGACCCAATCGACAACCCCCTTCATCAATCCTCAGCCGATCGCACCCCCACCCCCCTTCCTAAATCTTTATTTGTGCTCCCCTTGCTTCGGTTAAGAAAATTTGGGGAAGAAGAGGATAAATTTTTCATATGGGTCCCTAATCCCCTTTTTCACTTCAATCCTTGGTTCTTATATTTTACTTCAGTTCATGGTCCCCTCTGGATATTTACACCCCCAATTCATTTGTACCACCATAGGTCGATGGTTCACATACATTTTATGATCATGTTGTTTACCCTCCACCATACAACACCCTTGACACCGCAGAACAAATTTTTGGATCCACTTTGGGACTTTTGTGATGAATTTTGACGAAAAGTTTGCACACACTATTCAAGTCACACATTGCCTCTACTTCGGGATCAATATTCATATTGGAGTTCATCTGATTCTTTGGCATGCCAGCAACTATATAAGCACGGTTAGGGGTCGTCTTCTGCTAGAGGACGAGCTTCTTCAACTTGGGGAGATTGATGTAATTGGGTTTCTTTTAGTAATAATATTATTAATTATATCATATTATGACCTCTTTAGTAAAAGTCTAATGAGAACATTGGTTTCCTATTAGGTTTAGGGTTTGATTCTTGTTAGAGAAGTTAGGTAAGTTATAAATAGGAGCATAGGTTGTTCATTGTTAGTATGTTTTGATTGAATAAAAGTTTTACTTCATTTATCAGTTTTATTGTCAATTTATTTGCTTTCAATTATCACATTGTTTTCAATTCTATTTATTTACAAGTTCGATTCTATTACATAATATACATATACTTCAAAGAATGGGATGATCAGATCTAGCACACCCTGTCATAAATAAATTGCTATGAGGAACTCTACACTTATACGTTGGATTTAATCATGTAAACTTTAAGCAAAATCAAGATAGAATGAGCACTGTGAAAAAAAAAATTTGTTTGGGTATTATTTTGAGTGGGTTACACAAAAATGGAGTCATCACCAAGCTTGACCATAAAAGTGACCAGGTTTGATGATCATCTGAAGAATTGCACAGTTTAAATGGTATCATCTAGGTAAAGGGAAGATTGATCAACAAATAAAACAAGTATATACACTGAGACCTGTAAGAGGATATCCCCAAGCTTTTCCCTCGCAATTCCTGTACCAAGAATTGCGCCAAGAAAATCACCATGAGAACAAGGTTGAAACCCAAAGTTTCCTGCAATACTGGAGGATTGACCATTTAGCTGGCATAAAAATAGAGCATCTGCTAATTGATATATTTGATGCTGCAATATGGATGGAAAAGTAGCAAAATAGACCTTAACGCAGCAACTGCGTCTGGAATAACTGTCATCAATTCAGCATGTCCAATTGAAAGCCGGCATCTTTCAGCCTAAGCGATCAAACTATAAATAAAATCAGAAGAAATGCATGACAAGATATTTAAACTTGAAACAAAATGGAGCAACATTGTTGGTGTAACCTGAGGATAACCACCCTGAGCAACTGCTTTAACATCAGACAGTTTCTCTAATGCAAGCATTGACTCCTTTAATACTGGTGGGGTAAGAAAATCTGAGTGAAGAATCTCTCTTCTTGATGATGCCCGTCTTGCCTGGTACAAACGTAGGTCTTACATTAAGAATCGGTATAGAAAGAAAGAGAACAAAAAATGTTATTCACTAGCAACTGATACATAACAGATGATCAACTGTTAATACATTGATGCCAAACACAACATGAAAATATGTTCATTTGGGCAAGCTTAATGGAAACAAGTAGTATTCAGGAGCCATGTCATTGAATATATTTTCCTTAGACAACCATAAAATGCTGCATCACAAGAATTATGCATATGTAAAAACATTTGATATGAAATCTTTGAAAATCTTGAAACATTTGCCAATCAAAATATTTAATGTTTAAGCTAAACTTTAACATAGAGAATGTACCAAAAATATAATACTTTGAAGTTAAGACAACATGTAAAGTGTATTTACCAACAACTTAAAGTACAATTGAGAATTGATAATTGAGAATTGATAATTGAGAAAATCAATTTTGCCAGAAATCAATCCAATTTTACTTGATTGCTCATGCAAAAAAGAGTGAGGTGGAATCAACTGCCAACCTATGTTTACTTGCCACCCTCCTACAAGAAAATGGCTTACTCAACCGAGTGATAAATTTACCCAGCCGACAAACTTGATGTATATAAAATTTTGATACGAAAGAGGGATCCAGCTAATTGTCAAAACTTACACATTGTTGAAAATGGTCCATTCGAAAGGAAACACCATGATCTGTGCAACATGTGTCAAGTTCATCAGTATCCTAGAGTTGTCTAAGGAGGAGAAAATTTCCAAATGTGTCATGCTCGTGCCATGTAATTCATTATAGACGTTTGGAATCATCTTTGAATCTTTGTTTGTGGTTAGAAGCAACTCCCAACAGGGTTGATAAAGCTTTATGCTTTAAGCCTTTAAGGGCACAACTTCTCAGTGTTACAACTCCCATATGCGATACAAAGTCTTACATTTCTCAAGAATAGCAGCATTCTAGGTATCTTGTCAAAAGTTATAGCTCGTATTCTCTTAACCAATGCAGGAGTTGCAGTTAGCGGAGTCCTAGCACACAGCATCTGTCATCTCTGAGCAGATACAACCTCAGTGACAAGATATCAAGACTGATTTTTACTATATAACTATCAGTATCCAGCACGAATACAAAGTGTCGGACACTTCAGCCATAAAAACTATACAAGATACGCTAGGGACACGTTTGTACAATTTAGTATTATTTATTTTTCAACAATAAGTTATGGATTATTAATCATATTATAAACTTGTTAGTCAATATTGCTACTCATGTATTACTAATTTGCCATAATATGCTTGTAAGATTGACATATAATAAAATAAAATAAAAATTTAAGATATGTGAAAAAATTGATGATCTAAGCATCCGATAGGAGTATTTGTGAGTGCCACACAATATGTGTTGACACGTTGTCACATAGGATTTTTACAATTTGAGGAAAAGGGTTAAACTAGATCCACATGTCGTCTCTCAACCCAAGCTCATGTAAACAATCACTTTTTTGGTCCGGCCCTAAGTTCCTCATTTTCCAATGCAGCCTGACATACTAGTTGATATGGCCAATGGACTAACTACATTCTAACTAGTTTAAACATTTTTTTTTTGGCCCCATCAAATTGAAAATGAAGTTTTACGTGAACCAAAGAAAAAGAACAAGTTCCTTGTTCGTACTTGGTTATGTAACAACAACATGGATATGGGTATGGACATTCGAAACGGATATGAAATGTCAGATTCGTTGGCTAGAAAAACACAATACAAGATATACTGGGCGATAAATTTGTATATTTTAATATAATATACTTTTCAATAACAAGTTTTGAACTATTAGTACATCAATTCATTTCTAGATCAATATTGCTACTGATGTACCACTAACTTGTCATAATATGCTTGTAAAAGTTGATGGTCTAAGTATGGAGTCCGATGGAGTATCCCACATCAACGCGTTTATTTTTTTTTTTTTAGAAATACAACATCGTGTATTTCAGAATAACACATCAGAAATCCTTACAATATTTACTTTTTTAATAGAGAATCCTTACAATTGCTTTATTACACTATGTAACAAGAACGCCTCATTGTCGAAAACAAAAAATAAATCTTGGAAACCTATTAGACACTTGGGCACTTCATATTTAGATTGTCAACCTTTTCACATATTTTTAAAGGTTCCACTTCTTTAAAAATGTTATGACTTATGAGTGTATTATGGAAAGTAGTACATATGTCGTAATATTGATCTACAAGTAAAAGCATGATTTATAAAATGAATAGCTAAATAAACAAATAACATTGTCATGAACAGGCCGTATCCCCATTTTCGTGTGTGTTTTAGTCGAGATATCCAACACCTCAGCTATCCGTGTTGGACATTGACACACATACTACAATAAAGAAAACCATCTAAGAAAACTATCCAGTCTGAGCCCACAGCCTGAAATGCAAAAACTCACAGGTTCTGAACCAGGAGCCTAAAGTTCTAGTACAGTTCCTCATTTCTTGGCCTGACCAGTCTGGTCCATTACTGTTGAGACCTAACAAACCTGCAACGGCCCAAGTTGCAGTCCTAAAGAGAGTTCTTGGCAATCATAGAACCTACATATTTTCTTATAAAGGTAAAGTAAGAGCTCAGGTCAATCTAATTGTTACTTAAAGACATCAAACTCCGTTTCTACAGTACCTAAAAGTGTAAAACTTGAAAAATAATATGAAAATACTTGAGAAGTATTGCAAATACCATTTCAAGTATGTGTTTCACAGCCTCAACAGTATTTTTATCAGCCACTCCTTTGAGTAAAACATCATTAGCATCTCCTTTGAAGGCATGCACCACATGACATATTCCTGCAGTTGTGTCATATCTCTTATCAATATCATATAAAAATGAGAGGTCACGAAATAGTAATTAACATTCATCTATCAGATTAAAGGGCATTGCTCTCGCAAGCATCTGTGGAGAATCAACTTAACTAGTATGGTTAGATGTCTTCCTAACCCAAAAGAGAGTCTTAGAACAGTCAAATTGTCAACAAAGTGATCAATTATTACGATACAAAGTTCAAAAGGCTCCATTCCTCTAATGTACACTACGCAATCACGCACATAGGTCATAGAGAGCTACATTCATCTATCAGATTGAACGGATTTCATTTCCCAGCGATCAATGTAGTTTAACTTAACAGTCTAGACAACAATGATAGCACGGTAGTAAGTATTATTTAGCAGCTACCTTCATTGTGTAACAAGGTTAAGGACTATATAATAACATCCTATTACACACGCCATAATCACAGACAATCTCCCTCTTAGTTAATGATTTTACGCATAACTATAAGCATAATACAAAACCATAGCCCCCTAAGCCTAACACACGCGACACACTCACGTACGAAGAAAGGTAAAATCATTATTTGTTTCAACAAATACTTAAATGACTTAAATGATGCTTCACACACAGATTCTGGAACTAATGCTTGATAAATCTCAAACGTCATTGTTAGGTTGAAACTAATGCAGATTCCTTCATATTACAGATTGCGAACGTCTGAACAATGAACATGAGGCATTTGCCACAAAAGTTATAGATAATGGAACTACAGTACTGTGCCAATCAACCCTACTGAAATAGTGTTCATAAACTGAGGATCCACTTCTCCATACATCAAGTTGGGGAAAACCCAGAACCTATTCTATTCAGTTGAGTCTAAATTCAATCGTTAGCGAAAGAATTAGTTACACATTACATATCAGTGGGTTCAACTTCTGCATCAATTTGAAACATACCCATTCTCCTTTATGGATTTATCTTCACATCTCACACAAATCCCAACTGATTTGGAAACTTTAGCTCAATGGGTATTCAAAATTCATGCAAGCTACTGACAATTGAGCAAAAAAATATGATTTTTTTTTTTTTTTAAAGTTCCCTTGGCAGGTTCTGACAATCTATAAAAGCATAAACTGGAAAAGAACACATAAATGAATACCTGAATAGAAACTTGGAGAGATTGTTAGAGGAAGAGAGTGAGAGTGAAAGATTGGGTGGCTGTTGAAGCTAGCAACTTGAGGGACTGTAAGTGCTCGAAGGGTTCTTCTTAGAAACGTCGGAGCTGCAAAGCTGATTGCAGCAGTCGCCATTGAAGGGTGCAAGGTTTAGCTTCAAATTGTGGACTCGATTGAAATTATATAGAGCAGAGTTGAACCTGTGTGATCCGACCCAAACTCGATAAATGATAGCATCTCGGGTGTCAACTGTCTTTAGCCCAACTCGATAAGATCATAATGGATCCATGTCTTGCGAAGGTCCTTTGCATCATGACTTAGTGTGCGTATATTTAGTGAGTTTTTTTTTACTAGTAAGGCTAGATGGCGAGGAAATGAGCGAGGAAACCAGCGAGGCGAGTGAGGTGGAGGGAGGGGAACCATTCCCTTCCCTCGGGATGCGCGCGTTGAATTTTTTGCACGCATCCCGAGGGGAGGGAATGGTTCCCCTCCCTCCACCTCACTCCCCTCGCTGGTTTCCTCGCTCATTTCCTCGACATTTAGAATTTCCATATAATTAAATTAATTCTAGTATAGTCTTATATTCTGAGCAAGAATATCTTCCAGTTTTATATTTTAAATTAATTATAAAATGAAGGTTCAATTTGAAAATTGATATTTTTTAATAAATTCCATTAGTTATTAAATTTTAAATTTTCTAAATCAATGTTTTATATATTAAAATATGAATGATATCATTTGCACCTTTTGATTTCCTTAAGATATGGATTCCATTATGGCTCAGACATACCGCTGATACCCCCTAAAATATGAAATGTCACATTCATATTTAGGTTCTACCTTTCTTAACCTCTGCATTGGATCAGCTCAGTTTAAGGGATTGACAAATTTCTCACCAAATCTAGTTTTAATTACTGAAAAGTTACAATCAGAGAATTGAAGATGAAACAATGAAAAGAGAGAATATGAGAGGAGAAAACATGATTGAGAAATTTATGTTATTGAATGAATTCTCTGATGTACAGTACAAGCCTTTAAATACATGTCAAAACCAATATTTACAACAGACTTTGCCCAACTAACTCCAACATCCCCCATCAAGTTGGAGGGTGGAGAGAATTGGACACTGATATTCACATAATTATTACATAATATATCCCTTCATTTATACATGTTAGTGTTTCGATTATTATATTTTATAGTAATTATTTCGTTTTCATGTCTTTGTAGGAATTTGAGCGTAAACGATGAAATCATATTAAGGCGACAAGTTAAGGAACGACAATTAGTCGATTCCAACGGTGGTATAAAGCAGTCACAAACCTAAACCCGAAATCTAATTCATAACCTAAACCCAAACCTAATGCCAAGCCCAATCCTTCTCCAAATTAGACATTGACGAATCATTCCCTCATTTCATCCCTATTCATCTTGATAATTTTCTATAAATAGAAGATAATAGGGTGAGAAAAGAGGAGGACGAGAAGGGAAGAAAAAAATATCAAAACCTCTTCCTCTCTCAAGGTGATTCACAATCACCATCACCACCTATACATCTCTCACTCACTCAGCAATCACCACCTCGCCACCACCATCACCCGAGCACCACCACCACCTCCACCTCCACCTCCAGACATCACAACCGCCACCACCGTGAAACAGGGGCGTGACAACCCTGTTTCACGTCAAATCTTCACCATCACCACACTGTTCCTCTCCCTGTCCATCATCCTCCATCCACCATCTGTCCTTCCGCCACCACCTAACAACCACTGACCACCGTCACGAAACAGAGCCGCCACCATCACCACCGTGAAACAGGGGCATGACAACCCTGTTTCACATCAAATTTCCACCTCGCGACCCAGACAGACCGTCCACACCACCGAGTTCCGCCATCACCGCCCTCTCTTCTTCTCTGCCTCCCTCTCTTCGCCACCATCCAGCCACCACAACCACCGCGAAACAGAGCCGCCATCACAGCGACTCTGTTCTGCCTCGCGACAGAGCCAGGCAGGCCGTCCTCCCCGCCATTTCGACCTCCTTCCTGTCTCCATCCCTCACGGCCACCATCACAAGGCGGAGAGTCGTAGTGGCACACCACCACCGCGACAGCAGAAACAGGGGAGTCTCCTTCGTCCGTGCTCTCTCTCTCTCTCTGTTTTTGAGTATTCTCAGTGCACCTCTCTGTCTTCTTGCAGGTTCCAGACGCATTTGGACGACGGGACGCTCGCGAGGAGCGAGAACGAGGCCGCGAGAGCGCTGCTGTCGCGCTGGAGAAGAAGGCGGAGCGAGCACTGTAGCAGCACTGTAGCAGAGGCAGGAGAATGAGTCAAAACCGTTTTTGGCTATTCACACCCCCGATTCTGCTCTGTACCACCACAGAGCGTTTCGGGACCAGTTGTCTAGGGATTCGTGTTCGGACCACCTGCTGATCTGCTGAGTACCACCACATCGAGTTTGTGACAAACTAAATGGGTTGTATAAGTTATTTTGATTTATTTTACTGAATTGTGTGCTTAATTGTTAATTACAATTTATTTATGAATTTTTGATAAATTGCTTTCACCTTTCATTTTCGAGAAATTAATCTTGATATGTTTGGTAGTTAGAATTACCTTTATCAATATTCAAAGCATGTGCTAAAAATATTAAGCTTAAACTGTGATTAAGTGTGCCCTAAAAAGACACTTAATACTTGGTAAGAGTGTATTTGCTTGAAATAATTTGTTAATGTTTGATAGAAACATGATATAAGTTGAATTGGATTTTAACGATCACATATTCGGTGTAAGCAAGGGATTCTCATCCCTAACGCTTCTCGTTTTTAAATTCAGTAATTTAGATTTCAATAATTTTGCTAACTCATTGGTGAGTCCAAGCTCACAAAACCCATTTCATCTATCTTTTATTTTAGTTTTCTTATTTTTAATTTATTTTTAGTTTAGTTTTAAAAACACTGTAACCCCATTTTCCATTTAAATTAGTTTCGATAATTTTTAAAATTCAATTTAATCCACATTCCTCGTGGGATCGACCCGTACTTGCCGTTGTCTACCAGTTAGGCACCGTGCACTTGCGGTTATTACAAGTGGGTTAAATTAACCTATTATTTTAGGTTAGTTAAATTCGCATCAAGTTTTTGGCGCCGTTGCCGGGGAAGGTTGTGGTGTAATTGAATTTAAGATTTATTTGCACTAATTATTAAAAAAAAAATCAGAAAAATTCAAAAAAAAATTAAAAAAAATTAATTTCAAAAAAAAATAAATTTATTAAGTTCTTTTTACACTCATTTTGTGTTTGATTTTACAGATTGCACGCTTCTCAAGGAAATTGGACGATCCTGCAAAACATCAAGCAAAGTTTTTTATTTATTTTTTTATTTTGTGAGGAGAGTTTTAATTTTATTTTCACCTCGTTTTACGAGTGTGTGGTGTAATAATTTTTAAATTTTACTGTTTTTCATTTTGTTTAATCACAAAAAAAAAAATTTGAAAAAACCCAAAATTTTCTAAGTCAAAAAAAATTATAGGGAAACAATTTTAATTGTTACTCAATAATTTTTTATGATCTAGAAATCCGACTTCTACGACCAAGACCAGTAAATTTATTTGCATGTGCCTGTGTGTTGATTGAAACGGATAAAAAGAAGTCGGACTTTTTTTGAATTGTGCTAACTTTTTGTGTAGATTGGAATACGCACACTGTAAGTATTTCTATCACACGCAATGTATTAACGACCCGGGTGCTTTGTGTAATTGTTTGAAATTGTGTGATTGGTTGTTTAATTTCTGTAATTGTGGATGCTAAACTTTAGTAATTCATAATAAGCAGACCCAGCTTCTAAATAGAAACTGGTGGGACTTGATATCCCCACCTCATCACTCCAGCTGTGTGCAACCAATAGCCAAACATAATTAAAATCAATTAGCAAGTTAGATAGAGCAATTTCTTAGGTTCGGTGTTCATAGGATAACCAAAACCAAGGTGAATCCAATAATTTTTGTGTTGACCAAAGCTAAAAGTGACGATGGGTTTAATCATTCAATGAACTCCGAGAGGCCACTGCCACAAGGCTAATTCACCCGGCACGCCGAGTCATAAGTAAACTACGATCCACAAGAAGAATTGGTGTAACTAACAGTTTCGGGTTAGGAACACAAACCTCAAGTGTACATTTAACATCACATCGTTCTCACATCTATTGGCTTACAGAGCGGTAGCACAAGGAAGTACTTAATTAGACCATTGTGACCTCCTTCGCTTGTGCAATAATCCGATTTCTTTGAAACAAAACTCTAGCCTACTGATTTTGAACTTTGTGGTGTAAAGTATACACTCTTAGGATCATCTTGTAGCACCCATTGCTCTGTAATAAAGATTACATAAGAAATAATTGTCCCCCAAAGATAAAAAAGATAATTGATCTAAAAAAACGTTGATTGCTTAGGGAGGCATGTTTCTTGTGCATTTATTGGTTGCTGATTGCGTGTGAGCCTGTGTATATTTTTAGAGTTAGTGCTTTCAAAAAAAAAAAAAAAAAATGAACACAAGGGATTATCCAGCCTATTTTTTCGAGCAAGTCAATTCATTTTATGACATGCGACGACCTGAGTATGATCCATATTTAGATTATTACCCAGGTCTAGCTTATCATTCTGACTTCTCATGGGCTCATGGTCAGTACCATGAAAGCCCTCTAGACACTCATCAGACTCCTCAAGCTTTCATTCCTGATAACGAGTCTCAATTTCATCGAGTTGTTCCTCCTTCTAACACATCTAGTTTAGATGACGCCTTAACTCGTGTCATGCAGCGAACAGGAGCAATACGTACTTGAGCAAAATTCTCAGGACATCACAGAATTGATAGCTAATTCTCAACAAAATGCTCAAGCTATCAAGAAACTTGAGATGACTTTGAGTCAGATAGCTGAGTCACTTCCTGAGATAGAGTCAGAAAAATTCTCTAGCCAACCTATTTCCAACCCAAATGGTCAATTTGAAATTAGTGGCACATCTAAGCCGGACAGTGAAGATGTCCAATCCACTACTACCCTTAGGAGTGGAAAACTGGTTGACAATCAAGTAGGAATGCCTGACATGAGTGTTATTATATCATCACCCAATTTTACACAGGTTGCATCCTCCTCTCATACGAATGCTGATAAAGCCTCATTTATTGATGAACCTGTAGATTCTGAGACACTACAGACATCTCCTTCCCATGTTGACTCATGCCTTCCTAGTGACTCATGCATCGAATCAAACTGTGAACATTCTTTAGAGTCTCCCCTTGACTGTTTAGAGGCTTGTTTGACTCAATTTAGTTTAGACTTTGATGTTGATGATTCTATTAGGGAAGTCAATGATTTGCTTGACTCAGTCCCCATTGTGGATCCTAGTTATAAATGGAAGTCTAAAGTAAAGCCTTTTCCACTCAGTGAGTCAAAACTAGTCCCATCAGTTGAGCCACCTGAGCTTGACCTTAAACAATTACCTGACACCCTCAGGTATGCATTTTCAGGTGATGAGTTGTCTAGACCAATATCTCTATATGATTCATGTGATGAGCCTGTACCACCTGATATATCCATCGTCTCATCTACTTGCATCACATTCCCATTTACTAAGGCTACTTTCACCGATCCCTTGTGCTGTATTGAGGATTTCAGTTTTCACCATCTTGTTGTGAAAATTATTCAATCTTCTGATTTGGAACCAGACATAGGATGTTTTCTTTTTGGAGCACGCAAGGATCATCTGTTGTGTATGACTACTGGTCACTTTTGGAATGTCCTAGTGTATTTGGTGCCCCATGTGATTACTATATTTTGGTGGACTGATCCTCAACTGTTCAGGTTGTTGATATACGACCATGGACTAAGTGTTTGTCATGTTCTTCCTCTCCACTATTCGATACACCATTTTTTAGGAAGAATATTTGTCGGGCTGATGACGGTAAACCAAGCGCTCCTAGGAGGCAGCCTAGCTTTAGTTGTGTGTCTTTGCTGTTAGTCTGGATTGATTTTCGAGAACCCTATTTAGTTGTGTTTCACTCATACTCGTTAGCTCCGTAACAGTTTTTACTTACAACTTGCCTTTTTTTTTTTTTTTTTTCTTTGTTAGTGTCGAGTCTGCATTTTATCGATTTCTAATGAAAACTCCATGATTCTTATGTTTGTGAGCCTCATTGATGGATGACTTCTTGGAAATTGGTAAAATCTTCACCGCGGTAATACTGTTCTAACCTCCTCTCATGTACTTACTTCATTCATTTGTCAGAATTATTTTATTAAACATTGAGGACAATGTTTGGATTAGGTTTGGGGGTAGGATTCATGAGTTGGTGAATTTTAATTTTTCATTTTTTCGTAGTGTTTTCTTTTCCTATTCTTAAAAAAAAAAAAAAATTGCTTTTCTGTCAAGAAAACTTGGTCTTTTACGATTATGAAAATGGATTTTAAATGTTTTATGCTCAAGAAAATGCAAGCTAACTTGACATATTGGTATATTGATAAAGACTGAAAGTTTAGTATGATCCTTAAGTTAGATCTAGTTCATGAGATTTTTCAACTCAATTATCTTGCACCATGAACCATGTTAGCATAACTTGAAGTTTATGAGTGAAATATATACTAGAAAACCTTAGAATAATAGTGGAGACTTAACCCTGAAAGCTTTGAGCATTTCTATTTTTCTGAGGGTTATATATAAACTCTGATTTTTCTTGAGTCTACATTATCTCGTTGATGATCTCATTATTTTCATTCTTTTGATCAATTGCTTTGGGAATGACATAAAAATTGAATTATTACACTAGAACTTCTTGGCTTATTCAATTGAGATGTCTTAATACTGACCCGAATTTAAGAAGTGATCTAGGCATTTTTTCTTTAGACCATTAACTAGCCTTTTAACTTACCCATAATATTAACCTTTTTGTAGCCTTTTGAGCCTTAGAATAACTTTTATTTGTTAACCCATTAACCTTTACCCAACTTTTTTGGAAATGTGTACGGATGAATATATTTGGTGTCAAAAGGGCATTAAAGAGTAAAATATCAGATATTTCATAAATCCTCTATGAAAAAAAAAGTGTTGAAGAAAAGAAAAATAGTTACAAAAAAAAAAAAAAAAACATTCTTCGATGAGGATAAAGATGTGAGAATGAAGAAAAAATTGATGGTGCCCAACATCGGTTTATTCTTGACAACCCTAATTGTTCGTGAATGGGTGTATACATTCCTAGAAATTTTTGTTAGAATCCTTTGAAATTTCTTATTAACCATTACCCAAGCCCCGTTACAACCCAACAAAGTCCTAGTTGATCTTAGGTAAAGGTTGGTTCTGTAGATGTGGAGATTTAATAACCAAGACCTATGGTGTTTGATTCAACATTTCCAAAAGTAATTGATATTCATGTCCATGAGATCATGTTCATTCCATCCTTGAAAAGTCCGTTCTTCATATTACTATATGTGAGATGATTGTTTTCCATTATTTACTCTTTTCCTCACATATAAACTGAGTGAAATACCAAATCTCTGAGTGTTTTATTGTGAGTGACATGAGAGGTTTGAAGTCAAAACAAACTTTCTACAGGAGATTTAGTCATTCTTTTACTCTGAAATGAAAAGTTATGTTGATAGTGTTATCCACACACACACATTGAGTTGAGGATGATTGTGAATTTTTTCTAATCTTTGGAGAATATTAAATTATTTTGAGATTTGTTGATTCACTAAAATGACACTATTGGTTTCTTGCATTTCTTGAAGTTTTAAAATGAACACTGTTTGACCAAGTTTTGATTGAGTCAGTAATGTTTGTGGGTAACATTTCTGGAAACCCTCATGAGACTATAACTCGTCCACTAGAGGTAATCTAGGGGTTTAAAGCCTTGTTGCACGTTTAAGGTAAGTGCAACCGATGATATCTGCGAAAGTGAGTTAGGACTTTCTTTTATTGTTTTGCTCGAGGACTAGCAAAATATAGGTTTGGGGTATTTGATATTCACATAATTATTACATAATATATCCCTTAATTTATACATGTTAGTGTTTCGATTATTATATTTTATAGTAATTATTTCGTTTTCATGTCTTTGTAGGAATTTGAGCGTAAACGATGAAATCATATTAAGGCGACAAGTTAAGGAACGACAATTAGTCGATTCCAACGGTGGTATAAAGCAGTCACAAACCTAAACCCGAAACCTAATTCATAACCTAAACCCAAACCTAATGCCAAACCCAATCCTTCTCCAAATTATACATTGATGAATCATTCCCTCATTTCATCCCTATTCATCTTGATAATTTTCTATAAATAGAAGATAATAGGGTGAGAAAAGAGGAGGAAGAGAAGGGAAGAAAAAAAATTAGAAAAATATCAAAACCTCTTCCTCTCTCAAGGTGATTCACAATCACCATCACCACCTATCCATCACTCACACACTCAGCAATCACCACCTCGCCACCACCATCACCCGAGCACCACCACCACCTCCACCTCCAGACAGCACAACCGCCACCACCGTGAAACAGGGGCGTGACAACCCTGTTTCACGTCAAATCTTCACCATCACCACACTGTTCCTCTCCCTGTCCATCATCCTCCATCCACCATCTGTCCTTCCGCCACCACCTAACAACCACTGACCACCGTCACGAAACAGAGTCGCCACCATCACCACCGTGAAACAGGGGCGTGACAACCCTGTTTCACATCAAATTTCCACCTCGCGACCCAGACAGACCGTCCACACCACCGAGTTCCGCCATCACCGCCCTCTCTTCTTCTCTGCCTCCCTCTCTTCGCCACCGTCCAGCCACCACAACCACCACGAAACAGAGCCGCCATCACAGCGACTCTGTTCCGCCTCGCGACAGAGCCAGGCAGGCCGTCCTCCCCGCCATTTCGACCTCCTTCCTGTCTCCATCCCTCACGGCCACCATCACAAGGCGGAGAGTCGTAGTGGCACACCACCACCGCGACAGCGGAAACAGGGGAGTCTCCTTCCTTCGTGCTCTCTCTCTCTGTTTTTGAGTATTCTCAGTGCACCTCTCTGTCTTCTTGCAGGTTCCAGACGCATTTGGAGGACGAGACGCTCGCGAATAGCGAGAACGAGGCCGCGAGAGCGCTGCTGTCGCGCTGGAGAAGAAGGCGGAGCGAGCACTATAGCAGTACTGTAGCAGAGGCGGGAGACTGAGTCAAAACCGTTTTTGGCTATTCACACCCCCGGTTCTGCTCTGTACCACCACAGAGCGTTTTGGGACAAGTTGTCTCAGGATTCGTGTTCGGACCACCTGCTGATCTGCTGAGTACCACCACATCGAGTTCGTGACAAACTAAATGGGTTGTATAAGTTATTTTGATTTATTTTACTGAATTGTGTGCTTAATTGTTAATTACAATTTATTTCTGAATTTTTGATAAATTGCTTTCACCTTGCATGTTCGAGAAATTAATCTTGATATGTTTGGTAGTTAGAATAACCCTTTTTCAATATTCAAAGCATGTGCTAAAAAGATTAAGCTTAAACTTTGATTAAGTGTGCCCTAAAAAGACACTTAATACTTGGTAAGAGTGTATTTGCTTGAAATAATTTGTTAATGTTTGATAGAAACATGATATAAATTGAATTGGATTTTAACGATCACATATTCGGTGTAAGCAAGGGATTCTCATCCCTAAAGCTTTTCATTTTAAATTCAGTAATTTAGATTTAAAATATTTTTTGCTAACTCGTTGGTGAGTCCAAGCCCACAAAACCCATCTCATTTATCTTTTATTTTATTTTATTTTTCTTATTTTTTAGTGTAGTTTTAAAAACACAGTAACCCCATTTTCTCTAAATTAGTTTAATTAAATTCTAAAATTCAATTGCATCCACCTTCTTCGTGGGATTGACCCGTACTTGCCGTTGTCTACCAGTTAGGCACCGTGCACTTGCGGTTATTACAAGTGGGTTAAATTAACCTATTTATTTAGGTTAGTTAAATCCGCATCAGACACCCCCAACTTGCCAAGTAAGTAATGATGTTGCTTGGGGTTTAAATTCTTTGTGAACATATCTGCGAGCTGCTCTTTTATTGGTTGATATGAAAGACTGATCAAACCATCTTGCAGTTTCTCCCGCACAAAATGACAATCTAATTCGATGTGTTTCGTGCGCTCATGAAACACTGGGTTGCGAGCAATATAGATAGTTGATAAACTGTCACACTTCAAGGGAACAGGAGTAATGGATTCCACAGATAATTCAGCTAATAGCCTTGTCAACCAAGCGAGCTCAGCAGTCACTCGCCTCATTGATCTATACTCTGCTTCAGCTGAAGAGAGCGCAACGGTAACTTGTTTCTTAGATTTTCAAGAGATTGGAGAACCTCCTAAAGTAATGAAACAACCACTGATGGATCTCCTGGAGCTAGGGCAGGCAGCCCAATATGAATCGCAAAATGCCTGCAAAGTATATGAAGCACTGGTATTGAAGAAAAGACCCTGGTTGGGATTGGTTTTGATATATCGAAGAGTATGCATAGCTGCCTCATAATGTGGAACGCGAGGATCCTGCATAAATTGGCTTAGGTGCTGGACAACAAAAGCCAAATCAAGTCTAGTGTGTGTCAAATAGTTTAATTTGCCAACCATTCTTTTGTATATACTGGGATCAGCTATGGGATCACCCTCACCAAGTTTGAGTCGGACTTGTCCAGGCAGGGGAGTAGAGGTGGAAGACATCTTGGAACAATTGAAATCAGAAAGTAAGTCCTTGGCAAATTTCTGCTGAGTGAGAATAATCCCATTGTGTTCTCTAAGAATCTCCAGACCAAGGAAGTAATGTAACTCCCCAAGGTCTTTGATCTTGAATGATTTGTCCAACACTTGTTTCAAGTGTATAATCTCAATGACTTCATTCCCTGTGACTATAATGTCATCTACATAAATAGCCACGAACACAATAGAAGTTCCCATTCTCTTTACAAACAAAGAGTAGTCATTTTTAGAGCTTTGGTACCCCTCCAATCTCAAAGTATCAGCTAACTTCGCATACCACTGTCTAGAGGCTTGTTTGAGGCCATATAGAGACTTCTTGAGTTTGCAAACAAGTCCTGGTTGAGTAAGAACCAGCCCTTTAGGAGGGGTCATGTAAATATCTTCATCTAAATCCCCATGTAAGAAGGCATTATTAACATCTAATTGATGCAATGGCCATTGTTTCTTGACTGCAACTACTAACAAGGCTCTTATTGTTGTAAGTTTCACAACTGGGGAGAAGATTTCATGATAATCAATCCCTTCTTTTTGAGTGTTCCCCATTATCACCAAATGAGCCTTACATCTTTCAATAGTACCATCAGCTCTGTGTTTCACCTTATATACCCACTTGGAACGAATTGGCTTCTTACCATGAGGCAAAGCAGTGAGTTCCCAGGTGTGAACCCGGGAAGATCTTCTATGGTCTGGCTGAATTGGTTGAGGTGAGGACTGAGGTAAATATAGTGGACTGTGCTGCGTTGGTTGAACAGAAATGAGGTCTGCATTAGGTAAATAAGTGAAATCTGTAGTAGGTGAAATGTCAACACCAACAGGATGGCTAGGAGTGGGGTTTGCAGCAGGTGAAGTGTCAACATCAGCAGGATATGAAGGAGAGAGAAATAAGGGAGCAGAAGAAATGGGATTGGTAGATTGTTTATAGGGAAAGATGTGTTCAAAGAAGGTTACATCTCTAGAAATAACTATTTGCTCTTCCCTTCTTAAGAGTGGATACATAACACAAACAACCAAAACTCCTCAAATTGTCATAGGAAGGTGGCATACCAAACAGGACTTCATGTGGAGTAGAGCCTTGTAAAACTTTGGAAGGAAACTTATTGATGAGGTAGGTAGCTGTGAGCACACATTCACCCCAATATTTGATTGGAAGGCCGGATTGAAATAAAATGGCTCGGGAGGTCTCCAAAAGATGTTTGTGTTTACGTTCAATAATGCCATTTTGTTGGGGTGTGTCAGTGCAACTAGTTTGATGAATGATTCCCTTTGAAAGAAATAGGGCAGTAGCCTCTTTGCTCAATCCTAGTTCAAGAGCATTGTCTGAACGAAAAACTTTGACCTTCTTTTGAAATTGGGTTTCAACCATGTTGAGAAAAGATTTTATAAGATCCAGGGCATTACTTTTGCTACTCAAAAGATGTGTCCATGTACATCTGCTATAGTCATCTACTATAGTAAGAAAGTAAGCAAAACCATTGTAAGCCCTCACATGATAGGGCCCCCATATGTCAAGGTGAACAAGGTCAAAAATAGCTGAGGTATGTATATGGCTGTGGGGAAAGGAAGTCTATGTTGCCTAGCTTTTGGACACACATCAGAATGAGCAGAAAATGTCATATTCTTATCAACATCATTAGGAAATACAGGTAAAGCTTTGATTTTATTAAATGGCAAATGACCAAGTCTATTATGCCAAAGTACTATGGGATGACATGAATTGACATTACAAGATATAGAATCATCATGTAAAATTTCTGAGGCTACAGAGGAAACAAAAAGGAAATTAGAACTGGAAATATCAGACACAGTAAGAGCAACATGTAACAAGTAAAGTCCTGCTCTTGCTTCACCAAAAACCACATGCCTCTTCATTGAAGGGCCCTGCACAAAGCAAGAATGGATGGTGAAAGTGACTTGACAGTTGAACTGAGCAATCAGTTTATGAATGGACAACAAATTATAGTGAAAATGAGGGACATATAGCACATTTTCAAGAATGATCTGTGGGAGGACTCTAACAGATCCAATTAAAAACACTTTAAATTTCATGCCATTAGGTAAAGTAATCACATATGGTGAATCAAGGGTGGAGGTTTGCAAGAAAAGACTCAAGTCATGACACATGTGGTCCGAGGCACCACTGTCAATGATCCAGGTTTTGAAAAAAGAAGGTGAAGTGCAACTGAAACAAGTAGCTAAACCTTCAGAATTTATGGAAGTACTAGTAAGGTTGCCTGCAAAATTCGTCGAAGCCACACCAGCAGTTTCAGTGTCAATCTTATCATTTTGCTTGTTGCTCAACAAAACCATTAACTGGTTACATTGGTCCTGTGTGAATCCAGGCAATACACGAACTGAGTTCTGCAGCTTGTTCTGTCCACCAGCAGATGTTGCAATTTCAACATTAGCAGCAATCCTTTTAGACTTCTCTTTGTTCAGCAACTTGTAACATTGCTCATAAGTATGTCCTGGTTTCTTACAATACTTGCAAGACAGATTAGTTCTCTTTGAATCATTCCTTTCCATCTTGAAATTGTATTGAGGTTTATGTTGTTGCTGACCCCCTTTGTAACTATTTGCATTAAAAGAAGCAGAATTAGCTAGAAATTTACTTGTAGCAGAGACTTCTCTTTGTTTCTCCTCCTGAAGTAAGATAGAATATGCCTGAGCAATTGTTGGTAAGGGCTCAAGCATCAAGAGGTTCCCTCTGATGGTCTTGTATTCCTCATTCAGACCCATCAAGAACTGCATCAATTTCTGATCTTGCTCATATTTAGCTAGAGCTGCAGAGGCATTACATGTGCACATTGGCAAGGACATGACAGAATTCAACTCGTCCCAATGTCTTTTGAAAGATGTGAAATAACCAGCAATATCACTTGAGCCTTGAGAGATCGAGCACATTTCTCTCTACAATTGAAACAGCTTAGGTCCATTTGCTTGACCATATCTATCATTCAATTCCTTCCACACATCTTGGGCTGAATCCACATATATCACACTTTCAGCAATATCTTTCTCAAGAACGTTAAGGATCCAAGAAATTACCATGTCATTGCATCTTCGCCATTTAGAGAAATCTTCTGAAGTTTCTGCAGGCTTTTTGTATGTCAACTCCTTCACTCCAACAACACACAATCTCGCTTGGAGATTCAAGAATCCAGTGGGAAACCTTCCCTCACTCCTCCTACATCACTCCAATCAACCTTTCAAAATGGCTGATTCCAGCAATGGCAATGGAGGATCTGGCTCGGTTGCGAGCACTTGGATGTTGAACTTAATGACATTGGGCGACAACAAGCAACTGCAGTTGCTGATCGATTATCAAAAGAACCTAAAATTTCTGCAGTATACTCATCTGATTTGAAGAGAGCTCTTGAGACTGCTCTGATACCATAAAAAGTTACAAACAGAGAATTGAAGATGAAACAATGAAACGAGAGAAGATGAGAAGAGAAAACATGATTGAGAAATTTATGTGTATTGAATGAATTCTCTGATGTACAGTACAAGCCTTTAAATACATGTCAAAACCAATATTGACAACAGACTTTGCCTAACTAACTCCAACAATTACTTCCATTCTTATTGAACTGTCAACATACCCGATCATCTTGGTAGAAATGAGGGACTCATTTTCTCTTTTATCTAAACTGAGACGGCTTTTGCGAAGTGAAAATCTAAAATTGTGCCTCATTATTTAAAGTTTTTAATGTATTTGGACTTTGAAGGAATGCCGCTTACCCTACCCTTTTGACTCTTCTCTGGAGAGAGTATTGGTTCTCTTTTTAAGAGAGGTTCCCCCCCCCCCCCAATGAAGTCATTTCGTTCCACTTTAGAGAGGTTCATGTCTCTCTCGATGGCTCCTACTATCGTTCGGATCGAAGTTGTGACAGATGCATCAGATTGTTGTCATAGACATATGAAACCGTATGGCGATCTGGTTATAAATTTTAGTCTTGTTTTAGCCTTTAAAATTCAGGGATTTGTTGTGAACTTGTGTGGAGTTGCCATAGGTAGATTAGCCTCTGGATGTTTTAATATACTAAACTGCCAATGGTGTTATGGTCTAGTGGTTAGGGTTGTGTGGGTTTATCCCCCACGTCCTAGGTTCGAGACTCGTCGGCGGCATGGTTACTTTCTTATGGTGTTGACCTGTAGGTCGCACCTTGTTGATAGGTTATGGAATCCTATAAAAACCCAACTCGCTTTCAAAAAAAAAAAAATATATATATATATATATATATATACTAAACTGCCTTCGAAACTGAAATCTTCTCAGGCTTCAAGTAGGCACCACTGATTCCCTTGTTGAAGGTTGTTGCTTTGCGGCAAGAAGATGGTGATGAGACCAGGAATGTCTTGCACTTGTGTGAAGCATAACTTGACACTTTCTTTGGCGCTTGGAGGAAGAAGTATCCATTCTTATCTGTTTTCCCAACCACAGTTGTTGCATTGTGCTTCGAGTTGTTGCATACTAGCTTCACCACAGCACCTGATTATGATCAAACAAAAATATTATAACTTCTTTATCAACATTGAAAAACTATGGTTCTGACTATAGTATATATTTTTGTTGATGTTGTCATAATGGGCAATGAAATCGGCTACACCATAGTGTAGGGTACTAGAAAGCTCAATCCCTGTTGAGAAATTCATTTCAAGTAGACCCTTCATGTATTTGTAATTTTTAAGGCTACGATTAGAAAAGTAGTAACAAAAGTTACAAACCGGTAAGAGGTGTAGCACCAAACAATGTATTAATTCCAGCATACTTGCATGACTTGCCAATTTCATTATGATTAAACATACAACACCCTGTACCGCCACAAGCTTTCTAATGGGTAAATGATGAGGAAGTGGAAGAGGATGAGGACTTGGGAATGGAGAATGAGTTGGTGGTAGCGAATCAATGGCAAAGGAGGCCAATCTACCAGATACCAGCAATGAAAGCTGCAATACTAGAAGACCCTTCAACAAGAAAGACACTGAAACCAAACCCATTTCAGCTAACAAGCTAAGCAAGTATGGAAGATAATAAAGACCGAAAGAAATAGTAATAGATGTTTAATTGGGGTTGCAAATGGGGTCATTTATAGAGGTCTTGTAACGAGATTCCCTGCTGTTTTTACTGGTGGAAGTGGTTTTTATAAATTGTCTAAGGTCTTCAGCTTGGAGGTTGATGCATACATTTAATGGAGTTATTGGGATCAGGGTTCAGAGATTAAAGTCAATTAGCTAGAGTTGATCCTCTAAGCATTTTTTTTAATCTAGTTTTGAATTCTCCATGAAGATAGCTGACAAGTATATTGGGATTTTGCAGGACTTCTTTAATAATACTTGGAAGTTTCCGAAGCATATTTGGAAATTGCATTCTACGTTCTGTACAGTACTACATGTAGTTCTAATTTGGTAAATTTTAGGCTGAAGGGGACGAGGGCCTCATGGCGGATAAGTGTGTTATACACAATAGCTTAATTGGGGAATTTTTAGTTTCAGTCAAAGCGTCGAGTGCCAAGTCACTACACCAAATTGGCATATTTGTAACAACTTAAAAAACAGTAACACTTTTGAGCTATTACAATTCACCAAACAATTTCAAGTCAAAACTAAATTTAGTCAACAAAATGAAAAAATAGCTACACAAAAAAAGTGATACAATAAATTAGATCACCATGAATAGCATCACTTGTAAGCCCATACTATTTCTGGTGATAGAATTATTGAATCATTTTGTTTGTGAAAATGTGTAAAATTGCTTTGTGGATTGTTATAGCTCAAAAGTGTTACTATTTTTTGGATTGTTACAAAAATGTCAATTTGGTGTACTTGTTAATTAAGCAATTAATAAGGATTTAGGTACGTATGTTCCACATGCATGATCGTGAACAACGATATGAAATTTTAATGGGCTACTTCTACCTAGGAGGATTTATAGAACTGTCTGGAACTGACAATACTGGTTCTGATACCTAATGGGGATGTCATTAAGTAAGCACTCATATAGGGTTATTTTGCAAATGGTCATTTGGTTTGTCCCCTATATGACATTTAGGGTTCAAGTTTGTCCAACTTAGAATATTTAGATTTCAAGACCACGTTAGTTTGGGGGAGTTGCTACGTGTACCCGACTATTTGGCTTGATGCCCTCAACTTCATTTTTTAGATTTAGCTTTAAAAATTACTTGGTGTACCCAACCACATTTTACTAACCCTAAAACAAATTTAATTAATTACCAAGAAAAGAAGAGTACTTGTGTTGTTGTTTGATGACTTTGTAGAAAGGATTCCAATAATGAATGGATGTAGGTTTTTTTGAGTTTTAAATACAATTTTTTCGAATTTCTAATAATAGCTGCAATAATGTTTTAACTGTTGCATTCACTTAAATATTTATTTATTTTTAATACATATTAATGAACACATTGTTTACTATTTATTATAAAACTTGTGACGATGGTTAGTGTATCTTTAATGTTCAATAATATTAAATAATATTATAAAAAAACAAACCAAACTTGGTCAAATAATATTCAATGACCAATGGCGTCGGAGCCAGGATTTTAGTCAAGAGAGAAGGCGAAATGACAAATAATTATTAATTGATAATAGTAGTTATTAAGGGCGGAGCAAAAAAAAAATTCTACCCAAGCTAGTAACTAATAAAAAAATACAACTATCAAAAGTACATTGCATATATTAAATTGAATTCAGTGTAGTCCAATTTAAAGCCAAAATAAGGTCACAATATCGATAACCTTAGCAATGGCAATGAGCGTATATAACTAAAATTACAAAATAATTAGGATAAGTATCTAGTTGAAGCTTAAAAAAATCTGAAATTTGCTAACATAATAAGATCCTAATACAATTTCATAGAAAAAATGGTTTATGTGAGCCTCAAATTTTGTATGAGTTGGCTAATGGTATATATTTTCATTGAATTATATAATTATTATTTAGATATTAATTTCAAAGGTTTTATACCACTTGTGAACAAAACAATTCATTTTTTTATGTTTGAAATTGCATTCAAAACAAGAAAAGTAGGGACAAGTCACAATGACAGAATTAGTAATTGTCAATGGCCATAAAAAATCATATGCTCCAAGAGGACCGAAAATAAGTTTTTATATTTTCAATTACTAATAAATTTGCATTAAAAATTAAAAATAAAAATTAGGGGAGTAACAATTATGGAGAATAGTAATTATGAATAGTTGCACTCCAAGAATATTGAACTCAAATCGTTTATTAAAAATGTTAAACTTACAACCACTACACCAATAGAGATATATAGAAATAGTTGAATGACCAATTAATATATTGTATTATAGATTATATAATTGATTTTTTTGTAAGGCTAAATATTTATTAAAAATATTTTGAAAAGTTGGGGGACAAATGCCCCCTCACCCCTTAGTAGCTCCGCCTCTATCAACGACAATAGATGTGATATTGAGACCTGCACTCTAAATTGGACAAACATAGGACTTAAACTTGTGTGTGTGTGTGTGTGTGTGTGTGTGTATGGTTTTCAAAATAGCTATATTTATAAAAGGTTGATGATAATATATGCTCCATATTGTAGAGATTTTAGTTACTATTAACGAATGGTTTTCAAAAAATGTCTAATGATTTTATAGGCTAAACTCCACAATTCGATATTTCATTTGTGGGACTATTCCAACAACATTGTTCTTGTCCCACATATTCGCCACCCATTGGTAAAGAGATGGTTTGATTTCTTGTGTGTTTATTATAATGGGGGAAGACATGATTGTTTTTTATTGTAATGAAATTGTTACTATGTGGATATTATATTATTATATTTTCTTTCAAGTGGAATTGTGATGACGCATTTGAAATACGTTGGGGGGAATAGCATGAGTACTAGTTAGGCACCATCGTAGATGTGTGATCAGTAAAAATTGTGAATGACATATATGCATTTGGGGCTGGTAAAAAAGTTCCGGATCCTTTGTAAATAGTTCATTATAAAATGTTAAAAAAAATGTTTGACTTGCATTTGAGTTTTATAATTTGTACCAATTTTGAGTTTGGGTCCCAAGACCATGTTGACCATCAACTCTTCGTCACAAATATAGGATCTAAACGCAAAGTTGGTATAAATTATGGTACCTAAAGTCTAACTTTGTTTATACCAAAATTCAATGTTATTTCAAAATAAATAAAAATTCATTAAATAATTACTGGATGGGAAGTTAACGGCAACGTGGTCTTGGGATCTAGACTCAAAGTTGGACAAACTTAAAACCCAAACTCAAAATTAGTTTTAAGTAACAATAAGACCCAAATGCAAATTAACCAAAAAAAACCTAGTATCATCCTAGTAATATGGTTTATTAGCATGCGCGATACAAGGAGATTCCAAGTGAATAGCGAGAAATTTATATCAATTTATTATTAATCATGTAACTCGTATATCCTACACATGATAAGTCTCTCATGGAGTAAAGATTGAACCATTGAAATGAGGTACATACAATTCGGGTACCTTACTCATAGCATTTCCAATGGAATCAAAATTAATTAATTAATTATATATATATATATGTTCAAATCTTTTATCCTAGAGATCTGTCCTGCAAAACAAAAGTTAAATTTGTAAGATAAAGCTTAATCTGGACATAGTTCATTTAAAATTGCACACCTTTGTTGAATATTCTATTTACCTTATATAATGTCTGTTATTAATTCTCTGCGTGACTTAAGCATGTGGTCGTGATAAAGGGGGACATTCTTTGTAACAATCTCCTCATTCATTGAGATACATCCTTGGAGAAATGATTTCCGCCATGACTCGTCTCTCCTCTTTAAGGGAGAGACTCGTTGGGCTTGGATTCGGACATTTGATTATGATCTGTTTTGAAGGGTCTTTTTGGGTTTTAATTGTTGTACCTACAACTTTAGGCTGTACGAAACGGATTTTAACTGAAATACTAGATCCTAGTGATGGACGATATTTGTCATGTGTACGGTCGTGATGAAAGTCTTATTTGATGTATCATATATATATATATTACTCATGCCTGCGACACCCTATATTATTTTTTTATCATATGATTATTTATTTATCCAAATTACTCTCTCTATTTTATCTAAATAAATTAAAATAGATCTTCAACGAAAGTCATATTTTCGCATGTAAGCTAAAAGTTTTCAGTGCATGCTAAACCCAGTCAATTTTATAAACATAGTCAAACTTAGTCAAATTTAATCTCTTGGAAAGAAACATTATTGCAAATTTTCAATATTTTGTATTGATCATTGGTTTTATTTGAAAGATCTTAAACATTGCATTTCAACAATATCAAGTATCAAAATCAAACAATTAAATAAAAAGTTATGGTAATTTTGAGAATATAAATAAACATATTTTCTCTCTCCACCGCATGTGATCACATCTTAATATCTTATTCCACATAGATTTAATTTTCTTTGTACATTTTTTACCCTCTTAGTTATAACTTATTTACAAACAGTGTCATCACGTGAGAACAAATGTTGACCCTTAACAACTATAATACTCCATATTATATTTTTCTTATATTTATTTATGTCTCCAAATTTATCTATTGATTTTATTTAAACCCATTAAATTCTAAGTACATCTTCAATCAAATCATATTTTAGCACGTAAACTAAAAGGTTTCAGGGCATCTAAACTCGGTCAAACTTTATAAACATTTCAATCACACTAGATTAAATTTAATCGATTGGAAAGAAAAATGATTTTAAAATTTAAACCTCTTGTATTGATCAATAGTTTTATTTGAAAAATATTTAAAGATGCATTTCGACAATAGCAAGTTTATTGAAATCGGACAATTAAATAAAGGTTATGGTAATTTTAAGTTTGAAAATCTAATATATATATATATATATATATATATATATATATGTCTTTTTGCCATCTGTCGATTGTATCATCTTCCACTTAGATTTTAATTTTCTTTATATCGTTTTCTTTTATGAGTTTAATTGCAAATTAACTTTTTGAAGAAAAAACGCCGACTCTGATTTGGCCAATTTTTCGCAATTACATAAACACATGAAGCCTATATATCCTCTATCGTTTGATAAACCTTTCGGATATTGAATGTAGTTGCTTAAATGGATCAGATCAAACTGAAGCTCAACGAAAGCAAGTTTTTATACGAGATCGAGCTCCGTCGTTTGAAAAGCCTTCGAGTATTGAGTATAACTGCTTAGATGGACCAGAGTGGAGTGAAGTGAAAGCAAGTCTTTATACGAGATAAAGGTGACGAGGATGCTAAGTGGCAACAATGATGTAGCATTCGGGCATGGTTTGGTTAACTATATGAGGTTAATAATGTAGCTTTAGGGCATGGTTTGGTTAACCCTATGGGATCAATAATGTAGCATTCAGGCATGAATTAATAAATAAATAAAATGGGTCAATGACCAATTTTTTATTTTAAAAAAAATGCCCACAAGCTCATACACTCTCTCACATTGTTGATCAATTCCACGCATGCTTCCCTCCACATTTACCTGTATTATTGTAGTTATTTTCATCTCAAAACCTATAAATAGCTAGGTTCTAAAAATTGCTAAACGGGCAGTAAGCAAGGGACTAACGCACAGAGGCCTAGTCAGGGCCTATATGATTTTTTTTTTTGTATTATAATTTATAAATTATAAAAGTTAAGTATAATAACATATAAATTACTTCCAATTTAATGCCAATATAAATATGCAAGATGTATAAACATGAAAAATCAAGCATAATATCATATAAATTAGTGAGTAACACAAACTCAACATCTTCTTACTACTCTTCTATTCTTCTCCAAGCATAATAGACGTAATAGCATAGAGTTAATTGAAAAAATACTTGAAAAAAAAATTAAGCATAAACTCATAATAGCATAACATAGAGTTCCATAGAGAAAAACAATACTTGAAAGACTAAGCCTATAACTCTTCTTCATATCCTTCCACTTCCAGTACTCTCTTTGTATCATACTTAAACTCAACATCCTCCTCCCCTTCGATGTCCTCATCCGATACAAAATCTTCTTCACGAAATTATCTTAATTCAACATTTCTATAACTTTTCCTAGGCTCTAGAACACCATCCACCTCCGATATCTCTCCAACCATTTTCAAGGGGTCAACTTCTTCATCACCACCATCAACAATCCATCATTGCGCCTTACTAGCTTCACTAGCAAATAGTACATCTACTCCCTTTTCGCTCTCCCTTTTTTTTCTTGTTGATAATATTGGCATTGAATTGGATATAGACTAAATTATTCAACCTTGTTGCATCTAATTTATTCATTTTCATTGTATGCACCGCCTCAAAAGTTCTTTAATTTCTCTCACACCCTGAAGATTTGGAAATAAAAAAGTTTTTTAAAACCCGCCTAGCGTAGTCACCCAGCCCGTTGACTACCCGTTCGAACCCGCCCAATCGCCGCCTGGGCTCCTAGCCGATTATTTTCTCTGACTATCCATTAGTCTGGGCATTTCCTAGCCGACTAGTGCTTAGGCCGATCTTTAGAACGTTGATAAATAGCTACAATTCATTTTCATTCATCCACCCAAACTATCATACCTATAAGGCTATAACTTACAACTCTTCAAGTTCTGTTAACAAAACAACGATAATGAAAAGTATTTTTCGATTTTGAAAAAAATTAGATTGTTAATGAAGACTTTAAATAAAATGATATGTCATATTCATTCTCAATCAATAGTTCTTGGTCAAGCCCACAATTTATCTGAAGCCCACCTAATGAACATGGCTCATGCTCATGTCCCAACAATGAAAATTCACGATAATGAGACTAATCAACTCTTCTATTCTGATGCAGGAGGATCTGAGTCAGATAATGATGAGCTGTCAGATAGCACGTTATTAGCACTAAAATATCTCGAATTAGCAGATCAGCGCAAGAATGGCAGGAAATCATAATTTCATTTCAAATTTGGTAATTTAGGGTGCGTTTTAGTATTTTGGCCATAATTTTGGCTACGAGTATCAGAATCGCGCAAACAACCCCAATTCGGAAAGCTTTTTTCAACGCGCACGTCGTGGTCAACGAGCTACGCTGGTTACACATATTTTCGAGGCCAAAATCCACCGTTTCCCCTTTCGAATTCCCAAATTTAATAATTTATTTCCCTTTATAGTAATATTTCAATTATTGTTTAGAAAGTGATTCTGAACCCAATTTGGGCCAGATTTCTGGCAGTATATTTCTTTTATTACGTATTTTGTTTTAGTATGATTATTGGGGTGTTGCCATTTTTGGTAAAATTCCAATATTGATGAGTTTTAGCTATAAAGCCCAGCTTGTGGGCTGATTTTAGAGATACCTTTGATTTGAGTAATTTGATTAAACATTAGAGTTATTTTCTCTATGTTTTTTGAGTAATCTTCTTGTGTTCTTCCCTGTCAATTATCTGTTGCTATTAGCCTGCAAAATAATTGCTATTATGCCTGGCGTCGTATTCTCTTTTAAAGTTACAAATGCGTCGATGCGCTTTACGTGTGCATATATTAGGAAAATTCACGAAATATAAAAATATTGTGAATAGGTTGATATTCGAAATTGTGTTCACATTGATAGTGTTTTACGTGAAAGGCAAAATCACTTTTCACATGCTCGACAAAATGCTTTGCCAAGACCAATTTTCCGTCGAAATTGAAAAAGTAACTGTAAAAAAGAAAAAAAAACTAAATTAAATATAATTCATTAAGCGAGGCGCTACGTGTACTCGACTATTTGGTTTGGTTGCACTAACTCTTTGTTGCACCAATAGTTTGGGATGTTTTGATTTTACTGCACCAACTTAATGTATGTAACACCGATTTATCTTTTTTTGTGATAATAAAAATCATTTGGTGTAAAATTTTCTTGTTTAGGAGCATTAATTGGCTATGTAATACAAGAACAATAGTAACCATCATCGATAAACTCCAAAACTAAAATTCAGTCACACATTCGTTAAATATCAATGTGTTCACTAACCATGCAAGGGTTGACAAAACCAATAAATATTAAAAAATAAAAAATAAAAAATAAAAAATAAAAAATAAAAAATAAAAAATAAAAAATAAAAATCAATACATAAATTTCAAAATTGTTACAATACTATATGATATATCAAATTCCAAAAAATTGCATTCAAAACCTTAAAAAATCCGACATCCAAACATTTACATTAGGAATCCTTTATACAAAGTCCCCAATCAACAATATGAGTAACGTATTTTGTATATTTTAATTTAACAAAATTTGATTGGGTACACCAAACAATTTTTAAAAGCCAAATCTAAAAGATAAAGTTGTGAGCATCGAGGCAAACAATCGGATACATGTAGCAACTCACTTTGTTAATGGTTAAGAGGGCCCGCCCTTGTAAAATATTTGAATATGGGAGGGCAGTTTTGTAATTGCAGTGGTACTACACCAACCCCCTTGCAATGTAGATTTGGCTACTTCTGTTAAACAAGTATATAATAGCATCTTCAACCATCTCTCCTAAAATTAAGAATCGCTACTCAAAGCTTTGTTTTTATGGGTACGACCCATGACTCGATCAGTATGGTCTAATATTATTTGTTTTGAATTTTAACCACTCTCACGGATTTAAAATGCGTTGTATCAAGAAAATTTGACCTCACATATAAATAACACATATTTCAGACCAAAAGCGAACAATATTGTATCAAGTGAATTGAGCCTTGGAAGATGAGTTACTTGTTAGTTTGGTTCAGTCAATGTTGATTACCAACACGCTCAGTTGGATTTACAGAAGACCAATCCAGAACGAACCATGCATAGAATTGAGCTATGGGCTCATAATAAGCCCATTAATGTGATAATTAAAAAAAAAAAAAAATATATATATATATATATATATATATATATATATATATATATATATATAGTCATAATACCCTTGCAACGGCCCCGAACCTGATCTACGCCACGTGTGATTCCATATAGCTCATAGCCGTGCCAAGTCGAAATCTAACCAGTCTTACAAACAGACACGAAGAAGAGAGAGAAAACAAACGTTAATGGAGGTCGAAACAAACTTTAACTAGCTGGCATTGTTAGAGCCATCACAACCCCACACACACATTAAGAGAGTGACGAACTCCAAAGCGCGAGACAGACGATAAGGAGGAGGAAGTACAAGAAGTGAGGATTTGTTTCGAATTGAAGTTCTCTTCTTCAGGTGATTGTTCTCTCATTTCTTGATTTTATTTGTGTTTTGTGAGATTGCATGCTGCATTGAATGGATTCTTTGTGTTTTGATGTTAGATCTAAAGATTTATAAGCAATGAAAGGTTTTACCATACTGGGTTTTGTGTTTTATTGATGATTTTTGTCCATTAATTATGCATTGTTTCTTGTTTGGTCTATAGAAAATTTCTTTAATGGATTGATGAGTTATTTAGAATGGATTTCAACATGAAAAATAATGGAGGTCGAAACAAACATATCCCTTTTTTTTTTGCATATGCTATGTCGAAAGGGATATGTTTTCGCATTTCATTAGTTAAGTGTGAATTGAGTTTTTAATTCTCTTTAGTTTCAGTGTTCTTTGTTAGTTTTGGATTCCAGCCCAAATTGAGTTGTTTCTTGTGTTTCTTCCACATGCAAATATGCAATGTTGAAGTTCTTGGAACTCTAATTTGTTTATATTCCTGAATTTAAAGGGACAAGCTTTACAATGTTTTGCGATTTCAAACCTGACGCTCCCACAATTGGAGTTTTCTGAAATTTCAGAAAAAATAACTTGCAGGGCTGGAATTTCATCTTTTTTTAGCCACCCAGAACCCACCACTATCATTTCTGTCTACTCAGAAATGAAAATTTTGCTATAGTTAGTTTTTTTTTGCTATTATTAGAACATTGTATCACCTTTTAAAATAATTGTTTTGTGAGGTGCTACAGAAAGCGTATACGTTTTGCATCGAAAAAATCTATTATTCAGGTCAGACGTCTACACAAAAATGAAAAATGTATCATCTTTTCATATAGTCATTACATGAAAAAGCTACAGAGGGCATATACGTTTTACATTTAAAAAGTTTACTACCCGTGTCGAAAATGACCAAAATCAGCACAAGATGAGGTATTAATTCTTAATATTGTTTACCTATCTCATAATGTCAGAAATGTCCAGCAACTGGTGTACTTGGAAATTATTCTCCTGTCTGATTCAATGTCCTTTTCTTTGTTGCCTTGGATATATGCTGAGCAAATGTTTGGTTATGGAAGATGCCTATACGATTTGTCTTCCTTTATATGTAGTTGCATTTCTCATAAGATTCTTAATCTTTGACCATATATAAAATTCAGATCTCAATAGTTGAGATGTTGTGATATAGGCAAGACTGCTTTAGAAAGAAGAGTAAAGATCTAATCCATATTTGTTTTCTCAGGTCAAGGAATACAACAAAAAGCCTACAGCAATGGGTGCAGGCCGCATGTCTGTGCACCCCAAGGAGGAAAAAGAAATCCTTCAGCGAGTCCCTGCCACAAAGCCTGCATTTACTCTGAGCCAACTCAAGAAAGCCGTTCCTCCACACTGCTTTGAACGCTCTGTGATCCGTTCCTTCTCATATGTAGTCCATGACTTGGCACTGGCTTCTCTCTTCTATTACATTGCTACGACCTACTTTGTGGTTTTGCCTAGCCCACTTTCCTACCTTGCTTGGCCCATCTACTGGACTCTGCAAGGCTGTGTCCTCACTGGAGTCTGGGTCATAGCCCACGAGTGTGGACATCACGCCTTCAGTGACTACCAGTGGCTTGATGACACTGTCGGACTCATTCTCCACTCCTTCCTTCTTGTCCCGTATTTCTCTTGGAAGTACAGTCACCGTCGCCATCACTCAAACACTGGGTCTCTTGAGCGTGATGAGGTTTTTGTCCCCAAGCCCAAATCCAAGATGTCATGGTTCTCCAAATACTTCAACAACCCACCAGGCCGTGTGCTCACACTGGCAGTCACTCTCTTCCTTGGCTGGCCGTTGTACTTGTCATTCAATGTCTCTGGCCGTCACTATGATCGCTTTGCCTGCCATTTTGATCCTCATGGCCCAATTTACTCTGACCGGGAACGACTTCAGATATACTTGTCTGATGCTGGTTTCTTTACGATGACCTATGTGTTGTATAAACTTGCTGCTGCCAAAGGAATCACCTGGCTCATATGTATTTATGGAGTTCCTCTACTAATTGTCAATGGATTCCTCGTACTGATCACCTACCTGCAGCATACCCACCCTTCACTGCCACACTATGATTCATCTGAGTGGGATTGGTTGAGGGGAGCCTTGGCAACAGTTGATCGAGATTATGGGATATTGAACAAGGTGTTTCATAACATCACTGATACACACATAGCACATCACTTGTTTTCCACAATGCCACATTACCATGCTATGGAGGCGACTAAGGCAATCGGGCCAATCCTCAAGGAGTACTACCAGTTGGATGAGACACCCTTTTATAAGGCAATGTGGAGGGAAGCGAAAGAGTGCCTATATGTAGAACCAGATGAGGATGCTGAGGGCAAAGGCGTGTTCTGGTACAGGAACAAGTTCTGATATGCAACAATGAAAGGGATATAGGTGGGGTACTTTTCCTCATATTATCTGTAAGTCTGAATCGAAGTTCGGGGCTAGTCTGAGTCAAAGTTTGGAGTCTTAGTCTGAGTCTGAGTTTGAGTCTCTGACTTTCCAGTACTTTATGTTTTCCTTCCCTGTATGTTGTGGTGTTAACTTGGAATGGTGTGGGTATGTACTCTACTTGTGGTATTTAGTTCTACTTTATGTGTTTTACAATCTTGTTGCCATCTTATACTGGGGAAAATTGATAGAGCTGCAGGAGTAGAATTCCCATTCTACTCAGAAAATGCAGAGTACATAAACGTAGAGGTGAATATAATGGTTAAGGTTACAGCATTAATAGCATGGTTGCAACTTGGAAGCACTTGCACCATTTCCGCATCAAAGGAGTGGTATGTTTACCCTGATCTAGACAGTTTCAATTTTTGGAAGTGAGACAAATTGGTTCTCAGAACTCTCCAAAAATTGAGAATTCTTTGAAACTTTCCACAACTCCTCTGGGAGATCTTCGAATTGTTTCATCAATACTTCACTTCCTTACTGAATCCCTGGAGCCACCTGTAGTCACCGATCTCCAGTTTCACCTGAGTGATGTATATTCCTGTCTGTTCACCTGAATGATATTCTTGTGTATTTTGATCCTAGCTACCTATCTAACTCTGTACATGTTTCCAAATTTATATATCCAATTCAACTAGTTTTCCACGAATGAAAGATCTCTACTGGAAGCACAGAGAGAAACATTCCTCAACTGTGAGTCTTTTGATAATTTAGATTGAATGTGAGAGTGATGTATTAGATTAGGATTGTTGAGACTTGATTCATGATCATGTCCAGTACGTCTTAAAAAGATATCGAATGGCAGGAGTAAAGTTAAACCTCAACACAGTGATGACAAAGTTTGAAAATGTCTTACATTGGAGGTGCTTTAGATGGTATTTGTGAAATCTATGAAGATGTTTGTCAAAATCTTGAAAACTGAATGCATTTTGTGTGTAGCTGACAGAAAGACGCAATTAGATTATTTCTTCATTTCGCTTTTTTCCAATTTCCTATCTCATCCAGACTTGGATTGAAAGGTTATCCATGAATTTTTTTTTTTTTTGAAAGGCAAGCGTGCCGCCGGTGGGTATAGAACCCAAGACGTGGGGGTTAAACCACCACAGCCTTAACCATCCAACCAGGCTATCCATTGTAAAGTGCATCTTTCCTTTCCAATGTGCTTCAAAGTTCATTAGCATGGTGTTATGGATACATATAATGTTTACCCAAAGAAAGGATCATGACATGCCATACCAGAAATGATCATATGCTCTGGTTTGGATCAGAAATTCTAGGGAGCGAGGGATGGGTAAGCGAAACCGCCTCAAGATGCGCAGCGTCGCTTATCTCGAGGGGGATGGGTGGTTACACCCATCCCACGCCCCTTACCCTCGCTCCCTAGAAGGGCTCGGTTTGGATATGAACTTACAAAACAGGTTCATCTATTTAGTCACCTAGAAGCCACAACCTTCTCTTAGTGTTTCCAACTTACAAGACAGGTTCATCTATTTAGTCACCTAGAAGCCACCACCTTCTCTTAGTGTACTCAGAAACGAGAATGTCACCATCGCTATATTAGCTCGTTTGCTACTAGAACGCATAGTTGGTCAATTTTTGCAATATCCATTTGACGAGGTGGTAACAAGATCCTGTCTATTTTGCATTGAAAATGTCTATCAAATCTGTTGAAAATGACTGAAAGTGAATAATTTCAGGCATCAAAAGCATTATGCCCTCGTTTTGGACCATTTACCAGCTGGTTATGATAAAATTGTGAGTAGCGTTTACCAAGCTTAGAACATGAGCTGATTATGTGTTAAATTGTTATCGTCTTCTAAATTGGACTTACGAGTGAAGGAGGTGCTCAATATCTTAAAACGGCATCCTTAAAAACCCCTCTCTTCTCTCATTTTGTAGTGTTAGAAAAGAATGCATGCTCAGCAAAGGTTAGCTAATAGAAGATGCTAATCCTTTAATTTTTATACTTGTGTTTCTCATAAGATTTTGATATCTGTCGCCATAATATATTTTTCAGATTTAGAGCATAATAGAAATAGGCAATAGCATTTATTTATTTTAGTTTTTGTTGTGAAGTTTACTAACTTTAGCAACTAATGAAAACATTCTATCAAACGGTAGGAGTGTTATTGCACCATTTGAAAGGGCGCACGCCCTTTCAAAAGGTGTGGTAATGGTCCATTTAGCAGCGCATATAGAGTCAAAATGTTGTCAATTAAGCCTTTTGAGAGGGCGTGATAGGCCCTAACAACCATTGTATATAGCGAGTCTCTACATCAACTTCTTATAAACTGTTGTTGTAATTTAGGACCTTTAGTTCATAGCTTACTGTGAATGCTCTTAAAAGTGAGGCTATGTGATACAAAAACAAAGAAAGTAAAATACCGAGAAAAGAGTAAAGATCAGCTGATACGTACTTGTTTTCTCAGGTCCTGCATGTCGGCTTACGCTAAGAAGGAAGAGAATGGAAGCATTCAGCGAGTCGCCTCCACAAAGCCACCATTTACTCTGAGCCAACTCAAGAAGGCCATTCCCCCACACTGCTTCGAACGCTTAGCGATCTGTTCCTTCTCATACGTAGTGCATGACTTAGCATTCGCTTCTTTCTTGTATTACATTGCTACCACATACTTTGCGGTTTTGCCTAGTGCACTCTCCTACCTTGCTTGGCCCATCTACTGGGTTCTGCAAGGCTGTGTCCTCACTGGACTCTGGGTTATTGCACACGAGTGTGGACATCACGCCTTCAGCAAGTACAAATGGCTTGATGACACTGTTGGACTCATTCTCCATTCCTTCCTTCTTGTCCCATACTTCTCTTGGAAGTACAGTCACCGTCGCCACCACTCAAACATTGGGTCTCTTGAGCATGATGAGGTCTTTGTCCCCAAGCCCAAATCAAAGGTTTCATGGTTCTTCAAGTACTTCAACAACACACCAGGCCGTGTGCTCATTCTGGCAGTCACTCTCCTCTTTGGCTGGCCTTTATACTTAGCATTTAATGTCTCTGGTCGTCATTATGATTGTTTTGCTAGCCATTTTGATCCGTACAGCCCAATTTACTCTGACCATGAACGACTTCAGATATACCTATCAGATGCGGGTATCTTTACTGTCATCTTTGTATTGTATAAACTTACTGCTGTCAAAGGAATGACCTGGCTGATCTGCATTTATGGAGTTCCCCTGCTAATCGTTAATGGATTCCTCGTTCTAACCACCTACCTGCAGCATACCCACCCTTCACTGCCCCACTATGATTCATCCGAGTGGGACTGGTTGAGGGGAGCATTGGTGACAGTTGATCGAGATTATGGGGTGTTAAACAAGGTGTTTCATAACATTACTGATACACACGTCACACACCACTTGTTTTCTACAATACCACATTACCATGCTATGGAAGCCAGTAAGGCGATCAAGCCCATCCTCAAGGAGTACTACAGGTTTGATGATACACCCTTTTACAAGGCAATGTGGAGGGAGGCGAAGGAGTGTTTGTATGTGGAACCAGATGACGATGCTGAAGGCAAAGGCGTGTTTTGGTATAGGAACAAGTTTTGATATGTAACTATGATAACTCTAGATCCAACTCTACCTTGAGTCGGCTAATGTCTAGTACTTGATATTCTCATTCATTTTCTATCCTGTATTGTGGTGGTGTTATCTTGGTATTGTAGGGGAACATATTCTTATGTACTCGACTATACTTGGAAATTTAGATTTGTTTTCATACTTTATTTTATTTTTATGAAAGTGAGAGAGAGCATCACTGTTGACGAGAGAGGAGTACGATTCGTAGTTCCATAGAATGGATATCGGTTGAAAGATGACCTGAAAAACCATTCTTTTTTTAAACACAAAGCTGGTTTTTATAGGATCTCATAACCCACAAAGATAACATTGGTAATAAATACCATAAATATGTTATCGGTATGGCCATGTTCAAATCCGTGACCTTGTGGTACCATCCGCCACACCTCTATCATTGTTGTATCTTCGAAGAAGCCCACCATATTATAGTCCAATTGATTGCACAACGAATCTTGCCCCAAAGCTTGGCTAGGATCTTCTTTTATTTATTTATTTATTTATTTATGCCAGACCTTTATTACTTAATAAAAAAAAGTTACTACAAACTGAGTACATTACGATTCTGCCCGTGGAAAACTCGCCAAACTTACACCTTTTTCCTAATGTAAGGACTTCTAGCCTTATCGAGCCGCAAAAAAGCCTTGGGTCTATCCGCAATTGTTTCCTTGCTAAAAACCCGAGATACGTTTTCCACTTGTGCCAATCTAGCTAGAGCATCCGCCTCTGTATTGGTTTCCCTAAAGACCTGCTTGCAAATATAATCTAGAGTAGCACAGATTTTCTTAATATCTTTCCACTAGTTCCCTAAGAACTATGGAACCTGAATTTCCAGGTAAAACCATTGTTTCATCATGAAGGAGTCCGTCCGAACTCTGAATCATTCAATGCCTTATTCCCTTACAATGTCAGAGTTTTCAACCTTCCAATATCGAACCCATTTCCGCCAAGTAATATGATCTTGCACAGAAATATATTTGTTTGACAACAACACAAACTCCCTCTACATCCCTCATAATCGCCTCCTGCTGCCACATTATTCACCAAGGACCATCAACATTCAAAGCACACCAACCATTAGGAGGGAAATCCCCCAGAATAAAACCAACAGGAGAAGACGGTACCATCTTGGTTCTCAAACCCAGTCTTTGTAGTAACCACATGTCCCTAAAAATATTCACTATATTTTGAAAAATCTAAACAAATTAGAGAAGGCACGTATTGGGATTACAAATGGATTTTATTACACCAAGTGCATCATGGAAATTCTAATGGGATTTGCAGTGTCAAACAACTGACAATATGGTCGCTGGTGGGTATAGAACCCAAGACATAGAGGTTAAACCGCCACAGCCTTAACCATCCAACCAGACTACCATTAGCATTACTACATCATTTTACTCGTCTTGAAGAGATAATTTGATGCTCTTCTTGTTTATCCTTTATGTATGCAGGTTGACACTACACCAAATACTTCTCTGAGTAACTTAAAGTGCTTAGGTTATACTGCTCTCTTTTTTCCCCTCTTTCTTTCAGTCAGCGCCATGAGGAGCATCAGTTGGAAGGCACAGTCAACCACCTCAAGATTTTTGAGTTGAAGTTTTTCTATGCTTCATACAAACAATTTGAGTTTCTCGGAAGTTTGCTAAGGAATGCATCAGTCTTTGAGAACATTGTACTTACTATACCTTGTAATGATAGAAGTCAATTAATGAGATTGACAAACAAGGCAATGTAAAATTTTAAACGATCTTCTCCACGCGTTGTGGTGTCAAGTCGTCATTGTGAAACACCACCAAAGATGACCTACTTCCATGTCTTGAAGAACCACAAGTGAAACTATCATAAAACACATTTGATGTACGTGTTTTCTTTGTTTCCTTCGTTACATTAATCTGGTATAAGTTCATAATTTTTTTTTTCTTTCTAAAGCATGTGGATGTCGGAAATGGTACTATGAAGCAACTCGAATTGCAGGCTAGCTCTTCTCTAACAAAAAAAATGAGGTGCCTAGGGTTGTTATCAAGACTCTGAAGGCCTTGAACAGTAACTTCGAAGAGAATGCATTGCATGTCAGCTCTGGCTTGTTTTTCAGTATTTCGATAAACATAACCAGAACAGAAACTAATTCAAATCGAAGTTACTTCAAACTGCAAATATCTTATGAATACCCTCTAAGAGACATGCCCATGGAAAGGGTACCTCTGATTTTAATTTGAAGAAACTTGCAAGTATGCATAATCTCGATCTAAATTTTCTGAACAATATATCTGGTTGAGGGTACCTACACAACACATATGCATATTCTGATTCACAAATATTCAATCCGGGGCAATTTTGTTTGTAAATTCGAGTCCAACCTGAATCCGAGTGGAACCATCAAAGATGATCAACTAATCAAGTGAACTAATCAAAAATGAATTTTTGATGTATACATTCCCCTGTTTCTTTAGGTATTAATTTTGCAGTGTTCTTAACTCTTGACTTCTTTACGCATAGTCTGGCAAACAAGAAAAGAAACAGAGCTTAAATGATGATATTGAGTAACAAAACAATTGAGCGGATGGTTCATACATTATGATCTGTAGACTCTAGTAATTTGTCTTCCTCTGTGAAGTCATTCATTGCGATGTGTGAAATTTGTTTATGATTGGTCATCTTATTCCACTCATTATCCACTCTGAAAAAAATCCATTGGAAGCGCCGGAGCATCTCCAAAGCCGTGATTGTGAACACTGTCAGATAATTATGCCGAAGATGGGCAGAGAGCTTATATGTCCAAGTGCAACGTAAGATCAGATTGCTTCCTACCACCCAAAAAATTACCTACAATAGAGAATCAATTGGCAAATATTTACATAATCAAACAGTTCCTGAAGCAAGGAAACTTGAAGGCATCAAACAGCATCTTACCCAGTGACGTCCATGTAACAGGTTTGAGAAGAAATTCGGGTTTTTGAACATGAATATCCGAGAAGAACTGCAAGCACAAGGATAAATGTTAACTTCCAAACAGAAGTTATACTTGCGTGTTTTTGCTTTTTATTAAAAAAAAAACTGAAGGTTGTTTGCAGTGATAAACATCCACAGTTGTGTAGTACTGTACTGTGGAGATGAAATAAAAGATGAAAAATATTTTTTTATCAGAAAAAGAAACCTTCGCATTGTTACAATGTGTAAAAAAGTTAAATAAACAAAAACCCCTTCTCAACAAGCTATACAAGTAGTATTAGAGAGAACAATATTATCCCAACTGAACATACAAGAAGCAAAGTTAATCTCCTTGAATCTATCCTAGTTTGAATCCCAAATCCACAAGGTCACTTTAATACCCTACTGTTTCTTTCCCAGATAACCAACACCAAAGCGTGAATTAGTCTATCCTATGCCGTTTGCCAAATGCCGTAAAGCAAAGCAGGTTTTGAGAGGCAGCCTCTCAAAACCTCTTTGATGGTGAAATTGAAGACAGTGAAATGAAAATTCGATTTAGGAGAGATGTTGTGGACCCCCTATTTACAAAGGTTGTACAAACCTTTGATGTCCTTCTAAAAACAAAAATATTTGGGACCCAAATTCTTTATGGATAGATTGTAAAGATGGAACATCCTGGTACTTTATTGTTATTCGTCATTGTCTGTGATTTCGTCAAAAGTAACATCTCATAGACTCATACTATAATTTATTATTTTAGATCTAATTTATGGGTATTTAATTATTGAAAATAGATTCATGTCCCCAAATCTTCATTTTCTAAAATTCACTCTGTCTGACAAGGTGACACCCATACCTATGTATGAGTTTGACAGACGTGCTACATGCAACATGCAACATGCAACATGCAACTGGTGAGGGGATTTCAATTATCCGCAACCCCAGCTCTATTGATGCTCTAATATGTTTCCAATTATATGGTATTGGAATCATTGCATAAGGTGTTTAAAATGAACAGTTATCATTATTGTTTGGATATTTTTAACTTGTTTAAAAAATAGGTTGATAACCTAGATGTAAAGTGTTAAGGTGTTTCAATTGACCTTTAATGCTCCTAGAGCACGTCTCTTGTGTTTTTTGATTTAGTTTGCCTCATAATTAATTTTGTATTCATTTATTTCTTTAATAAAAATAGGTGGCCCCCTTTAACCACAGATTGACTGGTGGAAATAAAGAAAAAGAGCTAAATATGAAATAATCGAATGTTCCTTAAGAAATGCCTTAAGAGAAAAGGGACATCTTATTACATTTCCCTTCATCTAAAACCAGATCCCAACTCAACTTCAAATCTACTTATTTTTTTATGACAAATATTTATTCATAGAAAAGACTCTCCAGAGCCAAAATACAGAGGGAAGAGACATTTGTCAGTAAAGATACAAAGAAAGGAAAAACAATTACAACTTAAATTAACAGAATCGATTCTGGTGATATATTCAGAAAGGTCAAATAACTTGCTTGTTGGAGTATTATTCTTATTTTGGGGGCTTCTAAGCGATTAAGATGTAGAGCAACATATAGTAATGCATCTCAAGATTCACAACAAAAGAGAACTCAAAGGAAAAAAGGAGTAAACCATTGTGATAAGGTCAAAGAGATGTATTGCATACCTCAAATCCCAATCTCGGGTCAAATCCCAGTAGAATGAATATAGTGAGTTTATAATGCTTGAAAGAAGCCAGAGGGGCCGATAAGTGTTTGTCCACATATCAAGCGAGACATGATATTTAAGTGCAGAAATAGAAATCACAGGGATGGCCGTTGAATACTTTAAAGCTGGAAACAATTTACAAAGAGAGTCAAATACAGCAAATATATTATCATAAAATGAATGGGTGTACAGGTTTCGGGCAAAGAAATGGTCTCATATTTTGGCCACATTATGTAATAATTGTTGCAAGAACAGTGGATCACTCTGAATTTAGGTACTAATCCAAGGAGAAACTGATGTACCGTGGAAGTCCAAAAACAAAAATGAGGAAGAGTTAATGAGTGGAAGGTACCAAATGTCCATAATTTATTTTTTATTCTTTTTTTTTTATTCTGCAAAACAAAAAATCTCATGGTATTAAAAGCTAGTAGGCAGTGGCAAGGACCACTGGTTTCTAGACCAAAAAGTATACATCAAGTATCAAGTGTTTCTTTTTCTTTTTTTATCTGCAAAATAAAAAGTAGTGAATTAAGAAGAGAACATATTTCCATTCGAAAAAGAACATTGGAAGTGTGAAACAAAAGAATACATCAAGTATTTAACCACAAAAGAATACACCAGTAATAAAGTTTCCCAGCTAAACATGCAGTGAGAGAACCTAAATTCTCTAAATTTGTCCCAAGTTACAGCCCATAACCACAAAGTAAGTTTAGTATTTAACCACAACGTATAAACATCCTAAAATTATGTTGTTTCTTTCCCTCTAAAGAACCCAGACAGAGGCATGGATCAATATTTTCCAAGTCCGTCTGCCAAAAGTGGATGGCAATGTTTTGACTAGCATCCTTGAATGTTTCTACCCATTCCAGGAAGGAAGTAAGGATTGCAAGCATTGACATGGTATTCTGAAGGGCTTTAGACCAGAACTTCAGTATCAAATGGCAAGAGGTGAAGATGTGATCAATAGATTCTTGAGCAGTCCCACATAGCACAAGGAAGGAGAAGACCCCTTCCATTAGTATTATCAACTGTAAGAGCTCTCCCATGAAGGACTTTCCAAATAAAAAAATGACTCTGGGAGGGATATAAGTTAGTTCACTCTAATGTCAACAGGCGAAAGAGGAATTGTAGGAGCAGAGGTATCCTTGAAAAACGGAGTAACTTTAGTCCTTCCCCAAACCATTTCCACATGTCATCTTCATTGTCAAATTGAATTTGGTTGGTGATATCTACAAGGTCCACCATTTCACTGACTTGCCAATCCTCTGGATATTCCATCCTTGATTCTCAGTCCCAGAATTGGTTTAATTGTACCCCCTTTGTCACTAGCAACATTGTAAATGGCAGGAAAGGCAAGCTTCGGAGGGGCATTCTCTAACCATTTCTGCTCCCAAAACTAAACTCTATTAACTCTATGCACTTCATAAGAAATGTTGTTGTATGCACAATCCTTCAGTTTCATGATCCCTTTCCACAAGGACCAACCATATGATGAAGGCTGATCTTTAGGACCAACTATATAAGGAAGGTTGGTCTTTAGTAACTCAAGTATCGAGTGTTTTTGCTCAGCACTATATCCCTCAATCAAACATACAAGAAGAGAAGTGGGAATCTTCAAAATACCCCACTTGTGGTCCCAAATGTCCATAATTCCTAGATGAACACCTTTGTATTATGCATTGATGCAAAATATCTCTACATTTGATGCAGACACTGTAAGTTTTATTGAGTTTGACTTGAGTTAACCCGATTATTTTGCCATTGGCCTTATGGGCTTTTATTTACATAGGTGTCATAGGGCTACAGATAGATTAGGTATTTCCTTTCAAGATTGAATTGTCAAAAATACTTCTCTTGGGCATCTGTAAGTTGGATGTTGAATATTTGAATGAAATAGAAACTGGAATAAGGCTCTTGGTTTTTCACAAGGCTCTTGTGGATATAGGGTTTAGGGATCAACTTTGGTTTTGTAATCAAGATTAAGATATCAAGGATTATGAATGCTTCATATCAAACAAAACAGGCTTCGCCAAGGTGAGTGAGAAACTTAGAAGTCAGAAGAAATACAAGAAACAAAACAGAACTAGAACTACAGAGAGAACAAACTTTCCCAATCAAATATACAAACATGAATCCCATAACACCTCCAACTCATCTTCTTAAATCAGGCAATTTCTCCTCCGATCCTTCTTAGAACACCTCCAACTCATGTTCTTGAGCTCCCATAACCAACCTCCATTGAATTACATGCCCATTACTATTTAAAACCTTACACCCAAAAACACTTGATTTCCTTTGTTTCCTAGTCCTCCTCTTGAAAACTTAAACCTAGATCTTCTCCCTTTTAGTTTCCCAACCTTCATTCCAACACCTGTATCCCAATCAACATATGATGGAAGTGCTTAATACTTTTGGGGTTGGGTTTCTCATCAAAGGAATGTAGTTTGAATCGTTGCATGCGAATTGGGATACTATTGTTTTGGGACCTTAATCTTTTTCAGGTTGGGATTGTATGATTTATGCAATCAAGTACTAATAAAAAAGTTACTTTTTAAAAAATAAAAAAGATAGGTGCCCATGTCACGGTGTTTAAGTTGGGAAAATATTTGCTTTGTGGAGGATTAGATGGTTCGGCCGGGATCTTACAATCCGTGTCCAGTGGAGTTAGTGTGGTGGTTGCGGATAGGTGAAGCTAACAACACAAATAGTTGAGTCCGTTTCTTTACATTGTGATTACTTAATGGACATGATGACTAATTTTGGCCTGGGAGCGAAGTGGAAAAAATTGATTCACACTGTCTTCTTCATTGCCTCATTTTTAATTTCCCTCAATGGAACACCTTAAGGTCATTTCAAAGCATCTAGATGTATACAGCAAGGAGACCCACTTTCTCCCTTATTGTTTGTGCTGGCTGCCCAAGGGCTCACCTCCTTAGTGTTGAAAGCAGAAGAGATTGGCATGTTTCATGGCTTCAAAGTCGCCAACAGAGCCCTCTCTATCCCTATCTTGCAATATGCAGATGATATGCTCCTCTTTTTTGAAGCTAATGTTCAGGAGGTTATTGCTATCAAAGAGATCCTTACCTGGTTTGAAGTTTGTTTTGGCCTAAGAGTTAATTATAGCAAGACCAAGTTTTTCACAGTTGGAGAAGTGTCTCAGATGGATCACTGGGCATCTCTCCTTGGGTACCAACAAAGGAAACTTTCCCTGTACTTACTTGGGGCTTTCCCTTGGAGCCAAATATAGAGATGTCAAGGTCTAGGAAGATGTTTCTTGAGCACTTGGAAGGTAGGTTAAGTACCTGGAAATAGAAATATGTTGCAAACGATGCCAAAGCAACACTGATCAAGAGTATTCTCTCTACTATTCCAGTCCATATGCTTTCCCTTTGCACCATCTATAACTCAGTTGCCTTTAGAATGGAAAATGGAAAAATGTATGAGACAGGTAATCTCAAGGATTGTTGCCTAACAACGTTGTAATCTTCAAGTAAGTGTTTCCATATTAATAAGAAAGTTATAGAGTCGTCATCCGTGGAGTAGGCAAAGCCGAACCACGTAAATCTCGGTGTCATCTTTATTTTTTGCACATTGTTTGTTCTTTGCTATTACTTGCATAACAATTTTAGCCATTCACTATCACCAACTAGGTCTAGGACTTGTGTTGGGATTATTTGCATTAGCTAGTATTTTCCCTTACAAGTGGTATCAGAGCGCCAGTTAGTTGGTGTTTGTGTTTTGAAAGTGTCAATTAAAATGGCTGAAAGGTTTTCTTCATCACGTGATGATGGCTATGTGAAAGTTCATGGGTTCGATATTGTTCGATTCAATGGTAGAAACAATTTTAAAGCTTGGCAGATGGATTGTAAAGATATTCTGGTTAGTTTGGATCAGATTGATGCACTAGATGAAAAAAAAGAAACCATTATCAGATAAGGCGATGGCTGAGGTTATCGAGAAGTGGAGTAAAATGGATCAGAAGGCCTGTAGTACGATTCGTTTGTGTCTTTCTCGCAATGTGGCTTACAACTTCGCTGATGAGATGACGGCTAAGGGTATTTGGGATAAGCTTCAGGCTATGTATCTTCAGAATGATAGATGAATGTGATGTACCTACAGAAATAGCTCTTCACTTTCAGATTGCAGCCAGGTAAACTCATGACTGATCATATAAATGAATTTGAATGTTTATATTCAGATTGTGATCATATAAATGAATTTGAATGTTTATATTCAGATTGTGTTAGCTTGGGAGCTAAATTTGAAAATAGTCAGAAAACATTATTTTTGTTAATTTATTTGTTACCGGAATGGGAATCGTTTGTTGATCAGATGACAACATTGAAGAAAGAGAAATTTGTGTATAGTGATATTGTTCAAGCTGTACTTGCAAAGGCTTCCAGAAAGAGTGCTTCGAATGAGGAGATTCAAGCACATGGCCTTTCAGTGACAATGGGAAGAAATTACAAAAGGAACAACTACAGAAGAAACCGGTCTAAATCAAAAGGCAGAGATATGTCTAAGGTTGAATGTCACAAATGTAAGCGCAAAGGCCATTACATAAGGAATTGTCCAGACTGGAAGGATAATCACAATAAGCAAGAAAATGAGAGTACGGGCGTAGTGAATATTGTTGAGACACCGGATGTAGTAGAATATATTCTAATCGGGGGTGACTTAGCACATGCACTGATGGCAAAATCTTATGACCATTTGTATGACGGTTGGATGTTGGATACAGGAGTTTCGTATCATATGTGTCCAGTAAGGGAATGGTTCAGCACTTATCGCGAGGTTAAAGGCAGTTCAGTTAAAATGGGTGACTCTCGGCCTTGCAAGACAATGAGTGTTGGTACAGTCAAATTCCAGTTGGCAGATGGGTCATGTAGACAGCTTAATGAGGTACGTCATGTTCCAGCTCTTTCAAAGGGGTTGATTTCTCTTGGGGTGCTTGAAGCTCGGAACTACAAGTATATTGGTGAGAATGGATATTGTAGTGTTTATTTTGGTGACAGATTGCTTATGACAGCGGTTAGGCATGCCAATTTGTATTTCCTTCAAGGAAGTATAGTTGAAGGTGGAGCTATGGTTTCTACAGTTGTTGATGAGAAAAGCTTGAAGTGTATACAGTTATGGCACATGCGATTAGGGCATGTAGGTGAGAATGGATTAAGAACTTTAAGCAAGCGGGGCTTGCTTGGCGGTGATAAAATGGAAAAACTGGATTTCTGAGAACATTGCATCTATGGGAAGCAGTGCAGAGTCAGTTTTAGTGATGCTACTCATAGCACCGCGGGGATTGTGGATTACATCCACACTGATGTTTGGGGACCCTCTAGAGTCGCATCCAATGGGGGTTCTAGGTATTTTGTGTCTTTTCTCGATGACTTCAGTCGGAGAGTATGGGTGTATACCATGAAACATAAAAATGAAGTCACCGATATCTTCAAGAAGTGGAAAGCCATGATTGAAAAACAAACAGGAATGGTGATCAAAGTAGTGAGATCTGACAATGGCGGTGAGTATACCAAGAATCCCTTGAAGCAGTTTTGTTTGGAACATGGCATTAGAAGACACTTCACAGTGAAGTCGACACCACAGCAGAACGGGGTAGCAGAGCGGATGAACCGTACCCTGTTGGAGAGAGCACGGTGCATGTTGTCCAATGCAGGTTTGGGCTAAAGCAGTAAACATGGCGTGCTATCTCATTAACCGCTCTCCTTCATCAGCTATTGAGTCTCAGATTCCTATGGAGAAGTTTGTGATCAGTCGAGATGTGAAGTTCCATGAGGAGGCTTTGTTACATGCAAAATGTGAGAGATACAAAGATGGTTCCCCTATTTGGAGGGGTGATAGTTATGATGAAGATGAGGATGCTAGAGATTCTCTGCAGGTGGAGTTTGGTGCTTCTAGATCTCATACAGAGCATGACATTCCTTCTACTGAGGGAATGGGCGATACAGATATGATGCCTGATGAGATAGTGGCAGAAGATGAGGTTCATACTGATGGGGACATGGATCCTACACAACAACAGGTTCAACTGTTACAAACACCGTCTTTAGCAGCAGGCAGAGAACCTAGAGTCAGACATGAACCACTTAGATTTGGTTATGAGGATGGCGCAGCTGGCGCATTTTCAGTTCTTGATGGGTATGATAATGTTCCTACCACATATACGCAGGCTTTGTGAAGTGTTCAGAAAGAGGAGTGGAAGGAAGCTTTGGATAAGGAGATGTTATTTCTTCAGAAGAATCATACATGGGAGCTTGTGACACTCCCTAAAGGGAAGAGACCAATTGGGTGTAAGTGGGTTTTCACAGTGAAATACGGGATTCCAGATTCCAAGGGTACTTGTACAGGTATACGATACAAAGCAAGATTGGTGGCTGAAAGGATATGCACAGCAAGAAGGTGTGGACTACAATGAAGTATGCTCTCCGGTGGTAAAACACACTTCTATCCGAGTCCTTTTGGCTTTAGCAGCGCAGTTTGACTTAGAGCTCGAGCAACTTGATGTCAAGACTGCTTTCTTGCATGAAGATTTGGAGGAGGACATATACATGTCTCAGCCCGATGGATATGTTGTTGTTGGTAAGGAAGAAAATATATGCAAACTGAAAAAGTCATTGTATGGGTTGAAGCAATCTTCGAGGCAGTGGTACAAGAGGTTTGATACTTTAATGATTGGCAGGCATATGCGAGGAGTCAGTATGATCCTTGTGTATTCACACAGAAGCTCAAGGATGGGTCTTTCGTGTTTCTCTTACTTTATGTTGATGATATGCTCATTGTTGCGAAGAGCATGAAAGAAATTGATAAATTGAAGTTGAAACTTAGCATGGAGTTTGAGATGAAAGATCTTGGTTCAGTAAAGAAGATACTTGGGATGGAGATAGTGAGAGATAGGAAGAAGGGCAGACTGACATTGTCACAGATACAATACTTAGAAAAGGTTATTCACCGTTTTGACATGGATACGTCTAAGTCGGTAAGTACTCCTTTGGCTGCTTACTTTAAGCTCTCGGGTAAGTTGTCTCCTAGCATGGAGAATGAGAGGGAATACATGTCACAGGTTCCTATGCTAGTGCAGTTGGTAGTCTTATGTATGCCATGATCTGCACACGTCCAGATATCGCTCATGCAGTCAATTTGGTTAGTAGGTTTATGTCAAACCCGGGAAAACAACATTGGCAGGCAGTGAAGTGGATATTGAGATATCTTCGGGGTACGCTGGATGTTGGTTTAATTTATGAGAGAGGAGATGTGTCAAATATGATCCGAGGTTATGTAGATTTGGATTATGCTGGTGATCTTGATAGGTGTCGATCGACTACAGGTTATTGTTTTACATTGGCGATGGGTCCGGTGAGTTGGAAGTCTAAGTTACAGTCTACAGTTGTTTTGTCTACTACTGAAGCAGAGTATATGGCTCTATCAGAGGCGGTGAAGGAAGCCATCTGGCTTCGAGGCTTGGTTAGTGATTTGGGTGTTACTCAGGATGATGTGACAGTGTTATGTGACAGTCAGAGTGCTATCAATTTGGCAAAGAACCAGGTTCATCATGCTCGAACAAAACACATTGATGTGCGGTATCATTTTCTGAAGGACATCATTGAGGATGGCGAGGTTATCTTGGAGAAGGTGGGTACTAAAGACAACCCAGCTGATATGTTGACAAAAGCGGTTCCAGAGATCAAGTTTGAGCATTGTCTCAACTTGATCAGGCTCTCTCAGTGTTGACGCCCCAAGGGGGCAGGGCCCTTAGGGGCATGACGGCGATTCTCGTGACTGAGAGATGGGTCTTGGCGGTATTTCATGCCAAGGTGGAAATGCTTATATGGTTGTTTGTGGCTTATATGGTTGTTTGTGATGTTTGTGTGGTGGCCTGAAATTGTTCTCCAAGGTGGAGATTGTGAGACAATTACAAGGACTCAAATACAAGAGTCCTTGTGGGACTCAGAATCCTTGTGTGATGGAGTGTTTGGTTCACAATTCATGTGGAACTCAATGTCCTTTTCTTTCTCCAATTAAAGCAAGCATACAACTACTTGTATAAAAAGTAAATATAAAGCAGCTATGAAAAAAAAACAGCATAACAATCAAAGCGTACAGCTGAAACGCAGCAGCAATACGGCAGCAACATTGCAGCAAAATCGCAGCAACATCGCAGCAGCAACGCAGCGTCAGATTGGCTGCAAATACATTGCTAAAAAGAGCAGCAATGTGGCGTGAGTGCGACGTGAAACAGGCTGCGATAAGAGCGTGAAACAGGCTATGATAAGGGCGTGATTCGGTGTGTGTGCAGCGTGAAACAATAGCCAAATAGAAGGATTGGAATCGAGTGATTTTGGGTGTTCTTCGTTTGAGAGTTTCGTCAAACTTTTGGCGGTATTGTTGGCTTGAGATTGGGTAATCTCAAGAATTGTTGCCTGACAACGTTGTAATCTTCAAGTAAGTGTTTCCATATTAATAAGAAAGTTATAGAGTCGTCGTCCGTGGAGTAGGCAAAGCCAAACCACGTAAATCTCGGTGTCATCTTTATTTTCTGCACATTGTTTGTTCTTTGCTATTACTTGCATAACAATTTTAGCCATTCACTATCACCAACTAGGTCTAGGACTTGTGTTGGGATTATTTGCATTAGCTAGTATTTTCCCTTACAACCTATGGGGCAGTTCTCCAACTAAGAAGAATACCATCTTCTAAATTGGAACAAGGTTTGTCAACCAGAGGAGAAGGGAGGCTTAATTAGAAGGGTGAAAGAGTTTAACAAAGCTCTTCTCATGAAATGGATTTGGAGGTTTGGGTTCGAAGTGGATGCTCTTTGGAGGAAATTAATTGCAACCAATATGGTGCTAACCCAACTGATTAGTTTGGGCAATCCAACTTCTCAACTCATGGTTGGTCTCTTTGGCGAAGTATCATGGCTCACAAATAGCTTTTGACTACCATCTTTCCTTTGAAGCCCACAATGGAGATAGAATTAGCTTCTGGGAAGACCACTGGATAGGTGACAAGCCCCTCAAATTGAAGTACCCAGCCATCTTCAATGCCTGCAACTTGAAGCAATGAAAAATCAGGGAATTTTACATCCAAAACACGGTAAACAGTGTTCAGTCTTCTTGGGATTTTCACCTTAGGAGAAACCTCAACGACTGGGAGGTTCCCCAACTGGCTCACCTTCTTCAAGACATTGAGTCAATCCACCTTGATGAAGATAGGGATCAATGGGTTTGGACAGGGAAGGGAAGTTCTTTCACTGTCAAGGACTGCTATGATCAGATCAAACCTCAGGCCTCGTTCTCTAATCAAGAATTCATATGGCTTAAATGGCTTAAAGAAACCCCTCCTAGAGCATGTTTTCTTCTTTGGATCATTATGCATGGAAGATTGTCGACTATTGATAATCTAAATAGGAGAGAAATGGTCCTTGCTAATCAATGCCCCCTCTATGGTGAGGATTCTGAAAGTATTGATCACATGCTCCTTAGATGCTCTTTTAGTCAATCTGGATGGTTAGAGTGTATTAGAGAATTCAGAATACAAATCAACAGCCTCCCAGCAGTTCAACAGTTGGCAAAAGATTGGTTAACTACTGATTTTAGAAACCTTAACTTGTCTTCCATAGGGAAATAGGTTCGGGATACTCCTCCACGCCATTGCATGGGTCATTTGGAGGAAAAAGAACAATATAATTTTTAAAAATGTATCTAAAAGATTTACAAAGTATATGGGTAGACATGAAGATTACTTCGTGGATTTGGGGTCAAAGTGGGGAGTTTTTAGAGACACCCATTTTCTTGTATGTTTGAACTAGGGAGAGATCATAGCTTTGGCTGTATTATTTTTTATTTTGTCTACATGAATGCCAGACTTTGTTTTGCTGACAAAAGAAAAACGCTCGACGAGATGTACTTCAAGACAACATGCCTCATAGATGACAATTGTTGGATTGAGTTGGCTTGAATAGTCAAGGAAGGTTATAAGGGGTGGCCACTTGCTAACACCTGGAGGCAATAGATGGACCCATATCATGGCGTTTAAGTTGGAGACAATATCGTTATTATGTATAGTGGATCCACGCATGTGCACGTGTTTTGTACGCCACCAAGTGGAGTCAATACATTCCGAACCAGGTGAGTTCGTACGGTGTTGCAATCAGGTGGAGCCAACAACGTAGGTAATATTCGAGCCCGTATCTTACTCTACATGGTTGCTCAACGCGCTCGACCGGGGAGGGGGGATGCTACGAGATTTTGTGACAATTCACACTAAGGGGGAGATTGTTAAATTATGGAGCTGGCTTAAATGGTCTCACATCTCAAATAATGGAGTTGTCAAATAAGGTTATGGGTAGTCCACTCCCTACTAGCAATGAGGCATGTTGAATAAAACCTCAGAATCCAAGACTTCTTATGCCAATTGTTAGTCAAATTGTCCCTTAGACAATTTTCACCTGCACATTTCAGCCAACCAAAAACTGAATTTACATGCAGGACAAAAGAACTTAGAAAAACTAAAAGAAAAACATTTCGCAACTGAGAGTTTGCAGGTTTTTGTCAAACAACTAATTTGCATGTGTCAGTGCAACTATAACTAGCAGAAAAGCAACATGTTTTCCACTAAGCATAATTGATAGTTATGTCTGCATAACCATAGTGATTATGTTGGATTTTCCCTTGATCCTTAGAACTGAATATGAAGGGCATCCAACAAGTTTTAGAGGTCTTGATCAACGTAATACAAGGAACTTTGATGAATTAACATTATCCACAAAATCCCAACAGAAATTACATCACTTTGACATTTCTGATGTCACCAACAACATTCCTCATTTAGACCCTTTCTGTCAGTCATTCAATTTAAAAACCAAATTATTGGTGTAATAAATTGCAATGATGTCTAGGTATTTGGAGATGGTCCCTGCTGCATGTAAATAATCTATGACAAGTATTACAAAAAATTTCCAAAAGGTCCTCAGCACGAATGAGCTAGCTAAATTAACCATCAGGTGACACAATCAAATGCAATGTACAATATCTTAGAGTATAAATACTAATGTATAAAAACTAATACCTATATGCATTAAGGGCCTTGTCCCACATGTATGTCATAGGTTACACAAGTATTAGGACACTTCACAATCTTTATTACTCCTTGTACCAAGACATGCTACAAGTATATATGGCTTATGTATAAAATAAACAGGATGCATTTGATTAATTAACTCTTTGTGACCAACCAAAGTAACCATGAGATTGAGATTTTTTTTACTAAATTAAACCAAATAATAGATAACCCATTATGGAAAATCAATTCCTAAAGAACAATGATCAGAAATTTTGAAAGAAAATTGAAAAAAAGAAACATTCTAGGAGATCTTACCATTAAAAAGAGCAGTCTTCTCCCTGGTATCTTTATATTGGCGAAGACATTGGAAGAGACGAAAAATATATGGACAAACCAGAACCAAAGGTATAGCCAAAGAATGACTACCACAAATGGCATCAGCCTCAAGCCACGCAGTAGTGGCTACCTGCATAATCAACATAATATATATTGTCTTAACCACCGAAAAACAAGAAATATGAGATTTAATGCCATGAGGATTCTTTAAATTTTGGACATAACAAGTAAAAAATGGATGTGGAAATATTACAAAAGTAGGACTTGATTAGTATAACGGACAGGTAACATAGCATATTACTTTATGTTGACCTATAGTTAGCTACGAGATATTATAGCAAAATCATAAATATATGCTAAAGGTATTTGACTAAACAGCCCCTAACATATGAAAATTCAACAGATCATACTGAACTTTATTTTATCAGACTTAACCCCCTCCCCCTAGCGTGCTGGTGTGCATTTCCCTATTTTTTTCGGTTGACTGTGAAGAACCTATAGCAAATTTATTAATTGATCCTCCATGAAATCCGTCTCTTCCTCTACTTCAACTTGAACTAAATTTCTTTCTGCTCTGCATGGACATCATGAAGTTTGGGAATTAATACACTCATTGTGATTAGGGAGATGATGTTATCTAAAATAGAAAGAATGTCAGAAACTCCACACTCAAAAGGTCTCATTTCTCTTAAAGAGGATTCCAATTACCATATTTGTGTTCTTTGCATAAATCGTTAGGATGGTATCATGGGCCTCTTATTGAAAAACCAAAAGATGACAATAATTCGCTGTGCTGTCATTTTGGGCATTATCATCTCTCTAAAACAAACAACTAAGATCTCCAAAGAGGATTTACATGTGGGGATTTGGTTCATGCGACTGTGCCAGATCTTTCAAATTTTAGTTACAGCTTATTGAACCAAATCCCCAAATGTTTATAGTTACAGCTTATTGAAACAAAATGGAGGACTTTGGTTGACTTGATTCCATGAAATATAAGTGAACACTTTGGTTGACTTTGATTGAGAAAGAAATAACCTTAATTATCACGTCAAGTGAAATCTATGTCATCTTAAGCTCTGCCATGAATGGCACTTGGGAATGGAAATTTAGGCAGGACCAATGCGTACCCAAGCCACCCTGCCTGATGGTTCAGATCGGTTTTTGGTTCGGATCCAGGTCTTGGTGGAAAAAAGAACCAAGTCGGTTTTGGATCCTGATGTTCCAACCCCGACCAAACCAAAAATATATGAGTAAGAACTATTTAATAAATTATATATACTCTGTCCAAAAAATAATCTGACTTAAATAGCTATTTAGTTAGATTATGATGTAACTGGATTAATTAGGAAATAATAATTAGTATTATGTGTAATTGGGCCTAGTATAGAAAAGCCCATATTAGTTAGGGTTAGATCAGTTTACTTACCAAAGAAGTTAGTGAGATTATTAGTTAGGGTTAAATATTTGCTTTCGTATTCATCTTTGAATTAGGGTTTATCATAAATTTAGCTTAGTTTTAGCTTTAGTTGTAGCTTAGAATCTATCAATTGGTATCATAGTCAAAGCACTTGTATGCCTGTATAGAAAAGGCTTGGAAGATGACAATAGAAGAGAGAACAAAGGAACTTGAAGTTATGGAAGCATGAAAGACATCGAAAGATCTCCTAGATGCGGAGCGAGAACAGGATCGGATCCGCAGAGAGGAAGGACTCAAGAGAGAAGAAGATTGGCAAAACAAACTATCAGGGTTGCAACAATGGAGTCAATCAGATATCGCACCGGTGGTGAAGAAAACAGTGGAAAAGACGGTGGAAAAGGAGATGCAAAAGATGGAACAAATGATCACAAGACTCCTAACAGCCAACAAGGGAACCAACGAGCAACCACAAGGGGTACCCGTCTGCCCCCAAACAGCATAACACGGCACCACCGGCAGCCACGATGCATCAAGCGGCGCGCACCTCCTCCAATTGGGCCGACTGCCCCGATCAATCACCATGTTTTCCAAATGCCCACGTCCCACCGTCCCCCACCCCCTCGGCCCTGTCGCTCGCCCAACTGCACTCCACAACCCCCTCGCCCTACACTCCACACGTCCCACACTCTTCCTCACATCTTTGGAGGTTCCCCATCCCAACAACCACCGTTTCACGACCCTCCACTGCATCCTTGTCCTGAAAACATTCCTTGAATCCCTATGTCATCCCAGACCCTAATTATCCACACCAACCCTTGGGACAAGCAGACTTTTACCCTAATTTTGGTAGTTGATTGAATCCTAACTTTCTACCCACACTACCAACTTCCAAACTATTTTGGCTTTCCCCCACATCATGTTAATTACCTTTAGATTAATAAGACTGAATCCTACAACAAAGTGCTCACGAGGTTTGGTTGTTTGTTGCAGACCTGACTGAATTTCCATAGAAACACATAAGATAGTGGTCGGAAGAACAGAGAGCACACCATCCTCCATGGCCACCTGCGCAAGACAGATAACAGATTGGGAGAGGCAAAAATCAGCCCTTTCGCCTCCTAAGTTAGGAGATCGAAACTATGGCAGTGGAAATTTTATGGAGAATGATCAGTTAGCACGATTGATAGCAGTGATGGAACGCAAGGATGATACGGGCTTGAAACTGGATATACCTTCTTACAATAGGGTGGATCTTAGAGATGCCTTTATAGATTGGCCTATGGAGATTGGCCGCATCCTTGATTTTAAGAACACGCAGGAATCAAAACTAGTACAATTAGTGGGTACCAAGTTGAAGGGCACTGCCAATCTTTGGTGGTTGGAAGAATATGCATGCCGAACTGTCATACATTTACCTCCTTTAAACAATTGGCATAACTTGTGCAAGTTGATGCATGTTGTTTTTGTCCCTTTGGAATATAAGTGTGATCTCTTTGATCGCTTGATGGGAGTTACACAGAATTGGCGCACAGTTATTGATTACGCCACTGAACTCAGGACTTTGTGTATGCGGGCGACGAATCAAGAGTCAGAACGATAGACAACTTTCCATTTCTACTAGGGGTGGGGACGGGATGGACCTCATCCCTATCCCATCCCATTTGTTCGGGATCGGGACGGGATAGACTTCATCTCGACCTCGTCACATCCCAAGCAGGTTCGGGACGGGACGGGACGAGATGAGCATTTACTAAAGTTTGGATTGAAAATTCAACATGCAAGATTGAAAATTTTGGATTTACCAAACACATAACTCTAAGAACAACTAGATAACTTTAAGCCATTGATTATTATTTTCCCATTTCATTAGCTTTTACTCCTTTTTTTAGAACCACTATTGAAGATAGCTATTTTTTTTGTACATTGCTAACAAAAATTATCAATGAGTTTGTCATTTAAAAACTAAGAGAAGCGCACATTGTTGTTGTCAATAGTTAAGAAAAGAAAAAAAAAATAAAAAGGGAGCGGGTTTGAGTTAGATTTATTATCTAGGTGAGTCGCATGGAAGCTTGTGAGAATAAAATATCCATGTCAATAAATAAAACAAATAAAAGTCATGTCAACAAATAATTTCATAGTTTCATACTACATATTTCATATTAAATATTAAAAAAATCGGTTTGGGATGAGCGGGATTGAAAATCTTCATTCCGATCCCATCCTACTCTAGATCGGGACGGGACGGGACGAGATCGGGATGGAATTGATCAATCCCAATAAGATCCGAAAAAATCGAGACGGGACGGGACGGGATCGGGATTGCGAGATGGGATGCCCATCCCTAGTTTCTACCACGGATTGGATGTGAGGATCAAGTTTGTGCTCACTTTGGAAGAATTTGACACCCTCGTAGCAGCTGAGAATGGAGAAACACACAAAGACTAAGCTTCGACTCCAAGACTGCTCAGAGAAAAAACTTTTTTGTGAACCCAATCCGTTCTTCCACTATCTTTCAGCAGCAGTCTCCTATTGATACGCCACTCAAGTGTTTTGATGTGGTCAATCTAGTCATGTTCAGAGTGATTGTCCCAAAGCAAATCCGTGTTGTTGACAAATGGGATTGATGAACAAGAATGCATGGAACAGGTCCAGTTGATGGTGAATACGAGCTTATCTCCTTAGTAGAAGAAGGCACTGTATGCAACCTTGAAACTTGTGAACAAGCTTCTTCAACCCGGGGAGGATGAAGTCAGTGGGTTAATTAGGAATAATTAATTATTATTATGTGTAATTGGGCTCAATATAGAAAAGTCCATATTAGTTATGGTTAAATTAGTTTGCTTGCCAAAGAAGTTAAGGAGATATAAGGCAATGCATTAAACATTGTTTTTGGTGATTGAATGAATGAAATATTTGTTTTCTTATTTATCTTTGAATTGGGGTTTATTATAGATTTAGCTTTAGTTGTAGCTTAGAATCCATCAGATTCCAACTTAAATACTTAATTAAAAACTAACTTAATATTAAATTACTTATTGAGTGATTATTTTCTATTGAGAGCATGGTTTGAAACCAAGTTGACGAATTGGCTTGAAATATAGTATGAATATGTTTTTGACATGTTGAGAATCATGGTATTATAGCCTAAACATGTTTGCAAAGAAATTGCCATTGAAAAAGCATGAAAATGGTCATCAAATGGGTGTAAACCGGGCCTGGAAAAATGCCAAAAAAGTTGTTGGATTTTAGTAATATAGGCAGATCGTTCTGGTTTGTTTTTTTACTAGGTTATGGGTATGCTATACTCGAACCAAACCCAACTAGTAGCCATATCGGTGTTTCGCCTTTCCAAAGGATTTTTTTCAATAAAAGTGTTTAGCCTCAGCTTAAGAGCGTCCAAATTCTTCGTCTGGGCACATGAAGTGCTCATAACTGATAAAGTTTTTGTTTTTTACTAAATACTTTAAAAATATGAAACCTACTATCTTGGATTGCAGAATGGCTCTGTTGCGGCCGCACTGCAACTCCGCCACAACTCTTGGGCTCCTGAGGTTATTATCAGTTGCTCCCCACCTTGCAACCCAGACAGCCTAGTGGAAATAATCACTTTCTCGAAGTATCAATTATGCAACTTCCACAATCATGGAAAACCTCACTAGACTCCTAAATGCTACCTTGGAAAAAAAACATATAATTGACTGAAACTCTAATTTCGGTAGAGTACGAAGCAACAAGAAACATCAGTCCATTACTTTCTAGTTCAAATTCATCAAACTAAAAGAAACCCCTTTCGACGCCATCTTCCCCCAAAGTCCTCTCTTTGAACCATATAAATTGAGGTGTTTGCAAAAACAAAAGTTTATTTTTTCCATTTATGTTTCCCAACTAATCAAAATAAAACTTCCTTCAACCAATTTTATCATACTTTGGCACTCTTCCACTTTCTTCCTCGTTTCTACCCTTGCTATGTTGAATGATGATGTACATATTACTTTTACTTCACAGCTCCAAACCCCGACCTGTTTGACATAATTCGGCTTTCAGCAAAATAGGTCAAACTTACAAAGGATGGTGGGGTTTTCATTTCTTTTTTTTCCCTTAATTTTTACTGTTAAAGGATATGAAAATTTCACCTAACAATCGTAATTAAATAAATAAATAAGGTGATTAACCTAACATTCATATACTGTTAAAAAATATGGTATAACAATAAAACGGAAGAACCTACTTAACCACTTGAACCAAACCAAAGTGACCAATTTGGTTTGGTTTCGATCTTGGTTTGCAACACTTTGAAACAAAACTGTTTGATTTGGTTTTTGGTTACTAAGTGAAAATAACCTAGGAAACTATACCAAACCAATAGTCAGGTAGGCTAAAAATAATATGTTCTGTTTACCTTTTAAACCGAGTCAGTTGATAAGTTTGGTTTAGGTCAATTCTAGCATAATGTTTTTCAGTCGGTTCAGTAAATTGAATTTCATTTCAGCTCGATTTCATTACAAATTCGGATCGATTCGGTTTTCTATCAAGACCACTGACCTGATTCGGTTTGCGGTTTCAAGTTGAAACCGAACCATGAACAACCCTAAAATAGTAACTTCATTTTTTAAGGTGTATACACATTCAGATCTGTGGATCAAACCGGGAGTGAGACCAAACCTAAACTGAATCAGGTCAAGCTTAATTTGCATTAGTTTTTGCTATTAACCATCCATAACTCACTAACTATCAACTCGCCAAGTCAGATTTGTTCGTTCCTTGAATAACTCTAATAAGTTTAATGTAAAATAATATAGGCCCATATTTTAAGTTGGTATCCTTTGAGATCAGAAGAACTTGGACTATGAATCCTCGGAGTGAAGCTTTGCAAGAATATGATAGTATCAGTGAATGAGATGGAGCGAAAATGTCTCAGCCAGTGAATTCCCCATTTTTTACACTATTTGTTGAGTTCCAAATGACAATGTGACATGTGTTACTGTCTTAAAAGCCCCATCTTTATTTGGAATTGGACTTTTTCTTCCAAAACCAGATTTTAGATTGATACTATTTTGTGTCAAAATAGGTGTTAGACTAGGTGAATTCCAAGATGAGTTGAAGATGCAGTACAAGTCGACAAGTCCGAATGATGTTCAACAATCAAAAGTCAAGAGAGAACACAAATTGCAACAACCCTTGTGAAAATGGATTGAAAGATTTAAATTAAAGAAATTATTTGAAAATAATTCAACTGAAAATCTTTGAGAAAATGATGTGTTGGATCTTTAAAAGTGTCGACTAGATCGACCAATTAAATAGGTAATGGATAAAGCTCAATCTGATCAGGATGAGAGCTTAACCTATGAAGCAAACAGCTCAGAAGATGAGCTCATCCAATCAAGTTGATTTGAGTTAGACCTATTGGATAGACATGTCATGCACTCAAGACTGGTCGAATACAATAAATTTTCAGCACTTTATTTCTATATAAACTCATCTTTTTTTTGCTATTCCACAACTTTATTTAAATAAGAGAGCCAAGGGAGGTACAGTTTTGGAGTTAAAAGCTCAACTTTCAAAAGAGAGTTTTTAGAGTCTTTTGCATCTGTTTTAAAATAACACAAATCGGATGTTTGCAAAGACTTTTATGCATTAAAAACTTCACACATATTTGTCCTCATCGTACATGTGTGTATGCAAATAGTGTTCTTAGTCTTGAAACATTGTAGAGATCATGGAGGAAGATCAATGAAGCAAGCTTCCGTGTATAGAAGTTGGTTACAAGTGGAAAACTCGCTCATTGTGGAACCGTGTATAATTTGGTAAGTGCCTTGAGTGAACAATCTTATAATCGTGATATTATTTTATAGTGGATCTTTTCTCCATGGATGTGGCTTATAAAGTTGGTGTTTAAAACTCTATATGTGAATGGTGTGTTGTTTATATCTGTTGCACTTTATTTTTGTGTGATTGTGCAAAATATTGATAAAGATCAAAATAGATCGTAACTTTAAATCTAGTATTCAACATTGATTCAAAGATAAATTAGATCTATAACTTGTAAAAGATTTGTTAAAATCTTAGATCTACAAATTTTTCTCCATAACATATTTAAGTTCACAATTTCAATGTTCACGTGATAATTCCAGAAAATGTTATGCCCTATGATAATATGAAAATGATACTAAAACCTGGAATGGTTGCTTGAGATGCTATTAAGGAATCTAAAGTGGACTTCTATGTAGGATTATCATACTTTATAAAAGAATATTTCTTCGGAACCTTCTCAATACGTATGTCCGTGCAGATTTTCTGAATGAAATTGAACATTACGACTAACCTGTTGATGGATCATTCGACAAATAGAACGCTCCAAATCGGAAAAGACCTGCACACGATCTGTCATTATAAAATGTTCTCAGAGGAATACTTGTGTATTAGTTAGAAATTAAAAATAGTGTATAAATGCCAAATTCAGTAACTTCTACAAGTAACAGAAACTAACCACAAACTGGAAAATTACGATAATCAACAACAAGAACTACTTTGAAGAATTTAAATCAAAATTCCTCAAGCCACATGATTAAAATCTCAGCAGGAATGAACAGTCAAACATATCCACACCAATCACAGAGTTTATGTATGCAAACAACTGATGCATGCCAATAATAAAAAAATTTAAATATATATATATATATATATATATATATATATATATATATATATTTAACTATACCAGGCTATAAAGACATACCTTTGCCATAGAGGTCAGTATATCAGCCAAGAAAAAATCTGAAAATGTTATTGCCTGTATACACAAAGATGAATCAAGCTACCTTGGAAATGAGGACAACATGAAAAATCATCTCTAGCAAGAAATTCACATATTCAAGATTCTGGTGTAAGGTAATTGAAAAACAGAGTGAGCAAATGTCAACTTCAATTAGAAGAGTAGTCATTGGGATGTAAATCTGTCATACTCTAAAAGCTTAAGCTGATAGATAAGGCAAAAATATCAGATATGAAGTCGACATGGCCCATAGACAATGGCAGTGGAGTGTGGACTTCAGTAGCGAATCCCACTTGGCAGTAGAAAATGCCTCAGTAATTGCAATGAGTGGGAATGAAACCCACCTCTCAAGACCAACGCCCTAGTACCATGTTAGACTGACATCTACGCTAACAGAAAGAGGGGGCATATCAAGTAGTTTGACCTATTGATGAGTAAATTTGTACTTATCACTATTGGAAGAAGGGAAATCAACTAGGAACTTGCCTGTAATGGGAACACTATTCGCCAGAGCGTTCGTAGTAAGTAGTATCGAGATGATAAATAAAAAACATCAAAAGGGAACATGAGGACAACTGCAACTGCAACATACAAGAGTACCTGCATAAGTTAATATCAAGGGCTTAAATTTTGTTATTACTTATTAGTGACAAAACAAGGGAATAATATACCTACGTAAACTGGAAAGTTTAACTAAGGTAAATAAAGTTTTGACAATAATAAGAATTACTTCGGTATATAAGCTGGTAAACCAACCTCCATATCAGCTCCCATTCAATAGTATTTACTGTGAATTGCGAGATAATCACATCATGACAAAGAACAGAAAATTAAACTATTAATGTACTGTACAGGATCGCAAACTCACAAGGCCTTTTTTATAGTGACATAACTAGCATCAAGGATGCATGGACACGGACACAACACACTGACTCGACAATTTATAAAAAAGCTAGAACTCGGGGACACTTCGATACGTCATACTATTTTTTTATAAGTCATATAAACATAAACAATAATCTAATAAAGTGTCTTTCTAGAGTGTTTTCATCTTTGTTGCAAGTAGAAAAAACATGAAGAAGAAAGAACGAAGAGAAAAAGAAGAGGTGCAAAGGCTGAGAAGAAGATACACTCTGTTGTAAGAAAAAAATAAAGTAGAGAAAAATATATTAGAAAAGAAGTAAAGGAAAGAAGTAGCATAGACTATTTGCCCTATTTATCTTTAATCTCAATTAAAAGAGTCATTCCTTTCAGATTGATCAACAACTATTAAATTAGGTGATTCTTTGAACACATCTAAAAATAAAAAATAAAACAACGTCCATTGTCGAGTCGGAGACGTGTCTGACACGTTGACCATGTGTCTGACAATTGCCGACACGTTGACCACGTGTCGAGCGAGTGTCGGTGTTGGATATGTGTCGGACACGGATACGGCAAATTTTTCGAAGAGCCTGTGCTTCCTTGACCAGCATACATGATAAGGCCTTTGTTATTAGTCTAGGTGACGCCTCAGATTCTTAGCCGGTAAGAGTTAACCCTGATGGTAACTTCACAAGTCCAGGACTCGATCCCTGCCAAAGGCCTTCAATGGTTTTGTGATCTAATTAAAACCATTAAAATCATGTTCACCCTTAAAAATTTTGAAACTCTGACAAACTTAATTACCCTCGATAATAACAATAATAGAGATCACGATAGACTAAATACCACCAAAAAGCACCGCAATAATAAAAGTTTTTTTTTTCTTTTCTAAGTGTGAGCAAGGTTTATTTGTAATAGATCGCATAACCAATTAAATGTCTTCGGCGGGATTCAAACTCAGGACCTGTGATACCATCCACTAGAACAATTAACTGTATTCCCTAACACATGGGTTCTTGTTGAGCTTAAGAGACTCTCAAGCTAAGTAACTAGGTAATTTACCTAAAAAGAGTGAAGAGAAGAACTCAGAGAGGGCATAGAAATAGTGAATTAATGGAGAAAATCAATGGAGAAAACTCTTGAATCCACAGGAGAATAGAAATAAAACTAAGAAACCAAATAACAAAATTATTGATTGTGAAAATTGAATTACAAATCTCGTTTTTGGAGCTCCTTAAATAATAAATCCATGAAAATAACTTAGAAACCTACTAAAACATTAAAAATTACTTTCCTAAACTATTTATAATATAATAGCAACTTCTAAACCTATTAGGCCTCGAATTGGATACTCCTAGGGACTTTTAATAATATTAATAGCCTTATATGTCAATTATTAGTAACACATTTTTCTTATTGTTTTTTATTAGAGAGGCAAAAGGGAAAATAAATTATATTGGTTGTGGAGCATAAAAAAATTAAAATCTATAGTATGCTATAAGAAAGATTATGAAATCCATCCAACATCCATTTGATCTTTCTTAAGCATGTTAAAATGCAAATGTTTACTGTAAGTAGACAAAAAGTATGAATTAAGTGTTATTCATAGTATGGTGTTTACGACCAAAAAGCATATAAGGGTGTGTTTGGTTGCATGGAATCCTATGTCATGGGAATCCATGAGGGGACCCCTATATTTTAGGCTAATTTGAGGTATAACTCCATATGCACTATTTGATTTTGTTATCAATGGTGGGAATGGAAGTCTCATGAACATGGGAATCACATGCCTTTGGAGACCAAAGAGTGGGATTCACATGTTCATGGGACTTCCATTCCCACCATTGATCACAAAATCAAATGGTGGTCAAATAGTGGATGTGGAGTGATATATTAATTTAGCCTAAAATGTAGGGGTCCTCTCATGGATTCCCATGGCATAGGACTTCATGCAACCAAACACACCCTAAAAGTAATCTTTGTAAGAGGAAATAGATATTACACTGGTAGTGATGCCGCCCATGACACTTCTCCATGAGAATAAAGATACAGGTATGATGTCATGCTGGTTGAAACAACTATTGTCATCCACATGGCAGACTGCAAATTTCAAACAGAATAATAGGTGTTAACTGGAAAAGTTCAATGTATAATTCCAACAAACATTCATCTTATTCCAATCTATATTACAAATCATAATGGTGTTTGAGGTTGGAGATTAAAGACAGCTGAGATTTACCCAAATATAATAATCTAATGGATCACATAAAACTTAAAGCATCAAGAGATAAGTTTGTAGATAAACATAGTTCATGGTTGAGATTCGTTTCATCTAATGGTTGGGACTTAAAGTTAGCCTTTATGTCTTACCTTCAATCAATCCCCAATAAGACTGCATGAGTTCGATTTCCATAGCCAACATTTTGATATTTATTTATTTTTCTTCAATTGCTGATGGTGGTGATTAAGCATGTAAGTATGAAGGATGAAAACTTAAGGGTGGCATGGCGTGTTGATGCTGGAAAAAATAAATCAGAATAATGTTTTATCATGTTAAACTTTTATCGTGCCAACAGCACGGGGAGTACCCTAATATTAAATATAACACATAAAAGTCAAGAATTTTTACATTCACATGGATTTAAATTTTATTTATTTATCGTGAAGGTTGCCTATGATATGATGACATGATAATTTGGCTCATATTTTGGGTTGGTATGTTATTTGTAGCCTTATATTTAGCAGATTGATAGCGAAATTTGTGAAGTTTGGTCATAAATAGACAGATAATTCATATCGTGATTCAACAAGTCACGAAACATGGCCATTTTGAGCCTCAGTACACTTTTCCGATTTGCAAAGCGGCAAGATTCCATCATAAGAGAGACTGATCCCACTCGCTCGCTCTCTCTTTCTCTCTCTGCAAAAACTTGTATCTTATTCACAAAAGCAATGTCGAGTTATCTGATTTTTTTAACCAAAAATTTTACTTGTCAAGAAAGTGGAGAACCCTATTCAAATTTCGGAAGGAATCCAGTGGAAGAGTTTCTATGAATTTGCAAGTAAATCGGTAGTTCCTATAAAGAAGCAAAAGCACGGAAATTTTGCCTTTTCTGTCTCAAACCATTGAGTTTGCTTCGAATGTGGAAGAATGGAAAAAAAATTTTGTTACTTACCACAAACATGGGGAGCTAGACCAAGACTTCTCTGATGCAAAATGGAGAAGGGAAGATCCTCCTAGTGATCATGAGGCAATACTTAAGTCACCAACTTGAGCGTAACAATGAATTGCCTTCGTTGTTAAGGGTTTCCTTTTTTTCATTTCCCTGTTTTGGGGGATTTCAGTGGGTTTCTTCTTTTTGTGTTCAGTTTAAAGTTTATTTTTTTTTGGAAAGCGAGCTGAGTTTTTATAGGATCCCATAACCTATCAACAAAGTGCGACCTACAGGTCAACACCATAAGAAAGTAACCATGCCGCCGGTGGGTCTCGAATCTAGGACGTGGGGGATAAACCCACACAGCCCTAACCACTCGACCATAACACCATTGGCTAGTTTAAAGTTTAGATTGAAGAGAAGAAGAATAACAAAAAGACCTTGCCATAAACAGTACAAAAACACACTTGTAACTATAACATGCTTATTAAACGCAATTTGATAGATCATAGTGTCTATAATCTATGAAAAAACTAATTATCTAATCAGAACATTGGCTGTAAACTTAAGTACCTTCCACATTTCTCTGTGAGTAAGATGATTTTGATCAAGATCAAATACTTTTGCATAACTAACAGTACTTTGAGCGAAGACCCACAAGTTTACTCCCCAAAGCCAAACCATCATACTCTGCAATATCAAACCACAACCAGTACAAGATAAATAAGGCAGAGACAAAAGTGAAGACATTCTAGAAACATTTGATGAAATCAAACATAACTTACCACAAGAAAAAGAGGATTATAGTACAAAAATGCCTCATATAGGAATAAATTTTGTGAGCCTTTGCTCATTCTCATTACAGAATCCCAGCCAATCTGCAGTTCTAAAGACACAGTTAATTAAGCAACTGAAGAGCATAGAATTCATCAATCATGATCATTGATCAGTATAAACATAGTTTTTCAATTTAGCAAACTCAAGTGGGAAGCCACACAGCAAACAGATGAATATTTTCACACAGTATAGTGGAAACACTTGTCGATCATATAGGAATCGAATTTCACAAGGAACTGTTTCCCATTTACCAGGACAAAAAAGAAAAACTGACAGAAAATGAGTTCCATGTACTATGAACAAAAATACAAATATCAACCATTTGGATAGTAAATAGGCTCCGGTGACTATCATTCACGATGCACATCTCAACTATTTGAAAACCAAATGGGTTATGGTAACACGGACTAAAACTGCATTTATAAGGACATGCATACCCAGCAGGACCCCGCAACAACGCAACAACTATGAGGGATTTTGAAGTACCAAACCAAGCTGTTGAAGTATTTTCTGAGAAAGTTTGACATTGCATTTTATCAAATACTTCAATAATTTTTCCTTATTGCTTTTTGTGTCATTTCCACAAATATAGAAGAGAAACCCTTTCAATCCATATAAACAGTAAAATTTCACAAACAACCCATTTTCACCACCATTTCATAGTTGAATAGAACCCCAAAATGAATCAAAATGGGGTTTTCCCATTTCGAAGTTAATATCAACTAAATGGGTTTTCCCATCCATGGGATTCAAAATGCACAACTATGAAATGGGGTTTCAAAACAATACATCAAACTGTAAATAATCAACATTTCCAAACCTAATAATCAATATACAAAAAAAAAAAAAAAAAAAACTGACCTTGAAGCAACAGAAGCCCCATACAAGAAACAGAAATACCTGCAAAATCAATTCAATGGAGTTTCATACAAAGCTTAGACACACTGAGATGTTCCAAAGAACATGATTTTGAGACAAATAAAAAGTACCCCAGACCTTGAATCTCCACAAGACAACTGGGTTGGGCATTATTGACGGATTGATTGAAAAATTGGGTGACTTCATTTCGCAATCCGCTCTACAAAAAAACGACAACAACAAAAGGCTCTAAAGAGGAAGAGCAAATCTCTTCAAATTAAGAACTTTCCTTGACCCTAAATAATGCCCTTTAAAGCTCCCAATGGATTGTTTAAGATCCACATTCAAACCCCTCTCGAAGATTTTTTTTTTGACCAAAACGTCTTTTGAAAAAGAATTGAATGAATGAAGAAGACAAGATCTCTGATGAAAGAAGAAAATAAACTGAGAGTGTCTGAAACGGTTACAATGAAAGAAAAACACCTTTGTTTGGACAATCAATAAACGTGCATCGTACTACAGCGTGTCGAGAGTGTCTCGTGTCTCTGTGGGGTCAAGCCTAAACTATTCCGGTTTGGAATAGTATGCTCCGAATTTGGATTGATTGGGATCGCCAATCGGATTAGGAATGAGGAATGAATGTGTTCAGTTTCATTAAGGTTGTCGCACTATCTTGTCTTGCGAACATTGATAAATGAGAATTTTATATTAGTGAGTGCATATTACTGATTATCATACAATAAATACTGAGGTTAGTGAATTATATGCATCTCAGAGTGCAAATCAATGAGTGACTACCATACTGGCGAGTATGATGTTTGATGATACATCAAATAAGACTACCATAGCGATCATACACGTAGCAGAGATCGTCCATCACGATGACTAAATATCTTAAGACCATGCCAACTCACGAAGCCTAAAAAGGGCAGACTCAGAGACGCATCTTCATAAAGGTTGAGACTGTTACACGAGTCTCACATGCTTAAATCGCATAGAGAATTGATAACGACCATTATATAAAGTAAATGGAACATTCGACAAAGATATGCAATTTTATCTAAAATCTGCTCAGATTTATCTCCATCTCCAACAGAGTTACTGACTTAAGCATTGGAATACCTCCAGCCAGTGTTCTAAAAATTGTTAGGCGCTGGGCGGGCGGCGAGCAGGTGCCTAGCGCCCAGGGGCCTAGGCGGCGCCTAGTTGGTCTTAGGTTTTGTATTATAACTTTAATAATTTACAAAAGTTAAGCATAATACCGTATCAATTACATCCAATTTAATGCCAATATACATATGCAAAATTTAAAAACATGAAAAATTAACAATCGTGAACAAAATTTATTAAAACTCAAATGACTGAAGTTGGTCATGATGGGTACTTTATATAAACTTGAATTTGTGTACTCTTTTATTTTTCTTCAAATTGCATGAATAACCTCAGTTATGTTTGATAAAATCTACATAAGTAAAATTGGTATCGGCAGATCCTTTGAGAATTCGATTAAGTAATCATCATTTGCTACATTTAGACATATATTGAATAAAAAACAATTAAATAGTTTATTTCTAAAAAAATAGGAAAGAAAAATAAAATAAGAACACAATCAGCCTTATTAAAAAATAAAAATAAATAAATAAATAAAAATCGCCAGACCGCCTAGACCCGCCCAGACTGCCCAGAACCGCCCAGACTGCCCGCCCAGCCATTAATTTGGGCGATTTTCCACCTTCTAGCGTCTAGGCTGATTTTTTGAACACTGCCTCCAGCCACTAAAAATGTGGTCTTTGGCAATCTAACATTTGTTTTGCAAGCCATATTTACAAGAGACCAAATTTTGGACGCATCAGATTGGCATCGTCCGTGGGGAATGATAGTTTCCTTTCAAGAAGATAGTTTGTAGTTGGAAACTTCCTCAATTCCAATTGGCAAGTAAAAAACTATTTGAACAAATTGAGCACTCTACAGACCTTCAACACAGCAACAATCAAAGCAATTCTTCCACTGGTGAAGTCGCATTACCTACAACACATGCTTCAAATCCAGCGATAACCACGCCAATCATGCCTGGTGATAGAGAGCCACAACATGGAGCAACAACCCAGTCATCTCAAACATATGGCGGCAATTCCACAGACCCTCGCGTGGATCTACTCATGACCCAGATGGAACTTCTTATCAAAGTGGTGGACAAACTTGCCCAAGAACGCATTCAATCCGTCGACCGTGTCCAAACATCGCCCCAACAAAACTCTACCAATCGCGTCCGAGATAACAATGAAGTTCCTGTAGAACTTCAGCAAATGTATCTCGAAAGCAGCGAACCACTAGAAGATGCCCGCCCAGAACAACGGGATCCCTGCACAAATTCCATTCAGAATCGGGGTTACAAATCCTAACGTACTATATAAATTGGCCAACCCGTTGTTCTCTTACGCGCTCATGGTGACCCCCTCTACCAAAAAAATTCACTCTACCAAAGTTCGAGGCGCACGATAGCACCACCGACCCGACAAACCATCTGCGACACTTCCACCATATGATGTCATTGAAAGATAGCACAAAGTTTATCCTATGTCGAACATTTTTTATCAATCTCACTTTTACAACAATGAGTTGGTTCAAGAGCCTACTACCAAGGTCGATAAACTCCTTCCAAACGCTAGCCACTGTCTTTATCACAAGGTTCATCGACAGTCAACAGATGAGAAAGGGCCCACAATACTTGATTCACATTAGACAGAAGCCCGAAGAAACTATAAGGGAGTACGTCACTCGTTTTACTAGCGAGTTGACCATGATTGACGACTGCAACGATGATACGATCATTGCCACCTTCACCTCCAGACTAAAAAGAGGATCATTTTACAATGCTCTGAATCTAGACCCTTAGAAGAATATGGCAACCCTGTTGAAGACCGCTCAGAAACACATCACCCTCGAGGAGAGGTTAGCTGCCAAAAAGAATAACAAATCTGAACGGGAGGGTCAATCAAAGAAGCGAGAAATGAGAGAAGAAAGAAGGAGAGGCAACAAACCTCGGGAAGAGAACGCACAGTCAAATAGGCATCGAACCAACGGGAGATTCGAATTCAACCAGCAGGAGCTCGGAAAGCTGCAGTCTGCAAGGCCCAGACATGATCAGGTGACAAGTGTTGTGAAGAAGACGTACAAACCATACACAACCTTGAAAACGAGTCGAGCAAGCATACTGATGTTCATGGAAAAATGGGAGGACATCAACTTGCCATTCAAAATGAGAAAAACCCGAGATGGGCGAGATAAAAACAAATATTGCTTTTTCCATAAGGATCACGGACACAACACTGAAGACTGCTATAATTTGAAAGACAAAATTGAACACTGGATTCAAATAGGGCGACTCGAGGAATTCGTTGAACTGCTAGACAAGCAGTCCAAAAGGAAAGAAAAGATAGATGTTGTTGTGGGGTCAAAAGAGCAACCCAGATAACTGATATACGCCCTACACAACATAGCTGAAGGAAATGAGCAACCTAGCCGATCAAGAGCGACCAGCGGTACCACCCACTCGAGCTGATCTATATCAAAGTAGAAGTGCCAACATCATCGAACCAGACCAAAAGAGCCACTACAACAACTCACAACAAGAGACACGGAGAAGTTGGCACTTTAGGCAGAGATCAACCAACTAATCGAGTTTGAGGGCCTCACTGACGAACGCGAGTTTGATCCACATTATCCCTGACAAGGCCAGTAATGCCTCCTCCATTACTAACAACGGAATTAACGTAAACAAATTTGATTCGGCGAATAAACTTGATAAGATCTGATCAAGAAGAAGTTTTGATAGAGAAACTTGATAAGATCTGATCAAGATGAAGTTTTGATAACGAGGTTTGTCTTGAAATTTTGAAGGATCACCTATGAAATGCTTTAGGATAGAGAAAATCAATGTACTGACAATGTCAGAAATGGTTTCATCATTTTCAGCTTTGATAGGTTGGCCATTGTAATCAATTTTTATAGCTTGAAAAATACTTTGTTGTTCCATAGGAGTTATGTAATTATCCCACCATCCTTTTAATTGACCGGCGAAGCCAGCAATTATTAACCATGCAATACTATGGTCAGATTAGCCTTCACTGCGATGAGCAGCAGCCATCATAACCATTTCTTGAATTAATTCGATAATATTTTCTTCAGTACAACCATCTATATTCCAAGTATAGATATTGCCTGTAGAAAAGGAACCGAATGTTTGCAAATGTTTTTCTTCATATTGCATATCAAGGTAAGTTGGCCTAGGATAATAATTCATAGTTGTAGGTAAAGGATTTGTATTGGCTCGAGCTCTGGATGAACGCATTGGATTTGCTTCAAGTCTTTCAAAACTTTGAAGTCGATCCAATTCTGCCATAATGTCTGGTTCATCATCAGAATAATCAGAACCAATATGAGACATAGTGTTAATTTGTCTCTTTGAATTTAAGACCTTTTCGAAGACAGGTGAAGTTTGAATACTAAAAGCTGCAAGTCTTCGATTAATCTCTTCCATGATATGTGGAGGAGAAGAAAAGGCATTTTGTTCAATTGTATAAGGTTGAAAAAAAGAAATTGGTTTGTTAGTTTCAAAGATTATTCCAACTTTGATAAATTTGGCCATTAACTCTCTTTTTATAACACACCAGCTTAAGCATTCAAATCTCATGCATTGCTCTCTCAAATTTTACGGTTTAGGTGTTGCTAAATTGATTTTGGTTTTAAGTGGAAGATATGGAATTTTGAAGTAGAAGAATTGAAGGATACATTGTTGTCTCATCAAACCACTTGACATTCATATTTTGAGGTAGAACGCATTTTGTGGGATGATCGACATGGTGTGCAAGAACATATGAACTGCTGTATGTCTCAATTTTGTTGGAGACGATCACCAATCCCATATGAAACTATGATTTATGTAGTTCTTTAAGTTAAAGTGAGTTATCATCTCAAATTGAAATTGTATAATATATATATATATATATATATAATTTCAATTTGAGTTTGATAGAGTATAAAGTTGTTGGGGATTGTATTTTTTGTGATGGACAAGTTATTGATCATACGAACAAGGTTAGTGTATTAGTCACCATTTACGATGAAAATTAATACAATTGTGTTCAGGTTTGAAATGGGCCTTCTGAATGACAAAAAAAAATGAGAAATAGCAAGGTTAGTGTATTAACAAATTTTTTAGCTACAACAGGTTTATATTGCTACAACAGGAAATGTGAAATAGCAAAAAAAATTTAGCTACAGCAGGTTTATGAGAAATAGCAAGGTTTATATTGTTTGCAACTTAGCAACGGTCAAAACTGTTGTCAAATAGCCACGGCAATTGCCGTCTCTATATTGTCAATTTGAGACAACCCCAACCATCTCAGAATTTGCAACTTAGCAACAGATAGAAACCGTTGCTAGATAGCCACGGCCAGAAATCGTCTCTATTTTGTCAATTTGCGACAGCTCCAGCAATCTCAAAATTTCAAAAGTTGTTGCTAATAGTTGTCGTCTCTTCGAATTCAATTTCGTTTAGGGACTGACTCTTTACAACCTAGCAACGGTCACAAACCGTTGCCACATAGCAACGGAAAGGTGTATCGTTGCTGTTATACTAGAGCGACGATTCATATAGCTACGGTATTGCGACAGTCACTGTGCTGTTGCCGATTCATTGCAGCTACGCTTTTTTAATACTTAGCAAGGTAAAATGTTGTTGCTGAATTTACTTTTTTTTTTTGTAGTGACTGCAAGTAAGAGCAATCCTAGATTCAAGAATCTCCATGACTTCGAACCTTGATATACCACCACTGTATGAACAATCTTTAGACATATCTTGACATCCATTACTAATATTAAATACCTATACCAACAAATATACATGCTGGGAAGATTTGTCTCAAACTTGCTCCAATATCCAAAGATGCAATGAAACCAATACCGTTCCTAGCAATAGTCATGAAAATCAATCTGTCACATTGGTGAACCTCAAGTGGTCTACGGTCATGAATGAGTCTATAGAATGCAGGAATACCTTGATATTAACATGAAGACAGAGCCAACATTGACATCAGATATAACCCGTGTCTAAAACTGAAGAACTTACTTTGAAAAAAGTAAAGATACATAAAAGTCAAGAGTCGCGGGATACACCAAAAAAATTTGTTTTTGTTGCTAAATCCCCTTCAAAATATTCTCAAAACAGCATGAGTTACCACCAGCATTATGACTTTAGAGTCCATCCCCCAACGGGACATAAAGAACAAAACTAATTTGAGTTTACTAGCATCCGTACAAGAAAAGACCGCTACCACCTGCGCATCGTCAACAGTAAAACTGGCAAGCGCTCACCTTTGTTAATAATCTAACAGTTTCAGTCCTTCAGAATATGTAGTAGTATCCAAGTATCAAAAGCATCGAGAATATCACAGCAACTGGAGCAGCCCAGACCCAGTAAGGGGTTGCCTTTTTACGCTTAAGTATGGCCTTTGAAAGGGAATCTGGACCTTTGGTGCGGGGCCTGTATTTGATGGAACTATCCTTTCGCTCAGTGGTCTTAGATGAAATTGGAGCTTCAACACTAACATCCGTGTTTTCTGGTTCAACAGTCTGAGTATCTGCTTCGCTTTGCTCCTCAGGATTGGTAGCAGGAGCTGATGCTTGCGCCTTCTTCTTAGCTTTCTTTTCACGCTCCTGAAAAAATGTTCAAGTGCAAATGATGAGCCCTTATGTTCAATAATCAGGAAGCCAGTTAAGCTCATAAATACTTCTGGAGACGAATAATAAAAAAAAACAATACTTTCCTTGAGCTTCTTTTCAGCTTCTTTCTGAGCCCAAACAGCTGCTTTGGATGCTGCTTTCTCTGCTAACCTCTTTTTCCTCTCCGAAGCCATCTTTGCTTTGGAAATCTCCTCTTCTCTTTTCATCTCCTTGAGTTTTGCAATATCTGCCGCGGATGGTTCCTTCTTGGGATTTTCCAGAGCAATTATGTTCTCCTTGTCTTCTGACTCACTAGCCTTTGTGCCAATCTCCTTGTCGTCTTCTGCCTTAATCTTATCTTCCTTTGTGACCTTCCGAACAGGAGCAACCTCCTTCTGTACAGAAGGCTTTGAGGAGCTTTTCACCACTATTTCTGGTTCAGGGGGGGCTGGCGCCACGGCAACCAATGGCTTTTCGTCAGGATTTCTCATTCGCCCATCCCTACTCAATTGCCGCATGTCAAGTGATACCAAAATCCTTTTCTCATAATCATCCCGAAAGTTCTTGTCGCTGCTCCAGAGGGACATGAAATTCTCTACCTAATCACAGGTGAAAAAGAAAATCAAATGGAGCAATACGCTAACTTGCATGACTTTAGCCGGGAAAAGAAGATCGAGTCCAACAGACCTCTGATTGGCATAACTTTTCCAAGGATGCTACATCCTTCTTTGCAGCAATCTCTCTGGCAGTGTTCAGGAGTGACCGATTTTTATTAAAGCTTGCATTCTGAAAATACGTAAGAGACATGTCAAAATTCAAAATTAACACATTGCTAAAATAATAGTCAATAGAGATGGATTCCTAATCAATGCAACACAATGTGAAAAAATTTCACCAGCTGTACTTTAATCCCATGAATAAAAAGAGTTTGCATGGCGCTTTTTATGAATACAAATCAAGATATGAATCTACGATCAGAACAGAGGTACTTGCTAAAACAAAGTACTGGATCGACAAAGTCACAGCAGTGTGTTTTTTAAACAAGTATCCAAGACGCATTTTATGTTTCTCATATATTTATTGAAAGAAACATATTTTCTTCAAATAAACAATGAAATGCGTCCAGTGAAGATAATCTTTACCAGAAACTCTAACAAAACAAAACTAAGCCAAATCTGAGCCACTTGCTAATCCTATGTAGCCCTATTTGAAAGACCATTTGAAAAAAAAGATTACTTAGATAAACTGAAATGGTACTATAATGCCATAACTAATTAATTTAAAAGAAAAGAGGGTGGGTGTGTGTGTGTGTGTGTGTGTGTGTGGGGGGGGGGGGGGGGGGGGGGGGGGGGGGGGTGGTCATCTTAAGACCTCATCTAAGTTCAACATTTCATGGTAATCATTGTTTGAATAACCCATAGAAATTACACAGCAACTAAGAGATAAAACACCAATGGCTCATCATACCGCTCACCAAGTTCAATATTAATAAATCTTATGAGTCACAAAACCTAACATTTAAAAAGAGAAAAAAAAAATCATTACCAATGCTTCCATTCAAGTGAAGCATATTGAAACTCAAGGTGCTTGAACTAGATCCAAAGTGGAAGTGTTCATGGACACATAAAGCTAAGACATAATGACATATAAATCCAATTGATGAGAGAATCATATTACCATTTCTTCACGTTGTTTCCTAAGTTCAAGAATGCCATTGTATGCCTGATCTCTTTTCTTGGTAGCAGCAGTCACTTCTTCTTCCAATGATTCAATCTCACTGTTTACAATCTTCAGTTCATCCTCCAAAACTTTAATTTTTCCTCTGATTCCTTGTTTCTCCTTTCTTACTCCATCCAAGTCAAGTCCTATAAGCTATAAAAGAAACGGCATAAATCACAGCGGACAAACACGAAATTTGAAAAGAAAGAATTGTATAATAGCGATGTCAAGAAAAGAAAAAGAAAAAAAGTATACAGTATAGCAAATCAACCAACATCACTTCAAAACCAATACTTACTTTAACCTGGTCTTGAATGTCTTCTTTTGGACCTAGTGATTCCTGAATCTTTGCCTTCATAGCAGCATTTGCAATGACTTTATCCCTTGTCCCTTCAAGCTGTTTGATTTCTCTAAGGAGTTGTTTCTCCTCAACTAATGTGTTGCTCTCATGTTGTATTCTATAATGCAGGCTCTGAATCTGTTTTTGAGAAAACCCAACGAAAATGAAGAAATTAAGTACCCATAGAAAAGAAAAATGAATAAAAAAACATATCACTAGTCTACTAGTAATCCAAATATTTGAAACTTACGAAACTATTCAGCTCTTCCTCAGATGAACATATATTAACTCCCCTCTCTCGCAACTTTCCCAAAGCCTGATGCAAAGGTTGAATTTCTTTCATCTTCTCATCTACAACCATCTTATACTGCTTGTCCTCTGAGACTAAAGGCTTCAACTGTGAAATTATATTTGCTTTTTCCGACTGGCTCAAAACAAAATAAACTGTGTTAGTATTGCTTCATGTAGCCGACCCCGAAAATCTCGGGAATGGGCTTTGATGATGATGAGTCACCAACAACAACAAATACATATGAGAATGATACAAAAATTTAATTAATATTCATTCTGATGTCGATAATGAGAATGTTATTAAATCCAGGAAGCACACACAACATCCAACTTCTACCCATTTTACAACTATGAACTTATATGAAGTTCCTTTTATGTACCTTTTTTGCCTTTATCGCCTCCACTAGCTTAAATCGCTCTTGATTCTTTCTCTGCAAATCCTTATCAGCACTGTCGAGCTTAATTTTCAGCTTTGGGTCTTCATATGGACGAACCTTAACGAAATAAAAGCTATGAATTTGCTTCGGCGCAGGCCAATCTTCAACGGCATCCTTTGGGAAGCTAGCATTCCCAACAATGGTATCCCCCTCTCCTTTCACAGGTCCCTCTGTTACATTCGAACCAAATTGTATTGGCTCAGATCCTTGGTTCAGTGTGTCATTTTCTTTATCCTTTACAAAAGCATCCTCTTTAACCCCCTCTTTCACGGGCACTTGCGTGAATTCAGATTCCAACACCTCGACACCCATGATTACAATGACAAACAAGCCAAAATCTCCGATCCTAACACAAACAAAGGTACATAAATAATTAGTACAAGAAAAACCCAATAAACTCAAGTGATTCCATAACTATTACATAATCATGTTCCAATTAAGCATAACCAACAAAAATATAGACTTCTTCTAAATCTAACCCAAGACAATTATGCAATCTAAACAATTCAAGCATCAATTTTTATTCAATCAAAAATTAAAGAGATCAAGAAAAAACAATCACTTCAACAGTATAGTACTAAATCTCAACATGCAGAATCAGAATCATTCAGGAAACAAAACCGCAACACAAAATAATCAGATTCTAATCCAAGAAACAAAATTCAACCACCACAATTATCATTCAAACCTGAAACTAAAACAAATGATCTAATCAAACAAACCCTATAAAAATCCGACATCAAGAAAAAACAATCACTTCAACAGTATCGTACTAAATCTCAACATGCAGAATCAGAATCATTCAGGAAACAAAACCCCAACACAAAATAATCAGATTCTAATCCAAGAAACAAAATTCAACCACCACAATTATCATTCAAACCTGAAACTAAAACAAATGATCTAATCAAACAAATCCCATAAAAAGCCGATCTTTCTAACTCAAATCTCTTCAAGATCCAAACTTTCCACGCCTATTCAATATCTCAACATATCCAATACAAATCACGAACAAAAACACAAAAAACCAAACCAATGGGTATGTAAGGATGATCTCACCTGAAATCGAAGATCTGAGAGAGCCCGGAGAGGAGATCGAATCGACCCTTTATAGAGGGTCGCCAAAACAGAGGGAAAAAAAGAGAGAGATGAGAAGAGAAGCAGATCTCGTTTTCTATTACAGAAGAAACAGATCTTCGAGAGAGAGAGAGAGATTGTTGATGAGATGAGGAGAGAATGATTTTAATTTACTTGAATGGGAAATGGGCCAGACCTAGCGTTGACCCAATAAGATTAGGCCCAAGCCTAGATTCAGCGAAATGGGCCTACTATGAATCCAAATCTGTATCGGATTCGCCACGTCATACGATGAATACGAGGTACAGATGGCAATTTGGGGATTCTGGGTTTAAAAATAGAAAGTGTAAAAATTTGGATAGCTTTTTAGGATCTTAAAGGTTTGATTTGGCAAAATGGAATCTTATCTTGTGTATCTTTATTTCGAAATGGATCTGTTGTTTGGGTATTGGATGTGGTATCTCATATGAACCCTTGATCTAATAAACGTGAGGATTTGACATTGAACTTTACTAAATTTAACTAGTCCCAATTTAAGGTGAAAGTGAAAATGAGGGATCGATGTTTCGATGAAAAATGAAGCAAAACTCCACATGCATGAAGGGGATTTGGATGTTATTGTGGTAAATTTGTTCTCCAAACTTCCCAAAAATTGTTTCAAATGGAATCAACGGGCTAGATGTTTGTTATTGGAAGAGCAATGTTTGCCGGTTCATATGGTGATTTATTGTTACGGGAGATAGTGATATATAGAGTAATGTTCATTTTTTTTCACCATTTATAGCAGTCGCATAAGTTGTCTTTATGAGATCAGATATTTCTTATGTTTGGATATTAATAAAAAAAATATTAAAAAAATCTTATAGAATAATTTAAAAAAGGATTATTGTGATTTTAAGATTAGGAGACATTCACCTTTCATTAGCCACCTTTTGTATGTTGAGATTTAATGATTTTTTATCGTGCTTCTTTGGAGGAGGCTCACAATGTCAAAGAAGCGATGGAAAAATATTGCATGACTTCAAGTCAAGCAGTAAACTATGACAAGTCTTCAATCTTCTACAATTCAAATGTCCATCAAATGTTTCACATAAGAGTAAGGCTAGATGGCGAGGAAATGAGCGAGGAAACCAGCGAGGGGAGTGAGGTGGAGGGAGGGGAACCATTCCCTCCCCTCGGGATGCGCATGTTGAATTTTCTTGCACGCGTCCCGAGGGGAGGGAATGGTTCCCCTCCCTCCACCTCACTCCCCTCGCTGGTTTCCTCGACATTTAGAATTCCCCTTCACATAATGATCAATAGAATATTTGGCTCTAGATTTTACAACCCTAAGGGCAAGTATTTAGGAACCCCTTGCCTTCTATCAAAAAGTAAAGCAAATGACTTTTAGTTTCTCATTAATAAGATGATTAACAAATTGGCAAATTTGAAGTCCAAAGTCCTATCCTAGGCAGGTAGAACGGTGATGATTAAAGTAGTTTTGAATACAATCCCCGTGTACACTATGCAGTCCTTTCTTATTCCTTGTGCTATTACCAAAAAAATTGGATAATCTTGCTAAAGATTTCTAGTGGAATGAAGTCTTTGATAGTAAAGCAAAACACATGTGTATATGGGGATACCATTACTCTCCCAAGGAATTTGGGAGGCTTGAACATTCTTTTCTCAATGAATGAGAATCTTGCCTTAATGGCAAAAATGTGTGGCATGCATTAGTTTCTCCTCGGAACTCGAGAGTTCAACAATTTAAGGCTCTTTACTTCCTGAAGGATAATTTTTTTCGAGTAATTCTACAGAGCCCGCTCACTGTCCGGACCCTCCCAAACACGTGCCAGAGGGAGGGTGTTTGCCACGTGAAGGACCCTCAAGTGGAGAGTTTGTGGGGAGTTTGTCAGGTAGCTTAGGCTTTAAGTTTTTTTTTTCTCCAAGCTCCAAATTTCTCCAAGCTCCTCCTGCGCAGATCTGCGAATCTGGCCAAGGTCCTCTGCTCCGCTCGCTCCTCTGCTCCTCCTCACGCCTCCGATGCTCGGCTCATCCTCACGCCTCGGCAAGCAAAGGCCCAAATCTGCTTCCTCTTTGGCAAGCTCCAACACTTCGGCTCCAAGAAGAAAAACGAATCTGCTTCCTCTTCACGCCTCCTCCTCTGCTGGACAAGCCTCAGTATATTTTTTATGAACATGATGTGTTATGGACACAGTTTATACTACTATATATGTTGTAGCAGTGTTGCCAATGTCGTTTTGTTGGAGAGCAACTGTTTTGATTTGTTGTAGTGAAACATTTGCTACAATATATATTGCTAATGCTATTGGAAATCAGGCTATTGGAATTCAGGTTGTGTATATATTTGCGATTGATGTTGTTTGTTGCTGTTGTTATTGGTTGTGTTGCTGATGTTATGGTTGTTCGTATGGTTACTAATATGAAAACTCAAATTCAGGTTGCCAATCTAAATAGAAATGCATTCATTAATTAGTTAGGACAGATTGATGCACCATATGTGTCATTACATTTGCATTTTCTCATTCAACTGATCACAAAGATCTTCCATTTCTATCTTAAAACTAACAACTAGTTTCTTTCCCATTTTAGCTCTAGCTCTATGACAGTTTTTAGCCCAATGCCCAACTTCCCCACATTTGAAACATGAAGTGCGTGTTTGGCTGCTTGAACCAAACTCTAGAGCTTCATCTAACCATTAAAAATCTCCACAGCTTGAAAACTGACACAACATGAACTTCCTTTTAGGGTTCTTGGTAGTGTCTGAAGTCCAAATGTGAGACCCTAAGTGGGCGGACCTGAGGTGAGGGTGAGGGTGAGGGTAGAGGGCCCAACAGGCCCAACAGGCCCAATAGGCCAAGAAGGGTTGGACGAGCTACAAGGGGGATCATAGTCCCATATCGCCTGGGTGCGGGAGGGGGATGTGTTTTAAGTGTGCGAGGTCGCTCTACATGACATAACGCGTTTTAAAGCCGTGCGGGCCGGTTGGTAGCCCAGAGCGGACAATATTGTGTCATGTGGACCGGGTCGTTACAGTTGGTATCAGAGCCTGACCCAGCCGGAAGTATGCCACGGTGTTGGTGGGCCCTCTGGCGACGTGGACGTTGTGGGTGCCTGTGTGGCCAACGAGGACGTTTGGCCTTAAGGGGGGTGGACTGTGAGACCCTAAGTGGGCGGACCTGAGGTGAGGGTGAGGGTGAGGGTAGAGGGCCCAACAGGCCCAACAGGCCCAATAGGCCAAGAAGGGTTGGACGAGCTACAAGGGGGATCATAGTCCCATATCGCCTGGGTGCGGGAGGGGGATGTGTTTTAAGTGTGCGAGGTCGCTCTACATGACATAACGCGTTTTAAAGCCGTGCGGGCCGGTTGGTAGCCCAGAGCGGACAATATTGTGTCATGTGGACCGGGTCGTTACACCAAATTTGTCGAACCCCATTGCATTTTGGCTCTCAACAAGAGCTATAAACCCAGCGACACTTGTTTGCTGTATGGCCTTCTTGGTTGCACATTTGACATACAATCCTTTACACCTGAAAAAGAAAAACAACATCTAACTCACATAAACTGATAATCATAAAGAATCTCCTCCGTCACTGGCCATCTCCTCTGTCACTTGTGATGTCAACAAATAGAACATGGGCAATCTTGGACCAGTCTTCTCCAGTGTACCTTTTGCATCTACTCTCCAATACAGCATCACATCCTATAATCATCAGTATTCTCAGAGCAGTGAGGTTTTACATCCCTTCTGGCAGTACTTTCCTATTCCTGCAACCTTGAATCTTCAAACTCTCAAGCAATGTTAGAGTACCGATCCAATCTGGCAAGTCCATCTCTTCTTTTGAACAGTTCTGAATAGCTAACTCTCTAGCAGAGGAGCTTGGCCAGCAGAGGAGGAGGCGTGAAGAGGAAGCAGATTCGTTTTTCTTCTTGTAGCCGAAGTGTTGGAGCTTGCCAAAGAGGAAGCAGATTTGGGCCTTTGCTTGCCGAGGCGTGAGGAGGAGCCGAGCAGCGGAGGCGTGAGGAGGAGCAGAGGAGCGAGTGGAGCAGAGGACCTTGGCCAGATTCGCAGATCTGCGCAAGAGGAGCTTGGAGAAAAGTAAAAAAAAAAACTTAAAGCCTAAGCTACCTGACAAACTCCCCACTTGAGGGTCCTTCAGGTGGCAAACACGCTCCCTCTGGCACGTGCCTGGGAGGGTCCGGACAGTGAGCAGGCTACTTGAGCGGGCTCTGTAGAATTACTCATTTTTTTCAACTCTCTAAAGCTTCAGTTGTGGCTTCTTTTGCGCGGAGAGAGTGTCTTATTGCTCTTTAAAAAATGAAGCATTGAATTATATGGCAGGTTTTCAATGGTGAACAAGCTGATCTTTGAGGTGATTGTTGGGTCAAGCCTAGCTTCGTTTTGTCTGTACGTAGGCAGCAAGCTATTTTGCTCAACCTACCTTATTTGCCTTGGAAAATTTCCAAACTCCCCTAGGTTCATTAGAATGTTGACTTGGTTCATGCTCTCTTCCCTGCTCCAGTGGCTCTTAACGTTTAGAAACTCTAGAGTTTCTAGAAATCCTGATCAATTGATGTGGATGTTTGATAAAAAAAAGGGAGAGTTTCCTGTCTAAGTGCTACCAAAGCTTTCATGCAAGATCATTTTAGTATCTCAACTTATCTGGATCAATTCCCCTTCTTTCCGGGCTAAATTGATAAGAGAATTTTGGAGGATCAAACTCCCTCAAAGAGCCCTCTGTTTGTTTTGGAAAATTTGCAAAAATATCATTCCTACTTTTGCTAATTTAGTGAGACTACACACTCCTCTTGAGGATAGATGTTATTTTTGTAACAACCACTCTGAATTTTTCTAGAGAGTTAGGCCCGTGCAAGGCCAGCCCAATACCATCTATTATCCTAGAGATTGGCATAGATTGTATTGGGCTGCCCTAGCACGAGTCTGACTCTCCTGATTTTTGGCAACCACTCTGAAGATGCTCTCCATTTACTTTTCTTTGTCCCACAACTTTTCAATTAGTGGACATTGTCCCCGTTCCTATTGACTAGCTCAATAGCAATTTCCAACACTCTTCAATGCTCGGCTGCGTTGCTTTTGGATCAAGCTCAATAGTGACAAAGGGGTTTGATAATGGGAGATTCAAACACTCTTAACTCAATCGTACATGAAGTCTACACTGCACACAATAGTAGTAGTGGAATGGGTTTGAAGGCCTTCGCTATCTATTATTAAAAGCTTGTTAGCCTTTAACAAAGGTTAACTCTATAATATCTTGGTAGAGATCTCAATATAGAGGCTCACAAACTGGCTAAAGCAGTACTTTGTTCGATATTTATAATATATGCGCATAAGCTTTATAATTTTAAATTTTAAATAAATAAATAAATAAATGAAAACAATGACTCCTCAAGTCAACTCCCCTTTTCAAGCTTTTTTCAACCTCAATAAGCTTTTCAATTGGTTAAATGTCTTGTACATTACCTTATCAATCTAATTAAAAGCTTTCAACGTTCACAACTAGAGTATGCAACAGTAAACAATTATATGCAAACTACTAGCTCAAGTGCTGACCAAGAGCAATGAATTGTGGATACAAATCCCCGTAAAACATTGAATTTTGATACTTTTGTACCTTGAAAGCTAACGAGGAGTCCATTTACATTTTTCTTTTGTGGAATACTAAGCTTGCAAACTTAAGATGCAAGCTTGACTGGTTTAGATTGGAAAAAAAAACAAAAAAATGGCACAGGAGGCTTTATTTCTTGCTCGAGCGGAGCCTGTGGTTGCCACTTACCATGGGGCAGAGGCACCATTGTTGACATATCCTAGTCTCTCTGTTCCTCAGCAACTGTGAGCTATTGATGTTCGTTGAGTTCTCCGATCATCTTCAGTATAAAAGATCTTCATAGTTGTAAAAACTTTTTTTTTAACAAACCCAGTTGGAGTACTATGCTAGAATCTACAGAGAGATATCCTTGCTTCACTGATTCAAACATCTACATATTTGGCACACAAAGAATCTAAAAATAAATAAATACGGAAATAACTTCCCAGAAAAACGATGTTTCATTGTTTCTGACATTTTGGCTAAACTAACAGTTTGCTAAGCATGCAGGTTTCACGTGTACAATAGTAATCAGTGAATCGTGTCGGATTCTTTATGTATATTGAACATGTAAGCAAGTGAACCCCATACATGAAACAGTTGAATTGATTGAAAGTTCATCATTACACGCAGCAGATGCTAAAACTGCAAAACCCAAGATCTCTCATGAAAGTTTAGGTTTAGGAACCGGTAAATTGTTGGCATCCATGGGAAAAAGTTTGGGTTTAGAAACAGGCAAATTGTTGGCATCCACAGGAGTTAGCTTCTGAATCCACTGAAGTAGCGCCTTCTTGTAATCTGAGGAAGCTGAACCTTGAGTAAGGGTCAATGTGCTGTCTAGAGCAAATGAAGACTCAAATTGCTCAAATATCTTTACAATCTGCCAAAAGTCAGGTCTCTTCTCAGGATGTGAAGCCCAACATTGTTCAATTAGAGCCCGTAGAATAGGAGGGCAGTCGATGGGAATGATAGGTCTCAATTTCTGAAAATCCCAAATCATTCTAGTTAGGAACACATGCTCTATTTTCTATAGCATATCAATACTATTTTTCTGAAAAATAGCCATGTCAAACACATGGGGTTCACACAGAATCATAAGTGCTAACACACTTCAATGATGTTTTGAGGGGCAAACACTCATACTCGTGTCGGACACTTCACATGTCCATGTCCATGTCCATGTTATGGTGGGTCTTATGTGATTCACTAAAACTAGAGTATGAATATGCTTGAATCCCGTCTGAAGATCACATACAGGGGTTGACGTTGTGTGCCATATTAGCAAGTAAAAGGAACTTGTTTTGAAAGCATACCTTATTCACAACAGCAAAAGCTGCCTGGATGGGTGTCATCTCCTCGTAAGGGATTGCTCCAGCAACCATTTCCCATAAGAGAAGCCCAAAGCTGTACACATCAACCTTTCTCCCATGGGGTTTGTGTTTGATCATTTCGGGTGCCATCCAACGGTAAGTCCCAGGATCATCTGCCAAATACTCACAAAATGCCTCCTCACAAGCTATTCCAAAGTCCGCAACTTTCAAGTGGAAGTCTTCATTGAAGAGGATATTCTCAGGTTTAAGATCACGATGAACAACACCTTTTGAGTGTATGTATTCCATTCCTCGAGCAATATCTAGAGCAATTGGAATTAACTTCTCTAGAGGAAGAGACTGGTGTTCTAACTTGTGTAAGAATGCCCTCAAGGAACCTCCCGAGAGATATTCAGTGACAATACAAAACACTGGTGGGTCTCTACGTGCCCCTACCAACTGCATCAGTGGATAAAAATAAGTATGAATTAAATAAATAAAGAAACGCATGCAAAGAAACATCACATAATTTTCTATTCCTTCTTTCGCAAGTAAATATGAATGCGGATTACTTATTCAGGGATGATCCTTTGTATATTTTCTGGTTGTTTTTCTTGCACTCGCCTTGCTATTTTTAATGAAATCCTTTCGTTTTGATTATCAAAAAAGGGCATTGGGGATTTAGGGACAAAAAATGGTTTTTTACTAACTCAGGACCCCCTTAGTTTTCATTTCAAATTAAGGACCATATTGAGTTAAAATTTTGATTTTTAATTCGTTTAAGCTGAAATTTTCAGAAAAAATTACAGACCGTTCTCAATTTCGAACCGTTCCTCGAGATATGTATTTAGGACCCCGCCATTAAATATCTTGATAAACAGTCTTTGTGAGTGTTTAACGATCGCCCTTTTGAGCGGTCTTGGACAATGAGTGCCAACCGGCCTACTGGCCGGCTTGTGACGCATCCAAGGTTGGCCCTCGCTTCATGATATTAATACAGGAATTTCTTTTATCGCTCTTAGCGCATGTATGTTGAAACGAGCTGAGACATATTGTTTATGTTGTTGGTCTTTAATTTTTCTCAAATTTTCAAACGGAGCTCAAATGATATAGTTTTCATTTAGTCATGTGTATATAGGGTCCTCAAATTATAATGAAAACTAAGAGGGTCCTCATGGGTTAGTAAAAATCAATTTATTTCTCTAATATGCCATACCTATATCAAAAAATAAAAATAAATAGGACTGCCACCTCAAATGGGTTGGAAACTCGTTATTAAGTACCAAACGAACACTGAAAGCAAAATTACAATTTTTCCTCTTCTTTTGGTTAGTGTTTCCCTTCAAGTGTTTATGGAATAAATCTATGAGTGCAACACCCAAATATCAAAGTCCAATCTAAATAAAAAATGAAAACAGAAGAACCCTCCTTATTGTAAAAACTAGAGCCTGACAAAGAATCGTAGTGTAAAACCTAGAGCCTGACAAAGAATCGTAAGCCATTGAGCAAAAGAAAAGAATGTAGTTTCATTCAAAACACATGCAAAATGTGATTACGATGAGGGAAGCGTAACAAATAACCAATCAAAACGAATGAAAATACCCAATTCCTTAATGCCTGATATTCAAAAGACAGAAAATAATATAGCATATAACAAAGCCAATCCATTTCCTATTAAATTACCTTCAAACCCTTCAAACATCTTAAGGTACTTCCCATGTCAAACACATAAACGAACATGTGTAACTATGGTATGTAAAAGCTTACAACACAATATGCACCTATATCATAAACTAACATGTCTGTGTACTTTGAAGTTTGAACAAAAGTTTTAGATACTAAATTTTGATTAGATATTAGTATTTGTTGAGCAAAACTGCAATGTACCAAAGGCAAGGTTCATTACCTTTATAACATTTTGATGTTGGAGTTGAGAGAGAAGAGTAACTTCTCTATTGAACTGCTTCTCTAGCCGAGCTGCCATAGTTCCATCTCCAGCATCCTCAGGTTGCCTGATGAGTTTCACTGCAACCGGCTTATCATTGTATAATCCGTGGTGAAGATGACTGTGTGCCCCATAAGCAAATTTAGTCCCAACGAACAACTTGGAAAAATCAACTGTCCATTCATCCACAGTATCAAGAGCTGTGACTCTTCCCCCTCCATGGTCAAAGTACTTTGTCCACAACAAATCCTTGCGGCTCCGAGATTTCTGAGGAGGCCGATGACTATCTTTTGAATCTTTCCTCTTAAAGTCCTTCTCATACTCCATTCTTCGAGGTAGTGGGGTGGAGAATCTCTTTCGGTTGAACTGAGCTTCCTTGAATGTCTCTGGCATTGCTACATCAGGAAGAGGGGATACAGATCTCTGTTTGTTGGTAATAGGATTTTGCAAAATATGACCAGCATGAGATACTGTCTTATCATAACCTGCATTTGGTTCAGGCCTAGACTTCAATCGTGAATTGAGACTATATTCCCGTGGCAATGGAGTATTGGTTGCCGATGGAGCAGAAGACCTTCCTGGCACTACATTAGATGACGCCAACTTCAACGAATCCAACCTATGATATACAGTATGAGAGAATTTCACCCTCCTCACCCAAGAATTCGAGCTTTCCTCCATTACACCTTTACCAACTATAGCACACTAGAACACTTGATGACCTTCAGATCCCTCTAAGACAACAACAGAGCTCCATATCCATATTATCTTCAAACCCATCCACAACACAAAACCTCTTAGAAACCTCCAAACCCCATTTCCCAATCTACAATAATCTTATAACCTCCGTACTCTTTTAAATTTTCAACCAATCAAAACATGAACACCTCCATCACTTCTTTCACATCTTCACTAAATCATCAAAATCCCTTCAAACCTCATTCACAAATAACTTCTTAGAATCACCAAAATGTGTTCAAAGTGAACTTGTATGTATGATTTTCCTCTCAACTTAAAAACAACTCATATCTTCACCAAATCAGAATTCCTTCAAACCCCAACAAACCCACCATCAACACACAAATCCCATCAAACCTATTCAACCCTCGCCAAATCAAAATTTCTCCAACAACCCATTACAACATAACATCTCAAAACCCTATTCCCACCTCCATTAAAGCTTCAAACACCTAAAATATCAAACACCCATTGTCCCAAAATGACTTAAATAGATAAAAACAGGTAAACCCCATTATAGTAAACCTCATAAAATCATCCAAAACAAGAACAAATTAAGGATCTGAAAAGGAAAAAAAAAAAAAAAAAAAAGTACCTGGATCACAAAGAGAACAAGACAGGATCTGTGGGGGAAGAAATCTTGCGTTGTTGGATCCTTGAGTGGGACTTTGAGGTTTTGTTTGGTTTTGGAGTGGTGAAGGAGACCCTACAATCCAAAAAGTCAGAAAGATGGACGTAAGGGAATGAATTAAAAAATAAAGAGAATCCAAGTGTCTCTTTCAAAATGTGTACGATTTGTACGGATTACAGGTGGGGATCAATCCATCCATTTGATATGGTGTAAGATTAGTGTAGTCATGTTTCTTGACGTGTTAATCTTATCCTCGGAATCATAAACTTGCAAGGATTAACCTAATGCAGTGTGTTGATTACATTACACTATTTATTATGGGAGAAGGATTTTTTTTTTGCAAATCCTATTTGCCATATGCTTGATTCACAATTTTTGAAGTGGTAAAATTTTCTAAAGTTACAATTTTTTTCTGTTAAAGATATTTATTATGGGAAAGGAAAATTAATTTGACATATGTTTGATTCGCAATTTTTTGAAAAGTGGGAAAATTTTTTGAAGTTACAAGTTTTTGCAAAGGTTGAAAACATTTGTAGGATTTGGAAATCGTTTGAAAAATATTTTATCTGTGCATATTGATAGAATTGGATGGTATCCATGACATGCAAATACTTTGTAAAGCTTAAAATACTTACAAGGTTAGAAAACCAATTGTATCATTCAATTGTATGGTATCCATGCATCCCATATAATTGGATGGTATGCACGGTATGCAAGTACCTTGCAATGTCTGAAAATTAATGCATAAAATATAATTTGATGGTATGCATGTTATGGAAACACTTTGTAGAGTCTGAAAATCAATTGAAAAACGTTTTGTTTTTTTTTATTTTATCAATGCGTATCATTCAATTAGATGACATGCAAACACCTTGCAAAAGTTTATGACACTCGCAAATCTGAATTGGGGTGAAAGGACTAATTTGGAGTTTGGTTGCCAATTTATGATCCACTTAAGTTTCAATTAGTTAAAATTGACCCTACCCAGATACTAGAAACTAAGTGCAAAGCTTCAGCTAATTACGACACCAATTTCTCGAGATACGTGTTTAGATTCACGCCATTAAATATCTTGATGAATGATATTTGTGGGTGTTTAAGAACCACCCTTTCAAGTGGTCTAAGATTAACACATCAAAGGTGGGCCATCGATCGTTTCGCTAATTTTGTGATTATAATTAAAAAAATTCCAATTATAACATTTAACACATATCTTGAGACGCACGTGTTGAAACCATGATGAAATTTAGCATGTTATATGTATAATGTGAATTTATAATTTGATGGTATGCATATTGATGCATCCAAAAATCGTCCTCCTGTGAGTTAATAATTATTAGACTGCCAAAGACCACCTTTTTTGTGGTCGAAGGCATTCCAATAGTTAAGTCAGTAACTCTGTTGGAAGAATGATGTGAATCTGAACAAAACTCAGTTAAAGTTGCATATATTTGTTGAATTTTTTCCTTTACCTTTTTATAATGGTCATGATTAACTCTCTGCGTGACTTAAGCATGTGAAGCGCAATGGAAGGACATGTTTCTGTAACAGTCTCCTCATTTTTTATGAAGGAACTCATGTTGGGCCTGGATCCATATTCTGATCCGTTTGGGCCTGGATTTAGGTCCTGATTGTTTTCCTTATGAGCGAGCCTCGTCTGGGTCTATGTAATTGGCTTTATTTCTATCGGGCTTCATGAGCTAGCCCAATAGGTTGTTCATTGTGTCCTCATGATGGGTCTTTATGCCACGTGTACGGCCATGACGATCAGTCTATTTTGATGTATCATCACTAACGTTGGTAACGGTTTGCCTTTAAAAAAAAAAAAAAAAAAATTGATGTCAGTTGCTTTTTGCGAGTTGGTGTCTCGATCTTTTGCTTGCTTATTCGTCTTTTGCGCACATTTTTGGGTTTTTTTATCCCTTAACCCCTTCCCACCCCAGATGCCACCGGCTGGGTTCGACCATGTGACCTAGTGATACCATCCGCAACTGCTCAACCACTGAGCCATCACACATTTAGCCATTTTTGGGTTTTCTCATAGCCATCATATCTCGCACGCTATCCAATGGGTCGTCTCTTCATTGCTTGGCTCTATAAAAGGAAATGTGACGAATACATTTCCCTTTTCACGATGTCTTTGAATTTAGGGTTTGTTTGTTCTTTCATTTTGTTCATTTTCATTGCTTCTTTTATCTGCTAAGAAGCAGAAGATCAGTGAATTGTTCTCTAAGCTTCACCATTTTCCTGTGGAGGCATTTCTTTCTGAGGGCATCCTGGAGCGTAGTGGTTTATACAGTATGAGTGAAGTGAAACGAGGTTTATTTGCTTAATCTCATGCTAACGCTTATGTTGTTCGTGCTGGAATTAGTGATGTTAGCATTGATTGGAAAGTGAATTTGATCCGAGATGTTATAGATCTCAATGCTCTTGTTATTGCTTCCGTGCTTCGTGAAAGAGAAAACTTGCAAGGTTTACGAGTCCATCAAGGCGATCGCCGATAGATCCTGGTCAAGTTTTGATAAAGAAATGACTTTCGAATCGTAGTTCTGCTCGATTTGTGACTCGTCAGAGTTCTTTTTAGGATGTTGCTTCTCGCCTGGGTCCTGCCCATGATGATGCTGCAAAGGGAGATCGTGAATCTCTTGAGGAGGCTGAAGAACTGAAGCTCGCATTGAAAATGAGTGAGAAGGAGACTATTCATCCATTGGATGACGATATGATAAAACTTTTGTCTGCTTATGGTGTTTCAGATACTGCTGAGTTGTCTAATGACGATCCTCGAATCATTAATCACAAAATGCTTCGGTCGGCAATGGAGCAGTCTAAAGACATTGTTGGGGTCAGCGTTTCAGGGATCATTCCCCTTGTCCTTCTATTGATGTCAGCGAAACAGTCGGGTTCCTAGTTTCCTATCCTATTTGACAAGTTTCTCCTGCTCCTGCTGCTACCGTCAATCCTTCCCTTGTTGTGGATGCTTCTCAGTGTGAGGGTAAATGCAATTTTTCTATTGTTATTGTTATTCCATTCGGTTTCCCCGTTGTCAGAGGTGATTATTCGGAGCTTCCGATTCCTCGCGTCCTCCATCCACGAATTAGTTGGATTGTGCCCGGGCGAAAGATATTTGTATCAAGTCTAACGGCAAGTTCTGTTGGTTTACCCAGCTCGACGTGCAAGACGGTGCACGTAGACTGGTAAATGAATGGTATAGGCAATTGGTGGATAGGGATCCGATGTCCGTGCTTGACATTTTTTATCACATCGACCATGGTCTTGAGCAGATAATGGACGGGATAAATCATCTTATGCGGGGTAATGGGCTCGGTTTATTGAACTGGTCGTGATCAAGTGGCTATTTTGGAGATGAAGTTCGCAGCGTTATTGCTGATATTTTTTCATGTTATTTCCCAATTTGATGTGTTGAAAATGCAATGTGCGGGCTCGGAGAAAGTTGTCGTGGCTACTCGAGAGTCTTTGATAGAGGCGAAGAGTCTGCGGAAAAAGTTTGTTGTTGATCTTGACTCTTTGGAAGCTAAGTTAGATGAGGTTTGCATCCGTCTTCGCGATGTGGAAAAAAGAGTTATCCGCTGAGAAATCGGCATACGATAAAGCTTTTTGTTCTGGATTGGAGCAATTTGTTATGTGTGACGCTGTTAAGAGGTGGGTGGAACAGATAATTGCGGCGCTTAATGATGTCAAGGAAGATGTTTTCGGTATGCTCTCCACAGCAAAAAATGAACTCGCCACTGCTAAGGATAGGCTTCGTGTGGTCGAAGCTGAAGATTGGAAGCGAGTTGGGGCGGGTTGAGCTTTTTTATTATATCGAAGGGCTTGGCGAGGACTTGTCTAAGTATCATCACTTGGTCGGTGAAGCATTTGAGGATGATGATGTCGAGGAATCTGCTTCAGCAGCAGAGGAGTTGTTGCCCTTTCTATCATCGAGTACTTTGAAATTGTTGATGCTCTCTTCTCCTGAAAAGAATTCTTTTCCTGTTCCAGCTTATACTGATCATGTCATTGCTCCTGTATCTTCTCCCATGATAGTTATAGCTTAGGTGACTCGGGTCCAATCTTTACTTTGTTAGTTCGACATCTCAGTCGATTCGAAGTTTCTTGTGTCTAGGTGACTCGGGTGTCCAACATTTACTTCGTTAGTTCGACATCTTAGTCGATTCGAAGTTTTTTTGTGTTTGGGTGACTCGAGTGTCCAACCTTTACTTCATTAGTTTGACATCTCGGTCGACTAGAAGTATTTTTTATTTAGGTGACTCGAGTGTCCAACCTTTACTTTTTGGTTGATCAAACCATAAGTTGTGTTCGATTTTTGTCTTTTGATTGCTTTGTATGGCTAATTTATTGACGTATCTATTATACTTTCTGTGCGAAGATTTGGAGTTTCTGAATTCATAATCTTTATTGATATTTCCTTGATTTTGTCATCAGCCTTCGTCGTCATGCTGGTTTGGAGTATGATTTGTTTTGTCTTCCTTTGCTCGTTGTCGGCCCTTGTATTGGGGACTAATGTTTTTGTAACTTTCTTTTTCTTTGCTTCATCCTCGTATGTTGTTAGTGTTTCGGGTTGAGCTTGCAATTGCTAGTGAGGCCCTTTGACTTGTGTGAATTGGCTGATGCAAACTTCTCCGTGTTTTGTGTATTCATGAAGTGTTTCGTCACTATTCCAATATAGATCGGTTTGAGTGAGGAATTTGCCTAGTTGATTCACGTGTTCTGCTTCTTCCAGTTATGCAGTGTGTGGTATATATCAACTCTCTGGACTGTTCTTTTGATCCTGCAGTATTGTCTGCTCTCTCCTTCCACACTATTTGTTTATCTGGCATTCCGATGAACTCGTCGAGTAATCCTTTTTTGAGTCCAGTGTTTGTCTTTTAAGTTGTAGCATTATTCGGTATCGTGTCCATAGTCCTTGTGGAATGAACAATATTTGTTTTTGTCTCTTCCATCCGGATCCCCTTTCATCTAAAGCAGTCAGTTGATGTTGTCCCACTTCGCTATGTGCTTTAGTACATTTGCTCGACTCGTCTTCAGGGTTGTGTAGGGCTTGTATGTGGTCTTCATTACGATTGTTACCGGTTCGTGCCGAGTTCATATTGGTTGTGACCCCCCGGATTCTTGTCATCGTGAATCACTCCTTCCGCCACTTCGGTGCTTTTTTTTACGTGTTGTCGCCTTCCTGTCGTCCGTCAACCTGCCTCATTTCTTTTTCGTTTTCTTGAAAAAAAATTCTCTTTCCTGGTTGCCTTCATTTCCTCTAGGGATATGTGTTTTTGTGCTATTTTTAGCAGGATTGTCATGGCCTTTGGGGGTTCTAGGTTAAGAGCGTCAAAGAATGACCTTTTTTTTAATCCGGCCACAAAGGTTGCAGCGGTCGTGTCATTGCTACATCCATCAATCATTGTCAATTCATTAGTAAAGCGGGTGACATATTCCCGTATTATTTCGTCGGACTTCTGTCTAATGTGCAGGAGGTAGTATGGCGCTTTCCTCATTTGCTAGCTTTCGATTAATCTTGTGATGAAAGCAGTGGCCAGAGCTTGAAAAAAATCTATTGACTTATTTGGTAGGTTATTGAACCAGTTCATTGATGTAGAAGTAAGGCTAATTTGGAATGTTTTGCATAAGATTGATTTTTTGGTCTCCTTCAAGGTCATCATGTGGTAGAAGTGTCTAAAATGATCGGTTGGGTCGAAAGTGCCATCATATACCTCAAATTTTGGCGGAGTGGACTTTTTCGGCATTGTTGTTTTCATAAGGGCGTCAGAGAACGACGGTTTTGCCAATTCATATAGTATGTTAGGATCTGTGACCCCTATTTTGAACGTGATTTCAGTAAGCGTTCCTTCATACAATGGATTCGTACCTCGAGGGAGCTCGCTGCTTTCGAAGTTTCCTTGTTGGGGTTCTGCTGGAATTTCATCACTCCCTTGAGCTCGATTTGTCGAGTTTTGTTGTGGTTGCGCCTGAACGAGATTAACTAGTTGAGTGTGCTCCTGTGTAATCTTTTCCAACATCTTTGTTACGTGTTCCATCTGGATTATGAGCAAATCCACCCGAGGGTCCACGACATCGTCATCGGATATTTGGGTTGTCTGGACTATGGTGTGCTGTAGATTTGCATTCTTAGGGGCTATTGGTTTGGTGATTCGGGCTATATCTCCTCCTCCAGCTGTTAGTGGTGCATCAGAGGGAGAGTTGTTGTGATTTGCAGTTTGCATTACTTTATCTGATGGCTTGTCGATCTTTTGTTAGGTTGTTGTGAACCTTGTCACTGTATGTTTTTGTTTCAAAAAAAGGAAACTTGTCGTTTCCAACGGACGGCGCCAAATTGATGCGTCTAAAAATTGTTCTTATGTGAGTTTGACCTGCAAAACAACTGTTACACTGCCAAGGACTACATTTTTGGTGGCCGAAGACACTCCAATGCTTAAGTCAGTAACTCTGTTGGAAGAAATATGTAAATCTAGACAAAACTCAATTAAAGCTACATACCTTTGTTGAATATTCCCTTTACATTTTATAATGGTCGTGATTAACTCTATACGTGGCTTAAGCATGTGAGGCGCAACAGAATGAGATGTTTTTGTCATAGTCTCCTCCTTAATGGATATGCGTTCATGGATGCGTAAACCCCTCAATGGCTATTTTTTGGAGTAACGTTCTCCTTCTTTATGAGAAAACTCGTGTTGGGTCTGGATCTGTATTCTGATACGTTTGGACCTGGATTTAGGTCCTGACTGTTTTCCTTATTAGCGGGCCTCGTCTGGCTTATGTAATTGGCTTTATTTCTATCGGGCTTCATGAGTTGAATTAATAGGTTGTTCGCTATGTTCTCGTGCCGAGTCTCTATGCCACGTGTACGACTATGATGATCAGTCTATTTTGATGTATCATCACACATCATACCATCATATGGTATGCGCTACATGTAAACATTTTGTAAATGTTTAAGACAATTGCAAGGTCTAAAAATCAATTGGAAAATGGTTCTGTCAATACATACGATACAATGATAGTATGCATGGTTTGCTAGGGTGGGCATCCCATCTTGCGTTTCCGAACCCATTCCCTCCTGATTTTTTTGGGTCCTTTTGGGATTGATTAAACTCATTCCGATCCCGTCCCGATCTAGAGTGGGATGAGATCGGGATAGAGATTTTTAATCAAAATACTCTTCTAAATTAAAGTTTAGGATGTGTTGAAATTAAATCAATGTAAGATGACATCCTATATGAAATCTAAATGAATTGAATCATTAATTCTAATGAAATTTAATATTTATTTGCCTTCCAAAAAAAGTTTAATATTCATTTATTTAATATCTATTATTATTTATGATGTAAGTTATATGTTTATAAATTTGACATTATTGGTATGTGAGTAAGGTGAGATAAATCTTTTTTTTTTGTTATTTTTTATTGGAGGACTATTTAGTACGTGCTCATCTTATCCCGTCTCGATCCTGTTTGAGATGAGATGAGGTCGGGATGAGGTCTTTCCCGTTCCGAACCCAAATGAACGGGATGAAAATGGGATGGATCCATCTCGTCCCATCCCGTCCAGTGCCCACCCCTACTTAAGAATTGAACTATAATAAATTGGAACATAAGGCCCAATTTTGGGTTTCACAAGATGATGTTATTGTATTAAATGATCCAGCATGTGAATAGTGTTTCACGTGAACAATGTTTCGTGAGCCATATATGGGTAGTGAACTGAACAATGATTTTTGAACAGTGATTTGAGATTAACAATATCGATTGAAAAATATTTAAAATCTTTGTAAAATGCTTGCAGACCAGCATTGTTCACGTGTAACACTAATCGATGGAAACACTATTCACATGCTGGATCATTTAATACAATAACATCATCTTGTGAAACCCAAAATTGGGCCTCATTTCCAATTTATTATAGGTCAACTCTTAACCAACAATACATACAACTTTAGATGGGCCTAAAAATAGTTGTATGGACCCCTTAGCAGTCCAAGTCCAAACAAGAAGCCTTCGGACCTTTTCGACAAGCAATCTACTGCCCTCCCCGGTGTGAGATTTTCAACATTTAGACTCTTAAGAAATTAATTTCAGGCTCGTCTATGTATTACATAAATTTGCTAATTAACTCAAAAAATTATTTTCTTAAGGAGTTCAAATCTCTGCATCCGCATTTAGATGATCCGGACCAAGAAAACTTGGGCTTAAAAACCTCGATGGGAATGATCATTGGAAAGATGATATTTATAGGAATGACCCAGTTTTATGAATTCATTAGACAAAACCTAACCCTAATTAATTTTCATTTTTAACCGAATCTAACTTAGCGTATTTCAATGACCATCTTGCACATAATGTTTTGTAGAATGGGTTGGGTGCAAATGTTCATTTTGGAGAACGAAAATATTAGGAAATCAAGTTTTTGCAACCAGATGATCCAGCATGTGAATAGTGTTTCCATTGATGAAATTACTTTAGGGCACTTTGAATTTTTATTGATTAATTTATATATAAATAAAATTTTTAAGAATAATGTCAAGGATACATTAATCAATTGCGAGCTATCAAATCCAAATTACATATTTTAATTATCTGGATTCACAAAATGATTCGTAAATCTTTAACATAAGTGACAGAATAAGAAAGTTATTCTTTCATAAAAACTACTTTCAATTGATTTGACGCGATTTGGCCATAGAAATACTATCAATTTGTTTCATTTTCGCGATAGCAAACACTCGTTGTTCTGTTAAAATGCCCGGATGCTACACTAATTGAATGATTCTTTAAAAAAATGACATATATTGTGTTATACGTTTCAAATGCTAGAAATGATTCTGACACTTTATTTGTAATCTTTCCAATCAATTTACATATTTCCAATTGATAGCAACTTACATTATTTTTTGGTCTTCTAAAGGTTGATATCTACTTAAAGTCTTAAAGATACCCTTCAAATTCTTGTCAACAAAGCTAGACTTGGACCAATTCAAAACTCAAAGTCCGACCGAGTCAATAAAATCCCAATTTCATTATCCTGAAAATGAATTCGAGTGAGGATAAGGAATCGGGTTTTGCAACCATGTTTTGTAATAATGATTAATGATGATGTGGCATCATCAAATGAAGTTTTTTTATAACTTCGAGATACACATAAATTTTAAAGAAATTTCATCATTTTTTCAATATCACGCCACATCATCCTAATTAAAAAAATCTAATTTCCTAACATTTTTTAATTTAAACTTATCGTATTCGCGTTGATGCTTCTAAACATGAGCACCACCAAAACCAATCGCATTAAATAGCGACCAACCAAGTAGTACGCAAACGCCTTTAATGGCGCACGGTCCTGTGTTCCTAACTATATAACGTTTTTATTATTATTTTAAATTAAAAGTCATTAGTGTTAATCACACTTAAAATGGTTTTGACTTCAAGTCTAAGCTTCCTAATATTACAGATTAAAATAGTAGATCAAATGGACCAAATTGGATCAAGATGAGTTGTAAATGATTGGAGGATTGACCACGACATCCGCATATAGCATCTTTTGCTACCCCAAGAAGTATGGAATGTCTTATTTTAGGGTTTAGTAATCTATAATTCTGTACTTTATTTAATAAGTGGTGGATATCAAGGATGATGTGTAGTCTACAAGTCAACGATGTTGTGATTTCATCGTGCACGTTCGATTGTAGTGAACGATTATAATTTAAATAGGTTGTGTTGATTGTGTGCTACATGGAGTTATGAAGCTCTCGACCGAAATACAAAAAGAAATTGCTCGGTTAATGAACATGGAACATACAAGAGGTTGCGACATTTACAAGTTGTGGTTAGGGTTGAACAAAAAACCGATCAAACCGATTAAACCGACCGACCCGATCTAAACCGAACCGATTGGTTCGGTTTAAATTCGGTTCAGATCGGTTTCGGTTTCAAAAAGTTCAAAACCGAAGTGGTCGGTTCGGTTTTTATGTGATTTTAACCGATCGAATATATATAATAAATAATATATATTTTATATATAAATAATACAATAGGTTTAAAATAGTCGGTCGGTTCGGTTTTATTTCGGTTTTAGTTCGATTTTAGTCGGTTCGGTTCGGTTACGGTTTGCATAAATTAGAATCGGTTCGATTTCGGATCGGTTTTGTTAATGGTCGGTTCGATTTCGGTTTGAAAATTTTAAAACCGATCTAAGTCGGTTCGGTTCACGGTTTAAGTGAAAAACCGAACCGTCGGTTCGGTTTTCAGCCCTAGTTGTGGTGTAGGACATATGGCTAAAATAATTAAAGATGTAATGGACCGATAAAAGATAAATAAAATGTAATCAAAATTTACAAATTTAGCGAATGAGCTCTTAGGCATGCAATACCTTTTTGGAAAGGGAAATGACATTACGGGCACAACATACATCTACGCTATGATGTATGATGAATTTTAGGCATTTGAGAAGGTCCATAACCTTTATATACATGGCTAAGAAAAAAAACTTCATCCCACATGATGATACATCAAATAAGTCTCTAATCACGATCGTATACATGGCAAATATCATCTATCACAAGGATCATATAATTCAATCTCAATACGGATAAAAAGGCCCGACCCAAGAAGCCAGAAAAGGCGAGCACAATCATTAAAGCTCAAAAGTAGGAGTGGGCATCCGATCCCGCGATCTCGATCTAGTCCCGTCCTGTCCCACTTTTTTTGGGTCTTATTGGGATTGACCAATCTCATCCCGATCTCGTCCTAGCCCGATCTAGAGTGGGATGAGATCGGGATGAAGATTTTCAATCCCGCCCATCTCGAACCATTTTTTTTAATATTTAATATGAAATATGTAGTATGAAACTATTTGTTGACATGACTATTATTTGTTGTTTTATTTATTGACATGACTATTTTATTCTCACAAGCTTCCATGCGACTCACCTAGATAATGAATCTAACTCAAACTCTCTCATTTTTTTTCTCCTATTCCTAACTATTGACAATAATAATGTGTGTTCCTCGTAGTTTTTAAATGACAAACCTATTGATCATTTTCGTTAGCAATGTACAAAAAACTGGTTTGGTTCTAAAAAAAATGGAGTAAAAGCTAATGAAATGGGAAAATAATAATTAATGGCTTAAAGTTATATAGTTATTCTTAGAGTTGTGTGTTTGATAAATCCAAAATTTTCAATCTTGTATGTTAAATTTTCAATCCAAAATTTAGTACATGCTCATCTCATCTCGTTTTGAAACCATATGGAATGGGACGCGATCGGGATGAGGTCTATTTCGTCCCGTCCCGATCCCGAACAAACGGGATGGGATAGGGATGCGATCCAGTTCGTCCCATCCCGTCCTGTGCCCACCCCTACTCAAAGGGTCATTGATAATAGATCGTAATCAATTGCATGAATCCAGGCCCAATGAATATATTTCCTTAGATAAGATAGACGTTACAGATAAGACAAGTCGTGACGGTAATCACTCCCCCAAAGACGAACCTCAATGAAGGAGGAGGCCATTGTAAAAAACGTCTCCTCCATCACATTCTACATGCTTAAGTCATGCAAAGTGTTAATGACGAACATTATATAAGGTAAATGAAACATTTAACCAAAGGTATGTAAAAACAACTTAACTATACTCAGTCCAAATTCAGTATTCTTCCACAGATTAACTGACTTAAGTATCAGGGTGTCTTCGACCATAAAAAAAGTGATTTTTGACAATCTAACATTGTTTCGCAGATCAAATCTCTAGGATGATAGATTAAGATGCATCACCACACATTTCAGCTTAACCTAATTATTGCTCGTTCGTTCATGTTTTACCCTCACACTTTCACAACCCTAATCGAGGCACAATAGAAATACATGATAAGCAATATGCCAATTTACAAACATACCGTAAAGAAGCACGGAGTCAACAAGGGGATCGACAACAAATGGTGCAATGGGGGGATGTAGCTCAAGGTCAAACATCATTTTAATTCCGAAATTAATGGGTCTGTCTTGAAGAATAGAGAAAGCATAAACAAAAACCAAATCAAAATTCCAAAAATCATAATTAGAGAGATTTGATAACATCCTTTGCGTCTCATTTAAACCATCTTACCTCCCTATTTATTCTCCCCCCATGTTTCCTGTCTTCTCACATCACCACCACCACCACCACCAAAAGCTCATAAAAGGCTCCTCTACAAATCTCTTTCTCTTCTCTTCTCTTTCTCTATTCTTACAACCCCATCAAGTTTTTCTCTTTTTTTATCATCCCCTTTCACCCCTTTTTATTACAGACTCCGGGGGTGGTGGTGGGTCATGTTCTTTCTCTCTGATTTCTCCATTTTTTTCTGATCCAGGTTTGTTTCTTCATTCAAATTACATGTTTTGTTATCTTGGGTTTCTTTTTGTTGAATGAATCAATCCTTTTTTGTTGATGAAATTTGATTAATTGGTTGAATTCATTATGATACCATAGTTTTTGATCTGTTTGTATGTATGGGTATTTTTTTTTAATTTGGAAATTTTCACTTGCACTGCTCTGCTTTGCTTTGTAATCGTCGTTAATTGATTGATATGCTGAAAAGGAAGGATTTTGATGTGATATTTCCATCACCCAAATAAATATTTTGTGTAATTGTTCTAGTTGCATTTGTATATTTGCATATTTGGAGAATTTTCATTAATCCTACATCTGAATCTGTTTTGTCTATGGCTTATTGGAGGAAATATCAAAGTTCATATTTTTATTGTTGTTCATGGAGAGTAGGGTTTGTTAACTTTGGAAAAAAAAAAGTTTAGGTACCAATTAATCTGTGTTTTGAATTAATCCTATATGTTGTTTGGGATAATTTGGTTGCTAGGTTGTGTTTTCTTGAATTTTTTTAAGTTCATGAAAGTTCAGGTTTTGTTGTATAGGATGGATTTGATTTTATTTAAATGTTGATTTTACAGGACTATTCAAAGCCCCAGATACTTGTAGTTCAGTTGTTTGATTAAATATCAAAGTCAAGGTCTTGCGCTCTATTTTGTGCTTCGGATGATGGACTTCTGTGAATTGAAGCTGAGCCAATTTTGAGAATTTGAGAGGAACCCATGATAAGGATCGGTAATGGGAACACTGAATGTAGAGAAGAAATGGGTGTTCCCTCTCATTATAGGGTCTCTCATTGGCGCATTCCTCCTTGTGACCTCTTTCAACATGGGTCTTGTCTCGTCTGTACATACAATTAATTCGTTATTTTCAATACTCCCAATAATTAATGTTTCTACAAACCAAACGAATCCCTCATTTGTTGAAGAGAAAGTTTCAGTACCCTCACTGTTAGCAACACGCACTATCCCTCGGATTGCTTATCTTGTCTCTGGCTCTAGGGGTGATCTCGAAAAGCTTTGGAGAACTTTGCGTGTCTTGTATCATCCATGGAATTTGTACGTTGTCCACTTGGACCTAGAATCCCCTGTGCAAGAAAGATTGGAGCTTGCCAAGCGTTTAGAAAATGATCCTATCTATACGAAGGTTGGGAACGTGCATATTATTATTAAAGCAAATATGGTCACTTATAGAGGACCCACCATGGTTTCAAATACTCTTCATGCCATGGCGATTCTTTTGAAGAAAAGCAAGGAATGGGATTGGTTTATAAACCTTAGCGCTTCTGACTACCCTCTTGTGACACAAGATGGTTTGTTACTTTCATAATCTCTTGATGTTGTGACCATCGCTTGTCGTTCTTGTTTATATGAGATTGATTAATCAATATTTATTTGTTTATTGAGCAGATCTTTTGTCCTCATTTTCCAAACTGGATAGAAACCTGAACTTTATAGAGCACACGAGTCGATTGGGATGGAAGGAGTGAGTTCATTCGCTTTACCTCTCAATTATTAGTTGATTGTGTCATTACTAAGCGTCAATTGCATTATATTTGGCTGTGTTGAGCAGGGGTCAAAGGGCAAAGCCTATTATCATTGATCCAGGACTATATAAAACCAAGAAAGCCGATGTTTTTTGGGCTACAGAGAAAAGAGATCTGCCAACTGCATTCAGATTGTTTACTGGTTAGCAATCTTTCCCACTTCCTTTGTTCTTCTGGCTTGCTAATTAACATATAAACTGAGAAACCACATTTGTTTTTAAACCATTGTTTTTATTTCAAATATAACACACCTGTTTGTAAACACCTTTTTTTTTATCACTTAAGAATTAATTCTGAAAAATTCAGTGGTTTCTAAATAAGTGACATTTGTTAATGTGTATGAAGTCTGAATTAAACCAGTCTTAGTACCAAATTAAGTGATTAGACAAAGCTAGATTTTCTTGCTTATTCATGAAAGTGTTCCAAGCCTTCAATTTTTGTCCTATATTTCAATCTTTGTCATCGTTATCAAGTTAAAATTTTTAATCAAATCATGCTTATTTTTATATGAATCCATCAAACAATTTTTGCAGACTTTCATATTCAGCATTCATAGTTTACATTCAATATAACCTTTTAGTGTCACCTTTCAGAATAAGTCTCCAGATTCAGTGTTTGTTATGCTAAATTTTGACTATTTAACATAAATTAACCAAATGATATCTGATTTTGACAAAAAAATGTTAAAAACAATTTACTTTATGTTGATTTGCAATAAGATAAAAAGAAAATTAACAAAGGACTTTGAAAGTTCCTCTGGGAAAAAGAGAGTGTTGAAAAGTTTAATCTTTATTTGAAATCTCAAGTTCAATCCTCGTAAAATAAAAAAATAGGTAAAATGTAAGTTCCTATATGTTAAGGCAAGGGAAAGAGGGCTACTATAAGAAATAAGCTACAGTTGCCTGTGCTTGCATGCTCAATTACAGTTGAGACACAAAGGGTGTAATAGTTAATTGTAATCTATGTAACAACGACACCGACAGGTGTCTGATATGAACAACCGATAATTGGTAAGGTGCCTTACAATTGTTTACCTTGAAGACAACCAAGTCAATTAATCATAATGTGTTTGTAACATTTATAAATAATTGAAAATTTTGAAAGATTTGATGGTCTAAGCATGGAGTGTCCAACAAGTGCTCGTGTGTGGGAGTGTCCCATCTGTATCCAACACGGGAGGGTGTTTTTTTTTGGAATGAAGTGTCACTGTTACAGAGCAAACACTACTGAGTATTTATTACATATTATAATGATAGCTTATCCATCGAGAGCAAGCTTCTTTATTAAATGTTCAGATTCAAACTTTTGTCTTAAGCCTCAATTTCTCTTGGGCTAGCCGCTAGCCATGGCACAGATGATAAAGTTATGTACTTTAGTACTTAGAATAAGCTATTGGCCATTCATTAGGACTGTCTCTGGGTTTGCAGTTGACAGCACTTCTTGGTTTTTGGCAGTATAAATAGTGTCTGGTGTTTCCTAATGTTTGGTTCTGGGCCTTTTGGCCTTTCTATGGGGTTAAAGGAGAAGTTTTTGAAAAATTGTTTATGCTTGGAACAATTGCATGTGGTGATTTTTATCAGAAGCCGTTTTCATTTGCATTTTTTTCCTTCAAATCTTTCATATCTTTTTGAGAATGACATCCAAACCCATTTGAAGTTTCTTTAAACCGTTTTGGTTGTAAAAGTAGTCGTGAAATGCCCTAAAAAATGGCTTATGCCTGATGTAAAAGGCAGAGTTAGCAGTACCAAGTTTTGCATCCCCATTGAACTAATTCAAGGGTTGACGCTGTGCATAGCCCAGCTTAAACACACGCGCCTTGTCTAAAATGAAAAAGATGCAACTAATGGAAGTTGTCTTCCATTTACTTATAATTTTTTGCAGTCATTTACACGTTTGAGCTCAATAGTAACGCTATCAAACTTGAGGAAAAAGCTACTTATAGAAGCCAAGCCAAATGTGGTCTCAGATGTACTTTTGTGTAAGATAGCAATTTAAAACTTGCTCATAATTAGCAATTTGCGAAGCCACTAAAAAATTGTTATTGTTAATTGCCATTTGCCAAATTTTCAGATAAAAATGAGTTGTTTTTTTTTGTCATTGGTCAATACTCTCTGTTTTAAGAAGCCTATTAGGCAATGTGGGTTAATGGTATGCTTAGCCAAGTCTGACAGGGTATTGTGTACGTTTTGCTGAATATGGAGCGACGATATTTGACTTGTTAGCTTTGACAGTTCAACTACCCCACATTCAGTGATTGAAGCGTAGTCAAAGCAAGTCGAATTCTATAGGGTTGACAATTTCCATCTTGATATGTCTAGTTCTATAACTTTCTTTCCTTGCAACAAGTCGATGAATCCATCTTAATTGCATTTTCAATGATTGGAAAGGATAATTGATGACTGAAGCATTGCACGCTGATTTCTGGATTATCATTATCTTCTCAGGTTCAGCATGGACAGTTCTATCACGTTCATTCGCAGAGTATTGCATATGGGGTTGGGATAACCTACCACGAACCCTCCTTATGTACTACACAAATTTCCTCTCCTCTCCAGAAGGTTACTTCCAAACAGTAATCTGCAATGTACCCGAATATGCGAACACAACGGTCAACCATGATTTGCACTACATAGCATGGGATACACCCCCAAAACAACACCCACATGTCCTTAATATCAATGACACACAAAGGATGATCGACAGTAATGCTCCATTTGCCCGTAAATTCAAGAAAGACGACCCTGTCTTGGATAGGATTGACAAAGAACTTCTCCACAGGAAAAGTGGGAGCTTTACACCTGGGGGTTGGTGCTCTGGCAATCCCCCTTGTTCTGACATTGGAAACGTTTCAGATCTTAAACCAGGAGCAGGAGCATCGAGGCTTAATCGCCTCATGGAAACGATAGTCTCATCTCCTAAGTTTACACAAAACCAATGTAGATTATAGAGTAGATGACGGCATGTTGCTAGCTTTTATGTTTTCTGCTGCCATTGCAGCTTGAAAACGTTGTCCTGAGGCTTCTGTGCATTGAAGATTTATACAAGTATGTGATTGTAATCGGACAGTGATGGAAACTCTCATGTGCAATACAAGCATGCAATTCATACATAGGAAAGTTATGTATCAGTACCCCCACTTGTTTTATTGGAGAAAGCATAGATTCGCAGTTAAATTTATCACCAATGGTGTGATCGCTTTTATCCCCCAAGTTATGTTCTTCAAATAGATCTTCTATGTTATTTCGTACTTTATGATGAATGATCAGTGTATGGCATTCAGGTTGGGGGGACTTACAATGCTTGCCCAGACCGATCAATCTTTGGATACTTTGCCCATGTCTGGACAGCTTAACGTCCAACTCAACTTGACCTATGGCTGGAAACCATGATCGGGTTTGTTAACTAAATTGATGCTTGCAACTAATCCTAACCCAAAATAGTATTTGCCAATCCCACCCGAATCTCGAGTTGGACAGGTTCAACCTGCTGCGGGAGCAGTTCTGTGGACATTTCTGGGAATTGTAATTCTTGAGAGCCAGGCCCGCTCCAGAGCGGGCCGAATACCGTTCATCATCCTAGAGATGTGCATCTCTAAAATTAGTGATAACAAAGAGATAAACTTCCAACTTTATATCTACAAACAATCCTAAATGATGGTTTGCTTTTATGTCAACATGTTTTCCACGTATTGTCTATTCATATATAGAAGATCATCATTCAAATGACTAAAGATACATGCAAGTTGTCTATCCCTTGTGAAAGCTTCAAGGTGCCTGTGGGACTCGGAATCATTTGCTTTCTCTTAAGTTCAGATTTGGATCACTATCATCAACAAGAATCGATCACATGATTTATTTTTGCACCATTGAAATTAGCAGATCTCATCTCAACTGTGTTTTTATCCTTTGATCAATTTATATATGGTTTGGGATCCGTCGACAACTAGTTCCATGACCAAAAAAACAAAACAAATGAAGGGTCTTATGCTTATCCTCTTTTTTACTAGAACGCGTAAACAATAATATATATTTGTTTTCATGATCAAAATTTTTCTTGGCTTATCAAATTTACCTTCACTTGATGCTTACACCTTTGTAAATTTGCAAGGTACAAGGTCCATGTAGTTTATGGCAATGAATGTCTTTCTGAAACCATTGCAGAACACAGTTCATCCCAATTAAGGCCAAGTGAAGTGTGATTTTAATCTTTTGAAGAAGATTATTGATTCAATGTTCAAGCATCAAGCTTTGATGGAGTTGCATTATCAGTTTTTCTTCATCAACAATCAGTTCAAAACCTCTCAAAGTTTCATTATATTTACAATCCAATACGCTAATACAAAACTACTAACAAAACCTCATCTAAAAGCATCTCCAAGAGTCTCCTCTAAAATTCCCATTTTTAAGGGCCGAAGGGTCGCTTAAACTACTTCTACTGCTGTGAAATGCTGCATACTGGGCAATTTATCCACCATTACAAATGTCAACATTGATGCCCTAGGCTTTGGCCTGTTTATGCCCATTTTCTGAAGAGTTTGTTCAGACATGGTTCTCTCACAAGTACCAAACCACTTAGCCTGCATGTACCTGTGCTTCCTCCATGGTCCCATATGCATCTTGTTCTCCTTCATGCATTTCTTCGCTGCGGCACAAAGGATTTTGATCGCAGCCTTTAATCTTTCCGCCTTCCCTACAAACACTTCAGGAAGGCGATTGATCAGCCTGTTGTACTCATCGTTGGCCCTCACCATCTCGAACTCAGCCCGGAAATTTAACTCAATTATGACCCTTACTTCACCCTTCTTTGAACTTGTTTTATCGACAACATCCAAGTATGTGTGCTCCCCAGCTGAACAAATAAAAAACCATACCTATTAGACCTTTGTCAAGGGCAGTTTTGTCATTTTACGAAAAAATAAAACTGAGACACAGATAGAGATGGATTGGTTTGTTGATTTACCTGCTGGGATATCTGGTGAGCTCTTCCATTTTGACTTGCAAATACCACATTCAATACCAACGCATCTAAGGCGGTCGGAAATGTCTTTAAGCAAACAACTCCGGCAGCCGCTAACCGGTTTCCGGCAAACACAAACCACTCCTTGTAATTGTGATTCTCTCAATGCCTCTTTTGTTGCATGCCTAATTTTAGTCTCCAATGAACTAGTCCTTGACAAGGTACCCTGCACGACGATCATTACAAATTTACATTAATACCCTTCTCATGCAAGCTAAACAATGCTTTATTTGATCAAATAGAATTCAATGATATACTAAAATAATTGAACAAAAATATAAGATGAAGAATATTACTTGGAGAAGTTCGTGTTGTGATTTCCAGAAAGCCTTACTTCTTTCAAGGTCACTAGAATTCTCATGCTCATCATCGACAAAATCCTCAATAGTACCATCACCACTAGTAATACTATCCATAGACCCTTCCCCTTCTTCGAAGAACCCGAACACCATATCGTCGAAACACGCGGAAACATCCATCCCATGATCACCACTCATCAAAATTCTATGATCTATCACCGGAATTTTCCCAGTTGCTCTGGCCTTGGCCATTTTTTTTCCTTATGCCAAAAACAGTTTTGTTCACAATTCTCTTTTTGTATTTGTTTCCAGATCCGAGGTTGGTTTATATAGAGCTAATTGACTCCAGCAGGTAGGACCCGCAACTCCAACGTCGACGAACGAGTTGCCGCGAACATGAATGTGGGACCAGTTGGATTACGTGGCATAGTTTGATTGGGTGCAGTGACTGGATGCCAGAAAATTTTATGAAGGTGGCGGAGCGATGTCATAATTAATATAAGAAATATAATAATTAATTACTTTAATAAAAAAATTTAATTCGAACAATACATAAATAAATATACAAAACATCAATTGGTAAATAAAACTCCATCTAATCTATGGGGAAGAAAATGGATCGGATAAGCTATTTTGTAGGAAGCACGAACAATAAATATATGAGGAACAAATCAAATTAGTATGTAAAGTTAATGGGCAAAAATTAATTTCAAATGTAAAATTAGATGTGGACACAAAAATTTGATTATTTGCAATTTGCCGCCTTATCATAAATAACTAATTAGATGTTATCCCATCATTAATCATTATTACAGTCTTCTCCGAGACTAACGGTCAACGTGCATTGACTGTCAAAAGGCTCACGTTGATTATCAAAATGTCTTCAAACAATAACCCATAGATGAACTTCAAAATACAAACATATATCTTGAGAAAAAAATTAATGGATCCAAATTTCATGCATCTCCAAAAAAAGCCTATGAATAAAATACAAAAATAGACCTCGATACGAATTCATTTTGAGAAAATACATTAAAAAAACATTCTCCTTCCTCAATGCATGAAAAAGAGGTTACGGTTGTTGGAGCAAAAAAAGAGAACAAAAAAAAATAAAATGATAAGACGAAATCGAATCGTCGACATTGCAACGGAGCATATTAGAAATAAAAATAAAAAAAAATTTAAAGTCAGTGGAGCCCACGTAGCTCCGTCCCTGATTGAGTGCATCATTAAAATAAGTGTCTTGAAGGGTAAAACAACAGCAGGGATCCACCTTCGTCCAGTTTCAATAATTAGAGCGTTCCAAAAATCTTTATCCGGATTTACAAAAAGAATATCCTAATATATAGATAGCCTTTTGAAAATGGTCCCTTTATTAATGTAATTATCCGTAATTGAGTTATTTTAAAGCCACATTTTGCGATTGATCCTTATTTGTTAGGTTTCGCATGGTGCCATATTCGATCAACCTGAGAGTAGACCAACTAATTAGCCATAGCAAAACCACCACAAGACGCCCATCTCAACCCAGAAGCCGAGAGCAACAAGCAAACCCTAACAAAATTTTGACAAAAAAATCCATTAAAATATGGATTAATATAAAAAATAAAACTAAAACGGCGATGCTAAATTAAATATGGGACGAGTGGTAAAAATAGAAAAATAATTAAATCAGTAAATAAGGGTTTCACTAAAGTGGTCTAAGATTAATTAGAAACTTGTTGTGAATAAAGAAATAAAGAAATAACTAATGATGACTGCCTATCCTAATTTCGAGTTTATCGCAAATATGTGGACCAGCTTGTCCTTTTACCAAACCACAATTATAGATACTTTAATCACACTTTATTTATTCTAATTAGGTTTGTGTTTGTTTATTCTCTAAATTCGTATTTGTGGGAGAGACAAAGTACTTTTCTATGTAATGTTCTCCTTAAAGTTTAAGGCATAATTTATTAGATACTAGTAGGGATTCCCTTGTCCCTTGTTTTTGTGATGGGCTTGTCTAATTGGCGAGGAAACGGGCGAGGGAGGGTGGTGCAACCCTCCATCTCCATCGAGATGTAGGCCTTCGCGCATATCGAGGGGGATGGAGGGTTGCACCCCCCTTCCCTCGCCCGTTTCCTCGCCAATTAGAATTCCCCTTTTGTGATATATTGTGGTTTAATCTAGGAGTGGGCATATGGGTCGAGGATCCGTGGATTCAAATCGAATCGGACCGTTTTTAGCAAAACGGTTCGGATTTTATTGTTTAAATTAAGAAATGGTCCGGATTGGTTCGGATCCGTTGTGGAATGGTTCGAGTCCGGTTCCAAATATTTAGATGCAAACGGTTCGGTTCCAACCCGTTTATATAAACCTGTGCATGTGTCTCAATATGATTCTATTTCAACCCTAAAAACACAGATCCTCCTCTCTCATCGCCTCCTTCTCACTCACTAGCTTGTTGGCTGCTATGCTCTCCTCCGCAGTCTCCCAACTCCTCCTCGCCCTCTGCCTCTTCCCCACCACCACCTCTCCACCACTACCGCCACCAAACCTCTTCCTCCTTGTCCTCCACCTCATCTCCACCACCGAAACACCACCCTTTTCTCCTCCTCCTACAAAAAAGCCCCAAAACTGACCCCCTGCAAGTCCCTTGTCACGCCCCGATTTTCGAGGAACCCTAAAATCCACGTAGGATTATCCGTTTCCCCCAAAACTTGGGACGTGAATTCAATAACAACAGAAACAAATAGCAGCAACACTAAAACATAATTAAATTACTGAAACAAATAAAACTCTAACCCGGAAAGACTCCGACGTTGCTAGCCTCACTATTGAAACTCCAGTAACGCTGCCCAAAAATCTCTAAACCTGAAAGGCTAATCGGCTACATTCCCAAAGGAATGTACCCAAGAAGCAAAAACTCACTTGGGTCAACAATAAAGCTGGTGTGAGAAATCTCCATCTCAAAATCAATAAATCCGCACATGACAACATCAAACTAAACAAAAACAATAAACAACCACACCATCAGGTAGTTCCTCAATAAGGCAAATGTGTCATCATCCTAATAAATAAATATGCATTTACTAGTACTTACGCTATAGAAGTTGACTATGGCAAGTCTAACCTGCAGAAATATGAGGGGACTTGCCATCCTGCATGGAAAGGTTAGAAACAACCAGATAATATTTCTAAGTTATCAATCCTGATAAATGTAATTTACTTTCAAACTATGATACAAATCATAGTCATATCAGACTATTATTAAAATATCAACAAAATGCATTTTCTACCTTTAGGAAGACATATAGTTCTCATTCAATGGTTGAATGAGCATTTAGTTTCTTCCTTTAAGGTAATCATGCACATACACCAAAAAAAAATCTCGCTTCTTTTCCACAATTGCACTATCCTTCTTGTGCCGAACACACCTCACCCAAGTGTGCATCCTTTGCCTTCGAAACCACTCGAAACGTACATGTTCCAAGTGGGGTGCCACCTCGAGGAACATGTCATCTCACCCGAAGTTAGATCTATGGCAAACATTTCCTAAATCTACACGTACAACCGAACTCACATGGACGGTGCACCGATATGCAAGCAAGTCTGCATACCCATAATTATATCACACGTATACAAGCAAGTCTGTATACAAAACAATTTCTTTTCTTTTCACACTTTTTTTTTTTGGAGTTGTGGAAAAGAGCATAAATAAAACCTCAAAACTCTGTTATGGTGACGCTTTGTCAACCACGACAAATCAACCACAATGTTCATCCATTCCATTGGGGAAACAAATAACATTATCATAAAAAAATTTCCATAACAGAAAACATGGATCTGACCCATTCAATATAGTGATGCAAGACAATTTGCATATCAATCAAATGCAAGTTTATCATCTGATCAGATACTAACCACGTATTTCAAGTCATAATGTAAAATTATAAATACTAACCTTCATAACACTACTAATACCCATACTAATACCCAAGTTTATTTACCGTGGTGAAATCCAACACACTCAGAATAACCAAGTAGCTAAAACCACCTAGGATGCTAATTAGCCCCATTAGGTCAAAACATAATCCCTAGTTATGACTTACCCTGTCACCATGAGCAAAAGAATGTTCATGAAAGAGTACTAATCAACTTCTATCTAAAATATATTCATCAGATATGCTCATATTGTATGGAAAAATCACCACCCAAAAATCGGATCAATGGTAACCTTACAAAAATCTCATTTCCATCTATTTCACTTATTCTGTTAGGATACGAATCTTTTATGTTTTGGCGTGTTATGTTTTGAAAAAAAATATATAACTCATTTTTTTTCTTCTGAAAATCTCGCTTGGATCAGCCCACCAACGGCTCCACCCTTGCATATAGTAACAATGTTGATAAACCACTGTTATTGGTGGCAGTAGATACCTCAGTTGGGGTGGCAGGTTTGATGCTCCACTTAAAAACTGCAAGTGCAAGAACCCAAATTGCCTATTCAAGTACAAGTGTTGGTAGCAATTAGATACCTATCCAACTTATATCAACATTTCAGCTCAAATAAATTCTTTGTATTGGTTTCTTCCACATTATGCTTAAAGTTGAACCAAAATCAGGTATCCATGCACCTATGTTGCTAACATGGTAACTGTAAATACTCACAAACATTTTAGATATCCGGTTTTAACAAAACTTCGGATCCATCACCCCTGAGTATCAACCTCAACAAGAAACACAAATGGTGACTTTTACATAGCCTTTGAGTTTCTTCAAGTCAAAAAAGTTTTATGTTGCATTTGAAAAGTCGAAGGCATCACTTAAAATTCAAACAAGCTCAAACTTGTGGTCTACATATTTTTGGACACTCACTTACTAGCACTATAAGATATTAATAAGAAAAAGTAGCAACATGCCAACATGCATTTCTGTTTCACTTTCCAAGACACAAGTGATACACTTTCTTTAAGAACAAATGAGACCACAATAAAAATCAATCAAATCCAAAAGGATTTGAGCTTCTGTGGGTGTCTATCAAATTGTAACCATATACCCATTACTCGCTGCCACAGGCTAACTAAACATTCTAACCAAATACTTAGCCAACTAAGTAGACCAAACCATTTCAAGTCTCAACAATCAAAATTGATGAATAATCACTGACTACAAATGCTTCAACTATAAACTTAAACAATCAAACACCCAATCAAATTGATCAAACAACTACAACATATTCTGGGTAAACAAAGAAATGCATAAAAAATCAAAGCAAGAAGAGATTGAAAATGAACTCACTGATTGCACCTCCATCGAACCACCTAGTAACATCTACCTAGTTTAAGCTAAGAAATCCAATGGAGTCATTCTGCACTATTGTTGGGGCCATACAACTCAAGTTTTGTCACTCATTTGGTCATGGCTGGTATAAGAAGCATGAAACGAGACAACATAATCTATGAGCTTCTCATGCTACAAATTCATACGTTGGCACTAAACACAACTACTCCTATATACCCCACACAATGCTAAAGCTACTTATCCAAGTTTAGTATGATCTAGTTCTTCATTTGTTATGTATTTAAATACATAACCCCTGACAGAACTAATTTCAGATTCCTTGCAAACCAACATACTACTATACCATGAAGCCTACAGCTACATCTGGGGTAAAAAAAATGCAATCAATTGCAACCCAGTTTCGACTGAACCCACAAAAACTTTGTCATTGCCTCATAGGTCGATAAACAGACATCCTTCAACAAAAAGGTGGCCTCAGAGAAAATAGAGTCTTCTTAAATAGATGACAGACCTTACAAAATTACAACTTTTTTATACCAAGGAACAATCGGGTCTATTTTTCTAACTTAGCGGATCTAATCATGAACAAAATCAAATCAATTTCTACCTTCAAAGATAAAAACCCACTATCGTTCAGTCAACAGTAACACAAAATCAGACCGTTTTTCTTCTAAACTTAATGTTTCTATCTTAAGAAGAAGAGAATACAAACATGATGAACAAATTGTGTTTCAATCTTCAAAGTTCAAACAACGAGATGCGAAATGCAAATAAGACAGATTTTAGATCAAGAAATGAAAACGAAAGATGGATTGAAGCGAAAAACTCACTTTGATCTTCCCCGCCAAATGCCTCCTTCCTTCCAGCCCCATAAACCCAGATGAAACCAAGAAGAAGAAGAACATAGAGAGGAAGAAGAAGCTCAGGGGCTATGGGATTGGCTGCGAAGAGAGCGTGCTCGCCACCAATGAACAGAAGGGAAGAAACGCATAGAAGAGAAGAAGAAAGAAAAAGAAAATTAAATTTTCTCTTTATAAGGTGGGTGGTTGTTCGCCCCCACTAAAATTCTAAGGGCAACCCAATTATTTTTTTTTCTTTTTTTTTAACTTCACAGAAATAAAAACCTAATAATTAGTTTAATAAAAGCCCAAAACCAAGCCCAAATACAATTGAGTAACAACCCATCAACATTAGGGTTTACAATTTTATTTTTTTTGGCTAAATACACACACCTTATTCAATTTAGCTATGACAAATAAAACAATTTTTTTTTTCAATAAATGAGATTACAATATATGTCACAATTAATAAATAAGAATTTTTTTAATATTTATTTAATTAGGCGGGTATTACATCCCTCCACCTTTGATTCTGTCGATCGACTCCCTCCATCTTCGATCGATCATCTTCCACCTTCACAACCCACCCCACATCTGTAACAGGTCAATCAATCCTCACACTCATCGATTGACCGTCCTCTTCATCCCACAAACTTGCACTCACCTTCGTCCACGGTCGATCGCTAGCCACCACAACAGGTCAATTGACCTCCTCATCATCTCTATTACCCATGTTTCATTCGTCCTCTCTTCATTAATTGGTCAGGTTCTTGGAGTTCTAGCTTTGTTTACCAAGAGAATTCAAGCCTCAAATATTTGAAATCACCTCCACATCTTCGAGGGGCAAAAAAAGTTGTTGGTCAGGCTGGAGTGTGGGACATTTATAGGTGTGTTCATGATGGAGTTGGTTGGCTGTGTTGGTCTTTAACTTGTGCACTTCACAGTTGCTAAGTACAAGAGTTTGGAAGCTCAGAGAAGAGGCAGCCAAAAAGAGAAGTTGAAGTATGGCCAAAGTTCAAAAAGAATCACTGGTGAAGCTGGATGAAAATATGAACTGATACAAAGTGGTGAAAAGATGATTTCTAACCCTAACACCCTCGTCCTCTCTCACACTCATCTCAAATCTGATTTCTAACCCTAACACCCTCAAATCTCATCCTCTCTCACTCTCATCTCAGATCTGATTTCCTATGAAGAGTAAGCTTGCAATTTTTTTGTACTCAAGCTGTTTTTACTATGAAGTTGTTCACCTATATGGCGTGAAACCCCGTCAAATATAGCATAATTTGACTCTGAAAATTGAGATGTGGCAAACAAGAAAAAATGATTTTTCTGTCTCACATAATTTGATTCACATTTCTTCAGATTCAAAATATCACATTTATTTATTTTTTATTAATATTTTTGGAGATATTTATAATACAGGAATCGATTAAATACAATGCTATTTGATCAAAGATTTGTAGAGGGTCCAAATTATATTAGTCTAACAAGATGGAGCAACTGACAATATTATGTTGAGTAAGGCTAGATGGTGAGGAAATGAGCGAGGAAACCAGTGAGGGGAGTGAGGTGGAGGGAGGGGAACCATTCCCTCCCCTCGGGATGCGCGCGTTGAATTTTTTGCACGCATCCCAAGGGGAGGGAATGGTTCCCCTCCCTCCACCTCACTCCCCTCGCTGGTTTCCTCGACATTTAGAATTCCCCTATTATGTTATAGGTGACGATAGTTAAATGAAGATTTTTGAAATAATAAAAAAAAAATTAATTCAATACATCTGTGAGGCGCCACATTCATGGTGACATGGGAAATATTTATCTATTTAGTTGATTATTTATTTATTTATTAAAAAAATTAAATTCAATACATCTATGAGGCGTCACATTCATAGTGACATGAGAAATATTTATTTATTTAGGTGATGATATAGGTGTAAAAATATGCGGGGACTATACTTGAAAGACGAAGGGAGAAAAAAGTGGTTGGTTTTTTACTGAGATTCACTAAACATTTCAAATATGTATGTTGATTTTTTTTCTAATTACTATTTGTTATTTGGGTCTATTTAGTTGATTATTTATTTATATTAAAATAATTAAATTCAATACATCTGTGAGGGCGTCACATTCATAGTGACATGAGAAATATTTATTATTTATTTATTTATTTATTTAGGTGATGATATAGGTGTAAAAATATGCGGGGACTATACTTGAAAGACAAAGGGAGAAAAAAGTGGTTGGCTTTTGACTGAGATTCACTAAACATTTCAAATATGTATGTTGATTTTTTTTCTAATTACTATTTGTTATTTGGGTCCCCAAAATTTAGGTTTGCCCATATTTTTTAATTTAAAAAAAGAAGAAGAAAAAAGAAACTGCAAAAAGTTGATTAGGAGTGAGTAATCAAAACTTCACATCAACAATGGGAGAAAATTCACTTATTTATTTAATCAATAATATTACCAAAAAGAAGATAATGTTTTGAAAAAGACCCAGCTCACTAAAAGTGAAAACTTTGTTTGTCTATAGAATTTCAACATGGCAAATGATTTGGAAGCATTGAGGAGGATTTTTTAGTGTTTACATAATTCATTTTATTATTATATCTTTTATTTTTATTGAAGTGACTTTATTATAGGCGTCTTTGCCAAATGATATTATCATTTTTGCTGAACGACATCACAATTTCATTTTTTTTGGATTTGCTGAAAGACATCATCACTCTCACATTTTCTTCTCTTTTCACATGAGCAACACCAATCCTGCCCGCCCCACCACTTTCGATCGAGAGTGACATTGGCGAGGTGGTGGTGGTACTTGAAAAAGAAGAATAAAAAGAGATGAGGGGAAATGTGGTGGTGGTGTTTGCTGAAAAAGGGAGAAGAATAAAAGGAAGAGAGAGAAAATAAGAAGAAGACGGAGGAAAGGAAGAGGAAGAAGAGAGGAGGAAAGTGGCAGCACAATGAAATCGACGATAAAAGAGAGAAGTGATGATGGTGCTTGATATAGAAGAGAGAGAAAAGAATAGAGATGATAATGTTTTTATTTATTTATATTAAATGGTGTTCTTTAAAAAATAGGATAATAATATTTTTCAGCAGAATTGATGGTGTTATTTAATCGGTGCTTATCTACAATACTATTACGCTTGCAAGTATAGTCCATCAATGTGGAAAGAGAGTGAAATAAATACCACCAACAGTATTGAATAGTATTGGCATATTGGTCATGAGTTATGACCTATGTGCTAACCAGCCAACTAGTCTCTATCAGTCATTACCTTGAGGAAAAACAAATTTGTTAGTGTTACTTTAGTGAGATATTTTGTTAATTAAGGTAAACAAATTATTTGTATCGATCTTTCTTATCAAGTAGTATTATTATACCTACTAGGGTGTCGACGCATTCTACATGCGCGGATATTTTGTAATTTTTATTTTATTTTATTACAATAATTTAATAATAAATAAAAATTATTATTGAATTTTCAAACAAAAATAATTATATATAATTTTAAGGATCTATGTAGAGTTTGTAAATAAATAAGGAACTTCAAATAATTTATATTAGGAGGTAATCATCGTTTGAGAGTAGCTCGTTTTGATTGTAAATATATAAAAGTGGAGGACAAAATGAAAAATCCAAAAGTTATATCTAAGCGTCTTTTTGTAATTTATAGATAATTGAAAGGACTTTAAATAAATTATCTTAGACACTTATGTATAATTAATGAATGTATACCTGGGTTGGTTTTGAATTTAAATAGTTTAAATATGGAGGGCAAAATGATAAAAATATTTAATAGTGTTTTCATTTGAATGACATAAATGTCCCATTCACTTTTTACCCACTTAAATTTTCTTGTAAAATCCACAGAGCTGGGAGGGCAAATTTGGAAGGAAATTATCAGGTTGAATACATGTTTATTGTTTTCGTACCGTTCATTTGGGGGAAATGGCGTTATACTGTTGAGATTTATAAGTTTAAAAAAATTGTACAACACAATAATGTTTTATAAAATTATTAAGTCACTCGCATACACCCGCAATGCAATTTGAAAAAAATAAAAATATATGAAACAAATATTAAAAAAAAAGGATATGTAGATTTTTTTTTTTTTTTTTTCTATAATGGCTTGGTAAAATTAGAGCCTAGGCCCAATATTAAACTCAGGCCCAATAGTTATTATTTTTTTTTTTTTGAAATGCAGGCGGAGGTCCAATAGTTATCTTTAAGGGTATATTTAGGTTTTACCTAATTTGAGGGCATATTCGTAAATGATTTAATTAAAATCAATTTATCTTTTTTTTAAGTTATATTGTAAAATATAGACTTTGATAGGGGCATGATTGAAATAAGAAATCAGGTTGAAGACATTAGTATATGGGAAAGTTTTTTTTTCTTTTTACTCTAGTGGCTTGCTAAATATTAGAGCGGTCCATCGTTAAACTCATGCTCAATAGTTCTCTTTAGGGGCACATTTGAATTTTACCTAATTTGAAGGAAGATTTGTAATACCAAATTGAAGGGTCAATTTGAAAAGTATTAAAATTTTCAGCGGACACAAGTAATTGACTGAACTAAAGCTCTAAGCTTAGGACTACAAAAAAATAAATTGAAGATTTTGTATTTTTTTCTAAGTATAATTATAAAAATGTAAAATTTGGTAGGGGGATGATTGGATTGAAAAGGGGTTATAAATTAGAAAAAAAATGGATTAAATAATGAGTTATTTGAATATGAGCTAAGCAATTGTACGAAACACATGGCTTGAGTTTTAGATGATTTGAATTTTTAAGGCCCAATACATAATCATAAGACATAGTTTGTAATTTAGGAAAATAACTGTGGGTAAAATTGAAATCCAAAATCAGGTTGAATACATTATACTATTCATTCAGGTGTTCATCCTTAGAGTATTAGAGATAAAGTTCATGATCAATAATAAAATGAGAACAACTTGAATTGACATTTTGTTTTTGGGTGATATATAGTATGTGAATAATTGTGGAATGTTCTTGATTTTAGTTTTATTTACTTCTTACTAGTATTTGATTCGAAACTGTTTATAAAAACAAGTTTATATTAGCGACTTTCTATTAGTTGCATTCCCATTTTATGAAATTAAAAAAAAAAAAAAAAAACTTAATTAAAATCTAGAATACGTGGAAAGATCACATTGCTTGGAAAACTAAAATACATGTAACCAATTACAAAAATACCATAAATGAACTTTGATGATAATGATTTATAAAGTTTTGTTAGAAAAATGCATCTACAAGTGCGATCAAACTTGACGCATAAAAGTGTAAAGTTACACTTATTTACATTTTTCCTCCCCAACTAAGATGCTCGAAAGCTTCGCTTTAGAAAATTACTACATAATGCATTGTAAGATCAAACTAATATATACTCCATATATTGTCAAAAAATATCTTGAAAAACAACTCTAAATCTCCTTTTTATTGGTAATTAAGTTTTAGTGTGCTCAATATTCAACGCAATTGGTATATAAAAGGTGTTAAACCTAGTCATGACAATTACTTGAAGAGTTTACTTGAACCAATTGAATTAACTTCATACTAAGATAAAACCTTATCAACTTGAGTAATCAAGATAGGATTTCGTCGTGGTAATCAAAATTTTTGCTGATTAAGTATCCACGTATTAGAGTGAGTATATTTCATTTGATTGGATTTGTAAATCTCGTGTCCAACCATATTTTTCTATCTTTCTTACAATTTATACATGTGTTTTACTATTCATTACTGACTGAAACAAACATCAAATGAGAATTGGAGATAAAAGATGGCTAAGATTGAAAGTTGGTAAGATATTGAGGGTTTAGATTCATTATCCTCTTTAATGACATGTTTGTAAATATAAAACATGTAGAAAAACAAAAATTGTGAAAAAAGTTATTGAAATGTACATGTGGCAGATAAAGAAAGTATTGTGCTTTCATTTTTTTTTTTAAATGAAACTATCATAACTATTTACGTAGCTATCGGATTTTGATAAACTTGATATCATTGAAATGTAATTTAAATATCTTTCCAAGTCAATACATATATTTAAATTTTCAAAATATGTATTTTATTTTTAAAATATGTAAATATTTTAAAGATTTTTTTTCCTTATACAAAAAGCAGTATTGTTCTTAAAATTCTATTTTTGTATTTGTTTGAGATCCGAGGTTGGTTTATATAGTGCTAACCGACTTCAGCAGGTAGGACCCGCAACTCCAACGTCGACGAACGAGTTGCCACAAACATCAATATGGGGCCAGTTTGATTACGTGGCATAGTTTGATTGGGTGGATCATCAAAATAAGTGTCCTCAAGGATAAAACAGCAGGGATCCACGTTCGTCCTATTTCAATAATTAGAGCGTTAGAAACTTTATCCGAATTTACAAAAAGAATATCCTAATATATAAATAGCTTTTTGAAAATGGTCCCTTTATTAATTAAATATGGGACAAGTGGTAAAAGAAAAATAATTAAATCGTGAATAAGGGTTTTACTAAAGTGCTCTGAGACCAGGTTCCGTAGAAGCTTTGTTGTTTTTAATCAAAGTAATTAGAAATTTGTTGTGAATAAAGAAATAACTAATGATGACTGCCTATCCTAATTTCGAGTTTATCGCCTATATGTGGACTAGCTTGTCCTCTTACCAAACCACAATTATAGATACTTTAATCACACTTTATTTATTCTAATTAGATTTGTGTTTGTTTATTCTCTAAATTCGTATTTGTGGGAGAGACAAAGTACTTTTCTATGTAAAAGTTGAAGGCATAATTTCTTAGATACTTGTAGGGATTCCCTTGTCCCTTGTTTTTGTGATATATTGTGGTTTAATCCACATGATAGTATTGGGAATATTACAAAAATCTTAATCATGTCTTCGTTGAAATATGTTAAGATGCAATGCACTATGTGATCGAAGATATGATTGAGATGATTGTGATAGATATGAGATCAATGTGATCGTGGTAGATATGAGATCAATGTGACTGAGACTATCAGACAGCTACATTACATGTATTAACAAAATCGAAAGGCTAGTGATGTTATTTTTTTCACCCTTTCCACATAAATCTTGAAAGTAAAATTGACCAAAAGTGAAATTTAATACATTGTTAAAATATGTGACCAGTTAAATATAATGATGTTTGATCAAATATTTGTAGAGTGTCCAAATTATATTAGTCTAACACGATGGAACAACTGACAATATTATATTATAGGTGACGATAGTTAAATGAAGATTATTGAAATAATTAAAATAATTAAATTCAATACATCTGTGAGGCGCATCATTCATGGTGACATGGGAAATATTTATCTATTTAGTTGATTATTTATTTATTTATTTATTGAAATAATTAAATTCAATACATCTATGAGGTGTCACATTCATAGTGACATGAGAAATATTTATTTATTTATTTAGGTGATGATACAGGTGTAAGAATATGCGGGGACTATACTTGAAAGACGAAGGGAGAAAAAAGTGGTTGGCTTTTGATTGAGATTCACTAAACATTTCAAATATGTATGTTGATTTTTATTCTAATTACTATTTGTTATTTGGGTCCCCAAATTTTAGGTCTACCCATATTTTTTTTAGGAAGAAAAAAGAAACTGCAAAAAGTTGATCAGAAGTGAGTAATCAAAATTTCACATTAACAATAGGAGAAAATCCACTTATTTATTTAATCAATAATATTACCAAAAAGAAGATAATGTTTTGAAAAAGACCCAGCTCACTAAAAGTGAAAACTTTGTCCTTCTATAGAATTTCAACATGGCAAATGATTTGGAAGAATTGAGGAGGATCTTTTTGGGCTCGTTTGGTTACTCGATGGAATGGGAATGGTAATAGGAATGGTAATGGTAATGGGAATGAAAATGGGAATGGGAATGGTAATGAGAATATGTATGTTTGGTATACTTTTAAAATGGTAAGATGGTAATGTAAAACTTATTTCCCAAAATACCCTCACTTAGTTAAAATGGGGGAGGGTGAGGAGGGTAAAAATGGTTATTAGGTAACTTTGACCATTACAATGGGAATGGTAATGGCTATTCATAGGGGGGGAGGTAGGAATGGCCATTACAACCAAATCTGTAATGAGAATGACCATTACGATGGTTTTATGTGATACCAAACACAGGAATGCCTTTGACCCATTACATTGTAATGGTCAAACCATTACATTACGACGATCAATGGGCTAACCAAACACGCCCTTAGTTTTCACGTAATTCATTTTATTATTATATCTTTTATTTTTATTGAAGTGACTTTATTATACGCTTCTTTGCCAAATGATACTATCATTTTTTCTGAACGACATCACAACTTCATTTTCTTTTGGATTTGTTGAAGGACACCACCACTCTCACATTCTCTTCTTTTTTTACAGAAGCAATACCAATCATGTTCGCCCCACTACTTTCGGCCGACGGTGACATTGGTGAGATGGTAGTGGTACTTGAAGAAGAATAAAAAGAGATGAGGGAAAATGTGGTGGCGGTGTTTATTGAAAAAGAGAGAAGAATAAGAGGAAGAGGAAGAGAAAGAGAGAAAAGAAGAAGAGGAAGACATAGGAAAGGAAGAGGAAGAAGAGAGGAGGAGGAGAAGAAGTAGGGCTGAAAACCGAACCATCGGTTCGATTTTTCACCTAAACCGTGAACCGAACCGACCTAGGTCGGTTTTAAAATTTTCAAACCGAAACCGAACCGATCATTAACAAAACCGATCCGAAACCGAACCGATTCTAATTTATGCAAACCGTAACCGAACCGAACCGACTAAAATCGAACCAAAACCGAAATAAAACCGAACCGACCTACTATTTTAAACATATTATATTATTTGTATATAAAATATATATTATTTATTATATATATTCGGTCGGTTCGGTTTGGTCGGTTAAAATCACATAGAAACCGAAAACCGAACCGACCACTTCGGTTTTGAATTTTTTAAAACCGAAACCGATCCAAACCGAATTTAAACCGAACCAATCGGTTCGGTTTTGATCGGTTCGGTCGGTTTAGTCGGTTTGATCGGTTTTTTGTTCAGCCCTAAGAAGAAGTGAGGGAAAAGGTGGCAGCACAGTGAGACCAATGGGGAAAGAGAAAAGTGATGGTGGTGCTTGATATAGAATAAAAAGAGATGAGAATAGAGGTGGTAAAGTTTTTATTTACTTATATTGAATGGTGTTTCTTAAAAAATAGAATAATAATATTATTCAGCATAATTGATGATGTTATTTAGTCGGTGCCTATCTACAATACCATTACGCTTGCAATTATAGTCCATCAATGTAGAAAGAGAGTGAAATAAATGCCACCAACAGTATTGAATGGTATTGGCATATTGGTTAGTGTTACTTTAGTGAGATATTTTGTTAATTAAGGTAAATAAATTGGTTAGTGTTACTTTATCACTCATTACCTTGAGGAAAAACAAATTGGTTAGTGTTACTTTAGTGAGATATTTTGTTAATTAAGGTAAATAAATTATTTGTATCTTCTTTCTTATCAAGTGGTATTATTGTACCTATTAGGGTGTCGACGTGTTTTACGTTTGTAAAAATTTAAATATTTTTTTTAATTTTAATAAAACAATTTAATAATAAATAAAAATTATTATTGAATTTCTAAACAAAAATAATTATATATAATTTTAAGGATCTATGTAGAGTTTGTAAATAAATAATGAACTTCAAATAATTTATATTGGGAGGTAATCATCGTTTGAGAATGGCTCTTTTTTATTGTAAATATGTAAAAGTGGAGGACAAAATGGAAATCCAAAAATTATATCTAAGGGTTTTTTTGTAATTTATAGATAATTGAAGGGTTTTAAATAAATTATCTTAGGGGCTTATGTATAATTAATGAATGTATATATGGGTTGGTTTTGAATTTAAATTGTTTAAATATGGAGGATAAAATGGTAAAAATATTTAATAGCGTTTTAATTTGAATGACGTAAACGTCTCATTCACTTTTTATCCACTTTTAATTTTTCTTGTAAAATCCATAGAGTTGAGAGGGCAAACTTGGAAGGAAATATCAGGTTGAATATATGTTTATTGTTTTCCTACTGTTCATTTGGGAGAAGTGGCGTTATACTATTGAGATTTATAAGTTTTAAAAAAATTGTACAACACAATAATGTTTTATAAAATATCAAGTCGCTCGCACACACCCGCAATGCAATTTGTAAATTTGAAAAAAATTAAAATATATGAAACAAATATTAAAAAAAAGGATATGTAGATTTTTTTTTTCTATAATGGTTTACTAAAATTAGAGCCTAGGCCCAATGTTAAACTCAGACCCAATAGTTATCTTTAGGGGTATATTTAGATTTTACCTAATTTGAGAGCATATTTGTAAATGATTGAATTAAAATCCAGTGGTTTTTTTTTTTTAAAGGTTATATTATAAATTATAGACTTTGGTAGGGCATGAATGAAATAAGAAATCAGGTTGAAAACATTGATGAGGAATTCTAAATGTCGAGGAAACGGGCGAGGAAATGGGCGAGGGAAGCGACGTGGCGGGGTGGGGACCGTCCACTCCGCTCGGGATGCGCTCACCAAAAATGACGGCACGCATCCCGAGCAGGGTGGACAGTCCCCACCCCGCCACGTCGCTTCCCTCGCCCATTTCCTCGCCCGTTTCCTCGCTGTGTAGAATCACTCAACATTGATATATGGAAAAGTTGTTTTCTTTTCTTTTTTCTTTAGTGGCCTGCTAAATATTAGAGCATTAGGCCTATCGTTAAACTCATGCCCAATAGTTTTCTTCGGGGGTACATTTGGATTTTAACTAATTTGAGGGCAGATTTGTAACATCAAATTGAAGGATCAATTTGAAAAGTATTAAAATTTTCAAGGGACACCAGTAATTGACTGAACTAAAGTTTTAAGCTTAGGACTACAAAAAAATAACTTGAAGATTTTGTCTTTTTTTCTAAGTATAATTGTAAAATGTAAAATTTTGTAGGGGAATAATTGGATTGAAAATGGGTTATAAATTAGATAGAACATGGGTCAAATAATGGGTTTGAATATGGGCTAAGCAATTGTACGATACCATGGCCTGGGTTTTGGATGATTAGATGGGTCATGATGGTGAAAGAGGCCAATAAATGAGGAATCTTCCTTTCTATTATGGTGGGTTGGGGTTCAGGGTCCAAAACTCTCAGGGTGCCAGCTGATGTGGAAGAGACGGGCTGGAAACAACTCGCCCAAGCTATGAAGGAGGTGGTTTTAAATAAGGTGCTTCAGCCTTATCTTAAGCAGCAATTTAGAAGAGATGGGTATTAGTGTTGTCCCACCCTTGCGCAACAAAATCTTTGTTGAGGTAGTGGCCACCAATCCCTCAAGTGTGAGCCCTACCTCTATTGTCAGTAAGGGCCCCATTGCAACAACCTCTATTCTTTGGGATTCTCCCATTGATTTCTTGTCCCAAGTATGGGGCAATCATCTTCCTCCAGATCCCGTTGCAAGAATTAATCTTGCAAGGTCGTTGACAGAGTTGCCTGATTCAGTGATTCAGTGGACACCTGTTGCTCTTCCATTTGGACACACAGCTTTCTTGGTCTTCGCTAACTCTCCACACATGATCTCATGCGAGGCATACGAGTAGCCTCCTAGGTTGCCGACACTGAGTGATCAGTCTCCCCAGCAATACTCAACGCTTCCCCATTCCCCTGCTTCTCGTGTCGTTTCAGCGGGTACAGTTGGTAAATCGAGGTCTGAGTCAGCTCGTCCATCTCAGCAGGATAAAGGCAAATGTATTGTTGGGCCTTCACCTGGCAAGGGGCCCAAGTCTTTTTCGGAACATAATTTGGCAAAGTCTAATGATCAACAAACATCTGGCAATTATTGGCGGGTTTTAGAAGTAGTGGAAGAAGATGTCTTCAACTTGGACCCCCTTTTGACCAAGATGTCTATGCAGGCCCGCAGGGATCGAAAGCTGGCTAGAAAGCACAACGTGACAGAGCCGCTGAATGAACCAATTTTTCAGTTTTTCCCACCAGATCTAGGTTCATGCTTCAAAAGAGATCCACCAAATCCAGCTCAACCAACAAAGCAGGGCAGGTAGAACTTAAAGGTTGTGGTGCCCCTGCTGGGCTGACAAGGGGAGAGTCTTCCAACCAGACCCAGGAGTGTTCGGTATCTCTCCCTTACCCGTCGGGTTTCGAGCCACTAGCAGAACAGTGTGTTGAAGTCCATGATTTGTCTACAAAACTATGTGTTTCTCATTTGGAGAGTTCCTCATCTACACCAGACCACGTAGGCGCTCCCCCAGGCTTCGAGGTCCCACAGACGAAAAATCTTGGGTTTCTACTCCCTAGCGAACATACTTCTGGCAAGTCTCCAGGGTTTGTTTCTAGGGTCAATGATAGCGTGGAGCCTTCTGTCTCTGACTGTCTTTCGACTCAGGAAGAAGCATCAGATCGTTCGGCTTTCAAATAAATTGGCTTGATAGTGGAGTGGACCTCAGTCAGGATGAAAAAAGGGCTTTAGATATGGTTCAAGCTGAAGCGCAGGGTACAGTATCTGACAAAGCAATGGACAAGTGCAACAACCCCGGGGTTGAAGGTCTTTCATGAACCTCAAAATTCGTTCGTGGAACTGTAAAGGGCTCGAAAATACTGAGAGGCAAAGGGGTTGTCGTAGATTAATTTCATAGAATCGTCCAGACCTTGTTTTCGTTCAGGAAACGAAATTGGAGAGATGATCTAGAGAATTTATCAGAAAATTGTGGGGTGATAGCTCTTTTGATTGGGCTATGGTGGAATCCAGTGGCAGCTCGGGAGGCCTTTTAGCTATTTGGGATGCTGATCTTTTGCAGATGAGGGAAGTGTTGAAAGGAGCTTTTTCACTTTCTATTCAATTTCAAATGATCTCGGATAACTCATTTTGGTCAGGGACTAACATTTATGGTCCGTGTGATCCTTCGCTAAGAGAACACTTCTGGGAAGAGCTATATGACATTGCTGGTTGGGTGCAATCGCCATGGGTGTTAGCGGGAGACTTCAATGTTGTCCGTCATATGAAAGAAAAAAAAGGATGCAGGAGAAGGTCCATGAGCATGCAGAAATTCAATCAGTTCATTAATGAGGTGGAACTCGCTGATTTCAGTCTAAAAGGGGAAAAATTCACATAGTCAAATCGAAGAGATCGTCCCATCCTTTGTCAACTTGATCGATTTCTGACTTCGGGGGATTGGATTGACAAATTTGGTGATAAAGTTGAATGGCTCAAGGGTGCAGCATATTCTGACCATCACGCGATTTTGTTTGCGAACTCGTCTGTTGGTGGCTGCACTCGCCTTTTTCATTTGATAATGGTTGGTTTGATCACCCAACCTTGGCAGATGAGATGAAAGATTGGTGGAACAACTCAGTAGTCTTTGGCCACCCTGGCTACTATTTATGGTGGAAGCTTAAGGCACTCAGATGCAACCTCAAAAGTTGGAGGACTAAAGTTTGGGGTAAGACAAATTTATGTATTCAAAATATTTCTGCCTTAATTGCTAACATTGATGCAGATGAAGAGATCAAAGACCTGAATGCTGAGGAGAGGTCTTGTAGAGTGCAGCTACATTAGGAGTGGGCAACATTAACCAAAAGAGATTAGGAGTTTTGGAGGATCAGATCAGGAGTCAACTGGGTTTGTCATATGGATCAGGGGTCCAAATTCTTTCATAACTTGGCTAACAGACGCAGACTGTTTAACTCCATTGAAGCTCTTAGCATGGGTCAGGAGTTGGTAGTGGATGAAATTAGTATTAGAGAACTCTTGATATCTCACTTCAAGAAGTTGTTCTATGAAAATTAAGGAGGAGTGGCGACCTTTCTTCTCGAGGATTACTTTCAAGTCTATCTCCCAGTCTACGACTACTGCCTTGGTAGATAATTTTTCGGAGATGAAAATTAGAGCGGCAATGGAAGAACTAAAATCTGAAGTTTCTCCACGTCTTGATGGTTTCTCAATGTTGTTCTATTTGAAAATGTGGGAGGTAGTCAAAATTGATTTTCTGAAAGTTGTTGAAGATTTTAACTCGAGAAATTTTCTTGATTGGCGGTTGAATACCACTATCATCTTGCTTATTCCTAAATGTGCGGGAATGCAGACAGTCAAAGATTTTAGACCTATCAGTATTTTGAATGGGGCCTATAAGATCATTGCCAAGGTGTTGGCTAACAGATTGAAAATAGTTCTTCATTCAGTCATTTCTCCTTTTCAAAGTGCAGCAGTCAGTGGAAGACAGGTGATTGATAGCCCTTTGATTGTCAATGAAATTATTCATTCTAGGAAAAAACAAGGTGTTCGAGGGCTCGTTATCAAATTAGATTTCTCCAAAGCCTTTGACAACGTCTCTTGAAGATACTTGGATTTGGTAATGGCTCGCATGGGGTTTGACTCCAAATGGATTCATTGGCTTCACACTTGCAGATCTACAGCGAATTTCTCTCTGAAGATTAATGGTCAGCTGCACGAATTTTTCAATAGCTCGAAAAGCTTGCGCCAAGGCGATCCTCTGTCTCCTCTTCTATTTACTATAGCAGCAGAAGGTCTAACTCAAATGATTCTTAAAGCGGTTGATGCTGGCCTAGTGAGAGGGTTTTCTGTCGCGGAGGGTAGTCCTCCTGTTTCTATTCTCCAATATGCGGATGATACTATCCTCTTTTGTGATGCTTCCGCTTCTCAAGTTCTTGCTCTTAAAAGAATTATGCTTTGGTTTGAAGTTATTTCAGGTCTGAAAATCAACTTTCACAAATCAAGGGTGTTGCCTATTGGAGAAGTCCCTCATCTGCACCAGTTGGCGGGTTTATTGGGTTGTTCAGCGGGTCATCTTTTAAGTACTTGGGCATGCTTCTGGGTGTTAGTTTTAAAAGTAAAGCTGTGTGGGATGAGACGATCGAAAGGATGGAATCGAAACTAGAGTCTTGGAAACGCAAATTTCTCTCTAAAACAGGCAGATTAGCTCTTGTACAATCCACATTAGCTTCTATCCCACTGTTCATTCTGTCTCTTATCAAGATTCCCTGTTCAATAGCAACCAAGATGGAACAGATCATGCGCGATTTCCTTTGGGGTTCTACTCAAAACTCTAGAAAGATGCATTTAGTGGGCTGGGAGAAAATTTGGTGTCCTAAATCTCGATGTGGTTTAGGCATTCGTCAGGTGCTCACATTCAATATTGCATTACTTTCTAAGTGGCTTTGGCGATTTGCAGAAGAAAATGACAATTTATGGAGATCTCTCATTATGGACAAATATGGGCGCAATAGATGGGTTTGGGAAAAGAGAACTAAGTACACTTCCTACGGATGCTCTTTGTGGAAGTCCATCCCCCGGTGCGCAAGTGGCTTCTACCCTCACACCTTTTTCCAATGTGGAAATGGTGACCTCATCTCTTTCGGGCATGATTTTTGGTGTAGTAACCAATCTTTGAAGGATCTGTTTCCAATGTTGTTTATCATTAACAACAATCAATATGGGAATGTGAGCAATTTTTGGTCTAACGGCAATTCTTGGGATCTTTCCTTTCGAAGACCCCTAAATACTGGGGAGCTAGAAGAGTTCGCTAATCTAATGCATCTGTTGGATAGACAGATGCTCTCAGAGGGATCTGACAGTTTGGTGTGGAAGGGTAAAGGTGTGGGCTTCTCGGTGAAAGAATTTTCAAATATGTTGGTCGCATCTCATTATGAGACCCACTCCAACCCCTTCATTTTCTCTCACAAAAATCTGGTATGAGTGAAAAACATTTTTCCTCGGATTAATTTCTTTAGTTGGTCAGTGTTGCATGAGAAGATCTTGACTAAAGATAGGTTAAGGAAAAGAGGAATCCACACAAGGAGTCTTTGTGTGCTTTGCAATGAAATTGACGAGACGCTGGACCATTTGATGCTTCACTGCAGTTTCTCCAAATCCATTTGGAGCAGTTTCTTGTCAGAATTTGATGTTTCAAGGCTCCATTTTAGATTGGTTAAGTTGGTTGTCTCAAGCTAATCCTTCCCATCGGGGGGAGTGGTTATGGCGTATGGTCCCCCACGTTCTCATGTGGTGTGTGTGGAAAAAAAGAAATAAAAGGGTATTTGAATGACTCAACAGATAATAGCACTCTATCTTTATCGAGATTAGAGAATTGCTGTGGAGGATGGGTTCGGCTTGTAATTTGTTTAGGGATTTGGGTTTTGACACTTTCATGGTGTCTTGGCATTCCTTGATATAGGAATGTTTCTCTTTGTATTTTATTTTCTTTTCTTTCCTTAATAAACATCTTCGTGTTTGACCAAAAAAAAAAAAAATTTAAGGCCCAATACATAATTATAGGACATAGCTTGTAATTTAGGAAAATAACTGTGGGCAAAATTGAAATCCGAAATCAAGTTGAATACATTATACTGTTCATTCAGATGTTGGTCCTTTGAGTAGTAGAGATAAAGTTCATGATTAATAATAAAATGACACAACAAAAAAATGCATTACTAGCTACGGAAACTAGCGACGGTTTTTAATACCGTCGCTAATTAAAACATTAGCTACGGCAAATTAAAAAATTAGCGACGGCAGACAACCGTCGCTACTGTCTCCGATACTGTTTCACCACATACCTATAAAAAACCATCGCTAAATAATTTGCGACGGCATAAAAACGTCGCTAAAGCTTGTAATAGCGGCGGTATTTTAGCAGTCGCTAAGTTTTACAAATAAAACTCATTAGCCACAGTTTCCTACCGTAGCTAATTGTTTTTAAAAAAAAATTATATAAAAACATTTAGCGATGGCAAAAGTGTTGTTGCTAAGTTTTACAAATAAAACTCATTAGCCACGGTTTCCTACCGTAGCTAATTGTTTTTTGTTTTTTGTTTTTTTAATTTATATAAAAACATTTAGCGACGGCAAAAGTGTCGTCGCTAAGTTTTACAAATAAAACTAATTAGCCACGGTTTCCTACCGTAGCTAATTGTTTCTTTTTTAATTTATATAAAAACATTTAGCGACGGCAAAAGTATCGTCGCTAAGTTTTACAAATAAAACTAATTAGCCACGGTTTCCTACCATAGCTAATTGTTTTTTTTTTTACTTTATATAAAAACATTTAGCGACGGCAAAAGTTTCGTCGCTAAGTTTTACAAATAAAACTCATTAGCCACGGTTTCCTACCGTAGCTAATGGTTTTTTAAATATATATATATATAAAAGAATTAGCGACGACAAAAATATATATATAAAAGAACTACTGTGGCTAATGGTTTTTTTTTTTTTTTTTTAATTTATATAAAAACATATATATATATATATATATATATATATATATATATATATATATATATATATATATATATAGAAAACAAATATATAGCTAATGGTTTCTATCGTAGCTAATGGATTTTATTAAAATATATATATATAGAAAACATTTAGCGACGCAAACATACCATAGCTAATTGATTTTAAAAAAAATATACATATATAAAAAACAAGTAGCGACGGCAAATAACAGTCGCTAACTCTTACAAATAATATTTTATTAGCTACGGCAAAAAACCGTCCCTAATATAATATTTAAAAAAAATTATTTTACACAAAAAAATTAGCTCAATTAAACGCAACTGTCAATAACACCCAAAAACTTTAGCTCAATCCAATGCACTAAACCAAATCACGTCACCGATTCGCGTGAAACCAACTCAACCAATCCCCTTCAATTACCTCTCTTACTATATAAATTTAAATTTTCTCTATATAAATTTAAATTTGATAGAGGAGAAGTCCGCCGTGACAGAGAAGACCCCAGCAGCCGAAAAGAAACCCAAAGCCGGGATAAAACTCTCACTCGACACCCATCCCGGCCGCCTCCCTCTCCCCTCCCTTCCCCGCCTTTTCCTAGTTGCTAATTGGTTTTTTGAACCAAACCCAATCACAGACCATCATCATCATTTCCTTCTCCTTCGTCAACCATTCACAAACCGTTTACCCACTCACCCGTCCTCACATACCCCAACGACATCGCAGCTCAACAGTTGCTGTCGTCCCCATCGTCTTCCTCGCCATCACAGCCAACAGTCCGAGCCAAAGTCAGAGCTTTCGATCTGATCTGTTGTGAGAGTTTACATAAGAAATGTCTCCCTGATCCAATGGTTCTCTCCCTGATCGCATCCAATGGTTCTTTCCCTGATCACATTCTCTTCTTTAGTTTACAGAAGAAATGTCTGAAGAACAGATCAGATCGAAGATATGATCAGATCGAAGAAGATCAGATCAGATCTCAGATCTTGATCATATCTTGATCAAGATAAGATCAAGATCAAGATCAAGATCGAAGAAGAAGATATGATCAAGATCGAAGAAGAAGATAAAATATGATCAAGATCGAAGAAGAAGATAAGATCTTCATCAAAATCGAAGAAGATCAGATCAAAGAAGAAGATATGATTAGATATTTGATCAGATCGAAGAAGATCAGATTGATCGAAGATATGATCAGATCGAAGAAGATCAGATCAGATCTCAGATCTTGATCAGATCGAAGAAGAAGATATGGTCAGATCTTGATCAAGATATGATCAAGATCGAAGAAAAAGATATGATCAAGATCGAATAAGAAGATAAGATATGATCAAGATCGAAGAAGAAGATAAGATCTTGATCAAGATCGAAGAAGAAGATATGATCTTGATCAGATATGAAATCAGATCGGATCGAACAAGATATGATTAGATCTTTCATAAGATCGAAGAAGATCAGATCGATCGAAGATATGATCAGATCGAAGAATATCAGATCAGATCTCAGATCTTGATCAGGCCCGAGATCAGATCAGATCGAATAAGAAGATATGATCATATCTTGATCAAGATATGATCAAGATCAAGATCGAAAAAGATAATAAGATCTTAATTAAGATCGAAGAAGAATATATGATCTTGATCAGATCTGAGATCAGATCAGATCGAAGAAGAAGATATGATCAGATCATATCATATCTTGATCCACCTTACAGACGACGGGTCGAAGTCGAAGATCACGATCTCTCCCTCTCGCACACAGACGAAGGGTCAAAGTTGAAGATCAGAGATCAGAGTTGAGATCAGATCCGCCTTCATCTTTCGGATATCAGATTGAGATTGAGATCAGAGATTCTTCATATCCGCCTTCTTCTTCCAGATCTCATATCAGAGATTTTTTTGTAATTTGTTGTATGTTTTTTTTTGTAATTTTTTGATATAATTTTTGTACGTATCTTGAACATCATCATTCACTCATTGGTATTATCAGTTGTTGATCTTGGAAAAGGACATATACATCACATGGGTTCATTGCCAAGTTTCCCAGACTGCATTGTCTCCTCATTAAGACTAGGACAATCCTTCCTTGCAATCCAAACTTCAAGCTGAAGAAAGAAAGAAAAAAAATAAAATAAAGATGCAAATGAGTGAAATAAAGAGGGGAGAGCAAGTGAAACTTTGGTTGAAAGAAGCTTAGAGATGCAGCCTTTGACATTGAAGTCTGAAGAAGTCCTCAGAATGTTTCGATACCACCTAAACATGTCTCGATTGAGTTTGTGCTATGGGAGCTGTGGAGGATTCGTTCACAATATAGTAACAGGTGCTCTATGAGCTAAAAAAAAAGATGTCTGAAGAAAAGTTGGGTACCCGGTAAGTATGTCATTAATTATTTTTTAAATACAAATTTATATGAATTATTTGCTACTCGCTAAATTTATTTTTTAAATTAATATTATTTTTATATTAGCGACGGTAATTGTTTTTTTTTAAAATAACAATATGTTTTATATTAGCGACGGCAAAAAACCGTCACTAATTGTTTTTTTTTAAATAACATTATTTTTATATTAGCGATGGCAAACTGCCGTCGCTAATTGTTTTTTTGAAAAAAAAAATTTATGCATTAAAGAATTTAGCTACGGCAAAAAACCGTTGCTAATTGGTTTTTGTAATTAAAAAATTATACACTAAAGAATTTAGCTACGGCGACAAACCGTTGCTAGGTTTTAGATTTTTTTATTAGCGACGGCACCAAACCGTTGCTAATTGTTTAAAAAAAAAGAATCACCGATCCGCGCGAAATCTCATCTCAACCGTCAATAACACCCAAAAACTTTAGCTCAATCCAACGCACTAAATCAAATCATGTCACCGATCCGCGTGAAACTAACACAACCAATCCCCTTCAATTACCTCTCTATATATAAATTTAAATTTTCTCTACAAACCAACTTATACAAAAAATTTCTCTCAACAAAAAATTTTCTCTCCACCTCTAGAAAAGAAACCCACAGAGGAGAAGTCCGCCGCTTCCTCGACACCGATCCCGGCCGCCTCTCTCTCCCCTCCCTTCCTCCGCCACCTCTCTCTCTGAGATCTGAGATCTCTGACCTGAGATCTTTGAGATCTGAGATCTTTGATCTCCGATATTCTATAGATCGAATTTTATTTTTTATTTTGTGGTTTTTTGTCATTTTTGTATGGATTCTTTGTAATTTGTTTTGTAATTTTTGTATGATATTCTAGAGACTGTGTAATTTTTGTTATAATTTTGATCAATTAAGTTTATTTCTGGTAGTTGATATTAATTTTCAGAATGGACAATCATTAATAGCTAATTTCATTATAAAAAATGAATTATAATTTGTAATTTATAATTTGTAAATTTCATTTGTCAATATGATTTGCAACAAAGTTGTCCCTAAATAGCCACGGCAAATACCGTGGCTGTTTTGTCAATTAGATTTGCAATTTAGCGACGGCAAAAAATCGTCGCTACATAGCCAAGGCAAAAAACCGTCGCTAAATAGCCTTAGCGACGGTAAAAAAACCCTCGCTAAATAGCGATGGCAAAATATAAAATAACTTTAGCGACCGCAATTTTCAAATTAGCGATGGGTTTATGCCGTGGCGAATTAGCCACGGTAAGTTTGCCGTTGCTGATTCAAATAGCGATGAATGAATTAGCTACGGTTTTGCGACGATTGTTTTGCTGTCGCTGATTCCTTTTAGCTATGGTTTTAGCTCAATCAGCAACGGTGTTTTGCCGTTGCTGATTTGACCTTTTTTTTGTAGTGTGAGGACAACTTGAATTGACATTTTGTTTTTGGGTGATATATAGTATGTGAATAATTGTGGAATGTTCTTGATTTTAGTTTTATTCACTTCCTACTAGTATTCGATTAGAAATTGTTTATAAAAAATAAGTTTATATTAGCGACTTTCTATTGGTTGCATTCTCATTCTATGAAAAATGTTAAAAAAAAAAAAAAAAAAAAAAAATCTTAACCAAATTCTAGGATAGCACACTCTTAATAGACCTTTGACATAGTATCGCGAGTTTATCTAGTGTCTAGGAAGGTTAAAACAAATGAATAGAAGAAAATGCAAAGGTTAAAACAAATGAAAAGTCCTACATAATTTTTATAAAAAACATGTTCAAGTTTTTATCTGTGCTCTACTCAGTTTTTGTTTGTTTGTTGTTTGCGTGGTGTTTTTTTTTTTTTTTTTTTTTTTGAATTTTTAAATTAATATTTTTAAAGTTTTTTTTATTATTATTTATACATTTAAGTTTATAAATAAAATTTTTTAGATACTATAGGATTTTGGCACTTAGTTGGATTTTCAAAATTAAAAAAAGATGTTTAATGTGGTTTGATCAGGTGCGGAGAAGACCAAAAAATAACGTCAATTAAAAATTGTACAGATTGGTAAGTTAGTGGAGGGTATGACGATTGAAAACTTGGATGAAGGCAGTGAAGGAAGACATCATTGAACTTGAATAGGCAAAAATATGTGGAAAGATCATATTGCTTGGAGAACCAAAATGGGTTAAATAATGGGTTTGAATATGGGCTAAGCAATTGTATGAAACACATGGCTTGGGTTTTGGATGATTTGAATTTTTAAGGCCCAATACATAATTATAAGACATAGCTTGTAATTTAAGAAAATAACTGTGGGTAAAATTGAAATCCGAAATCAGGTTGAATACATTATACTGTTCATTCAGATGTTCATCCTTAGAGTATTAGAGATAAAGTTCATGATCAATAATAAAAATGAGAACAACTTGAATCGACATTTTGTTTTTGGGTGATATATAGTATGTGAATAATTGTGGAATGTTCTTGATTTTAGTTTTATTTACTTCTTACTAGTATTTGATTCAAAACTGTTTATAAAAATAAGTTTATATTAGCGACTTTCTATTGGTTGCATTCCCATTCTATGAAGAAAAAAAAAAAAAAAAAAACTTAACTAAAATCTAGGATACGTGGAAAGATCGTATTGCGTGGAGAACTAAAATACTTGTAATCAACTTCAAAAATACAAAAAATGAACTTTGATGATAATGATTTATACATTTGACTTTATGTATCATTTTTTGTTAGAAAAATGCGTCTACAAAAGTGCGATCAAACTTGACGCATAAAAGTGTAAAGTTACACTTATGTACATTTTTCCTCCCCAACTAAGATGCTGGAAAGCCTCGATTTAGAAAATTACTACATAATGTATTATAAGATCAAACTAATATATACTCCATATATTGTCGAAAAATATCTTGAAAAACAACTCTAAATCTCCCTTTTATTGGTAATTAAGTTTTAGTGTGCTCAATATGCAACCCAATTGGTTTATAAAAGGTGTTAAGTCTAGTCATGACAACTACTTGAAGAGTTTACTCGAACCAATTGAATGTACTTCATACTAATATAAAACCTTGTCAACTTGAGTAAACCTTATCAACTTGAGTAATCAAGATAAGATTTTGTTTGCGGTAATCAAAATTTTTGCAGATTAAGTATCCACGTATTAGAGTAAGTATATTTCATTTGATTGGATTTGTAAATCTAGTGTCCAACCATATTTTTCTATCTATCTTACTATTTACATAGGTGTTTTATTATTCATTGCTGGCTGAGACAAACATCAAATGAGAATTGGAGATAAAAGATGGCTAGGATTGAAAGTTGGTAAGATGTTGAGAGTTGAGATTCATTATCCTCTACAATGACACGTTTGTAAATATAAAACATGTAGAAAAACAAAAATTGTGAAAAAAGTTATTGGAATGTACATGTGGCAGATAAAGAAATTATTGTGTTTTCATTTTTTTTTCAAAATAAAAATTATCATAACTATTTATGTAGTTATCGGATTTTGATAAATTTGGTATCATTGAAATGCAATTTTAAATATCTTTCCAATGAAATCAATGATCAATACAAATACTTAAAATTTCAAAATTTGTATTTTATTTTTAAAACATCTAAGTATTTTATAGATTTTTTTTCCTAATACAAAAAGCAGTATTGTTCTTAAAATTCTAATTTTGTATTTGTTCGAGATCCGAGGTTGGTTTATATAGAGCTAACCGACTTCAGCAGGTAGGACCCGCAACTCCAACGTCGACGAACGAGTTGCCACAAATATCAATATGGGGCCAGTTTGATTACGTGGCATAGTTTGATTGGGTGGATCATCAAAATAAGTGTCCATAAGGATAAAACAGCAGGGATCCACGTTCGTCCTATTTCAATAATTAGAGCGTTAGAAACTTTATCCGGATTTACAAAAAGAATATCCTAATATATAAATAGCTTTTTGAAAATGGTCCCTTTATTAATGTAACTATCCGTAATTGAGTTATTTTAAAGCCACATTTCGCGATTGATCCTTATTTGTTGTCCCTCAATTAGTTTTTTTATTTGTCCCTCTATTTTCACTTCAATCAGGACTTTATCCTTCAAATCATGTACATATCAAATTCAAACTCTACTTTTTAGAGTTAGAGATAGAGGTTAAATCCTCAAATCTCTCCAAAAAACCAAAATCCACAATTTCTTCTTCACACTCCATCGATTGGATAAGATGAGGGAAACCCTCATATTTCATAATCTTCAAGATCTAGTAGGGTCCAAATCATCTTCTTCTTCTTTTAGGTACCAAGTGCCTTTATTAATCATTGTGTTGGTCATCTCCACAAAAAAATCAGAAACAACTCAATCTCCTACTCATTTTCTTCATGTAGTAGTAATCAACGATTCAAACTCTTCTCTTGTGTTGTGTTTCTAGAAGTAATAATAATCTTCAATGAATATAGTAGTAATCATCTTCAATGACTGACTTTGTTGTACTTCTCTTTTTGCCGTATTTAAAAAAAATCATGTTAAAGTAACTAATTTTTATATTATATTTAATTAATTATGACATCACTTTGCCCCATTCAATAAAAATCCTGGCTCAATCACTGCATGGTGCCACATTTGATCAAGCGGAGAGCAACAAGCGAACCCTAACAAAATTTTGACAAAAAAATCCATTAAAATATGGATTAATATAATAAATAAAACTAAAACGGCGATGCTAAATTAAATATGGGACAAGTGGTAAAAATAGAAAAATAATTAAATCAGTAAATAAGGGTTTCACTAAAGTGGTCTGAGACAAGGCTCCGTAGAAGCTTTGTTGTTTTTAATCAAATTAATTACAACTTCTTGTGAATAAAGAAATAACTAATGTTGACTGCCTATCCTAATTTCGAGTTTATCGCATATATGTGGATCAGCTTGTCCTCTTACCAAACCACAATTATAGGGATTCGGGGGGGCTCCTGTGCACAAAGCGCAGGACGTCCTCCTGTGCACAAAGTACAACCGTCAGATCTGATCCAACGGCTCAGATCGACGGATTTCAAAAAAAGTTTTTTTTTTTTTTTTTGAAATCCACTTTTTTGAAATGATTCGATCTGAACCGTCGGATCAGATCCGACGGCTCAAAATGTGCACAGGAGGACGTCCTGCGCTTTGTGCACAGGAGCCCCCCCGGATCCCAATTATAGATACTTTAGTCACACTTTATTTATTCTAATTAGATTTGTGTTTGTTTATTCTCTAAATTCGTATTTGTGGGAGAGACAAAGTACTTTTCCATGTAATGTTATCCTTAAAGTTTAGGGCATAATTTCTTAGATACTTGTAGGGATTCCCTTGTCCCTTGTTTTTGTGATATATTGTGGTTTAATCCATACGATAGTATTGGGAATATTACAAAAATCTTAATCATGTCTTCATTGAAATATGTTAAGATTACAAAAATCGAAAGCCTAGTGATATAATTTTTTCACCCTTTCCACATAAATCTTTTTTTTTTTAGAAGGCGAGCTGAGTTTTTAAGGATCCCACAACCTATCAATAAGGTGCGACCTACAGGTCAACAACCATGAGAAAGAAACCATGCCGCAAGTGGGTCTCGAACCTAGGACGTGAAAGACAAACCCACAGAGCCCTAACCACTAGACCATAACACCATTAGCCCACATAAATCTTGAAAGTAAAATTGACCAAAAGTGAAATCTATCTTACAATTCATATAGGTCTTTTGTCCTACGTGGCAAAGTTGTGTTTGTGGCAGAAGTTAAGTTAAAATTTCAAATACCCGATGCTTTCCTCTTCCTAACAGTTTTTTCTCTTCTCTCAAACCTCTCACTTTCTGCAATCTTCCCTCTCGAACTCTCACCCAAACTTTTCCCCGCATACACAAACCCCTCTACAACTTCTCCCCTCGCAAGGGTGTTCGAAGCAGAGAAGAAGAAGGACGAAAAAAGGAGAGGAAAACTCTGATCGTTTCATCTCTCTCATTTCTTCTCTTCACTCTCTCTTGCTCTCTGCGAAGTGCCTTTGCAGATCTTCTTCTTCTTGAAGTGTCGCGTGATCTGTTCAATTTGATTTCTATAGTGACTGATTCTTTGGTTTTTTGAATTCGATGATCGGCAAGGTGAGTTTTTTATGTGCTATTTGGCTGCATCTGTCTAGGGTTTTGTTTTGGGAAATTGTTTGCGAGATTTGGAGTATTTTTGGTTTTGGTGATGCAAAAGGGAGAAAATTTCGCCTTTTCACTTCCATTTTCTTCTTCTCCACAAGGTTTTGACCTTCTCCCCTGATTCTTCATCGCACTTTGCCAAAGGGAGAAAAAAGGGTTTCTGGGTTGGTTCAACACTAAACTCTCATCCATCTCCCCCCAACAACACTCAACTATTCATACAAATACTCCCAGCAATAGTCATTTTAGTCTGACTCATCCAAGCATTCTCTCGAAGCTCTCTCATGGACCTCTCCTCACGATTTGAGGTTAGTTTCATATCTCTCACGATTTCAGTTTAGTTTGAAGTCTCTCTCACGATTTCTCATTTTTCAGTTCCAGTTTTGGTTTTGGTTGAAATCTCTTTCACGATTTCTCACCCAAGTTAGTATGTTGTGATCTCTCTTCGATTTGGTTAAAATCAACTCTATTTCAGCAGAAGATGCAAATTGGTTTGATAAAGCCCTTCTTCTTCTTAAACTTATATTGTTGTTGTTGTTGTGGGTTTTCTAATTGGGTGCAGCAATTGATGGTGTCTCAGAAGAAGATTACAAGTTCTAAATGGGAAATTGCTTGGTTAGAAGAGGAAGACCTGCAAGATGTGCTCATGCTTCTTCTGCTGCCTCTTCTTCAGGTCAGTCACTCTGGCTTTCTCCTTTATATTGTTTTCTATCTTTCTTCCAAAATTTGTTCATAACTATTAACAATCAGCAGAAGATGCAAATCAGTTTGATAAAGTCCTTCTTCTTCTTCTTCTTAAACTTATATTGTTGTTGTTGTTGTGGGTTTTCTAATTGGGTGCAGCAATTGATGGTGTCTCAGAAGAAGAATTGTTGATTACAAGTTCTAGATGGGAAATTGCTTGGTTAGAAGAGGAAAACCTGCAAGATGTGCTCATGCTTATTCTGCTGCCTCTTATTTAGGTCAGTCACTCTCTGGCTTTTTCCTTTATATTGTTTTCTAACTTTTTTTCCAAATTTTGTTCATAACTATTAACAATACTTATCTCTTTCAGCACAAGAGCAAATTAGTTTGATAAAGCCCTTCTTATTCTTCTTCTTCTTCTTCTTAAACTTATATTGTTGTTGTTGTTGTGGGTTTACTAATTGGGTGCAGGAATTGATGGTGTCTCAGATGAAGAATTGTTGATTACTAGTTCTAAATGGGAAATTGTTTGGTTAGAAGAAGAAGACCTGCAAGATGTGCTCATGCTTCTTCTGCTGCCTCTTTTTCAGGTCAGTCACTCTCTGGCATTCTCCTTTATATTGTTTTCTATCTTTCTTCCAAAATTTGTTAGTAACTATTAACAATACTTATGAACAGATTGAAATATTATGGTGGGTATTTACTTCTAATTAATGAAGGATTAGATTTGATTTTAAGTGAACATCTATTTACACTTTTGTTATTGAATTCTGCTTCTTTGAGTTATTCTCTAGAGTAATTGAAAATCATGCTCAGTGAAGATGATAAGTGATTGCCTCCCCTGTGGTTGAATTTTTCTTGAAAGCTTTCTCTTGGCTAAAGATGGCCATCTACTATGGATACTCTTGGTGGAAAATGGTGATAATGCCGGAGAGTGCAATTCACACCCCATCGTATTTTAGCAAGAACCACTTCTCTCAGCCTTCAATCCAATCGCCATGTTCAGGTATCCTTCTTTATGTTTTGCTTTTATTTGAGTTTTTTTAAGTTATGGGGTTTGTTAGATTTGGTTATTTAGATTGCTTGCTTGCAGCTTGCTAGCTTAATTTGCTACTTGCTTAATTTGCTTTAATATCATGTTATTGTCATTGATCATGACTTCCTAATATTTGGTTTTAGAAATGAGTGTTTCAGAATAATGTCAATTCCAGAAGAAAAAGGTATGATGGAAATTTTTTCACATATGGTTCTTTGTTCCACCTTTTTATAGTCTTCGCTTTTGGTTAAATGGATGGTTGGTCCAAAAAGATAGCTCAATTGTAAAGTTTGGGTTGCAATCTAAAAACATTTCCTTTTTCTTTTCAGGGATCGCTAACCTTGCATTGTGTTTGACCGTAATTATGGACAACTTAGTTCAAAAAGCTTCTCATTGGGAAGTCCCAAGTAAGTTCTTCCTACAAATGTTTCATCTATTTAGATTATATGCATGCCTTAATTAAATGATAATTTTGGTGTGTGGGGATATTATGTGGTGTTCATGGCATTGATTGCCATTATAAATTTTTATGACAGGTTAGACAGGTTTAAATATTGAAAAATACAGATAAAACTTTGTCGAAATTTTGATTTTTTAATTGTTCATGACATTTATTGTCATTATAGTCACTTATGTGAAGTATAATTTCTTATGACATGTTCAGATAGATTACTTTATTAAAAAAAAATGACATTTTTTTTATATAATGATATTGTGTGCATGTCTCTTCGACTGTTTTTAACATGTTTCCAAGTGATTAAATTTGACCAAATTTGACTAAATGTTTATAAAGTTTAATTGAATTTAGAATGCCTTGAAACCTTTTAGCTTACATGCTAAAATACGACTTTCATTGGAGATCTAATTTAATTGATTTAGATAAAATTTATAGAGTAATTTAGAGGCAAAAATAGTCATATAAGAAAAAAATTAATATGAGTGTCGTAGGCACGGGTAATAATCCCAACTTCATGATTGCGAGATTTGATCGTATTGGTTTCAGTTATGCATATTCATTTGTTAATAATCCCAACTTCATGATTGCAAGATGTACAGTAATGTGGTTTGCTTTCTTTTGCCAAAATTTACAAACACAAACTTCTCCCTTCTTCTCTCACAAAAGCAAATCTCTCACACAAATCCCTCTCACGCAGCAAAAACATCCATCTCAGGAAATCGTCTATGTTGAAGGAATTATGGGGTCTAAAGATGCTTATCTCATGGAAGAAGGTGGTGGTGGTGGGATTTCATTTGGTGGGTCTTCGGTTTCGTTCCAGTGGTGGTGGTGGGATTTCATTTGGTGGATCTCATGGAATAAGCAAGGTTTAATTCCAGTAGAGGTAAGCAACTCTTCTTCACCGTCCCTCTCCAGTTTTTCAATTTTTTTTCTCTGTTTTAAGTATGTATACAGTGTTTTACTAAACTGAATGTAGCATCAATTGCAGCCAAAATAATATGGGAAATTTGTTGGAGATTAAATTCCTTAGCACATTGATTGCATTGATCAGTGTTATTAACCTTTTTTGCGTTTAATGAGTATTAAAATTTGTTTCAAAGTTAATTCATCGTAAGTGTTTTTTTAAAAAATGAAATAAAAATCCAATTGCGATTATTCGAAAGTTTCATGAAGGTACAATGTAGTCTGTAGTAGTGCCAACGGCACGGGTATTACACTAGTTTAATACATTGTTAGAATATGTGACCAATTAAATACAATGTCGTTTGATCAAAGATTTGTAGAGGGTCCAAATTATATTAGTCTAACACGATGGAACAACTAACAATATTATGTTATAGGTAACGATAGTTAAATGAAGATTATTGAAATAATTAAAATAATTAATTTCAATACATCCGTGAGGCGCCACATTCATGGTGACATGGGAAATATTTATCTATTTAGTTGATTATTTATTTGTTTATTAAAATAATTAAATTTGATACATTTGTGAGGCGTCACATTCATAGTGACATAGAAAATATTTATTTATTTATTTAGGTGATGATATAGGTGTAAGAATATGCGGGGACTATACTTGAAAGACTAAGGGTTGGCTTTTGACTGAGATTCACTAAACATTTCAAATATGTATGTTGATTTTTATTCTAATTACTATTTGTTATTTGGGTCCCCAAAATTTAGGTCTATCCATATTTTTTAATTTAAAAAAAGGAAAGAAAAAAGAAACTGCAAAAAGTTGATTAGGAGTGAGTAATCAAAATTTCACATTAACAATGGGAGAAAATCCACTTATTTATTTAATCAATAATATTAACAAAAGCATTATGAGGCCGACGATGGAAGAGAAAGGTGGTGATGGTGGTGTTTGATGTAGAATAGAGGTGGTAAGGTTTTTATTTATTTATATTAAATGGTGTTCTTTAAAAAATAGGATAATAATATTCTTCGGCAGAATTATTTAGTCAGTGCCTATCTACAATAGTATGACGCTTGCAATTATAGTCCATCAATGTAGAAAGAGAGTGAAATAAATACCACCAACAGTATTGAATGGTATTGGCATATTGGTTATGAGTTATGACCTATGTGCTAACTAGCCAACTAGTCTTTATCACTCATTGCCTTGAGGAAAAACAAATTGGTTAGTGTTACTTTAGTGAGATAGTATAGTTCCTTCTTATCAAGTGGTATTATTGTACCTACTAGGGTGCCGATGCGTTTACGTGTGCGGATATTTAGTATTTTTTATTTTATTTTATTATAATAATTCAATAATAAACAAAAATTATTATTGAATTTTTAAATAAAAATAATTATATATAATTTTAAGGATATATGTAGAGTTTGTAAATAAATAAGGAACTTCAAATAATTTATATTAAGAGGTAATCATCGTTTGAGAATAGCTCGTTTTGATTGTAAATATGTAAAAGTGGAGGATAAAATAGAAAATTCAAAAGTTATATCTAAGGGTCTTTTTGTAATTTATAGATAATTGAAAAACTTTAAATAAATTATCTTAGAGGCTTATGTATAATTAATGAATGTATACATGGGTTGGTTTTGAATTTAAATAGTTTAAATATGGAGGGTAAAATGGTAAAAACATTTAACAGTGTTTTCATTTGACTGACATAAATGTCCCATTCACTTTTTATCCACTTTTAAATTTTCTTGTAAAATCCATAGAGCTGGGAGGGCAAACTTGGAAGGAAATATCAGGTTGAATACATGTTTATTGTTTTCCTACTGTTCATTTGGGGGAACTGGCGTTACACTGATAAGATTTATAAGTTTAAAAAAATTGTACAACACAATAATGTTTTATAAAATTATTAAATCACTCGCACACACCCGCATTGCAATTTGTAAATTTGAAAAAAATAAAATATATGAAAAAAATATTAAAAAAAAAGGATATGTAGAATTTTTTTTCTTTCTATAATGGTTTGCTAAAATTAGAGTCTAGGCCAATGTTAAACTCATGCCCAATAGTTATCTTTAGGGGTATATTTTGGTTTTACCTAATTTGAGGGCATATTCGTAAATGATTGAATTCAAATCCAACATATTTGTATTAAAATTACCTAATTTGAAGATTTAAAAAAAAAACCAATGATTAATACAAATACTTAAAATTTCAAAATATGTATTTTATTTTAAAAAAATGTAAATATTTTAAAGATTTTTATGCCTAAGTATAATATTTTTCTAAGAAATGGACGAACATTTTATTGAACATTCAAACAAAGACTCCGAAAATTCAATCGATTCTAATTTTAACCAAGTTTGACTCTAAAAATTTAGTATTTTAAAATATGATATTTTTATAAAATTGAGTGAAAACAATAGTGGGGATAGTGATATAATTGTCCAGTGTATAATAATTAATAGTAAAAATAAATAAATATATGTGAAATGCCAATGACACAAATAATATACTAGTATAAAACAAATCAATGTCTTGTTTCCATTAGATATGTTAAAGAAAACAGAGAATGGGAAAGTCTTCGATGATCTTTTCATTATGGAGTCCATGCTTAAATAGGACTGGTACAACATAAATATCTACAAAAGCTTATCATGTTGTTACGCGAGGATACAATCACTTGCCAGCCAAGTTAACATAGTCTAAGCATGATGATATCTGTGAGATTGTTGCATCCTGCAGGGGATATGATTATACAAAATTTGGAGAGTTTGATTTTTGAGTGTTTCATGGAAAAAGAATTTTTTTTTTCAAAAATTAAGGTTTTTTAGTGTTTGATTCGGTCCAAAACAAAGAAATTTTTTTCTAACTGTGAAATGGTTTTCCGCATGCCCTTCACGCATCCCGAGGGCAATAGGTGGTTACACCCATCCCTCGCCCCCTAGAATTAGGGGCGGAAAAACTTTGTTTAGGCTCCCCTTACCTACAGCTAAAGATTCGGCATCCACTATTCTTCAGTATGCGGATGATACTATTATCTTTTATTATGCCTCCGCTACTCAGGTTTAGGGATTGCAGTGGGAGGGATTTTCACGGATATTCGTCCCACCCAATTCGTTTGGGACGGTTTTGGATATGCCTAAACGAATTTTGAAGCGAATACGGATGTCCAAACAATATCCATTAAATATTCGGGGCGAATACGGATTTGGCCATATCCGCCCCACGGATTTGGCCATATACACGTTTAAGTGTTGATATTACAAAAATACTCTCAACCCTTTAAATGCTGGAAAAAAAAAAAAGCAACCTACATCTGCCTTTCACCTCTCTCTCTCAATCACTTTCACTTATTTTTTCAGCTCTCACAAACCAGAGGAGCAAAAGCAGAGCTGCAGAGACAGAGTCCCTTCATCCCTTCTTCTCCCTCAAAACAGCGAAGGGTCCCTTCGTCTATTCCTGAAGGGGTCCCTTCTTTTCTCTCAAAACAGCGAAGGCCGCGAGCGACCCTCCCTTCCTCTCTCTCACAGCGAAGGCCGCAAAGGTGGCGGAGGCCGACCCTCCCTTCTTCTCTTTCACATCGAAGGCCGAACTCCGAAGGATCGTCCCTTCTTCTCAGATCTGAGATCAAGAAACATTTCAGATCTGAGGCCGACACTAGAAGAAACATGTCAGATCTGAAATCGAGACATGAAGTTTTTGTGGGTTTTGTAATGAGATGGATGAAACGCTGGACCATTTGATGCTTCATTGCAGATTCTCCAAATCCATTTGGAGTAATGTCTTGTTAGAATTTGGTTTGAGTTTGATGTTTCAAGATTGACTAAGTTGGTAGTCCCAAGCTAATCATTTCCGACGGGCGGAGTGGTTATGACGCAAGGTTCCTCACGTAATCATGTGGTGTGTGTGGAAAGAGAGAAATATGAGGGTATTTGAAGAGCTCAACAGATTAGAGCACTCTATCTTTATCGAGATTAGGGAATTGTTGTGGAGGATGGATTCAACTTGTAATCTGTTTAGGAATTTGGTTTTTTACACTTTCATAGTGTCATGACATTTTTTGATATAGGAATGATTTTCTTTGTAATTTATCTTCCTTTCTTTTTTTAATAAACATATTCGTATTTGAACAAAAAAAAAAAATAATAATAAAAGAAGAAGAAGACTATCACAGTTATGCCACCCCTTTGCTATTCCCAAATGTCATTCGAAGTCCACATCACGTATGTCCTCATGGGGAAATTCTAATTGACGAGGAAACGGGTGAGGTGGGGGGGTGGAACCCTCCATCTCTTTCGAAATGAGTGCATGCACACATCTCAAGGGGAATGGAGGGCTCCACACCCTCCCTCGCCCGTTTCCTCGCCAATTAGACAAACCCGTCCTCATGATGTGCTCTTTTTATTTGAAACAGGCACTTTTATCTATTTAATTAACATAATGGGACAGGTAAGTCTAATTATTTCAGGGTTAAACAAAGCTGAATGATTACAGATAATCACTTTTCACTCCCTACTTGTAAATATTATATAGCTTACAAGAAGATTAGAAGGAATAACTCTTTACCTAGAGTAGACAAAAACACAAGGAATAACTCACTTCTCACTCCAAAATTCGCATTATTGGCATGATGCCTTGAACAATTCTGGTCATTCTAGCCAATGGTGTGATAGCTCAATGGAAAGAGCTCGGGGATTGTACCACTAGGTCAATGGTGTGTTGATCAGTTTTGGTTTTTAATGGATTTTAGGATTCTATAAAAATGATAAATTTCATTATCTTCATCTTCTATGATTATAGGAAGAAAATGATATATTATGTTTCCAGAAAAATTTTAGGTTGATGAAGTTAGGTGGATTAAAATAAGGCGACGACTATTCCACATAATCAAAAGTGCTCTTTCAAACCACTAAAACAACTTTTTCTCTCATACACCACCTACTATATTTCTCACATCACGACTTCTCTTTCACACCACCAATAAAAATTTAAAATTAAAATTTTTTTCTTCTCCCCTCTCTTCATCTTCTTTTCTTCCCTTTTTCTCCTCTCTCCCTCTCTTCTCCACTAGACACCTCCATCACCCTGCTATCATCACTGCCACTTCTCTCCCTCAAAATCTCGCATTGGTTGGGGCGAACAAACATTTTTTCCTAGACAGATTTGCGCGACTTTTGTAAAATGGCTATAATTTTTTTATTTCAAAAGATTTTTAAGTGATTCAAATTGTGTTTGTTAGATAACTCATATTACTACAACTTTCATGTTTTGATGAGCTTGAGAATCGGTCTCAATCGAGCACACAGGTTGGCCGAATATCAGGGACACTACCCCGTTTTCAGTTTCTCAGACAAATTTGCGCGACTTTAGTAAAATGACCATAACTTGATCATTTCAAAACATTTTCAAGTTATTCAAATTATGTTTATTAGATAACTCATAGTGATACAACTGTCGTGTTTTGATGAGCTTGAAAAGCAGTCTCGATCGAGCACATAAGTTGGCCACAAGTCAGGGACACTATCCCATTTTTATTGCGAGACATATTTGTGCGGCTTTAGTAAAATGACCATAACTTGCTCATTTCAAAAATATTTTCAATTTATTCAAATTATGTTTATTAGATAACTCAAAGTACTAGAGTTTTCATGTTTTGATGAGCTTTAAAATCAGTTTTAATTGAGAATTTAAATTGATAAAAATTACCCTCTTTTTTATGTTACTATTTTCTTAAAAACAATTTTTTGGGTGGTGTGAGTTAATAGAAAAAAAATATATTCTGAATAATAGAAAAGTTGTGTTATTGTTTACTTAGTATTCTTGTTCAAGCTGTAGTTGCAGCAAACTACTACTGATGCACTCTGCTAGAGTAAAAAAAGTAAAAATCTGTAGTTGCAGCAAACTAATAGAAAAGGTAAAAATCTAAAGCTTGATGTTTATCCTCTTAAGCATAGAATTGAAGAAAAAAAAAAAAGCTAGACAACATAGTTTATTAGAATTATCATGTGAAGCTTTTTATTTGTGGTAAAGAGGAAATGTGTAGATGACTCACTGGATGGGTAGAAAGGAGAAAGGAATCATTTGATTTGATTAGTAAGAGATAAGTTAGTTAAGAAAATTGCAAATAATGTTGAGCATAATCTGTCATTCATAATGTCCAGCTGATCTGGGACGGATTTACTTGGGGTCAAGTGGGGGCAAGTTTTAGAAAAAAAACTCGATTTGCCTAACTTGCAATCAACGACGCCATTCCGTCCCACCCCTTCTTCTCTTTCACTATTGTCAGTGACGCTGACAACCTCGTTCCTCCATTTCTTCTTTTCTTTACTCTCTATTTGTTTACTGGTAAAAGTGTACTAGCTGAGTTAGTATAGGTATAGCGTATGGAATCACACGTCACGGATTCGAACTCGGTCGGTGGCATGAGGCGGAGAGGGTTATGGGTAAAAAAAATGTTTACTACGAGAACAACAACCGCTCTGCCTCCACTTCTCTTCCTCTCATTCTCTCTCTGTTTGATTTATTTTCCTTTCCCACCAACGCCCCAACATTTTTTTTCTGCTTTGAAGAAGAATAATGTTTTTAAAATATTTTCTCGAGATGAATTTGTATATCAAGATTTAGTTTAGTATTTTATTCATAGGATTACCTTGGAGAAATGACCCATTAGTATTTTTGGCCCTTAACTTTATACACCAAATGACCTGACCAAATCAATATAATTGCATGATGCCGAGTTCTCGCTTTGTTATGTATATTTGAAAGGCAAGTGTGCCGCCGTCCTCTATATATTTATCTCTTGTGCACCTACAAAGTAGATTGTTAGATCAATTTTCCTCACTCATGAATTAGATGAAGTTTTGTTTAGCAATTGGTGTTTTGTATAGTTATTTATGTATTGTTCAAAATTTAACAAAAATTATATTAAAGTACTTAATTATTATATTATCATTAGTTAAATATGACTCATCACTCTGCCCCATTCAATGAAAATTCTGGCTCCGTCACTGCAGCTGATTCCAGATAAATATTTGTTTTCTAACAATCTGTTTGCAAAACATAAATCTATTGAATGTCCAGCTGATTCCAAATTAAATTGCAAATAAAACTCTTGAATGTCCACCTGATTTCAGAATGTCTACAAAACATAATCAGATGAGTTATTCTACATGGCGAGGAAAACAGCGAGGGGAGTGAGGTGGAGGGAGGGAACCGTTCACCCCACTCGGGATGCGTGCCATCATTTTTTGTGCGTGCATCCCGAGGGGGGTGAACGGTTCCCCCCCCTCCACCTCACTCCCCTCGCTGTTTTCCTCACTCGTTTCCTCGCCATTTAAAATTTCTGTAATCAGATATGACTTAGCTTTGTTTTTATTTGTTGTAGTTCAATTTGTTGTCTCATAATAAAATTGCAAATGTCCTCCCTCCCATAAATTGGGATACTATACCTTTAGTGCTGGTATTTTTCAGAAATTTTAAATGTCAAGGGAGTGGGCGAGGAAATCAGCGAGGGGGGAGGGGGGTGGTGGACCGTCCATCCCCCCGGGATGCGTTGACGACACGCATCCCAGGGGGATGGACGGTCCACCACCCCCTCCCCCCCTCGCTGATTTCCTCGCCCACTCCCTCGACAGGTAGCCTCTCTCGATATTTTTACTTCGAGTTTATTGTTGTCAGACTTTTTTACTTGTGAGGTTAAGAAATGATTTGATGTATTTCACTTTTCAAACAACCTCGTCTATATTAAGCCCGATGCTCATAACTTCAATTTTAATATTTTTTTTGTTTTTATTTTTTTGGAAAAATCAGGAAATTAAGTCGTACTATGCAAACGATGGGGCATACATCTGGATCGAAGTCATATGCACGTGCTTGAAAAGAATATGTATGTGTATTTTTCCCTCTTATTAGGTCACAGTTTTCATTAATGTACAAAAATATAATCTAATTATTTTTTGTTCTTCATGTTCATATGTAGAAGAAGATGCGTGGATGACTTCCTGATCCTGTATCTTTCTTTCATTTCACCCACACAAGGAAATATGATTCTTGGATTGATTAGCCATCGCAACAAAAAGAGGTATTTGTTATTAATTAAGATTTTGATTCTCTGCTAGAGTATATAATATATATTTTTAATTTCTTTAATTATTAATAGTTATAAATATTTATTGGATAGATTTCCATGGATAATTCCCTTAAATATCGAATTGAGGCTGGAGTGAAAGACTCGGACGAGCTTCACACACAAGTTTATGTGGATCAGATGGGTCCTAAGACCCGAAATAGAGTTCGGGGCTATGGAAATGAAGTGACTCCTGATTTGGTGCCTTATGCCTTGAGTAGCGCTAGTAGTTCATCAAAGAGAGCATCAAAGACTAGAGAAGTCTTCTTGGAGTCTCAAAACCTAGAAATGAAGACCAAACATAAGATTATGCGGAAGGAACTGGAGGAGTTAATGGCTCAGCAGGAGCAGTGACAACAACAACAATAGATGATGATGATGTTGATGAATGCTGCGCAGTCGTAGGGAACCATGCAGAGCTCTCAGCCATCACACCGGTCAGGACAAAGTCAACCATTTCAACCTCCTTACCCTATGTATCCGATGCATCTTATTGGACCGAAAATTCTTGGGAACGAGGGAAAGGGGCGAGGGATGGGTGGAAGTCACCCATCCGCCTCTAGATAAGCGACATCGTGCATCTCGAGGTAGATGGACTTATCTCGAGGCGGATGGGTGGTTACCACCCATCCCTCGCTCCCTCCCTCGACCCCTAGAAGGGCTCCTTATTGGACATATGCCTTTCGTGCCACCCTCACGACATTCTTCTGATGACTCTCATCATTCTAATGGTGTTCCATTAGGTGGACTCAGCGGATTGCTTTCTAGTAATATGTCTGATGCGGATATGATTAGGTTTAATAGAACATCTGGAGGATCAAGGACACATTCAAGTTCAGGTAGTTGATTGGACTATCTGGCAGATGTACGGTGTGTTTTTTAGTTATTTGTTTTTTTGTTCATGGCTGAGATGTATGATACATATTTGGGACGCTGGATATATATGACATTTTGTTTTATATTAATATTATTTTTAGATCAGCCACTGCAATTTTTTTTGAAAAATATTTACAAAACCTCTTGGCGGATAATATTAAAGTCCTGATGGATAACGAGTAAAATTTCATGGCAGTTATAAACTCATTCTTGGCGTATAATACTAAATTTCATGGCGGTTATAAATTCATTCCTGGCGGATAGTATAAAATTCCCGGCGGTTTTACGTGTCAGCAATTCTGACTTCCTGGCGGTTATAAACTCATTTTGGAGTCATGGTGTTTATAATTTTATAGCCAACGTATATATGTGTCGTCCAATCATTTTCTTTGTCATTTCTAAGCGCCACGAGTAAATTTTAGCTGGCGTATATATGCGTTGCCACTAAATTGTGCTGGCGGATGTTGTGTTTTTTTTTTCAAGATTCAAAATAAGTCCTGGCGGATTCCATTTCTCGGCGCTAGCAATCCCGGCGGATAATTAATCTGCCATTGCAAGATTTCCCTGACAGATATAGCTTTTACTGTGCCGGTATTAGACATTTTCTGTCATATATCATCCGCCAAAAATTGCCCATTTTTATAATAGTATTAGCGACTTTTTATTGGTTGCATTTCCATTCTATGAAAAAATGTAAAAAAAACAAAAATCTTAACCAAAATCTAGGATAACGCAGTCCAGCATAATAGACCTTTGACGTAGTATCGCGAGTTTATCTAGCGTAATTATCGAAAAATATCTTGAACCATATATTATCGAAAAATATCTTGGAAAAGAACATTAAATCTCCCTTTTATTGGTAATTAAGCTTTAGTGTGCTCACTAGTCAACCCAATTGGTTTATAAAAGGTGTTAAGCCTAGTCATGACAATTACTTGAAGAGTTTACTTGAACCAATCGAATTAACTTCATACTAATATAAAACCTTATCAACTTAAGTAATCAAGATAGGATTTTGTCATAGAAAAAGATAATTTTTCTCCAAAATTTGAGTTTTCTGATCATTTGATTTTTTTTAGGACAAATAAAACTTTTTTTTACTGGTGAAATGTTTTTCCACTTCTTTGTTTAGCTCCCCTTCCCCTATCTTATACGATTCCCCTATCTTATACGATTACCTACAGCTAAAGATTATGCAAAAATCCATTAGACTATCACAGTCATGCCACCCCTTTGTTATCCCCAAATGTCATTTGAAGTCCACATCATGTATGTCCTCATGATGTTGCTATTTTTATTTGAAACAAGCACTTTTATCTATTTAGTTAACATAATGGGATTGGTAAGTTTAATTATTTCAGGGTTAAACAAAGCCTGAATTATATAATATGGTTTATCTACTTGTAAATATATAATATGGTTTATCTTTAGCTATGCAAATATTATAGTTTACAAGAAGAAAATTAAAAGGAATAACTCTTACCTAGAGTTGACAAAAACACAAGGGAGATGACATGAAGGTTGTGTTAACTTGGGTTGATATAACCTAGAAGCTAGAATTGTCACAAAACCACTATAAGACATGGCAAGTCATCTCATTTTCAATTTGATTCGCTATTATCTACTTTGTGTGTGGATAATTTGTTTCTACAATCCACACCCATTGACACGATATGGTGTTGTGCTTATCCACGATAGTACGATGTAAATTTATGACGTAATTATAAAATTGATACTAATCGATGTATGTTGTGGTTTTACTATCCTGCCCTTGCTTTCGCTTGATCTATAATTGGATTCGTCTTCTCAACAAATTTAAGCTTTTAGAGAATTGACAATTTATCATATGAAATTAGAATTTTGAGTTGAGGTTCATAATGATCTTCCAATTAACATAAATGAGATTGGTTCGATTTTCAATTATTCATAGAGAAATGCTGAAAGCTAGGCAGTTTGTAGATAGTGTAGTTTGTTCTTCATCTCATAAATTGGTTGATTTCAGATTAATATGAACATTTTTTATTATTATTTTTAATCCCTTAACCTCTTCCACTCAGATGTCGCTGGCTGAGATCGACATTGTGACCTAGTAAGCCATCCGCCACTGTTCAACCACTGAGTCGTCACATCTTTTGCATTAATGTGAATACTTAATTAGCAAAAACTTTACCATAAAAAGAAACCTCTCACATTTACATTGCTTATAATCCTCTACAAAAATATACTCACCCTGGTCCTTGTGCTTAGCTAGTGTCTGGGAAAGTGTTCAGCATGTAAGTGCCAACTTTATCTTTCTCTCTATTCGTTTGGAGAAGATAAATAGAAAGGTAAAGTTGATACTCACGCAGTGGACACCCTCCCAGACACTACATAGAGTGCGTAGATAGATTCTCTAACAAAATCTCATCTTAATATTTACAATCCGAATATACTAATACAAAATTACTAACTAAAACTCATCGAGGATTGGTTTACATTACTTTGACTGCCGAGAAATGCTGCATACCGGGCAATTTGTCCACCATTTCAAATGTCAATAATGAAGCCCTGGGCTTTGGCCTGTTTATGCCCATTTTCTGAAGAGGTTGTTCAGACATGGTTCTCTCACAACTACCAAACCACTTAGCCTGCATGTACCTGTGCTTCCTCCATGGTCCCATATGCATCTTGTTCTCCTTCATGCATTTCTTCGCTGCGGCGCACATGATTTTGATTGCAGCCTTTAATCTTTCAGCCTTCCCTACGAAGACCTCGGGAAGGCGATTGATCAGCCTGTTATACTTATCGTTGGCCCTTGCCATCTCGAATTCAGCCCGGAAGTCTAGCTCTATTATGATCCTTATTTCACCCTTCTTTGAACTTGTTTTGTCCACAACATCCAAGTATTTGTGCTCCCCTGCTGAACAAATAAAAAACCATACCTATTAGACCTTTGTCAAGGGCAGTTTTGTCATTTTACATTGCGAAAAATCAATCTGAGAGATGGATTGGTTTGTTGATTTACCTGCTGGGATATCTGGTGAGCTCTTCCATTTTGACTTGCAAATACCACATTCAATACCAACGCATCGAAGGCGGTCGGAAATGTCTTTAAGCAAACAACTCCGACAGCCGCTAACCAGTTTCCGGCAAACACAAACCACTCCTCGTAATTGTGATTCTCTCAATGCCTCTTTTGTTGCATGCCTAATTTTAGTCTCCAATGAACTAGTCCTTGACAAGGTACCCTGCACGAAGATCATTACAAATTTACATTAATACCCTTCTCATTCAAGTTAACACAATGCCTTATTTGATCAATAAATTTAAATCATTATCATCGTTATCAAAGCTCATTCTCGTTACTCAATTCAACGAAATTTTAAATGATTTGAAAAAAATTTGATGAAGAATATTACTTGGAGAAGTTCGTGTTGCGATTCCCAAAAAGCTTTACTTCTTTCAAGGTCACCAAAATTCTCTTGCTGATCATCCTCAAAATCCTCAATAGTACCACCACCACCACTACTACTACTATCCATAGACTCTTCCCCTTCTTCGAAGAACCCGAACACCATATCGTCGAAAAACGCATCTCCTGCACCGGAAACATCAATTCCATGATCACCACTCATCAAAATTCTATGACCCATCACCGGCATTTTCCCAGTTGCTCCGGCCAACACCATTTTTCTTTTTCTTTTGTGAGCTGTGGACAATTTGAGATGTTTCCACATCCGAGGCTGGTTTATATAGAGCTAATCGACTTCAGGTGGGACCTGTAACTTCTACGTGGTGACGAACGAGTTTCTACAAACACGAGTTGGGGCATCAAAACTAGTTGTTTGATAGTGAATAGACGAGAAGTGCCTTGATGGGCATAACAGCAGGAATCCACGTAGGTGCGGTTCCAATAATTAGAGCTTTCCCAACTTTATCCGGATAACCAAAAGAATATCCTATTATATAAATAGCTTTTTCAAAATGATCCCTTTCTTAATCTAAGTATCCGTCATTCAGTCATTCTAAGATCATTTTTACCGATTGGTCCTTACTTTCTCACGTTTAACCTGCTATGGCACCTTACCTTTTTTTTTTTAAACCCTCCCATCTCAAATGCCACCGACAAATTCAAACTTTAAATCTACGATTTCATCCACCACATACATACCACTAATCAATTAGAAAGTATAATAATTAGTTAACCATTGGTAGATAGACTCAACAATGAACCCTAGCAACACCAATTCCACCATGCATCCCCGTGAAACAGAGACTAGCGAGTGAACCCTAATCAGATCATGATCACATGAAAAGAAATCAATCAAAATAGGTACTAATACCTAAATACAACTAAAATGGCGATGGAGCGAAACAAGTGGTAAAATAATAATAATAACTAAATAAGTAAGGGCTTTGCTAATTAATTTTTATCAAATTAATTATAATTTCTTGTGAATAAAGAAAGAATAAACTAATGATGACTGCTTATCCTAATCCAACGACGTCGATGTTTCGAATCAAGTTTATCACCTAGTGTGGCACAACTTGTCCTCTCACCTAACCACAATTAGATAATTTAATCACAATTTCTTCATTCTATAATTAGATTCGTATTTGTGGGAGAGACAAGTATATTTTTAATGTAAAATTTGTTTTCCTTTTAAAAAAATTTTAAGGCATAATTTGTTAGATACTTTGTAAGGATTCCTTGGCCCTTTGTTTTAGAGTTTATATTGTGGTTTATTGCATATAGTATTATTTAGAATATTGAAAACTGATTTAAAATTAAAAAGAAATACTAATTACGTTTTTGTTAAATATGTTATGTTTTTATCATTTTTTGACATTTTATGATGATTTTGAAAGTAAGACTAGTGAATAGCTAAACTCAATAAATTGGTGAGGCGCCACATTCATGGTGACATGTGAGATATTTAGTTATTTATTTAGGTGATGATAAAGATGAAAGAATATGCGGGGACTATACTTCAAACTTGGTCGACACTTGATCAGGAAAAAAGTGGTTGGCTTTTGACAGAGATTGAGTGAAAAGTAATTGGAGAAGTTTTCTAGCATTCCTCTTTATACTGTTATTATTCGGAATTCGAGTTTGAGTTGAGTGAACACTACAAACTCATAATGAAATGGCAAACCCTAATATTAAAATGCATTGTAGATTAAAATTATCACTCAAGAAAAATGTTTATCTCATTCATCAAAGTATATAACTCTACCAGTATTTGCATTTTTATCATGTTGCATCGAACAATTCTTATCATTTTATAGAAAATGTGTGGATAGGCGAAACTAGTTTAAGATAAACTATCGCCTTATCATATAAGATTGTATGAAGAAATTAAATGCATGAAGATGATTAGTTGTTGTGAGATCTTTTTTCGTAAACAAAGCATTTATATGTCAAGTAGAGAGAATTGTTTAGTTGTGGTTGATGAAGTTAGGTTGATCAAAAGAATATGCCAAAGCACTATACTTGAAACCTGAAGGTACTCTGGATGTGGAAAACCTAACATTTTTTGGTTAGGTTTGACTTGGATTGATTCTGGTCATTCGGATTTTTGGCCGCTCGAAATGTAGGGGTCTTTGGGTAAACAATAAAAACTAATTAAAAAAAAGTATATTCTCAAAATATTCTTTTCAGCCTCAAATATTGCTCATTTATCAGGGCAAACGTCCGAAGATGGTGTTGTCGAGAGAAGAAGAAGAAGAAAAGAGTCGTCATCACCGCATTGGAGATTGGAGACGACTCACTGGAGAGAGGTAGAGATGGAGAAGGGTGTGGTTTATGTTTGTATAAATGGATATCCGCGGCATGGGTATAGCCAAATCCGTATACACTGTAAATCTATGACTGATACATTTGAGATTCCCGAATCTGCCCCATTCGGAGCAGGCATCCGTGTAAATTGCCGGGTAAGGTGGTGGTTTACCTATTTTTAGCGATCCTACCATTGGAAAAAAAATTAAGAGAAAATTTGGTTAGGGGTGAGTAAGTGAACTTTTCACATTAAAAAAAAAATTAAGAGGAAATCTGGTTGGGAGTGAGTAAGTGAACGTTTCACATTAACAATGGGAAAGAAGATCCATATGTTGCAAAAAAAAAAAAAAAAAAAAAAAAAAAAAAAAATCAAATCAAATCGTACCACGAAGAATTTTTTTTTTAATTTTCTATGCAACCAAACATATGTATATATATGTGTATTTATTTTTTTCATTTAAAACCTATGGCATTCTTATTTCTTTATTTGGTTATCATCTCAATAATATACTTAAAAAAAACAGATAATGGGAGTAAGTGAATGTTTCACATTAACTACGGGAAAGAAGATCCATAAGTTGCAAAATAAAAAAATCAAATCATACTTGAAGAAATATTTTTATTTTCTATACAACCAAACACCATTATGATTTGTTATATAATGTATATTTCATTTAAAAACAGATAATGTTTGACAAATACTTGAAAAAACAAACATTCTTAATAATACTTGAAAAAACAGATAATGTTTGAAAAATGACCACCCAACTCACTGAAAACTAAGTTTGTCTATAGAATTTCAACATGACAAATGCTCTGCTAAATGTAAAATTGAGGAAGATCTTTCTACATCCCAAAAATATATTTTTCCATTATATGATAAACACTATCACTGATCTACAACACCATTGATGGTGTCACTTTAGTGAGACATTTTGCTAAGGTAGACAGTCCATAATCCTTATAGTCCATCAATGTACAAAGATAGAGAGAGTGAAATAAATACAATCCACAGCATTGTATATAGTTGGCATAGAAACTAGCTATTTCTCTCTATCACAACCTGCTGGACAAAACAAATCGATTGGTGTTACTTTAGTGAGACATTTTTCTAAGGAAAACAGTCCATAAAACAAATATTTTGTAACTTTATTTCTTATCAAGTGACATTATTGTACCTATAAAGTTGATGAATCCCTATCTGAACTTGAATTGACATTTTTTGTTTTTGTGTGTAAATAATATAGAGGTATCCTTAGTTTTGGTTTTATTATACCAGGAGTTCTTATTGGCAAGGACTAGCTACCACTATCATATAAACCTCACCATTTGTATTAAAAATTTAATCCATTATTTTTTTTTGATGTTGAAAAGAATAGTCAAATGAATTGAATCTTAGAATAAAACAGTCAAATTTGGTGCTTTAGGTTTCATTTTTAACTACATAATTTTTTAAGTATCTGAGTTTAGATTTTTTTTTTTTGAAAGACAAACAAGGTTTTAAGGACTCCTTGGTTAACGATAATTTAGTAATATAGCGTACTTGTTCCACAAAAATTAAATACAATTCAAAACTTTCAAAATTGTACCTAATTAAAACTCCGATTTAGAATACAAGATATCATATGCACTTTCATCTTCAATGCAGAATGAATTGATTGAGTGTAGGGTTGGACATGCAAATGATTATAACAAATACTTAAAAGAAGGAAAATGAAAAACAATGAGATGATGAAAATACAGTATAATTAATTGATACCATAATGGTTTCATCAAAAAACATTTTCAAACTCTTAAAAGTTTGGTTCTTACATCACCATTGAAGCTCTGTGGGTGAATGCTCATGGATAAGCTAGAGTGATTTTGATTCACATTACTCGAAAATAAGATAGTATCGTATTATTGTTTTCCTACTTATATGGCTAATCAACCGAAAAATAGAATGTTGTCTGGAAAATAATAATTTTCTAACCAAACTTTCTAGGCTATCAAACAAACCCTAAATGATTAAGGTTTGAAAATGCTTATAAAGATCCTTTATCATGAGAGGAATGATCATCATATTCGTTAGCTTAATGAAGATATTAAGTTTGCTTTAATCAGACGACTCTTCATCCATTTTTTGGGACAAATTAACATATTTTTGTGATTTACATTGATCCGATTTTTTTCTAATGCCAATTTTTAGCAAAATCTGCCACAAGAATGGTTTGGCGTGGCTTGTATATTTCGCAAAACCATTTTCAAAATTGAATATTTTATTTTTATCCAAGTGAGCTTGTAGGTGGCCAAATATTGATACAATCAATAGGTTATTTAAAAATTAGAATTATCATCACAATGACTCATGCATTTAGCCATTTTAGATTTTTTTTTCTTCATTTATGGGAAGATAAGGTAGGTTTGGTTGCTGCATTTTTGTAGAGAGACTCAACTGGAACTTATCCAAAACCAACCAAATAAAGCGACTTTTGTTTCTTTGTCTACTTATTTAACCTTATCATCAGTTATCATCTCATATTCCAATCAGCTATTATAATGATGCATTTAATTCATTTTTAGACACTATATAACATTTTGTGGAGAATTATTAGAAGGCCAATTCATGAATAATGTTTAGGCATACCACAATCAGGGGGTTATGGCCTAGTGGTTAGGGCTGTGTGGGTTTGTCCTCTACGTTCTAGTTTTGAATCCCACCTGCGACATGGTTATTTTCTAATGAGTGTTGACCTATTGGTCGCCCAATTAATAGGTTATGGGATTCTTAAAAACCCAGGTCGCATTCCAAAAAAATAAAAATCAGGGGGTGTGCATCTGTATTATACATGCATTATTCGTTAGGTTAATCAAACATGTATGTTGTTGAATGTAGAGAAATGCACATGTATCTTAGTGCTAGTTACCGGTAACATGACGTTTAATATGATTACTTGCAAGCAAGCCCAACATATTTAAGCATTACAGAGGAAATACTGTGGTTACATAGGTTCTTAATGTGTTGGTGGTACTAATTTGGTCATCAATGGTCATGTTGCTAATGATGATTTAGGTTTCTTTTCCTCTTTTCCTTTTGTTTTCACTTTTATTTTAGGTTAAGTCACCTAAAAGAGTAGTTGGAGAATTTTGAAAAGCTTTCCACTTAAAACCATGGAAAAATGTTGAAGTGCAATTTTGTTTCTCTTATGCAAAAGATTTTAGGTAACTATATACATGATAAGCTTGTTGTACAATACCTTGATGCTCTTAGGGAATGTTAAGCTATTTAGACTTGGTGCACAAAATCTTAATAATTTTATTATATTTTGCAAAAAAATATAGTTGTTCTTCTATATAACACATGAAAAAAAAGAAAAGCGTGTAACAAAAATGCACCTTCCGGGGGAGTCTGGGGGGTGACATATCGTGAATTTTGACTATGTAGACAGAACCCTGTAATTACCAAGGAGTTTAGGAACTGAAACATCATGTTAACTGACCTTAATCGGATTGACTGACTGTGTGTCATTTTGATATAGTTTCAAACCCAAGTATCATTGATTTAAGTCGACTTAGACCAACTGATTAACAGAAAGAAAATAAGAATGACCAAATACCAAATGAGTTGGTCTAAGTCGACTTAAATCACTGATACTTGCAATTTCAGATTGACCGACGGCTCTCCTAGGCCTATAAGTCAACTGACCTTTTCTTCCAATTTTTTGGCGCTTATTCCTAAAATTGCAGAACCTATCTCTTATTTTGATTTTAGGCCTATTAGTCTGTGCAATGTGGTATACAAAATTTTCAGCAAAATTCTTAGTCTGAGATTGGCCAAGTTTCTCCCAAATATTATTTCCCTAGAGCAGGGAGCCTTTGTTCAGGGGAGACTCATTTCTGAAAATATTGGGTTGGCACAAGAAATGATGAGAGAGATTGGGAAAAAGGTCCATGAAAATAATATAATATTTAAATTGGATATGGAAAAGGCTTATGACAGAATGGAATGGGGATACCACTTGTCAGTCTTGCGCAGATTCAGATTCAATAACAGAACATGTCACCTGATTTCGAACTGTATTACTCATTGCGGGTTCTCGGTGTTGATGCAAGGCAGATATGACGGATATTTTAAAACTTCGAGAGGCCTTCGCCAAGGGGACCCGCTATCCCCTCTTCTATTTGTTATTGCAGAGGGGCTCTCTCGGGCTTTTCGTAGAGGAGAAATTGACTTTTATCACACACCCAGGATGGCCACCCCGATCACCCACCTTTTATATGCTGATGATACATTGATCTTTTTGAATGGCAGGAAAAAGTCCATGGAAGGATGTATGCGGTTTCTAAATAGATATTGTCAGGTTTCAGGAGAGAAAGTTAATATTGCAAAAAGTTCTTTATTTATTGATGAGAAAGTCCGTGCAGAAAAAATCATTGCTATCAAACTTAAGACAGGCTTTGTCTACAAGCAATCTCCATTCACATACCTTGGCATTCCTATTTATCAAGGTAGATGCAGAGTTTCTTTCTTTGAACCTTTAGTCAATAAAATCCAACAGAGAATTCAGGGCTGAAAAACCAGGCTTTTGTCGCCAGGGGGTAGATTGACGTTGATAAGACATGTCTTATTGTCAATGCCAATTTATTCCATCGCAGCTACAGTCGTCCCTGTTAAGGTCCTGCAAGTTATTTAGAAAATGATTGCAGACTTCTTTTGGGGGGATCATGAAGGGCGACATAAGCGAAAATGGATAGCTTGGAGGAAAATCAGTGTTCCAAAGGAGGAAGGTGGTCTAAACGTTAGGAGTTTGGAAGATATCATCAAAGCTTTTCGAATTAAGTCACTTTGGAATCTTATAACTTCCAACTCTTTATGGGCAATCTATCTAAGGCGTAAATATTTGCAAGATGGGGTTCCAATCAGAAAGCAAGAGCTTAAAGTTGGGGCGTCTCCGTTCATTAAAGAGTTGATGGTGCACAAAGATTTTATTGTTGAAAACTCCACGTGGCGGATCTCTAAAGGCATGGTGAGTTTCTTTGAAGAAAAATGGGCTAATGATGGAATTTTCAGGAAAAACGAGGCGGTGGTGATGTATGACAATTGGCCTTCCCTACGGAAAATGCATAAGGAAAATTTCAGAATGCTAAACCCGGATATGCAAAGAAAAGCTCAAGAGCTCTACAGGACAATAGTGCAAGGTGAAGTGGGTGATTGAGATACAAGAATTTGGGTTCCAAACAATGATGGTGGATTTTCGATTAGTTCAGTTTGCAAAATTCTAGGTGCTAGAGGGACACCTGATGACTTTTGGAATTGGATATGGCATCCTTTATTGCCCTCTAAAATCTCTATTTTCATCTGGAAAATTATTAGAAGGGCATTACCTATTGATGGTGAAATTAGAAGAATTGGGTTCTTACTCGCGTCTAAATGTGTTTGCTGTTTTCATTCTGAGGAAGAAACTATGAAACATCTTTTCCTGGATAGCGAGTTAGCAAGAAGAGTGTGGGGACACTTTGATTTGGTGTTTGACATGCACATTCACAGATCAGTTGAAGTTTACACAATGCTTAAGGCATGGTTTAGGAAAGCGAAGAAATCTTCGTTGTCAGGCACCCTCATCCACCTTACTCCACTTTTCATCCTATGGGAAATCTGGATCCAAAGAAATAAGAAATTTTTTGAAGGAAAGGAGGTTTCGCCATGTTATGTGATTATTAAAGTTCATTTTTGGATCAAGTGCGTAGCCAAATTTTTTATTTCTAAACGAAAGGAAACCAATGGAGCATTGCTCAGTAGGTTGGGCATTCAGGCAAAGAGTGTAAAAACGTCTCCTCCTCGGGTACTATATTGGGCCTTCCCTCCTACAGGATGGTATGTGCTAAATGTGGATGGGTCTTGTGTGGATAATACTACTACTGGTGGATTTGTTATCAGAAATGACGAGGGCAAATTTGTAGCAGCTAGTCAGTGTTGTTTTGGTGAAGGATCAAATAACTCTGCCGAGACGAGGGCCTTGTTTGAGGGTCTAAAATTTTGTATTAACCTGGGAATTCGAAATTGTGTGATTCAAACGGATTCTATGTTGGTTAAACGATGAATTTACCAAGAAGCTAGTATTCCCTAGTTTCTTAGCAATTGGTGGAGGGAGATTAGGACTATGAGTAAGGCATTGACGTGGTACTGTATACACGTGTTTAGGGAGACTAACTCAGTGGCGGATGCATTGGCTAGATTGACGCAAGTGGAGCTATTGTCTAGAACTTATTCTTGGGACGTGTTGCCCAAAAGAATAAGGTCCTGAATTATTCTTGATAAGAATAAGACGGCGTATATTCGGCTCTCGGATGCTTAATGATCATGTCAAAAAAGATCACATGGCTTGGGAGTGGATTTGTTGCGAAGAACTTATATTGTGCTATGGTTTTTGGTGTTTGGAGTTTGCTTGATATAAGCTCACGTGGAAGATTAAAATGGACTGGTGCTCGGTGTGGAAGGTTGCAGTCAGGCGCACTCATGCTGTCTGGGCTCGAGGAGCTTTCTGCAGGAGCATTGGAGCTGCTCTGTTTTTGAGCAGGGAGGGACACTGGGCAGAGCTCGGCACTGAGCAGGGAGCGACACTGAGCAGGGAGCGACACTGGGCAGAGCTCGGCACTGAGTAGGGAGCGACACAGAGCAGGGAGCGACACTGGGCAGAGCTCGGCACTGGCGCAGCTGCTAGGAACGCCTGCAGGGCCACTCTGTGGTGTGCGAAACGGTGCTGTCTGGCTGAGGCAAGCGTGCTGGCTGGCTGCAGGAATATGGTGCATTATTCATGTACCGAGGTTGTGGAAATGAGAGTGGTTTGCTGTTCCAACAGGGTACTAACAATATGGGAGCTTGTTGCTGTTTGGTGTGTAAATGAGAATGGTATTTTGGTGCTGCAGGAGCGAGGATGCGGAAAGAGCAGGAAGGTGCACTTTTTTTGGTGTTCCGTTATGCTACAAGATTGTGAGTAGGCTATTAGTTCTCAAGTCTTATCAGCCAGCTTGTGGCTGGGGTAGCAGTAATTTAGTTTTGGGCTAGGTTTTTTTGTCAATTTTTGTTTTGGTTCTTATATGGGTAAAGTCGTTATGTACCCCCGTTTTGGTTGTAAATTAATTTTTTGATAAGTAATAAAGGTCTGGCATCCCACAGCTGCCCCTCCCCACTGGAGGTTTAAATTAAAAAAAAAAAAAAATGATATTTGGTGAAAAAATAGCAATTCTCATGAAAACTTAAACGGAAAATGACTTTTAGGGTCTATTTTTTTTACAAAATAGACAATTTAGATATTATAGTTGATGTAATGACTAATTTGTGTATAATTTTATACTTTTATGACTAAAAATGTCTATTTTATTAACCCAGGTTAACTCATAAAGTTATATGACATATTTTCTCTGCTAAACAAATAGAAAACCTAATTTTATAATTTTATAACCAACAAAAATCACAGAAAAAAAGAAAAAACAAACCCTACATTAATTGTTATTGAACGACAATTTAAGTTACTCTTTGTTATTGACCAACAAGAACTTCAAAAAATATATGTTAATTGTTATTGAACGACAATTTTAACAAGGACAACGAAAAAAAACATTAGCCTATTCACTGACCTAAAAGTAATGAACATCATATGATAAATCCTAATTTTATTCAAGTCAGTGAACATGCTATTTTTTATTTTTTATTTTTATTTTTTCTCTAGTCCTTGTTGGTTAATAAAACTAACAAAGAATAACCAAAATTGGTCAATAACAATTAACGTAGGGTTTTTTTGTAGTCCTTGTTGGTCAATAACAAAGAGTAACTAAAATTGTCATTCAATAACAATTTTATATTATAAATCCTAATCTTTTTCAGGTCAGTGAACATGCTAATGTTTTTTATGTAGTCATTGTTAAAATTGTCGTTCAATAACAATTAACATATATATATTTTTCCTCTGTAGTCCTTGTTGATCAATAAAACTAACAAAAAATAATTAAAATTGGTCAATAACAATTAACGTAGGTTATTTTTTTCCTGTAGTCCATGTTGGTCAATAACAAAGATTGACTAAAATTGTCGTTCAATAACGATTAACGTAGGTTTTTTTTTTCCTCTGTAGTCATTGTTGGTCATAAAACTATAAAATTAGGTTTTCTATTTGTTTAGGAGGGTAAATATGTCATATAACCTTATGGGTTAACTTGGGTTAATAAAATATTCATTGTTAGTCATAAAAGTAAAATTTGGCACAAATTAGTCATTAGATCAACTATAGTATCTAAATTGTCTATTTTGTGAAAAAGTATGCCCTAAAAGTCATTTTTCGAAAGTTAAACCTAAACAATCATGGTTGAAAATTATGAGCATTCGTGAGCTTATAACTATTTACATTCTGAGACTATCTGTTTCTGCTGCTCGAGAAAACTTTCCATAAAAACAGCAAAATAAATAAATAAATAAATAAATAGCTAAATATATATATAAAATCAAGAAAACTCCTCTAACCTATTCCATTTATCTTCCTTTTTACTCTCCCCTCTATGGAGTTTTTCTTTTTTGAGGATTCCCAAACCTTATATTATTTAAAAGAACGACAAAGATGAAAATTAATCAAATGTTCACTCGTTACATCATCAACATAAACATAAAATTGCTTCAAAACCTCAACAAAGAACCTAATTAGTTCTAGTTCAACGGTCTCTAAGTTGGGGAGTAATCTTGTAAAGTGGTCTGCTACAGAAGTAGTTGCTTGGTGTATCAGCCATAATTTTACTCTGTCATAAGCATCAATCAATTGTTTAATCACAATTATGATATAATTTATATCTAATGTGGAGCTCAAGATGTAAGAGAAGTCGCCGCAAAGAACTGGAGAGCAATGAACCTTGGCATAGAGACCATTGAATGCTAGCTCTAAACTAGCATCCATAAAAAAATATAATAGACATTTGCATTTTATATGAATTTTCGTCATCAATTACATGAATTTAGGGTTTGCCTTCTTGCTTCGAGGAACGTCTTTCTTAGGCAATTGAATTGTGGTAACCTCACATTCTTTTTCAATAGTGGTTTGACCCACCATTGTTACTTCATTTTCCAATAGAATTTTTATTTCAGTGAGTTCTTCCTTCAACATATCTCTGCCCAATTTTTTTATTGCTTCATTCAGAGCATTGCTAACTACATTCCCATTGTCATATTCTTCTATCATTTTGCTACGTTCACTATTCATAGATTTTATCTAACAACGCAGAGAAGACTTTACAATGGACGGAGATGTCTAAAGGGCGATTTGTTGTCTCTGAGGCGATATTGGAGGCGATTTCTTTAAGCCAATGGCAACACGGTCTTTCTTAGGTGTTTTTAATTTACACCATCAGATCTTACAACTTCTCTAATCTGGACCGTTGTTAATAGGGCTTTCTCTTCTTCTCCATGGCGGCTCCTCAAGCCGCCAAGGGAGGAGAGCCGCCATTGGGGGGGGGGGAGGCACTCCAACCGAGGTCAAGCACCGTAGTTTTCTCCAAGCTTTGGGGGTTGTGAAGAAGGCTACCATTGAAGAAGAACCTATGAAGGGGAATCATTTTCGCAAAGATGGTTGTCCGGCTCTTTCAATGAATGTTTCTGAAGCTAAAAGATGTGAAAGGTATGTGGAAAAGTTTGTTATGGTTATTAAATTCTCTAGCTATCACCCTACCCTTGAGACTATCCGTGAAACCATCCATAGATCTTGGGGAGTTATGAGTGATTTCACCATGGGTTTGTTAGATCCAAGACATGTGATTGTTAGATTTAGTTGGAAGAGGAAGTTAGTAAGTCTTTGTCGCGGGATTGTTTTATGATCCGAGGGGTTCGATTCAAAGCATTCCGTTGGCATCAAGGATTTAGCCTTAGGGAAGATATGGTGCTAGCCCCTTTGTGGGTGGATATTCCTTTACAATTTTTTCATCATTTGTTTTTAAAAGAAGTTGGAGAATCCATTGGTTTCTTCCTTAGAATTGATGATAGCACTCTTGGTTTCACCTGTCCCGGGGTGGCTAGGATGTGCGTATGTAGAGATGGATCTTTTCAAGGAGCTTCCTAGTAGAATTTGGTTGGAGTTTTCCGGATCCGCCGAATTTTGGCAAAAAATTGTGTATCCGGGCTTTAAATATTGTGAAAATTGCGCAATGATTGGGCATACTTTTGAAGCATGTAGGAAAAGATTGGGGATCCGCAAGGCTAAACATAAGGATGATGATAAAGCTGACACGAATAAGGTCAAAGAGGAATCTATGAAAAATCAAATTATTAAGGACAAGGAGTTTGTGACGCAATCGAAGTGCAAGGATGTTTTTTTTTTTGGAAAGCGAGCTGGGTTTTAAGGACCCCAAAACCTTTATATAAATGAAACAAAAGCAAAAACAACAATAAAAACATAAACAAATTCTCACAAGAAAGAGAAGTCTAGTGAGAGTGAACATGGTTACTAGGCCTATAAAAATCTTCAACTAGCATCGGCCAAAGAAGAAACCTCTTGTTTTTATTTTTATTTCTATCCATGTCTCCTTTGTTAAGGAGGAAATGATTCAACCTTTGTACTTTTTGTTTGCTTTCAAGGGCAAGGATGTTAAGCAAGTCTACAAACCAGTTATAAAGAATGTTAATAAGGCTGCTGGATTAGGAGGCGCGAAGCCTGTGATGACTGGTCCTAGTGGAAACCAAAAATGGGGATGAGGGAATGGGTGTCGCTTTTAAGAAATTAGGCAACGAGAACACTACCTTGAAAAATGCCTTTGAAGCCTTAGCAAGTTTGGATTCGCAAGATGGAGACGTTTTGGGCGATGACAATTTGGTTGCTAATTCGATAGTGATTTTGGCAAAGGAATCTAAATTTCAGGGAACCAAAGATTTGGAAAAGGATTCAAATTTGGAAGGAGCAGCACTTTCCAAGTTTGGCACCAAGTTGAGTAGCACTGCTATTCCTGTTTGTAAAGAAGTAGGAAGTGCTAATAGGAGAGGAATTGGCTGCAGGGTCACCTATGAGTGTAGTTTCTTCAAACAAGGAGTTGGGAAGCTCGGAATTGGCAAAGAAAACAACTGAAGTTCCCAAGTTGAGTACCTCTTTTAAGGAGGAACGTCCCATTACTAGCTCGAAGGAAAAATTAGTTTCGCAGTTTATTTCTGATTGTAAAGAAGCTGGGTACACTTTTAGTGAGATTGAAAGAGTTTTTCAAGCAGAATTTGAGGAAGACAAGTCTAGGACTGCGACTTCTTCCATGTTGGTGGAGAAGGATTCGGTTGGCACCATGCTTCCTGGATCGAACGCTGGCCATGTTTGCACCATGATTCCTAGATCGATTGCTGGCAACTTGCTACCTGGATCAAATGCTGGCCAGGTTGGTACCATGACTCCTAAATCGAATGCTTGCACCATGCTCACGAATGGCCAGGTTGGTGCGATCATTGAGGAAGTAGGTAATGTGGGCGCTAATGTTGCAGGTTGCGTAGCTATACTGGGAGCAGAGGATGTGCTAGATGGCAGCGAGGTTTCAGAACTGTTAGTCTCGTTGGGAGCAGGAAATGCGAACTCTGATAGTTTGGTTACATGTGACGTAGCCACTATGGGAGCAGGGGCAATGGACGCTGATAACAAGTTTGCAGGGGAGGTTGAGGTTGAGCCAATTTTGGCAATTGCGCAGGGAGCTAGAGAGGCCGTGTCACGCCCCGACCCGCCACGAAAATCGCAGCGTGCCGATGCGTGAACTAACCTGTAACACAGGCGGATCGTAACCGGCCACAACATCATAATATAACACATTCTTGATACGAGAATGAAACAGAAATAAAAACTACGATAAAATTTGAACAAAATAAATATATATTTGATTCGCCCCGCCAAAGTCATAGCGACAAAACCAGTATACAAACATCTAGTATAACCATATAGTACATCTGAAACACAGAGGAAGCAAAACATACCCGTACAAGGTGGACACAATCAAACACCACAAAACGCGCCTACAACGGAAAACGGGGCCTACGCGCCACGATCAGCAGGAACGCCAACACTGCCTGCACTCCAATAGAAACACACCCCTTGCGGGGTCAGCAAAGCACAAAGCTAGCTGGTGCGAGCGAACTAAATACAAATAACAGAATACTATACCAGAAAAATTCATGCCATACATTAAATGATAAATAACAAGTTCTAAAGACTAAATCACACTTTGTCTCTAAAGATAATATTTCTAAGTTCAAGCAACAACACAAACATTTCAGATTCAACAATAACTACCAGTTTACGATATATGCCGATCATTACACGTGATTCAAACATGGTAAATATCAAGCAATGGAAATAAATACAATCGCATAATTCTTCCTAGTCTCCTAGGTATAACAATCATGTTGAAACCAAAAATTCTGTATAAGTGTCTCATATCGTAGGTATCCGCATACCCTACCCAGACACATCCCACAACGTGCACCAGTACCACTTCGGGCTTGTTTGTATCCTAATGGGGTGCCATTTGCCAGGATACAAACTCAAACCTCCCGAACGACTGGCCTAACACGGCCAACCTAACATAATCAAAATCAAGCGCGCTGAGAGGGAAAGCGAGTAATCTCCAAAGCACATCCTCCGGGACCCGTCCTACTGCACTCTATAGTGGCAAGTGCGTGCGGGAGCTCACCGCACCTCAGCAAGCTTGCCACATGCAATAGCGTCCAACAATGTCAGGTGCGAGTCATCTCAAACACCATCCAACTCACGATGCGAGCAAGCTCTTAAGCATCGGCACAACAGACATTATAGCGGGGTAAAGACACTTATACTACTATCCACATGCACAAATGACAAGTCTGTACATAACCAAAGGTACAGACATGCAATCATAAACAATTCGGCAATTTTTATAAAACCACGACTATGCCAGGGTCCCAACATGACCCAATTCACCACAATAAATTTATTCGAGTCGATTATCATACATGCTCAAGACTCGGCAATCCACGGTAAAACATGACATACTATGCAAACTCGAAAACAAAGCATACAAGTCTCATGTCATTACACCAAAGCCTAATCACACCAAAATTCCTTCACTATTCGTTTTCATTCAAGTATATCATGCTTTTCGAAAATCCAATGCATAATTCATTCACAAATAACTAACACAATCCTCGAAATATTTGAAAACCCCGAATTTCGGATTTGGATTCAATTATACACAATTGACGGTATAATGTAAAAATTCAATTCAGGATTTCAAATAATTATTTTATCAAAATTAATATTATAATTCCACTCACCTAGGCGGAATGGATTTTCAAAACCCAATTCCTACCGGTCGAAGCTCCAAACACGCAAAACCACGAATGCGGGACCACGAAAATTCTAAAACTGCAAGGCGGGCTCGAAAATGAGTAAACTAGCCGAAAACTGAAATAAATAAATAAATACAATCGGCGCGCGACTGAAAGAAAAACTTACATGCAATAGGAATTCGACAACCACCCCGCCGAAACCCAAAGTTTGACGAAAACGCGCCGAAACCCTCCCTACTCCGGTCTGATCGCCTCCAAACCGCACAACAGGCCGAAAATGGGTCTAAGAACCCTCAGAGTCACGAAAGTGAGGCTCACCCACGCACCCAAAGCCCGGATTCACGTCGAGGAACCCTCCAAACAAACATGCACCCTGATTTTTGAAAAATTTTCGGTCAACCCCAAAACAACCTTGCATGTCGGTTCTAAGGGCTCCCAAGGACGCCACCAAGGCCCCAACACGGCTGATCGGAGCTATGGAAACCGATCAAACCCCAAATCCAAATGAAAACTGATTTTTTTTTTTCGAAAAAACAACAGAGAAATGAAGAGGGAATGCAGAGAGGAAGAAATGAGGAGGAGGAGGTGAGATTGGGGGAGAAAAATCACCCAAAAAATCTGCTGAAGAAAAGAAAATCAATTCGTCGCCTCACTCACTGGAACGAAAAGAAAGAAAAAGAAAAGAGAGAGAAGAAGAAGAAGAAGGGGGGGGGGGGGGTCGTTTTCTATTAAAGGGTGGGTGGCTATGTGCTCCCACCACTTCTACTGAGTACACCCTGCCCAAAAATCTTTTTTTTTTTTTTAAACGCAGGTATCACAGGCCGTTAATGCACCATGCATCAGCTCTGATCACTTGCAGGAAATTGTGGTAAAGGATGTTGTTTTGGATGTAGGAGACATGTTGAATAAAACGATATCCTTGTTTAAAGAAACCCGTCGGTTACGGAGAAAAAAATTAAACATTAACACTCTTGAAAGCACCAGAAATGATAGTGATGACATTGGTTCAGAGGTTTGAGCTTGGCCCGTAGGCAACTTTGATTAGTGATTTGGAAATTGGAGCAATGTCACTGTCAACAGGAGAGGCAAGTAAGAAAAAGAGTAAGACAGTCAGGATGGTGCACCCACCGGGTACGCGTCGTACGGCGAGGCCGAATGTTCTTAATGCCCAAACCAAAGATGTTTAACAACATAATGTTCTGGAATGCCCATGGAGTTAGTAATAACATCACGAAATGCAGATTTAAAACAATGGTTAAATAATTCAAAGTGTGTCTCATTATGATAGCAAAACCTATGATTGAAGCTTCTCGTTTCTTGGAGATTGACAACAAATTAAATTGTCAGGCTTTGCGTCTAATGAACCAGAGGGAGGAAATATATGGATTTTTTGGGATGCTGATTTAGCGATCTCGGTCTTGGATGTGACAGATCAATGAATTCATTGCTAGGTAACTGTTTCAATTAATCAGTCTTTCTTTATTACTTTCATATGTGCTAAGTGCACAGTGGAAGAAAGAAGGGCCCTATGGTCTCAGATGGAGTTTTTGGCGACTCAGTATAATGGTCCTTGGATGGTGAGAGGGGATTTCAATGCAATTGCCAATGAGCGGGATAAACTTGGCGGGAACCCTCATTCCTTGGCTAGCATGTCAAACTTTTTAGATTGTATTGAGCATTGTGGATTGATTGATTGTGGCTATATTGGGCTGAAGTATACTTGGTGTAACAATAGGCGTGGTGGTGACCGTATTTGGGCTAGGCTGGATAAAGTCACTACAACAATTAAGGCATTTTTCAAGAAAAAATGTCCTTGACAAAAATCAAAATTTTGTTGAAAACTACTTTTAACAAGGAAAAAATTCGTTACTGGGTTCCTGGAGGCATCCCCGTAGCTAAAGATATTTGCCAATGAATTACAGTTTTTGTTGGTAAAAGGGATGGTAAGTCAAGAAAATATTTTGTTGGTAATATTGACAACTACCAAGGAAATTCGTTGGTAAAATTCAAATATCGTTACCAACAAATTGTTTGTTGTAAGAACTATTTTATTTACCTACAAAAATTTTCTCGAAAAATCTTAAAATCATCAAGGAAAATTGTCGTTGGCAAAGGTAACAACCTTTATTATAGAACTTTTTCATTGGTAAAATGCATGAATATCAACGAAAGTTGTCATCGGTATCATTACCAATTACCAAGGAAATTATTTTTAATAAAAAAATTATATATTAAAGTTGTCTAAAAGACGACCTAATCTAGTCCCAAACTCTAAGGACACCACCCCACTACCTCCCAAACTCTAAGGACACCACTCTTGGTGATAAGACCCCACTATGGAATTCCATATATAATATATTTATTTATAGGCTCAACGGGAATCGAACTCCTGACCTATAGTAAAATCTGTTGCAATATTTACCAATTGAGCTATTTGAATAATTGTGTTGTGTGAAGCAACTTTATAGCTTATTAAATCAAATTACTCATTTTTTGCAATAAAAAAATCATTGCTACGTATATAATAGAGACCAATATATAATATTTCGTCACTATAAATTAGAACTAAATATTTTCACGATTATAAGATTTATGTTAAAAATCTACCACTTTTAGCAATGAAATTTTTTTCACAATAACACCATTATAATTAGCAACAAAATAGTAATAGCATTTCAATGCTATATGTTATTGAAATTGGTTATATCCCCAATGAAATAAAATTAAATTGTTGTAAATAATAAAATGAGCCTTAATAAGAAAAAAGTTCATGGAAATTTTATCAATATTTAGCAACGAAATAAATTGTTAACATTAATATTATAATTAACAGTAAAATAATGTTATATTGTTAAATAAATTTTATTTGATTTTTCAGATGAAATAATATCAATGCTACTAATAAAAAATTTCAACAAATTGATATTTTTTCCACTATATAGAAGCTAGGAGCTTTAAATATAAGAAAATTTCATGAAAAAAATTCATTATAAGTAATCAAATAAATCGTTGCAATAACGTGGTAATTAACTAGAGAAAATTTAGTTTCATTGTTGAAGAGACACAAACAAGTGTTATAGTGCATTTACTAAGAAAATGTTTGTCAATAATATTAATATTTATTACCAATGAAATAATTTATTGTAAATGATGTCATTATAACTAAAAAACTAAAATTTCGTTGAAATAGAAATATTTTGTTGCTAAATAATGTTGGTGGGAAATTGGTTTTGGAATGAATATTTTTTGCCACCTCTTTACAAAGAAAAGTTGCCAACAAAATAGATTTTGTTACAAAAAGTGACAACTCTATGGTTTTTTTAATGAAATTTATTTTTGTTAGAAATAGTAACATATTAACAAGGAAAATAAAATTTGTTAGTAAACAAAACATTTTTTGCAATGAGTATACCAATTTCCAACAAAATAATGACTTATCGCTATAAAATAGTTAGTGAACTTTAATGAGAAACAAATTTTCATGAAAATAATTATCAATTTTTACCTAGAAAACAATTTGTACGAACAGTGTTATAATTACCAACAAAATCTTATTTCATAGCTACAAAGATTTCATTAAAAAAGATATTGTTTCCAACAAAATAAAAAACGTTGCTAATAGTGTGACAATTTTCAACGAAATATTACTTTGTTGCTATAAATTAATAAACGAGCTTTAACAAGAAAAACCTAATGAAAAAAATTATCAATCATTATCAACGAACCGAATCATTACTAATATGTGATTATTGTCTAGGAAAACATATTTCCTTACTAAAGAGGGATGAATAAGATTTAATATTCGTTAACAAGGAAAACGATTTGTTGTTAAAATTAGTCTTCTTTAGCAACAAAATATTTCATTTCAGATGATGTCATAATTACCAAGGAACAAGTATTTTGTGGCCATAAAAATAACTTCATTGTTAAATCAATTTGGCGAGAAATTGGATTTGGAGAGAATGTTTCCCGCCACCTATTTAACAAGAAATGTTTCCTACAAAATATATTTTGTTGGAAAACAGTAACAAGTTTATGGTTTTTTCAAGGAAATTTTTTATTCGTTAACAATGCTACAATATTAATAAGGAAATCAATTTTCGTAGCAATAATTTTGTTGGTAAAAGATAGATTTCTTGTAGTGAGTGTTTGTTAACTCTTTATGGCTAACCAACTATCCCAATACAAGGGCGGAGCACTTTCAGCGCACGTTCTCGGATCATGCACCAATCTTGGTATCATTTCCCATGCTGGCCAGGGTGGGTTTCTCCCCTTTCAGATTTCTGGATAAGTGGACGACCCATCCAACATTTCGCACCTTGGTGGAATCGGTCTGGGGTCAGAAATGCTCTAATAGGAGGGCGTTGGGAGTTGTGGACTATAAAATTAAATCTATTCGCAAAACGCTTATCCAGTGGAACAAGTATGTTTTTGGTAATGTTTTCAGCAGACTGAGGGCTCTAGAGGATGAAATGAGTCAATGGGAAAATTATCTAATTTCAGGTTGGGAATCACATGGCCACTTTGGTCCTAATTTGGATGCTAACTGGGATGTCAACGCTTGCTGTAACTTGAGCAGATGTCAAACGGAATACAGATTGGCTCTTAAGCAGGAGGAGTTGTTTTGGATGCAAAAAACGGGGGAGAAAGAATTTAGGATGGGGATGCTTGCACTAAATATTTTTTTGCTTCAGTCAAATCTAAACAGAAAAAAGGTCGATCTCCTCAATCTCTTTGCAATGTGGCAGGGCGATATCTGATCCGGGGAAAATTCTCAGTGAATTCAGGGTAGCGAGCAGGATAAGGATTCTTGTATTTGGACCCTGGTTCCGGATGGCCTTTTTAGTTCTCATTCGGCATATGAGCTTCTTCGTGACAAAAAATGTAGAAATTTGTTGTTTAACAAAATCTGATTGTCCTTTTTGCCTTCTAGAATATCAGTTTTTGTTTGGAAGCTACTATTAAGAGGCGTCCCAGTTGATGGGGAGCTACACAGATGTGGGGCCAGTCTTGCATCGAGATGCTGTTGTTGTGATTCTCCAAGTATGGAAACTCTAAATCATCTTTTCCTTGAAAGTGGGCTGGCTAGAGGGTATGAAGTCATTTTGAATCCATTTTTGATATACATATTAGGAGGCCGGCGGAATCACCACGATCTTGAGAGTTTGGTTTGAGAGATCAAATAAGAAATCTCAAGTCGGTTTGCTCTATTTCTTAACACCCATGTTCATCATTTGGGAAATTTGAAAATAGTGGTGTCGGAGTATTTTTGATAATGGAAAGCCAAATGTGGTAACAATAATTCTGCTTATCAGGAGGAGCATTCGTTTGGCGAACTTCTTTTTTATTCTTAAGCGAGTGAGTGATAACAAGAACCCCCTTTTAGCCATTGGTTTGCTTATTTCTACTGTGGTTACGAAGGGCAATAGAGTGGTATATTGGCATGCTCCCCCGGAGGGCTTGGTGTCACTTAATGTTGATGGGTCGTCGAGGCAAAACAAGACGACAACTGACATTATTATCAGGAATATTTTGGGCGATTGTTTGGTGACAAAACAAGCAGTTCTTGGTGAATGTTCCAACAATTTTGCGGAGGTTCGAGCAGTTATGGTGGGGCTCCAGTTGTGTAACAGGTTGGAATTGATAAAGGTGTGCATTCAAACGGATTCTAAAATTGCAAGCAGTTGGTTCTATGAGGACTTTAAAATCCCGTGACACTTGGAAAATGAATGGTGGGATATTAAGAGCTTGGCTTCTAAGATGGAAGTTAGTTGTGTTCACATTTTCAGGGAGGCAAACGCGGTAGCATACGCTTTGGCGAATAGAGCTCAGGAGGAGGGTGTTAGTCACTTAGTCGTGTTTTCTATGCCGTGAATCTCCCACGCAGGATTGTTGGCCTGGTCCGTTTGGATAAGGTTCATACCGCGTATATTCGTGTTCCTAAATGAGAGGTGTTTATTTCTGTCTGTGGTTGTTTCTGATCCATTTTAAGGGTTGCTGTTTGGATGTTGCTGCTGCCATTGCTGACTTTGGGCGTTGTTTGGTCTTGTGGGGATGGTGGCTGGACATGGGTTGTTGCGGTGAACAAAACAGAGTATGTCCACTCTGTTTTCACTTTGCGTTTCGGCAAGGTTATAGTGGTGTAGGAGGCGTGACAGGTTGTGAATTGCTGTGTAATGTCAGTGGTGGAACCAATTGGCTGCGAGGAGATGGATCTTGCAATGCATTGTGCGCATCTGGGTGTGTTTGATGCAGGTAGTGTCTGCGGGAGCTGTGCTGACTGGTTCAACAGAGAGCTCAGTGGCGAGGTTATCAGCTGTGGCATGTTTGCTTGACGTTTGTAACTTTCGGTGCTTGTAATTGGAGCGTTGGCAAAGTGCTTTAGTGGATGCAAGTAGCTGGATTGCAAGATGTAAGGTTGCATAAGCTATTCGTTTGTGGAATTTCCTGTTTGGCGGATGCTCTGGCAGTCAGGTTGGCGCCTTTCGGTTGCAGTTTTATGACTGCTGGAATGTTGGTTTTCAGCGGTTGCAAATTGTGTTTGTCGATTGCTATGAGTGCAAGTTGCATATTGTGCTTGCAAGTTGTTGCAAGTTGCAATCACAAGTTTTAAATTGCAAGGTGCAGGTTGTTATACTCGTAGGTTGCAAGTTGTTATCACAAGTTTTAAATTGCAAGGTGCAGGTTGTTATACTCGTAGGTTGCAAGTTGTTAGGTGTGCGAGTTGCAGGTTGGCGCAAATGGTTTTTGCAAGCTTGTTATTCTTGGGCAGGTTTTGCAAATGGTCTATTGTTTAAGGCCTTTCCTAACTTACTTGTTTGTTTGTTTATAAGGACTAGGAATTTGGCCTAGACCTTGTATAAGGTCTTAAGGTTTCAATATTGATAAATTAGGCCTTATGAACAAGGCCTCTTGTTTGGTACATAGGATTTTTGTTTTTCCCATGTCTTAAGATTTATTGTTTAGCTTTAAGGATGGTATCTTAGTTTTTTATCTCGGGTAAAGTCGTCATGTACCCTCGAAAGGTGTGTAAGATTATTTTTTGATTTAATAATAAATGTCTGACATCCCATAGTTGCCCCTCCTCCACTGAAGGTTTATTTAAAAAAAATAAAATCTAACAACGCAACTCAAATGGCGTTGGACTTACATTCCATGGAAGGTATTTTCAGGTTTTTTTTTTATTCGAATTTCCTTGCCCAATTGTGGGTAAATGATTCTTAAAACTACGATTTAAATTACTTCGACATAACGATGGGATTAGTACTTTTCACCTCCAATACCTTATTATATATCGTAGCATACAAGAAAGCTGATAAGTGAATAACTCTAATCTCTACTAGACAGAAAACGCGAAGGAATGACAAGACATGAAGATTATATTAAATTTAGTTCTTACCCATCTAGAAGCTACAAGTATCTACCCTATACTTGGTAATTAGTACTTATAGGATATATAGATGAAGATTGTTAATGGGTACCAATAAGTGATAGACTTGTGGCGAATGAAATTACAAGTCCAAGGTTGAATAGATAATACCACCCATTACCTGCACTAGTTTGGACTCAGTTTAAGAGTTCATGTCATTTGTTATCTCCAACGGATCCAAAGAGAACATTACAAAAATTATGTGTGTTAAACTAAGTCCCTCAAGTAGCTGAGTGGGTTGAAATGAGATTTGCTCATAAACTCATCAATGTTACTATCAAATGATTAACTCATAAACACATAATTAGTAAATAAATTGGAGAAAAATAATTATCTTACAATATGCTACCAATATATATATTACAAGCACTACTTTATTAATTCTTCTATTTGATTTTAATTCTAATTTTCCTCTAAAATAAATTTTTTATACAACATGCATCATGCAATGTCGACTGTATCACCCCAACATCGAAGTTTGATTGAACTCCACTGGGCTTCAAACCTCCATTTGTCACATAACCCCTAACGCAGTTCATCCACTTAGTGTGTGTGTTGTGTGGTAGGTGCATGCATGTACCATTTAGATATTGTTGGAGGGTACATAGTACATACCAATCAAACCATCTCTAAGAGCTTTATGCTTCCAGTTGAATTTGCAGCAAGCAATGTTGTGGATTGACCACGCCAACACACGGAAGATACGAACTGTGTGACCTGGTCTACTTCATGGCCAGATAATAAGAGAAATGAACGAAAAAGAGAAGAAAAACCAAATGAATGGATTCATAAGCTCAGAACTTAACAAATGACAAGATGGCCAACACTTGCAACACATGGCTTACATATATACAAACTCTACATGTTAGGATCCAACCTAAACAAAAGATGAGATGGATTAGGTTTCACTCTCATTGTTGAACAAGAATGATTATTATAGAGAGAAAAAGCAGCCCTGTATAATCTCTGTCATCAGATTCTCAAATCTACGAAGATAACAGTTGAGCGAATAGTTAGGTATTGAGAATCAATGATTCTCCTATGATATAGGAATATGATTAGGATATTATAGAGATATGTTTAGAATATTGTAATTGTGAAAATCTTAGGAATATTGTAGTTGTGGAAATTGAATTGTATTCTTATCAGAAGTTACCGACAGCTATTAAGATACTTCTTGTATATATACCCTTGCTTGTATAATGAAAAACTCATCCTGGCATATTATTTTCTCAATACCATTGTTTTACCATTGCTTGTATAATAAAAAACTCATCCTGGCATTATTTTTTCAATACCATTGTTTTACATGGTATCAGGCATTGGTCCTTGTAAGTCGTGGGTTCGAGTTTTGTCCAGCGCAATCGCTGCGAGAATTTTCAGTATTTTTCTCGCGCCTGCGCTGAGGGGGAGTGTTGAAATATCAAACCCACTCTAATTATCCATGGGCCTAAAATTGTCCATGTGCTTATCCATGGTAGTACCGTGTGAATTTACGGTGTAGTTGTACGATTGGTACCCACCGATATAGTTGTAGCCCCACGACCCCGCTCTAGCTCTTGTTTCAGCCGCCAGTTATCACTATAACCATCTTTATTTCGTCATCCATTTACCATGGGCGATAATACAGAGATTTCCTTGGTTTGGAGGAACCATGAAATTTCTATCCCTTTTTTTATCCAAGCTTCTTAATGAAGACAACTAACAACATGGTGTCGTTTTATGCGCATCTCTCTAAGCGCAAAAAATATGTTAGGGTATATTGATGGAACGCTGGAGGTACCCTAAGAAGAAACAAACTTGAAAAAAGTTTCTTCTTTGGCAACGTTGCAATGACATGGTGTTTTCATAGATCATTAATTCCATTGAACCTGACTTCGCATACAGTGTGATTTATTCATCTACAGCGCATGAGGTTTGGGAGGATCTCAAAGAAAAATTTTCCCAAAGCAATGCTCCAAGAATCTTTCAGTTGCAGCGGGACCTTTCCTCTATTTCTCAAGAACAAATGTCCGTAGCAAGTTATTTCACCAAACTAAAAAAACTATGTGATGAATTGGTCTCATATAATGATCTGCCCTCGTGTTCTTGTGGTGCTATGAAAAAACACATGGAGCGTGATGAGCGCAATGTTCTGATGCAATTTCTTATGGGGCTTAATGAGTCTTATAGTTCAGTTCGTAGACAGATCTTGTTCATGCAACCCTTACCTACTTTGCGCAAGGCTTATTCCAAAGAAAAAAAAGAGAGTTGGGCACATTCCGTCCTTCCATTGAATCTGCAGCCATGGCAGTTCGTCAAGGTACCCGTCCTTCCATTGAGTTTGCAACCATGGCAGTTCGTCAAGGCCAAACACCTACTAATGCCAGTAAGACGCCTTTGCATTGCATATACTGCAACCGAGACCACCATACTGTTGTACTTGTTACAAGTTGCATGGATTTCCACTCGGGCATCGTTTGCATAGTTCTAATAAGCCTAAGGGAAGTCGCAACAAAAAGGGAGCAAACACCAGGACTGTGAACCATGTGAACTCAAACCCAACATTAGAAGAAATTCAAGCTGTCATGCCTAACTTATCTGAGATCCAAATCAACAGATTCAAAATATGATGAGCGAAAAAGACTCCCACCAATCCTCAGGTAATACCAAACATTTTCATGATCTCAATTGGATTATTGATAGTGGCGCTACAGACCATATCACCTCAGCTTCTCACCTGTTTAGAGCCAAAGCTAAAAATCCCTCTATGCAGCCAGTAATGTTGCCAAGCGGAGATACAACACCCATTAGTTCCACTGGAACTTTATCTCTTAATTCTCACATTTCTTTGAAAAATGTTTTATGTGTTCCTACCTTTAAAGTCAATCTCATGTTTGTCAGTTGCATCACAAAGGGATTACAATGTTTAGTGACTTTTTTTTCCCTTCTTGGTGTATCTTGCAGGACCTGACAACGAGGATGACGATTGGTTTGGGTAAACAACGTGACGGACTTTATCACTTAGTGGCGTTGGCTTCTGACCAAGCACCTTCTACCAACAAACCATCCTGCCACCTTGCTTCCGCTTCCGCAGACTTATGGCATCGCCGTTTGGGTCACCCTTCTTCTTCGCGTTTACATGTTTTAGGCAAAACTTTGTTAAATTGTTCCTCTACTTTGAATAATGTTTGCGACGCCTGTCATTGGCAAAACAGACTCGTCTTCCGTTTAGCAAAAGTTCAATTTCCAGTATGAAACATTTTTTTCTTATTCATTGTGATATTTGGGGACCTCACAAAACTCCTTAAATCTCTGGGGCTCGATTTTTCCTAACAATTGTGGATGATTTCTTTCGATTTACTTGGGTATTTCTTATGCACCACAAAAATGAAACACAAGGACTACTCAAATCTTTGTTTCCATGGTTAAAACCCATTTCAATTCCACCATACAAGCTATTTGTGTGGATAATGGGGGAGAATTTTTTTTATTAAGAGATTTTTTCAAAGATCATGGAACTTTATATCAACATACTTGCGTCGCTACACCACAACAAAATGGTGTTGCCGAATGTAAGCATCGTCATATCCTTGATACTGCACGGGCCTTACGCTTTCAAGCTAACTTCCCTCTTCATTTCTGGGGAGAATGCATATTCACAGCAGTTCATTTGATCAACAGGTTGCCCACCCTACTTCATTCCCACAAAATCCCATTTGAGAAATTGTATAATGCAACACCATCCTATACACATGTAAAGGTTGTTGGGTGTCTTGCATATGCCAAACATATCTACACTTCTCACAAATTTGATCCACGTGCGAAGCAATCCGTTTTCCTTGGCTATCCGCATGGGCAAAAGGCCTACAAACTTTATGATTTGTCCACTCGAAAAATATTTACTAGTCGTGACGTTGTTTTTCATGAAAATATTTTTCCTTTCAAGACCGAGCATACCCAATTCAATCATTTCCCTTCCTCGAGCCCCTTACCACCACCAACCCACCATGATGCCTTACCTATTAGCCTATCCGATGACTCACCAGGGTTGTCCCCTTCCCCTACTCCATATTCTCCTCTACCCGTTAACATAGAACTCCCCTCTCTTACTGACTACACCCTTCCCTCACCAGGCAACCCTTCATTTTCATCTGAAAGTTCCCCACTAGTGTTTCCCACTTCTCTCGTTCATGTCTCTTCACCAACCACACCACCTCCTCGCCGGTCAGATCGTACCAAAAATTTGCCTAGCCACCTCCAGGATTATGTCATCACGTTGCCACCATTCATCCAATCAGAGTCTTTGTCTCCAGTTCCCTCATCAGGTACTCGCTATCCTTTGTCCAATTTTATTTCTTACCATCGATACTCACCATCCCATCTAGCTTTCATTTATAACATCAGCCGTCATGTAAAGCCTTGAACTTATGAGGATGCTGCCTCAGCTCCAAATTGGCAACAGGCTATGCTCTCCAAACTTCAAGTGTTGGAACTAAATCACACTTGGACTCTTACTTCTCTTCCTCCCGGTAAGGAACCAATTGGTTGTCGGTGGGTTTACAAGATTAAACATCGCTCTGATGGTTCAATCGAGCGGTATAAGGCTCGCTTGGTTGCTAAAGGGTACACTCAGACTGAGGGCATTGATTACCATGACACCTTCTCTCCCACTGCCAAGCTTATCACAGTTCGCTGTCTCCTTGCCATTGCTGCAGCTCAATCTTGGTTTCTTCATCAGCTCGACGTTCATAATGCCTTTCTTTATGGTGATCTTCATGAAGAAATTTATATGCTCCCACCTCCCGGTCTACGGCGCCAGGGGGAGAATCTGGTATGTCGCCTTAAAAAATCCCTATATGGCCTAAAACAAGCTTCTCGTCAATGGTTTGTTAAGTTCTCTGATGCCATACAAGTTGCTAGTTTCGTTCAATCTAAAACTGATTACTCACTCTTCACACGTAATAGAGGGAAATCATTCACTACCCTTTTGATTTATGTTGATGACATATTGATTATAGGAAATGATTTGGGTGCCATCAATACCCTCAAACAATTTCATCATAATCGTTTTCGTATCAAAGATCTTGGGGATTTAAAATTCTTTTTGGGTATTGAGGTATCTTGTTCAAAGAAAGGTATTGCAATTTCTCAGAGAAAGTATGCTCTTGATATTATTAAAGATGAAGGTTTATTAGGAACACGACCAGTTTGCTTTCCTATGGAACAAAATCTCAAATCGTCAGAAACAGGTGAATTGCTTGCAGATCCACAAAAATATAGAAGGTTGGTAGGCTGCCTTATCTATTTGACCATCACCAGGCCCGATATTACTTATGCAGTTCATGTCCTCAACAGGTTCATGCATGAACCAAGGAAACCACACTGGGATGAAACACTCCGTATTTTGAAGTATCTTAAAAGTTCTCCAGGAAAAATGTCTTTTTTTCCCAGCTCATAATTCTTTGTGTTTAACAACTTATTGTGATTCGGATTGGGTTGATTGTCCCACTACTAGAAGGTCAACAACAGGTTATTGTGTCTTTATGGGAAATTCACTGGTATCTTGAAGGACAAAGAGATAGAAAACTGTCTCCCTCTCTTCAGGAGAAGCCGAGTATCGAGCCACGACGAGTGCTTGTTGTGAAATAACCTGACTATGCAACTTATTGCGAGATCTACAGGTGTCACATTCGGAGACAACGATGCTTCACTGTGATAATCAAGCTGCTTTGCACATTGCGGCTAACCCGGTCTTCTATGAGAGAACAAGGCATATTGAAATTGACTGCCACTTCATTAGAGAAAAAATTCAAAATGGTTCAGTTGAAACCAAGTATGTAACTTCATCTCAGCAAGTAGCGGACGTGCTCTCAAAGCAATTAGGAAAAGACGCTTTCAATGACATGTTGCACAAGTTGGGAGTTCTTGACATCCACTCTCCAACTTGAGGGGGAGTGTTGAGAATCAATGATTCTCCTATGATATAGGGATATGATTAGGATACTATATGGATATGATTAAGATATTATAGTTGTGAAAATCTTAGGAATATTGTAATTGTGGAAATTGAATTGTATTCTTATCAGAAGTTACCTAAAGCTACTAGGATACTTCTTGTATAAATACCATTGTTTGTATAATGAAAAACTCATCCTGACATATTATTTTCTCCATACTATTATTTTACACACTGCATGTAACTAACATTGCCCGTTCAACGGAGCTTTAGGCATTTGCATAAATCTTGTAAAACTTCAAATTATGAATCTTTGAGCTTCTTACATGAAAGCATTAAATCGAGATTCTAAGTTTTTAGTATTTCTGTTTTAATAAGACGATTTCCAGTAAACTTTCAAGTGAATAGAGCTTTTTAAAGATACTGAACAATAAATAAATAAAGAGCGTGTCACCTGGAAAAAAACTACGATTTCTCCAATTCTGTTCTCTTTCCTTAAAATTATCTAATTCCTTTCATGCAACCACAGTTACATTTTCATACTATAAAAGGTTAATATTGGGGATCTAGGGGCTAGCATGTGTAAAATCTGAAAATAAAGAGAGTGAGTAGGATATGTGACATAAATCATATCTTCAGCTCTTCATATTCTCTTAAAGGTATTGAATCTTCAGCTCAAATATCATCTTCTCAAACACTAGGGAATGGATGATTTTCTTGATCGGAAGCAAATGACTACTATTTCTCAACTGGATGTTAACGAATAGGATTGGAGCATAATTTCACAACTTTGATGTTCTTAATCATCTCTATAAGCAGATTCTGAAATGACTCCCAAGACTAAGAAGTTGCTCTTAATTGTGTTTCATTTATGCTAGTTTTATGTCATAATGATCAGCACTCTTTCTCAGGCTACCAACGTGCCAAATAACTAAAATTATCATGTGTTGCATGTAAGACTAGAGTTGACAAAATATCAGGAGAAAACCCATGCATAATAGCAATAAATTGGATTCATTCCTTGATGTTACCTCATTAGTTTCGGAGCCAGTAGCTATGTACCCATCAGATATAGATAGTCCTACAAAATTCTGCATCAAGCAAACTATGCATTAGTGTAACAGCTAAAATTTAGAAAGGAATCCTGAGACACAAATCATAGAAATCAAGATAACTTTTGGCTAACTAATCACTGGTAATTGCATTAACGATCCCTATGCAAGTTGAGAAGAGAAGTAGAAGAAACACAAAAGTATTCAACTACATCAATACAACAATATGCCATTAGCATATAACCTCATGGATTAAAATCAGTGGGACATATTTTAAAGTTCGTTGGTAGCTTTTATCCTCATTTAAGAGAAGGAAAAGAAATTCCCAAATTGTCGGTACCAGCTTAGTGGTAGACTTTATGGCGGATGGAATCACAAGTCCAGAGTCTAAACTCTACCGACGACGGCATTTGGGGTGGGAGGAGTTAAGGGATTAAAATAAAAATAAAAAATCTTCAAACATGGTGCACTATCAAGACAGTAACACTTTCCTTCTAATTACTTTGTGATTATTCGTCTTAATAGAGTTTGATTCACCATTTTCTCATCAAATTCCCATTTTGGTTCTCTAAACTTTTCCAAACTTGAATAGATACTTAAATTTAAATTGGTACTTAAATTAGTGCATAAATAAGGTTTTTTACACTCAAATCTCAACGATGTAATCGATGGAGAAGTTTCAAAAATTTGTTTAAAGTTTGCTTATCTGTTAATAAACACTTACATGTTAGCTAACTGATGTTAATAATAGATTCAGCCAAAATCATGGTTGATTAATTGATGAAATCTGCATAACAGCGAGCGAACATTCATATCAAATAGATATTCAACATTTTTTTTTTCAATTGTTGAAATCTGCATAACAGTGAATGTGTTAAAAAGATACAATGTGATTGTGTTAGTAATGTCTTGTACACTACAAAAAAAAGCTTCAATAGCTACAGATACCAGCGACGGTTTTTTGATACCGTCGCTAATTAAAAGATTTGCGACGGCAAAAAACTGTCACTAATTGATTTTTAAAAAAAAATTATACACAAAAACATTTAGCTACGGCAAAAAAACGTCGCTAAGGTTTACAAAGATTTTTTTATTAGCGACGACACAAAACCGTAGCTAATTGATTTGTTTAAAAAAAAAATTATAAACAAAAACATTTAGCTACGGCAAAAAACCGTCGCTAAGCTTACAAAGATTTTTTTTATTAGCGATGGCCCAAAACCGTCGCTAATTGATTTTTTTTTTTAAAAAAAAATTATAAACAAAAACATTTAGCTACGGCAATAAACCGTCGCTAAGCTTACAAAGATATTTTTATTAGCGACGGCCCAAAACCGTCGCTAATTGATTTAAAAAGAAAAGTTATAAATAAAAACATTTAGCTACGGCAAACAACTGTCGCTAAGTTTTACAAAGATTTTTTTATTAGCTACGGCAAAAAACCATCCCTAATTGATTTAAAAAAAAATTATACACAAAAATAAAACCTCATCTCAACCGTCAATAACACCCAAAAACTTTATCTCAATCCAACGCACTAAACCAAACCACGTCACCGATCCGCGTGAAATCAACACAACCAGTCCCCTTCAATTACCCCTCTCTCTATATAAATTTAAATTTTCTCTACCAACCAACTCAACCAAAAATTTTCCCTCAACCAAATTTTTTTTCTCAACCTGCAGAGAAGAAACCCACAGAGGAGACCCTAGCAGCAGAGATCTCCCGGCCGCCTCCCTCTCCCCTCCCTTCCCCGCCTTTCCCTATTGCAAGAGATCTGAATTCTGAAATCTCAGATCTCGGAGATCAGATCAGATATTCTATAGATCGAATAAATTTTTTTATTTTTATTTTTATTTTTTGGTTTTTGTAATTTTTGTATAGATTCTTTGTAATTTTTGTATGATATTCTAGAGATGCAGTGTAATTTTTGTTATAACTTTGATCAATTAAGTCTCCTGCCATGTTTTTGATCAATTAAGTTTAGTTCTGGCAGTTTCTATTAATTTTCAGAATGAACAATCATTAAGAGCTAATTTCATTATAAAAAATGAATTTTCATTTGTAATTTGTAATTTTCATTTGTCAATATGATTTGCAACAAAGCTGTCCCTTGTCAATTGGATTTGCAATTTAGTGACGGCAAAAACCGTCGCTATTTTTCAATTTGCGACAGTCTTAGCCGAAATTTTAAACAACTTTAGCGAAGGAATTTTTCGAGTTAGCGACGATTTTTACTAATTCAAATAGCGACGATTAAAATACCAACGATATTGCGACGGTTGTTGAGCCGTTGCTAATAAATACTAGCGACGTTTTTTTGATAATTAGCAACGGTTTTTAGCCGTTGCTGAATTGAATTTTTTTTGTAGTGATAGAAAGCTGGTGGATGCAAACCACAAAGTCCTAACCGCCAGTAGGATTAGCGCGTGATGTTTAGGTACTCATTGAACAGAAACTGCTCTCTTCATAATGAATAATAAGAAATAACTTGAGGAAGAACACAAGAAATACTCTAATGTTCAATTAAAATTATCAAAATCAAAAGTCTCTTACAATATTGAGGAAAAACTCTATTTATAGTGCTCAAATAACTTGAATAATAAGCAGCTTATTCCTAAAAGAAAAATTAGAATCAAATACTAAAATAACAAGCAATCTATTCCTAAAAGAAAAAAATAGAATCAAATACTAAAATAACAAGCAGTCTATTCTTAAAAGAAAAAGTAAAACCTAATCCTAAAAGGAAACTAGAAAGACTCTTAATTAAATTGAAAGATTACGAATAAGTTATTTAGTAAATAACTTTAAGAGCAAATTAGGAACCCTAGAAATCCAAATTAGAAACCCTAGAAGCTCAAATTAGGAATCCTAGAAACCCTCCTGCATCAGTCGCCCCGGGTTGGAAAGAACTCGTCCTCGAGTTCACAACAACTTCATCGGAATCCTCTGGCGGCAGCCCAGGAGGAAGATCATCTGACACTAGGTTAGAAAACTATGCTATCTCTTGCTGGCGTATAGTCTGGCGTAGGGTCCTGAAATTCTCAGTGGACTTGGACATCTTCTCAGAGTTGAGCATAATGTGTCCATCGCAGCGAAAGCCACGTGGCCAATGACGTTTATCTAAGAACGCATTGTGGTTATAGATACAGAATGTGAGGTGATTCTGGATCAGATCCTTACCAGATACCCGCAGATCAAATGGGTACTAGTACTCAAACTCCTGCTTCATCTTTTTAAGAAGTGGTGGAGAGAGGTCTGATGACTTGGGGTACGACCCTTCACATAATACAAATTTCCACACTTCATCTGTCAGCTGCTCTGGTTTTACTAAAGAGGTGTCAGATCCATACAAGTCTCCATTCTGTAAAAGATGAGCGATGGTGTAGTATGCCATGTATAAGGTGGAATTAGATAAAGACTCAACTAGGAATTGTTCGTCCCATGGAATGCGAGTCCCTAGTCCAAAAGACCGAGAACATGCCCAATGATTAAGCCAACTCAAGGTGTGCTCAAATCCATGCCGTGTCTCATCGCAGTACAACTTCATGTTGGCTGTCCATCCATACTCTCCAGTGACCAAACAGCAAGGAGAGTCCACCACGCGGTCTGAAACCACAACCTTCTCCACCTTGTCACCCAACACATCCTTGATCACCTTGCAGAGACCTTCAAACTGTTCCTTCAATGTTTCCTTCTTCTTATTCTCATCTTCAGTTTCATCCAATTTCAAGCCCTCCTTGGTTGCAGAAACCAACTTCTTCCCCTCAAATTCCTTCAACTGAACAATAACATACTCATCAATTGCATCAACCATGTACATAACCTCATAACCCCTCTTCTTGAGCTTCTCCAGGAAAGGAGAATTCTCAACAGCCTTCTTGCTCTAACCAGTGATGTAGAAGATGTCGTTCTAGCCTTCCTTCATCTTGGTCACATAGTCCTTCAAGCTGGTCATCTCATCTCCACTCTTGGTAGAGTGGTATCGGAGCTGCTCGACAAGTTTGGTCTTGTTGGTTGAGTCCTCATGGATTCCAATCTTGAGATTCTTTGAGAAGGACTTGTAGAACTTGTTGTAGTCCTCTTTGTTCTCAACAATCTCAAAGATCATCTCAATGCACTTCTTCACCAAGTTCTTTCTGATGACCTTGAGAATCTTGTTCTGCTGCAACTTGCCTTTGGCATTATCTCCTCACAGTTATCCATGATGAAGACATGACGAACATAGAGCTTGATGTTGTTTGGCTTCTTCCTGGTGTCAAAAAAATCGAAAGGAGCCCTCTTGGGCACAAAGAGGACATCCTTGAATTCAAGCTGACCCTCAACAGAGAAGTGCTTGAAAGCCAAATGCTCCTCCCAATCATTTGGTCAGACTCTTGTAGAAGGCAGCATACTCTTCCTTTGTAATCTCCTCTGGTTTCCTCATCCAGATGGGCTTTTGCTTGTTCATCACATCCCATTCACGAGACACCTCCTTGATCTTCTTCTTTTTCTTCTCTTCCTCATCCTCATCATCAGAGACCTCCTTCTCGGTGGTCTTCTCAGTCCACAAAGAGATTGGGTAGCTGATGAACTCAAAGTGCTTCTTAACCAAATCCTTGAGTCTGCGTTCCTCGAGGTACTCAAGCTGATCCTCCTTGAGGTAAAGAGTGATCTTGGTACCCCTTCCAAGAACTTCACCAGAGGCGTCCCTTGTGACAGTGAAATACCCACTAGCTTGGGACTCCCACACATACTGCTCATCATCATTATGCTTAGAGGCGACAATCAAAACATCCGTTTCATTAATCTCATAGGCTCCATATTTCCCATCTGGTAAACCATCTGCATCAACAATATCCAACTCTTCATCAGTGTCATACACATACTCTCAAAACTCTTCAGTTTCGTCTACTACGTCTTCCTCAAGCTCCTCATCGTCATACACAAGCTTTCTATGCTCCCGTAATCGAGCATGATTGTGATACAGGTTTTCAAAACTGGAATCAGAATCGTGATCTTCCATCTTACGATTACCGAAATTTTGCGCCGTTAGACGCCGGGTTAACTCTGCAACTTGCCTTTGTAAATCCTCAATCATCATATTCTTAACGTTACGATCACGGTTTGGGACTTCTTCGTTTGGAACCTGCCCGCGACGACCACGACCACCATCCATAGAAACTGATGAAATCTCACCCCAAGAAGATGTTGAAGCTCTGATACCAACTGATGTCGTGCAGAATAATGATTATACTGCATGCTAGTTTTAACAGACAATTCACAGGGAAGAACACACGAAAATTATCCAAAACTCAGAGAAATACTCTAATGTTCAATTAAAATTATCAAAATCAAAAGTCTCTTACAATATTGAGGAAGAACTCTATTCATAATGCTCAAATAACTTGAATAATAAACAGCATATTCCTAAAAGAAAAATTAGAATCAAATACTAAAATAACAAGCAATCTATTCCTAAAAGGAAAAAAATAGAATCAAATACTAAAATAACAAGCAGTCTATTCCTAAAAGAAAAAGTAAAGTCTAATCCTAAAAGGAAACTAGAAAGACTCCTAATTAAATTGAAATATTACGAATAAGTTATTTAGTAAATAACTTTAAGAGCAAATTAGGAACCTTAAAAATCCAAATTAAAAATCCTAGAAACCCTCCTGCATCATAACTAAATAGCCAACTAGCAATAACCATCTTCACAAGCACAGAGCAGGTGAAGAATATTTTATGAAGTAGAGAAGCTTAGGTTTGAGATGATGAGCACCTTGACATTTGTATGCCCTGTAAATGTCTGGAGAGGACTGTCACTAACCCGAGCTGTGCATGTAGATAAATCCCAAAGCTTTATTGAGTTATCCGTAGATGCCGAGACAAGAGTAGTCGGATCCAGAAACTTGACGTAACTAACAGTTTTAGAGTGGCCATGTAATGAGTGCAAAGGTGTTTTCGTGTTCCGCAGATCATAGTAATATATCTTATGATCTGCTGAACCTATTACCAGCGTACGTGCAGAATCTGGAGGAAACTGAACACAACAAATGTTGGCCTTAGTCTTGATCGTACCAATACTTCCTCCCTGGAGTTTGAAGGCCATGTAAGGAAAATAACTTGATCACATATCTAGATTGAAACTAACATAACAAAGAAAATAGATGACTACTGCAGTACGTTTAGTTTCAAAGCTGACATCTGCCAAGTGCAAAAATAGAATTGCCTGATTGATATTCCAAAGCTTGACAGCACCATTATCACTTCCGCTTGCTAATTTTGTAGGATCCGATAGTGAAAAGTCGATAGACCATACACGTCTTTTATGCTCCCTCATTTCCAAGATGACTTGACTATGGGTAGCGTCCCAAACATGTTCACATTTGAAAGTATCCACTTAGTTACCTTTAAAATTTCAAAAACCAAAACTAGAACGAGATACAAGGCTAGTCGTACCTGCACAATGCCTTCAAAGTCACTTGAAGCAATTTGGCTCTTGATATAGCTATTCCAGCATATGCTGCTAATTTTTGATCTACTAGCCATCTCCACCACAGGATAATGTATGTCACGATCTTTGTTTAGAATCATGTCATACTCAAAAATTTTGATTTTCCTATTTACACCAGCTGTAGCAAAATATTCTTTGTCCCGATCAAAGCTCAGGGAGCAGACTAAGTTGGAAGAGTTCAATAAATCCCCTTGCTTCAGGTCTGCTTTAACTTTTAACTTGCTAAAGGAAAGATACTTGCAGATACCTTCAAGAAATGGATTTATCCATTCACTTTTTCTACTCCCCATGTGCCCTGGTTTGGAGGCTAAATTATCTAAGGAGGAATCTTCAGTCATTGCCATTGACCCTCTGTGACTTCTGTTCCTTTGAGAACACCTATTTAGTGATTTCACTCTTGGCTCAGCCAGCCTGCATCTTGTTGAGAAGTAAGCTGACTCCAGTTTTTTGAAGTTTTTCATCAGTCGAGAACTTTTAGACAGTATACTTTCTTGATTTCTTATGCATGTATCTCCCTTCTGTACATCAGATGAATACTCACTGAAATCCTCAGTATCATGAATGTGAAATCCTGGCCTAGAACGTTTACTAGACCCCAAAACAGAAACATCCTCATTTTTAACATGATTAGGTAATGGTGAAGTGTTAGCCTTGTTGAATTCTGGAAATGAAGCTCCCTTGTCCTTAATCAAATATAGCTTCTTTGTAACTTCGTCAATGTCCGAAGACAAAAAATCAATGGTATCTTGCAACTTGTCAGCAGCTTCTTGTTTCTTTTGTTGGACGTTCAAAAGGAATCAAGTAGCAACTCTTGCTCTTCAGTTTCTTCTCTTAACTTTATTGCAGCTTCACGTTCTTCCAAACTGTTCCTTGGTTCATTAAGGAATTCACTTTGCAGCAACTCACTGCAAAATATTATTAACTGGCTAAGAAGAATCAAGCAATGCTATATTGGAATACACTACAAATAATAAACAATCAAACGATGAGGAATCTATTCGGATTTATATTCCAACTATGGTAAAAAAATCATTAACAAGGATCTACCAAGAAGTCGCAATAGACAATTTCAAACAGGAGAACAGAGTACCTCTCCAGCCCAATAGGTCATCTTCCCATCACTCCATCAGTTGTACAATGATCAATCACAATCCAATAAAAGCATAAAAAAGCTTTGCCCTTTTAACTGATTAAGATCATTGATATACTATTTACCTATACTAAGTCTGATTAAGATCACTGATATACTATTTACCTATACTAAGTCATTCTAAGTATTAAATTGTCATCAAAACTTCTCAGCTGATGAGTCCAAATTAAATTTATATAGCAAATCATCAGCTCAACTTTTTCGTTTGTGTAGCCATAAGTGGTGGTTTAGATTATACCGAGATTACCGGAGTCTCAAAAGTACAATGGCATCCAACTATGGCTTCGTTTGCAAACAAATTATATGCAAGAAGCGAAGTAGAAAAACATACGGAAACTAACATGAATATGTTGAAGAAGGGAGGGTCTATATACGGAAGATAGAGTAGTGTGCCTTTTCTAACCATTTAGACTTAAAATGTTGTAACATTTATTTATTTATTTATTATTATTATTATTATTATTATTATTATTATTATTATAAATTGGTATTTTTTCGAACATGTTCATCTGTTAAAAATGATCCATGATCAATTCTAAAAAGAAAAAGAAAACATATTTTGTATTATCAAACATGGAACGTATAGCACGTCGAAGACAAGGGACGCCACATGCATGATACCAGGATTGCCAAAGGTATGCTAAAATGTACCAAGAGACACACGAGTAACATGCCGCTGACAAAGGCATGGAACTGGCATGCCCATTGCATTTTAAGACGCGTCGAGGATATAAGGTTGGCATGTAAGCCTACATAATAAATCAAGAAAGTTTTTGTTGAATATTACATTGCCAACCAAAATAGAAAAATATAGAATAGTCTAGAAAGTCTCGGAGTGTACTAGAAGATTCCGGAAGGGTCCGGAAGAATATGGAAAATTGTGGAACACACCGGAGTATTCCGGAAGAGTCCGGAACATTATGGAGAACTCATAAACGTCCTAGAAGAGTCTAGGACCTTGTAGTATGTACTAGGTCATCCTAGAGCCTAGTGGAGACATGTACTTAGTACTAGAGCATGGTAGAATACTCTAGAAGTCTTTGTATCTAGAGAAGTTCTTGTGTAGGCTTGAGTTTGTAAGAATTCTCTAGATCACTCATGTACTTATCTAGTAACTAGTAGGATCTAGAATCTTCCCATAAGGAGGTGGAAGGTTAAGCTAAGTAGTATAAATAGGAGAGGGGATCATTTGTTTCATGGATCACACAAGAAAGCATCCTACTAAGGAGAGATCCCAAGATAGAATTAAAGAGAGTGTTCCTTTTGTAAAGCTATCTAGTTCAATAAAATAGTTTGTTCTTAAGTCCCTTGTGAGTTCTTATCAAAGTCCCTCTTCAAAGTTTCTTGTGTCGAGTGCTTCTTTGATTTATATAGTTAAGGCTATTATATTGTTGCGTATTCATTATAATACCAACCATATTGTAGCCCAATTCATCCCCAACATTTGGTATCAGAGCGAGTTCGATCCAATACAACTATCAAAGTCTCTTGGTGTTACTCTGTCCAAGGTATTTGTAAAATCATGGCAGATTTTACTATGTCCATTGAGAAGCTCAATGGTAACAACTATGGATCATGGAGTACTCGTATGAAATTCTATCTACTTGGACAAGATTTATGGGATATTGTCAATGGAAGTGACACAACACCACCAAGGGAGCCAAGAAGCACAATCTCAACCTCGGAGACGACACCATCGACACCGGCACGACAAGAAGGTCCTGCTAAAAAATCCGACCCTGACGAGTTGAAGAAATGGAAGGTTAAGGCTGGTAAAGCCATGTATGCCTTAACAGTAGCTGTTGAAAATGAATTCTTGGAGCGGATTAAAGATGCTAGAACGCCGAAGGAAGCGTGAGACACTTTGGCATCAATCTTTGCAAAGAAAAATGATGCGAAGTTACAAAGGCTCGAAAATGAGCTTTTGGGAATCTCCCAGAGGAATATGTCAGTGAGTGAATATTTCTCAAAAGTGAAGTCTTTGTGTGACGAGATTTCGAAGCTAGATCCGGAGAATGGTATTACACAAACAAGGATGAAACGAATTATCATCCATGGGTTGAAGCCGGAGTACAAGAGTATTGTCACGGCAACTCGGGGCTGGGCCACCGAACCAACATTAGCAGATCTTGAGAATTTGCTAATTAATGAAGAGGATCTAGAGAAATCCATGTCTAGCAAAGCTACCTCCCAAGAAGAAACTGCCTTGTTCACTAATAACAGAGGCCGACGAGGACGAGGTCAAGGTAGAGGACGTGGTGTAGGGAGATTCAACAATGAAGATCAAGATGAACGACAGAGTCATGGTAGAGGTTACCAGTCAGGGGGAGCTCGAGGAACTCCAAATAGAGGAAGAGGAAGAAACCAGAACAAATGGCAACCAAAACATTGGCAAAGTGGTGAATGTTTTAATTGCGGAAAGAAGGGACACTACGCAAGGGATTGTTGGTCTAAGAAAGTTGAAGGAAATATTGCAACATCCTCCAAGAATCAGAGTCATGGAGAAAAAGATTGGGACTTAGATACATCCTTCCTTGTGGAGGAGGTTCATGTTGATACACAAGAGTTACAAGAAAAGCTTCAAATGAAGTTAAAAGACTCAAGTGAATTGGAGGAACGAAGGTCCACAACAGATGGGGAATCCCAAGAGCAAGAGCTGCAATTCAAAACAAGAATTCCTTGGAAGACAGGCATACATGAGACACCAGAGGAGGTGCATATTAGTCAGCCAGAGATGCAACAGGAAGAACAGGCACAAGGTGAGTTGCGAAGGTCTACAAGAGTGAGAAGACCAAATCCAAAGTACATAGATGCTGCCTATGCTGAGCTCAAAGAGCCAACTACCTTCCAAGAAGCCTCAAAGAGTCTAGAGTGGAGAAAGGCTATGGAAGAGGAGATTATGGCCCTGAAGCAGAATCAAACATGGGATTTAGTACCAAAGCCTGAAGGCGTGAAACCAATATCCTGCAAATGGGTTTACAAGTTGAAGATTCGCCCTGATGGAACGATAGAGCGATACAAGGCTCGGTTGGTTGCTCGTGGGTTTTCTCAAGAGTATGACATTGATTACGATGAGACATTTAGTCCGGTGGCTAAGATTACTACCGTACGAGTCTTACTAGCCATTGCAGCTAGTAAATCATGGATATTGTGGCAGATGGATGTGAAGAATGCTTTTCTACATGGAGAGCTTGATCGGGACATCTATATTGATCAACCTCAAGGATTTATCAATCATGAGAAGCCAGAGTATGTGTGCAAGTTGAAGAAAGCACTATATGGCTTAAAACAGGCACCAAGAGCTTGGTACGGGAAGATTGTAGAATTCCTAGTTCAAAGTGGTTATCATGTTGCCCCAGCAGATTCGAGCTTATTCGTGAAAGCTCAAGGAGGTAAGCTAGCAATTGTACTTGTATATGTGGATGACTTAATTATCACTGGAGATGATACCAGCGAAATCCAACGAACAAGGGAGAACCTGTCAGTACGATTCCAAATGAAAGAGCTTGGAGAGTTGAAACACTTTCTCGGTTTGGAAGTCGAAAGAACCGATAATGGCATATTCCTTTGTCAATGGAAGTATGCAAGAGATCTACTTTCAAAGTTTCGAATGCTCGAGTGCAAGCCAATATCAACACCAATGGAGTCGAACTTGAAGCTATGCACCGATGAGGGAAAGGAGTTGGAAGATACAACAATGTATCACCAAATAGTAGGTAGTCTTATCTACCTAACTCTATCTAGACCAGATATTTCATTTGCCGTCGGAGTCGTCAGCAGGTTCATGCAAACTCCAAGAAAGCCACATCTAGAAGTCGTGAGAAGAATCATGAGGTATATCAAGGGCACACAGGAATTGGGACTCTTCTACGAAAAAGGAGTACAATGTAAGATCATTGGTTATTGTGATGCCGACTACGCTGGAGATCATGATACTCGCCGCTCAACTATAGGTTATTTTTTCAGTCTTGGTTCAGGAGTTATCTCATGGTGCAGCAAGAGACAACCAACCGTGTCCCTATCAACGACGGAGGCAGAGTATAGAGCAGGTGCCATGGCCGCACAAGAATGTGCTTGGTTGACACAACTTATGAAGGATTTGAAACAGCCAATCGAAGATGGAATCACTATGTATTGTGATAATTTGTCAGCAATCAAGTTGGCTGAGAATCCAGTCTTCCATGCTCGTACCAAACATGTTGAGGTGCAATATCATTTCTTACGGGAAAAGGTTCTTCAGGGAGATATTGAAATGAAGCATGTCAAAACAGAAGATCAAGTTGCAGACATCTTTACTAAGAGCTTACCAGCAACAAAGTTTTTGGAGTTTCGTAAAATGCTTGGGATGATGATACGTATGAGGAAGGTTGGCAATGAGGGGGAGTGTTGAATATTACATTGCCAACCAAAATAGAAAAATATAGAATAGTCTAGAAAGTCTCGGAGTGTACTAGAAGATTCCGGAAGGGTCCGGAAGAATATGGAAAATTGTGGAACACACCGGAGTATTCCGGAAGAGTTCGGAACATTATGGAGAACTCATAAACGTCCTAGAAGAGTCTAGGACCTTATAGTATGTACTAGGTCATCCTAGAGCCTAGTGGAGACATGTACTTAGTACTAGAGCATGGTAGAATACTCTAGAAGTCTTTGTATCTAGAGAAGTTCTTGTGTAGGCTTGAGTTTGTAAGAATTCTCTAGATCACTCATGTACTTATCTAGTAACTAGTAGGATCTAGAATCTTCCCATAAGGAGGTGGAAGGTTAAGCTAAGTAGTATAAATAGGAGAGGGGATCATTTGTTTCATGGATCACACAAGAAAGCATCCTACTAAGGAGAGATCCCAAGATAGAATTAAAGAGAGTGTTCCTTTTGTAAAGCTATCTAGTTCAATAAAATAGTTTGTTCTTAAGTCCCTTGTGAGTTCTTATCAAAGTCCCTCTTCAAAGTTTCTTGTGTCGAGTGCTTCTTTGATTTATATAGTTAAGGCTATTATATTGTTGCGTATTCATTATAATACCAACCATATTGTAGCCCAATTCATCCCCAACAGTTTTTTGGGTTTATGTACTCATACAATCTTCCAAAAGAAGCAACAGATGGCATCAATGGCTTAGATCGTAAATAAAGAGTATGTGCATAAGCGAAAAACGTGTATAGGAAAGGCGCAAATGCGTGATAGAGTAATTACTGTACTCTTAACATTTCAACCTAATTTTGCTATAGCCTTTGAATTACATATTGGATTCAGATAAATCTGAATCTTCGGAAAACATTTTTAGAAAAAAATAAATAAATCCAATGAGGTGATTCGTATTAAATTTCAAACATTAAGGTGTAAATTGGTGCTGAAAGTTGAAGGATGGGAATAGTGTTACAAATGTATGCTATCACACGATCAAGCCGCATATAGTATCCACAATGTTGCAGGTATAACACGACTTCAAATTTGTTGGAAGCGGTCTTCACACAACACTGTCAGTGACTCTACTGGTGCATCAAATGTATGGTAATTAATGTTTCTAGTAATCAGTTCTAACATGTCACCCTTCAACTTGAATCTGATCATACAATGAATACTAAATGTTTAATGAACTCTACAAATGACTGCATCATAAAAAATGGATACAGCAGATTCTGAATTGTCGAAACTTTGTTTTCCTAGTGAAATCGGCCTTAGAGACAGTTATCTGTGTAAGAATAAGTCTAGCTTGTCCTTCTCCATCCTTGTCAAACCACTAAAAGAAAACCATACTAAGCAAGGGGTTTATTCTTAAAATGGTACTCATCTGCATTTTCCCCCGAAGCAAAGAAGCAGGAACTCAGTTCCTTCTATCGCATGGCATGCAGGCATATAGTTTGCAAATTGGCAGCTGTAAAGGGGATTCGTGTGGGATGGAGCAATTATGGTGGACATAGAGTAAAAGGGGATGATATTGTACTGAAGACTTGACTCTTTATGGTTGATTCTCTCTCATTCTCCTTTTGTCTTGTGTAGACCCTTTTGGCCTACAACACAGTGTTTGCTTTTATCTACAAGTATTTTTCCCCATAAATAATATATGTTCTTACTGATCAAAACAAATGAGCAAAGAATGCAGTTTCTTATAGGCTTGATAGCATGTCTCTTTTCACTGCATGTTAAATTCCGTTCGTGGTGAATTTCTAGAGAATCTAACATCTTATCTACAGCTTATTAGGGAATTTACTTATTCCATCTCGTATCATAAGGCCCTTTCCTTCGATAATGCCCTCCAAGGATACTGTTTCAAAATTTGGATGACTAAGCAGAGTAGCTCTTACAATCTAATTTGGCATTCTCTAATCTATGGTTAGACCACGAGGTTAACTATAACTTTCAAACTGTCAGTAGCAACTCACCGCCATACCATAGCTTTATCACAAACTCAGGTGCAATTTCTATATCTTACATGATCTTCAAGTGGTAGATAAAAGAAAACTTGAGATAATTAAGTAGCACTCCACATTGCTGGTTATTTGATTCTTCTTCACTAGTGGACTAAGTTCTTGAGCATGTTTGTAATCTTGCTCAAGAGAAAATTCAATCTGGATCAATCACTATTTTTACCATATGTACTAGCTTCAGAGTGCAGCTTGGCACCCAAACCTATGGACTATTCCATGTCTGAATGTTTAAAGTTTTATTACAAAATATGGGGTTCTTGATGACCACGCAACCATGAGGTCAAGGACATGTTTGAGGTTGTATATATTTTACTTCCTTTACTGCAGACATTATCTTCAGTTTCTCGAGCATCAAGTCCAAAAACCAATTTATGATCAATTTGGCATCCTCTAAATGCTCTCACTAAACCTTCGAAATGTCATCCCTGATAAACAGAGTAACATGGTTTCCAAGACGCAACTATATTTTCAATTGCAGTAAGAGTATTGATTAAATCAACAAGACTATTCCGCTTCAACAATGATATGTGGAATCTTTGTGGATAACATAAAGATAATGATGATTTTGGACATGTGGAATACACTGTATATCCATCGGTTATTTAGCTCTCAAAATCATAGAACCAAACAGACTTTTCACAGAGTCACCTCAGTTTCTAAGGTTAACATCTCATATAAGATGTTCTGATTTCCATAACTTCATGTTAAACCATGGCCATGGTTCAAAAACAGCAAACTGACTTACAAGGCAATACTGACTGATAAAATTACATAAGAGATATTTTGGAAAATAAATAAATGCAATACATTATTGGATAAACATTAAGCTAGAGCTCATAAAAAGCTAGTATCTCAGATCATTCACCTTATTTTTGGCCGAGCACTTGGCTGAGGATGTAAAAGCACCAAACAAAATGAAGCTTCTTTAGGCCACTTCAACAGCAACTGAGGGGAAAGAACTCGATGCCTCATATTTGCCATGGTACCGAGTTTTTCTTCCATTGAGCTAAACGTGCAAAACAACTGCCCAAGATAAAAGAAAATCTCGGTTTAGAAGCAGAGGAAAACAAATAACTATCAATTGTTAAGATTGCGAACGAAACTAGACTTTTAATTAAATCACAAACCTCAAAGAGAAGAACACCTAGTTGATAAACATCTGAAGAAAAAGAACTTGGTGTACCATCAAACTCTTCTGGAGTAGTATACCAGCTCATCTCCATAAGCAATATATGCTTTTGTGGGAACTTCTTGAGTTCTGCCGCAATTTTTTCATGAAAATATTTTTTTCTTCTTTCTTCCTCTTCCACTGATGAGGGACATGCAGGAAAAGCTGAACTTGATTGCAAACAACTGGTATCGGAACCCCTCACCTCACAGAAGCATCCGTAGGAGATATTTCCCTTACTGAATCTGCTCCATCCAATCTACTGCGTTCATGATGCAAACCATGGTGTGTAAGAAACAAGTTGCCGCCAACAACTTGTCCATTCAATTCCTCCTCCGTCGAATCAGAACCGGAACTTGAGCATGAAGTGGACTCTATAACTGAAATGCGATTGAATGAAGACATTACAAAGCACAAAGGGCGCACATTTTGTACAACCACCCCTTGAGAATGTGCAGGCTAACAGTCTCTAAAATCTGCTGAAATATGTGCAAACACTCCAAGTGATCAACAACTCTCTCTGGCTTGTCCAACCACTGTCTTAAACTAATATCACCCCTTCCCACTGCACAACCAAGAGGCTCTAACCTCGTCTCATTCCCACAGACCCCATAGGAACCTGTCTGATTATGTATAAACTGAGCAGTTCCACCATTCAAAGAATTGTTTGAACCACTTGGTTGATTCCCTTGAGACAAACCAAGCCTCTCATTAGGAACCACATTCAATCCCCTAGAACTAGTACTCCTCTCCCTACCTGATCCTGACGAACCCTCCATTACAAACTTCTACCTGAATGCTCCGATACCAAAATTAACACAAGAATGATATGTAACAATACACAAAATCTTCTCCAATTCCAACCCATCCATTGTTTACCAAAACCCCAGTTTGGAATCACAACCAATAGAACCAAGCACCATCAATCAATCAATCAACAATTCTGTTTTGAAATAATTACCTGTTGAACAACAAAGATAAGATGAACTTGAGACACTTATTTCTCAATGTGACACTCACACAACATAAACACTTATGAATACCCATTTTGAGAAAAGCAATATTAACCAATTAAACATTGTAAAAAATGACATATTACATGTATACGTAACAATATGAAGAAGAAAAGATGAAATACCATGAGATGATCAGCGCCGAATAAGAGTACAACCAAGAAGAGAAAACTTAAAACCACACTCCAACACCGAGTCTCCTGATTGAATGAAGGGGGTTTTGAGTTTGTGCTTTATTTGTTGTTTGAACCTCCTCTTTCGTAGTTATCTCCGCCTCCTGTTCTCTCTCTATATATCTGTTTTCGCCTTTGCTTTATTCAGAATAGGGCTATGTGGCCAAATCATGTCCTATCACACATTCAAAGAGGGTAAAGTTGCACCAATTTGTGGACAAGAATTGCTCAAACACATTTCTGGTCTTACCTCTCCGAACATCCAAAAAAAAAAAAAAATCGTCCAAAACAGTTTCAAACCTTTCCACTGATCTATTCATTATTTGGAATTCGAATGAGTTAGAATCTTGAAATTCTGAAATTTAATAATACATCTTCAGAAGATCTCAAGGCTGGTGGATTGCAAAAGTTTTAATTACACACAACACAAATAAAGAAGAAGGAAAAAAAAAAAAAATACCTGATTGAATTTTGACTGGTTCCCGCCATTTCACTATAATTTATACAAAGAAGAATGAAAGAAAAATCGGAAGATCGAGTTTTGATTGAAAGAAGAGAGATACACCGTTCATTCAAGTGGAAATCAAACGATGTTTATCTGAAGAAAGAAATTTAATAAATGGTAAGAACTGAAGAAATGTGTTCTTCAGGAAATTTTGGCGGCCAAAAAAGTAAGAAATTAGGAATTTGAAAAAAAAAAAAAAATTGCCAAATACAATGCAAGGAAACACGAATTGGACGAACCGATGTGCTACTGGTTTTGGATAAAAAGCAAGAATCATTTCTCAACCCCTATCATGATTTATGTTCGATGTAGCATCAGCAACAATTTCTTCATTTGGTATTTAAGTTTGATGATACTTCTTGTAGGAGCCAAATTGTATAAAGGAACTTCATTTCATTTGGTATATGAGTTTGATGATAATGTCGTAGAAGCCAAATTGTAAAAAAGAACATGGAACATGGACTTGTGTGTCGAGGGTAAAAATGTGATGGGAGCTTCTTGTCGGGCTAGAAAGCGAGTTGTTGTACCTTCACAAACTCTAATCCGGATTGGGTACCCGAACAAAGACTTAGACGATCATGTCAATAGCTGGCTAAGGAGACAAAATAAAGCAGACAACGAGAGGTTCATAGAGGGCCGTGTATACCAGGGATTCTTCCCCACTATTATGTGGAAATGAGTGTGCTCTTATACTTGTTTGATTGTATATTTGTATCCGTGATCTCTACGACGTGATTAAGAGGCACATCTTTCCAAATAGGGGTGGGCACAGTTCGGGTTGAGGCCTATTCCGGTTCCAGTACCGGTTCAGTCAACTGGGAACAATCTGGGTCGGAAAAATCAATTTTTTTTGGGATGACCCGGTTTGACCTGGACTGTTTGGAACCGAGACAGTCCGGGTCGGGACCATGCCTACCCGGTTTGTTTGTTTTGTTTTTTTTTTGAATCCAAAATGAACAAAATATGAGATGATGTGTAAGAGATGTGATGTGGGCGTGACGTGGATGATGTGTAAGAGATGTGATGTGGTGTGGGACGATGTGTAAGAAATGTTGTGTGTAGTAAGAGATTTGGGCTTGGGCTGTGTACAATATTTGGTGTGGGATGATGTGTAACAGATTCGGGCTAGGCTTACTATAGTAACCGGGACGGACCGGAACAGTCCGGGACAAAATTAGTGAAAATCGGTCCCGGACTGGGATAAAAATTGTATAAACCGATTGGTCCCGATTTAAATCGGTTCGGGACCATACCGGCCCGGGTCGGGATCGGGATTCTTGCCCACCCCTATTTCCAAACATGTGGGCTGAAACATGCCCCGAGCCACATCTGGCATGTCCCAAGTAACATGCATATTCCTAGCTCGGGTGTGTAAATTATTCATCATTATTCGCCTCCCCTTGGTGTTTCAATTGTTGTGTCGGGATGCCAAGGAAGTGTAAACCTATTGTCTCTTTGTCTACCCAAAGGACACGTGCCGTGTTCTGGTTGGCTGGAGACTAAAGCTGCATCAATTATTGTGAGCTACCAGTATGTCTCGTAACTTCTTTTTCTCCTTTAGCAGTTTAGGTTTTGCGTAAAGTTCAGTGGGCAAGTGGAGGTCGATGAGTTTGTTGCAAAGCTACAAATGCACTTAAACGATCGTGAAACGTGTTTGGAAGATGCTAAAGAAGAAGAGGGGAAAGACAAAAAGAATGAGGAAGAGGGCGCATCTTCCAATTTTTGTTCTTCTATAGGCAAGGATTTTGATTTGTTTTATGAATTAATTTCGTTCTCCTGATTTTAAGAAATATTTTGACATATATTTCAATGTGTACAGAAAAAGTCAAAATTTCGAGGATACATGAAACATATATAACCATTTTCGAGGGTACATGAAATATGTGAAAAAAATGCAAATAAATAAATTTGTTAAACACAATAAATGAAGCCTAAATACCAAGAAATGAAACAAACATAAAATCAATATATAATTAGAAAATCAAGAGGTGATATAAAAAATCAATATATAAGTAGATGAAATGATAATTAAAAAATCAGGGGGTAGTTTCAAAAATCAATAAATAAATAGAAAAAATGACAATTACAAAACCCCCAAATTTTATGAAAAAAATCCTAAATTTTCGAAAAAGCCCTAAAAAATCTTATTTTTGTATTTTTATGAAAAAAAAAGAAATTTACTAAAAAAAGCCTCAAATTTTATGAAAAACTCTAAAAATATAATTTTTTCTTCCGCCCCTTTTATTTTCGAAATTTCAAAAACACAATTCTTGTTTTTGGGATCTAGTGGGTTTGATATTTCTCAAGGTGAAGTGTTTAGTTTTGATAAGTCGGACAAGAAAGTTGAGGTGGTGGACGATACTTTGGACGAAGATCTTCGCCAGCACGCCCCTAGTTCTACTCCATTCCTTATGTTCACTCCTCACCGATTCTTATAGAGGAGATGCGCCGGGAGCTAAGTGTCACGCCCCAATTTTTGAACAACATAAATAAATAGATTGTTCAAAAACCAAGGCATGACAAGAACACATTAAATGATACAGTCATAAGGCATAAAACAAACTAATAAGCTACCTCAATATTTTTCCTCTAAAAATGAGGTCCACAACGAATGAATGAAAATTACAATAATCAATTCCCCAAATAAGTATCTGACAAAACTGAGCATTTATATCTATACCCTACATCTGATTACTTAGGAATAATAATAATAAAGACCAAAAAATAAAACGTGTCGACTCCTCAGCTATCGCCACGAAGCTACTATCATTCCTTACGCTCCAATTAACCCTGATGGTTCTCTGGGGCTACTCTCATTAAGAACGTACCCAAATTTGTAAAACAATACAAAATCTGGGTCAGTATAATCATACTGGTGTGAACAAACTTACAAATTAAGACAATTACATATAAAAGGACAAAATGCAAATTTCACCTTGAGGAAGACAAGTAGTTCTCATTCAAGATTCGAATGAGCTGTTAGTTTCTTCCCTCAAGGCTAACCTAGTACAAGCTAAAATAATCTATACACAATTTCATGGCATGCTCAATTCAATGGTTTTATTTAATTATTTATTTTTTTGTTTTCTAATTTTTGGCTTCTTTTCCACAATCGCACTCTCCTCCTGTGCAGAACACACCTCACCCAAGTGTGTCTCCCTTGCCTTCGAAACCACTCGGAGCGTACATGTTCCAAGTGGGGGTGCCATATCGAGGAACATGTCATCTCACCCGAAGTTCGATCCATGACAAACATTTCCTAAATCTACACGTACAACCGAACTCACATGGAACGGTGCACCGATATGCAAACAAGTTTGCATACCCATAATTCTATCACACGTATACAAGCAAGTCTGTATACAAATCACATTTTTCTTTTTTTTTCGGAGTTGTGGAAAAAAAACATTGCAAAATATTTATTAACGTGTCTAATGCCTGTCGAGTTTCAAAAATTTAAACAATTGTTTTCGCCCAAAACAAGTAACAATAACATCACCGTCTCATTTCGAAAACCATACACTATCTATAATTTATTTCCAATAAATAAACTAAATGCATTGAAAACCGTTGGGTGTAATCCATTTGATAATTAATGTATGATTCCTTTAAACACTTATGATAAAAATAAGGACACTATATGGAAAGATAAGGTCTCCTCTTACCTGTTTTGTGAATAAAATAGTTTTGTATTAGACAAAGAAGTACCAAATACTCAAATTGGGAATTGGGTTGTACCTGTCAAAACTGTATTTGATAGTAACAATTATACATTGGAGGAAGAAGAAACAAGACTTGTTCTTGGGAAAGGGAAAACTGTGTCAGGAATCAGACCAAAAAAAAAAAAAAAACTTTAAGCTAAGCTAAGCTAAACATCATTTGACTATCCTATTCTAATGTACATTTATTGCTAGTTAATGAAACATACATGACAATCTTTATTATCTATTGCTAGTTAATGTACCTTTTGCTAGCTAATGTACCTATTGCTAGTTAATGTACCTTTATTATCTCTCCTGTCTCGACTCCTCTATTTTCCAACATCAATTTCAGAGGTTGAAAAATTCGTAAGGCTATGATGGTTCACTATAAAGTAATCTACTTTCTAGTGAAATTGGCATTGGGGCCAATGTTGCAAAATTCGTAAGGCTATGACCTCTAGGGTGGAAGGTCGAGAAATTATGATGGATGAAAGTGGCAGCTGAGCTGCTGCAACACTTCACCTGGCTAATGGGCGGGGCTTATTTAGGGCCTATCTGGCTCGAAGCTATATGAGGAAGGGAGTCGAGGTCTGATCAAGGTAACTCTTTATTGCTTGACACCGGTAATCTTATTTTGCTATTATGTTATCTTTTCCTTGCACAGTTGGTGGTTATCCTACATCACCTGACTACCCGAGAACGGGAGCACACGCTAGCTAAGAACGGGAGGATACACTAATCAAGGAGTGGGAACATGTAAAGGCGACATTGGCAAGGGTGAAAGCAGAGCTGCAAAAGAAGAATGGCATGTACGAACCCGTCTAATTGTCGAGGGAAGCAGCGAGGAAAACAGCGAGGGATCCCACAGGGGGAGGGGGAGCCGACCATTCCTCCAGGATGCGTGTTTGAATTTTCAAACACGCATCCCGGGGGAATGGACAGCTCCCCCTCCCCCTGTAGGGTCCCTCGCTGTTTTCCTCGCTGCTTCCCTCGCCAGTTAGATTTTTACGACATGTACTCTCAGCTTTGAAGGCAACATACCCAGGCCAACAAAGAGCTCGAGCATGTTAGAGCCCGGCTACGGACGATGGAGATCAACTTAGGGGAAGCCAACAAGGATAAGGAGGAGGCGATAGCAGGGGCGGACCCAGGATTTTAGTCGAGGAGAGACGAAATGAAAAATATTTATTAGTTGATAATAGTAGTTATCAATGGTAAAGTCAAATTTCTTTTTCTACCGAAGCTAGTAACTAATAAAAAAATTCAACTATAAAAAATACAATGCATATCAATCAAATTGGATCTAAGTGTAGTCCATTTTAAGCCAAAATAAAGTCACTATTGATAACCTTAGCAAAGAGCAAACAAGCATAATAACTAGAATATATAACTAATATCACAAAAGAGTTTGTCTAGGCAGCCAGACTTTAAAGCCATTTTTTTGCCAGGCTAGAGCATTTTTACACATTTACCCATTCTCTTTAAAATACAACCACAAACATTATCTATAGAAGTGTAAGAAACTTAAAACCTGACAAAAAAGTGGCTATAAAGCCTGACTGTCTAGAATTGAGAATTACAAAATAATTAGGATAAGTTCTATGTGAAGCTAAAAAAAATTTTAATTTGCGAACCTAATATGATCATAATACAATTTAAAAGAAAAAATAGTTTATATGAGGCTCAAATTTTATACGAGTTTGCTAATGGTATATATTTTCATTGAATTCTATCGTTATTATTTTATATATTAATTTTAAATATTTTTTTGTTAGAGGTTTTATATCACTTGTGAAAAACAATTCATTTCTTTAATATTAATAATTTTTTATTAACTAATAAAATTGCATTGAAAATAAAATAAAAAAATGCAATCAAAGAGTATCGAGCTCAGGTCTTTTACTAAACATAATAAACCTCCAACCACTACACCAACAAAAATATGTTTGGTAATATGCATAAACAATATTTATATTGTATTTTACATTATATAATCGATTTTTTTAAGACTAAAATATATATACTAAAAATATTTTAAAAGTTGAGGGGGGGGAGGGCAGCTGCCCCCCCTCATCCCTTAATAGGTCCGCCCATGGGCGGTAGCACCTCCCAGAGTATGAGAGGTTGAAGAAAGAGTTGACACCTTCATTGCCGAGCTGGAGGGGATGATCTCCAAGCTGACCTTGGGGTTGACTCGGATGCCTTATGTGGAAGGACTTTGACGATCCACCACCAACCATCTCTTAAAATTTTCATTTGAAAGCAAAGTCTGGCTGCGTTTGTGTCGACATGAAAACAATTGCCTAGGCTCTATCCCGAGCCTTTATCATTTCCGTTCCTCTACTTTTGGTTTGGATGTTTGCATTTTGTTTGGATCATGTCACTATTGCATGAACATTATCATGGGAATGAGGTCTGTGTTTTACAAGTACTTTGCCCCATGCAAAATTTTGTGTTTTGAGTTGATAACTTTACCAATTATCGCCATTTTGATTGCTCAAGGTTAAGCGATAGGATTTAGGATAAGAAGTAAATATGGTTTGATGAAAAAATCCTACCTTTTTTCAACAATCCCACTTTTTTTTAAAGATGATTCGTAGGCTCATAATATGTGAAAAGTCGATTTAGCTTGTTTGTATCAACTAATTTAGCTAGACTTGTGATGGATGATATCATTTGATGTTCACATAATTATTACATACCTCATAATTTATATTTGTTAGTGTTTTGAATAGTGTATTTTAGTTTAATTATTTATTTTTGTACTTTTGTAGGATTTTGAGTTTAAATGACAAAAGTGCGTTAGCGTAGCGAATTTGAAAATTCATAAACAAATTGACGAAGTGAAATGGAAGACATTAAAGCCAAAGATTAAGAGAACCAAAGAAAAATAAAATAAAGAAAATTAGTTTTGAATTTTGGTGGAACAAAGAACTAATATGAATAAACATAGCCAAACCCACCTTTAAAGGGGTGGGGCCCCTTTGTTTGCAATTTGGGTTTCCAATTAGGCTTCCAAATTCTATTGGGTTTTCAATTGGGTTCTAAATTCTATTGAGTTTCCAATTTGGGCTTCCAATTGGATTTTCAAAAAAGTTTAGTTTCTTTTAACCACAATAGCAACAGCAAGAGAAGGGAAAGATTTTTGTTTACAATTTAAATTGGATCAAGAGAAGGGAGAGATTTTTGTTTACAATTTAAATTGAGTGATTATTGCTGGCCTGGGCCCAGCTGCCTGGGGGGGCGAAAATACACTTTTGCCCTCCTCTTTAAAACCTTTTTCCAAAAAGTGATTAAAGAGGGGGGGGGGAGGGCAAAAGTGTACATTTGCCCCCACCCAGGCAGCAACCTCGCCCCTTTCCCAGCCCAGCTAGAATTGGGGATTTAAATTGGATCCCCAATTGGGTTTCCAATAGAGTGTTTCTCTTTACCTTAAATACAACAAAAAAAGAGGCAGTAGGGAGAAGAAAACGCAAGACGCTGTCTAGAATGCAGCAGCGCAAAAAGAGATCGCAACAGGAAAACGCATGACAATAGGGAGAGTACGCAACAGGAGATAGCGCAGTCCAGCAGAAGGGCAACACGCAATACAGCGGCAGGATAGCAGCCGAAAATGAGGACGCTGTCCAGCAACGAAGGACGCTGTCCAGCAACGAAGGACGCTGTGCAGCAGTGGAGACGCTGTCCAGAACAGCAAGGAAGCTGTCCAGAACAGTAGGGGACGTTGTCCAGATAACATGACGCAATACGGCAGCAGGGAGTGCGCAGGATAGCAGGAGACGCTTTTCCAACAACAACACACATTGATAATCCACCACGCGCTGCCATGCTGATGAAGCTCCACATCATTGTTGCTGTCATCACCTCCACTATGTGTCACTAAACTCCACGCAAGGCGAAGTGGTGAACTCCTAGATGTAACGCACTTTAATTGGTATTTGATTCGTTTTATGCTTTCACGATGAATAATGGTGTTTATGATTTTCACTTTTATTTCATATAGGAGTTTATGTTATTTTAGTGACAAAGATTTCATCAACTTCTTCGTAGATTATTATTCCAGTGATTGTCTTTTTCTTCTCCATATAAGTTTAGTCATATTTTTCTTATGTGTGGAATTTTTAAGGATCAATTAATTCTGGTAGGATAGTTATATGTGATTGTCTTTTATTACGTTATTGTCTCCAGATATATCGTAAATTTAGGATATCATATATGATCAATCTTTGTGCTTTCTAGAAAAAGTGAAATCTAAAATCCATTTGCATTAGAATATATTAGTGCATTAAAGACTATTTTTCCGATTATGTTGTTTGGGATGTGAAACACGTAATCGAGTTATCATAGCGAATCAATACTAGTTGGCGCGTGAAATCTAGGAGGGATTCTTGGAACCTTGTGACTTTTTCTAAACTTGATTTTCAATAAACTAAATTCAATTTCATATTTTAAAATTGCTAGAATTTCTTAAATTTAGTTTCGCATAGTTCTTCTTCCTTGACCTTGTTTTGTAGATCGTTTTTCCTCGTGGGATCGACACCCCAATCTTTACTGCAATTGACCGCGTGTACTGTTTGGGCGTAATCAAATTTTGGCTCCGTTGTCGGGGAACAAGCGTCATTCTACAAGGGAGGTTTCAGGTATTATCTTCCTTGCTCATTGTTTTATTTTATTTTATTTTTAGGTTTTACGTCCAGTTTATTTTATTTTATTTCTAAAAAAATTTTGCAAAAAACAAAAAAGGACATTGGGGGAGTGTGAGTTGGAATAGAGACCACTTAGGGAGACTAATTAGGGTCCCAAATTTAGAACACCCACAAATTCACATTGAGACCAAATTAAGTCATACTTCTAATTCTAACACCATGAGTAATCACGAAGATGACCATGTTCGATCGCTAAAGGACTATCTTCACCCCACGCGCACTGCTACTCCATCATGTATCATGTTTGCACCAAGTACACTAAAGCTAGATTTTAAGCTGGGTATGATACAATTATTACCCACTTTCCATGGCCTAGAGAGTGAGAATCCTTATGTTCACATTAGGGAATTCGAGGAAGTTGTGGCCACTTTCCACAACAAAGTTGAGGCTGTAGACTAGGTTAGACTAAGGTTTTTTCCTTTTTTCCCTTAAGGAAAAAGCGAAGAGTTGGCTATACTCTTTGCGATGAATGTCTATAAGTTCGTGGGAGGAGATAACCCAAGCATTTTTTAATAAATATTTTCCTCACCACAAAATCAACGGTCTAAAGAGACATATTTCTACCTTCACCCAAAAGAATAGCGAGACATTATATCAAGCATGGGAGAGGTTCAAGGATCTCTTGAATACATGTCCACACCATGGGTATAACAGTTGGCGCTTAGTCAGTTATTTTTACGAGGGACTCACCAGTAGAGAGCGTCAGTTCGTTGAGATGATGTGTAATGGGGAGTTTTTGCATAAGGACCCTGACGAGGCCATTGAGTACCTGAATGACCTGGCTGAAAAGGCTCATACTTGGACTGGTCCAAGTGCTACTGAGAGCACGAATAGAACACGCCCAGCTGGAGTCTATCAACTTAGGGAAGAAGACAACCTTAGAGCCCAATTGGATAGAGTGACTAGGGAGTTAGAGGCACTTAAGACCAAGGATGGTAGGCCCACACATATTGTTTTATATGCGGGGGAGTTGAACACTTAGCACAAGATTGCCGACCTTGACTGAGATTCGAGGGGTTTATGAGGAACAATGTAACGCCTTAGGGATGTACAAGAACCCTTACTCACCATTCTCTAACACTTACAATTCTGGCTGGAGAGATCACCCTAACTTAGGCTGGAGGTCCGAAGCAGACCAACCTACACACTCACAGGCACAACCACCTAGGTCATACCCTGCACCTCCATACAATGCGCAATGTAACAGAAGTTCCTTATCAGACACATTACATGCATTTATAGAGGCACAAGGTAAAACTAATAAAAAAATTAGAGGTTGCATTGACACAGTTGGCAGAAGAGAACAAAGAGATCAAAAACCAGATAACCAAGCTGACAAGTTCATTAACAGTACAAGAGCGGAGACAATTTTCGTCACAGCCTCAAGCAAATTCGAAGGGCCAACATATGGCACAAACCTCTAATTCAGACTCTCAGAATGTCAAAGAGGTTAATGCCATCACTACTCGGAGTGGTAAGATTTTAGATGGATCAAACTCGTCCACAACTATAGGCTCCCCCCAAGTGCAAAGGAGAGCATTCCTGAGGATGAGCCCAACAAGAACATTCCAGATCCAATTCCTTTTCCTTAAGCACTACGACCTACTTGAAAGAAATCGGAAATGCATGGTGAGATTCTAGAACACTTGAAATAGGTTAAAATTAACTTACCTTTGATGCATGTGATTAAACAGGTACCAACTTATGCGAGGGTCATCAATGATCTATGCACCATCAAGAGGAAGCATCATGTCAAGAAGACTACCTTCTTGACAGAACATGTAAGTGCGGTGATTGAGCAGAAGACACCACTCAAGTACAAAGATCCAGGGTGTCCTACAGTCACCTGCCAGATTAGAACTCATGAGTTCGGCCAAGCCTTGTTGGATTTAGGAGCAAGTGTAAATCTGATGTCATATTCTATTTACTTGCGATTGGGTCTAGGAGAGATTAAATCCACATCCGTGGTACTACAATTGGCCGATAGATCGGTTAAGAAGCCAAGAGGAATAGTCGATGATGTCTTGCTGCAAATTGATAAGTTTTACTATCCCGTCGACTTTCTTATTTTAGATACTCATTCTGGGGTTAATATGGAGTCTACAGGTTCGATTATTTTAGGTAGACCTTTTCTTGCCACAGCTAACGCTTTTATCAATTGCAGGAACGGTGTAATGAAGCTGTCTTTTGGGAACATGACTCTAGAGGTTTACATATTCAATATTAGCAAGCAACCACGTGATGATGATGATGAGTGTCATCATACCTACATGATAGACACGCTGATATCAGAGGAGCGCTCCTGAGCGTAGATTCTGAAACCTTAGAGTACCTCCTTTCTATTTCTGATTCTGAGAATTCACTTTGTCCTGACAATGATTTTGATATTTCTGTTGTTTCAGGGTTAAAGGATAAAGGAGGACGACAATGGCAACCATGCTTTGAGGAGTTGCCAAAGGAAAGACAAAAACCACAATCCACTGTGGAAACTCCGAAAGTTGACCTAGCTCTACTGCCTGAGGGACTTCACATGCATTCCTCGGACCAGGTGATACTTTTCCTGTTATTATTTCTTCCGTGATTGATGGCTCACAAGAACAAGAATTGATTAATATGTTACATGCGCACAAATCTGTATTAGGTTGGATTATAGCTGACATCAAAGGTATTAGCCCCTTAATATGTTCCATAGGATTCACTTAGAAGAATGAGCTAACCCCCGTAGAGACCCTCAAAGACGACTTAACCTTACTATGAAAGAGGTGGTGAAAAAGGAAGTTTTAAAATTGTTAGATGCAGGCATCATTTATCCCATCTTTGATAGCAAATGGTTAGTCCAACTCAAGTAGTTCCCAAGAAATCTGGAATAACAGTGGTGACTAATGATGAGGGGGTGCTCGTTCCTACTAAGGTAGTGATAGGGTGGCACATGTGCATTGATTATAGGAAACTTAATTCTGCCACCCGCAAGGATCACTTCCCACTTCCATTAATAGACCAAATCTTAGAGCGAGTAGCTGGTCATTCTTTCTATTGCTTTCTAGATGGGTATTCAGGATATTATCAGATTGAGATTGCATTAGAGGATCAGGATAAGACTACTCTCACATGTCCTTTTGGTACTTATGCTTTTCGGCGCATGCCATTTGGTTTGTGTAATGCACCGACTACTTTTAAGAGATGCATGATGAGTATTTTTAGTGACATGGTTGAAAAATATATGGAAGTATTCATGGATGATTTGATTGTTTTTGGTGATTCCTTTGATTCATGCTTACTTCACTTGAAGGTTGTTTTAAGTAGATGTGAAGAGAAGAGTCTGGTGTTTAATTGGGAAAAATGTCATTTCATGGTTTTCTATGGAATAGTTCTTGGACACATAGTTTTTAATAAAGGAATCGAGGTTGATAAAGCAAAAATTGAATTGATTTCTAAATTACCTACACCTAAAAGTGTCAAGGATGTGAGATCATTTCTAGGGCATGCGAGTTTTTATAGGAGGTTCATACAAAAATTTCCTGCCATCTCTAGACCATTAAGTAGCCTCCTGGTCAAAGACGCCGTGTTTCAATGGACACAAGAGTGTGAGGACGCCTTCTGAACACTCATTGATAGGCTCACCTCTGCCCCCATCATGCAGCCACCGGATTGAAATTTACCATTTGAAATAATGTGTGATGCAAACAACTATGTTGTGGGGGCAGTCTTGGGACAACGAAGGGAAGGGAATCCCTTTGTTGTTTACTATGCTAGTCGAACACTTGATGATGCTCAAAAGAATTATTCGACTACTGAAAAAGAGTTGCTAGCTATAGTTTTTGCTTTAGATAAATTTCGTGCTTATTTAATTGGTACACCTATAATTGTTTTTACTGACCATGCGGCCCTTAAGTTTCTTGTTTCTAAAAAGGATGCTAAGGCAAGATTGATTAGGTGGATTTTACTTCTTCAGAAATTTGATCTAATTATAAAGGATAAGAAGGGGGTCGAGAATGTTATGGCGGATCACTTGTCTCGTCTGGAGTTCAGTGACTCTGCCAATGGCCCACCCATCCGTGATGACTTCCCTGATGAACACCTATTCACCGTCACTCAAGTACCATGGTATGCACACATTGTTAATTACTTGGTTTCCGGCGAAGTTCCATCATCATGGAGTGCTCAAGATAAGCGCAAATTTTTGGTCGAGGTAAGAAATTTTTATTGGGATGATCCTTATCTATATAAGTATTGCCCCGACCAAATCATGAGGCGTTGTATCCCTGAAGGTGAGATTGAAAGTGTCTTACATTTTTGTCATAGTGCAGCTTGTGGATGCCATTTTTCTATGAAAAAGACTGCTGCAAATTTTTTACAGTCTGGATTATATTGGCCTACATTGTTTTAAGGACACTAGCAATTATTGTCGTTCTTGTGATAGATGCCAGAAGTTAGGTGCATTGTCCCGGAGACACACGATGCCCCTTAACCCCATCTTAGTCATTGAGATATTTGATTGTTGGAGGATTGATTTTATGAGACATTTTCCACATTCTTTTGGATATTTATATATTTTGCTTGCAGTGAACTATGTGTCCAAATGGGTAGAGGCTGTGGAATGCCGAAACAATGACAACAACATTGTTGTCAGGTTCATCAAAAAACACATTGTATCCCATTTCGGTACACCACGAGCCATTATTAGTTATCAAGGGACTCATTTCTGTAATCGCTCTTTTGAAGCTTTGATGCGCAAATATGGAGTTCATCACAAGGTTTCCAATGCCTATCATCCACAGACAAATGGCCAAGCCGAGTTGGCAAATCGAGAAGTGAAACAAATCTTGGAGAAGATGGCGAATCATATCCTGATAGGAAGGATTGGTCCTTGCGCCTTCCTGATGCACTTTGGGCTTACCATAATGCTTATAAGACAATTCTCGGGATGTCTCTGTATCGGCTTATATATGGAAAAGCTTGTCATTTACCTGTTGAGTTAGAACATCGCGCTTATTGGGCTGTAAAAATCACTAACTTTGATCTCAATGATGCAGGTATTCAGAGGAAATTTCAGTTAGCTGAAATTGAGGAGTTGCGGAATGACGCCTATGACAACTCCCGAATATACAAGGCGAAGATGAAAGCAGCTCATGATAAGCAAATTATGAGGAAACATTTCGAGCCCAATCAACGAGTCTATCTCTATGACTCACGACTTCATCTTCATCCTGGCAAGCTAAGATCGAGATTGACGGGCCCATTCATGGTAAAACAAGTATTTCCCAATGGTTCCATAGAAATTGAAGATCCAAAAGATGGGAGATTATTTAGAGTAAATGGGCAACGCTTGAAGCACTATGTGGATCGAGTAGAGGTGCCAGAGGAGATCTCTTTTATTGCCCCTGTCTACTTTTTTTTTTTTTTTTGGAAAGCGAGCTGGGTTTTAAGGACCCCAAAACCTTTATATAAATGAAACAAACTCTCACAAGAAAGAGAAGTCTAGTGAGAGTGAACATGGTTACTAGACCTATAAAAAATCTTCAACTAGCATCGGCCAAAGAAAAAACCTCTTGTTTTTTTGTTTTTTATCCCTGTCTCCTTTGTTAAGGAGGAAAGGATTCAACCTTTGTACTTTTTGTTTGCTTTTTTAGCCCTAGAGGATCTTCGAGGGCAGAGACTAAAATCTTTAGTGCAAGATTTTGAAAACAAATCGCTTGCAACCTCTTCACTAGAAGGATCTTGTTCATGTTCCTCGTTACTACTCTGCTCATCTGTTGTGGTGTTCTCTTTGTCCTAAGTCGGTGTGTGTTCACTTGCCTCCACATTAGCACTACGCTCGAGCACTGGGTTGATAAGAATCAATGATTGTGGACTCTGCGTTATGGCATCACTCTGATCATCATTTATGTTATGCTCTGCCACATTGGCAGCCTCTATACTGGTTACATTCCCTGCTTTTCCTGTGATAGGCCCTGGACCCCCTCTAAACTGGGTTGAGTCTTCGACTTGAATGTATGTCTACCCTTGGCGATCGTCCAACCATCGGAGTTTTGTCTTTCTAGTTGTTGGGTCCTACCCGTAGCTTGCCATACCATATGGCCTAGAGTATTAATTTCTTTGCTCTTTGAACACTGCTGTTTTGTATGGCCAAAAACTGCACAAGAATTGCATTTAACAGGAATCCATGCATACTCAACTTCAACTATTTTTTTCTTATCTCCATTGATAACCACAGGGATGTCTTTGGGTAATTGGTTGTTTACATCCACCTCCACACACACCCTCGCATACGCTAATCTTGTCCTTTCTTCAGTAGCTTTGTCAAACATGATAGGCACTCCAATAAAACTAGCAATCCTTTGAATACCCTCTGGATTCCATAGGAATAAAGGAATTTTCTTCAGTGTAACCCAAATAGGTATCGAGGTAAGCACCTCGGCATCCTCGTCTATAGAAGGTGACCAGGCCCTGAGGATGAACAACCTGCTTGCAATACAAAATTCTTATCTCCGTGTATGCTCATTTCAAATTCTCGAATTCCCCACGTCCTTATCAGCCACTCTTTGACATAACCATATGCCAAGCTCTTGCCCACAAAGCTGCCAATAACCAATCTTTCACATTCTTCTATCCTATTCGCAAAGTCAGCAGTTTGCACTTGTACTATTTTCCTGCCTTCAACAGTAGCTGGAGGTTCATACCTAAGTTTTGTAGAGCCCGTATGCTTGTTTTGCTTAAGCTTTGATGCCCAACTCATCCTCGCTGGTGCAACGACAGGGTTTATTGCCATTGCTTCTTGAATTTTGCTAGGGCCAGAGGATGCAACACTGGTTGGCATTGTACATTCATCTGCTTTATGCAGAACCTCTTCATTCCTTTGTGCTGCAGCCTGCTCTTGACTGGCTGGCACCCTTGCAGTTAGCATTGCCTAGTTTTTTGGGTTTATCATCATTTTCAGTCCTTCTGCACCTAGTTTATCTCCATTTTTTATAGCCACTTGATATTCATTTGTGAGTAACTGTAGCAATCCATCGCCATGAATGTTGTACTTCTCCTCAAAAGCCATGAACACCTCCTGTGAAAACACGTCCTCACTGACTGCGTCTCCACCATTTGTTCATGTCATTCAATCAATAGACCGGAGAGGAGGTGGAAAAACTAGCTAGATCGAGCCAGAGGGGGAGGGCTTTTCCCCAACCGGCTGGGTCGAGTCGAATCTGTGCTTCGCAGCCTCTCGCAGCCCCTCCTTCTCTCGCCTCTCACAAGGCCTCTCGCCTCTCTTAGCCAAGCTGCTCAGAATCAGATCTAGAAGTCATATCTATCCTCCCTCTTCCTTCCTCCCTTGATCTAGACCAGCCCTCTCTGCGACAGCTCCTCCCTGCAACGAGCCCTGCGGTTGTGAAGAGCCCTGCGACTTTGATTGGTCCTGTGACGAGCCCTGCGGCTGCAACGAGCCTCCTCCTTGAAGCCCTGCGGCTAGGGTTTTTTTAACTCCGAAAAAAGGCATAATTTGTTAACATCCAGTTTACAATTGATAATTGCCTCTGTCTACTTGATTTGATGTTCTCCACCCTATCTTTAGTTTAGGTTTTTATTTTTTTATTTTTTTATTTTTTATTTTTTATTTTTTATTTTTTATTTTTTATTTTTTATTTTTTATTTTTTATTTTTTTTTAGTTTAGTTTAGGTTTTTGCTTTTATGTTTTTATTTTAGTGTTTCAGGTTATTTTAGGTGTTGCTACTGGAGTCACTCGGAGCCCCTCATCCCATGTGTTCCTTTCTCCCGTCGGTATGATTTTCTTATATTTTGGTGATTGTGAGGACATTGTCTATTTGAAATTGGCAAAGCTTCACCATGGTAATATCACTCTAACCCTCCTCTTTACTTTTTCCTTCATTTGTCATGATTATTATTTTATACATAGAGGACAATGTTTGGTCTAGGTTTGGGGGTGATGGTGGTTTATTAGATATTTTGTGCAATTTTCAAAAATCTTTGAGCTTAAAACGTATTTTACAATTAAACCGAGTCATTTTTTTTTGTGTTCTACTCAATCTCCATTGAATACTTAGATGATTACTGTAATTGTGCAAAATCTTTATGAAAATGCACTCGAAATCTGAACTCTTGGTGAATTTAAAAATAAAAAAATAAAAAAGGGGGTTTTGAGTCTTTTTAATTTTAGAGAATATTTTTGTTGCCTTTAATTTTGAGAAAACACATACTAATACGTGTCACATAGTTATATTAGTAGAAAACATGATATTTGATATTATCCTTGTGTTAGATGTATTTCGTGAGACTTTTCAACTCGACTATTAGTGCACTATAAGCCAAGTCAACATGATTTGAAGTTGATTAGTGAGATATTGAACTAGAAAACCTTCGAATAATAGTGGAGACTTAACCCTTATGAGTTTTGAGCCATTCTTTATTTCTTGAGGGTTATTAATTACACTCTGATTTTTCTTGAGTCCGCATTATTTCGTTGATGATCTCATTAATCTGGACTTTCTTATTGATTGCTTTAAGAATGACATAAAAATTGAATTTTTACACTAGAACTCTTGCTTTATTTAGTTGAGATGTCCTAGTACTAACTAGAATTTATGAAGTGATATAGACATTTCTTTCTTTAAACCATTATTTTTAGCTTTTTTAGCCTACCCAATAATAATTATCCATTTGCAGCTCTTTGAGCCTTTAAATAGCCTTCTCTTTGTTATCCCCATTTCCAATACCTACTCCAATCAAGGAGTAATACCTCTATTATTTTATCCTTACCCAATTTTTTGAGAATGTATACGGTGAGATATTTTTATGAAATGGGCTAATAAAAAGAGTTGAAAATGGATATTTCATGCGCCTTCAAAGTAAAAGTGTTGGATTGTATAAATGGGGAAAAACATGTAAAAAAAAAAAAAAAAAAAAGGTTGAAAGAAAAAAAAAAGTTGAAGAAGAAAATAATGAAGAAAAAGTTAATGGTGTACAACATTGATTTGTTCTTCAATGTCCTATGTGTTTATTCAATGGTGTAGCTATTATCAGAAAAAATTTGTGTCATTTTTGTCCATTATTGTTTGTCATAATCCAAGCCCCATTACAACCTAGTAAAACCTAATTGATCTTAAGCGAAAGTTGGTTTAGTAGATGTAGAGATTGAATAGGCAAGAACTATAGTGTTTGATTCAACATTCTCAAAAGTAATCAATATTTCTGTCCATGAGATCATATTCATTTCACTATTTGAAAATTCCGTTTTTCATGATAATTATATGTGAGACATTTGCATTTTCAATAGTTTATATTCTTTTTCTCACATATAAACTGAGTGTCCAATCTCTAAGTGTTTTATTTCTGAGTGACATGAGAGATTTGTGGTCGAAGCGTACTTTCTAAAGGTTATCTCGTCACATCTTTACTATGAGATGAAGAGTTATGTTGATAAGGTTTCTCACACACACACCTCGAGTTGAGAATGATTATGAAATTTATTTAACCTTTAGATACTATTAAATTATTGTACTCTATTGATATACTATTGTGACATTTTTAGTTTGTTGTTTTTCTTGAATTTTAAGCAATTAAAAAATTACTCTAAGGAAAATAAAGGGGAATGCCCATGTTTTTGCATTATGTTTTTAGAAAATAGATTTTGTTTTATTGAGTCAGTATTGTTTGGGGGTAACATTTTTGGAAACCCTTACGAGACTATAACTCGTCCTCTAGAGGTAATCTAGAGGTTTAAAGCCTTGTTGCACGTTAAAGAAAGTGAAACCATGATCCCTACGAAAGTGAGTTAGAGTTTTATTCTTAATTTTGTTTTGCTCGAGGACTAGCAAAATGTAGGTTTGGGGGTTTTTGATGTTCACATAATATACCTCCTAATTTATATTTGTTAGTGTTTCGAATAATGTATTTTTGTTTAATTATTTTATTTTTGTACTTTTGTAGGATTTGGAGTTTAAATGACAAAAGTGCGTTAGCGTGGCGAATTTGGAAATTCATAGACAGATTGACGAAGTGGAGCGGGAGACACTCAAGCCAAAGATTAAGATAACCAAAGAAAAATAAAATAAATAAAATTAGTTTTAAATTTTGGTGGAACAAAGAAGTACTATGAATGAACATAGCCAAACCCACCTTTAAAGGGGTGAGATCCCTTTGTTTACAATTTGGGTTTCCAATTAGGCTTTCAAATTCTATTGAATTTTCAATTTGGGCTTCCAATTGAGTTTTCAAAAGAGTTTAGTTTCTTTTAACCACAATAGAAACAGCAAGAGAAGGGAGATATTTTTGTTTACAATTTAAATTGGATTCCCAATTGGGTTTCCAATAGAGTGTTTCTCTTTACCTTAATACAACCAAAAAAGAGGGCAGCAGGGAGAAGAAAATGCAGGACAACAAAGGAGCCAGAACGCAAGACATTGTCCAGAACGCATCAACAACGACGACGCAGCAGCGCAGAAAGAGATTGCAACAGCAGATATCGCAACAGGAAAACGCATGACAGTAGGGAGAGCACGCAACAGGAGAGAGCGCAGTCTAGCAGAAGGGCAGGACGCAATACAGTGGCAGAATAGCAGCCGAAAGTGAGGACGCTGTCCAGAACAGTAGGGGACGTTGTCCAGGACAACAGGACGTAATACGGCAGCAGGGAGTGCGCAGGGAGTGCGCAGGAGAGCAGGAGACGCTTTTCCAGCAACAACACGCATTGCTAATCCACCACGCGCTGCCATGCCGATGAAGCTCCACATTGCTGTTGTTGTCATCACCTCCACCATGTGTCACTAAACTCCACGCAAGGCGAAGAGGTGAACTCCTAGATGTAACACACTTAAATTTGTATTTGATTCGTTTTATGCTTTCACGATGAATAATGGTGTTTATGATTTTCACTTTTATTTCATATAGGAGTTTATGTTATTTTAGTGACAAATATTTCATCAACTTCTTCGTAGATTATTATTCCAGTGGTTGTTTTTTTCTTCTCCATATAAGTTTAGTCTCGTTTTTCTTATGTGTGAAAATTTTAAGGATCAATTAATTTCGGTAGGATAGTTATATGTGATTGTCTTTTATTACGTTATTGTCTCCGGATATATCGTAAATTTAGGATATCATATATGACCAACCTTTGTGCTTTCTAGAAAAAGTGAAATCTAAAATCCATTTACATTAGAATATATTAGTGTATTAAAGACTATTTTTTCGATTATGTTGTTTGGGACGTGAAACACGTAATCGAGTCATCATAGCGAATCAATACTAGTTGGCGCGTGAAATCTATGAGGGATTCTTGGAACTTTGTGACTTTCTAAACTTGATTTTTAATAAACTAATTTCAATTTCATATTTTAAAATTGCTAGAATTTCTTAAATTTAGTTTCGCGTAGTTTTTATTCCTTGACCTTATTTTGTAGATCGTTTTTTCTCATAAGATCGACACCCCAATCTTTACTGCAATTGACCGCGTATGCTGTTTGGGCGTAATCATCACTAGTCTGGCATTGTTGCCCATTTGACATTGAGAAACAGGTGTGGATTTTAGACTGCACTTTGTATGCTGCCTTGGCTAAGATTGCTAGGCCAAAGCTTGTCAACCTCAACCATCTTCTGTGATTGTGCCCGTTAGGCCTATGGAAAAAGCCCAAGGCCCAAGCTTGTCAACCTCAACCATCTTCCACAAGGTACATACTTTTTTTTTTTTTTTTTTTCCAAATAGATATCATCGATTCTCATGACTTAAAGCATCTTTCCTTCAACAACAATTCTAGGGAGCCATTTTTTAGTTAATATTTGATTTTTTTACACTTTTAACCTTCTATAGATAATGTTTATGGTGATTGTGTTTTAAAGAGAGTTAAAAATTCAAAACTTGGTTCAAAAGTGACTCCAAAACTTAGCTCCCTTGACTTACTCTTCTTCCAATAATAAGTACCTCATCAGGGATTCAGGACTTCGAAAGTTGGACCAAGCTATCTGAAAGCCAAATCTTTTTCAACAAATTTTTTATTTCATACACATTAAATAGAACTATATAACATGCATGGGCGGTGACTGGGTGCCCACATCTAGCTTTAAACCAAATTGAATCCTTCGAAACAAGTTTTACAGCACGATTTTGATCCTTTTAAGTTCAACTAATATTAATGCTAAGATCAAATTTTAAGAACAAACATTGGAAACTTATTCCCATAATTTCATATAAAGGCTTAGATAAGCATTAATGTTTATCATTAGTTTAATCAAACAATATGATAAGAAAGCCAATAGGCTTTATTTGTCTGGATCAACCTTTATCAATTGGGCACTAATAATTGTGTCTTTGTCTCTCTGGGCTTTGAAGAGTTTTTTGAGTTTCAAGTATCAGTAAATCCAAAACTCTTTTCTTATTTCTTTTCTTATCCTTTCTCAAACATTATCCTTTTTTTTTCCCCAACATTTCCGCTCTTACCTCCTTAAATTTACTGTTGTTTCTTTGTGTCTTTGCAAGTCTTGAGCGAAGTGCATGTCCATCTTCTTTTCCACTAACTAATATCATCCCTAGAAACCCCTCCACCAATCCAACCTCACACCATGTTTTCGTACCACGCCTCCTCCTCACGTTCCCAACCAATCCAATCGGAAAATTCTAAATGGCGAGGAAATGGGCGAGGGGGTGAGTGTGACCGCACATCCCCCTCGAGATGCACAGCTGCGCCCCTCGCTCCTTTCCTCGAGAGCTAGAACGACTCCAATCACATGCTCACCAACAAACCCCACAAAACATTATCCTACCATCATTTCCCAGATTCTTCACCCAGGATCCAAATCCGCTTCAGTCCCTGGAATCTCGATCAGCTAGCTGCTCAGCTCTCAATTCAAGCCACTGACTTTGATATCAAAGAAGAGGATGAGATTGATAGCCGTTCTCTTAGGGAAATTGCCAAATACCGCCACTCCCAAAACCTATCCAATGAAGTATTTGCGACAAGAATGGCTGAACAATGGCATCATGATCATCAATTCCATGTGGAATTAGTGGTTCGAAATCTGCAAAATACTACTTAGTTCAGTTCACGCACCTGAATGACTTTGAAACCGCCATCACTTTAGAACCTTGCCATCTTGTCTCATTGAAGCCATGGCAGGAGGACTTCATGAACATAACCTACTCAATCATTCCATGCTGGATTGGGATCAGGGAGTTTCCTCTAAACAAGATACAGTTACAGTTCAATGATCTATTTAAACTAGCAAGTTGTATGGGAGAATTTATTTATGGAAGTAGATCAATCCTCTCTTGAAGATCTTACCATCCCTTACATTCGTTTCAAAGTGTCTCCAGACCTCTTCCTTGTACGATGGAGACCGACTTTGGAATTGTTGGAGGCAAATCGTTCACGGTCCATTTCATATATGAGAACGCCCCAAATTTCTGTTTTGGGTGCGGTCCCGTCTCGTGGGACACATCTACGGCCTAGTGTGCCCTCTCCATGCTGAGGTCTCCTCTACCCTCTCCCAACTCAGGAAAACTCATCCTCATGCCAAGCTTACTCACCCTTTTTCTGGTGCTTCACGGCTCAATACCAGATCTGAATTTGATATCTCCTTCTGGCCAATTTTACTCTCTGGCCGGAGAAAGTTCACATGCGACCCTCACTTCATCTCTCTGACGAAGTTCCATCTCAGATGAGAGGCAACAATGTCTCTGCTCCCGTGGTCTTTCCACATTCTGGATCTAGTTTTATTCCTCAACAAAGATATGAAGAAGAAGCTGTTCAACAACTATCTAATGTGGGTTATGTCGACCGTTTTGACGACATCTATTACGCAGGAGAATACTCCCACGACATTGGTTGAACCAACGACGTTTTAACGGAACAACTTGAGTTAGGAGCCCACTTAAGTTAGCCATTTATGGCAACAACAGGAACGCCGTCAGTTTTAATGGTAGGGACGTTGTCAGTCAACCCGTTAGTGACAGCCGTCAGTCATATTCACGTCTTCTTCTCAAACTAACGCCGTTAGGAATTAACGAACATCCTGCGACTGTTAGGAAAATTTGATGTTTTTGGGCTGGGCCGCACATGACGGCTTCAACAGGGCCTTGTGCACTTAGAGGAGTCTACTTGGGCTGGTTGTGAAACGGACTCAGAAGCTATTACTTTAGTCCAAATGGGTTTTGCACAATCTGGTATTGTTGGCTTACAACACATTCATCAATTTCCTCTAAATCCAACCCTTCTCACTTACTATCAAGCACCTTCTCCTCCCCCAGTAGTGAATCAATCAAACTCTGAATTCCTATTCACTTCTTTACTCCAAGAACAACAACAACAAGTTATGCAACCACCTCCACCGGTAGTGTACCGAGTTTTTTGCAACAGACAGGCATCACAACTCATAACCATTCAGAATCTGATAGTGAAGAAACAAAGTATACAACTTACCAAACCCCTCCTAGAGGTCTCCCCTCTCCCCGGGCAGCTATGATTCCAGATGCTTCAGCTACGGTGCATAGATCACCGTCGGTTAGCAGATCTCGTGTTCCCTCTCCTAGGGTTAGCACCTCCTCAGGTATCGCTATGGTTAGATCACTCCTCAAACAGTGGTAGTATATCTGGTTAGGAGATCTAGGCGACCTCTGACACGCATATTATTTCGAGATAGTCACTGGGAGGCAGAGATCGAACTTGGTAAGCGAAAAGTAGGGCCTGCTAGTTCCCCCACTAGAGCTGAAGTACACGGTAACCAGACTTCAGCTATGATGATGGCAAGTAGGAAGATGAGTCACACGGGACTCTACATTCAGAGTGATCATAACCAAGTTCCTTTCTGGACCATTGCCCCGACACTGCCTCCATCTAAGGCCCCTAAGAGGAGCAAACAATTACAAATTAGGGTTTTTCCTTCTACAATTCAGTCAGTTGAATCAGCAGACTTTTTCAGATCACTCCACCCCTGATAATGATTTTTCAATTTCATCTACGGCGACCGCCAATGATGGGTCGCTGGGTTCACCGTGATCCTTTCATAGAATGCAAGGGAAATAGGGTCTCCTTGCGCAGTTTGAAACATAAAAGCCCTCTCCCATCTGTCCAATCCAAATATTTTGTTCATTTCTGAAACCAAAGTCTCTACCAATAAGATGGACCGTCTTCGCAGAATACTTGGCTATAGACATGGAGTTTCATTGCCAGCATAGGTCAATTTGGTTGTATTGCTTTTTTCTGGAAGGGAGGTATCAACTTAACTATTTTGTCTTCCTGTGAATACTATTTTAATTGCACTATTACTAATTATCTAATTCATAATATTTGGTATGCTTTATTTAGTTATGGTGAACCTAACCCTTCCCTTAGAAATACTTTTTGGAACAACTTGACCCAACTCTACAATCTTCAACTTCTTCCTGTATCATTATTGGTGATCTTAATGCTATCCTGAAACCTAAAGACAAACTAGGGGGTAGAAAACCTAGAACTTCCAAATTCAGACACCTCAGCTCCTTCATGGAAAAATTCGATCTTATGGATTTCCCTCTAAATGGCTCTAACTTTACCTGGAATAATAAACGTAAAGATAAGAATGGTATTAAAGCCAAATTAGATAGAGATTTAGTTTCGACTGACTTGATGCTACTTTTTCCCACAATTTTAGCTTGTACTAGTTACACCTCTTCTTCGGACCATAGAGCTATATCCCTTCAACTCATCTCTCGTGTGAATAATGGCCCTAAACCTTTCAAATTTTCCAAATGTGGGCCAAAGACCCTAAGTGTCTTGATCTTATTACTTCCACCTGGGCTCCTAGACAACATGCTCTGTCTCATTCTAATTTCCATCTTAAGACTAAAAAACTTAGTTATCGCCTCTCTAGATGGAACAAGATGGAATTCATGAACATTCATTTGAGCATCAAGGAAACCATGTCTATTCTAGACAAACTTCAAAATGTTCCTCCATCTGCTGACAATGCAGTGGCGATCTCTTCCCTTGAGGATCTGTTATTGGAGCTGTATCATCATGATGAACTCTTTTGGAGAAACAAATCGGGATCCTCGTGGCTTCAAGATGGAGATAGAAACACAAAGTTTTTTCACTTGCCAACTCTTCTGCGTCGCAAGCGAAATCTCATCCTTCACTTGAAATACTTTAACGGTCAATGGCACTCCGAGCAATAGGAGAATGGAAATATTCTCAACTCCTCTTTCCATAATATTTTTCAATCTTCAATACCTGATCCCTGACTGGATATTATATCCTTTTTTTCCCCGGTGATAACAAACGAGGATAATGAGTTTCTACTGGCTATACCTACGGCTAGGGGTGGGCATCCCATCCCGCAATCCCGTTCCCGTCCCGATCCCGTCCCGTCCCGTCCCGATTTTTCCGGGTCTTAATGGGATTGAATAATTTCATCCCGATCCCGTCCCGTCCCGATCTAGAATGGGATGGGATGGGATGAAGATTTTCAATCCCGCCAATCCCGTCCCGTCCCGAACTAATTTTTTAATATTAATTATTAATATTTTTATTTACTTATTTTATAATGATAACAATTAACCACATTGTATTGATTGGTCATTGCACCACTCATCAAGGTCTGCAAGTCATTGAGATGCCTTGAACTTGAGGTTTTGTTGGCTAAGTCTTGAAGAGTAGATTTCAACTCAGTAATGGTTTCTTGAAAGAGTTCTATACAATCATCTAGAGCTCTATTTTGCAGTGGGTCTAGATGTCTGAGCTTGTATTTCAGGCCAGTGCAGTCAGACTCAGAGGTTTTGACTACATTAACTGTGTGGTTGACAGAAACTGAGATGATTTGTGGCATTGATATGGAAATAAGATTAGGGAACGACGAGACTGTCTCAACACAGAGTTCTGGGTATAAGATGCCGTCACAAGCAGAATGAGCTACTTGGAGGTGTTTGTGGATGTGTAAATGGTGGTTTTGGGGGGTTTTCTTGAGTGGGGTTATTGAGGAAAGGAGAACTAAGAGAAAAGCTGAAATGGGTAGCAGAGAAAACAAGATTTTGGTTCTTCTTTTGGTGATATTCATGGTGATCGACTCTATTTCTGTTTTTGGGATGTTTGAAAGAGATGAAGAGGGTGAGGTGAAAAAATGGTGTTGATCACATTCAGGTCTAGCGGATCAAGTGATGTGTTGTGATGAGTTCAGTTTTGTTTGTATGGAGCTACTGTCATTTATAGGCACAGTGGACTGAGAGAGTGAGTTTGGACTCTGGTATGGTTCATAGTAATACGGCTGAAATATGGACTTTAAATGGCATAGATCTAAGACAGCTTACATCACATATGGTCCAGCACCGAGCTTCCAGCAGTCCAGGCTTCTATTTGATATGTCCAGATTAGCACGCTGATCCCGTCCCGTCCCGAACCCGTTTGGGATGGGACGAGGTCGGGATGAGGTTTTTCCCATCCCGTCCCGTGCCCACCCCTACCTACGGCAAAGGAAATCAGAACAATTTTTTCTTTCCGGTAGCCATAAAGCCCCGGGTTATGATGGTTTCCAATCTTTATTCTTCCAACATTATTGGGAAGTGGTCAAACAAGATGTCATTGAAGTTGTCCAAACTTTCTTTCACACAAGGCAAATGGATCCTAAATTGAATGAAACTTTCATTGTGCTCATCCCCAAGATCCAAAACCCTATCACCCCAGACAAATTCAGACCGATAGGGTTATGCAATGTGATATACAAGATTATTTCTAAAATCCTTGCAAACCGCCTGAAACCTTTCCTGCATCAAATCATCTTTCCCAATCAAAGAGCTTTTCTCAAAGGTCGTTCTATTATGAATAACATAGGTTTGGCTCACGAAACATTTTTTCAAATGAAGCACAACCGTCGTAAAAAAAAAGGTTGGATGGAGATTAAGATTGATATGGCCAAAGCTTATGATAGAATTGAATGGGCCTTCCTCCTTCAAATCCATAGTCAACTTGGGTTATCTCAATGTTGGATATGGATGATCGATCAAGGCGTCTCGACCACATTGCTTAAAGTTCTGCTCAATGGGACTCCTTTAGACACCATTGTCCCTTCTAAAGGTCTTAGACAATGAAATCCTCTATTTCCTTATCTTTCAATTCTGGTGCGAAAGCCTTTTCACGATTACTTGCCAAAGCTGATAACGAAGGTCTTATCAAAGGTATTCACATTCATTGCAACATTCCTTCTATTAGCCATTTGCTGTATGCAGATGATTTGATGATTTTCTGTAGAGCTTCCCTAGCAGAAGCTCACTCCATCAAAGGTATCCTTTTTAATTACACCATGGCCTCTGGCCAAGCTGTTAATTATAATAAGTTGACTGTTTACTTCAGCTCCAATGTTCATAATAAACATACTAAGATGATTCTTCGTATTTCGGGATCCAAGAATATAACCCTAAGGACAGATATTTGGGAGGCTAAGGTTCTCTCCCAAGCTGGCAAAACTGTTCTTATTAAAGCGGTATTAAACTCTACACCCATATATACCATACAAACCTTTTTGCTTCCTGTTTCGGTTACCACAAAACTGGATAACCTCGCTCGACATTTCTGGTGGAATGGTACCAATGACAGCAAATCAAAGCATACATGTACCTGGCATCGGATAACGTTACCACGTTATCTAAGTGGGCTCAACATCCAAACGAAAAGAACAAAAAACGTGGCCCTTATGGCTAAGAACATCTGGCAGGTTCTCTCTTCGCCCTTAAATGCCCGCAGTCTTCAGTTGAAAGCCATTTATTTCCCTGCCAAAAGTGTGTCTCAATATCCAAGCCTCCCTCAGTTGCGTCATTTGCATGGAGAGGAAACTTCACCTCTCTTACTTGGATGAAGAGACACGTTTTCTGGAAAATTCTCTCTGGGGATACTATCAATCTTTGGACCAGTGTTCTAAAAAGTGCTAGGCGTTGGGCGGGTGGCGAGCAGGTGCCTAGCGTCCAGTGGCCTAGGCGGGCGCCTAGGCGACATCTAGGCGGTCTTAGGTTTTGTATTATAACTTTAATAATTTACAAAAGTTAAGCATAATACCTTATCAATTACATCAAATTTAATGCCAAGATACATATGCAAAATTTGAAAACATGAAAAATTAACAATCATGAACAAAATTTATTAAAACTCAAATGACTGAAGTTGGTCATGATGAGTACTTTATATAAATTTGAATTTGTGGACAAATATCCAAACCTAGTCGTTTATTTTTCTTCAAATTGCATGAATAACCTCAGTCATGTTTGATAAAATCTACATTAGTAAAATTGATACAAATTTAGTAATCATCATTTGCTACAATTAGACATATACTGAATAAAAAATAATTAAATAGTTTATTTCTAAAAAAGAGGAAAGAAAAATAAAATAAGAACACAATCAGCCTTATTAAAAAAAAAAAAAAATTTGCCTAGATCGCCTTGACCCTGCCTAGACCCCGCCCAGACTGCCCAGAACCCGCCCAGCCATTAATCTGGGCGGTTTTCTACCTTCTAGCGCCTAGGCACCGCCTAGGCCGATTTTTAGAACACTGCTATGGACAGACTGTTGGGTTAAGCCAAATTTGATTTTGGAGGATTATGTCTTTCACCCCCTTCCTGCCTCAATACCGCACACAATTCTAGATCTTTGGATTCGCACTTCAACTCATAGCGACAAATGGAACGTCCATTTTCTTCAATCCTTGTTTCATGACCCGATCATCAGTGATATTATGCAAATTCACTTCAGACAGACCATTGAACCGGATAAACTTATCTGGTTACCGGATAAGAAAGGCAATTTTTTGGTCAAAAGTGCAACCAAAACCTTCTTTAAGGATCTCCATGCCAGGTCCACTTCCACTGTCAGATCCCCGTCTGTCCCCTCAGCAGTGTTCAGAGCTATCTGGCGCATCAATGCCCGCCAAACGCAATTCATCTCCTATGGAAGCTCAGTCAGGATATTCTACCAACCAAGACCAATCTTGTTAAACTCCACGTGCTCTTTGACAATGTTTGTTGCTTTTGTCAACAACATGAAAAAGACGCCATCCACCTATTTTTCTCTGTCCGATTATTCTCAAATGGTGGCACCGCACCCCTTTCCCCATTGATTGAGACAAGGTCATCCGCAATCATCCACCGAATATTTTGCATTTGTTAGGGTTCATGTGGATCACGACCTCCAAGCACCCGTCTATGAAAGATGAAATGCTTGCTCAATTCACTGTTGTGCTCTATACCATTTGACAGGAACACAATAATACAATTTTTAATAAAAAAAAAAACTGTTAGTTCTAATTCATTCCTTGCTCAATTCTACAACACTTGAATGCTTGGAATCGCCAATGGTTCAACTCGCTCTCGAACAAGTCCCCTCTGGGTAAGGCAGTGACAACGATCAGCGCGATGTCTTCCATTCTCAATTCCCCCGCCCCACACTATTCCTGGAGCGATCTCTCCAATTCCTCTAATCCTCCTTATGGTCCTTGGCCAGAGGAGGAAACCAAAGTCCTGAATCTTATTAACCTTCAACTCCAGTAAGTCAGAAATCATTATTTAAATGCTAGATCTAATTGGCTTAATTTTGTTATGCTTAGTTTAGATCCAAATACAGTTATTGTCACTTATGATGCGAATTTATTTGATCTTTATAAACAGGGAGCAATAGGGATTTTTGCAGTTACGATCTCTGGTGAAGTTCTAGCTCGAGTAGCATGTTCTTTCCCAGGGCAGGTCCATGACAACATGATGGCAGTGTCTTGCAGCTGAAATAACTCTTTGTTAATCCAGGAACAACATTGGAAGAGAGGGGTTTTCTTTTGGGTGATTCTGGCTTGCTAACCACCATTTTGTACGAAGACAAGCAAGTACACAGGACGGCCATGAACTGGATGTGGTCTCCTATTATTACTAGTATTAAACTTCTTTTGTCTTTCCACTGTAACTGGTACGGTAAATATATTCCTAGAGAACTCAATGCTGAAGCTGACACACTGGCAGCAACAATAGGACGCAATATGGGTAATAGGCCTATTTAATCTATATGCATTATGCTTTTAACAAAAAAAAAAAAAAGACCTTTATCGATTGGATTAAAAGAATGATATATAGACAAGCAACAACACCTAATCCAAATGTGGGTCGAATAAAGTAAAGAAGCATTGTGGGTTATACCGGGTATCAAGGGGCGACTCGAGAAAGCCGCCGCCGCCGACATCATCTTCTTTCTCATATCTGCATAACAGGCAAGAGGGGCTGCGAGAAAGCCGTCGCCGACACCAGATCTGACCGTCGTCGTGCACTGGGACGCTCTGGCCGTCGTCGTGCACGGCTGCTCTCTTTCGCCTAGCGCGGTAGGGTGCGAAGCACAGACGAGAGAGGGTGCGAGAGGGCCTGCGACCGGCTGCGCTGACCGGACGCCGCTCTGTCTGGCTGCGAGAGGGATACCTCTGCCTGGCCGCCGCTCTTCCCCGTCGCCTGTTCCGCTGTCAGGATGCCGCATCGCCGCAGAAGCCGTTTCCTGCTGCTGCTTGCTCTGCCTGTTCTGCCAGCCTTCATCCGCCCCAAACACTGACGTGCAGTTGGTTTTTGTGCGTAGTTGGTTAACGCTGGCAGCAGGGCTTGCTTAGCCGTCCTCTGGTGATGTCGGTGCCTCCAGCCGCCATCCCCCCTCCATGGCGGGGGGACCTGGCAATGGGGGAACCGTGGAAGGATCGGCTAAAATCTTTCGCCCAGATTTTGGGCAAAATTTTGGTGGCCGAAGTTTCGGAGGCTCAGGTAGAAGGAACTCGTTTTCGCAAAGATGGAGATCCAGCAATTGGACTTACGGCCACGGATGAAGTACGTGGCGAAGCGTTCATGGAAAAACATGTGGTTGTCTTAAAGTTCTCTAGTTATCGACCAACATTGGAAGATATCCGCGATTCGATCCATAGAACTTGGGGAATCCTAGGCGATTTTTCCCTTGGTTTGCTGAATCAAAGGCACGTGTTAGTTCGACTTCAATCTGAGGTGGAAGCAAAGAAAGTTCTATCGAGGGATTCCTTTTTGATTCGTGGAGTTCGGTTTAAAGCCTTCCGTTGGCATGATGGATTCATCTTGAAGGAGGACCCGATATCGGTGTCATTGTGGGTAGAGCTTCCTAACTTACCTTTGCATTTATTTCATCCCCTATTTTAAAAGCAATTGTGAATTCTTTTGGTTGTTTCTTGCGGATGGATGATCATACTCGATGCCTATCGCGCCCGGGTTTTGCCCGTGTTTGCGTGGAGATGACTTTGGCGGAGAATTTACCAACTAGAGTTTGGATTGACAGGGCTAATAATAGGGGCTTCTGGCAGAAGATAGAATATCCAGGCTTCAAATACTGTGATTTTTGCTCCTTGATAGGGCATCAGGAGGATTTATGTAGAAAAAAGTTGGGCCTAAAGGGCGGTGGAAGAGTTTCTGACCTAGGTCAAGTAGCGAAGGCAGTCAAACCAAAATTCGAAACCAATACTGTCAAGCAACAATACATACCAGTTACCAAAAAAGAAAAATTGCCCATCCAAGAGGTGGGTACGAGTGGTGTAAAAAATGACACGGGTGCAGAGATTAACGAGGAAATTGGGGATAAGAAGCCAGTGGCCACCGCTCCGGCAACGGTGGTGTTGTCAAACAAATTCGAGTCACTTATAGAGAATATCGATGAAGATGAGGGTGCTCAAGAGGATAAGCAACTAGTGGGCACGACAATGGCTCATGACAGTGCCGCGGTTGTACCAGAATCTACGGAGGATTGCCTCTTGGAGGCGGGGTATACAGTTTCGGAGATTGAGAATGTTATTGGTCCACAAGCACAGTCGTTGCTACAGGAGGATACTGTCGACTCAGGAGACACTAGCAATCACCTTGCTAAGCATATTCTTGTGGCAGCGTCGCGAGACGCGGCAAGCGATACAGTGATGCATGCCGATTCAGGGAGGCCGAGGGATGCAAGCACCAAGACAGGGACCATGGCCTCGCCCCAGCCAGCGCCCTGCACCAAGGCAGAGGACGCGGCTTGCCCCAATACGGCATCTGGCACCAAGGCAGCGCTCTGCATCACACCAGAGAACAATGATGATCTTCAGTCTGTGATCAAGTTCAAGAGACGTTTTGACAAATACGGTATCAAAACTTCCCCGGATTATAAAAGAGTCGGCGACAACTTGAATAAGGCTATATCTCTCCTCAAAGAAAATAGGCAACTTCGACTGCCGAAATTGAATATCGATACACTCGAAATGACTAGTGAGGATAGTGATGAAGTCAACTCAGAATCTGAGCTAGGTCCACAGGCAGCAAACAGTGATTTGGATTTAGGGGCTATGTCAGACGGAAAGATGAATACGAGGCGTTACACCAAAGATATCAGCATTTGTCCCCGAAAATCCAATAGAACTAGGAAAGAAAACAATAGGTACAAAGACTGAGTTTTTTGTCTAGGTTTGTTTTGGTGAATCCTATCTTTTGTGAGATTTTGTTTCGGCCTTTTAGTTAACCCTATAGGGCCAGTCATGTAGCCTTCGGGGCGTTGATTTTTAAATGAATAAAATGGGTCACCATCCCAATTTGATAAAAAAAAAAAAAAAAAAATGTGGGTCACATTATAATTGAATCACCAACTGGTCTACAATCAAGAGAATTATCTCACTTTCTGACTCACAAAAAGAACCCTCACCTAAACTCTAGCTGACAAAACTGTAAATGCAAAGAACCCTTGCATGCTTTTACATAATTTACAGAGTGTCTTCGTATGTGTAATGGTTCTATTTAAATGGAATTCTTTCCAATGAACAAACACATGTAAATGAACAAATTAAATAAATCCTTAAGAATCAGAACTACTATCAGTTTCAGTGAGGATTTTCAGATCATGCCTTGTTCCTCTATCCATCTGCGAATTTAATGAGCTAATTGGAGGTACGAAAATTTTGTTGGACAGTGCTGGTTCCCAATTCCAATGAAAAATTATTTACGTGACTTGGAGTCAAGCTTACTTCTATAATTATCACTAACATGCACATAATAAACACAACACAAAAAACTTTTATGTGAGAAAGGTTTACAGTCTTACCAATCCACACCTCTTCTGATATTCTTTGCTTCGAAGGTGATGATCATCTGTTGTTGATCAAGTAACATGATGTATGATCAAGTAACATGATGTATTGACAACTTCTGCCCAAAACTGTTATGAGAATTCTGTATGTCGATGTAATGCTCAGAGGTCTAATCAAGAAACATTGCTATCTTCGTTTTGAGCAACGATACCACTAGCACTAAGTCATTGTCGATATGTACTCCGTTAGCCTCAATTCTACTCCCCATTCTTTTTTGCTTAAAGTTATTAGACACTGCATTTAGTTAAATATAAACTGAAGTGATAATAAGATTCAGTAGCAAAGAAACGCCTTTCAGGATATTACATTTCACTACAAGGCAAACTTAGAGGACAGTTATTCATCCTACAGTTAAAGTTACAAATAGCCCACTGATGTGTCAGTCTTAGTAACTTATAAGGAGCAGCTAAAGAACAGACAATGAGAGTAGCACAAGACAATAAAATTCTCCCTATATTATTTCAAGATTTCTAATTGGGATCGTGGTTTATTGGATCAGGACTACTTGTCAACAACGAAATCACAGAACAAACGGTTTGTATCACTGTGCAAACTAGGATTATAAATCCAGCAACGAATAACTCCCGTTTTAAGGTGGCCCTCCATAGACTCCATCTCTTATGGAAATATGCATTCACATTTTCGCAAAGTTCAGCATAGTAAAATGTAGAAATATCAGTATACACCCTCATCCGAAGTTTACTAAAGACAGTTGACATCCTTTCATCGTCACCTAAACAATTAAGGATAATCCCTCTCTTTCGAAGAAATGAAACATCTTTTGGAGTATTTATAAGACTATCCATGAGAATGATATAATCATTTACATAGTTCTCACAGCTATTGAAATACCCCCAAGCCATAAGGTTTCGGAAGAGATGTTCAGTGCTGTCTGTAATCAGAATTGGTGGGATAATGAACTCCGACCTATTATAGCTTATGTCCAAGAAACATTTCTCATTGCTCTTTTTAAACTTGATTCCGGACGCCTTGAGTTCAGTTGCACTACGTATGAATTTGAAACCGTAATCATTACTTTTTCCGATCGTACTAATTGATATAAGTTTCAAATAGTAATCATTGTTTGTGTGTGACCTCCTTTCATGTGAGGGAACGTAGCTTTGTCGTAGCAAATCGACAAAATGTTTTACTTGACAATTATAATTTTTAAGGAAATTATCCTGATGTTCCTGCAAAAACCCATTGAAAAAATCAAGAGAAAGACCGAGGAAAGAGACTTGACCTTGTCCACCAGGTTTGTTGTTGAGTTGGTTGAATAAACAGTCTATAACGAAAAACGGAAGCTGGTTTTCCAATAAGCGCATATCCTCTGCTAGAGTTATTGGCATGGAATGAGCAATCCACAGAGGGTCATTTTTGTCCCTTAGTTCCACCTTGCAAGATCTGAGAATGAACTCGATGATGAAGCAACCATCAATTAACATCATTTGAACAAATTCATCACTTGTGAGGTTAATATGCCCATCGTATTGTTGGCGAGTTCTTTCTTCCAATCCTTTTAGAATTTCAATATAAAACTCTATTGGCTTTTCTGGTTCTCTTTTGAGAAACTCATGTAGATACCTTAACTTATGGACTTCCATGGGTTGTAGCCTTGGCGTGCCTAGGTGGAAAGGGCCTATTGACAATAGTTTTGGTGTATATGCCTCTGGATTCAGTTCACGCAATGTTATGGGAACTTTGTAGATGCAACACTCCGACGTAACTTGAGGAACATTGCTTAGTTTTGTCTTGAGAGACGACACCAACTGATCTCCTCTACTTGCTTCGCTTCTCATCATTCTTAGTCACTACAAAATAGCAAACCCATAAATTCGATGCATATATTGTAGTAATCTGTACTGAAATCAAATATGATATCGCCTCCCAATTCAAAAGAGAATGTTTCAATATCTAGCTAGTGTGTTTGATGATAAATTGTTATTTCTGCTAGTCTTTTAAGGTACAAGAGAATGACAAATTTATCATATACCAAAAGGAAACAACAAGGCAAAATCAAGGGAAGCTAATCGTAAAAACACCTTCATAGTTCACTAAATCAATCAAACATGAATAAATGCATTAGCTGGGAGTGTAGAAAGTCACAGTTTTTCATGGAGAATTCAGAAAGAGAGCAGATTGAGCTTACTGAATCAGACATGAATAAATGAATCAAACATGAATCAAACATAAATCAATCAAACAAGAATCAAACATGAATAAATCAATCAATCACTACATTAGCTGGGAGTGTAGAAAGTCACAGTTTTTCATGGAGAATTCAGAAAGAGAGCAGATTGAGCTTACCTGAATCCTGGGCTATTGCACTCGCAGTACTTCCTTAGCCTTCCTCCTAAATTTTAATCACATATAAAAACCAAAGACATTATATATTTATAGGCTTATAGCAAACCAATCCTCAATTTTCGATCTGAGACATATTAAATAATTTGCAGATAATGCTAAAGGGTCTACTTTGAATGATAATAAAGTCTTGCACACCCAATTGTTTTTCAACTGGATAGAATAATTTATTCAAATCTGCCAGCTATAAAATTTTAACTTTATGATGGGTCACATCCTAATATGGTGAGCCACATCCAATAATGTTACTCAGTCGTTGATTATGTGATGTTAAAAGTATTGACTTTGAGGACAGTTAGGGTTTTGAAATATTAAACTCACTCCAATTATTTATGGGTTTAAAATTGTTCATATGCTTATTTACGGTAGTATGATGTAAATTTACGGTGTAGTTGTACGATTGGTACCCACCAATATAGTTATAGTCTCACGACTTCGCTCTCACTTTCGCTTGATATATGATTGAATTCACATTCTCTACAAGTTCGAGCTTTTAGAGAGTTGACAATTTATCATGGTATCAGAGCATTGGTCCTCAGAAGTCGAGGGTTCGTGATCCTCGGAGGTCGTGGGTTCAAGTCTCGTCCAACGCAATTGATATAAGAATTTTCAGTATTTTCCTCGCGCTTGCGCTGAGGAAGAGTGTTGGAATATTAAACCCACTCCAATTATCCATGGGCCTAAAATTGCCCATGTGCTTACGATTGATACCCACCAATATAGTTATAGTCCACGACTCCGCTCTCACTTCCGCTTGATATATGATTGAATTCATATTCGAAAGTGTTAGAATATTAATCCCACTCCAATTATCCATGAGCCTAAAATTGCCCATGTGCTTACGATTGGTATCTACCAATATAGTTATAGTCCCACGACTCTGCTCTCACTTTCGTTTGATATATGATTGAATTCATAGTGTTTAGTTGCATGAAATTCGGACTCGCTAATTTGATGTATCACTTCACATCCACCATTTAATTTTGTAATCAATGGTGGGAATGAAAATTCCATAAACATGAAAAATCCCACACCCTGAGATTAGGCTCCTACTTTTTTCACATCACAAAAGTTGAAGGATTTATTTATTTATTTATGCAGTGAAGGATACCAGCAATAAACTAAAGAAGGTTTTTCTTCCTCAATTATCATCCTCTCTTCTCTCCGAGGAACAACTACTACCACGTGTCACGGGCTTTCTTTTCACAAGTACTTCCCGTGCAGCACTAGCAAACTTTGCCCTGAGTTATCAAAGAAAGCTAGTCAGCCTTGCCCACAAAAGACTTACTTAGACTTTGGAAAACTAGGCAAGCTAAGAACACACAAGAGAGCTAAAGAGAACTAGAACTTGTATTGCTTGAATTCTCTGAGGTGATTACAACAAATGAGGCCTTAGCCTATTTATACAACTCCACCTCCTCAATGGACGGTGGTGATCATTTTAATCTAACGGTCTATATTGAGCTTCTATACACTTCCTTAGAAATATCTAAGGACTAGAATCTTATGGAACTTTATGGGAGGTTCTAGAGAACTCTCTCTAGAACAATGTGGAATACTCTACATTATGTACACTTGCCAACCTCACTTGGTTAGGCAAGAAGATAGTTGTGACATTCTCCCCCACCTAATCAGGCGACGTCCTCGTTGCCTTCAAATCCTCATATGCTTTGATTTGCTCCTTGAATTGCCACAAATGTTGGATTGGCTCCAAACTAGCTTCACTTTCTGGCAATCCTTTCCACTTGACGAGTAGCTCATGTGTGGGAGGTTGGTTAGAATGACGCACCACACGATCTGACAAGATAATCTCTGGTTCCTTGTCATGTTGGATCCTCATGCCCATTGGTGCTCTTTGTGAAACTCCTCTGCTTGGATCATCTCGATCTTCCTTGTACGGTTTCAGTAGGTTCACATGGAAGACATGATTAAACTTGATCCTCGGCGGCAACTCGACCTTGTAGGCTTGCTTTCCCACTTTCTTGACTATGGGGAAGGGACCCTCATATCTCCTGATAAGGCCACGATGTAGTCCAGAAAGTCTGGCATGAGCATGCATCTTGACAAGCACAAGGTCTCCAACCTGAAACTCTCGAGGCCGTCTCTTCTTGTCGGCCCACTTCTTCATCCTCTTGGAGGCCTTTTCTAGGTAAGCTCGAGCCTCATCAGCTTGATCATTCCATCCTTTGGCAAACTTATAGGCTGATGGACTCACTCCTGTGTAGCCAGTGGCAATAGAACTCGGGGTCATAGGTTGTTGTCCCATGACAATCTCAAATGGGCTACGACCCGTCGCTTCACTCTTCTGCAAGTTGAAAGAGAATTGGGCAACATCTAGCAACTTTGCCCAATCTCGCTGGTTGGCACTCACATAGTGCCTAAGATATAACTCCAGCAAAGCATTCATCCTTTCCGTTTGACCATCCGTTTGAGGATGAAAGCTAGTAGAGAAATTAAGGTCGGTACCCAATAACTTGCACAACTCAGTCCAAAATTTCCCCGTGAACCTAGTATCCCGATCACTGATGATAGATTTGGGCACACCCCAATACTTCACCACATGTTTGAGGAATAAATGTGCGGCTTGCTTGGCTGTGCACTCCTTGGGTGTGGGAATGAAGGTGGCATACTTTGAAAATCTGTCCACGACCACAAGTATCCAATTGCAACCCTCTGATACAGGCAACCCAACTATGAAATCTAAGGAAACACTCTCCCAAGGTCTCTCTGGGATGGGGAGGGGTTCAAGTAAGCCGGCAGGGGATTGTTGCTCCACTTTGTATTGTTGGCATACAAGACAAGTCTTCACATATGCTTCGATATCATCCCTCATATGTGGCCAGTAATAGGAATCTTCCACAAGAGCAAGAGTCCGATGTATACCTGGATGTCACGCCCACTTGCTATCATGGCATTCTTTCAAGACTTCCTTCCTCAGGTTGTCATGAGGTGGAACATAGATTCGCCCTCCCTTAGAGTATATCAAGCCATTCTCCACCCAAAACCGTCTTGTCTTCCCATCTTTGACAAGAGCTATGATGGTTTGAGCCATGGAATCATGTGCCAATCATTCCTTTATGCGTCCCTTCAAGTTGCTTTGAGGTTGACTTATGTCAGCAAGTTCTCCTTTTCTACTCAAAGCATCCGCAACAAGATTAGCTTTGCCAGGCTTGTACTCCAAAGTGTAATCGAACTCTGCCAAGAAATCTTGCCACTTAGCTTGTTTTGGTGTGAGCTTCTTTTGTGTCTGGAAGTAGCTAGTGGCAACATTGTTGGTCTTGACCACAAATTTGCTCCCAAGCAAGTAATGTCGCCATGTTCGTAGGCAATGCACAACTGCTGTCATTTCCTTATCTTGTATGGTGTACCGCCTCTCAGTATCATTAAGCTTCCTACTTTCAAAGGCAATAGGATGCCCTTCTTGCATCAATACACCACCAATAGCAAAGTCGGAAGCATCCGTGTGTACCTCAAAAGACATAGAATGGTTGGGAAGTGCCAACACCGGTTTTCCACAATTGCCTTCTTCAATCCTTCGAAAGCTTGTTGGCATTTTGAACTCCAATCCCAACTTCGTCCCTTCTTGAGCAAGTCCGTCAATGGAGCGGCTATGGAAGGGTAGCCTTTGATAAACCTCCTGTAATAGTTCACCAAGCCAAGGAAAGATCTTAACTCGGTGACTTTGGTCGGTGGTTCCCATTCTTGGATGGCTTGTACCTTGGACTTATCCATACGAAGTTTGCCTTTGCCAATGATATGACCCAAGAATGTCACATCCTCTTGGGCAAATGAGCACTTCTCCATTTTGACATAGAGCTCGTTCTCCTTCAAGGTTTGGAACACTTGCCTCAAGTGATCCACATGTTCCTCCAATGTCTTACTATAGATCACAATGTCCTCAAGGTACACAACTACGAACCGATCAAGGTAAGGAGCTAGTACCTTATTCATTAGAGTGCAAAATGTGGCCGACGCATTAGTTAAACCAAATGGCATGACTAGGAACTCGTAAGACCCGTACCTTGTAACACATGCCGTCTTTGGTTCATCTCCTTTGGCTATGCGGACTTGATAATATCCCGAGCGCAAGTCAAGCTTGGTAAAGTACCTTGCATCACCAAGTTGATCAAAGAGATCCGCAATAAGTGGAATCGGGTACTTGTTCTTGATAGTGACCTTGTTGAGTGTCCGATAGTCAATACAAAGCCGTAGGGATCCATCATGTTTCTTTTGAAATAAGACCGGCGCACCATATGGAGCTTTGGAGGGTCGGATATAACCAACATCTAGTAAATTCTTCAATTGTCTTCTTAACTCCTCGAGCTCAGGAGGTGCCATACGATAAGGAGCAAATGCGGGTGGCTTCGCTCCAACTTCCAACTCAATAGCATGATCCACCTCTCTCCTTGGTGGAAGCTTCTTAGGCAATTCGGCAGGCATAACGTCCTTGTACTCCTTGAGAACATCTTGGACGATCTTAGGTGCATTCACCTCTCCATCCATGGGACCTTCGTCTTCCTTGAGAGTAGCCTAGTAAGTAGGCTCATTCCTCTTTACTCCTTTAGAAAGTTGGAGAGCAGACACCATTCTCTCCTTACTTATCTCCCGTACCACGGGCACAACACAAGGTTGTCCCTTCTCTATGATGCACATGGTGTTGGCATATGAGACCAGGAACGCTTTCACCATGTCCAAGAAATCTATACCCAGATAGAACTTGTGATCATCAATTGGAGCAATAGTTATGTCGACTTTATCTCGCCATTGTCCAAGCCGAATATCGGTGCCACGAGCTACTCCTTCAATTGGGAGACTTTTAGCATTGACTCCCTTGATATATCATTTCTCCTTTGTATATGGTAGGCCAATTTCTTCAACAAGATCTTTGGCCATGTAGACTGTGTCGGCTCCGGTATCCACCATGGCTTTCAAAGTCTTGTCCCCGATCTCGGTCTCCACGTACATCCTTCCACGTGGTTGTTCTTCGACCTTAGCTTGAATGGCACTTAGGAGATTCATTGAGGCGATCCTCATTTCCTCCTTTGCTTCTTCCTCCATGACAAGCTTCCCCCGGTTGGGACACTCAAATGCCCGATGGGGTCCGCTACATAAGAAGCAAGATATCTTCTTGGGTGATCCATCTTTTTTTTCTTTCCCCTTGTCTTTCGAGTACTTGTGTTCCTTGGAGGACTTCTCTTTGTCTCCCCCACCTTTGCCATCGTTACTCGGCCTTTTCCCTTGCCCCTTGGATGAGTCCTTTCTCTTGAACTCAATCAAGGATTCGGCTGCAGCCATAGCCGTTGCAAGGTCTTGCACACCTCGCCTCTTCAATTCCAACTTGGCCCATCCCGTTAGGCCATCAAGGAAGCTAAACAAAGCATCCTTTTCTCCCATGTCAGGAATCTCCAAGAGCAACTCTGAGAACTCCTTCACATACTCCCTTATGTGGCATTCCTTATGTTGAAGGCGACGAAGCTTGGCCCTAGTTTCGTTCTCGGCATCCTCTGGGTAGAATTGTCTCTTGAGTTCTTTTGTGAACTCTTCCCAAGTGTCGATGGTGCATAATCCTTTCTTAACATCATCAGACCTTTTGCGCCACCAAACTGTAGCAACATCGTTTAAATATAAGGAGACACTACGTACCTTTGATGCTTCATCTATTATGCCAACTGCATCAAAGTAGCGCTCCATGTTCCACAAGAAGTTGTCGATCTCCCTTGCACTCCTTGCCCCACCATAGGCCTTAGGTTTGGGAGCTTCGACTCTGTGGGTGATTGTCCCTGGTGTAGTCCCACCATTGGCTACCGCAGTCATACACACACTGAGTTGAGTTTCTAGCTTCTCAACTCTTTCCTTGTAAGCACACATCTCTGCATCTTTGGCAACAATTTGGGCTTCAAGGGACTCGATCTTCTTGAAAACCATGTCCACTACTGTGTTCAAGGCTCCTTGCATCTCTTCCCGGAGCTCTTGGTCCTCCCTATTGGACGCTTGCCCCTCGATGCGTTGGTCCATGTCTTCGACTTTTTCCCTCAAGTCGGACATGGTGGCACACAACTTAGCCAACCTTTCATCCATCGCAGCGATCATGTCCTTCGACTTGTCCTTGCGGACCTTCCCACCTTTGTCATTGTTGCGAGTTGCTGGGTTGTTGACCTCTGACGACATTCTCTTGTGTAGGATGATTTCACCAACCTTGCCAAACTTGGCTCTGATACCAACTGTCACAGGCTTTCTTTTCACAAGTACTTCCCGTGCGGCACTAGCAAACTTTGCCCTGAGTTATCAAAGAAAGCTAGTCAGCCTTGCCTACAAAAGACTTACTTAGACTTTGGAAAACTAGGCAAGCTACGAACACACAAGAGAGCTAAAGAGAACTAGAACTTGTATTGCTTGAATTCTCTGAGGTGATTACAACAAATGAGGCCTTAGCCTATTTATACAACTCCACCTCCTCAATGGACGGTGATGATCATTTTAATCTAACGGTCTATATTGAGTTTCTACACACTTCCTTAGAAATATCTAAGGACTAGAATCTTATGGAACTTTATGGGAGGTTCTAGAGAACTCTCTCTAGAACAATGTGGAATACTCTACATTATGTACACTTACCAACCTCACTTGGCTAGGCAAGAAGATAGTTGTGATACACGGCATCGGCCTGCTATCAGTTGCACCACCTCAATTATCTTCCTAAAATATTTTAAAAAAGGTTTGTTTGGTTTTTTTTTTTTAAAATTACAGATAAATTCAACCACGTGCAAAGAATGTGGTGAGATTCGATTAACGACATGCATTGTACATCTTCAAATGTCTAGGGATGCAGTTTCCACCTGATGCATACTTTCACTATGGTCCCAATTCTGTTCATAAGTCGCAGATGGTTTTCGTGAATCTACTTAGTATTGTGTACATGCCCACTATTTTTATGATCTTCCATGATTTGTAAACATTCTTTGCCATTGTAGATTAGCATGGCCCCTGCGGAAGGATGACACGCACAAATCGAGAAATGGACCATTGTAAATGTTATATGAAATTGAGACATATTTTGGATTACTACTGCTTAGTTCAGCTTTCATTATTGAACAAATTGAAATGAAGATCAATACATTTAGATAAAGCAACAATACATAACTAAGCGTGTTCAGGTTTCGATCACTGAAACAACAGAGCAAAAAGTTTGCAGTATTGTGCAAGCAAGGAGTATAAGTGCAGTAACAACGGATGCGGTTGTCCATGGACTCTTGAAGTACTCTCGCATAAGCATTGCCCTCCATTTAGGCCGCCGCTTCTTGCAATATGCATTCACATTTTTGCATATGAAATCCACAAAATGTTTTACATGGTTATTGGAAGACCTAATTGCAAACTATTATCGCTGAAAAAATTAGAGGCAAGACTGAGGAACGAGACATGACATTGTCCGCAGAAAGTTGTGATTTTTTGGTTTGTCAGGAGACCTGTCCCTGAGCATGAACTCGATCACAAAGCAACCATCAATTAACATCACTGCAACAAATTTGTTACTTGCAAGCTCAACATGTTCACAATAATGTTGGCGAGCTCTTTCTTCCAACCCTTTCAAACTTTCAAAATAAAACTCTATAGTTTTTTCTGGTTTTCTATCGAGAAAGTCTTGTAGGTACTGCAATTTATGGACTTCCATGGGTTGTAGGTTTGAGTTGCCATGGTGGAAAGGCCTGATTGAGACTAGTTGTGGCGTGTATGCTTTTGGATTTACTGCACGTAACAATATGGGAACTCCATAGATTGAACAATCTGAAGTAAATTGGCGAACCTTGCTAAGATTGTTTTTCAGAGTCGTCAGCACCTTATTGTCAATATGTGCTCCATTCGCTTCACAATTTGCCATTCTCAATTGCTGCAAATAAATAAAATAAAATTTGTGCTTCTAATTAAACAAAAGGAAGTTAAATATAATCTATTTAATTAAACATGTGTACCAAAATTCAAAATTCAAAATTCTGTAACTTGCTAAAGAGCCCTTCTAGGGAGCGAGGGAAGGAGCCCTTCTACGCTGCACATCTCGAGGTGGTTTCACTTATCTCGAGGGGGACACCCATCCCTCGCTCCCTAGAATTTATGCTTGCTAAAATACTACTAATAATAATTAATGAATTTTTAGCATGCATTCGCAATGATGGAATTAGTCAGCATACCTATACATATACAAGCTACAAGAGAAAAATGTGTTACCCTCTTAATGACTTTTTTGAAAGGCAAATATTGTTGGGACAAATACCAATAAAACAATACCAAAGAAATAATTTAAAGCAATAATAAACGAGATACCAAGATTTATGTGGAAAACCCTTCAATGTGAAGGGAAAAACCACGGGGCAAATCCGAAAGAATCCACTAATCAAATAAGAAGAAGTACAATAACTTCTCAAACTTTTTGACCAAAGCTTGAGTAATACAAGGAGTAAATAACACGGGTTACTTCACAGCAAATTAACCCAAAATCTCCTTCTACTTCTTCTACCAAATCAATCGACAAAACTAAGTCGATATCGCAGCCACGCATCACACTTTGTCGCACAAAATCGCGCCCAAAGAATCAGACACAAAGTCACCGTCCACGCGCACGCAGCCTCACCAAACACCAAAGAGAATACTATGTTCTCTGTTGCTTTTTCACGCAGCAGCTTCTCTGAAAACACTATATAAAAACTCTGTTTTATGAACCTATTTATACTTGTTTGCAACCACCCAAATAGAACATTATTTCTATTTAATTAACCAGCTGCCAAATAGAACTTTGTTTCTATATTCTAATAGAACTTTGTTTCTATTTAATTAACATCGCTTCAAATAGAACTTTGTTTCTATTTATTTCTGTTTTTGTTTCTTATTGAAAACATTTTTTCCTTATTCAACAAAACTTAAAATTATGTTTGATTACTTACCAAAGTTGGATCCACCCTAATCATATTAGGCCATTCCAACAGAACTCATGTTTTTCCTTTTGGAACTACTTTTGTCATCATGTCAGAAGGATTTTCACTAGTATGAATATTTGCAACCTGGAAACAATTTTTCTCAAGCACATCATGTATCCAGTGGTAACGTGTATCAATATGCTTGGTAAGTCCATGGTATGTGGCATTCTTACTCAACTCAATAGCACTCTGACTTATTCTGATTTACACCCAGCTTCTTGAGCAATCTTTTCAACCATAACATCTCATTCCCTGCTTCATTAATAGCAATATACTTGGCTTCAGTAGTTGACAAGGCAACACACTTTTGCAATCTAGACTGCCAAGCTATAGCTCCCCCTGCAAAAGTGAAAACATAACCTGAAGTCGACCTCTTCTTGTCTAAATCACCTGCAAAATATTCATCTGTGTGCCCTTCTAACACAGCTCTTGAATTACCAAAGCTTAAACAAAGCTTTGAAGTACCTTTCAAATATCTCATAATCCATTTAACTGCAGCACAATGTTCTTTTCCTTTCACTTCAAAACCCTTTGGTTGTGCCATATAAATTTCTTCATGCAAATCCCCAAAAAGAAATGCAGTTTTAACATCTAACTGCTCAATCTCAAGATCCAGGCTAGCTGCAAGACTTAACACCACTCTAATGGATGTCATTTTCACCACGGGTGAGAATATCTCATCAAAATCTATCCCCTTCTTTTGCGTAAAGCCTTTTACCACTAACTGAGCTTTGTGTTTCACATTCTTTCCATCACCATCCTTTTTCAATTTGTACACCCATTTGTTCTTCAAAGGTTTTCTACCTTTTGGAATCTCAACTAAATCATAAGTACCATTCTTATGCAAGGAATTCATCTCTTCTTGCATAGCTTTCATCCAGCTATCTTTATCTTTATGATCTAGTACTTCTTGAAAATTTTCTTGTTCACATTCTTCTAGAAGGAAAACATATTCATCATTGGGATACCTCTTTGAAGGTTGGCGCTCTCTGGTAGACCTTCTTAATTGAGGTTCTACTATTTCTTGCTGAAGGGGTTGCTCTTCATGCGCAGTATCATCTGTTTCTACATGATCATCATTAACAACTTCATTTTCTGGCATATGGTCACCAACTATATCATCTGGCATCTCTCCCCCATTTTCAACATGCGACAAAGGAGAAGGAAGTGGTGTAAGATCTGCTACCTTATTATTTATCTGCTTGGGCTTTTCAATTTTCTCAAAATCTGCAATGGTATGATCTTCATAAAATACCACATCTCTGCTTCTAATAATTGTCTTATTCTCAGGATCCCATAATCTGTAGCCAAACTGCTCATCTCCATAACCAATGAAAATACATGGAGATGCCTTCTCATCAAGCTTTAATTTCTTCTCCTTCGGTACATGAACAAATGCTTTACAGCCAAATACCTTCAGATGTGAGTATGAACTATCTCTCCCTCTCCACACTCTTTTTGGAATGTCACCATCTAAAGAAAATGAAGGAGATCTGTTGATGAGATAACAAGCTGTACTAGCAGCTTTATACCAGAACTCTTTTGGCAATTTAGCCATGCGAAACATGCATTTCACATTTTCTACAATAGTCTGGTTCATTCTTTCTGCAACCCCATTATGCTGTGGAGTGCCAAGAATTGTATTTTCATGCCGTATACCAAACTTACTATAATAAGCTTTAAATTCTTTTGATGTGTACTCACCACCATTATCACTACAGAGACACTTCAAAACCCTACCTGTTTCTCTTTCAACCTTAGCATGAAACTGCTGGAATTGCTGAAAAACCTGGTCCTTAGATCTGAGAAAATATATCCACACCTTTCTTGATGCATCATCAATAAATGTCAAGAAATATCTACTACCACCAAGAGATTCTACTTCAATGGGACCACAAACATCAGTGTAAACCAAATTCAACAAGCCATATTTTCTTTTTGATGATCTACGAAATGCAACTCTATGATGTTTACCAAATAAACAATAATCACAGGAGTTAAGAGGAGTACCTTTCAAGGAGGGAATTAATTTTTTTCTTTTCTAAGAGTTGCACACCTTTCTCACTCATGTGTGCAAGTCACCTATGCCACAAGTTTGTAGAAGAACCATCTTCAGCTGCATTCAAACCAGTCTTACACAATTTCACCTGAGTCTTGTATAGTGTGCAACACGCCTTACCCTTTGCCACAACAAGTGAACCTTTGGTAAGCTTCCATGCACCATTACCAAAATAATTAATATACCCTTGTTTATCCAAAACAAGTCCAGAAATCAGGTTCAGACGAAAATCAGGAACATGATGTACATCTTTCAAAGTCAACGTGTACCCCGTATTAGTCTGGACACACACATCACCTATTCTCACTATTTTAGAGTTGCTAGTGTTTCCCATCTTCACACTGCCAAAATGTCCTGCTCTATAAGTAGTGAAATAGTCTTTCCTTGGGGTTGCATGATAAGATGCACCAGTGTCAATAATTCATTCGCTTCCTTCATTTGCAACATGCAAACATTCACCTTCGCCATCATTTGCAAAAGTATTATTGTTTTGAGTGATGTTACGAAAATGCCAATTTAATGTAGTGATATGTGTGTGTGTTAGCTAGAGAGCTAGGTGATGTACATTCCAGAGGCTCAGCCTTAACAAATTCCCCCTTGATGTCTATTGCAGGAAATCACCCGTGTTGCTACTTTACTTATAGTGAAGTTGAAGAAGATTACTACTTAAAACATGTTTTTAGAGAAGTTCTGATGGAGGTCCATCTGAATACACACCTAGCAACACTAGCATTGCCTTGAATAAGGTCAAGAGACAGACTAATAAACCTATCAGATTCCAAGAGATATAACTGGCTTGGAAACTTGAGTTTATTTGGGTTGAACCTAGGAACTTACTGTTAGTTTTAATGTTTGCATTTATTATCTACACTATAAGTATGCTGTATTGGCATCTCTATGAGGTATGAAGTTTGAAATATAATTCTAATTACTTGAGTTAGCTATTACAACTTCCTCTCTAACTCTTGTTCTCTACATTTTTCTTGTTTTCTCTGTCAGTTCATATCTGAACTGCATCAAGTGGTATCAGAGCGTTGGTCTTGGGATCACGTTTGTTTTCTTTTTCCCTTCTATCACTCTAGAGCCAAATGGTTCGAGGTCGTCGTGGTCAGCAAGGACGAGACCTTCGTGATATCGAAAATAAGGAATTGAGGAGACAAGTGCAACAATTAATAGAGCGTTTAGAACATCTCGAAACTCATCAGAGTCGACAAGTCGGTGGTCTGCCCTCTGATGGAGATGTTAACCCCTTTCACTTTCATGCTCAGGTGGGTGTTGAGTCAGGTGAAGAGGGTAGGAACTGGTGTGCTGGTCCATTCAATGGAAATTTTAATGACCTTAATATGAAGGTGGATATTCCAGAATTTGAGGAAAGAATTAGACCCGATGAATTTATTGACTGACTTAATACTATTGAAAGGGTCTTTGACTATAAAGAAGTTCCAGACCTTTGTAAGGTAAAGATTGTGGCTATTAAGCTAACCAAGTATGCATCAGCTTGGTGGGAACAATTAAAGTTGCGAAGGGAGAGATTAGGGAAGGCGAAAATCACCACATGGGACAGGATGAAAAGGGAATTACGGAAGAAATTTCTGCCTGAAAATTACTTGCAAGAATGGTACTCAAAGATGTATAATTTTCGACAAGGTAGCAAAACAGTTGATGAGTACGTACACTCAAGAATTTGATTTACTCATTATTCGTTGTGGGGTAGAGGAACCAGAAGAACAAACCATTGCCCGCTACTTAGGTGGGTTACGAAGAGAAATTCATGATGTGGTCATCTTGCAACCGTATTGGTCCTATAATGATGTCTACAAGTTGGCTATTAAGGTGGAGAAGCAGCTCAAACAAAAATTCAATCGGACCAATACAAATCTTGGCGGTCGTAATTTTATTCGAAAGGAGCAACCATTTGAACAAACTCAAACTAAGGAAAAGATGAACAACAAAGAGTTTGAAAAGGGGAGCAGCAACCAAACTAATGCTGGATCCAATAGACAAAAGGATCTGAACCGCCGATTAGTCAAATGTTTCAAGTGTTCAGGCCTTGGGCATGTACAGGCAGAATGCCCGAATAAGAACTTCATTAATTTGGTGGAAGAAGCTTTACCTTTTGATGATTCAATCAGAGAAGATGACGCCCCTGTTTATGAAGACTACAAAGATGATGATGAAGAGATTACCCTGAGTGACCATGGGGGTCTCTTGTCATTCGTCGCAGCATGAACGTAGCAAGGATCCAAGACAATGACTGGTTACGCCACAACATTTTTCACACCAAGTGCACCGTCAATGGAAAAGTATGTAATGTGATTGTGAATGGTGGGAGTTGTGAAAATGTGGTGTGACAAGTAATGGTAGATAAGCTGAATCTAAAAGTTGAGAGTCGTACTACTCCCTACGAGCTTGCATGGTTCAAGAAAGGCAACGAAGTAACCGTTGACAAGCGTTGTCTAGTTTCATTTCAGTTGGCAAGTCATACAAAAATGACATTTGGTGCGACGTAGTTCCTATGGATGCTTTCCATCTCCTACTTGGAAGGCCTTGGCAATATGATCGGAGAACTCTTCACGATGGATACAAAAACACTTACACCTTCGTGAAAGATGGAGTGAAGGTAATTTTAGGGCCATCCAAAGGTGACACTTATGCTAGAATTGAGAGGAAAGAAGGAACTAATTACCTCACCATAACTAAATTTCTTGGAGAAATCCAGGAAGTGAATCATTCTTATGTACTGATAGTAAAAGAACAGAATTTTGGAAGACCAATTCCGCCTGCAATTGAGCCCTTGTTGCAAGAATTTTTTGATGTGATTCCAAAAGAACTTCCAGTTGGTTTACCACCACTCAGGGATGTGCAACACCAAATTGATCTTGTTCCAGGTTCCACCTTACCCAACAAAGTTGCATATCGTATGAGTCCTATTGAGCACCAAGAGTTGCAAAAGCAAGTTGCAGATTTAATTGACAAGGGGCTGGTTCGAGAGAGTATGAGCCCATGTGCAGTTCCCGCCTTATTGGTACATTCCGATTCTTTAATCAATGGTTGAAAAAAAAAATAATAATAATAATAATAATAATAATAAAAATCAATACATCTCTCGAAAACATCAACTGGGTTAAAAAACTCCATCTCACCCAACTTCCCCTTTCACCAGCTGGACCCCCAACCCCTCTTTCTCAGCTCTCCTTACATGTTGCACCACCTTGGTTGGTATGAAAGTATGACGACCAAGAAACTAAGAAAAGATCTAGATCTGATTGATAATTCTCATTTTGATGTTTCTTCACATATTGTACTAGCTCTACTATTTTTTTTAAGCAAAGTGAAAAAGAAGGTGAAGCCATTCAGACTCTAACAGAGACATCAGGTAAAGAAAGTGAGGAAATTGAACCACATCTCCTTGTTTTTTACTTAATGCAAACGGAAAACCTCAATTATTTTGTTTACGATTCTCCACCAACACGTTTCAGTTTTTTAATGCATACCCCATCGACATCAACATCAATATTTACTAGTTAACAACAAAATGAATAAACTTTTTACTATTTGGTTCGATCTGATGCTTCCGATATTTCAAAAATAAAATCAATATTGTACTAAAGAGTGACGGTTCAATTTAGTTTCTGTACCCAAAAAAAGGTTCGGTCTAGGACCGGTACAACATGAAATGGCATTGGTTCGATTTTGGTATTTGGGAAAAACATGCCCACCCTTGATTCCACTTAGCATGGATATAAAAGCACATATATCGAAACGAGCTGGAACTTTGAAACATTATCTTTTTATATTGGTCTTTAATTTTTCTTTAAAATTTTAGCTCAAACAAAGCCTAAATGAATTCACAATTTTCAATTAACATTTAAAAAAAAAAATTGGATCGTTGATCCTTTTTATTTATTTATTAATCAATGTCCGAAGGTGACATGACTGACCCTATATGGTTAACCAAACCAGACCCGACGGCTACAATATTGTTGCTACTTAATATCGCTTCACTCCGGTCTAGTCCATCTAAGCAGCTGCATTCAATACCCGAAGGCTTATCAACAGTGGAGTACATGTGCTCCTAATTATTAGGTGAAAACTCACAAAAATCGTCTCGAACCAACGATCTCTCACAAAGAAAGTGGATGTCCGACCAATTGAGCTATAATTGGTAGACCTAAATGATACCGAGGCGGTCCTAAGTAGGCAATTGGGTTTAGGGTTGAACAAATACCTGACCAAATCGAATCAAACTGACAATTTTGATTCGGTTTTTTATGGTTTTGATTCGATTTAGAAAATTGCAAAACTGATAAGGTAGATTCGATTTTCGATTTTAAAGTTCATAAAACTGAAAATAATCGAACCGATCGAAATATTATATATATCTCACTTTAATGCATACTTTATTTTACTTTAATTCAGATAATATGTAGCACTTGGGAGTAGGATACAACTATGGGGTCTAATGTTATTACTTTGAATTTGAGTAGACTATATTTCACTTTATTGCTTACTTTATTTTACAATATGTAGCATTTGGGACGAGATAGCTACGGGGTCTCCTTTTTTCATTCCTTCCACTCTATGACTATTGTTGAGCAGAAATTCTAGATGGCTTGGGGGGGCTTTTCTCCTTTAATCCTTTATTTCACTCTTTTTTTTCTTCAACTTCTTGAATTGAATTTATCCCTCCGCCAACATCTTCATCACAATCAGTTAAAGTTTGGCCAAAATAGACAAGATTGAACTCTCTACAAAGATGAAACCATTGGTTCGCCACACTGGATCCGCGCTGCTAGATATGCCATACCAGATTCGCCAAACCCATACCTTTGCTACTCCTGTTGTTGTTTCTCGTCCTTCTTCTTCTCCATAGTCCATGCTCGATTCAGATGCCTTTTCAGATGTTCATTCCAGCTTTTCAGATCTATCTGATCTGCTCTCACAAACCCTCACTGCTTCTTTATCTCTTCATTCCCTATTCTTAATCAATCAATCACTATTATTGTCCTTTTTCTATGGTAACTATCTCTTAATAATTGTGTGAAAGAAAGAGAAAATGGGTTTGCCTGAACACAACGTCTGTATCTGACCGACCTAATTGTATCAATTTCTCCCTCTGTATGGTATAATTTTTTTTCTTCTTCAGTTATTACATAGCAAAGATATAGCAAACTGACTAAACCGATCCGAAACCGAATCATGCGGTTCGGCTCGGTTTCTGAAAACTTCAGTTCGGTTTCAGTTTGAAAAATTTTGAAACTAAAAATTTCGCTTCGGTTTGCGATTTCTTCAAAATTGCGATCCGTGGTTTAGTTTTCAACCCTAATTGAGTGCTTTGGGTTTTTGTGATATTTACTGAATGTTTTCTGTTATTTGCTCAAATTTTGGTTTGGGTTTGCTGAAATTTGGTTGTTTTCTGTTTAAATGTGTACATATGGGTTTATCGAGATTTGAGTATTTAATATTTATTAGCATTTTAGTATTATTTGTTTAGATATTCATTTGGGTGTTCTAAAATTTCATTGATTTTTGGTGTACTCTCCATGTTGTGTGATTGAGAACATAAGTCTTTCAATATGAGTGCTCCTGCTCTGCCACCTCAGTTAATCAATCACCTCACCACCATTTGCATCTAGTAGTGATTGTATTACAATCTGGCCTGATACCCAATCAGACGGTGGAACAAGAGAACCCATGCCGAATGCCCGCCCTTCAAGAATTCGAGAAACTTTGAGGACACCAAATTGGCAGCTATCCATGGGGATGATCGGATAGGGAATTGGAAAGAGGATCAGGAAATAATCAGTAGGATGAAGCTTTGTAAAAAGTTTTGTATGAGGGAAGAGCGTCTTTATGGGGAAAATTATAATTTTTACACAAAGACCCGGCGAAGTTCAGGAATGATCCAGGTAGACTTCGATGATTAGTGTTGGGTCTATATAATCTCCATTTGATAATGAAAGCGATACTCAGATACAATTTGCTGTAATTCGTAACTAAAGTGGAAGATTATCAAAATTTGATTTTCAGTAGAAACTTTATAAAAGACCACCAAGCAACCTAAATTGCATTTTCAGGAAACTTATTTGCATTTATATAGTAGGAGATTTTCCTGAACCAGGCTTAGACTTGAAGATCTGATCTGATTGATGGAGATAAATCATAACACAAATGAAAACATCATGACATTATTTGATGAAATAAACATAATACAAGTATAATAAAGAAAAATTACCTTATGAATACAAGTGTAATAAAGAAAAATTATTTTATGATACAATTTGGTGAAAGCAATTTTCAACTATTTGATTAAATAAATATGATAAAAAGTGTAATCAAATAACAGTTAATAGTTCCACGACAACTTTCCATATCCCAATCAAACAACATACTGTGGAATCCATTATGATATTTTCTCTATAATGAATTTTCAAGAAAAAGGAAAATTTTCCTCAGGATTCATTTTGCGCTATCAAACATACCCTAAAAAGAAAAATGAGAGAGAAATTATGTGGATTTTATTACCTTTTTATTTTATTTTATTTTATTATCTTCTCAATTAAGTAGGTTGACCAAGAATTTTATGATGTACACATTTCTCTTCCTAAAACTGCACTCTAATTACCCTTTATGCACGAGTTAATACATTTTTTTAACCTTATTTACTTCTAATTTTTTGAACCTTAACAATTGTATATATCAAATAAATGTCAAACTCATAAATAAATAAATAAATAAAACAAACTTTCTATAAACTTCACCTGATTTACTTCTAAGTTTTTGGCAACCTTCCTATTTGTACATTACAGTTGATTTCATCAACTTGGCTATATAATAGAGATACAATGGTTTAACACTACTTCATAGTTGAACATCATGAGGGGTTTTGAGATTTTCATTATCGCTTTCATGCTTATGTCCCAGTATCCAGTAGGAGGATGGAGAACTTCACTAGAAGAAGATACAGAGTTGGAAAGAGAACTTAAAGTTCTCAACAAACCGGCCATCAAGACATTTCAGGTATGTTACCTAACTCATTGGCCCTTCTTAATCTTTTAGGATGTCAAGTAAAAAATGTTAATGCATTAGAGTTTGTATGTTTTCTTCAAATGTTCACTTCCTTACCCTGAATAAGGGATTTTCATTGTTTTTCCTTGACATAGTTATATACCATAACATACAAAGGATGAAGGAAATAGAAAGTCTAGATCATCTACTCCTCGGAACAAAGATCAGACACTATATACCATGAGAACATGCTATGCTCTGATTTATGGTTAAATAAGACTCTAGTCTGAAATGTTAAAATCGTATTCAAATAAGCTGTTATTTCAGTGAAAAAAATTCTAACACAGATGTGGAGTCTTCCTAACATTAATGAAATGGGATGATACTAGAATGAATGAGATAGTGGAATAGTAGAAATGGCGATGGAAGATTGTGGAGAAGAAGATGAATCCATTTTCTTCTCATTTTGATTAGTTTTGGAGGTATTTTTAGGAGACTGAAAAGGAAACCATGATAAAGATAAGAATTAATTGTATAATACGCGGCAGCATATTTTCCCCCAGAGTGTGGTCTCTGTGCATGATGAAATTTGTGCATATAACATAAGGTGTTTTAGTAAAGTATGTATGCAAATGACAACACCAGTAATTTGTTAGTTGTTTATTTATTTTTATTTTTTAACATTTTTATTTTTCTTTTTAGACATCAGAAGGTGAGATAATTGATTGCATCGACATATATAAACAACCTTCACTTGATCATCCCCTTCTCAGTTCTCAAGAATCACAAAGTTCAGGTATTGTTTCTTTTCGTATTGTTTACTTTTCAATTAATTTTCCTCAATGGTACATGAATGGATATTACTACCTTTCTGTAAAGTTTAATTCGTAATATTGGTTCTACATTATAAATAAGTTTTTTTGTTTAGATGAGACCTGCCTCTTCGCCCAAAGAATTTAGTACAAAGTTTTCATCAGAAGTCAAAAGCTCGAAACCTCTTTTAAGAGGTAGGAGGTGTCCAGAAGGAACAGTTCCAATCCAAAGGACTCGAAAAGAAGATTTGAGAAGAGCCAAATATTTCTCAAAAACGTATGGAGCTTTCCATAAAACTGATGATTTTCGCTCCCCAAATCAACATGTAAGTTTGTGTTGTTTTATTTACTTTTCTTCATTGCCTTCTGGTATACTAACAATCAAATATAACAAGCATCATGTATATATCGGACATTAGCCAAGAGGCTTATTAATTACCTTTGCCTGTGAACAGTCTTCAAGTATATCTAACAACTTTTAATATTTTCAACACAGATAGCGGCATTTTATTCACACGATGGACCATACCATGGAACCGGTGCATACATCGACTTATATAATGTAAATGTTGCGGCTGATCAATATTCAATATCATTAATCTGGGTTCAAAATGATTCAATAGATCAACGTAATTTAATACAGACTGGATGGATGGTAAGGCATTTACTTGCATATTTTACAATTCTAAAATTCTATATTTTCTCGAATGAAGTTCTATACTCTTCAAATTACCATCCATATCTACTTAATGATTTGGGAATATGTGATGCTGATTTCAACAGATTGCTCCCGAAGTATACGGTGATAATGCAACTCGAACATTTACATATTGGACTGTAAGTTTAAAGCTTATAATTAATGAACTCCATTAATTTAGTCAATTTAAATGTAAGTTTCTCATCAGACATTTGGTTGTACAACAGGCAGATAATACTAGGACAGGTTGTTTCAATATCCTATGCCCTGGGTTTATACAAGTTGATAGAGAAACAATTCTTGGCGAAAAAGTTTATAAGCTGTCCAAGTTCAACACCACAGAACAATATGTGATAAATCCTACCATTTTCCAGGTAAATATCAAATACAATATGTTGATCAAGTTAAAACCCTAAATATGAACTAAACACATTTTTCTATATCAAATTTATTCCTGACAAAATAAATTGTGACTAAAAATTTTCTTAGAGGATTCTTTAATGTTCAGATGAATTGTATGCCTTCACACGGGCTTTAACATTCTTACTTACATCATCTCTAATAGATTTAGTACAGAATGAAGGTACTGAAACCTTTTTTTTTTCCTTTTTTAACAGGATGAAGATACTGGTAATTGGTGGTTACTTTACGATAATAACAAACATATAGGTTACTGGCCAAAGTCCTTACTTCCAGGTTTAGTTGGAGGTGCTTCACTAGTTGGTTGGGGAGGATCTACAATAGGGCCTCCAAATGGAGACAGTCCACCGATGGGTAACGGACATTTTCCTATGGGTGACTACACTACCGCGTGTTATATACACAAACTTAGAGTCTTTGATGCATCATATCAAATTTCGGAACCTACCAATCTAGTAACTTCTGCAGACAACACAAAATGTTACGATGTTGAATACAGTGACTTTGGAGAAGATCTTGGACATTACATATTTTTTGGTGGACCAGGTGGAAAATGTTAACAAAATGCTTGTTTAGCACGAGGAAATTTCAATAGTATTTTTTGTTATTATTGTTGTTAGTACATGATAATATAGCATTTCATGTTCTCATAGGTTGTTTATGGATTAAGTCATTATTGGATTGGGGCTGAAGAAGCCCCATCCCCCACACCACAAAAATTATACACGAGATTGTTGCCCCTCAGACATGGCTGACCACACACAAAGCAACGATATTGGACTCTAGAGGGCGTATGACTTTGTAATTTGTCTATCCTTCGCACAAATATAACCCTAGAAAATTTGCTCATGCTGGGATGTTTTCAACCTCGTTAAAATTTATAAATCCCAAAATTGTGGAATCTTTAAAATGGTTGCATTGGTATCTTCAAGTAACTCATTCGCCCTAATGAAATTGCACCGCATCCTTAGAGTCAAGAGCAAGGTTGAAGGGAGTTATATTAACCAATTCCGGTCCAATTCTGATAAAATAGGGTATGGATTTTAACCAAATTCGGTCTAAGCCTGACTGATGTAGTCGATTTTTGCTGTCCTTCCTTGCCTTTACCTAAACCTGCACAAGTAGCACGCGTGAGCCAAAGACCACCGTGGGGCGGACGATGACACTCTGATGCCGAAATTAGATAAGGCTTAAGAGAGGCTTAAAGCTGTAAACTGGGTTTCTGTAGCGTACCTTTGTTCATCGACCTTATCTCCCTTTTATAGTGTGAGAGTCCTTGTTCGGCTAGGCCTTCGGTGGCGTAGTTAGGGAAAGAGATCTTGCTGGGGATCATTTCTTGTTTAGGATCTGTCCATGTAGGATAGTTCCCTACATGACTTGTGCTCCTAGATATGCGGGAGGAGTTTCTCTTTCTGAGTGTTGACTATGCAAGGAAGTTTTCTTGCCAAACTTATACTCTAGTATTTGTTTCCAAGTTAGAACCAATGTATTGCTAGCCTACTTGTCTTAGGTCAATCCCCTATATACTTTCCTTATCAGGGTTTACTCTTGCTTTATCAGGGCTTACGAGTATTGGCCTCAACTGCTTGACGCGTGGGCTTATTAAGGCGCTGCAATTCGGGTCCAACATTCTGGAATCTTCCAATAGTGGGCTTAATGTTGTCTGGGCCTTGTTGGGTTTATCTGTCTTCACTAAGGTATGCTTCAATCGGCTGTTCACTTTCCTGTTACCAAGGAGATTTGGGAGTTCTTGGCGTATCTGGGCATTGCACCCATTCAACTGGTGCCTAATGGGTATAGGACTGTGATTGCCATTCTGATTAGGGCTAAGGACGCTGGTGTCCGAGTATCTTCGAGGGTGATCCAATTGCTTACTTCCTCTCGGATAAATGAGCACTCTCTGTGTATTGACATCGCTGGACTGCTTTGGCAATCTGCCTAACAATTTTAAATCCTGGCAAGAAGTTCTGCTTTATGGCTCATGCAGATTCGCAGTATTTTGAGCTTGTTGGTTGTTCGGTTGAGCGAGAATTCAGACAACTGAGTAAGTTCAATTCTTTTTCTGGTCTTGCTTGTGTTACATGCATGTCAGATTGACCTTTGCGCTTTTCGTAGGGAAATTCTCAACTTCACCACTTTCTGCTGAAGATAAAAGCACTCTGAATGCATTTCGTGATATGTATCATCTACGGATGAAGGACGTCATTGAGTCTTCTAATGTCAAGCGCAGTGGATTGTTGACTCACTAACATGAGGCTCCCACTCTTTTTAGGGTTTTGAAGCCAAAGCCCGAAGGTGTGTTTGCTTTGAGAAAAAAGAAACTTCCCAAGATTAAGGTTCCAAACCCTTCAAGGAGGGCAGAAATAGATGAGGTGCTTCCTTCTCCTGTGTGTTAGAAAAGGCCACGTGTTTTATCTAGATCTTTCTGCAGGCGCTTGGCTTCGTTCGAGGGACGTGATGCTGTCGGGCAAGTGCCTGATTTGTCCGTCATTACAGAGACTGTTGTTTCCGAGAGACGTGAAGCTCAGGCCAAGGCCTTATTTCCCTTCCTGACTTGGAGAGGGAGTATCTGCAAATGGTGGGCGTGGAGGACGTAACCAAATTGAGTACAAAATAGGCAAAGGTTCTTAACAAAATGCTGAAGCAAGCGGGCGTGGCAGCTTCGTCTGGTCATCCCTTTTCAATAAAGGACTTTGAGATCTGCCCTTCTCTGGATCATGAACCTGTTGAAGAGTTGTCTGATTATCGACCTCATGGTGAAGGGTCTCATCGAGTCGCTCATACTTTATTCCATTTTGTTCCCGTCCCCATGTTGAATTGACGAAGGGTCCAAGGAATAACTCGTTTCCCTCTTTTCCGTCAACTGATGCTGAATTGACGGGTGAAAGAGAACTGACTGCTACGGGCAAAGGTAAAGCTGTCGATGAGGGCTTTGATGCAGTGAAGACAGTCAAGGGTGGTGTTGGGGTGATTATGGTCCTGAAGGATCTCCATCCGGATGTGCGGATCAGTCTGTTTGCTCCACATGTAGTAAGGATGAACAACCAAGCTTGGCATCACGAGGTTGACATTTTTTAAACTTCAACTGATGTCGGGCAGAATAACGATTATCATGCGGGCTAGTTCTAACAGATAATTGACAGGGAAGAACACAAAAAAGTTACCCAAAACACAGAGAAATACTCTAATGTTCAATTAAAATTATCAAAAGTCTCCTTTCAAAATCAGCCCACAAGCTGAGCTTTATAGCTAAAACTCATCAATATTGAAATTTTACCAAAAATGGCAACACCATAATAATCATGCAAAAATGAAATACGTAATAAAAAAAATAATCTGCCAAGAATCTGGCCCAAATTGGGTTCAGAATCACTTCCTAAACTATAATTGAAATATTACTATAAAAGAAAATAAAACTACTAAAATAACAAGCAGTCTATTCCTAAAAGAAGAAATAAAACCTAATTCTAAAAGGAAATTAGAAAGACTCCTAATCAAATTGAAAGATTACGAAATTAGGAACTTTGAAAGATTACGAATTAGGAAACTAGAAAGACTCCTAATTAAATTGAAATAACTTGAGAGCAAAATTAGGAACCTTAGAAACCCAAATTAGGAACCCTAGAAACTCAAATTAGGAACCCTAGAAATCCTCCTGGATCAACTAGGGTTCCTAATTTGGGTTTCTAGGGTTCCTAATTTTGCTCTCAAAGTTATTTCAATTTAATTAGGAGTCTTTCTAATTTCTTAATTCGTAATCTTTCAAAGTTCCTAATTTCGTAATCTTTCAATTTAATTAAGAGTCTTTCTAGTTTCCTTTTAGAATTAGGCTTTATTTCTTCTTTTAGGAATAGATTGTTTGTCATTTTAGTAGTTTTATTTTCCCTTATAGTAATATTTCAATTATAGTTTAGGAAGTGATTCTGAACCCAATTTGGGCCAGATTCTTGGCAGATTATTTCTTTTATTACGTATTTCGTTTTAGCATGATTATTGGAGTGTTGCCATTTTTGGTAAAATTCCAATATTGATGAGTTTTAGCTATAAAGCCCAGCTTGTGGGCTGATTTTGAAAGGAGACTTTTGATTTGATAATTTTAATTGAACATTAGAGTATTTCTCTGTGTTTTGGGTAACCTTTTTGTGTTCTTCTCTGTCAATTATCTGTTGCTATTAGCATGCAGAATAATCGCTATTCTGCCCGGCGTCAGTTCGTATCATAGCTTCAGCATCTTCTTGGGGTGAGATTTCATCAGTTTCTATGACTGGTGGTCGTAGTCATGGTCGTCGCGGGCAGGTTCCGAACGAGGAAGCCCCTTACCGTGATCGTAACATTAAGAATATGATGATTGAAGATTTACAGAGGCAAGTTGCAGCGTTAACCCAACGTCTAACGGCGCAAGATTTCGGTAATCGTGAGATGGAAGATCACGATTCTGATTCTAGTTTTGAAAACTCGTATCCCAATCATGCTCGATTATGGGAGCATGGAGAACTTGTGTATGACGATGAGGAGCTTGAGGAATACGTGGTAGATGAAACTAAAGAGTTTGGAGAGCCTGTGTATGACACTGATGAAGAGGAGGATGAAGATTCTGAGTTCGAGGAGGATCCCTCGAAGATTGAGTCGGAAGGTGTGGACGATGATGAAGATCAGGAAACTACTGATGGTGTTGGAGATTGGGAGAAGATGATGAGCAAGACAGATAAGCTCATGGACAAAGAGTTCATGAAGGACCCCAATGAGTTAACATGGAGATCAGTCGATAAGAAGCTCAAGGTCATTGTAGCTGCACGTGGTCGCAAGGGAACTGGAAGAGTTGAACAGGTTGAGCAACTAACTGTCTTGACGAAGGTTGCTAAGACTCATGCTCAGAAGCTTGAGATTATCTTCAATGGTGGAGACGAAGATCGCGAGTTTCTAACGGGAGAAAATTGATTTACAAATTAGTCAGGCTATTTGCACCTCGAACACTTTTTTTGTACCACCACAGTGCACTTGCAGCCCTTCGCGTCGCGTGTTCGTGCAGGAATTTATGGATTCCACCTACACCAGTGTTGTGCCATCGTCCACCATGATTTTCTAGCCCTTGCAGACGTGAATTCAGATTTACCAGTAGAGGTGCAGCAGCTAGCAGAGTTTACTGACCTGATACCAGAGGATTTTCTTCCTGGGCTGCCGCCAGAAGATTCCGATGAAGCTGTTGTAAACTCGAGGACGAGTTCTTTCCAACTCGGGGCGACTGATGCAGGAGGATTTCTAGGGTTCCTAATTTGAGTTTCTAGGGTTCCTAATTTGGGTTTCTAGGGTTCCTAATTTTGCTCTCAAAGTTATTTCAATTTAATTAGGAGTCTTTCTAGTTTCCTAATTCGTAATCTTTCAAAGTTCCTAATTTCATAATCTTTCAATTTAATTAGGAGTTTTTCTAGTTTTCTTTTAGAATTAGGCTTTATTTCTTCTTTTAGGAATAGACTGCTTGTTATTTTAGTAGTTTTATTTTCTTTTATAGTAATATTTCAATTATAGTTTAGGAAGTGATTCTGAACCCAATTTGGGCCATATTCTTGGAAGATTATTTCTTTTATTACGTATTTCGTTTTAGCATTATTATTGGGGTGTTGCCATTTTTGGTAAAATTCCAATATTGATGAGTTTTAGCTATAAAGCCCGGCTTGTGGGCTGATTTTGAAAGGAGACTTTTGATTTGATAATTTTAATTGAACATTAGAGTATTTCTCTGTGTTTTGGGTAACCTTTTTGTGTTCTTCCCTGTCAATTATCTGTTGCTATTAGCATGCAGAATAATCGCTATTCTGCCCGGCGTCAATATTAGCAGGTGGAATGACTGGCTGGCGAACTCTGCTTCGCTAGGAGAGCGTATGGATAAAGGGCAGATGGTTTCTTCTCTGACTCTGCTTCCCTATTGGCGGCCAACATCTCGTTTAGAGTGATATATCTCTGAGCATCCCTGAGCAAGTCTTCCATATTGGTTGGGGGTTCAGAGTAAGAAAGTCGTAACACTTGCCTCTTCTCACACCCGAAGTGAAAGTTGTGACTGCAGTGTCATCACTACAGTCATCGATGAAGTCAACTCATCGTTGAAATGAGTAACGTACTCTCTCAATGTCTCATTCTATTTTTGCTTTAGGGTCAGCGATAATGCGGGTCCTTCCTGATTCGTTGGCTGCCCACGAAGCGTGTGAGGAACACTGTTACCAATGTCGGGAATGAATTGATAGATTTTGGACGGAGGTTGTGGAACCAAATCAGCGCTTATGTCTTCAGACTGGCAGGGAATGATCGACACATTATCGCATTGGACCCTTCCTTGAGTGCCATAACGTGCTTGAAATGACACAAGTGATCAGACAGGTCTCATGTCCCATCGTAAAACTCCAACTTTGGTGGTGTGTACTTCTTCGGCAACGGTATGTCCATGATATGATCCATGAACGGAGGGACTGTGAGATTAAACAGTACGTTTAGGTTTGTGGTCCCATTCCAGATGGGGTTGTGTGAGATGTGTCTGTCGGCTCTGGACGCCGGGTCTCTATCGGCTGCTCCTCCACCTCTGGTCCATTGAGAAGCTGCTGAGGCAACACTTCTCCCCTGAACATGTTCTTTAGAGCTCTCTGGGGACTGGTCCCTTCGCTGTTCGCTATCTCCTTCTACGGGTGGAGGATTCCATTTTTTTTAGTGCCTCCAACGCTTCTGGATTTGCTGCATCTGGGTTGACAGTAGATCCACCCTTCGGTCCACCGTGGCTACCACCGGCGCAGGGGTCTGAGAGGGTTCCTCTCGCAATGATGTTGGCACCGGAGCGGGCGACCCTTTGCTGGTTTGAGCTTTCAAGGGTTCTGCAACATCTCCATTGTTGTGAGACCTTGTTGTCATCATCTTTCTGGTTTTCTTGGAAATGTGGTACTACTATTTCTTCTGAGGAACGCTCTGTCATTCCCCACGGATCGTGCTAAACTGATGTAGTTGATTCCTGCTCTTCTTCTTCCCTTTACCCAAACCTGCACAAGTAGCACACGTGAGCCAAAGACCATCATGTGGCAGCCGATGACACTTCGATGCTTAAGTTAGTTAAGGCTTAGGAGAGGCTTAAAGTTGTAAACTGGGGGCCTGTAGCGTACCTTAGTTCATCAACCTTATCTCCCTTTCATTGTGTGAGAGTCCTTGTTTGGCTAGGCCTTCGGTGTCGTAGTTTAGGGAAAAAGATCTTGTTGGAAATCCTTTCCTGTTTGAGAGTTGTCCATGTCGGGTAGTTTCCCAACATGACTTGTGCTTTTATATCTGTAGGAGAAGTTTTCATTTTTGAGTGTTGTCCATGCAAGGAAGTTTTCTTGCCCGACTTATAATCTAGTATTTGTTTCCTAGTCGGATCCGATGTATTGCTGGTCTGCCTGTCTTGGGTCAATCCCCTATATGCTTGCCTTATCAGGGCTTACTCTTGCCTTATCAGGGCTTATGAGTATTGGGCTTGACTGCGTGACGTATGGGCTTATTAAGGCACTGCAATTCGGGTCCAACGTTTTGGAATCTGCCAATAGTGGGTTTAATACTCTTGCTTTAAGGCGCTGCAATTCAGGTCCAACGTTTTGAAATCTGCCAATAGTGGGCTTAATGTTGTCTGGGCTTTGCTGGATTGGGCGTGTAATCATGCATGCTTTGTTCTGTTGAAGAAACTATCATGACATGAGTACAATGCTGATCAGAGGACGGTTCGATGTATCATTATTGATAAAATGGGGTATGGATTGAACTTTTTAGATTCGCATGTAAAAGTATTAATATTAAAAGTGGATTTTTTTGACACATTGCTTTTAAAAAAACCTAATAAATATTGGCTCCTCTGGGTAAATCTTAAAGAAAACTAATCCATTACTTCTTGGTAGTAATTAAAAAAATAAAAGCAAGTTTTAATGAGTATTTGGTTTATGTCAATGTAGTGGTGGGTGGTGGCGATGGTGATGGTGATGGTGATGGTGATGGTTGCGGTTGTGAAAGTGGTGGTGATTATAAAATAGTATAGTGCATGAAGAGATGGTGAGAGTTTTGGCAAAACAAATATGGGGAAGCTAATTTTCTCCAATAAAGCTTTGCACAATTTTATATATTAAGAGATGTCAAGGATCTGAATTCAAGTTGAAGAGCCCAGAAGGAATAGTGAAAGGTATATTCAACAATTTTTAAATTTTCCAAAATGCCCCTCACAAAATGACAAAGTAACTCTTACGTCAGGGCATATTTATATATATATATATAAAGAAATCGAGTCATCTATCTTACAATTCAAATGGGGTTTTTACTGTTCATGAACAGTAATTTTAGAGTGTTTGTCCTACGTGGCACCACTTATGTCCTTGGCAGAAGTTAAGTGAAAAAAAAAAACCCGATGCTTTCCTCACTCTCTCCTTTCCCCTCTCTTCCTTTACCCAAACCCCTCCCACCAAGCAGAGAAGAAGAAGGACGAAAGAAGAATAAGGACGAGAAGGTAAGATCTCCTCTTCCTCTACATCTCCTCTTCTTCTTCTTCTTCTTCTTCAGATCTGAAGTTTGATTCTTCCAGTTTGATTTTTTTTTCTTCAGATCTCTTCGTTCTTAAGATCTGAAGTTCTTTTTTTTTTTTTTTTTCAGGAAATGAAGAAGCTCTTGAAGGAAATGAAGAAGCTCAAACTCTCTCTCTCTCACTAAACCAAACCAAACATGTCGTCGTTTCTCATCAGAGGTGTGTTTCTCTTCTTCTTCTTCTTCCATTCTCTTCTTCCTCTGGCAGCCCTCTCGCAGCCCTTCGCAGAGCCCCTTCTCGGAGATGTTCTTCAGCCCCTCTCGCAGCCCCTCGCAGAGCCCCTCTTTTCATTTTTCACTTTCCTTTATTATCTAAGTGGTCGAACTTTTGGAACAGAGAGGATCTCAAGTTCTTCAGCCCCTTTCTTGGAGATGTTTTTTCTGCCTTTTCCTTCTCATCGAATTTCCCCCAAATTATGTCCAGCTCTTCTACCGCTTCTCACAAGGTTTCCCCAATCTCGCCCTAATTTCGCCCTAATTTTGATTCTAATCTGATCGTATTTGTGGTTTTTTGTGTTTCAGGCTTTGAGCAAGATCGCTTGCAACCGTCTGCAGAAGGATTTAGTGGAATGGCAGGTGAACCCCCCATCTGGATTCAAACACAAAGTCACCGATAATCTCCAAAGGTTGGTTGGTTAGGGTTTTTCTTTGTTTTGGTGATTGATTCTTCTGGATTATCGAAGTGAATGGAGCAGCGGGGACTCTCTACGTGAATGAGACCTACCAGCTTCAAGTCGATTTCCCTGAACATTATCCAATGGAAGCACCGCAGGTTCAACAAACATTCAATTCTCCATTGTTTTCATCTTATTCTTCTTTTTTTTCTTTTTTTTGTGTCTCATCAATTCTGTGTTTTGAGTTGTACAGGTTATTTTTATTCAACCTGCACGGCTGCATCCTCATATTTATAGCAACGGCCACATATGTTTAGGTAAATTTAAATGTGAATTACGGTATTTAATTTGTTTGCTTAGGTATTTGACTTGATTGTTACAATTGATGATAGTATTTTAGTTGATTTTTTTTAATGGTTCGTAGGATTGATTTTTTTTTAATGGTTCTTAGGAACAATTCAGCCAATACCCTTCTAACTCAAATGAGTTCCTAATGCGAAGTTATGTTGTTTTCACACTCTAATGGGCAGCCCAGACATCATTCCATTTCAACTTCTTGCACAAAAACCGGTGCCAGAAATAAGTTTGTGTGTCATTGTTATATGAGCGAAGCTACCCGCACTAAAGACATGGCTGTCTTGTGGGTAGCTTCTAATAGTTATAAAAAATGTGCCAGTTAGCTTTAATCATTTGACTTCAAATGTTGAGTTTTTTTCAAACTTCTATCAAAGTCTACCCTGACTCGACTCAAAGTCTACCCTGTCTTGTGGGACCGATAATCTCCAAAGGTTGGTTGGTTAGGGTTTTTCTTTGTTTTGGTGATTGATTCTTCTGGATTATCGAAGTGAATGGAGCAGCGGGGACTCTCTACGCGAATGAGACCTACCAGCTTCAAGTCGATTTCCCTGAACATTATCCAATGGAAGCACCGCAGGTTCAACAAACATTCAATTCTCCATTGTTTTCATCTTATTCTTCTTTTTTTTCTTTTTTTTTTGTCTCTCATCAATTCTGTGTTTTGAGTTGTACAGGTTATTTTTATTCAACCTGCACGGCTGCATCCTCATATTTATAGCAACAGCCACATATGTTTAGGTAAATTTAAATGTGAATTACGGTATTTAATTTGTTTGCTTAGGTATTTGACTTGATTGTTACAATTGATGATAGTATTTTAGTTGATTTTTTTTAATGGTTCGTAGGATTGATTTTTTTTAATGGTTCTTAGGAACAATTCAGCCAATACCCTTCTAACTCAAATGAGTTCCTAATGCGAAGTTATGTTGTTTTCACACTCTAATGGGCAGCCCAGACATCATTCCATTTCAACTTCTTGCACAAAAACCGGTGCCAGAAATAAGTTTGTGTGTCATTGTTATATGAGCGAAGCTACCCGCACTAAAGACATGGCTATCTTGTGGGTAGCTTCTAATAGTTATAAAAAATGTGCCAGTTAGCTTTAATCATTTGACTTCAAATGTTGAGTTTTTTTCAAACTTCTATCAAAGTCTACCCTGACTCGACTCAAAGTCTACCCTGTCTTGTGGGACCGATAATCTCCAAAGGTTGGTTGGTTAGGGTTTTTCTTTGTTTTGGTGATTGATTCTTCTGGATTATCGAAGTGAATGGAGCAGCGGGGACTCTCTACGCGAATGAGACCTACCAGCTTCAAGTCGATTTCCCTGAACATTATCCAATGGAAGCACCGCAGGTTCAACAAACATTCAATTCTCCATTGTTTTCATCTTATTCTTTTTTTTTTTCTTTTTTTTTTTGTCTCTCATCAATTCTGTGTTTTGAGTTGTACAGGTTATTTTTATTCAACCTGCACGGCTGCATCCTCATATTTATAGCAACAGCCACATATGTTTAGGTAAATTTAAATGTGAATTACGGTATTTAATTTGTTTGCTTAGGTATTTGACTTGATTGTTACAATTGATGATAGTATTTTAGTTGATTTTTTTTAATGGTTCGTAGGATTGATTTTTTTTAATGGTTCTTAGGAACAATTCAGCCAATACCCTTCTAACTCAAATGAGTTCCTAATGCGAAGTTATGTTGTTTTCACACTCTAATGGGCAGCCCAGACATCATTCCATTTCAACTTCTTGCACAAAAACCGGTGCGAGAAATAAGTTTGTGTGTCATTGTTATATGAGCGAAGCTACCCGCACTAAAGACATGGTTGTCTTGTGGGTAGCTTCTAATAGTTATAAAAAATGTGCCAGTTAGCTTTAATCATTTGACTTCAAATGTTGAGTTTTTTTCAAACTTCTATCAAAGTCTACCCTGACTCGACTCAAAGTCTGCCCTGTCTTGTGGGATTTTAGTTGATGGTGAAGACTCAAATCTGTAGAAAACTTCATTTTTTGTACTGCAAAGGGCTTTGATGAATTCCCCAGGGGGGGCATCCCCTATTGAAAATGGGATGTTTTCCTCCTTAAATGGCATTGGCTTTCATTGCAAATGTCATGGCAGCTTTTACTTACAATTCAAATGGGCTTTTTACTGTTATGAACAGTGTTCACGGTCTGTATGTCCTACGTGGCGCATGTTATGTATTTGGCACTTATAAATGTGGTAGCCTTGGTTTATTGTGACAGAACTTGGATGAGTCGATCCACAATGTGGAGCTTTATGATATATTCTCATCGTATGGCACCATTTTCATAATCAAACAGTAACACCTTAATTCCAACTTCTGCAAGTTTTTGTATCGGAGACAAACTTCATCAAATTAAAAAATGGTGGCATTGATTTTACAGATTTTACAATTCAAATGGGGTTTTTGTCCTACGTGTAAATTTTTTGTCCTACGTGGCATTTTTATGTCTCTGGCAGAACTTAAGTTAAACAACCTTCCCCCGATGCTTTCCATACTCTCTCTCCTTTCCCCTCTCTTCCTCTACCCAAACCCCTCCCACCACCGATTGTCGATGTAGAAGGACGAAAGAAGAAGAAGTTTGAGAAGGTAAGATCCTTTTTCTTCTTAACATCTCCTCCTCTTCTTCTTCTTCATATCTTCTTCAAAATTTTTTTTTTGCAGGGTTAGGGTTTTGCAGATCTAAGTTAAACAATCTTCTTCAGATTCTTCAGATCTTCTTTACGCCAAGTTAGGGTTTTGCAGGGTGTGCAAGAGTTCCATCTTCTTCACTCACTCAATCACTTCCAATCTCTTGAATTCTCATCATCTCTCACAGATCTCTAAAGATGCTCATCATCTCTCACGAAGAATCATCTCTTAGCAGAACTCTCAACATCTGTAAGGAACTCTGTCTAATTATAGAGAATGTATGGTTTATCATTTTCCTTCATGCAATTTAATTTTTGGTTGAATGTTGTGATGGGTATGTTTAATTTGGTTGACTTTTTGCCCTATCTTAAATCTCTGCGATTTTTCAATTTTGGGTTTCTCTCCTAAAGAAATATAGTTGAATGTTGTGATGGGTATGTTTAATTTGGTTAAATTTTTGCAATATCTCTCAAATCTCTTCGATTTTTCACTTATGTGTTTCCATCCTAAAGAAATATGGTTGCATGTTGTGATGGGTATGTTTAATTTGGTTGAATGTTGTTATAGGTATGTTTTTATTTTTATTTTTTATAATTTCATTCAAAGCAGTTGCCTAAATGTTCATCAATTACTGGGACATTTATATTCCAGCAGTTGCCTATCTTAAATCTCTACTAACTTGCTTTTCTTAGTAAGCAACCTTAAAAAATTCTCAATTAAAATGTGATGTTTGTGGTTTGTTGTTTGTTGTGAATCCTTCTACTGACTTGCTTTTCTTCAAATGTTTAACTAACTCATTTCCTTCAAATGGTTAATTAACTCATTTCCTTCAGATGTTGACTACTCATGGTGATTTTTTCCTTCTTTCAACAACCATATAACTAAGCATGCATGTATACTCTCATTCTACACGTTTTATTTTTTGGGGATTTCATTTTCTACTGTTGAATGTTGTGATAGGGGGTTTTCCTAGCGCCTCTACGTCTTTATCAAATCTCTTCTTTTTTCACTTTTGGGTTTCAATAGCAAAAGAAATTTGGGAAAATGTTGTGACGGGTATGTGGAATTTGGTCTAATGTTTTGATGGGTATGTTGAATTTGGTTGAATATTGAAAATTTTGAGACTGTATATTGCAAAGGTTAATTGTTGAATTTAATTGAATGTTGTGATTGGGTATGTTGAATTTGGTTGAATGTTGCAAATTTTGAGACTGTTGAATTTGGATGGTTGATTATTCCAAAAGTTTATAAAGGTTTAAATAGGGTATTCACAATTTCATGGTTCTGGATTATTTTTTTTTTGTTCCATTTTCCCTGAAGTTTGATGGTCATAATCTCTTGGTTTTTGGTGGATATAGATGGTTCAATAGATTGATTCATTGGAATCTGGCTGAGATACATTGGGTTTTCATGTTTTTGGGAGTTTTGTTTAGAGTCGTCTATTTGAGGGGAAGATGTTGGGAGTCAAAAAATTTATTAGTCGAAAGGGTTTATTACTAAGGTTTAGGGATATTTATTGTGGGTATGTTTGAATGTTGTTGTAATTGCCTTTTGAGATACCTGAATGTTTGTTTGAGAGGATACCTTAATGACCTTGATAGGGATTTAGAGTTTGTCTAAAATTGGAACATATTTAGGGATTTAGAGTTTGTCTAAAATTGAATTTCTTTGTTCACAAATTGCTGTAATTTTTGTGTAGTCAGGGATTTAGAGTTTGTCTAATCTGTTGAATTCTCTCTAACACTGTAGTCAGGGATTTAGAGTTTGGATGATAAGAGAAGTAAGAAGGAAATTAGAAGTAGAGATAGAGATAGGATGTCAAGGAGGTCACTGCAATCTGGTTCTCATCGTTCGCATTTATCTGATCCATCACATAGTCCTCCTTCTGAAGTAAGTTTGGCTGAGTTTGGTTTGCTGCATTTTGTTTTGTTTTGCTTGAAAATTTAGTTTATTGTGTTTGAGGAAGTGTTAACTTTGATGATTGATGTGTAGAATATGGATCGTTACGAGAGTGGTAGTCATCGAAGACAAACTTCATCAATTTCTCGAAGGCTGCTTCGGCTCACCGACTACAATCCTGGTGGTTTCGACTCTCGGAGTAGTGCCAGCCTGATGGAGGTACCTTAAATATCTCTGCAAGTTGTCGTATCGTTTGATTAATTAGATGGAAATTTATTTCTTGCAAGTGGGTACTCCATGATATAACTCATCATGGATTTATAATTTTCAAAATAAATTGGATGTGCCTGCTACCTTGACATGTCAACATCTATGCTGGACCTTGAATGCTTTATAACATTAATGTTTCTCATTGGATAGGTTTCAATTCTGATGGATGGTATTAATGACCGAACTTCAAAATACTTGCATAGGTATTGAATGGAAATCTTCTATGAAAGCATTTGAAGACATCAATTTTCCATCATCGAAAAGATAACCTGTAAAATTGGTTTCAGTTCATTCATTATCCAGTTTGATTAATTAGACGGAAATTTATTTCTTGCAAGTGGGTACTCCATGATATAACTCATCATGGATTTATAATTTTCAAAATAAATTGGATGTGCATGCTACCTTGACATGTCAAAATCCATGCTACCTTGAAATGGCAAGTATTTTGTGATGTCTTTCGAAAAAAAGTGTTCTTGATGAGTTTTTCATCTATGAAATTTGTAGCTGAAAAATGTTCTTGATTTGGTCATAATTTTTTTTTTTTTTCCAGATCTCTTCTTCTCACTCTCTCCTTTCATTCTTCAGATTCTTCAAATCTTTTTTACGCCAAGTTAGGGTTTTGCAAGGTGTGCGAGAGTTCCAGGAAATCGATTTCGAAGAAGGTAAGATCCATCTTCTTCACGGGTATGTGGAATTTGGTCTAATGTTTTGATGGGTATGTGGAATTTGGTTGAATATTGAAAATTTTGAGACTGTATATTGCAAAGGTTAATTGTTGAATTTAATTGAATGTTGTGATTGGGTATGTTGAATTTGGTTGAATGTTGCAAATTTTGAGACTGTTGAATTTGGATGGTTGATTATTCCAAAAGTTTATAAAGGTTTAAATAGGGTATTCACAATTTCATGGTTCTGGATTTTTTTTTTTTGTCATTTTCCCTGAAGTTTGATGGTCATAATCTCTTGGTTTTTGGTGTGTGGAGATATTATGTGGTGTTCATGGCATTGATTGCCATTATAAACTTTTATGACAGATTTCAATATTGAAAAATACAGAGGAAACTCTGTCGAAATTTTGATTTTTTAATTGTTCATGACATTGATTGTGATTATAGTCACTTATGTAAAGTATATTTTCTTATGATATGTTCAAATAAATTACTTTATTTAAAAAATGACATTTTTTTGGATATAATGATATTGTTTGCATGTCTCTTTGACTGTTTAAAACCATGTTCTACTACCAAACCTCTTTTAATACCGAAAACGTCGATTATATATTGGGCTGAGGAAACAATTTTTTGTGAATGCCAAATTATGTGAGGTACAAATGCTTATGACAAGTTTAAATATTGAAAAAAGGGGAAGCTCTGTCAATATTTTAAATATTTTTTAATTTTTGTAAAAAATTCATCTTGATATTCTTCTAAACCGAATGTGCAATTCTGTTTGCCTTAATTATGTTTCTTCAACTGTTGTTTTACTATATCGGGCATCAATTTCAGTCAAAACTCACTTGGACAAACATGAGATTTTTTTAATATTGAATTATTTCCTTATTTTTTAGTTAAGCTGACATTTGATGGAGCTTAAATTCCTTAGCACATTGGTTGCGTTGATCAGTTTTATTAACATTGTTTTACCATTCAAGATTATTAACTTTTACAAAATTAATTCATCATAACTGTTGTAATAAACAATTATGCAAGTGTTTTTAGAAATCGAAACAAAACCCCAAATGTGAGTATTCGACATAGCCGTGAAGGTAGGATGTAACCTGCAATAGTGCCAACGGCACGGGTATTCCACTAGTCCATATATATGAAAGGTTGGTATAGAAAAAGTTTTATGCATAATCGAGTCATCCATATATAGGAAATGTCGCTCAGGATCATATTTTAAAGAATTTCTGCATATCTTGATATTCAATACAAAATAGAAGATGTTGACACTAATTCACTTTTCAACGAAATGACAGAACAATAAGTTTGTATCATTGTGCAAATGAGGAGTATAACAGCAGCAATGAAGGATTAATATATGTACCCTTACCGAGCTTGTTAAAGAGGACTTAAAGAGGGCTTAATTAACAATAAGCAGTGTTTTAAAAATTGCTAGGTGCTGGGTGGGCGGCGAGCAGGTGCCTAGCGCCCAGGGGCCTAGGCGGTCTTAGGTATTGTATTATAACTTTAATAATTTACAAAAGTTAAGCATAATACCTTATCAATTACATCCAATTTAATGCCAATATACATATGCAAAATTTAAAAACATGAAAAATTAACAATCATGAACAAAATTTATTAAAACTCAAATGATTGAAGTTGGTCATGATGGGTACTTTATATAAAATTGAATTTGTGGACAAATATCCAAATCTACTCTTTTATTTTTCTTCAAATTGCATGAATAACCTCAGTTATGTTTAATAAAATCTACATTAGTAAAATTGGTACCGACAGATCTTTTGAAAATTCCATTAAGTAATCATCATTTGCTACATTTAGACATATACTGAATAAAAAATAATTAAATAGTTTATTTCTAAAAAAGAGGAAAGAAAAATAAAATATGAACACAATCAGCCTTATTAAAAAAATATTTAATAAATAAAAATTGCCCAGATCGCCTAGGCCGCCCAGACTGCCCAGAACCGGCCAGACCCCGCCTAGGCCGCCCAGACTGTCCAGAACCGCCCAGACTGCCTGCCCAGCCATTAATCTAGGCGGTTTTCCATCTTCTAACGCCTAGGCCGATTTTTAGAACACTAACAATAAGTATTATCTTCGGATCCCAACCCATAATTAATTTTGAGGTAATATATATATAAAATAATAAAATTAATATGCCCCCTTGGGAAATGGGGGTCCTGGGCGGCTGCCCATGTCGCCCATGCCCAGGGACGCCCCTGCCTATTCACTAGTGGAATGTTTATTTACAACATAAAAAACATGCTCTTGAGTATCTTTGGACCTAGAAAAAAGAAAAAAATAATTACTCCTGGCCTCTTTTCACCATTGCGACAGTTTACATGTGTGATATTTGGTATACCAGGAACCAAATTGTTTTTGAATTCCAAGAGCCTCAACCCACTAGTATTGTTTTCTTTAGTACCTAGTGGCATAATAGCAATGAGTTGAATGCAGCACAGATTCACGTGGGGGCAAGTGCCCCCACTGACTTTTGAGAAAAAATTTTATTTTATTTTATTTGTCCCCCAATTAGTTTTTTTTATTTGCCTCTCTATTCTAACTTTTCACTTCAACCAGGACTTCATCTTTCAAATCATGTACATATCAAATCCAAACTCTACTTTTAGAGTTAGGGATAAAGATTAAATCTCTCAATTCTCTCCAAGAAACCAAAATCCACAGTTTCTTCTTCACACTCCATCGATTGGACAAGATGAGGGAAACCTCCATATTTCATTATCTTAAAAGATCTATAACTATTGAGTTATTTGAGCCCATCTTCACAAAATTCAGCAGGATCCAAACCACCTTAATCTTCTTCTTCTAGGTACCAGGTGCCTTCATTAATCACTGTGTTGGTCATCTCCACAAAAAAAATCGTAAGCAACCCAATCTCCTCCTCATTTTCTTAATGTAGTAGTAATCAACGATTCAAACCCTTCTCTTGTGTTTTGTTTCTAGAAGTAGTAATAATCTTCAATGAATATAGTAGTAACCATCTTCAATGACTGTCTTTGTTGTACTCCCCTTTTGCTGTATTTTTTTAAAAAAAAATTCATGTTAAAGTAACTAATTTTTATATTATATTTAATTAATTATGACATCACTCCCCCCTCCTCAACAAAAATCTTGGCTCTGTCACTGGTTGAATGTGCAAATAGATCAAGGAAAAAGTGTAAAAGTTGTTGTAGAAACCACCAGTAGCATAAATAAGATTTTACATTATATAGAGCAGCTGAAACCCATGATTATCATCTTTGGTGCTACTTTTTACATAGCTGAATCAAAGGGCTGCTTTTGTTTTATCACCATTAACAAAGCAGGAGTTAATCAAGTCTTAGGGGCCTGTTAGGGAAGTAGATGTCAGCCCGGTTTAACAAGCTCGTTAATTAAGTCCTCTTTAACAAGCCCGGTAAGTAAATGTCAGAATAAGTATTCACATTTTCGCAGAGATGAGAGTAGTAAAATGTACGAGGACTAATATATGTACCCTTACCGAGCTTGTTAAAGAGGACTGATACCTCTTCATCCTCATTACCTAACCAGTTGTCGATAATCTCATACTTCCTAAGTATTGCAACATCATTTGGGGTGTTTATTAGACTGTCCATGAGAGTGGCATAATCAGTTACATTATAGTCATAACTATAGACATACTCGAAAACCATAATATTCCAGAAAAGAAGCTCTGTGTTGTCTTCAATAATACGAGGGATTTTCAAGACTCCATTGTCTGTGAAGGTTATGTCTAGAAAACAATTTTCGCCTTTCTCGAATTTGACTCCAGCTTCATGGAGTTCAGTTGCACTTGGTATAAATTTGAGGTCTTCAATATTGTGGTTGGGTTGTAAACTTGGAGATGAGGGATATAGCATTGTCTCAATAGATCAATGAAGTGTTTGCATTGGCATTTAGGCTCTGTGCCAAAATATTTTCGACCAATGTTTAGTTTGTCCCAGAAGAAATAAAGAACCGGCTGGTGGAAGGAGAAATTCCAATGTTTGTTATCAGGGCCATGAGCTTTGCTAGGGAGCGAGGAAAATGAGCTAGGGATGAGTGTACTCGAGATGCGCGCTGTCACTCATCTCGAGGAGTATGGATGGTTAAACCCATCCCTCGACCCCTAGAATTTTCGCAGGGCCATTTATTAGATTGAATAGATTTTCCATAACAAAAAAGGGAAGCTGATTCTCAATCAGTAGTAGATCATCACGCACCAGGTCAATCCAACTCCGGTGAGAAGGAAATGCAGCAATATCGTTGTTGTTACTCACTTCCAATTTCTTATGGATCATGAGCTCAACAATGAAGCAACCGTCTAGTAGCATCATCTCAACAAATTGATCACCAGTGAGGGCAACTGGTTCCTCGTAACACTGGCGAACCCTCTCTTCCAATCCTCTCAAGGTTTCAACATAAAATTCTATGGTTTTCTCCGGTTCTTTATTGAGAAAATCTTGTAGATACCTCAATTTATTGTCTTCCATGACTTGCAACCTTTGTGAGCCATGGGAAAGGGCCTATCGAGACTTCTTGTGGTGTGAAAGCTTCGAGGTTTACTTTGCGTAATACTATGGGAACTCTGCAGATGGAATGCTGAGAGGGTAATTGAGGAATGTTGTTTACCTTGTCTTTGAGAGAAATGACCATAGTATCCCCTCCATTAGCTTTATTTCCACTCTCCATCCTTGATTCAAATTCCCGCCACAACCAATACTATATAAGAAACGACACATTGTATTAGCTTCTAAAGGAAGTTATAAATGAAAGTTCTATTGTATTTCATATCTGGAAATGTACAGTTTACATTGTTTATATAGACAACTCAAAGGAATGGCTAGCTGTCAAAACAGACTAACAAACCTATTAACAAACTGACTAACAACTCATCTAACTCATAACCTGTCTAGCTAATAGCTAATTACACTTAACATCCCCCCTAAAACTAAGTGTAGATGCATCAACAACACTTAGTTTGTCACGTAGCAACAAAAATCAGGAATTACCAAGAGTTTTGGTAAAGATATCAGCAATCTGATCAGCAGCTGGAATGTGATGAACATGAATAAGCTTGCGAACAACCTTCTTACGCACAAAGTAAACATCAATTTCAATATGCTTAGTCCTAGAATGAAGAACAGGATTGACACTTAGCATGACAGTACTCTTGTTGTCACACCATATAGTAGGAGTAGCACAACCAATCTTCAGTTCATAAAAAAGAGATCGTAACCATGCGAGTTCAGCTGTAACAGAAGCAAGACTTCTATACTCTGCTTCAGTGCTACTTCTGAAGACAATGCTCTGTTTTTTTTAGGACCATGAAATGAGATTAGCACCCAAATAGACACAATAACCAGAAGTAGATCGTTTGTCAGTTGGATTAGAAGCCCAATCAGCATCACAGTAGCCAGACAACTGAAAAGAAGGAGTTGGAACCAGATGAAGCCCAAAAGTAGGTGTTGCCTTGAGATAGCGTAGAATCCCTTTCACCACTCGCCAATGTGATTCAGGAGGATTCTGCATGAATTGACAAACTCTATTCACAGAGCATGCAATTTTCAGGTCTGGTGATAGTAACATACTGTAAGGCTCCAACTATGCTTCGATATAATTGAACATCTTGGACTGGATCACTACCCGTAGCAAATAATTTTTCACCACCACTCATACGAGTAGGCAACCCATTGGCAAACTGCATCTTAGCACGACAAAGGAGATCATGGATGTATTTAGATCGAGACAAAAACAACCCATTGGCAGTATGTTGAACTTGAATGCCAAGAAAGTAATGTGCAATAAGTAAATCTTTCAAAGAGAACTTAGCATTCAGTTGTTGAATTAACTCAGAGACATCATGTGAATTAGCACCAGTGACTAGAATGTCATCTACATATACTAGAAGAAAAATAGGAGACGGAGAATGCCAGATGAAAAGAGATGAGTTTGGTTTAGTAGGAGCAAAACCAAACATGAGAAGGGTATGTTTCAGCTTATCAAACCAAGCCCTAGGAGCCTGCTTGAGACCATACAAAGCCTTGTTAAGCTTGCAAACAGCATTGGGACGAGAAGGATCAATAAAGCCTGGAGGTTGCATCATATAAACCTCTTCTTGTAGATCTCCGTTTAAAAATGCATTGTTGATGTCTAGCTGAAATACTGACCAACCATATGTGACAACAATTGAGAGCATAACTCTGATTGTAGTGGGTTTAACAACTGGGCTGAAGGTCTCTGCATAATCAAAACCAGCAATCTGTTGAAAACCTCTAGCCACCAAGCGAGCTTTGTATCTGTGCACTGTGCCATCTGAATTCTCCTTGATCTTAAAGAGCCATCGACAACAACCAATAGATCTATCCTTGGGAAGGTCTATCAGTGACCAAGTATTATTTCTCATTAAAGCCAAATATTCTTCTTGCATAGCATAAAACCAATGAGGAGTATCTAAAGCCTCATTCAAACTGGAAGGTTTGGTTGAAGTCATGTACACCTTGGGCTTGTAGACACCAGATTTTGACCTAGTAACCATTGGATGACCAGGAGCAATAGGATCAGTATTAGGAGCAGAACTAGGATTAGGAACAGTAGTAGCAATGCTGGTAGGCATAGAAGTATCCACTGGACTAGAAGCAGTAGTAGGAGTATTTAGACTCAGCACTGGACTAGAAGCAGTAGTAGGAGAATAAGTATTGCTAGAAATGGGTGACTGTCTGTCAGTAGGCGCAGAAGGAAAAGAAATAGCAGCAGGAGTAGGTGTATTGACAAGAGGAGTAAAGGTTGAAGAATTAGTACGCCAACTTGTATATGGAAATAAATTTTCATTAAACAGAACATCTCGAGAGATGTAGATATGACCAGTAGATGATAGGCATTTATACCCATTATGTTGAAGGCTATAACCAAGAAAAATACACTCAACTGACCTGAACTGAAGTTTATTAGAATTATAAGGTCTTGTGTTAGGAAAACATGAACAACCAAATACCTTTAGAGTGTGATAATCAGAGACCTTGTGGTAAAGTATCTCATATGGAGAAAAACCCTTAAGAACAGTAGAAGGAACTCGATTGAGAAGAAAAACTGAAGTCCGTACTGCTTCATCCCAGAATTTCATGGGAAGTGAAGCATGAGCAAGAAGAGTAAAAGCAGACTCAATAATGTGTCTATGTTTTCTTTCGGCAACTCCTTTTTGCTGATGTGTAGTTGGGCAAGCAAGACGATGACATACTCCATGTTGATCTAGAAACTTAGAAAAGGATCTATATTCCCCTCCCCAATCAGATTGAACACACTTGATAGGAAGACCAAACTCTAATTCAACCTGTGCTTTGAAGTTAAGAAAAGTTTGATAGGCATCTGACTTATTTTGTAAAAGAAAAACCCAAGTAAATCGACTGTATGCATCAATTAAGTGAATGTAATACTTGTAACCAGATGAAGACACAGTAGATGCAAGACTCCATAGATCAGTATGAATGAGTTCTAAAGGTTTAGTATATACAGTAGAAGAACTAGTAAATGGAAGTTTTTGTATTTTGCCTAAGCAACATGAAGAACACAAATCCACATTGGCAATAGATGGAATATAAATATTACATCTGGTAAGAATTTTCTGCACAAGTGGGAATGAGGGATGACCTAATCTAGCATGCCAAAGAAACAAAGAAGAAGATGACTTAGAGGTAGTAGTATTGACTGAAACACAAGCATCCTTATTAACTGGAATGCTTTGAATACTGACTGGAATGCTGGAATGCTGAGATTGACTGGAATGCTGGGATTGACTGGAATGTTGGGATTGAATACTGACTGGAATGCTGGGATTGATCCTGATGGATTCTAACTTTTAATCAGCAATAAGATACTCGGATGTTGAATCAGCAAGTGACATTGATGGAAAGACATAGAGTCCTCTGTTAAGCTTCCCTTCCAAGAGGATTTGATGTGTGACCTGATCTTTGACAAAACATAGATCAGGATGAAACTCAAAGAAAACACCATTATCCCTTGCAAACCTAGAAACACTTAACAAATTCTTAGTTAACTTAGGAACCTGAAGAACATTCTTAAGATGCAATACTCTTGAAGAATTAAAAGATTGTAAAGTAGACTGACCAATGTTCTCAATTTGTAATGCAGTACCATCTCCAACTAAGAGTTGTTCATTGCCATGATAAGGGACAGGTGACATTAAACTCTGTGTTTATTGAGTGCAGTGATCAGTAGCCCCTGAATCAGGATACCACCTATAATCAGAAGGTGTAGAAGAACCACATGATTGCATTTGAGACTATGATTCAGCTCGCCAACCAGGATGAGTAGACTGACTAGATGAAGCAGAGAAAACATGACGAGGAGTTGAATTTGTTGGTTGAGATGATATGCCTGAAGAAGATGTCTGTGAAGTGGAGTTCCATGGATTCGAAACATTACTGTCAAACCTATTATAGCATTTGAATGCAAGATGTCCAATTTTTCCACAAATTTGACATTGAGGATGATTTGATTGATTACCAGATCCAGATGACCTAAACCCTCTCCCAGATCCAGATCTTGCACCTCTTGGTGAGAAGGGATTGAATGAAGCTCTGGACTGAGGTTTCCAACCTTGTGAATTCGACACAAATGATCTAGGTGAGGGTTTGTATGATGTATGAGCCACATTTATAGAACTAGACACATCAAGATCTTTCATATGTCTTTCAATTCTGGATTCTTGAGCAAGCAAAAGAGACTCAACCTCTGCTACACTGTAGTCATCTGATTTAGAGCTCACTGATACTAAAAATGTATCATATAACTGTGGTAAGCCATAAAAAATGGCATTAATATGATCTTTTGGAGACAATTGATGCCCTACGGATGCTAATTGATCAATGATAGACTTAAGTTTCAGTAGGTATTCATTGATAGAAAGATCTCCTTTCTTGAAGTTCTGTAATTGAGTTCTAAACTGGGAGATCTTGGCAACAGTTTGAGAGTTGAAGAAACTTTCAAGAATCTTGCAAATGTGTTCAGAAGTTTCGCAACCTACTAACCTTGTAAGCAGTGATTCAGTCATGGAAGAAAGAAGCCATGAGAACAGAAGTTGATTTTGCTGTTCACAGTTGAGAAATTCTGGATTAACATTATTGCTTGCTTGATCTTCAATGGAGAGAAATCTTGATGGAGGTAGAGTTTTCTCAATAAACTTCTGAAGTTTATGCCCTCTAATTGTTGCCAACACTTGTTGTTTCCACAACAAGTAGTTGTGTTCATTCAGTTTTACAGACAAGGCATGAGTAAACATCACTAGTTTTGACTCTGTTATGGCCGAGTTGGTGAGTGACGCAGCATTGAAGGAGGTTGAATCTGTCATTGATACTACTGAGAAGGATTGAAATGAAGAAGAAGAAGAAAAGAGAAATGAAGCTCTGATACCATGTTAGCTTCTAAAGGAAGTTATGAATCTAAGTTCTATTATATTTCATATCTGGAAATGTACAACTTACATTGTTTATATAGACAACTCAAAGGAATGGCTAGCTGTCAAAAAAGACTAACAAACCTATTAACAAACTGACTAACAACTCATCTAACTCATAACCTGTCTAGCTAATAGCTAATTACACTTAACATCCCCCCTAAAACTAAGTGTAGATGCATCAACAACACTTAGTTTGTCACGTAGCAACAAAAATCAGGAATTACCAAGAGCTTTGGTAAAGATATCAACAACCTGATCATCAGCAGCTGGAATGTAATGAACATGAATAAGCTTGCGAACAACCTTCTCACGCTCAAAGTAAACATCAATTACAATATGCTTAGTCCTAGAATGAAGAACAGGATTGGCACTTAGCATGACAGTACTCTTGTTGTCACACCATATAGTAGGAGTAGCACAACCAATCTTCAGTTCATAAAAAAGAGATCATAACCATGTGAGTTCAGCTGTAACAGAAGCAAGACTTCTATACTCTGCTTCAGTGCTACTTCTGGAGACAATGCTCTATTTTTTTTAGGACCATGAAATGAGATTAGCACCCAAATAGACACAATAACGAGAAGTAGATCGTCTGTCAGTTGGATCAGAAGCCCAATCAGCATCACAGTAGCCAGACAACTGGAAAAAAGGAGTTGGAACCAGATGAAGCCTAAAAGTAGGTGTAGCCTTGAGATAGCGTAGAATTTCGACATAATCAATTGGATTATCGAAGATTCCTCCATCTATATATCCTACAAAAAATGCATATGACCGGGAGTAGACAGTGAATTATTGTGCACGTCTTACAGACCTGGCTCTTTTCTATGAAGGAAAAGAGTCTATTGTTCCTTAGTTGAAATAATAGTAATCCATGCTACATTTCAAATATTCCGCAAGGCGGTTTTGAAAAATATTCAAGAAAATGGCACTTCCATGATAATATCATTTATATAGTTGAGCTTGTATTTTTAATGGAAGATTTTATAATACGAAAACTATAATTGTGACAAAAGATATATCATAGCCGATTATCCATCAATACAGAGAAATTTAAAAACAATCAGGCTAATACAGAGAAATTTTACATTTTTATACGATCAGTTCTTTATAATTATACTTGCAATCGACAAATAATACTCTTGAAAGAAATATCAAAGCCGATTATCCGTCAGTTGCATAATATCATTTATTAGAGTCGTAAACGTGAAACAACTCGAGGATATAAGCAAGCAACCATCAACTGAATGGAAGTTCTTCAGGGATTACTCTTTTTGATAGATCTTTGTAAAATAAAAAAGCTTTTCTTAATTTAGTTAAATAGCTTATGCAAGAAGAAACAGTTAGAAATTATATATATATATATATATATAGAGAGAGAGAGAGAGAGAGAGAGAGGTGATGTTCATACCGGAGGCTCAATTTAACAAGTTCCCCCTTGACGTCTGCAGATCACTCAAAACTTGTCACTCTACTTATAGTGAAGTTGAAGAAGATTACTACTTAAAAGTGGATTTATATGGTTAGATATCATTTTCCAAGTCTTGCATGCATTGATTGCATTGACTCATCATAAACTTCTCTCAATCAATAATTCCAACTAAACTAATTAATAATTACATTACTCTCTACATGAACGTACAATAATTCTAGGTTGAATTTTTATTTTCAATTTTTGGTAAGAGCTTTTACTTGGGCCAAGCAAATTATTGTAATTAAATGGACTGAACGATGAGTCACATGAACTGAGTTTGCTACCAAAAACCTGGCGAAAGAAGCATATGGCCAAGACAGTGTGAACGTTGGTGTTGTGTTTTACCATTAGGTCAAGAATAGTGTCAGGTTTAAAGACAGATCACATTCGATTAACGAAAAGATTCGATAAGTGGAAGATTATGGATCATGAAGACTTCAAAGACTTTAAGGTATTTCCTCGAAGATCATCTAGAATGAAGAAAAGTAACAGCAAGTACAAGCATTGATCTAGAGGTTTGGTCAGTCTAGATGATATATTTGTCTAGTTTTTGTTTTTTCCTTACCAATTTGTTATTATATCCTGTTTTTGGGCAAGTAATTAAGGTCTGGCATACCATAGCTGCCTCTCCATAGCGGAGATTTAAAAAAATAAAAATAAATTAAGCATTGTGCAATATATGAGGCAATGGGGTGACCTCATGGCTTCACATCATCTAATTATCAGCAAAGTTTTAATGAACGTGAAAGGTGTGATGGCTCAATGGTTGAGCAGTAGCGGATGGTATCACTAGGTCAAAGGGTCAAACTCAGCCCACCCCATCTAGGGTGGGAGGGGGTTAAGGGGAAAAAATATATATATATATATATATATATATATATATATATATATATATATATATATATATTTTTTTTTTAAAAGTTTTAATGACCACTCGTTTGGACAATGGGCGTAGACCACCATAGCGATGGGCTTGTGTCAGAATTTTTAGACATTAATAGAGAAATCCATTTATTCCATTTATGAGTGGGAACAGTCCAATTTGGTTGATTTTTTAGAATTTCTGAAAATAGTACCATCCTGATTGGATTTGGTACCAATTTTGGTACATCCCGATTCCTTAATTAATGGTTGAAAATAAAAAATAAAAAATAACTAAACATATCTCGAAAACATCAAATGGGTTAAAAAAAAAACTCCATCTCGCCCAACTTCCCCCTTCCCCGGCTGGACCCCCAACCCCTCTCTCCCAATCCCTCCTCACATGCTACACCACCTTCAACGGTTGGTATTAAAAGTGAAAGGTGTGACCTTTTTAGTTGGTTGGTAGCCCATGTATTAAAAAGAAGAAGAAGATACAACCATCTATCTCGAGAGGGGAGGATGACGACCAAATCCAATAAGAAGCTATATGTGTTTCTCCTACCATCGTGTATTGCAGTTCCATCAAATTGCTATGGACGCCCCAAGAGAATATGACATGCATCCATGTTCACCACATCACACCACACATTATCCTTATAGATTGAACCAATAGAAAATGAAACCAAATTAAACAACGCTCAGAGACCGTTACTTGATTACATTTCTTTAGCCAAGATAGCTTGTAAGGATTCGGATGGTCTTCCGTCTTCACCTCCAGTTTGTGAACCGTTTCTTCGGATACCACATTCTCGCAGCTGCCCGAGTCTATTACCAAACGACACACTTTTCCCACCACTGTGCAAGTGGTTTGAAAAATATTGTTCCTCAACCAACCATTGCATGCCATATGTTCCTCGTGGTGTAAAACAAGTTCGTCGAACTACAAGTAATTGACCTTCGTCTCCTCCGACAACCTCCTCTTGCACAGAATTTGAATCAAATAGCGGTTCACCCTCATTCGAGTTGACGTGGAATGGCTCGTCCTCTCCCAACTCTTCATTGTCTATGAATAGACATTTTTCGCTCCTATTACCCTTTCGACAATCCGCCATATGATGTCATGCTTCTTCGCATTTGAAGCAACGGTAAGTTGAACTGTTTGGTTGGGGTCTATTGCCTGGCACCCTGCCTATAGGAGCCCTTGTGGTGTTTTTTTGTAGAGGATTTGTAGCTTGTGTGGGTTGAGGGTTGTTGGTATTAGTCCGAGTATTAGATGATCCCCATGAAGGGTTAGTGGATCGCCTATGTAATTGTTTCTCAAACTGTAAGGCTCGTTGATGCGTTTCTAAAAGTGTAAAAGCATCATACATGTTAAGAGTATCTTGAAAATTATCACGCATACCTCCAATGTATCTTGCGATCAATTGTTCGTTGGTCTAGTGAGGTCATTTTGAGCCACCAATTTGTAAAACTATGTTGTGTATTCGTCCACCGTTCGCGCTCCTTGCTTCAAGTTCTGAAGTTGTTGATACATCAACTTTGAATAATTATGGGGTTGGAATTGAGCGCGCATATGTTTCATCATCTTTTCCCAAGAGGTAATTTTTATTGGCTTTCCTTGTCGTTGACGAGTGAGTTTTGATTGTTGCCATCAAGTCGTTGCTCTCCCACGGAACCTTGTAGCAATAAGAGCCACCCGTCTATCATTCGGAACCTCCTTATACTCGAGTACTTCCTCAACTGCTGCCAACCAATCCAGAAATTCTTCAGATTGACTATTCCCATGAAACTCCGGTATTTCTATCTTTAGACCAGATTCCCATCGCCTAGGCTCCAGATTATATGCAAAACCCCGACCACCTCCATGATGTCCGTGTCCTCCGCCGCGTCCTTCAAAAGGATTCTTGAAGTCCTCATCTGTGTCCTCTTCATACGCATGACGATATTGACAGTTATTGAAGCCCCGTCCTCTAGTGCCATGCCTCCCACCACGACCCCTCAAAGGTCCTTCGAAGTGATCATCAAACTCAGCATCTCCCTCCTTGGCGTGTTGCCGATTTGGTTGTCTACCAGGGTGAATTCGTAAGAACCCCGTGATTTCAGTTAGGGCCGTGAGATTAGCGTTTGTGATCTCAAGATTATCGTTTGTGGTTTCAAGTTGGGCTTGTACCTGTGCTACATGCGCCTCAACTTGAAGAATTCGACCAGCTTCGGCACGTTGCCTCTCTTCATCCCTCTCATATATGTTTTCAACTATCGCCTCCCTTGGTTGACGATGCGCCATAATCCAAGAACGTACCATACCTTGATACCAATTGATGCAGCGCGGAAACGAGAAAAAGAAAGATGAGAAAAAAATTAAATGATAGGCTTGAATTCGTTGATTGGCTCACCAATAATCCGAAAACAAGGGTTCTACAATTCGTTGATTGGCACACCAATAATCTGAAAAGTAGGAAAAAAAGAAGAACACAATAATCTCCTCAGAGAAAATATACCAAGTTTATTAATTATCAAAATTATACCTACAATATTGAGGAATAACTCTATTTATAGTGCTCAAATAACTTGAATAACAAGCAGCCTATTCTTAAAAGAAAAAGTAGAATCAAAGACTAAAATAACAAGCAATCTATTCCTAAAAGAAAAAGTAAAATCAAAGACTAAAATAACAATCAGTTTATTCCTAAAAGAAAAAGTAAAGCCTAATCGTAAAAGGAAACTAAAAATACTCCTAATTAAATTGAAAGATTACAAATAAATTATTTAGTAAATAACTTTGAGAGCAAATTAGGTACCCTAGAAACCCTCTCTACATTAGAAGTGAAAAGGACCCTGGTTGACACGGGAAGATCTCTCAATGTCTTGTTCTTCAGCGCATTCCGTTGTATGGACCTCAAGGAAGAGAACTTGATGTCTTCTGACTACCCACTGATTGGATTTAGCGGTGAAAAATGCTTTCCGATCGGAAAGATAAGGCTAGCAGTGGTTGACACCAAACCTCCCCCTTGGTTTGAACTTCTTTTGGTTAAGTGAAGGGTTTGATGCATTCACCTTGGAACTTGATACATTCGTATATTTTAAAGTTATTTATGATTGTCATTAATTAAGATACATGTATTAGTAATTAGGGATGAACCTATTCATGGAGGGATGCATGTTCCATGTTTCCTATATAAGCTAGTCCCTAAGAATGAAATGGCAACTCAGATTGCAAATTGTTAGTGAAGAGTGTTCTTTCTAATTCACTACTCTTATCTCTTTGGTGGATTCCACAGAGTGGCGAGTTTCTATCTCTTAACTCTTTGGTGGATTCCTTAGAGTGGCGAGATATCTATTATCTTCTAACTCTTATCTTTTGGTGGATTCCTTGAGTGGCGAGTATTCCTTATCATTTCGCATCTGCGAAATTACATCATAACATCATTTCATTTGTCCGGTGTCAGTGGTGGCCAAAGAGTCACAGCTAAGGAAGGTCTTGTTCCTGGACTTCATGGTGGTAGATGTTCCATCTATTTATAACCTCATCTTGGAAAGACCCTGGCTTCACCAAATGAAAGCAATAGTCTCCACCCTTCACCAGTGCGTTAAGTCTACCGCTAATCACTCGGAGGAAACAATTCGCAGGGACCAACCAACAGCACGGGGCTACCACGATGCTGCACTAAAGTAGATATAATGTTCCCAAATCCAACTGGAGCTCTCCAGACAAGTTGAACGGAAGCCAGACTAAGAATTGCGGAGAAGTCACTCCACCCAGATGGAGGCAAATCCCAACAGCAGTGGCTCAACTTAGCAGCGGAGAATATTCCAGCATGGCAGGAGCAGTCAGCTTTCCAAACCGACAAAACGTCAGGGCCCGCGAAAAGGTCATTGCAATCGTGGCCACAACCCGACGACCATCAGTGGGAGCCGAAGGACCCTCCCACGCAAAATTTACTCTTCAGTAACCTCAACGGCATCAGCGAAACTTGGCAATTCGCTGAAGGTGCTCACGATCCAAGCAAGGCCCATGCGAATTCACTTCAGAGCCGAATCGGCTTCTCTCCGTGAATAATCAATCTATTCAGTTGTTAGTTTCTCTTTCAGTAGTCAATGTAGAGTTTTAATTCTTAGGAGCTTATGTGATTTGCAATTATTTAAGAAATAAAAGAGAATTACGCAAACACACTCTATTGATTACTAAAAAGATATAACAACGATCGCCCGTAATCGGGTACAAAAGACTACAAACTAAAAACATTCGAATCCGTTGCGACATAAAGTAGAGATTCGCTTAAACAATCCATCTTCTGAAGAGGGCTCAGAAGCGATAGCAAGGGTACCCAAGATAGACGACAAAGCCTTCTTAGAGTTCTGCTCAGCGACTTCTTCGAAGAAGATGTTCCACGAACAAAAGCAATATGAAAGGGCGCATTCAATTTAATTCCTCTACGGACACACCCCTCAAAGGTGGCCTGAGGTGGTACAAAATCAGCAATCGGAGGCCCCACGACACGCCAGCTGAAGCTACATCCAACTCACACTCTCGATCTGCTTGACCAGGTGAACTTGGGACAAGTATTAGGTTGAAACAGATCTAGTGCACCCTCCCGAGGAGGGATGATAGGGGCATCTTGAAGTCAATGGCCCACTCCAACAGGCCATGTCAAACTCCATTCCTCCCCGCAATCCTGAGTTCTCGTGCAGGGCAATGCTTAAAGGCTAACTAAGAAGGGAGGAAAACAACCGCTCCAAAGTTGGTTGTTGGTATTATCTCAGATTTTAGACGATTTGAAGCATCGAGAGGCCACCAACACATAAATGACAGACTCGTCCCTTACGGAAAAGTTCGTACTTCTTTTACGAAATTCGAGAAAAAAATTAAAAGGTCTCAGCAAACCAATTGGGTGCTCACCCAGAGCAAGTGACCACCACTACACCAAAATGGGTAATTAGTAACATCAATATTTTTTAATTTGTAACTCTTCATTGTGTTACAAGTCTTGTAATTCAAAAAAATGTTACTAATTATTGACTTAAGTTACTATTTATAATTTTATGAATATATTATTTATAAAAATAACTAAGAAAAAAAAATTTAGTTATACATACCAGAGGCTTAGCCTTTAACAAGTTCCTCCTTGATGTCTTTTGCAAGAAATCACTACTTAAAGTGAAGTTGAAGAAGATTACTACTTAAAGTGAAGTTGAAGAAGATTACTACTTACTTCCAAGTCTTGCATGCATTGACTCATCATAACTTCTCTTTTACCAAAAAAAACTTCTGTCAATCAATAATTCCAACTAACTAATTAATAATTACAGTACTCTCTACATAAACGTACAATAATTACAGTACTCTCTACATAAGCGAGTTTATTTTTTGTTTGAGAAATTCTAAATGTCGAGGAAATGAGCGAGGGAAGTGAGGTGGCGGGGGTGGGAGCCGTTCATCCCACTCGGGATGCGTGTATTGACTTTTCGTGTGTGCATCCCAAGCGGAATGAACGGCTCCCACCTCGCCACCTCACTCCCCTCACCCGTTTCCTCGCTGTGTAGAATCACTCTTTTTGTTTTTGTTGAGAGCTTTTACTTGGGCCAAGCAAATCCAGTGTGTCGGTTGTAGGTGTTGTGTTTCACATGTCAAAGCCAAGTCAAGCATTGCGCAATATACGAGGTAATCTGGTGACCTCATGGCTTCACATCATCTATATTGTGGATGCTCGGAGATAGGGGCTATTTTAACCTGATTAACCCCAAGCCAAACAAATTAATAAGTTTGCTCATGGTTTAATTAATTTGAGAAGTGAAGATCCACAAACTAAAACAACAAACTTATTCATAAATTGGGTTGGGGTCCAGCAACCCAGTTTACTTGATTGATTGACCCATGAAATGAGTATATATTATGTTTGGTGTGGTGTATGCATGTACCGAGTTGGAAAGATAATAACAAATATATATACCTTTCTTTATATATAAAAAGAATGTATTCTTTTTATATTTAAAGATGGCAACCCGATGTTAACTTTGTGGGACTCGGACGTTTCTAGGGGAAATGACGGCACGCGATAAAGATACAAGATGTTCCGCTGGCATCCAGGTTTCAGCCTACAGGCTGATTCTGAACTCGCTCCACAGTGGGTGGAACTCGCATACCTTCCGCTTGCCTTTTTCTTGTCAGACATCATGAAGGCCATCGGAAACTCTTTCGGTAATTTTCTAAGGGTTGATAACGGCATGCGATATTTTGCACGTCCAAAAGTAACATGCATGTGTTGAGGGAGGTCACAAAACCTTTACCAAATAAGATATGGATCGAGAGTCAAAAGTACGGTAGACATTAGCAAAAACTAGAGTATTCAGGATTCAAGTATTGTGAACGTTACGCTCTAATAGGACATGATAAGGATGTGTGTAGGAAACTCTTGGAGGTAAAGAAGGGCAACCAAAACAAAGAGGGGGTAACACGAAAGGGAAAAAAATTCAAAGCAAGTCTAAACTAGCACATCATCAGATGAAGCTAACTTATGTTCTTGTTATAAAAAAAGCGGAACGAAGCTAACGAACGTATTGGCACGAGTGGCGCATAAAACAGTCAAGGTATTGAGATTTCTGGTACACAAGAAGGATAAAAGAAAAATAAGCCTGCTGGTGGAGGTTCCGATCAAATAGATTTAGCTAACAAATACGCAGCTTTAATTGACGCCCTTACGGAGGAGGAACTTGCTGAGATTGACGACTTTTTAGCCCAAAATCAGGAGGTTCAAAGGGAGGAGATTAACGAGCAGTCTGCTCGGGTGGATAGCATTACAGGGGATAGGAAAAAACAAGATGAAAACGCTCGGGAAGGGTTGGTAGAGGCGGGATACACTGTCAGCGAGGCTGACAGGGCTGTTCGTCCTTCTTGAAACTCTGTCTTTAAGGCTGAATCTCAGAATTCAGCTGCAGCCCCTTTATGGATAGTCCCGTTTGTAGGTGACATGAGGCGGAATCACAACAGATAGGAGAGGAAACAAAGCTAGGCGAGTCCCAATCTTCGTTAGCTAAGACGGATGGAGAAGGGTCACAAAAAATCGTTGGGAGCAATAAGGTGAACACGGTCATGATTGATGTTATTCTTGGTGTTGAAGAACGAGATGGGTTGGATGAGAAACAGAGGTCAAATTTTTGTAACAGATAGGAGAAAAAACAACATGCATAGACTGATAAAGAAAAGAGATTACAAACGGAACCTCCTCGTCTTGAGTTGGTAACAACTAAGCAAGTTTTGGACGACGCAATAGCAGGCAAGAATGTTGATAATCTGGAATTTGTTAAAGGCAAGAATGCTTTGGACGACACCGTAACATGCAAGATCAGGCAAGAATGTTTGTTAAAGACACTTGAAACTTGTTCATCATCGCCTTGACCAATTGTTGATGAAAAGAAAATAATTGGAATTGTATTATTGTGTTGCCTTAATTCATTGACTGAATACAAACTTATATAGTTAACTCTGACCTAACATTGTGGGAATAGAAAATCTAAGACTTCTTATTCTATTCTGACTTTCCTACTATATTCTATACTGACTTTCCTATTTTGTAACATGTGTAGACTTTCTTTAACACTCCCTTCAAGTTGGAGTGTATATTTGTAACACCCAACTTGCTAAGAAGATTATGCTCAAAGCTTTAGTGAACAAATCTACGAGTTGATTTGGTGTTCCAACATGCTCAGTCTGAATAATACCCTCTTGTATCTTCTCTCTAATCAAATGGCAATCAATCTTGATATGCTTCGTTCGCTCATGAAAAACCGGATTAGATGCAATATGGAGTGCAACCTTGTTGTCACAAAATAAGAGGGTTGCCGACGGATGATTAATGTGCAAATCATTAAGAATGTACCTCAACCAGGTTAACTCACAGCATGTGGAAACTATGGCCCTATATTCTGCTTCAGCTGTAGATCTTGCCATTGTAGTTTGTTTCTTAGCTTTCCAAGAAATTGGTGAATCGCCAAGCATGACACAATAACATGTAATTGATCTCCTAGTATCTTTACATCTTGCCCAATCTGCATCACAATAAGCTTTCAACTGTAATAAGCTAGTGGAAGAGAAACAAATACACTGTCCTGGTGAAGCCTTGATATACCTCAAGACTTTGTGTGCAACATCCAAATTGGTATTCTGGGCTTGTCCATAAAATGACTTAGAACATGTACAGAATAAACAAAATCCGGTCTCGTGATCGTTAAGTATATCAGCCTTCCAACGAGTCTGCGGTACGTTGCGGGATTTGGTAGTAAATCTCCATCATTCTGTGTGAGCACCAAGTTTTGATCCATAGGATAACGTGAAGGCTTTGCTCCAAGATACCCTGTGTCCTCCAATATTTTAAGTGCATATTTTCGTTGAGATAAAACAATCTCTTTGGATGACCTCGTGACTTCAATGCCAATGAAATGTTTCAATTTTTCTAAATCTTTGAGCTTGAACTTTGCAGCAAAAAATTGTTTTGTTTCTTCAATGTATTGGGGATCATTAACTGCTAATATCACATCATCAACATATACGAGAATTGCAGTAAAGTTGTTACCCTTGGATCAGACGAATAATGAGTAATCAGCCTTAGACTGATTGTAGCCTGCTAATATGAGAGCAAATGATAACTTAAGGAACCATTGTCTCAAGACTTGCTTGAGACCATATAAAGACTAGTTCAACTTGTATACTCGAGTCTCCCCCTTTCGGCCAAATCTAGGAGGAAGACTCATGTACTGCGAGGAGGTGAGGTGAGATATGTAACCCTAAAGTTCAGTCTCTCTCTTTCATACTGCAAGAGCGATAGAGAAACTCGATCGAAGCTTGTAACCATGGCTACTGCGAAGACTGTCAAGGACCTCATGAGTTCGTCAAGGCCTATGCGGCGCATCTCAAGAGATCAGGCAAGATGGAGCTTCCTCACTGGACGTATATCGTCAAAACTGCTACATTCGAGGAGCTTGCCCCTTATGATTCAGATTGGTATTACATTAGAGTTGCTCCAATGGTTAGAAAGATCTACTTGAGTTGTTTGTTGATTGAAAGTTCTTGATCAGTTGTAGAAAGGGCATAGCGTGTTTGTTGCTGAATTCTTTGAATGCAGTTTTTGGGAATAGCGTGTTTACTTTCAAATGTACATCATGAAATAAAGCAGAATTTTTTTTTGTTATGTACTCTCTTCACTCACTGATACATGAAAGAAAAACTCACCTATGGGATTGACGAACCCGAGACTGATTTCCTTACAACACCAACAGATCTAGATGTACTATGTCAAACAAACACCAGAAATTATAAGTGTAGAGGAAATGGGCGAGGAAACAGAGAAGTCTGAGTCCGAATTGCGGATGTGTTGCGAGAGGTTGCAGGGCGAATCTTCTCCATTCTTCTTCTTCTCAGATCTCAGATCTGTTTTTTTTTTTTTTTTTTTTTTTTTTTTTTTTGTTGTTGTTTGGGTTAAATGGGGCGGGGCGGATATCCGCCTATCCGCCCGAGGCGGGGATGGTTTTAAAAAAAATGATAAACGGATATGCGGGGCGGTTTCGGGGACCCGAGATCCCTAGTGGGGTGGGGATGGGTTTGCACAAATCCGCCCCATTGCCATCCCTACTTCCCCCTAAATTTAGGGGGAAGTTATAATGGGGGATGGGATATGGGGATGATTGGAGGGTTTTTTTTTTTCAATGGAACTCCTAAAATAGCCTTAGGGGGATTATTGGAGATGCTCTTATAGACCCATTTACAACCAACCGGATGCTTGCCAGGAGGAAGAGGCTGTAAAGTCCAAGTGTTATTAGTTTCTAGAGCATCAATCTCACTTCTCATGGCTTGACGCCACTTTGGACCCTACATAGCCTGCATAAAATTGGTGGGTTCTTTGACTAAAGAAAGAGAAGTGGTGTAAACCTTATAAAAGGTGGATAAATGGTCATAGGAAAGAAAACCAGAAATGGAGTAAACAATACCTGTAGAAGGCCCAATGTTCGAATCAGATGAATGGGACGTTCATGAAGGCAAAAGTGGCACAAGTGGAGGTGCGAGGTGGGGGAGGGGGTCTAAGGGTGGAATAGGGATAGGGGCGACTGCTTGGGGTTCCGGGGTTTCCGACTGGTCGGTGACGGAGGCATCGAATTGGGCGACCGGTCGGTGGGAGTGGTACGACTGATCAGAGAAAAGCACTGTTTGGATAATCAAAAAGTGGAGCATGAGCGACCGGTCGAGGAAGTGTGTCGGACCGGTCAGTGAGATGATTGTGCATTTTGTCAGAAAAATAAGGAAAAATCTCTTCATGAAAGATGACGTCACGGGAAACAATGACATTTTTGTGGGTGAGCTCATAGACTTTGTATCCTTTTTGCCCGTGAGGGTATCCAAGAAAGACATAGTGACTAGAACGAGTATCAAATTTGCTAGGACGTTGGACATGTGTAGAAGCGAAACATAGACAACCAAATACCTGAAAGTGAGAGTAGGTGGGTGGTTTGTTATAGAGAAGTTCAAAAGGCATTTTGCTTTTAAAAACAGAGGACGGTGTATGATTAATGAGATAGGCAGCGGTGAGAATTGTTTCTCCCAAAAAATGTTTAGGGAGATGTGCTTCAAACAAAAGAGCACGAACAACATTCAAAAGATGTCTTTGTTTGCGTTCTGCCACCCCATTTTGTTGGGGCGTAGAGACATAAGAAGTTTGATGGGTAATGCCTTTTGAGGCATAAAAATCTGCGAGAAAAAATTCAAATCCATTATCACTGCGAATGGTTTGAATTTTGGAAGAAAATTGGTTTTCAACATAATTAATGAATGAAATTAAGAGTGTGCATGTGTCAGACTTGTGTTTCATGAGATAAATCCAAGTACATCGTGTATAATCATCAACAATGGTGAGAAAATACTGCACTCCAGAAAGGGAAGCAACGTGATATCCTCCCCAAATGTCAACATGTAATAAGGAAAAAAAAGCGGTACTCAAAATATGAGATAAAGGAAATTTATTCCTAGTTTGTTTGGCCAAAGGACAAATAACACATTTATTGGAAACACAAGCACTAGCATCGCGAAAAGACACAGGAAGGAGATGCAGAGTTTTGTCTGAAAGGTGACATAGGCGATTTGCTATAACACATGGTTGTTGTCTTGAGTGATGTGACAAGTGGTGGAAGTTGTGGTGGTGGGTGTCATCCATATAATACAAACCATCAAGCTTAGTTGTTGTCCCAATCATCTTTCCCAAATGTAAGTCCAGTATTAGACAAGAATTGTTGAGAAAAATGGTGAGAAATAGATAATGTTTTGTAAGTTTGCTAATGAAAAATAAATTATGATTAACAGAGGGAACACAAAGAACATCATGCAAGGTAAAAACAGAAGAGAAAGTCATGGTGCCAATGTGTATAACAACAAGTGTACCATCAGGAAGCTCAATGGTTCGATTGTGAACGAGTTTGGAAAATGTGAGTAAATGAGGGTTATGAACTATATGATCAGTGGCGCCACTATCAAGGATCCATGATGAACGAGAGCCATGAATTTTGAGAGAGAGTACTTTTCCTGTCAATTCTGCAATAGAAATGTCATTATCAATATTGTGAGCCTTGGACCTGTTGTTGGTCAACAAAGCCATGATTTGCTTGCACTGCTCAGAAGTGAATGGAAAAGGATTGGATGGTTGCACATCCGAAGAAGTAGACACATTATTGCCCCTAGGACGATATTTCTGAAAACGTTGTTGTGTAGTGGGATCGGCTTTCTTAAATTTCCAACAATTGTCAAAAGTGTGGGCTTTCGATCCACAATAATTTCAAGTGAGATGAGAACGACAGTCAGCAGCAGTATGACCTACCCTGTCACATGTTCCACACTTGACGTGGGATTAAAGGGCTTTCAGGGTCTTCTCGACTTGTCAATATTGTGTGCACATTTGGGATCAATATTCCGCATGGTAAAAGCTGCAGCATCAAGTATGGTGGGTTTGCCAATTGAGATCTCTTGCTGGCATTCGTGACGAAGCACAAGGGATTAAACCTTGTTGAGTGGAAAAAGATGATCCATCAACAAAATTTGACCCCTAACAGAATTGTAGGCGTCGATTAGCCCCATCAAGAACTTGATCGAGCGTCGAGTGTGGATATATGCAAGAACGGTGTTCATAGTGCCGCTAATGTCTTCAGCAAAACCAACCACAACATTCAATTCGTCCCATAAAGCCTTCAATTTGGTAAAGTAAGCACTCACATTCATTGTCCCTTGAGTGCATCCATGTATTTCAAATTTAATATGATAGATCTACACGTAATTAGTTTGTGCATACATTTCTTTCAAATCAGCCCATACATTATAGGTCAATTCACAATACATGGCACTTGCCTGGAGGTCTGGTGAGATGGCATTGATGAGCCATGATTTCACCAAGCTGTTGCAACGATCCCATTGTAGCAGCTCATCATTCTTGGCTTTGTCGCCGGGTTTCTGGATAGATCCATCAACAAAACCCAATTTATTTTTGGCTTTGAGAGCCATGGTCATCGCTCGACTCCATATATTGTAATTGGTAAGAGTAAGCAGCTGTGAAACAAGAGCCAATCCAGGTTGATCGGAGTGGTGAAAAATATATGGGTGATGAGGATTGTCATATGGTGAGGTGGTGGTGTTCGAACCACTGCTTGTATTGTCGCCCATGGAGGCGGCGGCTACGTAGTGTACTGGTGGCTCTGACTGAACCTTGGGTGCTAATAGCCTGATCTTTCAAAATCAGGTTTTTATTTTTATTTTTTAGAAAAGGGTCTTCTTGGATAGATCTATCAACAAAACCCATATTTTGGAGGCAGAGAGAGATCAAGAAGAAGACCTCGTGAAGTCTCTTCCAAACATTAGACCAAGGAAAGCCCTAAAGAGCTACTCTTCTTCCTATTTGCTGCTGCTGTGTTCGAATAAGACGTGAGAGAAAGAGAAGAAGGATTGAAGCTGGATTCACCGGAGACGGAAGAGGCGAACGAGGATCCTATTGAGCAGCAACGACGACAAGGAGGTGAACGGGGATATGAGTTCGTCGAACCTGCGAAACTGAGATAGGCGAAGCGGAAGCGAGAGGAGGATGAATTCGACTCTGTTAAGAAGATTATCAAATTGAGGGGGTCAGAGCCGCTTCTTCCGTGATTAATCTGTGTGATCTGATCGGTGATGATGATGGACCGATCCTTGTTGCAGGGAGGAAGTTGATGATGATGATGGAGGAGGTTTGATGATTTTACCATTTGATGATGGAGAAGGTTTGATGATTTTACCAATTGTTGATCGGTGATGATGATGTTAATGAGGATTGGCGATTGATCCGTGATTGCAACGATGATGTTGGATGATTGGTGACGATGGAAAAGGTTTGATTGCAACGATGATGTTGTTGTTGCTGTGACAATTGTTTTGCAACGATGATGATGTTGCTGATGTTGATGATGATTGTGTTGGCTGAGAATAAGGAGAGGAAAGGAGTTTGTTGGTAGGAGAAGGGTTTGATTTCCTCGTTTTGCGGCTAGGGCTTAGTTTTAGAGAATGTTGCTCTGATACCATGAAAAGAAAATAATTGGAATTGTATTATTGTGTTGTCTTAATTCCTTGACCGAATACAATCTTATAGAGCTAACTCTGACTTAACCTTGTGGGAACAGGAAATCTAAGACTTCTTATTCTATTTTGACTTTCCTAACATACTCTATACTTCCTTTCCTATTCTGTAACACGTGTAGACTTTATTTCTTTAACAGTTGATAATCTCACTGTTCCGAAGTAATGCAACATCATGCGGAGTATTTATAAGGCTATCCATGACAAAGATATAATCAGTTAGGTAGTTGTCTTTATGGTCATGAAAAAAGTCCAAAGCCATAATGTTTCGGAAGAGAACTTCAGTATCATTTGAAATGTCAAGACATGGAATGCTCAAAACTCCATTTTCAGTCAAACTAATGTCACTAGGACGCTCCATACGATCACTCTTAACCAACTTGATTCCAGCCTCATGGAGCTCAGTTGCACTTCGTAATAATTTGAAATCACCATTTCCTTTAGGTGGTTTTTTTTCTAGGGAGGATGGGACATAGCTTTGTCGTAGTAAATCGACAAAATGTTTTACATTGGAATTGGAATTGGAATTTTTAATGAAATAGTTCTCTTGAGGTCAGCTCAAAATATGAGTGAAAAAATGGATAGCGAGTTCAAGGAGGGGTCTTTCCACAGGCTGTTCATGAGGATCGCAATTGATGAGTAGATTACACAAGCATTCTAGGACGAAAAAAGGAAGTTGATTTTCTAGTAAGTACATGTCCACATCTAGAGTTGTTGCCAACACATCTCTGTTACCTAGAAAGTCATTACTCATTTGTTCCCATCTTCCACTCCTTGAAGCTCATGCTTAAGCACTGTCTGCCCTGAAGAAGAGCCCGTGCAAGAAGCAATAACAACTCCTTCATCATCCATGACTGCTGCACCAAAACCACCCTTCACACCTTGCAGGGATCCATCAGAATTGATCTTATGCCATCCTAAGGGGGCTTAATCCATGTACATTTGATTGGAGCTTTAGTCTTGTACGTTGCATCAAGGTTCCATTTATCAAATAGTTGTCTACTCAGTGCATTGTCATCCACTTTGAGCTCTTCAGTACTAAACATAAGCCTGATGTCTAAGTAAATGTTGAAATTTCACATGATGATCGCGTAGATCCAAGTGATTTAAGGGACAAGGAGATTCCCCCACTAAAACACATTTTGATGGAGTTTAACAATAAATTTTTTTTTCTCACTTACTCTTTTATCCCCACTATTTTTATGGCTTTTCATGAAAAAAAAAAAAAAAAAAAAAAAAAAAACTACACGCCCTCACTTATTTTGTTTTCCCACTTCAAAGTCAGATTTGAAAGATGGTTTTTTAGATAGATTGTTACTGTTGGAGCTTTCTGAACTTGCAAGATAAAGGTTACTTTGGTAAGTTGTGTTTTATTTGCTATCTATAAGCTCCTCCAGTTGGCTTTCATAATGTAGGTGTTCGTTTTTTAATTTTCTAATTTTTATCTTGGTTGTTCATTTCTTCATTTCTTACTGAATGTCGACCAATGGAGCATGCTAGGGAGTAGGGAGGCATTCGATGAAATACCATAATGTAGCTTCTTCAAATTGTATTCTCAATAACGGGGTGCTATTAAGTTATGCTTGAATAACTTGTTTACATTATTTTATGAAATGAGAAAGCAGTTGGTTTAGATTATGCTCTGTTAAAATTTTCATGTCACTAATTGTTCTTGATCATGGAACAATCTCTTAGCAGGCAGTACCCATGGAAGGCTTTGAGCTATTCAACACAATGAACAAAATCACTCACCTATGCCCATTCCCTTTATTGCATCCAGTACCAATCCTGAAACTATGGTCCTTTTAGGTAAATGAAACTTAGGAGATCTTAAATACGCAATCAAATTAGTAATGTGGAGGAAGAAGGGCCCAATTACTAATTTGATTGCGTATTTAAGATCTCCTAAGTTTCATTTACCTAAAAGGACCATAGTTTCAGGATTGGGCCCTTCTTCTTCCCTAACATCTTCACATGGGCCAATGGTGTTATGGTCGAGTGGTTAGGGCTGTGTGGGTTTATCCCCCACATCCTAAGTTCGAGACCCGCCGGCGGCATGATTACTTTCTTATGGTGTTGACCTGTAGGTCGCACCTTGTTGATAGGTTATGGGATCCTATAAAAACCCAACTCGCTTTCCAAAAAAAAAAAAAAAAAAAAACTTCTTCACATGGACCAACAATCAGTTTGGAGTAGACAGAGTCTCATCCAAAATTGACCGAGTGTTGATTAATGGTGCATGGTTACAGCAACTCCCAGACGCAGAAACAAAATTTCTTAATTCAGGTATACCATTCAAAATTTTCAATTACTGGGTACATGAGAATGACTTTCATAAGACAGTGGAAGATGCATGGAACATAAGAGTCATTGGGAATCCTATGTATCGATTCATCCAAAAGCTTAAAAATGTTAAGCACTCCTTAACCAACTGGCGTAAGGCAGGGTTCAACAAGGCGAGCACTCAGTAGAACAAGCAAGAGCTAGGATGGCTCATGCGCAACAGGCTATACAAATTGTACCTGTTGCAAATCAGTTAATCCAGAAAGAAAGACGTGCAGTTAGAGAATATGCAAGGGCAGTCAGAAATGAAGAATCAGAATTGAAACAGAAATCTAGATCAAAGTTATTCGCAGTGGGTGACCAAAATAATGCATACTTCCATGGCTTAGTAAGAGAACGACATTCTCAAAACAAAATCATGAGTATATACAATAGCCAGGGTGACAAATTGGAGGAACCTGAAGCAATTGAAGCTGAATGCGTTACTCACTTCACCAATATATTTGCTAGAACCACGAAACATGCACACAATCCTGACCTTATTGAAAGTATGCAATTTGACAGCACAGTGACAGAGGAAATGGGGGCAGAGTTAATAAAGCCGATTACCAGGAATGAAATCACTGAAACTCTATCAGATATAGACTCAAACAAAGCACCTGGGCCAGATGGATTCTCCTAACTGTTCTTTAAAGCAACGTGGCGCATCATTGGGGATGACTTTGTTAAGGCCATATTGAACTTCTTTCGGAGTTCCAAGTTGCTAGGTGAGGTAAATGCAACGCATATTGCTTTAATTCCTAAAGTTACTAATGCGTCTTATTTCAATGAATACAGGCCAATTGCTTGTTGCAATGTCCTATATAAATGCATTACCAAGATTTTAACTAGCAGGATGAAAGATGTTGTCCAAAAGATAGTGAGTGACTCACAGTCTGCCTTCATTCAAGGACGACACATTCAAGACAACATTATGCTAGCTCATGAGCTTGTAAGAAACTACCATAGAGATAAGGGTCCACCAAGATGTGCAGCGAAGATAGACCTTAAGAAAGCTTATGACATGGTGCGATGGGATGCAATCTTACAGCTACTGAAGAAGGTCAATTTCCCAGTTACTTTCATTGACTGGATCAAGGAGTGTATCAGTACACCAAAATTCTCTATTTGTCTAAATGGTTCTCCTAAAGGATACATTAGAGCTACTAGAGGAATAAGACAAGGATGCCCTAGGTCGCCTTATCTATTTGTCTTGATTATGGAGATATTGCATGTCTTGCTGTGAAAACAGGTTCAGGAAGGACACTACAAGCTTCACTATAGGTGCCAAGATCCTGTGGTCACACATTTATGCTTTGCGGACGACCTTATAGCTTTCTTTCATGGAGATAGGGGCTCAGCTAAAGCTCTTGCTGATGTACTCTCTGCTTTCAAGGAATGCACATGCCTAGAAGTGAATTGTGACAAGAGTATGTTGTTTCTAGCTGGGGTACCAAATAGTGAACAGGTTATGATTACTTCCTACCTTCAGTTTGCTCATGGAAATCTACCAGTCAAGTACTTAGGACTACCTATGACATCTTCCTATTTATCTCATACTCAGTGTATGCCCATCATAGAAAATATCAGGAAGAAAGTTAACTCCTGGAAGAACAAGTTCCTCACATATGCAGGAAGATTGGTTCTTATCAAGTCGGTCCTAGCTAGCATGCATATCTACTGGACATCCTGCTTCGGTCTCCCTAAGCAAACTCTTGACTGTATTAACACTATTCTTCGTAGTTTCTTATGGTCAGGAGGTGAAGTAGCAGCTAAGAAAGCCCTTGTAAGTTGGGAAAAAATATGTCACCCGTACAAAGAAGGTGGGCTAGGAATTAGGGACACTCGTATTGGAAATACGGCAGCAAGCAAGAAGCATATTTGGAGTATTATCACTCGTCGAGATTCAATATGGGTCAAATGGGTGCATAAGCACCTAATCAAGCAAAGAGAATTCTGGTTGATGAGTACACCAAAAGAAGCTTCCTGGTGTTGGCGAAAGATACTGAAATGCAAAAATAAAGCATCTCAGATAGTGATCCACTCCATTGGGAATGGCGAAAATACACTTTTTTGGAAGGAACCATGGCATCCTAAAGGCATTCTAATGAGTCAGTTCCCATAGGAACTAATGTATGACTCAACGCTCCATAAAGAAGCAAAGGTCTCGGCCATTATTAGATATAACAATTGGAGCATACCCCCGAGTGCTGGTAACTTGATCAGTGATATTCTTAGCCACCTAGAAGATGTCGAGCTAGATGCAAATAAACGAGATGAGATTCTGTGGACATCAAGCAGTGATGGACTATTTCAGATGAAGTCTACCTACGAAGCAATCAGAAAGCGCAACAGGATAGTGGAGTGGGCTCACATTGTCTGGTTTAAAGGCTGCATCCCTAGGCACGCTTTTATTACTTGGATCCTATGTCATGGAGCTTTGAAAACGCTTAGTAAACTCAAGCAATGGGGAAAAGCACAACAGGATATCTGCCCCTTGTGTAACCAGGAAAGTGAGACTGAAATTCACCTTTTCTTCAAGTGCGCTTACTCTCATGTTGTTTGGGCCAAGATGTTAGATTATTTGAACTGTCCCAGACAGGTTGCAGGATGGGATGAGGAACTCAGATGGTGCACTCAAAATTTCAGGGGTAATGGTATCAATGCAAAACTTAAGAAGGTTACATTGAGTGGTACAATTTACTACATATGGTCTGAAAGGAATTCCAGGCTATATCAACAGCTGCAATGCTCAGGTATCGAACTAGCCAAACGCATCTACAATGACATCAGGCTCAAGTTCAATGCGGAAGAGCTAATTATAGATGACAATGCTGCCAACAGGCAGCTGGTTGGGAGGTGGCAACTTGAGCCATTGTTCAGGATTCGGACCCCTGTCACGTGCTCGTGGAATAAGCCCCCTACTGGATGGTATAAGCTCAATACTGATGGTTCATTGCGAGGGCTCATTGGCGACTATGGTGCTGTGATTAGGGATGATCAAGGTGAAATTGTAGCTGCATGCGCTGGTTCAGCTTCAGGTCACACTATACTAAAGCATGAATTGCAGGGTGTCGAGGCAGGATTACAACTAGCTTGCTCGAGGAATATAATGAGGCTGGAAATAAGCACTGACTCAATTACAGTGCGTGATTACTTGATCAAGCCTAGACTGACAGCATGGGATCTACGTCACATTATCAATAAAATCAGGAGAATGCTAGGTGCACTGGAAGAATATACCATAAGACATGAATACAGAGAAGCTAATAGAGTTGCGAACAGACTTGCAAGCCTAAACCCAAGCTCGGCCTTTGTGGAAGTTACTCCGAGTTCATTTGCTCAAGATTTGAAAGATATTGAACATGAAGATAAAACAGGGAAAATTTATTTACGAATGTAACTCCAACTTATTTTTTCAGGTTTGGGGATCCTAAATAACCCCCGCTCGCTTTCCAAAAAAAAAAAAAACTTCTCTCATTCTGAATGTTTAATGCTTTGTTATGTGGTAGATAGTATCAGCCCCGTTCTTATGATAAAATTCCATGGTGGGCTTGTCTAGAAATGAAGTTTAGTTCATTTCATTAATGGTTTTCACCCATTTTCAGAGAAATATAGTTTTTACACTAAATCCTCAACTGGAGTATTTGGTTTTTTTCATTTTCCAATTCAATCAGTGCTTTGGGTTTTTGTGATATTCACTGGTTGTTTGTGGTTATTTGGTTTGGGTTTGCTGAAATTTGGTTCATATATTTGTTTTTCTGCTTAAAATGTGAACATGGGTTTATTGAGATTGAGTATTTATTAGCATTTTAATATTACTTGTTTAGATATTCATTTGGGGTGTTCTGAAATTTCATTGATTTTGGGTGTACTCTCCATGTTGTGTGATTGAGAACAGAAGTGTCGTCAAACTCCAACTTTGCTATCTTTCAATACGAGTACTCTTGCTCTGCCACCTCAGTTCTTCACCCTACCACTATTTGCACCTTGTAGTGATTGATTTACAACCTGGCCTAATACCCAAATAGACGATGAACAAGATGATTGATTCCCATGCCGACTGTCTGCCCTTCAAGAAGCCGAGAAATTTTTGAGGACACCCCTTCAAGCTCTGGTCTGAATATGCCACAGATGCCACCAAATGACACTTTGGCCTCTCTGTTTGTTCCACCTTTGAACTTTTTCTTTTTTCCTTTCAAATTGATCCAACAAAGTATACCTTAGGACCACTCATTCATTCAACTTTAGCCTAATTTTATTCATAAAATATAATTCTTCAAGATTTGTTCCTAATTATTTTGCGTTTTGTGCATGCCCAAAGTGCTAAATAACATTCATTGATCCAAACCAATTTTATTGAATAGAATCAGAGTAGATAAGTTAATATGACAACAAATCACAATTTTAATGAAGGACAGAAGAACAAGTTTTGATTGATCTCTTCACCGTAATGAAATATGAAGCACTGCATATTTAAAATAAAAATAAAATAGAAAACAATACTCATAATATCCGAAGCAAGTCAATTACAAAGCATGCCTGATCAACCTTTCAATGAAATGACGGAGCAAATAGTTTGTACCATGGTGCAGACTAGCAGTATAATTGCAGCAATAACGGATGCAGTAGACCATGGACTGCTGAAATACTCTCTCTTAAGTGTTGCTCTCCATACATGCCATGGTTTCTTGTAGAATACATTCACATTTTCGCAAAGTTGAGCATAGTAGAACTCGGGAAACCAGATTTTTGCCCCGTTGCAGAATTTGTTAAAGACACTTGAAACCTGTTCATCATCGCCTGACCAATTGTTGATAATCCCACATTTTCGAAGTAATGCAACATCACGCGGAGTATTTATAAGGCTATCCATGACAAAGATATAATCAGTTAGGTAGTTGTCTTTAAGGTCATGAAAAAAGTCCAAAGCCATAATGTTTCGGAAGAGAACTTCAGTCTCATCTGAAATCTCAAGACATGGAATGCTCAAAACTCCATTTTCAGTAAAACTGATGTCACAACAACCCTTGATATGATCACTCTTAACCAACTTGATTCCAGCCTCATGGAGCTCAGTTGCACTTGGTAATAATTTGAAATCACCATTTCCTTTAGGTGGTTTCTTTTCTAGGGAGGATGGGACATAGCTTTGTCGTAGTAAATCGACAAAATGTTTTACATGGGAATTGTAACTTTTAATGAAATAATTCTCTTGAGGTCCGCTCAAAATGTAATTGAAAAATTCGATAGCGAGTCCAAGGAAGGGTCTTTCCACAGGCTGTTCATGAGGATCACGATTGATGAGTAGATTAAACAAGCATTCTAGGACGAAAAAAGGAAGTTGATTTTCCAGTAAGTACATGTCCACATCTAGAGTTGATGCCAACACATCACTGTTCTCTAGAAAGTCATTACTCATTTCTTCCCACCCACAGCGCTTAAGCATGAACTCGATGACGTAGGAACCATCTGTTAACATCATTTGAACAAATTCATCACTCGTGAGGTAACTAATATCTTCATCATAACATTGGCGAGCCCTTTCTTCCAATCCTTTCAAATTTCTAATATATAACTCTATGGTATTTTCTGAATTATTGTCGAGAAAATCTTGGAGATACCGTAATTTATGGACTTCCATGGGTTGTAGTCTTGGTGTGCCATAATGGAAAGGCCCTATTGAGACTAGTTGTGGTGTGTATGCTTCCGGATTTACTTTGCGCAGTGTGGTAGGAACTCTGTAGATGTAACACTCAGAGGTTAATGGAGCAACATTGCTCAGTTTAGTTTTGAGTGCCGCTGCAGCCACTGCCTCCACGTTGTCACCGTGAATTCCATTTGCTTCATTTCTACTCTCCATTCTCAGTTGCTAGGCAAAAGAAGTAAATATATATATTGAGAACGATCAGGCTAATTCAATAAAGAGAAATTATATATTTTTTAAAGATCAGTTTTTTATAATTTTACTTGCAGACTACAAATAATATTCTTGAAATTAATACCAAAGCCAATTATCCATCAATTGCATAATATCATTTATTAGAGTCGTAAACGTGAAACAACTCAAGGAAAAAAGCAAGCAAGTAACCATCAACTGACTAATCTTGGTAAACTAAAAAAGCTTTTCTTAATTTAGTTAGTGTTATTTACGTTTTAGCTTCCACTAGTTTAGGCGTATTCTTATATAAGTGTCATTTGTTCTTGAAATTCCATCTAATTAACACCCATCTTAATGGATCTACATACCTATAATTGTTACACCGGTATGCCGAACTACGTACACACATACAGAAGATGTTAAACTTGCAGACACAAGAACTATAGATGTCGAGCTTACCTGAAGTTATGCAATTGATAATTCCTCTGTTCCAAATTTGGCCAGAGTTTTGAAAAGAGTTCGTCTGTCTGTCTGATCAACCTCTGAATAATGAAGCCCTTGCCACACAAATAACTAGAAGTTTATATTTAAATGTACACGTTTACATCTATTATACAATTCAGTAGTCTTCTAAAAGTCTTTTAATTCCGCATTGACTTGCGGGAGCCAATCATGTATACTCTTTAACTTAAATAACTAAGAAGTCCTTTTAATTTCTTTCAAGTCATTTTAATTGCCCATTTGCCTATCTCTTTTTTTTCCTTCTCTACGAGTCTTTTTTTAATACTTTATTACATACAAACTAGTATTTTAATACTCTATTACATACAAACTAGTATTTGGACGCGCTAAAGTCTTTTGATTCCTGTTGGAGCCAACTCATGTATACTCTAACTTAAATGACTGAGGGTGGACGCGCTACACCTCTGCCGAATATAAAAGACTAGTTTGTATGTAATAGAGTATTAAAATACTAGTTTGTATGTAATAAAGTATTAAAAAAAGACTCGTAGAGAAGGAAAAAAAAGAGATAGGCAAATGGGCAATTAAAATGACTTGAAAGAAATTAAAAGGACTTCTTAGTTATTTAAGTTATTAGAGTATACATTCTAAGACGAAAAAAGCAACAAATGTTTAATAGCAAGGTTAAGGAAGGGGCTTTCCACAGACTGTTCATGAGGATCTTGATTGATGCGTAGATTAAACAAACATTCTAAGACGAAAAAAGGAAGGTGACTTTCCAGTAACTAGAAAGTTTTTATTTAAATATATGTGTTTATTTCAATTATACAAATTATTAGTCTTTTGATTTTGCATTGACCTGTTGGAGTCATTTTAATTGCATATTAGTCATTTTAGTTCCTTTCAAGTCATTTTAATTGCTTATTTTTCTCTTTTTTTTTTCTACCCTCTACAAGTCTTTTTGTAATACATAAGTTGACTTCCTCTATTACATACCGAAAATTCTAGGGGTCGAGGGAGGGAGCGACGGATGGGTGTAACCACCCATCCTCCTTGAGATAAGTGATAACGCACATCTCCAAGGCGATGCGCTCATCTCGAGGAGGATGGGTGGTTACACCCATCCCTCGCTCCCTCCCTCGCTCGCTCTCTAGCAAAGCTCATTACATACACATGGGTTGGGATTCGGGAGCTCCATTTTGATTACTTAAAATTTTTAAGTATTTCATTCACACAGTAAATGTAGAAATAAGTTGAAATTTCACAAATGATCTCCTACATCCAAGTGTTTTACGGTATAAGGAGATTACCCTACTAAAACACATTTTGATATAGTTTAACAATAAAAATTTTATTTCTCACTTACTCTTTTATTCCCACTATTTTAATGCCATTTCATAAAAAAAAAATCATACACCCTCAATTGTTTTGTGTTCCCACTTCAAAGTCAGAATTCAATGATGGCTTTTTAGATAGATTGTTACTGCTAGAGCTTTCTCAACTTGCATGATACAGGTTAGTTTGGTAAGTTGGGTTTTATTTGATATCTATAAGCTCCTCCAGTTGGCTTTCATAATGTAGGTGTTCGTTTTTTAATTTTTATCTCGGCTATGTCGACCAATGAAGCATGGGAGGCATTAGCTGAAATACCATAATGTAGCTTCTTCAAATTGTATTCTTAATAATGGGGTGGTATTAGGTTATGCTTGATTAATTTGTTTACAATGTTTTAAGACATGAAGAAGCAGTTGGTTTAGATTATGCTCTGTTAAAATTTCATGTCACTTGCTGTTCTTGATCACTTCATAACTAACAATGAAACAATCTCTTAGCAGGCGGTATCCATGGAAGGCTTTGAACTATACAACACAATGAACAAAATCACTCAGCTATCACTGTGTTAGTAATTAAAATGATGATACAACATTGTTTTGGGTTTGAGTTGATGCATATTTGGCTTTCCTCCTCTGTTTTCACAATGAAATGCATGAATTCATCTTGCTGATTTATCTTAGCTAATTCATTGGTGTTCTTTTTGTATATTTGAGTATTTCTCTAGATTTATCACTAGCGTTTTTTACATGGTTAGGTATGCCATCCATGCTTCAAAATCATATGCCCTATATTAATGCCCATTCCCTTTATTTGTATCAAGTGCCAATCCTGAAACTAGGGTCCTTTTAGGTAAATGAAACTTAGGAGATGTTAAATAGGCAATCAAATTAGTAATTAGGTGTATGAAACTTAGGAGATATCCCATTCTTATGATAAAGTTCCATGGTGGGCTTGCCTAGAAATGAAGTTTTCATTCCATTATTGGTTTTCACTCATTTTCAGAGAAATATATTTTTTAGACTAACAAAATGTGGTATTGTTTTTTTTTTTTCATTTTCCAATTCAATCAGTGTTTTGTGTTTTTGTGATATTCAATGGTTGTTTTTGTTATTTGCTCAACTTTGGTTTGGGTTTGCTGAAATTTGGTTCATATAGTTGTTTTTCCTTAAATAACATGGGTTTATTGAGATTGAGTATTTATTTGCATTTTAGTATTACTTGTTTAGATATTCATTTGGGGTGTTCTGAAATTTCATTGATTTTGGGTGTACCTGTTAGAATATGTAGGATTTGCACTCAACATAGTCAAGCTCAAGTCCAAGATTTATCCACCTCTACAAGAAGAAAAGTACAATAATAGGAAAGTCAGAATATGACACAATTAGAATATCTTGTATAGGAAGTTTTAAGTTTCTTGTTTCTACAAGATTATGTCAAAGTTAGCCCTATATAAGCTTGTATTCAGTCAAGGACAATAACAATAATAATACAATTATCAAATTATTTTCTTTACATGGTATCAGAGCCAATGATTCGGCGGGAACTTGGTGAGGTGGAGGTGCGGGCGGCACATCATTCTAGGAGAGTAGGTGCATGCCAGCAAGCCAGATCCACTCCGAGCGCAGGTCCTTCGGGTGAACGATTCAAGCAGTACATCGTTCAAGGAGAATAGGCTCAAGGCAGCAAGTGGAGCGCAGGTTCTCGAGGTGAACGATCCAGGATTCGCACCAAAGATGGTGTGTGTTGGCTTGAATAGTCCCACATCAACTAAGGAGACCTTGTCACTAATGTTTATAAGGAATTGGTCCACTCCCTAATAGTAGCGAGAACTGCAAGAAGGGACTTGGAATTCTATAACAGATCTACGTGAGAAGGAGAGGTCGGCGAGGAGGAGAAAGTGGCGCACTGTCGGCGTGGAGGAAAAAGCGGCGCATTGTAGGCGTGAGGAGAGAGTTTCCCGATCTCTCTTTCAGGTCAGTCATCCTCTTCAACCCTAGGTCTCTTTGGCCCTGCTGCTCTACACAAATCTCCAATGACTACTATTGCCTAGACCCTCATGGCCTCCATCGATCCAGTTCCGGACGGTGAAGAGGTTGTCTGCAGAGATGGTCTTAGTGGAGATGGAGAAGATTTGGTCAAGAGCCAATCTCAGCTGAAATTGGCTCACTTATTTGGTGGTGGAAGCAGGAATTGAGATGGGTTGGAGGCTCCAATCTACTATTCAAATCTCATGTTTGAGGAAGGTGTGTTACTATTCCCTCCAGGTATTCGAGAAAAGGCCAAACAGATATGGTCAGACCAGTTGGTGGGGATGTTCCTTGAGAAACCTCCTCCATTTAGCCAAGTCAAGATAACTGTGGAGGGGAAGTGGAAACCAAAAGGAGATCTTGAGGTTACATCGAATGGAGACTTTTTTTTTTTCAAGTTCACGAATGAAAATGATCGAGCAAAAGCACTTGAAGAAGCGCCTTTCCAAGTTAGGGACAAACTCATGGTGACTAAGCCATGGGAGGAAGACGTAGGGAATCTAAGGAAGAAGATCAATATAATTCCAGTATGGGTACATCTTTACAATGTTCCCACTTGCATGTGGTCCAAGTAGGGGTTGAGCTACATTGCTAGCTTGATTGGGAAACCTGTCAGGTTTGATCGAGCCACCTCAGCTAGAGCTCGCCTCACATATGCAACAATTTGCGTGGAAGTGAAGCCAGATAAGGAGCTTCCAATCTTCATTAAATTAGATGTGGGTAGAGAAGGAGGTGATTTGGATGAAATTGCAATCGACTATCCTTGGAAACCATTGATGTGTTATAAGTATTGTGTCTTTGGGCATGACAAAGGCCAGTGTATGATGAATGGACATGATAAAATGATGGAACAAAAGGAAAAGATAGCATCTAGAAGAAAAAACTTTGAAATGAAGACTCAGTTGAACAATAGGAGGAACAATGACAAATGAACTAAAGAATGTGCTACAGAATGAGTTGAGGTGAGGCGAAAGTCGAGAATCACGAAAAAATATATGAGGGGTGAAAACCATAGGCCGGAAAATAATTCATTCAATGCTCTACAAGGTATTGATGAAAATAATAATATGGAAATAAAAAACATTATAGAGCCTCTATGTGCAAATACAGAAATGACAGTGCAGGATGGTTACGAAGGTAGAAAGGCAAATCTTAATGATGAAGTGTTACCAGTAACAACTACTACAGAAGCAGAAATGACTCCGGAAGTCGGGCAAACTGGGATCAATGAAAATGAGTTGGAGGATGGTAAAAGATTTGGATACCGCGATGTGAAACTACTCACCATTGCAAAACTGAACGAAGCTAAAAACACTATCTCTCCACGTGAGATGGAATATGCCTTAATGATGACAAATGAATACGACAAGGGAAACGAAGTTCCTGATGAAATACAACAAGAAATTAAAGAACGTGTCATGGAAGACTTTAAGAAAGACTACATATGGTTAAAAGAAGTATGGGAAGAACATAAGAACCGCACAAGCAATAGGTTGAGACAAGAAAGTTATCAGGATTTTGAAGAAGAACATGAGCCAGACCCCTTTAGTGAGATGTGGTTATAGAATCGGCTGCAATTGCCTACACCAAAGATTTTAGCATTTGTCTTTGAAAATCCAAAAGAACTAAGAAAGCAAACAAAAGGTACAAAGATTGACTTTGTACATTGTTTAGGCTTGTAATGGTGAATCCTCTCTCATGTGAGAGATTGTTTATGTATTTGCTTTTACTTCATTAATATAAAGGTTAAGGGGTCCTTAAAACCCTGATTTTTTTTTTTAAAAGGTCTTTTGGAGAAAAATCTCACACCACCTAGGTCTAGATGGAAGGCTCGATAGGTGGTGTTTAAGTTAGGGACAATATCGTTGCTATGTACCCACACCACTTAGGCTCGATAGGTGGTGTTTAAGTTAGGGATAATATCGGGATACGCGCAGGTAACAATTGATATCTGTCGCCAAAGTTCATCACCCCACCACCAAAGTTCATCACCCACCACCATTTGCATCGCCTAATACCCAAGCAGACGGTGAACAAGAGATGATTGATTCCCATGCTGAATATCCGTCCTTCAATAAGCTGAGAAAGTTTGAGGACACCCCTTCGAACTCTATTTCGAACATGCCACAAATGCCCCTTCCAAATCCTCCGACCCTAAAGGGATAGGCAAGATTTTATTTAAGATGCATATTTGCGCCAAATTCAAGGCGGGGACTTGCCCTTATTGGAGTAAATGAAATTTTGCACATAAGTTGATGATACGCGGATGCCTCCGCAGAATTGGCAGGAGACTGTTGCTATCCATGGGGTTGATCGGATAGGGAATATGGACGAGGATCAGAAAACAATTAGTAGCATGAAGCTTTGTAAAAAGTTTTGTAGTGGGGAAGAGCGTCTCTATGGGTAAAGATATAATTTTTTACACCAAGACCCAGCAAAGTTAAGTGATGATCCAGGGAGAGTTCGGTGATAAGTGTTGGGTTTGTGGAATCTTCATTTGATGATGTAAGCGACTCTGAGCAAACAGATATGGTAAGTTTTGGTATGGATTCTATTCGGGTCAACCCTCTGAACGAAATAAGGAAATGTTGTGAAATGAAATATATTTTTATGGTGAAAAAACTATTTTCTACTTTTTAAAACAAAGAAATCTCTTGGCAGTGCCACGAGTTATATGAATTGTGTATTCCGTGATTTGATTGTAGAAGAAGACATGAATTAACATCGATAGATGGGCAAACGATAGGAGCATAATGCACTTAGGGTGTGTTTGGTTGTATGGAATTCTATGTCATGAAAGTCATGAGGAGATCTATATTTTAGGCTAATTTGAGATATAACTCCACATCTACAATTTATTTGATTTTGTTCAACAAGTTATGCTTGAATAACTTGTTTACATTATTTTATGAAATGAAAAAGCAGTTGGTTTAGATTATGCTCTATTAAAATTTTCATGTCACTAATTGTTCTTGATCATGGAACAATCTCTTAGCAGGCAGTACCCATGGAAGGCTTTGAGCTATTCAACACAATGAACAAAATCACTCACCTATGCCCATTCCCTTTATTGCATCCAGTACCAATCCTGAAACTATGGTCCTTTTAGGTAAATGAAACTTAAGAGATCTTAAATACGCAATCAAATTAGTAATTGGGCCCTTCTTCCTCCCTAACTTCTTCACATGGAGGAAGAAGGGCCCAATTACTAATTTGATTGCGTATTTAAGATCTCCTAAGTTTCATTTACCTAAAAGGACCATATTTTCAGGATTGGGCCCTTCTTCCTCCCTAACTTCTTCACATGGGCTAATGGTGTTATTGTCGAGTGGTTAGGGCTGTGTGGGTTTATCCCCCACGTCCTAGGTTCGAGACCCGTCGGCGGCATGGTTACTTTCTTATGGTGTTGACCTGTAGGTCGCACATTGTTGATAGGTTATGGGATCCTATAAAAATCCAGCTCGCTTTCCAAAAAAAAACATATTCACATGGACCAACAATCAGTTTGGAGTAGGGGTGGGCATCCCATCCCGCGATTCTGTTCCCGTCCCGTCTCGTCCCAATTTTTTCGGGTCTTAATAGGATTGAATAATTTCATCTCGATCCTGTCCCGTCCCGATCTAGAATGGGATGGGATGGGATGAAGATTTTCAATCCCGCCAATCCCGTCCCGTCCCGAGCTAATTTTTCAATATTTATTATTAATATTTTTATTTATTTATTTATTTTAGGATTGCAATATTAGTGTAATTGAAGAAAAATGAATTTAGTTGAAATCGGTGTAATTGATATTAGTATATATCTGCAACTACTTGATATTGGTTTATTTCTAGAATTCTAAATGAATTATTTAATTGCAAACTCTTTAAAACTCAAAATGGGATTGCTAACTACATTGGAGAGTTTTATTTCGTGTCAAGACAATGAATTTAATAATTGTTTTTTTTAAAGCAATAATGAAACATTCTTCTTAGCACCCCAAATCTACTCATCCTTTTGTTCACTATTCGAAACAGTAGAGCAGGTCCACCATTGCCATTATACTGTCCACCTCTTAGTCATTCAAAACTCTGCAGAAATCTTAATTACAGGGTGAATTTCAGCTATCATTTATGGTAGTTTATTATGATGTTGCATACTTAATCTAAGGCTATCATTTATGTGTAGTTCTATGAATTGCCTTTGCCTCTTTTCAACTAAGCAAATTGGGTCTTGGGTAAGCAGTAATTTGTCAAAAAATGAGAGCACGCTGATCCCGTCCCGAACCCATTTGGGATGGGACGAGGTCGGGATGAGATTTTTCCCATCCCGTCCCGTCCTGATCCCGTATGAACGGGATGGGATAGGGATGGATCTATCTCGTCCCATCCCGTCCCGTGCCTACCCCTAGTTTGGAGTAGACAGAGTCTCATCCAAAATTGACCGAGTGTTGATTAATGGTGCATGGTTACAGCAGCTCCCAGACGCAGAAACAAAACTTCTTAATTCAGGTATCTCTGACCATACTCCAATGTTGCTTTCATTATATGATAATAAGAACCGGGGTCCTATACCATTCGAAATTTTCAATTACTGGGTACATGAGAATGACTTTCATAAGACAGTGGAAGAGGCATGAAACATAAGAGTCATTGGGAATCCTATGTATCGATTCATCCAAAAGCTTAAAAATGTTAAGCACTCATTAACCAACTGGCGTAAGGCAGGGTTCAACAAGGCGAGCACTGCAGTAGAACAAGCAAGAGCTAGGATGGCTCATGCGCAACAGGCTATACAAATTGTACCTGTTGCAAATCAGTTAATCCAGAAAGAAAGACATGCAGTTAGAGAATATGCAAGGGCAGTCAGAAATGAAGAATCAGAATTGAAACAGAAATCTAGATCAAAGTTATTCGCAGTGGGTGACCAAAATAATGCATACTTCCATGGCTTAGTAAGATAACGACGTTCTCAAAACAAAATCACGAGTATATACAATAGCCAGGGTGACAAATTGGAGGAACCTGAAGCAATTGAAGCTGAATGCGTTACTCACTTCACCAATATATTTGTTGGAACCACGGAACATGCACACAATCCTGACCTTATTGAAAGTATGCAATTTGACAGCACAGTGACAGAGGAAATGGGGGCAGAGTTAATAAAGCCGATTACCAGGAATGAAATCACTGAAACTCTATCAGATATAGACTCAAACAAAGCACCTGGGCCAGATGGATTCTCCTCACTGTTCTTTAAAGCAACGTGGCGCATCATTGGGGATGACTTTGTTAAGGCCATATTGAACTTCTTTCGGAGTTCCAAGTTGCTAGGCGAGGTAAATGCAACACATATTGCTTTAATTCCTAAAGTTACTAATGTGTCTTATTTCAATGAATACAAGCCAATTGCTTGTTGCAATGTCCTATATAAATACATTACCAAGATTTTAACTAGCAGGATGAAAGATGTTGTCCAAAAGATAGTGAGTGACTCACAGTCTGCCTTCATTCAAGGACGACACATTCAAGACAACATTATGCTAGTTCATGAGCTTGTAAGAAACTACCATAGAGATAAGGGTCCACCAAGATGTGCAGCGAAGATAGACCTTAAAAAAGCTTATGAAATAGTGCGATGGGATGAAATCTTACAGCTACTCAAGAAGGTCAATTTCCCAGTTACTTTCATTGACTGGATCAAGGAGTGTATCAGTACACCAAAATTCTCTATTTTTCTAAATGGTTCTCCTAAAGGATACATTAGAGCTACTAGAGGAATAAGACAAGGATGCCCCATGTCCCCTTATCTATTTGTCTTGATTATGGAGATATTGCATGTCTTGCTGTGAAAACAGGTTCAGGAAGGACACTACAAGCTTCACTATAGGTGCCAAGATCCTGTGGTCACACATTTATGCTTTGCGGACGACCTTATAGCTTTCTTTCATGGAGATAGGGGCTCGGCTAAAGCTCTTGTTGATGTACTCTCTGTCTTCAAGGAATGCACAGGCCTAGAAGTGAATTATGACAAGAGTATGTTGTTTCTAGCTTGGGTACCAAATAGTGAACAGGTTATGATTACTTCCTACCTTCAGTTTGCTCATGGAAATCTACCAGTCAAGTACTTAGGACTACCTATGACATCTTCCTATTTATCTCATACTCAATGTATGCCCATCATAGAAAAGATCAGGAAGAAAGTTAACTCCTGGAAGAACAAGTTCCTCACATATGTAGGAAGATTGGTTCTTATCAAGTCGGTCCTAGCTAGCATGCATATCTACTGGACATCCTGCTTCGGTCTCCCTAAGCAAACTCTTGACTGTATTAACACTATTCTTCGTAGTTTCTTATGGTCAGGAGGTGATGTAGCAGCTAAGAAAGCCCTTGTAAGTTGGGAAAAAATATGTCACCCGTACAAAGAAGGTGGGCTAGGAATTAGGGACACTCGTATTGGAAATACGGCAGCAAGCATGAAGCATATTTGGAGTATTATCACTCGCCGATTCAATATGGGTCAAATGGGTGCATAAGCACCTAATCAAGCAAAGAGATTTCTGGTTGATGAGTACACCAAAAGAAGCTTCCTGGTGTTGGCGAAAGATACTGGAATGCAAAAATAAAGCATCTCAGATAGCGATCCACTCCATTGGGAATGGCGAAAATACACTTTTTTGGAAGGAACCATGGCATCCTAAAGGCATTCTAATGAATCAGTTCCCATAGGAACTAATGTATGACTCAACGCTCCATAAAGAAGCAAAGGTCTCGGCCATTATTAGAGATAACAATTGGAGCATACCCCCGAGTGCTGGTAACTTGATCAGTGATATTCTTAGCCACCTAGAAGATGTCGAGCTAGATGCAAATAAACGAGATGAGATTCTGTGGACAACAAGCAGTGATGGACTATTTCAGATGAAGTCTACCTACGAAGCAATCAGGAAGCGCAACAGGATAGTGGAGTGGGCTCACATTGTCTGGTTTAAAGGCTGCATCCCTAGGCACGCTTTTATTACTTGGATCCTATGTCATGGAGCTTTGAAAACGCTTAGTAAACTCAAGCAATGGGGAAAAGCACAACGGGATATCTTCCCCTTGTGTAACCAGGAAAGTGAGACTGAAATTCACCTTTTCTTCAAGTGCGCTTACTCTCATGTTGTTTGGGCCAAGATGTTAGATTATTTGAACTGTCCCAGACAGGTTGCAGGATGGGATGAAGAACTCAGATGGTGCACTCGAAATTTCAGGGGTAATGGTATCAATGCACAGCATAAGAAGGTTACATTGAGTGCTACAATTTACTACATATGGTCTGAAAGGAATTCCAGGCTATATCAACAGCTGCAATGCTCAGGTATCGAACTAGCCAAACGCATCTACAATGACATCAGGCTCAAGTTCAATGCGGAAGAGCTAATTATAGATGACAATGCTACCAACTGGCAGCTGGTTGGGAGGGGGCAACTTGAGCCATTGTTCAGGATTCGGACCCTTGTCATGTGCTCGTGGAATAAGCCCCCTACTGGATGGTATAAGCTCAATACTGATGGTTCATTGCGAGGGCTCATTGGCGGCTATGGTGTTGTGTTTAGGGATGATCAAGGTGAAATTGTAGCTGCATGCACTGGTTCAGTTTCAGGTACTAAAGCATGAATTGCAGGGTGTCGAGGCAGAATTACAACTAGCTTGCTCGAGGAATATAATGAGGCTGGAAATAAGCACTGACTCAATTACAGTCGTCATCGACTATCAACAGATTCGTGAAGAAGCAGAAGAAGCCGTGAAGAAGGAGGAGCAAAGTAACAGAGAAAGGCCATGAGAAAGGCCTGATTTTCCTTTTAACATAGTCGCTATTTGCACCCCCGGATTTACTTAGTACCACCACAAGTTTTAAAAAAAAAAAAAAAAAAACCAGACCTAACCTTGTAGAGATAGGAAACCTAAGACTTCTATTCTATGACCTAACATTGTAGAGATAGGTAATCGAAGCCTTCTTATTCTATTCTGACTTCCCTAACATATTATATTCTATAATACTTTCCTATTGTGTAATATAGGTAGACTTCTATTCTTTAACACTCCCCCTCAAGTTGGAGTATATGTTTGTAATACCCAACTTGGTAAGAAAATTATCAAATTGATATGTGCTCAAACAATGGCCGACAATACAAACAATGGTTCAAACACCACCGCCTCACCATACAACAATCCTCATCACCCATACTTTCTTCACCACTCCGATCAACCTGGAGTGGCTCTTGTGTCACAGCCACTTACTCCTACCAATTACAACATATGGACTCGAGCTATGACCATGACTCTCAAAGCCAAAAAGAAATTGGGTTTTGTTGATGGATCTATCAGAAAACCTGGCGACAAAGCCAATAATGATGAACTACAACAATGAGATTGTTGCAACAGTTTGGTAAAATCATGGCTCATCAATGCCATCTCACCTGACCTCCAGGCAAATGCCATGTACTGTGAATTGGCCTATAATGTGTGGGCTGATTTGAAAGAAATGTATGCACAAACTAATTACGTGCAGATCTATCATATTGAATCTAAAAATCATGGATGCACATGGATGCACTCAAGGGGCGATGAATGTAAGTGCCTACTTTACCAAATTAAAGGCTCTATGGGACGAATTGGATGTTGTGGTTGGTTTTGCTGAAGACACTAGTGACACCATAAACACCGTTTTCGCATATGTCCACACTCAACGCTCGATCAAGTTCTTGATGGGGCTAACCGACGCCTACAATTCGGTTAGGAGTCAAATTTTGTTGATGGATCCACTTCCTCCACTCAACAAGGTTTACTCCCTTGTGCTTCGTCACGAACGCCAGCAAGAAATCTCTACAGGCAAATTCAACATACCTGATGCTGCAGCTTTTGTCATGCGGAATATTGATCCCAAAGGTGCACGCAACATTGACAAGTCGGGAATACCCTGAAAGCCCTTTAATCCCGACGTCAAGTATGGAACATGTGACAGGGTAGGTCATACTGCTGCTGACTGTCGTTCTCATCTCACTTGTGATTATTGTGGATTGAAATCCCACACTATTGACAGTTGTTGGAAATTTAAGAGAGTCGATCATACTAAACAACGGCGTTTTCAGAAAGATCGTCCTAGGGGCAATAATGTGTCCACTTCTTCTGATGTGCAGTCATCCAATAATTTTCCATTCACTTCCTAGCAATGCAAGCAAATCATGGCATTGCTCCACAACAAGTCCAAGGCTCACAATATTGGTAATGACATATTGACAGGTAAAGTACTTTCTCTCAAATCTCATGGCTCTCATTCATCATCGATCCTTGATAGTGGCGCGACTATCATATAGTTCATAACCCTCATTTACTCACCTCTTCCAAACCTGTCCACAATCGAACCGTTGAGTTTCCTGATGGTACACTCACTATTGTTACACACATTGGCACCATGACATTCTCTTCTGTTTTTACCTTGCATGATGTTCTGTGTGTTCCCTCTTTTAATCTTAATTTAATTTCCATTAGCAAACTCACAAAACATTCCCTTTTTCTCACCATTTTTCTCAACAATTATTGTCTGATACAGGACCTTCGTTCAGGGAGATGATTGGGACGACAACTGAGCTTGATGGTTTGTACTATCTGGACGACACCACCACCACAACTTCCACCACTTGTCACATCACTCAAGACAACAACCCTGTGTTATGGCACAATCGCCTAGGTCACATTTCAGATAAAAATCTTCATCTCCTTACTGTGTCTTTTCGTGATGCTAGTACTTGTGTTTCCAATAAATGTGTTATTTGTCCTTTGGCCAAGCAAACTAGAAATAAATTTTCTTTATCTCATATTTCGAGTACTACTCCGTTTTCCTTATTACATGTTGATATTTGGGGAGGATATCACGTTGCTTCCCTTTCTGGAGCACATTATTTTCTCACCATTGTTGATGATTATACACGATGTACTTGGATTTATCTCATGAAACACAAGTCTGACACACGCACATTCTTAATTTCTTTCATTAATTATGTTGAAAACCAATTTTCTTCCAAAATTCAAACTATTCGCAGTGATAATGGACTTGAATTTTTTCTCACTGATTTTTCTGCTTCAAAAGGCATTACCCATCAAACTTCTTGTGTCTCTACACCCCAACAAAATGGGGTGGCAGAACGCGAACATAGACATCTTTTAAATGTCGCTCGTGCTTTTTTGTTTCAAGCACATCTCCCTAAATATTTTTGGGGAGAAGCAATTCTGACCGCTGCCTATCTCATTAATCGCACACCGTCCTCTGTTCTTAAAAGCAAAACGCCTTTTGAGCTTCTCTTTAACAAACAACCCAACTATTATCACCTTCGAGTGTTTGGTTGTCTATGTTTCGCTTCCACACATGCCCAACTTCCTAGCAAATTTGATGCTCGTTCTAGTCAATGTGTCTTTCTTGGATACCCTCACGGGCAAAAAGGATACAAAGTCTATGATCTCACTCACAAAAAGATCATTGTTTCTCGTGATGTCATCTTTCATGAGGAGACTTTTCCTTACAAAATGCACCATCACCTCACTAACCAATCCGACACACTTCCCCGACCGGTCGCTCATGCTCCATTTTTTATCCTCCAACAATGCCTTTCTCTGACCAGTCGGACCACTCCCACCGACCGGTCGCCCAATCCGATGTCACAGTCATCGATCGGGCGGAAACCCTGGAAACCCAAACCCAAGCGGATCGAGCCCCTGCCACTGTTCCACCCTTAGAAGAACCTCCCCTTCCACCTCGCACTTCCACTCGTGCCACCCGTGAACCATCTTATCTTCAACAATATCATCTTGATGCTCGATTGTCTTCCCGGTCGTCTCACTCATCTTGATGCTCGATTGTTTTTCCGGTAGTCAAAGAACCCACTAGTTTTATGCAGGCTATGCAGGATCCAAAGTGGCGTCAAGCCATGAGAAGTGAGATTGATGCTCTAGAAACCAATAACACTTGGACTCTCCAACCTCTTCCTCCTGGCAAGCATCCGGTTGGTTGTAAATGGGTCTATAAGATCAAACTTAATCCAGATGGTAGTGTTGAGCGCCATAAAGCCCGTCTTGTGGCTAAAGGATACAGTCAAGTTGAAGGTATTGATTACAAAGAGACATTTTCTCTTGTTGCTAAATTGACTACTGTTTGTATTCTCCTTGCTCTTGCAGCCACACAGAATTGGCATTTATATATGTCAACTTGATGTCAACAATGCTTTTCTTTATGGTGATCTTTTTTAGGATGTGTACATGAATCTTCCTCCTGGATTCGGCTGAAAGAGGGAGACTCGATTATGCAAGTTGAACAAGTCCTTATATGGTCTCAAGCAAGCCTCGAGACAATAGTTCCTTAAGTTATCCTCTGCTCTCATATCAGCCTACTACAATCAGTCTAAGGCTGATTACTCATTATTCCTCTGATCCAAGGGTAACAGTTTTACTACAATTCTCGTATATGTTGATGATGTAATATTGACAGGTAATGATCTCCAATACATTGAAGAAACAAAGAAATTTATGGCTGCAAAGTTCAAGCTCAAAGATTTAGGAAAACTGAAATATTTCCTTGGCATTGAAGTCGCGAGATCATCAAAAGGGATTGTTTTATCTCAACGAAAATATGCACTTGAAATATTAGATGACACAGGATATCTTGGAGCAAAGCCTTCGCGTTATCCTATAGATCAAAACTTGGTGCTCACACAGGATGATGGAGATTTACTACCAAATCCCGCAACATACCGTAGACTTGTTGGAAGGTTGATATACTTAACGATTACAAGACCAGATTTGGTTTATTCAGTAGATGTCCTAAGTCAATTTATGGACAAGCCTAGAATATCACATTTGGATGTTGCACACAGGGTCTTGAGGTATATCAAGGCTTCACCAGGACAGGGTAATTTTTTTTCTTCCACCAGCTCATTACAATTGAAAGCTTATTGTGATGCAAGTTGGGCTAGATGTAGAGATACTAGGAGATCCATTACAAGTTATTGTGTCATGCTTGGCAATTCACTAATTTTTTGGAAAGCTAAGAAACAAACTACAGTAGCAAGATCTACAGCTGAAGCAGAATATAGGGCCATGGATTCTACATGCTGTGAGTTAACCTGGTTGAGGTACATTCTTAATGATTTGCACATTAATCACCCTCAGGTAGCTCTCTTGTTTTGTGACAATAAGGCTGCACTCCATATTGAATCTAATCCGATTTTTCATGAGCGAACGAAACATATAGAGATTGATTGTCATTTGATTAGAGAAAAGATACAAGAGGGCCTTATTCAGACTGAACATGTTGGAACGCTACATCAACGGGCAGATTTGTTCACTAAAGCTTTGAGCACATATCAATTTGATAATCTTCTTACCAAGTTGGGTATTACAAGCATATACTCCAACTTGAGGGGGAGTGTTAAAGAATAGAAGTCTACCTATATTACACAATAGGAAAGTATTACAGAATATAATATGTTAGGGAAGCTAGAATAGAATAAGAAGACTTCGATTTTCTATCTCTACAAGGTTAGGTCATAGAATAGAAGTCTTAGGTTTCCTATCTCTATAAGGTTAGGTCAGGTTTTTCTTTATAAGCTTGTATTCAATCTATGAATTACACAATAAAATTTCAATACAATTCTTTTCAGATGCCACCAAATGACACTCTGGCCTCTCTGTTTCTTCCACCTTCGAACTTTTTCCTTTTTCCTTTCAAATTGATCCAACAAAGTATACCTTAGGACCACTCATTCATTCAACTTAATAGCCTAATTTTATTCATAAAATATAATTCTTCAAGATTTGTTCCTAATTATTGTGCGTTTTGTGCATGCCCAAAGTACTTAATAACATTCATTGACCAAAACCAATTTTATTGAATAGAATCAGAGTACGTAGATAAGTTAATATGACAACAAATCACAATTGTAACGAAAGAACAGAAGAACAAGTTTTGATTGATCTCTTCAGCGTAATGAAATGTGAAGCACTGCATATTTAAAATAAAAATAAAATAAAAAACAATACTCATAAATCCGAAGCAAAAAGCAAGTCGATTACAAAGCATGCCTGATCAACCTTTCAATGAAATGACAGAGCAAATAGTTTGTACCATGGTGCAGACTAGCAGTATAATTGCAGCAATAACGGATGCAGTAGACCATGGACTGCTGAAATACTCTCTCTTAAGTGTTGCTCTCCATACATGCCATGGTTTCTTGTAGTAAGCATTCACATTTTCGCAAAGTTGAGCATAGTAGAGTTGAGGAAACCAAATTTTTGCCCCGTTGCAGAGTTTGTTAAAGACCCTTGAAACCTGTTCATCATCACCTGACCAATTGTTGATAATCCCACTTTTTCGAAGTAACGCAACATCACGTGGAGTATTTATAAGGCTATCCATGACAAAGATATAATCAGTTAGGTAGTTGTCTTCATGGTCATGAAAAAAGTCCAAAGCCAAAATGTTTCGGAAGAGGACTTCAGTATCATTTGAAATTTCAAGACATGGAATGCTCAAAACTCCATTTTCAGTAAAACTGATGTCACAAGGATGCTCCATGCGATCACTCATAACCAACTTGATTCCAGCCTCATGGAGCTCAGTTGCACTTGGTAATAATTTGAAATCACCATTTCCTTTAGGTGGTTTCTTTTCTAGGGAGGATGGGACATAGCTTTGTCGTAGTAAATCGACAAAATGTTTTACATGGGAATTGGAACTTTTAATGAAATTAGTCTCTTGAGGTCCTCTCAAAATGTGATTGAAAAATTCGATAGCGAGTTTAAGGAAGAGTCTTTCCACAGGCTGTTCATGAGGATCACGATTGATTAGTAGATTAAACAAGCATTCTAGGACGAAAAAAGGAAGTTGATTTTCCAGTAAGTACATGTCCACATCTAGAGTTGTTGCCAACACATCACTGTTCTCTAGAAAGTCATTACTCATTTGTAACCACCCACAGCGATTAAGCATGAACTCGATGACATAGGAACCATCTGTTAACATCATTTGAACAAATTCATCACTTGTGAGGTAACTAATTTCTTCATCGTAACATTGGCGAGCCCTTTCTTCCAATCCTTTCAAATTTCTAATATATAACTCTATGGTATTTTTTGAATTCTTGTTGAGAAATTTCTGGAGATACCGTAATTTATGGACTTCCATGAGTTGTAGTCTTGGTGTGCCATGATGGAAAGGCCCTATTGAGACTAGTTGTGGCGTGTATGCTTCAGGATTTACTTTGCGCAGTGTTGTAGGAACTCTGTAGATGCAACACTCAGAGGTTAATGGAGCAACATTGCTCAGTTTAGTTTTGAGTGCCGCTGCAGCCACTGCCTCCACGTTGTCACTGTGAATTCCATTTGCTTCATTTCTACTCCCCATTCTCAGTTGCTAGGCAAAAGAAATACATATACATGTATATATTGAGAACGATCAGGTCAATTCAATAAAGAGAAATTTTATATTTTTTTACGATCAATTGGCCGGACTAGCTGAAAACCAAAGTTTATCAGAAACCTGGTCTAAAATTCCTGAAAAATTAGCTTTTTATGATTACATCGGCTTGTAATTTTACTTGCAAACGACAAATAATACTCTTGAAATTAATATCAAAGCTGACTATTCATCAATTGCATAATATCATTTATTAGAGTCGTAAACATGAAACAACTCAAGGATAAAAGCAAGCAACCATCAACTGACTAGAAGTTCAGGTTAATAAAAAGAGAGCTTCGATTGGGTATATTCAATTAAGAATTTTAATGGATGGCGAAGGATTTTTAAACTCATGGATTTTAAAGGATTTTATAGATTTTACGAAATCCACATGGATTTTGATGGATTTTAAAAGATTCTTATGAAATTGTTATTAGTCATAGGAAGCCATGAAATAACACCATCTACTGAAATCATTGTTTAGGACATGCCTTGTTGAAATCAGTTCCTCACCTAATTCATCATATTTTCAATAGGTCTTTTATGGTCATTAGATGATATACATTTCTAGACAAAAAACATGGACTTTAACATCAACATCTACCCAACTACACTCAAGCTCTTTTTTTTATATCTTTAGTAAACATTATTGCCCTGGCCTTAGCAACATCTTCTCACATCCCTTTGGCAACATAAATATTGGATAGCAATATATAAGTCGATTTCATTTGGGGTTCACGCTCGAAGGGTTCCCTTGCAGCCCTTTCTCCTATTTTCACATTTTCATACTTGCAACTCATCCAGCTCTATCCCAATTTTGATTACAAGATAATGATCTCCTTTTAATCTTTTTTCTTTCTAATAGGAATGTTAGTAATCCGATGGATTATGAGCAAAAAATGATACAAAATTTTCTCGAAAAGCTTTCATACTTCACTATTGCAGTGATGTTTAGGGTGCTAGAATATGAGAATTCCTTATTATTGAAACCAAAAATCTGAAAAGCTAATAATCAACCAAAGTATTGCAAATGGCAAGTGTTGATCCATCACCTAATTTAACAATATGGGTATGAATCTGAATGACAGTATTCTTCATGGTGGTATTACATCATAACCATAAATCAATGTGTTGATATAAATAATATTTTTATGAGACATTTCATCAAACAAATGGTGTGCTTAAACTACACCACAACAAAATAACACGGACAAAGATGAAAAGGGCATCAAAAATTACAAATCTGAAAAGCATCATTGAATACTTTCCACTCACAAATCCTTCAAAATTTTTAACTTTAACAAATCCATCAAAATCCACTATTTTTTTATTATCCCGTGATTTTGGTGGACTTTTGAAAATCATGAATTAAATACCCTCTAATTTTTATGATTTAAAAAGAATATTTTTAAATCTATATTGAATACCTCTGAATTTATATGAATTCTTTTAAATACTTAATTGAATACTCCTGAATTTTAAAATCATTCATAATCCTTAATTGAATACTATCATTAATTTAATTAAATAGCTCATATAATATAAGAAGAGACAGTGTCTCTTCCTGTATATATATATTGTAAGTAACGAAAAGCTCATCTAGAAAAAAAATAAAATTAATGACAACCATAAGAGACTAATAAAAAGTTAATATGCATGTTTTCTACTGATTTCAACACATTCATAAACAACAACTCAACAAGTTGGCGTTGTGGATGAAATTAATACTAGATCAAAAGTTATCTGCAATTGACTAAAGCAAAGAAAAAAATCATAATAAAAAATAAACAAACAAAAGATTTTATTAGGAATGAGGGAGAGAATCGTGCACGCTTGATATATAAGCTTTTGTTATTTTGAATATAAGTATTAATAACAAAGAGGATGTTGAACTCACCTGAAAATGTGAAAGTGAAGCCTTGTTTTTCTTCAAGATTCTCCTCCTTTCTCTAACTTCTGAATACCATCTCAATTCAGGTTCAGGGATTCCAACACTGTAAGGAAAAATAAATAAGTAAATAAAAATCACCCTGCTAATGACACGAGTAAGACACCAATTTGATATATATATATATACACCACACATAAACATATAAATGTTACGTAGAGGTTGGAGATGTTCATATATACCAGAGGCCCAGCCTTTAACAAGTTCCTCCTTATGTCTGTTACAAGAACTCACCCAGCAGATCACTCAAAACTTGGCACTCGACTTATAGTGAAGTTGAAGAAGATTACTACTTAAAATGGGTTTATATGGTTAGATATCATTTTCCAAGTCTTGCATATTGCATTGACTCATCATAACTTCTCTCAATCAATAATTCCAAGTCTTGCATGCATTTTCCAAGTCTTGCTTTCCAAGTCTTGGATGCAATTTCCAAGTCTTGCATGCATTGGTAGAATTATTTATTTTTTGTTTTTGGTGAGAGCTTTTACTTGGGCTAAGCAAATCCACTGTACCTCAATAATGATTGTAATAAAATGGACTGAATGATGAATCACATGAACCGAGATTGGTACCAAAAACCTGGCGAAAGACGCCAATGGCCAAGACAGTATCCGTTGTCAAAGCCAAGTCAAGCATTGCGCAATACATAAGGCAATCGGGTGACCTCATGGCTTCCCATTATCTAATTATCAAGAATGTTTTCATGACCACTTGTTTGGAAAATGGGCGTAGATAGACCGCCATAGGGATCGGCCTGTGTCACACCTAGGTTATTCTTCACTCGCTTCATGATATTAATAGAGAAATCCATTTACCCCATTTATGAGTGGGCATGGTCCAGTTCGATTAGTTTTTTAGAATTTCTGGGCATGGTCCAGTTGGATTTGGTACTAATTTTGACTGGGCATGGTCCAGTTGGATTTTGTACTAATTTTGGTGCATCCCGATTCCCTAATCAATGGTTGAAAATAAATAAAATATCAAATACGTATGTCGGAAACATCAAATGGGTTAAAAAATAATAATAAATTCCATCTCACCCAACTTCCCCTTCACCAGCTGGACCCCCAACCCCTCTCTCCCAGCCCTCCTCACATGGTGCACCACTTTCAACGGTTGATATGAAATGTGAAAGGTGTGATATTTTTAGTTGGTTGGTAACCCATGTATTAAAAAGAATAAGAAGGTACAACAATCTATCTCCAGAGGGGAGGATGCCAACCAAGACGGACCGAGGGGGGTTCCTGCGCGGGGTGTGCTGGAGCGCGTCCTGCGCACTGTTTTCAATCGTTGGATGAAATCCAACGGCTAATATCGACAGAACTCAAAATCTCATTTAAAGCAAACGTTTTGGCAGGTTTTAATATGTTATAGATCCGACGGCTGAGATTTTGGCTTTGGATGTTTGCTTTGAAAAGAGAGAGAGAGGGTCGCTGTCTGCGTTTTAAAAAAAAAAAAAAAAAAAAATGGATTCTCGATCGAGAGGAAGAGGAAGAGAAGGGAGGAGGTCGACTTTCAGAGGGTGGATTTGCAAACAGAGATTCGATGGAGGAGGTCGTCATTCAGCCTGGCTAATGGCCTTGGCAAATACATACTGGACTTGGATTGGCATACTTCATTCTGGAAGCATTAGTGTGTAGTTCCAGGTAGGGAGGGAACCAGGGCTATTAGTGTCAAGCTTTGATGGATGTTCTCATAGGTAGAGGGGGTTGTTTAACCCATGTTCGACTTCCATTCCTCCCTGGTTGACTTGTTGGGATTTAAGGCTAAAAAGATCTGAAGGCGCATTCTTGCTATTCATGTTTGGTGCTTTTAGGCACTCTTGGCTTAAATTTTTGGGCCTCTTTGATTTTTTTTACTTCTATCCATGTTTGCTTTTTACAAATAAAAATAATAGACAAATAATGACAATGAAAAAGAAAATTATTTATTTGGCAAAATAATAGATAGAGCAGCAAAATGGTGCTTGAATGTACATCTTTCACAAGAAAATTATGGGATCTGAGAAGTGCAATGTAAACAGATTCTCTATGAGGTAGCTGACATGTGAGAGTGAATTCCAATGCCTATAAAACATGATATGCAGCTCACCTCAAAAGAATATATAAGATTCCCTTTTTGCCAATATAAGATCAAAGAACAGCGGTTACTCGACCAAGCAAACAACTCATCATGTGTGCCACTCTACATCCAGAACATCTTCAACCGCCTCACTGCATCCTTAGCCACTATTCTTCAGTAGTAATCATCCAATTAAAGCCCGTGACTTCAGTTGGTTGTCATCCAAAGGCAAGATGTGGCGCTACTTAGAAATAAAGGGATTATCAGTGGGTTCAACAACGATATTGATGTGTCACAACTCATTAATAAGCTTGGTACAGAAACATTTACACAAGAAGAATCCTACTATTTACAAAGTAGTACAGTTGGCATGGTTGGAGATCACACCTAATACAAAAATACTTCAACACTTTGGTAACCACTCACAAGCCACAACAGATGTCATCCCTTTATATACAAATATTTATCAAACATGATGCTGCTAGCACAATGCATAAAAGCTTTTTCATTGATTTTTTTTTCAAATCTCCACACGTAATTTAGAGCCACCAGAAGCTCTGTCATCTCAGCTTCTGTCTTTGCCTGATCTGCAAAATAGAGAGTTTGTACAAGAAGTACATTAGTCTGGGAAACAAAGTGCTGCTGCATGAAATTCCGCTCAGATTGCCATTTTATCATGTTGTGAGCAAGTGGAGCCAACCATTCTAGTATGTCCTTCATGACTTCACCCCAAATTGGCCCAAGATCAATATCATAAACAGATGAGTCCAAGTCCTTCTTATAAGACTTGAGCTTTGTCCTCAATAGGCTGAATGACGAACTCCTCCATCGAATCTCTGTTTGCAAATCCACCCTCTGAAAGTCGACCTCCTCCCTTCTCTTCCTCTTCCTCTTCCTCTTCCTCTCGATCGAGAATCCAGTTTTTTTTTTTTTTTTTTTTTTTCAAAACGCAGACAGCGACCCCCTCTCTCTCTTTTCAAAGCAAACATCAAAAGCCAAAATCTCAGCCGTCGGATCTGATCCGACGGCTGTAACATATTAAAACCTGCCAAAACGTTTGCTTTAAATGAGATTTTGAGTTCCGTCGATATTAGCCGTTGGATTTCATCCAACGGTTGAAAACAGTGCGCAGGACGCGCTCCAGCACACCCCGCGCAGGAGCCCCCCTCGGTCCCAACCAAGACACTTAGGTGGTGTTTGTTTTTGGAGCTCTTTTTATTGTCGAGGAAATGGGCGAGGGAGGGGGTGCAAAAAGCGTTGTTTTTTTTAAGTGTTAAGAATCTAACTTTTAATTGGAATTAGAAGTTTTAAATGAGCTTTTAAATGATATGTTTGTTTCACTTCTGAATGAGCTGTTGATTAGAAGCTATAAAATTAAAGAGTGTTTGTTTTTAAGTGGTAATTTAAAGTTTTTGACATTTTTACTCACTATCACAACTTTCATCGCCACTACAAACCAATGACGTTAACTCGCCTTCAACACCCCCATGCTGCTTACTTCAATCAAAAGCTGAACTTCTGATCAAAACCAAAAACAAATACCCCAAACAGGACGGTCCACTTCTTATTAAGATTTCTTACTCTATTCAAAACAAAAAACAAACACCAGCTCAGAAAAGTTCTGGATCTGATCGATAACTCTGCAATCTTTCAATATGAGTGATTATGCTCTGCCACCTAATTTCTTCACCCCACCACCATTTACATCCAGTAGTGCTTATATTACAATCTGGCCTAATATCAAAGTAGACGGTGAACAAGAGATGATTCATTCCCATGTTGTATATTCACCGATCAAGAAGCCGAGAAACTTTGAGGACACCCCTTCGAACTTTGTTCTTAATACGCCACAAATGCCCCCTCTGAATCCTCTGACCCTAGAGGGATAGACAAGATTTTCTTTAGGAAGCATATTTGTGCCAAATTCAAGCAGGGACTTGCCCATAATGGAGTAGTTGTAATTTTGTACATGGGAAATCGAGAGCTCAATTTTGATAACTTAAAATTTTGAAGTATTTCATTCAAATAGTAAATGTCGAAATAAGTTGAAACTTCACAAGATGATCTCATACAATCGATCCAAATGATTTTTGGGACAAGGAGATTACCCCCCTAAAAATACATTTTGATGGAGTTTAACAATAAATTTTTTTCTCACTTACTCTTTTATCCCCACTATTTTTATGGCTTTTTTTAAAAAAATTAAAAAAAAAAGAAAAAAAAATCACACACTCTCAATTGTTCTGTTTTCCCGCTTCAAAATCAGATTTGAAATATGGTTTGTTAGATAGATTGTTACTATGGTTTTTTAGACTGGTTGTTACTGTTAGAGCTTTCTCAACTTGCAAGATACAGGTTAGTTTTGGTAATTATGTTTTATTTGGCATCTACAAGCTCCTCCAGTTGGTTGTCATAATGTAGGTGCTCGTTGTTCTTTATTTTATTTTATTTTATTTTTTATTTTTTTTCTTTCTGAATGTCGACTCATGGAGGCCTTTTATTTGTATCCAATGCAATTCCTGAAATTGGGGTTCTTTTAGGTAAATGAAACTTAGGAGAACCTAAATACGCAATCAAATTAGTAATTAGACCCTTCTTTCTACTTTAACTTCTCTCATTTTGAATGTTGAATGCTTTGTTATGTGGTAGATGGTGGTCTTGTCTTGAAATGAAGTTTGGTTCATTCCATTAATGGGTTTTTCAACCATTTTTAGAGAAATATAGTTTTTAGACTAAATCCTCAACTGTGGTATTTGTTCATTTTCCATTTCAATCAATGCTTTGGGTTTTGTGATATTCATTGGCTGTTTTTGTTATTTACTCAACTTTTGGTTTGGGGTTTGCTGGAATTTGATTCATATTGTTTTTTTAAGTGGTTAGAAGTTAACTTTTACCTAGAGTTAGAAATTCTGAATGAATTGTTTGTTTGTTTGTTTTGCTTCTGAATGAGTTGTTGATTAGAAGATGTAAAATAAAATGGTGTTTGTTTTTATGTGTTGATTTGAAGTTTTTTTTTTTTACATTTTTTCCCACCACCACAAACCACAAATATTAACCCCTTGAGGAGGCTAGGGAGGGTGGTGGTGATGGTGACGACATTGCTCACATGATAAGGATGAGGTGGAGAAAATAGGGAATGGTTGGTAAAAGAGAAGAACAGTAGCAGCCATTATGAATTTATTGTGAGGTTATTATTGGAATAAATTTTCATTAAGCACTCGCCTTGGTGGAATAGGGGTTTATCCAAAAGGCCTCGTTGCTATTAGAGAGTTGACCATTTTTTTATAAACCTTCGTGACAACTCATCCTTAGTTGATGTGGGACCATTCAAGCCAACACTATCTCGACATATGTGTACTCTCCATGTTGTGTGATTGAGAACAAATGTGCCATCGAACTCGAACTCTACAGTCTTTTGATATGAGGGTTCCAACTTTGCCACCTCATGTTCTTCACCCCACTACCATTTGCATCCAGTAGTGATTGTATTACAATCTGGTTTAATACCCAAGCAGATGGTGAACAAGAACTAATTGATTCCATGCTGAATATCCGCCTTTGAAGAAGCCAAGAAACTTTGAGGACACCCCTTCAAACTCTGTTCTGAATACGCCACAAATGGCCCCTCCGAATCCTCTGACCCTAGAGGATAGGCAAGATTTTATTTAAGATGCGTATTTGTGCCAAATTCAAGACGGGGACTTGCCCTTATGGGGAGTATTTGTAATTTTTCACATAGGATTGGTGATATGCGGATGCCCCTGTGGAATTGGCAGGAGACTGTTGCTATCAATGGGGTTGATCGGATAGGGAATTGGGAAGAGGATCAGAAAATAATCAGTAGGATGAAGCTTTGTAAAAAGTTTTATAGTGGGAAGAACATCTGTATGGGGAAAGATATAATTTTCTACACGAAGACACGAAAAAGTTCAGGGATGATCCAGGGAGAATTCGGTGATTAGTGTTGGGTCTATGGAATCTCCATTTGATAATGGAAGTGACTCTTAGGTTGTGTTTGGTTGCATGGAATCCGATGTCATGGGAATCTATGAGGGGACCCCTACAATTTATGCTAAATTGATGTATCATTCCACATCCACCATTTGATTTTGTGATCAATAATGGGAATGGAAGTCCCATGAACATGAGAATCTCACTCTTTGGTCCCCCAAGGCATATGATTCTCATGTTCATAGGACTTTTATTCCCACCATTGATCACAAAATTAAATGGTAGATGTGAAGTAATGCCTAAAATTAGCCTAAAATATAGAGGTCCCCTCATGAATTCCCATGACATATGATTCCATGCAACCAAACACACCCTTAGCAAACAAATATGGTGATTTCTAGTGTGGATTCTATTTGGGTGAACCCTCATAACGAAATAAGGAAATGTTGTGAAATGAAATATATTTCTGAAAAAACTATTTGAATTTTTTTTTCTCTTGGCAGTGCCACGAGTTATATGAATTGTGTATTCATTGATTTTATTGTAGAAGAAGGCATGAATTTAGGTCGATTTCACTATTAAGCAAAGGCAAATGATAGGAGCATAATGCACTTAGATGAAACAACAATACAAGGATAATATATAACCAAACCAATTTATTACAAAACATATTTAGGTTTATGTGAAACAGGAAACTGTTTTTTGAACAGGAAACAGGAAACTGTTTTTTGAACAGAAAACAAATTCAGGAAACTAAAAACAGATTTTGAACAGGAACATATTCAGGAAACAACAATTGTGAAACAGGAAACTGCTGTGAAAGAATGTGTTGTATAACAGGAAACAAGACGCTATATATACTAGGAACCGTAGCTATTTTTTGTATGTAGAAAAACTGTGAAGCACAGGGAATAGAGAAAGATAATTGCTGGAATTGTTTCATCTCTTGTTGAGAGATTGTGTGAGAATTGTCATCTTCTTGTACCTTATTATTGAATATAGTGGAATCACCTCACCGTGGACGTAGGCGCAATTCGCCGAACCACGCAAACTTTGTGTCTCTTGTAGTGGTATGTTCTTGGTTTTCTCTAATTACTTTCATTGCTACTTGCTCTATTTAATTGATTGGATCCTTGTGGTACTTGTGTGCAATTGTTGGTGTCTACCCGCTTCCACAATAAGTCGCAACAGTTTAGGTCACTGAGACAACAGAGCAAACAGTTTGCATTACTATTGTGCAAATTAGGAGTATAACCGCAGCAAAATCGGATATTGCCATCCATGGATTGCCGAAGTACTCAAAGGCGGATCCAGGATTGTAGACAAATGGGGCAAACAGTACACAACTATTTTACTATACAAATATACATGGCATAATTAATTCAATTGTAGCTAGCAAATGAAGAGCTTGCCTTTTTGAATTGGAGAAAAAATAAGCAAACATGGTGGTATAAGATGAAAGTTGGCGAGAAGTAGACCTCTGCTTTCTTTCTGACTTTTTGGCGTTGAGGCAGGCATAACAGTATAATCTAAGTCCAAGTAGTAGTGGTAGCAGTAGCCTAGGTAGTGTATCTTCTCTGGACTAGATGGAAAGGTTTCTCCATTTGGACTAGCTCAGGCAAAGCAGACAAACAACAACTTTTGAAATCTTAAATTTATAATTATTTAATCTAAAATAAAGAGATAAAAAAAATCTTTGAAATGTATAATTTTCCTTCCACCGATCCCCAACCCAATTAAAAATGTTAATATGAATATGGTGGGAATTAAAATAGAGAGAGATTAAAAAAAAAGAAAAAAAAAAGAGAGATAGGTAGATTAAATAAAAGAGAGATGAAGTGGGATTGGTGAAGGTGGAGTTTAAAAATTAGAAACAAAAGCCTTTTGTTTTAAAATGACTTGGAGTCAAAAGTCAAGATTGTATATAAAGAGGGGCAATCTAAAATTTTAAAGGGGGGCTATATAAAACAAATAAGTTACTTAGTGAAATTTTTCAAAAATATAAGGGGAACACATAGATTCTCCTCTGGAAGTACTCCTGCATTAGAATTGCCTTCCATGAAGTGTTGAAGTATTTTTGTATTAGGTGTGATCTCCAACCATGCCAAATGTACTACTTTGTAAATAGTAGGATTCCTCTTGTGTAAATGTTTCTGTACCAAGATTATTAATGAGTTGTGACACATCAATATCGTTGTTGAACCCACTGATAATCCCTTTATTTCTAAGTAGTGCCACATCTTGTGCAGGGGCGGAGCTAGGATTGCAAACAAAAGGGGGCAAAAAAAAAAACAAATCATAGATAATTTAATTATTAAAATAAATAAATAAATATGATTAAAATAAAAAAATTTGTAATGTAAATCAGTAAATAACACATGAAAGAGAATGAACTTTACAGAATACCAAGAACTTGAGAGAATAGCCGATCCAGAATTCCAGACGTTGATTTTGTGATTAATCCACTCTCCAAATTATTACTGTTAAACATCAAACAAATACTAAATTTGATAATGGCAGCTATAACAATGAAATGAAAATTAGTACACAAAGTAGTGAAAATTAGTACAAAAGTACTACTTTGTGTCATCAACACTTAAATGAAATTGTTCTAAAAAGATGATATCTTTGAAGAGGCCTTGATTGATATGGTATTTTAAAGAGAAAATAATTGTTTGTTAGTATTTGCATCAACTCCAGCATAGCTCTTGCATGACTTCATTATCTTCTTATAAGGGTTTTTTCTTTTTGCAAGGTCTTCTAAGCAATCAGCAAGGTAGAAAAGCAATATCTTCTCAAGCTCCTACCTTTCATGTTGTCCCCTTTTCAAATCAAATACACAAAGCTTAATTCCTTCACTAAGTGGTTGTTGATGTCAACCCATTGTATATAATCCCCCGCACCTACACTTCCAAGAGAAAGTTAATCAAAATAACTTCAATGGGCACATAAAATCAACACTATTGCAATATGGTTGCTCCTAATTTGTATCAAAGAGAACTAAAGTTTCAATCTTAAATAAACAACTCACAACCCCATTGTTCCAAATTATTAGAAACTCTAAATTTAGAACAAATCCAACAGTAAAGCACCAAATTTCATTAATTTTTTTATTAACTCGTTATTGGTTTTGATGGGTTTGTGAAGTGGAAACCTCCAACTGAACCAAAAATCAGTTGAAACACACCTAGAAAAGTCGAATCCATACTTCAAACACTGAAATATTGAAGACAGCAAGAAAGAGGGAGTACCTGCAAGATCACACACCTTCGCCGAGATGGGCGATGAAGTTGAATAGAAACCCTAGAATTACACAGAGCTTCATAGATTTGAGCTTCTTTCGTGTCTCCATCAGAGATAAGGTGGTGAATTGTCATGTGGGAATTAAAATCAGAGACATGGACAGAGGAAGAAAGGGGGTTAGACGGTGGGTAACTGGAATCGCAAAGGAGGTGGAGAACGGAGAGGGAGAGGACAATGTGGGGAAGGGGAGGTAGAATGAGATGTCGTAGTGAAAGTTGTCTTTGTGAAGAAGGGGGGCAACCTCAAATTTTAAAGGGGGGCAATATAAAAAATATGACTACTTTAGTGGATTTTTTTTAAAAGCTAAGGGGGTTAATTGACCCCCTTAACCAAAGCATGGATCTACCCCTGATCTTGTGGAGTCTTTATAAGACAATTCAGAAGATGGATAGAAGCAATCACGTACCTAGCTCTCCACAAATGGAATTCCAAAGCATTTTATAACGACAACTCTCCCAAATGAACAGTGACAATGTCTTTGTTCTGATTTTTCATTCCATTTTTTTCCCTTCCAATCATATAGTATTTACAAAAAAAAAGTAAAAAGTGACAAAGGTGTCATGTTATTTAAATAAAAATTACTATTACATCTATTTACCATTTCACCCTCTTTAATTTAAACTATTTACAATTAAAACCAGATCACTATAAACATTTATTAATTATACCTAAACCCTATATATAATTTATTTGAAGTCCTCCAATTATATAGAAATTATAAAATGACCATTACTTTTGACTTTTGGATTTCCCATTTTATATCCACGTACATTTCATACTTTTACAATCAAACTCACCCCTCTCGAACATTTATTATTTATACCTAAGCCCCTAACATAATTTGTTTGAAGCCTCTTATTTATTTACAAACTATACATCCGCTCTTAAAAATTGAAAATGATAGGAAACCAAGTTTTTGCAACCATGTTTTGTAACCAGGGTTACATGGCGTGATCTCGAAAGAATGATGAAATCCCCAGAGAATTTATGTGTATCTCGAGGTTGTAAAAAACTCCTCTAACGATGCCACATCATCCTGGTTGCAAAACCTAGTTCCCTAGTGTATAGAAATTCAATTATAATTTTTCTTATCATTAAATTGTTGTAATAAAATAAAAAATTATTGAATATCCGCGCACGTAGAACGCATCGACACCCTAGTGTTTCCTAACATGATATCAGTGCCATCCACCACCGTAATATGTGGGATACACAACACTCCATCATTTGTCATTAAATTTGATGTTAAGAAAAAATGATGATTTTAGATTTACAAATGTGACTCCAGCCTTAATGAGCTTCGTTGCACTTGGCATTGATTTGAAAATGCTTATTTATTACCGCCGCATGTTTACGGTTGAGGGTGTAGTAATTACTTGAAACAATCAACTCAAAGACAATTGTTGCAAGTAAATTAAACACAAGGCCAAGACCTAGTTGGTGAAAGTGAATGACTGAAAATGCTATGCAAGTAATAAGCAAACAACAAGCAATACTTAATATGCAGAAAAAATAAAAATACACAAGGATTTACGTGGTTTGGCTTTGCCTACTCCACGGACGACGACTCTGTAACTATCTTATTGAGATGAAAACACTTACTTGAAGATTACAACGATCCTTGAGATTACCCATTCTCAAGCAAACAATACCACCAAGTAACAAGAGTTTCTTCTAAATTTTTCTCCCTTCACTCCTCCCTACAATGAAAGTAGAACCCAAAAGGAACCCCGAAGATTTAACGAACTACGCAAATGAAGAACACTCGAAATCACCCAATTTCAATCCTTCTACTTGGCTACTGTTTCACGCTGCACACACACCGATTCACGCCGAATTCGCAGTCTATTTCACGTTGTGTATGTTGCACCTTCATGCTGTGTATGCTTCACCTTCACGTTGTATTGTTGTTGCCCCTTTAACGTTGTGTCTATTGCAACTTCATGTTGTATTACTGCTGCTCTATTGCACGTTGTCGTATTGCTTGCTATTTAAACAAAAGAGAGAAGATGAGTTTGAGTCCTTGTGAGTAAAGGACTTTGATTCTTTCTCTAATTCTTCCTTTAAAATTGGGAGCCATCAAAGGACTTTGAGTCCTTGTCTCACAATCTTCACCTTGGCGAACAATTTCAGGTCACCGCACAAGCATCACAAACAATCACATAAACATCTCTACATTGGCATGAAAAACCACCAAGACCCATTTCTCGGTCAGAAAATTGCCGTCATGCCCCTAAGGGCCATGCCTCTTTGGGGCATCAACACTGAGAGAGCTTGATCAAGTTGAAACAATGCTCAAACTTGATCCATGAAACCGCTTTTGTCAACATATCAGCTAGATTGTCTTCAGTACTCACCTTCTCCAAGAGAAAATCGCCATTTCGATGACATCCCGTAGAAAATGATAGCGCACATCAATGTCCTTCGTCCGGGCATGATGAACCTAGTTCTTCGCCAAATAGATAGCACTCTGACTATCACATCATCCTGAGTAACACCCAAATCACTAACCAAGCCTCGAAGCCAAATGGCTTCCTTCATCTCCTCTGATAGAGCCATGTACTCTTCTTCAGTAGTAGACAAAAATATTGTAGACTATAACTGAGACTTTCAGCTCACTGGACGCATCGCCAATGTAAAACAATAACCTGTAGTTGATCGGTGTCTATCAAGATCACCAGCATAAGTCGAATCAACATAACCTCGGATCATATTTGACACATATCCTCTTTCATATACTAAACCAACATCCAGCGTTCTCTGAAGATATCTCAATATCTACTTCACTGTCTGCCAATGTTGTTTTCCCGGGTTTGACATAAACCTACTAACCAGACTAATTGCATGAACGATATCTGAACGTATGCAAATCATGGCATACATAAGACTACCAACTGCACTAGCATAGGGAACCTGTGACATGTATTCCCTTTCATCCTCTGTGCTAGGAGACAATTGCAATAGCTTAAAGTGAACAGCTAAAAGAGTACTTACCAGCTTAGACGTATCCATGTCAAGACGGTGAATAACATTCTTTAAGATTTGTCTCAATAGAAGGAACATCATGCTCTGTATGAGATGTAGGAACTCCAAACTCCATGTATAGAGAATCTCTAGCATCCTCATCTTCATCATAGCTATCACCCCTCCAAATAGAGGAACCAACTTTGCATCTCTCGCACTTTGCTTGTAACAAAGCCTCCTCATGGAACTTCACATCTCGGCTGATCACAAACTTTTGCAAATCAGGACACCATAATCTATACCCTTTCACATTATTTGGATAACCGAGAAAAATAGCTTTCCTGACCCTTACTCCAATTTTATCCTCCTTAACATGAAAATATACTGGACAACCAAGTACTTTCAAGTAAAAATAATATGAAGAAATACCAGACTATACCTCCATAGGAATCTGAGACTCAATAGCTGAGGAAAGATAGCACGTCGTGTTTACTGCTTCAGCCCACCATATTCTACCCAAACCTGCATTGGATAACATGCACCGTGTTATCTCCAACGGGGTATGGTTCATCCGTTCTGCTACCCCGTTCTGATGTGGTGTCGACTTAACTGTGAAGTGTCTTCTAATGCCATGTTCCAAACAAAACTTGTAACACCTGCACTTTTTCAATGTCAAAAAAAATTTATGCACCTAAAGTTCATTTGAAAATCTTATTTCATTTGCCAAGTTGTATTTTTGAAATTCACCCAACTCTCTTACCTTCCGAATCTCGGGAGGAGATTCCATTTAAGTTGTGTATAGTGTAACAACCTTATTTTTCAAAACTATTTAAGTTTGTATTTTGTTCATATTTAGTCTTCGATCAATCAATACTTTATAAGTGTTTTAGTTAATCACACGTGTCATAATAATACTTATGGTTCACATAGTAACATTTGGGTTTGGGTTTGGGCTTTCATTAAAGTAATGATTAGGGTATTGGTTAGGGTGGGATAAAGGTTAAAAGAATAAGAGAAAGGGAAGTTGGTTTCTCTCTTCATTGTACAACACAGTTAGAAGAAAGGGAAGAAAAACAATCAAAATAGGAGAAAGGGAGAAACACGGTTCTTTTCTTCTCACCTTCCGCATGGCCATGAACACACACCGAAAGGAAAATGGAGGTCTTCCCCCATTGACATTCAGGTTAGTCTCCCATTCAGTCCATCTTTCATTTCTCTCACTCATTCTCTTCTCGGACTCAACCTTTACTATTTCCGTTCATGCCACCATCACCTCCTTTCGACCAAATCAGTAGGTTCCCATCTCACCCAAGTCAAAAATGTGAGGATCCCTCAGATTTCACTCATCAATTGCTCGGAGAAAGTTCATCTTCCTAGTGTCTGCTTCTTTTCTATTCTCTGTGGGGCTAAATGGGAAGAAAATTGAATGTTTTCTTCATGTCTCGGAGAGAAAATTGTTGCCAAGTCAAGTGTTGTTGAACATCTATGAGCTCACCCTTTTCAACAATTTCATCGCCTGGTTCGGATTAGGCATCTTCCACTCTGGAATTGAAGGTGAGATCTCTCCCTATTTTTTTCTAGCTTGCTTTCTTGTTCCTTCCTTGCGCCATTTGTTGCACTTGTTGTTCTAGTAATGGATTTGTTAGTTCCCATTAATTCTTTGTGAGGATTTTGGTTTCTTGTTGCTCTTTATTGCAATTGGGTGTATTGGATTGTGAGTTTCTTTCCATCCTTTTTATTAGAGCTGCTACTAGTTTCATAAAGTTTCAATTTTTATGGATTGGGTTCAATTATATTGGGATTTCCTTTCTTTCCTGGTTTGCTTGAAGAAGCAGGGTTAATGCTTCACATGTCTGTTGCTTTCGTATTACTATGCTAGAGCATCTAATATTTGATATATGAACTGCAGCCCGTTGCAATTACATCAAGTCGTAAAGCTACTGGCTACTTTAGGATTTAGGAGTAATGTTGGTTCAGGTCCAATGCAAAAGGAACCATGAATCTTCATAAACATCTGCCTAGTCTTTGGAACTTCTTGTTAAGATGAAAAAAATGTTCTTGAGTGATTTGTACGAGTGTTGCTGACCTTCATCATATTCACATTAGCAAGCTAGCAATAGTTAAGGATTTTCCCATGAGAACCCCCTCCTTCCTGAAACTCATTTAGATTGATTGGAAAAGAACTCCTTTAGCTCTTATGGGTGTGAACAAAGCAATGAATAATCTTTTGGCTTCAAATATAGACTCCATTTTCAGAGAGTTTTAGATTATTATGATTTGGTGTTACTTAACCTAGATATTCATTCTCTTTCAGTGAGCAACTTGTTCAACCTGTTACTTGGAACTGTGTTACAGGCTGCAACCAGGATGTTTCCGGTTGAGTTTGGGGAAGGCTACGACTGGCCTTAGATGGTTGGTTTAGTAGATTTTGGGGGTTGTTTGTAGCTATGTTTAAAGCCTATTTCAGCTAATTTAAGCGGGCATTTCAGATGAGTTTTGGATGTTCTAATCAGTTGATTTAGGGAGATGTTCTAGTTGATATACATTGTTGTATGAATCAGTCCAAGTTGTTTGTTTTAGTTGAATTTAGAGTTTTCCTTTTATTGAGTTTCATGTTTCGATTTCTACAGCTTGATTGATCTAAAATACAAATCCCTTTGCAATTCTCTTGCATTTTAGTTGTTTACTTTGCCTTAAAGGATGAGTTGGTATACATGCAATTCTTGTGATGAACATTATGAACTGCTTTTCTATATGTAGTAATGTGTGATAATGAGAATTGGAGTATGGTTTTTATATATACATGCTTTTTTTTTCGTAATAATGTTATTAAGTAATGATGTTTTATTTCATAGCTTGAATTAGATTCAATAAGGAGCTATGATTGAAATTGTGATGTTACCATACTGGTAGGAACTTGAATCTTCTTATTGGATGGGTTTGATCCCCGCTCTGCTATATAAAATTTGTTTACAAAAATGCTATGTTTTCCCCAAAAGTATGGGCGGAGATTGTGGTGAATCGATTTATAAATGACAAAGTGTCATTGTGAGAGAAAGCTGAAATATAAAAAATAAATGATATTTGATAAACTTTTATTCCTAAAAATTTAATCACCTTGAATTGTATCACTTAGAACTACCACACATCTTTTTGTTTATTATTTCCCCCATCTTATAGAGAAACTAAATAACCTGCGGGTTGTCTTGCAGATGTGGGGCACCCATTTCTTGTAGAGAAACTAAAATAACTTTCGGGTTAGTCTTGCGGAAAGGTGATGGTTTTTGAATGCCTAAAATAGGTTTGATATTTATCCGTAAAAAAGGTGACGTGACTTTATGCGCATTGATTGCCCAAGAGTGGCTTTTGTTACTCATATAGTTAGGAGTATCCAGTGATGCATGCCTGTTTGTGATGTGTCCCCACTTGGGCATAGATGACGGAGAAATCCTCCTTTATATGAGAGAGACATACGGGCATGTATGTTCGGCACAGAGGTGGTGCGAATGTGGTATCGTCTAAGTGATCAATTCGTTAAAAATGAATAATATAATCAAGTCAAATAATTTATGGTCACTATTATTTTAACCGATAAAATACCAACTATTTTAGAAGCCGTATTCATATTGTTTCTAACCCTTTTCATATAGGATGGCAAGCCCACTAATATTTCTGCAGGTCAGACTTGCCATAGTCAACATCTACAGTGTAAGTAAAAGTAAATACATATTTACTTATTAGGGTGACATAATTGCCTCGTTGAGGAACTAAATTCTTTGAACTGTGTTTTTCTTGCATGACACCTTTGCTTCAATGAGGAACTACCTGTTGGTGTGGTTGTTTATTGTTTGTGTTTAGTTTGATGTGATCACGTGTGCAAATTTATTGATTTTAGGATGAAGATTATTCACACCAGCTTAATTGCTGACCCAAGTGATAGTTTTTGCTTCTTGGGTACATTCTTTTGAAAATGTAGCCGATGAGCCTTTCAGGTTTAGAGACTTTTGAGCAGCGTTACTGGAGTTCCGCTAGTGGGGCTAGCAACGTCAGAGTCCTTCCTGGTTCGAGTTTTTTTTTTGTTTCAGTAATTAAATCATGTTTAAGTTGTCGTTGCTGCTAAATGTGTCTATTGTTATTGAATTTCACGTTCTAAATTTTGGAGAAACGGATATCCTATGTGGAATGTAGGATTTTCGTTTTCTCGAAAATCGAGGCATGACAAAACTGCTTCAAGGGATCCTCGATATACTCACCGCCATTGTCAGATCTCATTACATTGATCACCCTTCCAATTTGTTTCTCAATCATAGCTTTCCACTTTTTGAAGATATCAGTGACTTCATTTTTATGTTTCATGGTATACGCCCATATTCTTCGGCTGAAGTCATCGATAAAAGATACAAAATACCTAGAACCCCCATTGGATGTGATTCTAGAGGGTCCCCAAACATCAGTGTGGATGTAATCGACAATCCCCATGGTGCTATGAGTAGCATCACTAAAACTGACTATGCACTGCTTTCCATAGATGCAATGTTTATAGAAATTCAACTTTGCCATTTTATATCCGCCAAGCAAGCCCCGCTTGCTTAAAGTTCTTAGTCCATTCTCACCTACATGCCCTAATCGCATGTGCCATAACTGTGTGCATGTCAAACTTTTCTCATTAACAACTGTAGAAATCATAGCTCCACCTTCAACTACATTGTCTTGAAAGAAATACAAATTTGCATGCCAACCACTGTCATAAGCAACTTGTCACAAAAGTAAACACTGTAGTATCTATTCTCACAAATATACTTGTAGCCCTAAGCTTCAAGCACCCCAAGTAAAATCAGACCCTTTGAAAGAGCTGGAACACAACATACCTCGGTAAGTTGTCTACATGACCCATCTGCCAACTGGACGTTGACTGTACCAACACCCATTGTCTTGCAAGGCTGAGAGTCACTCATTTTAACTAAACTGCCCTTAACCTCGCGATAAGTGCTGAACCATTCCCTTATGGGACACATGATACGAAGCTCCCGTATCCAACATCCAACCGTCATACAAATGGTCATAAGATTTCGCCATCGGTGCATGTGCTAAGTCACCCTCGATTAAAATATCTTCTACCACATCCGGTGTCTCAACAACATTCACTATGCCCTTACTCTCATTCACTTGCTTGTTGTAATTATCATTCCAGTCTAAACAATCCTTCTTATAATGGCCATTGCGCTTACATTTGAAACATTCAACCTTAGACACATCTCTGCCTTTTTATTTAGACCGGTTCCTTCTGTAGTTGTTCCTCTTGTAATTTCTTTCCCTTGTCACCGAAAGACCATGTGCTTGAACCTCTTCATTCGAAGCACTCTTTCTGAAAGCCTTTGCAAATATAGCTTGAACAATATCACTATACACAAATTTTTCTTTCTTCAATTTGTCAGCTGATCAACAAACGGTTCCCATTTCGGTAATAAATAAATTAACAAGAATAATGTTTTCTGACTATCTTCAAATTTAGCTCCCAAGCTAACACAATCTGAGTATAAACATTCAAATTCATTTATGTGATCAGTTATGAGTTTACCTGACTGCAACCTGAAAGTGAAAAACTTCTTCTTTAGGTACATCACACTCATCTGATCATTTTGAGGATACATAGCTTGAAGCTTATTCCAAATACCCTGAGTCGTCATCTCATCAGCGAAGTTGTAAGCCACATTGCGAGAAAGACAAAAACGAATCATACTACATGCTTTGTGATCCATTTTACTCCACTTCTCAATAACCTCAATCGTCGCCTTATATGATGATTGTTTATTTTTCTCATCTAGTGCATCAATCTAATCCAAACTAACCAAAATATATTTACAATCCATCTGCCAAGATTTAAAATTGTTCCTACCATTGAATCGAACAATGTCGAATCCATGGACTTTCACATAGCCATCATCACGCGATGAAGAAGACCTTTCAACCATTTTATTTGACACATTCAAAGCACAAACACCAACCAACTAGCGTTATGGTACCACTTGTAATAATTACCTGAAACAATCAACTCAAAGCCAATTGTTGCAAGTAAACTAAACACAAGGCCAAGGCCTAGTTGGTGAAAGTAAATGACTGAAAATGATATGAAAATAATAAACAAACAACAAGCAATACGTAATATGCAAAAAAAAAATAAAGATCACACCAGGATTTACGTGGTTCGCCTTTGCCTATTCCACGGACAACGACTCTATAACTATCTTATTGAGATGGAAACACTTATTTGAAGATTATAACGTTGTCAAGCAACGATCCTTGAGATTACCCAATCTCAAGCAAACAATACCACCAAGTAACAAGAGTTTCTTCTCAATCTTTCTCCTTACAATGGAAGTAGAATATAAAATGAACCCTGAAGATTTGACAAAACTACGCAAATGAAGAACACCCGAAATCACCCGATTTCAATCCATCTACTTGGCTACCGTTTCATGCTGCATACACACCGATTCATGCAGAATTCACAGCCTATTTCACGCTATGTATGTTGCACCTTCATGCTGCACCTTCACGTTGTATTGCTGGTGCCCCTTAATGATGTGCATGTTGCACCTTCACATTGTATTATTGTTGCTCTATTGCACGTTGTTGTATTGCTTGCTATTTAAACAAAAGAGAGAAGATGAGTTTGAGTCCTTGTGAGTAAAGTACTTTGAATCCTTCACTGATTCTTTCCTTAAAATTGGGAGCCAAGAAAGGACTTTGAGTCCTTGTCCAACAAAGGACAAAAGACTTTGAGTCATTGTCTCATAGAGGGAACATATACCGTTCATATCAAATCAAGGAAATGTTTTGGTTCACAGTTGGAAACATCAACCCCAACTTCAGACAATTGGAAATACCCTCCAAAGTTTTAATAGTAAGTTTAAGGAACGAGTCTACTTCCTTGCTGAGTAGGTCAAATAAATCCTGAATGACAAAAAATGGAAGCTGGATTTCCAGTAAGGCAAAATCCCAAGGACTAGACCACGAAAGGTCATCCCAAAGTTCGTCTAGTAGCCGCCCATTATACCCTAGAATGAAATAGATGATGAAGCAAACTGTCAAGTAACATCATTTAATTTCAACAAATTCAGGCATTGTGAGTTTTATATGTGTTCAACGTAGAATCCGCGGGCTCTTTCTACCAATCCAATAAACCTATCAATACAAAACTCCACGATACATCTTGGATCCTTGTCTAGAAAATATTATAGATACTAGGGGTGGGCATCCCATCCCGCGATCCTAAACTCGTCCCGTTTCGATTTTTTTAGGTCTTTTTGGGATTGATCAAATTCATCCTGATCCCGTCCCATCCCGATCTAGAATGGAATGGGATCGGGATGGAGATTTTCAATCCCGCCTATCCCGAATTTATTTATTTAATAATAATTATTATTATTTTTAATCAAAATACTCTTCTAAATTAAAGTTTAGGATGTGTTGAAATTAAATCAATGTAAGATGAAATTCTATATGAAATCTAAATGAAATTTAATATTTATTTGCCTTCCAAAAAAGATTAAATATTTATTTATTTAATATCTATTATTATTTATGATGTAAGTTATATGTATATAAATTTGACATTACTGGTGTGTGAGTAATGTGAGATAAAACTATTTTTGTTATTTTTTATTGGAGGACTATTTAGTACGTGATCATCCCGTCCCGTCCCGATCCCGTTTGAGATGGGACGAAGTGGGGATGAGGTCTATCCCGTCCCGAATGAACGGGATGGGATAAGGATGGGTCCATCTCGTCCCATCCCGTCCCGTGCCCACCCCTAGTAGATACCACAATTTATGTGCCTCCATATATTCCAGCTGTTCTCCCCCCGTGGTAAGGACCTATTGATGCTAGTTTGGGGATGGAATAATCTCTCAGCAACCGAAGTTCTATTTTTAGTCGTTGTTCGTTTTAATTTAATTTTATTATATTACATTTCAATCTTCTTCATTTTAGTTTGAGTTTTCTCATTTTTTGTGTTGTCAACTTAGATTTGCATCTCCACGTCAACAAGGCCCATAAAAGGGCTACAAAAACAAGGCTCCATAGATGCGTAGTTACTTAAAGCATAAACAGTTAACTCATTAATAAAATATAACTTGTTTATTTCAAAACATTTTCAAGTGCACTCTTTGAACATAATTTATTTTTTCTATTCTGCGCGACTTTAGTAAAATGACCATAACTTGCTCATTTCAAAACATTTTCAAGTGATTAAAGTTGTGTTTATTAGATAACTGAGAGTACTACAACCTTTGTATTTTGATCAACTTGAGAATCTGTCTTGATCGAGTACATATGTTGGCTGAAAGTCAGGAACACTATCTCATTTTCATTTTTCGGATAGATTTGCGCAACTTTAGTAAAATTATCATAACTTTCTCATTTCAAAACATTTTCAAGTGATTCAAGTTGTGTTTATTAGATAACTCATAGTATTACAATTGTTATGTTTTGATGAGCTTGAGAATTAGTCTCAATTGAAGGTTTAAATTAGTCGAAAGTTACCCTATTTTGCATTTATTTCGTTTTTAGTTTGAGTTTCTCTGTTATATTAAGTTATGCATATTTATTGAGTTTGGGTTTAATGGTTTTGACTTTGAAGGGGTTTTGAGAGTTTTCGATAGAGAGTGAGGAGATTTGCAAGCGATTTGAATGGGGAGAGATTTTGAAGAGATTTGGAAGAGGAGATTTCAAATTGGAGGGGAGGAGGGAGGAACTATTGTCGATTTGAATGGTGAGGAGAAAAACTTGATGATTTTTGTTTATATAAGTGGTGTGAGAAAGTAAAAAAAAAAATCCCTCAATAATAGTGTGAAAAAGAGAATATGGTGATGCAAGGTAGTCGTCGCCTTCTACTCCCCATTCTCAGTCCGTAACAAAAACTTGTACAATCCACAGAATTTCAAAGCTTTAAATTAATTAGTTAAACTAAGATAATCAATGATAGGGCATTAACCTGGGATCTTAGAGACATCACCAGAAGGATCAAGCGTAAGCTGATGTTATTGAAAGAGTACAAGATTCAGCACGACTCAGGGTGACAAATAAAGCTTGGCGAGTTAATATCCTAGCACTGAATTTGTGGAAATTATTCCCAACTCGTTTGGGGAGGATTTGAAAAAAAAATTGTATATAAAGATAGGATAAGGAAGATATATTTGAGAATCTGAACCTCTTTTTATTTTAGGTTTGGGAATCCTAAACAACTCCGCTCTCTTTTAAAAAAAAAAAAAAAATCAAATACAAAGAAAATAGTTAATTTCAACACAAGTTTATACATAAATAACTACCTATATTGTTGATTTTGCGAGAGACCTCTCTCAACTCTCTTTCTCTGTTTGTAAAACTATGATTTTCTGAATACTTGAAGAAGTGGATGTATGTGGCTGCAAATAAGTTTCAGTCTTTCATTGACTTGTCCCAGCACCTAAATATAAACTTCGCAACTCTCTACATTCAAGAATTGCTGTACTTAGTATTATTTGAAACCTTAATTTCTTCACATCATCTAAGGAACCAAAATGTTTGAGATTTGGACAACTATTTGAAATCTTGGATTTGTGCAGGGCTGCAACTTAGGCTGGTAGGGAGGGTTATCAGCTCAGTTCAGGCATTATTCATCGAAGTGTTAGAGAGAGTGATTTAAAAATAAATAAACAATTATAGATCTAAAAAATAATGACTAAACCGCAAACAATGACTGAGACCAAGAATAGTATCTTTGTGTTGTGTTTCACATGTCAAACCTAATTCAAGTACGCATCGAGGAACAATTCGCGGTAACTGAGAACTATACGGATCGACAGTTTCGAAGACTTCATTCGACAGAACAATTGTGATGCTATGAAGGGTGCAATTTGAACATGATTAACCCCAACCCAAAATAGTTTATCAACTTCATCACACTGGACTTTAGTTGGGCTCAGTCAGTTCAGGCCCAGCCCATCACAACTCTAATCAAGATTTATGGCAGATTTCACGCTGGACTTAATAACTAATCCCGAAATTAGTAAACCAAATCAAGGACAAATTAGTCATTGTCATCTAATTAACAGTCCCTCTTCTCTAGTTTATGTGATTGGATATACGGAGCTTTTTTGCTAGGGTTTTGGTTTCTTAATTTACTGTGACTCTCAAAAGCCACTCAAGGTAAGAAGTTAACAAATCATGTTAAAGGCTTTAACCCCATTTTTATTTCTATTATAAGTATGATTAGGGTTTAGGGTTTTGCAGCCTTTCTTCTTCTTCTTCTTCTTCTCCCTTAACTGCCTTTCATTCTGAATGTTATGTTCTATGGTAGATGGTAGCCTTCACCTTCTTATGATTAGAATTTCATGGTGGGGTTCTTTAGAAATGAAGTTTAGTTCATTCCATTAATGGATTTTCACCCATTTTCAGAGAAGTAGATCAAATCCTCAACTGGGGTACTTTTGTTTTCTTCATTTTCCATTTCAATCAGTGCTTTGGGATTTGTGATATTCACTGGTTGTTTTTGTTATTGGCTTAAATTTTGGTTTGGATTTGCTGAAATTTGGTACATATAGTTGTTTTCTGCTTGAATTTGTATATGGGTTTGTTGAGATTCTATTAGCATTATTGTTGTTTGTTCAGATATTCATCTGGGTTTTGTGAAATTTCATTGATTTTGGGTTTACTCTACATATGTGATTGAGAACAGAAGTGCTGTGAAAGTGTACAAACTATCAATATGAGTGCTCCTGCTCTGCCACCTCAGTTCTTGACCCCACCACCATTTGCACCCAGTAGTGATTGTATTACAATCTGGCCTGATACCCAAACAGACAATGAACAAGAGATGATTGATTCCCATGACGATTATCCGCCCTTCAAGAAGCCGAGAAACTTTGAGGACACCCCTTCCAACTCTGTTCCGAATACGCTACGAATGCCCACTCCAAATCCTCCAACCCCCAGAGGGATAGGCAAGATCTTCTTTAAGACGCGTATTTGTGCGAAATTCAAGGCGGGGACTTGCCCTTATGGGAGTAATTGTAATTTTGCACATGGGATTGATGATATGCGGATGCCTCCACCTAATTGGCAAGAGATTGTTGCTACCCATGGGGACGATCGGATAGGGAATTGGGAAGAGGATCAGAAAATAATCAGTAGGATGAAGCTTTGTAAGAAGTTTTGTAGTGGGGAAGAGTGTCCTTACGGGGAAAGATGTAATTTTCTACATGAAGACCCGGCGAAGTTCCGGGATGACCCGGGGAGGTATAGGGAGAGTTCAGTGATTAGTGTTGGGACTACAGGATCTCCATTTGATAATGGAAGTGTGTCTGATCAAACAGACATGGTGGGTTCTAGTGTTGATTCTATTCGGGTGAATCCAAAGCCCCTTTTTTGGAAGACAAGGATCTGCAATAAGTGGGAGACTACTGGTAACTGTCCATTTGGTGAAAAATGCCACTTTGCTCATGGTCTAACAGGTATTCTCCAAAATACATTACATAGTTTTGTTTTCAGTTTTTGTGTCATTTAACAATTTTTCTGTTATTTTGGTTGGTTGTGATGATATCTTTTACTGTTACGTTAAATATGGTATGCATCATATTATCTAAAATGACTATGAATCACTGATAGTTCAAATAAGAAGGGACATGAAGTGTTATAAGGGACAGTCTGTGTGTTGATTAGTTAAGTTGTGGTATTTATGATGATTGTGTTTTGTCTGGGAATGAGAAAATTATCTTATGAATCATCTTACTGAGATGTATTCGACCATTTCCATACATGGATGATGAGCTCTGTAGTTAGTGGATAGTTAGATGTGAATTGGAAACTGATTCCAAATCAAGACAAAGGCTGTTGCCTGTATCATCAAATACCTTGAGTTTAAACCCGTTTCCCATAATAAAAAGATTTAAATGATTAACTGTATTTTGCATGTGAAAACTGAATTTGCTTATACATTCTGGGAAAAAAAAACCCTAAAAGGAGTAAATTAAAAAGTAAGGTTGTTGAGTTTAGGATTACATTTTAAACTTTATTAGTGAAAATGTCAACATAACTCTTAACATCATGAAACTGATTTGACAGTTTTTTATGGTTTTTTAGTTGTGTTTCATATGCATATACAATATATGATCATTGTGCTTACCAATAAAAAATTAAAATTATTCAATGCCAGCCTTTATCAATATCGGTGTATCATGTTGATACAGATACGATATTCAGTATTCATGATATGACACATCTTACATGGGTGTATTTATTGAGCTACATCCGAAGATATATCATGATTTTAGATCTAGACAAGTTACGACATGTATTTTTATACTCTAAAAGTATATCGTGGAAGTTTAAATATTCTTGGCCTGAAATGCACTGGGTTCCAGCAATGAGCAAACAGGACAGGATCACAAGCTGGTGGGTGGTGGCTTGGTGCTTTTAGAGATATGTGTGGTAAAGAAGTACCAAATCCAACTTGATTCTCCTTTTGGTCCACATCTTGCTTATCATTAGTGAGAAGAACCTAGGATGCACCGACTCTCCGAAAAACCCCCGAATCACGCGTCAAATACGTGTCGGACACGGATTCGCGTTCGACATGCGCTGAACACGTATTGGACACGGGGTCAACGGTCAAAATTCGTTGACTGGGTTGGACACGGCCCGGACACGGTCCAGACGTAGTCAAAATTCGTTGACTATGAAATTTTTAATAAACTCGCCGACTCGCCCGATCCTTCCTCCCCTCCTCCCACACAGCGACAGTCACAGAGCAAAAAAAAAAAAAACGCACAAACCCTAACTCACAAACCCTTACTCACAAACCCTAACCCATCGATCGATCGAGAGATCAAAAGACGGAGAAGAGAAGAAAGAAGAGAAGTCAGAACTCAGAACTCAGAACAGAGAAGCATCGCTGCATCGATCGAAAATTTCGTTTTTTTTTTCCTGCTTATCTGAGTAATTTCATGGCGTCCTCTGTTAGTTTCCTACTTTCCTGTGATTTCATCGACCCTCGATTGATTGATTTCATCGATCGATTGATCGATTCGATTTCTGTTTTTTTTTTTTTCTCTGCTATTTTGGTTCCTTCCTCATTCAGTCATTTGACATTTCTTAGATTTCTATGATTTCATCGATCGATTCGATTCGATTTGGTTTTTTTTTTTTTTTCCTGCGATTATAATTGTTTTCCTGCGATTCCTTTTTTGTTTTGCAATTAGAATTCCAGTTAAATATAGTCTTGCATGTAGAATTGTTTTCCTGTTTTTTTTTTTTTTTTTTTTTCCCCTGTGATTCCTGTTTTGCTGTGTTTTTTCTTTTGTTTCTCTTCATATATATATATATGAAAGCATGCATGAAATACTTCAAATATGAAATACCCCATATTGAACTTGCACCTATTGGCTGAAAACTAAATAAGAAAATAAAATTGGTTTTAGGCCAAGTAACTAAATAAGAGATGTAGCCGCCTCGCTGGTGACTGGTGAGTTTTTAAAATTATCAATTTACATTTTATTTACATTATCAAGTTAATGAAATTATATTGCTTATACTTTATGAGTATGACTTGAGCAGTTGAGCTTGACTTTATGATGCATTTGTAAATTTGAATGAATGAATTTGAATGTATTATTGATATGTTTGAATTTGATGAGTTACAAAAAATATATATTAAAAAATTAAGTTTGACCGTGTCGCCGAGTCGCCGAGTCCTATTTTTTTGAAAATTGCCGAGTCGCTGTGTCGTATCCGTGTCCGAGTCCGAGTCCGTGCATCCTTGAGAAGAACTTATTAGGTTTCACCTAATGAGTATATTAAAAACTCCCAGGTTGGATGGCCCTAAATCACAAACTAGGCTGATCCTGGACATAACTTATAGTTCTAAAATTTTCAGTTATTTTTAGAATCAAGTGCCTGATAAAAATGATTGGGTCATATAGGAAAAGGTTCAGGTTGTGGTCTGTTAGGGTGCCTCAGCTGCACCATATATCAAGTGGCATAACCCCTGTCGTGCAGGTAATTAGCATGGTAGTAAATGTACCTTGTTTGAGAGTTGAAGTGTGATGCTATCCTGAGGGGTGCTTGTAAAGTGAAATGGAGTGTCTTACCCTATGTTCTTTGATGGTATTTTTTGGAAGGGAAGGAACAGTAAATTTTACCCTGCACATGTTATGGAGGATAGGAAAGTGATATGGAAGATATGAGAGTTCTGTGGCACTATAGCCGTAGTTAGGGGATCGGCGAGTTAGCACCACAATAGAGATCTTTTTTTTTTTAATTGGAGCTTATAAATTTTTACTTATTTCAGATTTTTGATATGTTGATGGGTGAGAATAAATTATCATTTAATGTTGGTGATATGCTTAAGTGCTGCAGTTTTTGGATATTAGTTGGACGTGTAGTTTTGTTTAGCATTCTTAATGTGGGTGATATGTTGCAATATTTCTCCTCTTTTTTTTTCAATTAAATACTGGTGGTTTATGTGGAATTGTGGATGTAGGTTATGATTTTGGTGAAAGAGAGCGTGTCGTATAAGCTTTTATTATTGCCCTTTGTATCATGCGCCATCAGCATTTCAATGATTAGTTTCATTTAGAGTTCAGAAAAAATAGAAAAACTTTTTGAAAGTCCAAATCTAGCCTAAGCTTTAAAGAACTTTTATGGTAACTTGGAAGTTGGATCCCATCACATCATTTTTTTTTTTTTTTTTTTTTCGTTCACACCTGAGGAAGCTCCTCCATGACGATATTCCTCCATCTGTTACTACATGGTGATTTGTTTAATTTTAAGTGATAGTGTTTGTTTCACCGAAGTAGTATGTCTTAAGTGATTGGCTGGTAGAATATCTTCTAAAGGAGTCCAAAGTGCTTGGCTGGAAGAACTTGCGAGAATTTTGTCTTTCTAACAGAAACACATGTTTACTTTTTCTTTTTAGGTCTCACTTGTAAATAGACTCTTATGACGTGATGAGTATGTTCTGTTTTATTTTAAATTATTATAGTTGTTATTGTTATATTATTTATTATTATTATTTATTGTGTTGGGATGTTGTCAGTATTTTGAAAAACGAAAATTTCTCCTGTCTGATAGACTATGTACTAATATTTTTGCGCATCCGACAACCTTTGTCCATGAGTATGACTGTAAGTGTAAAATTTCTATAGAAGTTGTGTTGAACAAATTGCATGCACATAGTATTAGTATCTAAGAACATCCACAGTAAGTAGGGGTATTTTTGCATTTTAAAGAAAATTTTGCACCCACCCAACTTAGGGGTGCAAAATTTTTTGACCCACAGTAGTAAATCTTTCCGCGTTATTTCAGATGGGGCCGTGCCATCTCAAATAGCGCAGAAATGTATGACATTAAATTCACGCCAATCCCTCTTCTCTCCCCTTTTCTGTTTGGTGCTGTCATAATTTACCCGTGCTGTCTTAGATAGCACAGTCGTGATACACACTTTGTTAGCAGTGTCAAATTTGACACTCCACTAACAACAATATGCGCATTTGATACGTTTTTTGGGCTTACTGGGGTGGTTTAGTGTGCAAATATGCACACCCACTGCCTAAATGTTGGTTACTGTGGATGCTTTAACTGCTGATATTATTATTTATTGAAGTGGTCTCGAGTAATTTTTTAATGGATTGCCTTTGTATGTCATCATATCTGCTATAAACTGATCGGTAAAACAATCGGAAAATGTAACTTTTTCCCAGCTAATATTAGGCAGGCATTAACTGAACAAGAGAAATGTGTTTGAACAACAATGTTCTTGAGCTCATAAGTTTTCTTTGGATGCTATTTTGATTAGCGATTATGTTTGTTTTATTTGATCACAGAGCTGCAGAAGTTCGGGGGCCAGAATGAAGCAGAGACGGCAAATGCAAACACAGCTCAATCCAGACCTCCTCCCAATTCTAGCAGTGATATAGGTCCAAGTGAGACAGCCAAACCAGCTTCTTCTAAGCAGCAGTCTCTAAGTAAGAAGTTCTTATCGCAATGGAAAGGACCTGAAAAGATCAGCCGCATCTATGCTGATTGGATTGACGATCTTCCACTTTTTTGTAGTTCTCCAAGCAAAGCGGATAACTGAGCTTGAGTTTGAAAGCAGAGCTTTTAGGAAATTTTGGTTTTTGCTGCTATTTTGGGTTCTACTTATAGGTTATCAAATTTTGTTTTGAAGACTTAGGGAACTTATTAATTAATTTATTTTTTCCATGAAGGATGAAAGGGTGGTCAAGGAAAAAAAAAAATCTTGAAATGTAAATTCAGATTGCGCAGATTGTCTACCTCACATTTCCTCGTCATATTGCATTTTCAATTGGAAATATATTAATACAGGGTTTTTACATTTTCCCAGTGTTCTAAAAATCGGTCTAGGCGGCTGTCTAGGCGCTAGAAGGTGGAAAACCGCCCAGATTAATGGCTGGGCGGGCAGTCTGGGCGGTTCTGGGCAGTCTGGGCGGGTCTGGGCGGTTTGGGCGATTTTTATTTTTTTTAATTTTTTTATTTTTTAATAAGGATGATTGTGTTCTTATTTTATTTTTCTTTCATATTTTTTAGAAATAAACTATTTAATTGTTTTTTATTCAGTATATATCTAAATGTAGCAAATGATGATTACTTAATGAAATTCTCAAAGGATCTGCCGATACCAATTTTACTAATGTAGATTTTATCAAACATAACTGAGGTTATTCAGGCAATTTGAAGAAAAATAAAAGAGTACACAAATTCAAATTTATATAAAGTACCCATCATGACCAACTTCAGTCATTTGAGTTTTAATAAATTTTGTTCACAATTGTTAATTTTTCATGTTTTTAAAATTTGCATATGTATATTGGCATTAAATTGGATGTAATTGATAATGTATTATGCTTAACTTTTGTAAATTATTAAAGTAATAATACAAAACCTAAGACCGCTTAGGTGCCGCCTAGGCCCCTGGGCGCTAGGCACCTGCTCGCCGCCCGTCCAGCGCTTAGCGATTTTTAGAACACTGCATTTTCCTATTAGCAAATTGTTCAAGTGATTCTACTACCCATTTCTTCTTGTATCATTGCCTTTAGTATAACATCTTCGAGGACGACAGATAACATAAGGATAATCTTGTAGTCTGATCACATTTTTTTTCTTACGCAATCTTTATCTGGTCTTTGATTATATACCATGAGCTCAAGAAACTGGGGAAATGTCAATACTAGGTTTTCATAAACTATTTGCAGCATATTCAAATAAAATTTGCTCGTAAAACATTTAAACAAAAGTGAGGACCCTATTTCATTGAAGCTAGAATTTTGTCGGAACAACATTATTATATTTGATGAAGAAATAAACTCTTGCAAAAAGAAAAAATTATGGCTTGTTTTATCTAAGCCAATTAGGGGTAGGCATCTTATCCCGATCCCGTCCCGATATTATTGGACTCCTTTTGGGATTGATCGAACCCATCCCGATCCCGTCCCGTTTCGATCTAGAGTGTGATAGGATCGAGATGAAGATTTTCAATCCCGCCCATCCCGTCCTGAACTTATTTATTTAATATTTATTATTATTAATTTTAATCAACTACTCTTGTAAACAAAAGATTAAGATGTGTTGAAATTAAATCAAAACATCTACTATTTGAAAACTTGCTTGATTTTGTACTTTTTGTTTAGATAGAAATTTTAGTTTGAATTTGAATGTTTAGGTCAAATAGAACTCATGGAAATTTATGGTTTTTTTTTTTTTTTTTTTTTTTTTTTTTTTTAGATTAGTTATAGGACAATTATTCTTGTATCACATAGAGGATGCTTAACATAAAACACTACAATTTTTTTTTTTTTTGTTAAATTGTAAGTTCATTGGACCATAAATTTTATATGATATTTAATATGTACATAAATTAGGCACTATTGGTGTGAGCGAGATGAAAATTTTTGTTATTCTTCATTGGAGGATGATTATTTAGTATATGCTCATCCCGTCCCATCCCAAACCCGTTTGGGACGGGACAAGGTTAGGATGAAGTTTATCCCATTTTGATTTAGTCCTGATTTCGAACAGAATGGGAAAGAAATGAGGTCCATCTCGTCTTGTTACCACCCTTAAAGCCAATTTTGCAGTCTCTGGTAGAAAATGTTTAGATAACAATTTTTCTCTTCATTAAGACATTTTTATGGAAACTAACGATGTCGAAAGTTTTTATTTGACTTGATTTTTGTTTTCCCTTCAATTTTTGTTATATATTTTCGAGCTTGGCTAATCGGCGAGGAAAACAGCGAGGGAGGGAGGACCATCCATCCCGTCGCGATGCATGCCTGTCATCCTCCGCACACATCGCGAGGGGGATGGAGGGTCCTCCGTCCCTCCCTCGCTGGTTTCCTCGACAATTAGAATTCCCCTATATTTTCACCAGATGGTCAAACATAAACGACCAATCCCTCATTTTCCCGCCTTTCTCATTCTTCTCTCTCTGAGACCCCTTAAACACCAACTCCTCTCTGAATCTCCCAAATCTTCACAATGGAATTTCACGTCCAAACCTTTATTTCAAACCCCATTCTAACCATTTCTTCGAAACCTCAATTCTTCTTCTTGTTGTTCAATGAGACCAAAGTGGAAGTTTTGATTTTGGCCAAATTTCAAAAAATTTCTGACAAAAAAAAAAAAAAAAACTGATTTTTTTGGTTCTTCAGTTAAATGCAGCCATGTGGTGGTTTGGGATTTGGCGTACGTTAGATTGAATGGTTGAAAAAGGAATGTTCTTGAGTTGAAAGGGTAATCAGGTCATTATTTAGTTTTAGAAGATTTTCAGTCATTGTTGGTTTCTATAACTTCTTATTTGGTCTTTTTTTGGGGTTTATTTTTGTGTTGTTGTTGGTTTCAGGGCTCTCTCTATTGGGTTTTTGGTTGCTTGCTTGCATTGCAAATTCAAGGTATGTTTTTTTTGTTTTTAACAACTTGTTGTTCTTGTTCTATTGTTGGTACTGTTTAGTGTGATTGGGGTTTAGGGATTATATGTTTTCTCATTGTTTGTAGAATGGGTTCTTGATTTTAGTTTGTAAAATTGGATTATGGGGTCAAACATTTGCCTGTGGCATTTTGATAATCAAAGAATGGGTGGTTTTGGATTTCTGAATAGGCTTGTTTGCCTTGTTTGATTCTCCTTGTTCTTTTTGGCTGTTTCAATTCACATATGGATTATTAGATTCTAACATTACATTAGGATTTTAGTATGTTTTTCTTTTTTCCTTCTTGTACTCTGAGTACATTATGATTTTCAGATTTTCTGTTTTCTTCTTGAATGTAGATTGGATCCTTGATTCGGAAGAGTTGATTTTAGGATTGATTGGGTTCTTGATTCCGAAGAATTGAGGTTAGGGTTGATTGGGTTCTTGATTTTGTGTATATTCAAAGACTTGAGGTTTTTTCCGTAAAATCTATACAGTGGGTATTGGTTGTTTGAATTTAGATAGGGGATTAATTTGATTCTACCAGAATAAGTTGTTTATGTTCATACATGCATTAGGGTTTTGGTTTCACAGATGGGGTTATAGGATTTCCTTCTCCAAGTACATTGAAGTTCTGGGCTCTTGATTTTCATAAATAAAATCTTGTTTTGGGTCAAATAATAAGGTTTGTATATTCAACTAAAGTTATTTTTTGGTTAGTTCATCTTTACGTTAAAAATCCCTTTGTTTCTTCATGATTCTTTTCAATTAAGCTTTTTTTTTTTTGTCCTCTTTAAATTCACATATAGGGTTTATTTAGATTCTATCAGTGTTAGCTGTTTTGATTCATAGCTTCATCTAGGAGTTTGGAAACTTATTGGTGTTTTTGTTTTCTGCTTGGATATAGATGTCATCTAATTCAGGAGACCAAACGGCTAAATATACAAATGTAGGTCCTCTGGCTTCTCCACCTCAATTCTCCTATTCTCTACCCTTTGCACCTGCTAACGACGATAGGCAAAACATACCCGTTTTACATGCTGAGTTCCCTCCGAACAAGAAACCCAGAATCGGCCCAGAAAATTTTGCTGGCAGTGAGATTTTAAATGCAAGAAATCCATATAACTCTGTAAAATCCAGCAAATTATTTTATAAGACTCGCCTGTGCGAAAGATTCAAGTCAGGCACCTGTCCTTATGAAAGCAACAATTGCAATTTTGCACATGGCTTTGAAGATATGCGGAAGCCACTGCCCAATTGGCAGTCTCTTGTTTCTTTCCAAGGGGATGGTCGAATGGGGAATTGGGAAGACGATGAAAGTATAATCTCTCGGATGAAGATCTGTAAGAGATTTTCTGCTGGCCTAGAGTGTCGATATGGGAACCGCTGCAATTTTTTGCATGAACACCCTTCCAAGTTCCGAGAAGATCAATTGAGATTTAGGGAGAGTTCTGCCATCAGCATTGGAACTACAAGATCACCATTGGATCTCGGAAGAGTGTCTGACCAAGTCAGTGCAAGTATTGATTGTACTCGAACTAATGCAAAGCCTACCTGCTGGAAGACAAGGATGTGCAGAAAATGGGAGACTACTGGTCAATGCCATTTTGGTGAAAACTGTCACTTTGCGCATAGCCTAGCAGGTATAAGAGTTATCCATTGACTGAAAGTTTTTACTTCATTTCCAGTTTTCTTTACGTTAAGTAAGTGATGACATCTAAACCACATATAGTAGTATTAGCTACGATGATCGATTGCTTATGAACGATGATAGCAATCACGTTGACTAGTTTAGTTTATCACACTCAAAAGATGACGCTATCACTTGAAATAATACTCATTTGTAAATAATTAAGAGAAAGTATCATGAACTGGTTAGACCAATTGCAAACCAGTTGTAAATTGTTGTTTTCCCATGTTAAGCAAGGGCACTCAAGAACAGCTTGGAAAATAATGCTTTTTTTTTAATGTTAAAAGAACAACGACGAGTAAGAATATATGTAATAGATGGAAAAATAATATACTGGTGTTAATCTATGGTAGGCTTCATTATGCCCATTGTAGCAATGTTGACAAAGGATATTACCAACGCTGGTATTATAAATTATACATGAAAAGACCAACAACAATCTTATAGGAAAAACCCTTGTGTTTTCACTTCTTAACCATGATTTAGTGTTTGTAACTAGATTCTGTTTTAGCATTCATTTTTTAACTCTAAATTAATTGCATATGGTAAATATAACAAATCCCTAAAAAAGTACCGTTTCCCATCTAATGTAGCAAGCGATATGTGGAAAGTTGTCTTCTTTTAGCTTGAATTATTTTTTTAACAAGCATTTATTTTCAGTTAAAGGATAAGATCTGCTTTGCTATATATGACAGAAGTTCTGAAACACAATTTTTAATCCTGATGACATTGGCTATTGGTTTGATCACAGAGATGTGCAGCTCTGGTGGGCATTATGAAGTGGAGATGGCCAATGCTGGGATAGCTCCGGCATATATTGGCAATGATATCGTTCCGAGTGTGACTACCATTAGGTCCCCAACAACGCAACCTAGCAAAAGGGACACATTTTTGTCTAAGGCACTTAAACAAATCAAGGGTATCTATGGGGATTGGATCGACACCCTTTCTCCTGAACGTGGCTTACCAGATGAGGAAAAGTGAGCAACACAATTTTTTGTCTTATTACATTAAGAACTTGATGTTGTAATTTCCTTCTTTTCTCATCATGGAAGGGTGAAAGGGTCAGATTCTAGCGCTGCACATTTCGATTGCTTACATCATACTTGTTGCCTTCTGTTTATAACCATGCAGTATATATCATATGTATATAGGTAATGTATGCAATCGGAAGAAATTTTTATGCAGATTATAATATTGATGTGATTCTGAATGTTTGCTGAGTTTACTTCAAATTCTTGAAATTATTGTCTACTAGTTTGATCCCTTCAATTTCATTAGAACTGCTGAGAATCCCTACTTTTAGTTAATGGTTGTGTTGCAGCTTATTATATTGGTTGCGCTCTTTTGTCATACAAGAGTACTTGGGATGGTATATATATTTCTTTAGTTTCTATCCCTGGATGGTGAGTTCATTTTTCTGTAATTTCAACAAATTATACTCGTCATTCTTAGGTAACTATTTTGTTGTAGGTGTATCCTTATCCTCCCTTTTGTCTCTGCAACTGCGATGTGTCTTCACTATTTTTTGAGCACCAATTGTTGTTACTATGTTAACAGTTTACTATTAACTATCGCTGATTTGACTATTTTTGAGCACCAATTTCATCAAAAGTTCGGTATTAACTGAGGTGTTAAATTCTCACAAAACTTGATTTTAAAAATCATCATACAAACTGTTTCTTTGCTAGTAAGACGATAGAATGCTTAAATGATGACATGATGTATATCTCAAAGACCTCTTTTTAACTTTGGCAATGATATAGCTTCAAGCATTACAGCCCAAGCACCTTCCTGAGTAAATTGCTGTAGAAGAGACCTAAGAAGATAAACTTGGATTAATGATCTCCCACTTTATTGTAGCTCACCAAGCAAGTTCAAGAACAGTGCTAATTATATATGACCAAAGCAACAAAAATGATTTTCATATTGTGCTAAGCAAGATGCAAGTTCATTTTGGTAACCGGAGTTTGAATGCGCATATAGTTGTTATGCTTGCATTGCTACTGTAAGTGTTATCAGTGTAGACAGCATAATCTATAGTTTTCAAGCGAAGTAGATGGAGTTCTACGTACAGCAATGGAGCTCACCAATAAGAATGTTCCAAGGTTAACATATTAATTTGCAATTGCAACAAAAATCGCACAAGCAGCTTGACAACATCAACTTTAATGATTGGATTTTCTGACTTCTATTTTCTCATTTTAGGTCTATTAAATTCCATTATGTTCATAGGGCTCCTAATATAGAAGCACATTACTAATTGCATCGGTTTATGGTAATACTTCTAGCACTCAGAATTATTTTATGGTATGCATTAAAATGCATCCAACTTATCTTTTGTGAATAATTAATGATTTTTTTAAATACTTGAGAGTTAACTTGCTATTGGGTTTATAGTTTGTATTAGTTTTAGTTTGGGTCCTATGTTTGTCCAACTTTGAGTTCGGATCCCAAGACCATGTTAGCCCGTTGACCGTCAACTCAAAAATAACATATATAAATTGTGGATATTATTTTAAAAAAATATAAAAATTCATTCTGGATGAAGAGTTAATGGTCAACATGGTCTTGAATCCAAACTCAAAGCTGCACAAACTTATAACCCAAACTCAAAGCTGGCATAAATCATAAGACCCAAATGCGAATTAACCCAATAATTAATAATAAAAAATATGGACAAAAAATTTTCCAACTATTTATTTATTTGTTTATTTATATTTTCAGTCCATTACAGGTCTTAGATGGTTGACTTGGTCACACTCATATAGAACTGGCCCTGCTTTCTTCCTCACTTTCCCGCCCTTTCTCTTCTCACTCTTGACAGTCTGAAACCCTTAAACCCACCCCAAACCCCTTTTGAATCTCTCACCATACTCATCAAAATGGAATTCCAACTACAACCCACCCCCCAAGATTCGATTTTTTCACAAAATCGAAACTCAAAACACATATGGAAATTTTGGTTTTGCCAGATTTTAAAACCTTTCTGACAGAAGAAAAAAAAACTGTCTTTTTTGTTTCTTGGTCAGCATTAATGCTGCCGTGTGGCGTTCCTTCTAGACCCAATTCTGATAAGAGCAAGATTATCAGTTGTCGTGGGTCTTTTCGCTAAATAAGGGCTTAATTTTGTTGATTTGAGGGTACTGCAAGTGGAGTTTCTGCTCTTTCAAGGTATGTTTTTCACTTTGATTATTTTCTTTTGCTTATTGTAATGTTAATGGGGTTTTAGTGATTTTCTTTTCATGTTTTCTAATTGAATGTGGATTGGGGTACGGTGATTTTTTTCAGATCATTTGGTGGTTTAGATCAAATTTATCATTAAGGTGTTTGATTCAATCAGATTGTTATTAGATACTAAAGTAGTTCCTGTACACAGAGTTCATTAGGATTTTTGGGGTTTTCTGATTTCTTCTTGAATGTAGATTGAGTTATTGGTTTTCATATATGAAATCGTCAACATCCACGAAGCTATTTTATTCATTAATTCATCTTTGCCTTAATCATTCTTTTGTAATTTTGTGATTCTTTTCACAAGTCTTCATTTTGTTTTGCTGGTTTCAGGGTTCTGTCCTTTGGAATTCTGTTCTAAAGCTAAGGTACTGCAACACGTTGAATTTCTGTCCTTAAGGTATGTTTTTCACTTTGATTACTTGCTTTGAATCACTGTTTAGTGTTAATTGGGTGTTTTAGGTTTTTATATTTACTATGTTTGCTTACTGAATGTAGGTTGAGTTTGATGGGTATTGCTCTTTTTGTTTCTTTGGATTCTACTAGTATAAGCGGTTTCTTTTCATGCATGCATCTAGAATTTTTATTTGGTTGATTTTCATCTATAAATATTGTGACTGCCTAATGGTTTAGGGTTCTTGATTTTCATCTACAAAATCGGATTTTAGTCTAAGATTGGTCTTGGTTTGTTGATAGGAAGAGAATTGTAGGTTTTAGATCTTCAAGGAAGCTATTTGATTTTCTTTAGTTCATCTTTACCAAAATCATTCCTTTGGTTTTGTGTGATTCTGTTCATCTAGTCTCATTACACTCATTGCTGAAAAACACACAATTATTAGTACTTGTAAGGCTTCAGTGTTGTTGGATTTCCCTTCTAAAGCCAAGGGTAGTGCAAGTGGAAGGAATCTTTTTACTTTGAATATTTGGTTTGCTTCTTGTTCGTTTAGTATTAATTGTATTTTATGGTCTTTTATGTTTCATATTGAATGCAGATTGCATTTGATGAATATTGCTTTTCTGGTTGTCTTAATTTCCTTATTGTGGTTAATTGGATTCTACCTGTATAAACCACTTCTCTTCATGCATGATCTTGAATTATTTTTTATTATGATGCCTTAGTGTTTTTGTTTCGTAATTGGTTTCTTGTTTTTCGTCTAAAGTTGGGTTTTGGGTCAAACATTTCTCTTGGATTTGTTGATATGGGTGAAGGTTATATATCTTCGCAGAACTATTTGATTTTTAGTTCATCTATTCCTTGATCATTCCTTGGTTTTTTGTGATTCTTTTCATGAGCTATTCATTGTGTTTTCTGAATTAATGGCTACTTCACATAAGGGGTTTATTTAGATTCTGTCGGCGTTGTGGTTCATCAATTTTCTAACATTTACTGATGTCCTTTTTCTTTGCTTGGATATTCTTAGATGTCATCTAAGCCAGCAAAAAGCTGCCAAACAACAAAATCTACCAACATGAGTGAAGACATGCAGAATCCTCCACCCAACCATCAGGTACTTGTTTACTCCAATGGGAATTGTCAAATCTAGATGTGTGATGAAGATTTTTAGGAGGTTTTCTGCTGGTCAAACTGTTCATTTGAAAAAACTCTTAACATTTTGCAGGAACAGACTTCTGATGTTCGAGAAGATCCAGCCAGATTTAGGGAGAGACCCTCCATCAATATTGGGATTCTTGGATCCCCGTTTGATTATACTCCACAGAATGAAAATGGCCAAGCAGGTATAATAAGAATCATCTATTTTATGCAAGATTTGTTTTTGTTTTGTTTTGTTTTTTGTTCAATATGGGTGAGGTGGGCTTTGCCAAGTAAGGTTAGGAAGCTTTTCTTTTCTTGGAATCTTGCAGCCTTTTCTCCTAAACGTATGAAGATTTGGGCCATTATTTACTTTATTATGTTATATGGTATTTAGTTGAAACAAAATAACAAAATCGTTGATGATTCCCATGATTACCCTGTCCACTCCTTCATAGACCAACTTTGATTATTTAAATTTAATGTTCTTTTGATGATTATCTTTTGTCTCGTGGTCAAAAGGTAAGGTCAAAAGTTCTGCTTCCATGTAGACCAATTCAAATCGAAGGATACACTCATTTGTAAAGAAATAAGAGACTATCATGTATGGTTAGACGAGAGTTGGAAACCAATTTCAAACTACTTTAATGGTTGTTTCCATGTTCAGCAAATGCACTAGGAATAGCTTGGGAAAAGAATGTCATAAGTAACTATTTCGGCATAATTAACTTATTAACTATAAATGTAATTAGAGATGGCTTCAGTTTCAGCTTATACAAACTCAGTGAGTTATGAATAGGAATGTCTAACATAATATTGTAACTGAAAATGTTAATGTTAATATTTAGGTCTGGATGATTTTAATTAAAAGCACTAGAAGTCTTTTAGTGAGTTTAACATCCAAGACGACGAAATTAGATCATTTGACTAAAAGAATTCCTTGAATTCATTTGTTAAGCCAAATTTGGTAGTTTTGACAAGTTTGAAGTTTATTTCTCAAGTATCAACTGTGTCTAGTAATCCTTGATTACTAGTTTCTATGTATTCTTGTTACTGATTTATACAAATATTTATTTTGTAATTGACCTAAAATTTGGCTTTCTCGGTACTTTTTCGTGCAAAGTTTAGTCTTAAATATCGAGATTATGAAGTTAATTCAAATATCTAGATCGAGATCAAAGTTTGGTGTCAAGAATGTGGCGAATTGGTCTCCTCGTGTATAATTCATAATACCACTGTCAGTGTCATCCTTTGTCAAGATATGTATTCTCCGGTGCTAGGTGAAGCGACGGGTGTTGCCTGGGCGGTCAAGTCACCTAGGTGCTCCGAGCGCCCCAGACTACATAGGTTGATAAAGGAGACGAGCCAAGCAAAACACACAAGAGCCAAGTTCCCGTAATCTTCAAGCTAAGGCTTAGTGCCATCGATCAAGTGCATTTATGGGTTATTAGCCTAGAGATAGTCTTAAACTAGACTGGCCATTGTTTTCTTCTTTTCGAGAATTTGTATTTGCTCTATTGTATGATTGACCTTGACATCTTTCATGGTGGAGGTTATTAAATTGTTGAGGGATTGTTTACTTTTTGGTGAGTTTGACATGGAGTTAATTTTGTATCTTGGAAGAGATTGAGATGAGTATGTGGAAGAAGATACATATTTTGTAGAGGTGGCAAAGGGAGAGTTAAGAGGTTTATTCTAATTAGGGATAATTAGTTGGGTTTAAACACCCATCTACAAGAAAAACATATGGGGTAAAATGGGATTGGAAGAGAGTTTACATGCATTAGCACGTAGGTAGGAACATTCGGTTTCTCATAATTCTTTGATAGAACTAGATAAAAGAAATATGTAGCATAATCTCAATCATGTTATTTATTTGGATGAGGAAAGCAAACTTGTCGTTATTTTGAACATTAATATCTACGCAGAGTTTTCATTAAGATTTAACAATAACTTCTTATTGGAGACGATAGAAATGTCTAGAGGTGTAACTTCCATAAGTCGAGAAGTTAATTACAATGTTTTTTATTTGTTATATTAATCACAAGTAATGAATTGTTTCAAGAGCTAAGACATAGGGAAGAATAGATATTTATTGAGAGCCTGTCTGATTAGAAGGAAACTTCACATTAGATGACAGTTTTTGCACATATGGGTCAGTTTTTGCAATACGCACATGAGGGAAAAAATAAAATAAATTAATCAAACAAGCCCTTTAACAATTTCATAGGTGTTGATTTAGTTGTCAATGCTGTCAGTTCATTAGATTCATTGAGTGGTTAACAAGGCAACAACTGCCTACAGAAATGGCCACCTAAGGGTGTTTGTTTTATAACGGAATTGAGATGCATTTCTTTATCGGCTAATTATTCTGCACACGTTGAACATTTTAGGCAAAGCTATAGTTTTTATTTTATTTTGCTGAATATAGAGTCTCAACTAGTTTTAATTAGTGAGCATAATCATGGCCTTGACTTCCATCCTCTGTTAGTGCTTATGCTTTCTAAGTAAAGTCATTTACTATCTAGAATGGTTCAAGTAGCCATGTCTTTAGATTTAGGTTGTAGATTGTTTCCAATTGCAATGAAATAATGTGTTAGGTACCCGGAACATCTTTCCTATAGATTAGGACAAACTTGCCAAAGGTAGCCAGGTTGGTTGGCTAAGGCTGTGGTGGTTTGACCCCCACTACTTGGGTTTGATACCTACTAGCGGCATGGGGTGGGAGGGGTTAAGGGTAACCAAAATAAATAAAAAAATATTAAACAAAAAAATAAGATTAGGACAATACTTATGATCGGCACTTCTTTAACAGTATGTTTATAAAATTTTGCCGCCTCTGATATAAAATGTCCCTTGTGTTTCAACTTCTTAATTCTGATCACACCTTGTGATGAGTTCTAGATTCCATTTTATTGTGAACTCCAATGCATTCAGTTTTTCAGTCTCAGTTACTTCCAAAATGAAAAAGCCAATGAAAAATACTATATGCATATTCATTTCTAATGTAGCAAGCGTTAATTGGAAAGCTGTCATTTTCAAGATTGGTTTATTTTCTAATTAGCATTTACTTTCATGTTCCATGAAAAGATGAGATCTGCTTTGCGGTATATAGTACAATAGCCTTCAAACATAAATGGTAACACTGATACCTTGGCTATTGGTTTTGTTCACAGCAAATGCTAATGATGAAGTGGAGGCAACGAATGCTCGGATAGCTGTGTCGAATCCTGGCAATGATGCAGCTTCCAGTAGTACATCAATAAGGCTACCACATCCTATTTTTGTTCCGAGGGAGATAATATTTTCCAGAACTCTAGAACAAAACAAGGGAATCTACGGTGACTGGATTGACACCGCTGGAGCTGAACAGGATTCATCAGACGATGAAAAAAATTAGATAGACAACTGCCTGTCCTGTACATTAGGAACTTGATCATCGTCAGTGTCTTGAATGTTTTTGGATTTGTTCCCATATCTAGGAGGTGTTTTAAACTAGAATACACTAGTTTTATAAGTTTTTGATATCGAAGACTGTATAGTTGAAGTGATTCTGAATGTTTGCTGAGCCTACAATTTCTTGAAGTTGTCTATTAGTTTGATCCCTCCGCTTTGAATAGAAGTGTTATCCCTCGATGGTGACTTGTAGAGAATTTCCATATTCTTGAGTTACTATTTTACTGAAGGTGTAGACTTTCTACCTCTACTTGTTTATTTAATTCCTCCATTTCTTTTGCCTATGTGTAACTGCCAACAGTATTCACTACTGAAATTTGCGCACAAATTATTGTTAATGTGTTAACTGTTTAAGTAACGGTAAAAATCTTTAAACATAATGTTGCATTGCTAGGAGGATCATAAATTGTGCAATGATATGGTTGTGGTAGCTGCAGATTCCTGCAAGTTCTTTAGGTGATTAAAAAGGGTTGTCAAATTCACGTTTTGTAGAAACTTATTTACCACTAGGTGGATGCTTATTCTCCAATTTCGACAAAGCATACTCGAGTATTGTCCTTGCTATTTACAGGGCTATCTATAGGGGATCTCCACGGGTTACTATCATTTTAAAGGTGTAGATTTTTTTTTAACCTCTTCATGCTGACAGATCATTTGGTGTTTTTGTTTATTTCCTCCCTTTTCTTTTCTGTTGTAATTGTTGCCAGTTATAATCCTATGCACATCTTTTTTTAATTCTTGAACTGTTTAATTATTTCAATGGAAAGTTATTGGTTCATGCTTGGAGGATTTAGATACACACATAAAACATGACTTTAAAAATCTTCATATGAATTGTTCCTTTTCTAGTAATATCATAGATTCATATTAGCTGCAGAACTTTTTTTTTTTTTGGCGCATTTGTTGTCATGCTCCCACCACTTCTTGTCTGCATAAAAAGCTTTTAATATGGTGGTATACAAATTCTATTCAAGTTAAAAATCTATATTTGGAAGGAATAATTTTGCACTAATATGCACTCTGCACTAATCATTTTGCAAAGTTTTGGAGGCTAGAATGAAGTAGAGATGGCAAATGCAAGCAAAAGGTTCAAGGGTAGAATGAAGCTGAAACGTCGAAATGAAACTGAAGTGTCGAATGCAAACCCACATCTCAACCTAGACCTTTAAATCTCGTCCTAATTACTCTAGCAACTATATAGTTGCAAGTGACATAAAGAAAGTGTCTTTTAAGGAAATTGAAGTAGAAAGGAACAAGACCTCAGAGTGTCGACGAAACCTTTGCATATCAGATTAATCATGTTCAACTTTCTTGTAGCTCATGAAGCAAAATTGGAGAACTGAGCTTAAGCTTGAAACCACTGCCATTAGGGTAAACTCAAAATAAAATGAAGATGATTGAAATGTAATATAATAAAATTAAATTACAACAAACAATGACTAAAAATAGAACATCGGTTGCATCTTTTGTTTTTGCTCAACTTCCTGTCAAAACTCAAAACACTGCAGAAGTATGCAATTGAAATAAAATCAGTGAAACGAAAGTTTGATACAACTTGAAACTTGAAGGCTGCAGAAATATGCAATTTCATTTATTTGAAATAATCGATTTATATTTCAGACCACAACAGCTTGATAGAAATTTGTGTTTCTAATGAACAAGAAGACCTATATATCATCAAACGGTGTTTATTTTGCTAACACAACATATAAATTTAGTAATTTACACCTAATTAAAGCAATGTCTCAACTCTCAATATTCTCCTCCGCTAACAATGGCTCAACTCTCTATATTGTCCTCCGCTAACAGTGGTTCAACTCTTGATAGTCTCCTTCGCCTTTTTATATTTAAGGCTATAAAACTATTCATTATCCCCATTGCCTTGCTGAGGATGCCCAGGTCCGGATGGACCTGTTTCAGCCTGTAATCCGGACCTGTTTCAACCTGTACGCAACAATGCAGATCTCATCTTTTCAGAAAACTTGAAAATAAATAATACTAGCTTATTAGATAATGAACCCAGCTTAAAGAAGACAACTTTTGCTACATTACTCAAGAATATGCATATTGTACTTTTTTAAAATGGAATTAAAAAGTTTAATTTTTTTTTTTTTTAAAGGCAAGCAAGGTTTTTATAGGATTCCAGAACTCATTAATCAACACACCGTAAACTGATAAAAATGTCGCAAGCTAGGTTAAGAAGTTGATAAAACACAAGGGACATTTTATGTCAGAGGTCAGTTTTTCTAGAGAGCCAGGCAGGCCCGCGCCAGGCCAAAACCAACACCGTCCATCATCCTCGAGATGCACATATCTAAGAAGATGGATGGTGTTGGGCCTTGCCTGGCTGGCCTGGCTCGTTAGAAAAGTTGGTCAGAGGCAACAGCTTTATGAACAAGCCTTGCTAAGGAGAGAGGCCCGCGCAAGGCCGGCCCACCACCATCCATCATCCTGGAGATGCGCATCTCGAGGATGATGGATGGTGGTGGGCCGGCCTTGCGCGGGCCTGGCTCCCTAGAATCAGGGTTTATGAACATATGCCGACAACGCCAAGTAGGCCCATCACCATCTTTCATCCTAGAGATGGATCCATTTTCAGCATCTCTAGGATGATGGATGGTGATGGGCTGACCTGGCTTTCTAGCAAGGCTCTACTTTAGAAACATACTGAACAAGAACACTGTTAGCAAACAGAAATTCTAGGGGGCCTGGCCTGGTTCCCCTTGGGCGAAACAATTTTGCCCCCTACTTTAAACACACTCTGCCTGGGTTAGCAAAAGTTGTGTATAATTATTAAATCAAATCAAATCATAATATAGAAAAAATTAAATAAACAGATAAGTCAGATGCCCATAAAATCAAACAAAGATAACATGCAGATTCTAGTATTAACAAACATATTACCTTCTTATCACCATTGGGATTGGGATCTATGACCTTAGTTTGCAGCAAAATTTCGTAAACCAACTGTTTTTCTTTTTTCTCCTCCTTTTGTTACAAAATCAAAAATAAACATTAGAGAAATATTTCGCCCAAAATAAAACATTATTTACAATTTTGATCTGTAAAATAAATTGACAGTTCTTGTAAAAACAATAACAAATGCATACAAGAAAGGTGTGTAGACTTACATGACAAATTGAACAAGCAGGCAAATACCAACTAATCTTTGCGGGCATAAATGCATGATTCAATAAAAACCCACTATTAGAACAAAGATGAACATTGTTTGAGATACAAGAAGTAGATGGAAGATTTGTCGTCTGTAGTCTTCCTTTTGTGGATAAAGAGACATAATGGTGGCTCGGAATTACAATGCAACATTTTTATATCCAAACGCTAACCCTAAAGAATTTTAAACCATTGATTTCATACAATTGATTTAAGCCGTCCGATAGATTAGAGTTCCTTAATTTCTAAATTAGCCTCCACAAAATATAATTGTTGTTATTAGGAGATACTTTAAGAGCCTAGCCTAGTTTTGTTGTCCCTCTTATTTGATATCTGGGTCCGGTTCAAATCATTGTTTTTTTCCTAATTGTGAAATAATCATTAATTACGGTTCTCTAATTTTGTCATCTATTTGCTTCTTTGATTCAACCACTTTTCTCTCTTATTTTGTTTATCTCCTCTCCAGTGTCGGTGAAAACAAATAATTATGAGTGAGGTTAGGAAATCAGGTTTTGCAATCATGTTTTATAACCAGGATGATGTGGCATCGCTATAAGAAATTTTTTACAACCTCGAGATACACAAATACTTTGGAGATTTCATCATTCTTTCAAGATCACACTACGTCACCATGGTTACAAAACCTGATTGCAAAAACATAATTTCCTAGCATTTTCAAATAATTATTCATCTTGTGAAGCATCTAAAATTGAACTGGCAACTAAAAAATAAAGTATGAGAACTATTGAGATTAATTTTTCTTTGAATATGATTAAGTCGTTAGTTTTATATTCCAATAATATTTTCCTACAAATATATTCTTTTTAATTGAGCAAAGGGGCTCTTACAATGCTTGATAACAAGTAAAAGCCTAAAAACATCTGGAGTATATTCTTACAAATATGCTGATTTCACAAATATATTCTTTTTAATTGAAACAAATATATTCTTTTTAATTGATTCAGGTTGAAATTAATTTGGAGCTTTGTGTGCTTTGCAATGAAATGGACGAGACGCTGGACCATTTGATGCTTCATTGTAGTTTCTCCAAATCCATTTGGAGCGGTTTCTTGGCAGAATTTGGTTTGAGTTTGATGTTTTGAGGCTTCATTTTAGATTGGCTAAGTTGGTGGTCTCAAGCTAATCCTTCCCGTCGGGCGAGTGGTTATGGCGTAGAGTCCCTCACGTTCTCATGTGGTGTGTGTGGAAAGAAAGAAATAAAAGGGTATTTGAAGGACTCAACAGCTCAGAGCACTCTATCTTTATCGAGATTAGAGAATTGCTGTGGAGGATGGGTTCGGCATGTAATTTGTTTAGGAATTTGGGTTTTGACACTTTCATGGTGTCTTGGCATTCCTTAATATAGGAATGTTTCTCTTTGTTTTTTGTTTCCTTTTCTTTCATTAATAAACATCTTCGTGTTTGACCAAAAAAAAAAAGATTGAAATTAATTACTCTTTGAATACACTTAAGACATTAGTTTTACACTTTCAGTGGTTTTCATATTTAATTTATATTTGTCAGTTCAATTTTAGATGCTCCAGAAATCCAATATTTTATGATGTGTCATTATAATTTGGATGAATACTTATTTGTTTCCATCGACACCGAAAAGGAGATAAACAAAATGAGAAAGAAAAGGGGATGAATCAAAGAAGCAAAGAGATGACAATTTAGATAATTGTAACCATGGATCATTTCACAATAGAAAATAAGAAAATGAAAATTAGGAAAACAAATTTATTCGCAGAGTCAGCCCTAAGATTTTTGGGGCCCTAGGTGAAATCCTGGAATGGGGCACTGATAAATACAAATATTTTAAAAAATAGTTTAAACCTCAAACTTCTTCGGAATGTTCATTGAAATGACCAAGCTATGCACTAACATATGTCTAAAAAATAATGGGGACTATACATTGTAACTATATACAAGGCCACTATAATTTCTCCAAAAAAGGGGTCCTAAATTTTTTGAGGCCAACCTAGATATCAAATAGTATGGACAACATAACCAAACTCTCTAGTTGTATCCTAAAAAATAACTATACTTTACGGGGCCTAATTTTAAAATTAAAGAATTCTAATCTATCGAACGGATTAAATCAATGGTCTAAAATTCTTTAGGGTTAGCATTTGGTTATAGAAGTGTTGCATTGTGAGTTTGTGCCGCCAATATTGTGTCTCTTTAACCCCAAATGAAATATTACATAGGAACATAACTTCCATCTATTTCTAGTATATCCCACAACGTTCATCTTCATTTTAATCGTTGGTTTTTACTGAATCGTGCATGTCTTTCACAAAGATTAGTTGATATTTTCCTTGTTCAATTTGTCATGTAAGTCCACACACCATTCATGGATGTATTTGTTATTTTACTTTGTAATTGGTTAGTGTTTCTACAAGAATTGTCAATTCATTTTATAGATCAAAACTGTGAATAATATTTTATTTTTGAGGGAAATATTTGTCTAAGTATTTTATTTGTTTTGCAACAAAAGAAAGAGGAAAGGGAAAAAAAAAAACAAATGGTTTACGAACTTTCGCTGCAAGCTGAGGTCATAGATCCTATCCCAACCGTCATTCCAAGGTTTGATAACATTCATCTAATATATTAGGATTACCAGTTATTGCTATTTGATTTGATTTCATTTATGTATTTTGATGTCACAACTATTTGATTTATATCTCCATTTGTTTTCCCTTATACACAACTTTTATTGAAAAATATGAAAAGAAAAATGAGTTTGTCACAATTGTTCGTGTCTGGATGAGGGCATATGATGAAACTGAAGCCAAAGTAACTAGTTGAGAAAAAAAAAAAAAAAATTTTGACTTGGAGGTAAGATATAACTGCATGCAAACGGACTCGTCATGTTTAAAAGCTTTGGTCACATGTGCATGGTCCAAGCAGGCCGTTAGCCCAACTTGTTGCTCACCAATGCTACAATCCCCATTTGCGAACCACTAGCCGAGCTGATTATCTTGGCCCTCTTTTGTAATATTGGAAATGGAACTTATCAACAGATAATGAATTGAGCTATTTGTCAATGGGGATACACCAAAGCTGTCAAAATATTTTCAACAAGTGACAACAGAAGTTGAAGATACTATCAATAACAACAAAAAAACTATGATTGATCATTGTAGTGAGCTATAGTGGGCAATAATAATAATAATAACTAAATTATTAAATTAACATAAATGATAAATAATAAGAACAATGTAATACTTATGGCTCGATTAGATATATTTTAGAGAGTGATTGTTGAAAATAAAATGTTCTTATATAGCAGAACCCAACCAGTAATTGGTTGGTCATAATTATAATAATTAATCAAATAGTTCTTATTGGTCATAAGAGTATAAAAATAAGTTTTCTATTTGTTTAGGAAGGGTAAAGATGTCCTATAACGTTGTAGATTAACCTGGGTTAATAAAATAGTCTTTATTGGTCATAAAAGTATAATAGTAGACACAAATTAGTCATTACATTAACTATGGTATCTAAATGGTTTATTTTTCACTTAAAAACCATTTTCCCAAATAAATTAATCAAACATGCCCATTAACAATTTCATAGGCATTGATTTAGTTGTCAGTTCAACTTTTTTATAAGATTCAGTTTGCAAGAAAGTATAATATCTTTTGGAGAATTCATTGAGTGGCTAACCAAGGCAACGACTGCCTACATAAATGGCCACCAAAGGGTGTGTCTTGTTGAAAATTAAACTTGACATTATTAAGAAATTTGAAGGGGCTGCAGTTATCCAAATTTAGCTTATAATATAAAGTGGTATCAGAACAAGGTTTTAGAGAATGACTTTTAAAGAAGCCAATATTTCTTTCCAATACCCACAACTCACCAAACTCAATTATGAGAATCAGGCAATTTGGATGAAGGCTATCATTGGTTCCCAAGGACTATGGGATATTGTTGAGAAAAGTTATGTAGAATCTCAAAATGAAGGAGAATGAATCCATTTCGGATTACTTCGAATGAATCCATTTCGGATTACTTCACAAGAGTCTTGGCGGTGGTGAATCAAATGAAGAGGCTTGGAAAAAAATTAGAAGATACTCGTGTTGTTGAGAAGATTCTCCATTCTTTCAACTTCAAATTCAATCACGTGGTTGTAGCCATTGAAGAGTCCAAAGATTTGGATGCCATGTCCATCGACGAATTAAATGGATCCTTACGAGCTAATGAAGAAAGAGTGAACCGAGGCAAGCAATAACAAGTGGAGGAAGCATTGTAACAAAGCTTTCATTGAAATCCAAAGGAAAAACTTATGAAAATGGTGGAAGAGGCCGAGGACGTGGTCATGGAAAAGGATGAGATCATGATCACAATTCTTCTTACGAGGAAATATATCAAAATTCTTCAAGAGGTCGTGGAAGAGGAAGAAGAAGAGGCAACTATGAAAGATACAATGAGGTAAAGAATGACACAAATCAAATTGAATGTTATTCTTGTGGAAGATATGGACACTATTCTTGGGAATGTCAAACCAAGAATGTAGAAACGAAGACAAAGCTCATCATGCATAAGGAAGATGTGGAGGAGCTCGCATTATTCCTTGCGCACAAGGAAGAAGCCCATAGCAATAAAAATCTGTGGTACCTAGACAATGGAGCTAGCAACCACATGACGGGCGATCAAAGCAAATTTGTGGAACTTGACAACAAAGTGACGGACAATGTGCACTTTGGTGATGAGTCGAAGGTGAAGATTAAAGGCAAAGACACAATTTTGTTCGAGATAAAGAATGTGAGCCATAAAATTCTACCAAATGTTTATTACATTCCTAAAATGAAAAATAATATTTTGAGTATTGGGCAACTTATGGAGAGTGGTTGCAAAATAAACATGGAATATCACTTTCTTTGGCTTAGAGATAAATAAGGGAATTTTATTTCTAAGGTTTCTGTGACAAGAAATCGCATGTTCGTATTGGATATAAAGACCATAGGAGCCATGTGTTTGAAGATGTGTGTTAAAGATTCATCATGGATTTAGCACATGAGATATGGGCATCTACATTTTGGAGGGCTTAAAGACTTGGGAGCAAAGAAAATGGTGAAAGGTATTCCAACAATTGATCACCCTGATCAATTATGTGAAGCTTGTTTACTTGGTAAACATTCAAGAAAGAGTTTTCCCAAACAATAAACTCAAGAGCCACTTCAACTTATTCATGCGGATATTTGTGGTCCAATCAAGCCTTCAACTCTTGGTAAAAACTCTTACTTCTATTTTATTATTGATGATTATTCAAGAAAAACTTGAGTTTACTTCTTGAACCAAAAGAGTGATGCTTTTGAGGCATTCAAAAAGTTTAAAGTTTTTGTTGAAAAAGAAAGTGGCTACGAAATCAAATCTCTAAAAACTGATAGAGGTGGAGATTTTTTAACACTTCTTTTGCATAAGTTTCTTGCGAGATAAAAATCCCGACATCCATTTCCTTAACTTCAATTCCCAAATAATAGGACATTAGTCTCATATCACTCATCCTAAACTCTTGAGCCATAGCGTTCTTAAAGTCTTCAAACATTGTTTGTTTGTTTCCTGTGAATATAAGATCATCCACATGGACACAAACAAATAACAAATCTTCATTTTCCTTTTTTACATAGAGTGCATATTCGTGAACACATCTAGTGAACCATTATCTTGAAAATACTTATCAAGATGGCTATTCCAGGCTCTTGGAGCTTGCTTTAATCCATATAAAGCCTTTTTTTAAATGTTGATCCAACATATTATTCAGAAGCCATGTGGAAAGCTTAAGGTATTTAACTTGTACCAAACCTGACATTTTATTTTCAGTTGGACTTGTGAGTCGCTTTATGAAAATTTGTTAGAGATACACATGAAGGCAGTCAAAGTAATTTTTTGTTATCTTAAAGGTACTATTGACTATGGAAATTTTTTATTCAGCTTCAAATGAGTTCAAATTGATGAGATATTGCGATAGTGATTATGCGAGACATTGATGATAGAAAGAGTATTACTGGGTTTGTTTTCTTTTTGGGTAATAATGCAATTTCTTGGTGTTCTAAAAAGTAATCCATAGTCACTATTTCAACATGTGAAGCTGAGTATGTTACTGCTACTGCTACTGCATGCATTTTAGTTGAAGATATTATTGAATGAACTTTATTTTGAGCGAAGTGAAGCTACCAAGATCATGATAGACAACAAATTAGCCATTGTGTTAGCAAAGAACCCGGTGTTTCATGATCGAAAGAAGCATATTGAGACAAAATATCATTTTATTCGACAATACATTGAAAACATACACGTAGAGGTAGAGTATTTGAAATCACTTGATCAAGTTGCTGATATTTTCACAAAGCCTTTCCAATATAATATTTTTCAAAAGTTAAAAATGATGATTGGTGTTGGAAAGATGTCAAGTCTAAGAGGGAGTGTTGAAAATTAAACTTGACATTATTAAGGAATTTGAAGGGGCTACAGTTATCCGAATTTAGCTTATAATATAAATAAAAATCTTATTGGGTTGTGAAGTTCTCTTTTATTCCTTTCTTACTTGTGTTTTGTTTCAATCTTGTTCCAAATAATGGAAATGAGATGCATTTTTCTATGGGCTAACTATTCTGCACACGTGAATCTAGTGTCTCAACTAGTTTTTATTTTTCATTTTTGGTGAGTATAAAACTCAAGACGTGGGGATTAAACCACCACAACCTTAACCATCCAGTCAGATTACCATTGGCATCTCAACTAGTTTTAATTAGTGAGCATAATCATGACCTTGATTTTCGTCCTCTGTTAGCACTTATGCTTTCTAAGTAAAATCATTTACTATTTAGAATGGTTCAAGTAGCTGTGTCTGTAGATTGCAGATTGTAGATTGTAGATTGTTTCCAATTGCAATGAAATAATGTCTTAGGTATCCGGAACATCTTTCCGATAGATTAGGACAATACTTATGATTGGTAATTCTTTAACAGTGTGTTTTATATGTTTATGAAAATTTGCTGCCTCTGATATAAAATGTCCCTTGTGTTTCAACATCTTAATTGTGATCACATCTTGTGTTGAGTTCTAGATTCCATTTTATTGTATACTCCATGTCAACGAATTAAGTTTGTCGGTCTTAGTTACTTCCAAAATGAAAAAGCCAATAAAAAATACTATATGCATATTCTCTATAGAGTTACACATAGGCAATCTTGCACACAAAGTAGAGTTACCTCCATTGCTATAGAGTTCTAGAAAGATTTCAGTAGTTACTTCCATAATTTGCAGGAATCTTGCACACAAATTATGTTAATGCGTTAACTGTTTAAGCTAGTAACGGTAAAAATCTTTAAACATAATGTTGCATTGCTAGGAGGATCATAGATTGTGCAATGATATGGTTGTGGTAGCTGCAGATTTCTGCAAGTTCTTTAGGTGATTAAAAAGAGTGGTCAAATTCAGTGTTTGTAGAAACTTTAACAGTTTTTACCTCTAGGTGGATGTTTATTCTCCAATTTTGACAAAGTATACTCGAGTATTGCCCTAGCTATTTACAGGGCTATCTATAGGGGATCTCCACAGGTTGCTATCATTTTAAAGGTGTAGATTTTTTTTAACCTCTTCATGCTGATGGATTATTTGGTGTTTTTGTTCATTTCCTCCCTTTCTTTTCTGTTGTAATTGTTGCCAGTTATAATCCTATGCACATCTTTTGTTAATTCGTGAACTGCTTAACTTCCGTTGCTTTAACTATTTCAATGGAAAGTTATTGGTCCATGCTCGGCCATGTTAGATACACACAGAAACACGACTTCAAAAATCTTCATATGATATATTGTTCCTTTTCTAGTTATATCATAGATTCATATTAGCTGCAGAGCTTTTTTTTTGCGCATATGTTGTCTTGCTCCTCCAACCACTTCTTGTCTGCATAAAAAGCTGTTAATATGGTGGTATACAAATTCTATTCAAGTTAAAAATCTATAATTAGAAGGAATCATTTTGCACTGATATGCACTAATCATGTTTTTATAATTTTGCAAATTTTTGGAGGTTAGAATGAAGTAGAGATGGCAAATGCAAGCAAAAATTTCAAGGATGGAATGAAGCAGAAATGTCGAATGCAAACCAACATCTCAACCTAGACCTCTAAATCTCGTCCTAATTACTCTAGCAACTATATCGTTGCAAGTGACATAAAGAAAGTGTCTTCTAAGGAAATTGAAGCAGAAAGGAACAAGACCTCAGTGTCAATGAAACCTTTGCATATCAGACTAATCATGTTCAACTTTCTTGTAGCTCTTGAAGCAGATTGGAGAACTGAGCTTAAGCTTGAAACCACTGCTATTAGGGGTGTGCAAAAATTGATTAAACTAACAAAACTAAGTCAGACCAGTCTAAGTTATTGAAGATAATTATTTTGATTATATTTGTCATTTTCAAAATGGTGTTGTTCTATTCACCCCAAGTTTTACTAAATAACTCTAAAATAAAACGGGAATTCTTAAGTGCACCGGGATCTTGCCCGGTTTTGGTGCCTGGTGCTACCAGGCACCGTTGATATGCCTCGAGATAGGAACATATGCCTATCTCGAGACATATCGACGGTGCCTGGTAGCACCATGCACCAAAACCGGGCAAGATCCCGGTGCACTGTAGTATTACTCAAAATAAAATAAAAACAACATATTCGACATGTTTTTGTAATTGGTTTTTTATGTAAACATCCTGATAACCAAAAACCTCCAACAATTACAAATACCGACGTGGGTAAACTCATGCATAACCACGCTTCACCTTCTCTAATCCGAGGATACCTAATTTGGGTTAATTTCTTTCTTTTCGAAATGACTAGTCGTGATCATCTTTTGACTATAAAATTGTTGACCTTGATCGATTTTTTCTGATCGAAATCACTAACCTTTGTCATTGTTTTTAAAATTGACCAACCTGGGTCATAATAGGGAGTTTCACAACCCTTCCTACCAATATATTCTTTTAATTCAACAAACTGACTCTTTACAATGCTTAATAACAAGCAAAAGCCTAAAATAATTATTATCAATTCCTTATTGTTTACCCTTTTATTTATTTAATCGATGCTTGAAGGCTACAATGCAGTCCCAGAAAGGATAATTGAAACATAACCAATCCATGCCCGAAGGCTAAATCAAAAGTGAGTGGTATTTTTTTAAGTATCACTCAAGGTGCCCTAAGATATGATGACCAAGATTTGAGGGGGGTACTATCGTTTTGAAATCCTTTTTCTTTGGAAAATTTGTGTAGAAGAATGGAAAGACAATGAGACTGTATAAACACTTTGTAAATACTTTGTGCTCAAAATAATCTCCTAGACCTAAGCACCAATCAACAAATGTTCAAAAATATGAGTAGAGTATGAAATGATTCAACTCTGCCTTGGTGTTCTCAACGAGGTTCACCTAAGCCGGGGTTTAATTGGCCCCGACCAATTACTTCCTTAGTGGAAAAGGCTCACAAGCCTCAAGCTTATATTACTTGATTAAAAGAGAACTATACTATCAAATAACATTTCATAACCTTTCAAGGTCAAATCTCCGCCCTCCAACGAGACTTACCGACACAAACCAAGTTTCTGCTCGTAAGTCTTATGAACACCTTGTCGGTCATAGTGGGATACAACGCAACACAACCATATCTTACAGACATATGCTTGAGATTTCAGAGATACAACTTGGTCTTATATTTGTGCTCCGCGAGACTAATCGAATAGCCAAAGATTACACGATCATGGAATGTGGCACAACCAAGTCTTACCACTCCATAGATTCAAGAACCCATATAAGGTAACTTGAGTTTAGACAAACTAACACTCAAAGAAGTTTCTCCAGTAGTATGTCTCTCAAATAGAAAGTTGTGAGAAAGTTTAAGTTCGGATCTTTCACTCCTTTATAGAGTAGAAATAAGGTTCACCCCTATAAGTATGAAGGTTTGGGGTGACAAATAAAGTTTTCTTTATAAAAGTTGTTTGGTTTAGGTTAAGTTCATTTTTCAAACTTTAAATCTCTCTCTTTTCTTTTGAATCTCACTCAATGATGATACGGAGAGATGCAGAGATTTCATTTTTAACAATGAGGAGAAACTTGCTCTTTAAATTGTGGATCTACTGGAATTGTTTTTCTTGAATAACTCTGACAAGTTTCTATTAAAGTTCCAAAGTTAATGAAAGCAAATGAGGATGCAACTATTTATAAACTCATCCTGGATGGGTGAAGTCAACTCCATTGTCCTCATATTCTGCTTTTCAGAATGACTAGATTTAGAACGTCACTTTGCTTTATTAAAATTATATTTTGCTGACAACAACACTTCAAGGGTGAAGTCGATTTTGACACAACTTTTTTGAAACAAAAACTTATCTTTTGCCACATGTCATTGTATTTGACATGAAGATCTCCTTTAACCATGGGCATGACTCGGGATGGAATTTCCATCCTCAAAAGATTATCCATTCTCATGCGGAGGATAACTCAAATTCAAACTTCTTTTGACTTTTCATTTGAATTTTAGGCATCTATAAGCTAATTTTGCATTGTATTCATATGCCACTTGTTTTGATCCACCTTCTTAGACTTTAACCATCTTGGATTTGTTTTCGTGAAATTTTGACAATTAATGTTTGATCGAATTTCGTATCTTTGACCGGTTTCTTGAGTTGACTTTGTCTATGGTTGACTTTGGCTTTGACTTTGATTGACGCATGACTACAATTTATCTTCTTGCATTGATGCCTTTAGTTGAGTTTTTACGGTCGCATATTAAAATGATTTAATTTCATCAATCACTCAAAACTCGATATGCTTGACTTTATAAGTTAGTTATACATTTTAACAATAATGCTCAACTCAACCTATATTGATTTTACAAGCATAACAAATATTGTTTTTCTCTAATTAACATTTTCACATATCATTGTTATTGTCATGACTTAACATCCACGTAGCATCCACCTTACATGAACTACTTGCTTTAGCTTAAGTCAACCTAAGCATCTACATTTTGTACTCGAAGGCTAATTAACGATGGAGCACATGTGTTCATAATAATCAGATGAAAACTCACTAAATTTCATTGGCGAGTCTCGAACCATACCTCTCATAAGAAGAATAGATGTCCCTTCAACAAAGCTACAATGTGGACTAATTATCAGTTGCTCACTTGAAGTTGACGATGTTACAATTTCGTATTTACCCTACAAATTTATTGAGATAAATTGAATGTAACAAACTATTGTAGTAGATTAGAAATTAGAAATTGCACTGGTATTAAACATGAAACATCAAATCATGTTTCCTTCGTTCCTGTCACCACAATCGGGTGACTTGAGATTTGGAGATAATGATGGAAAAAAATATTTTAGATAGGGTTAAAATTGAAGATTTTGAGTTTTAAGTTTGAGTATGACAAAGAAGATGAGAAAATTTTGTTTGGTTTTAGTTGCAGAAGGGTTTAAGTTAAAGAATAAAATGAATAGTTTGGTTTGGAGTGTAATTTGGGTGTTTAAAGAAAAATAAAAAATAAGGGGTATTTTTTAGTAATTAGGTTATGTTGAGCAAAACATAGGGTGAAAACAACAACCTTATATTTTGGAATGAAGTTTTCTATTCACACCCACAACTTCTTTTTGTACCTTATGCTATGGATAACTACCTCACTATGTATTTTAGCCCCTGCAACACAAGTTTTGGGTTTTGGTCCAACAAAATGCTCAGGGTGGGCACTTGGACTTGGGTCAACATGTTTTGGAGCACTTGTATTTTCTAGTGGTACAAAAACGGGTGTACTAATGGTGGTTAACAATGTTAACAAGTCCAGTTTTATACGTCACCCTTTTTGCTCTTGAAGTTGTTTCCTACTCGATAAAAGATACTATATAAAATTGGCATTTTTGTCAAAATCCCCAAAATAGTATCACTTTCGAGCTATAACAGTCCACCAAATAATTTTACACATTTTCACAAACAAAGTGATAATTGTATCACTATGAAGACTATGGTGCTAAAAGTGATACTATTCATGGTGAGCCAATTTATTGTATCAGTTTTTTTGTGAAACTGTTTTTATTTTTATGACTGAAAATATTTTTGACTTGAAATTGTTTGGTGGACTGTTACAGCTAAAAATTGATATTGTTTTGGGGGTTGTTACAAAAATGTCAATTTGGTGTACTGAGATTGAATGGATTCAATGCCACCTTGATATTGTTGTCTCTCATCTTCTCTTCAAATCTCAATCCTCCTGTGAACAAATTACTTGGCTCCAGTTTTCCTAAATCAACGATTGAAATAGAAGAGCATGGGCTTTTAGTGAAGGTGGTGATAGTGGTGGATGGTGGTGAGGTTAACGAAGGTGCTAATTGTTGGCGATGAAGTTTCTATGCAGTGGTGGGAATGACTATTGTAGGGAAGAAGAGAAACAATAGAAATGGGGAAGGGCATTTGTGTAGCACCCCGTAATTTTTGTACTTAATATTTTATATATATATTTTTATTGTCTTCATGAAGTTATGGGCATATGTATGAGTTATTTGTTTGTCCATGTGATGTGTGATTTGTTTCTTAAGAGGGTTAATAGAAAAGTTATTTTTGAAATGATTCATTATTTGGACTCTAGTGTTGGTTCATTTGGAAGGTAGTTTGTTTATTTAAGAATTAATTACCTATTTATCTTCCTCTACCGAATCTCGGGACGAGATTCTTTTGAGTTGTATATATTGTAATACCCGCCTAATTAAATAAATATAAAAATTTCTTATTTATTAATTGTGGCATATATTGTAATCTCATTTATTGGGAAAAAGATTTTTGTTTGTCATTGCTAAATAGAATAAGGTGTGTGTGTATTCAGCCAAAAATTTGGAAACCCTAAAATAAAACTTTTGATTTAAGTGAAGTAATTAGCCCTACACATCTCTAATATTGATGGATTGTTACTCAATTGTATTTGGGCTTGGTTTTGGGCTTTTATTAAACTAATGATTAGGGTTTTATTTTGTGAAGTTAAAAGATGGACTGCCCTTAGAATTTTTAGTGTGGGCGAATAGCCACCCACTTTATAAAGAGAAACCCTAGCCCTTTTTATTTTTCTCTTTGCATACACACAAAAGAAAAAAAAACTTACGTTGAAAAGTGGGAGGCACGGAAAGAAAGGGCTTTGGGATCTTGAAAGAAAAACATTGGTGAGTAAAACTCTATCTCTCTTCAATTGATTTTTTTTTTCAATGTAAATACAATTCCCTAAACATTTTGATTTGATTTACATCTTTAATGGAGGAAAAATCGATTTGACATTGTTGGTTTGATTTATATCTTTAATGAAAAATTGATTTGAAATCTTGGTTTGATTTAAATCACTGTTCACTGTTCATGTTGATATTACTGTTCCTGTTCCGGTATGACATCACTGTTTTTGTTCCTGTTCCTGTTTGACATCACTGTTCACTGTTCCGATTTTACATCATTGTTTCTGTTCCTGTTTGACATCACTGTTCCTGTTCCTGTTTGACGTCACTGTTAAAAAAATGAAATTTATTGTCCTTATAGGGATAGTTTGCATGACATCATATGAGTATGTGGCTATGCCTACTACTCAGTGTACATTTTAATATTAGTTTATTTTACTTTATTTTATTTTTGATGGAGTAATAGATATTTGTGCATAATAATATTATTTGCTTTATTAATAATAATCAAGTTTGTTTGATGTATGGTGTAAATTCCTTGTGGATCACAAATACACTTTGGTTGAACCTACCCCCTGTATTTCAACATTCCTAATTTGCGGTGCAGAAAAAAAAAGGATGGGAACCCATACTAGTTTTATCCATAGGGGATAATTTATCTTTCCATTGGTGTATAAGGTACATAAAACATATTTATCAATCTAAGTCACTGTGCATGTATTAATGGAAGTTCAATACAGTTGAGTTCCCAACATTTCATTTTTTTAATGTTATAATATCTATAATTTTTATAAGCTTATAATATTATGAACTGAACAGAGGTATGGACTTGGATGTAAGTTGATCCTTATGTGATTGGTTTTCTAAAAACAACGACACATAATCTTCTTCACTGTGATGGGTGAGCGTGGTCGGGAGTCATATTGTGAGTTTTCATCATTTTCCCTTTTATGTATATTTTTGGATGAATTTAACAATGTTGAGTTTGTTGATTAGATATGAAATCTGTGACTGTCTTTCTGAGAAATGGGTTTGGTTTAATTTTTATATTATATGGTGGGTTTTGATGTTTACTGTGTTATGATCGTGTTCTGTTTTTTTTTTTTTTTTTTTTTTTTTTTTTTTTTTTATAGTTATGCATATTGTAGGGATACATGGGATTTGCCAATTCGCTTGATGATTGGTCTTATTGTAATGTACATAACTTTATTGTCTATTGTTTATCAATAAAGTTCAATCGTTTTATGACAATATGTATATGGTTAGTTCAAACGCATTTTAAGTGTGAGCTTCATTTGACGTGTGATATAAGTGACTTGTGCGCGATGTTGTGAAGTACGTGTATAACTTGAGGCTTGGTAATTATGAAACTGTTATTTGTTTCCCCAATATTTTGGATGAACATTGTGGTTGATTTGTTGTGGTTGACAAAGCGTCACATAAAAGAGTTTTGAGGTTTTTTTTTTTTTTTTATGCTATTTTCCACAACTCCGAAAAAAAAATGTGAAAGGAAAAGAAATTGTTTTGTATACAGACTTGCTTGTATACGTGTGATATAATTATGGGTATGCAGACTTGCTTGCATATCGGTGCACCGTTCCATGTGAGTTCGGTTGTACGTGTAGATTTAGAAAATGTTTGCCATGGATCGAACTTCGGGTGAGATGACATGTTCCTCGATGTGGCACCCCACTTGGAACATGTACGCTCCGAGTGATTTCGAAGGCAATGGAGGCACACTTGGGTGAGGTGTGTTCGACAAAAGGAGGATAGTGCGTTGTGGAAAAGAAGTGAGATTTCTTTTTTGTATATGTGCATGATTACCATAAAGTAATAAACTAAATGCTCATTCAACCATTGAATGAGAACTATATGTCTTCCTAAAGGTAGAAAATGTGTTTTGTTGATATTTTTAGAATAGTCTGATATGACTATGATTTGTATCGTAGTTTGAAAATAAATTACAATTATGAGGATTGATAACATAGAAATATTATCCGGTTGCAGGATGGCAAGTCCACTCATATTTTTGCAGGTCAGACTTGCCATAGTCAACTTCTATAGCGTAAGTACTAGTAAATGCATATTTATTAGGATGATGACACTTTTGCCTCATTGAAGAACTACTTGTTGGTGTAGTTGTTTATTGTTTGTTGTTTGTGCTTAGTTGATGTTATCACATGCGAATTTATTGATTTTGAGATGAAGATTACTCACACCAACTTTATTGCTGACCCTAGTGAGCTTTTGCTTCTTGGGTACATTCCTTTGGGAATGTAGCCGATTAGCCTTTCAGGTTTAGAGACTTTTGAGCAGCGTTACTGGAGTTCTGCTAGTGGGCTAGCAACGTCAGTCTTTTCCTGGTTAGAGTTTTAATTTGTTCCAATAATTAAATCATGTTTTAGTTTGTTGCTGCTATTTGTTTATGTTGTTATTGAATTTTCACGTCCCGAGTTTTGGGGGAAATAAATAATCCTACGTGGCCCATTGAATAAGGCTAAACATGTATCAAAACCAATTTAGCTAAATTCTGTTAATAGTTATAAGAAAGAGAATGTTTTTCGTTGTAAACAATGTTTGTTTATTAGTTGCTTCCACCTAATCAATCAATAAGTACCCATATTCAACACTATTTATACTTGCAAAGTGGAAAATTTCTTATTACAAGAAGTATTTTGTATTTATTAATTTTTCTCACAAATAAAATCGGGAGAGAACAAAAAAGAACACAATGGCATCTCTTGCAACAACAATGTCTTCACCACTTCTTTTTACATTATGTTTCACAGTTTCTATTGTTTGGCCACACCTTCAATTCTTTGGTTTATACTGTTTATTCATCATCTCATTTACCAAAAAGACGTTCATTAAATTATTTGCTAATTATTGTTATTGTTTGCAGTAGTATGGGCTGAAGGCAATTGTACGTGCAAACATATCAAATATAAACAATGACTGCATTATAAGGAGATCTAACTTTCCAATAGACTTCAAATTTGGAGCGGGTACTTCAGCTTTTCAGGTTTATCTAATAATTATTTTTCTTTTTTACTTTTGTTGTTATCTTTCGTGAATTAAGTCATACTGTCAAACTGAAGAAAAGGTAACTTGTAATAAATTTTAGCTCAAGAAGTCATGACCTTAATTATATATATCATTCAACAAGGAAAACTAAAACTATAAATATTTCTTTATTATTATGGTCCAAAAAGCATATATATATATATATATATATATTTTTTTTTAATCCAAACACGAAGAAATTTGTTGAAGATAAGATGAGAAACAAAATACAATCATCCCTATATCAAGGAATGCCAAGACACCATGAAGGTGTCAAAAAACAAATCTCTAAAGAGATTACAAGCTGAACCCAACTTCCACAACAATTCTCTAATCTCGATAAAGATAGAGTGCTCCAATCTGTTAAGCCCGTCAAAACCCAATTTCTTAGATGAAATTACCCAATCAAATAAAGTAAAAAAATACCCCAATTATGCTAACAGTAGAATAAGCTAGGGGTGGGCATTTTAGATTAAAATCCCAGACCAAACTGACAACCGGCTCGATCGGGTCAGTTCGGATCGATTTTTTATTTATTTTTAAAATTTTGGTCTTAAAACTCGGCTTGACCGGATGTTTTTGGTCCGGTCTTCGGTTACCCTTTCTGAAACCCGTCGGGTAAACGGCCCGGCCCAAATATGAATAAAAACCCTAAAAAACATTAGTACTTCTTTCCCAAACTCTAAGGCCCTGAAGAAAAACCAATTTCTTCTCAGCTACTCGCCTACTCCTCTCCCTCTCCTTCTCGGCTACTCCTTTCAGTCCTCCCTGTGCTTCTCATTGACTCCCTGTTCGACACTGCGACCTGTGTGACCCCTCTCGGTCAAAATGAGGGTTTTTGTGGATCAGTTTCTGACCCCAGCTAAGAAGCTTCGAGGGGTTTTCTTTCAGAAACTGATTGTGAGAGGCTCCAAGGGGTTTTTGTGGATCAGTTTTCTGACCCCGGCGAGTTCGTTTCTTAAAGCGATGAAGAGCATTTGATTGTGAGATGTATAATTTTATTATTGGTGGGTGGGCAAAAGTGGGTAAAGTGAATGAGGTTGAAGGGTGTTTGGGGGCGATGGTGGCTGATGGGTTTAGTCCAGATTCATTGAGTTTTAGTTATTTAATTGAGTATTTAGGTAGAGCTGATTGAGTTGGGGATGCTATTGAGATTTTTGAGAAGATGGGGGAGAAAGGTTGTGTGCAAGATGTGGTTGTTTATAATGTGGTGAGATCAAATTTTGTTTTGGTTGGAGAATTAGATGAGTGCATGAAATATTATTTGGATATGATAGGAAATAACTGTGCGCCTAATACGGATACTTACATGATACTGCTTGGTGCTATCATCAAGGACCAAAGATTAGTTGATTTGCTTGAGTTGTTTGATGAGATGTTAGACAGAGGGATCATACTGTAGATTAAAATTTACTGGACTATAGCAGCAGTTTGGGCTTTGGACCAATTTCATAAAAAAAGTTTGGGCTTTGGACCGAGACAGGCTCGAAATTCGGTTAACTAAACCTTGGTTAACTGGCCCAACTCTGTCCGGTCTCGGGACTCAGAATTTTGGGCTTACAAATATCAGTCCGAGCTTCGGTTTTTAATTTTCGGGCTGGTTACCCGGACCTGCCCAGCCCTAGAATAAGCCAAGCCAACAATATAAAATCAAATGTGAAGAAGACCTTACAAGAACATAATTCCAAAGGACAGAACCTTGAAACCAACAAAACCAAATGAATACTTAATGAAAAGAAACACACAAATGCAAAGGAAAGATGGAGGTAAAGATGAACTAAAGAAAATCAATATCCCCATTAAAGATCTAAATTCTTCAATTTTCTCAAATCCAAGACAAATATGTTAGGCCTAAAAAGCTAAAACCGAATTTCTTAGATGAAATTACCCAATAAAAGAAAGTGAATAACATACCCCAATTATGCTAAGAGTAGAGCAAAGCCAATAATGAAACAATTAACTAAGAAGAAGTAACATACTTACCTTTGAGAAGAAAATCTTAGTTTGCAAGTCTAATGAACTAAGAGTACAAAAACAACTCTAGACAATCTGATTAAATCCAACATCCAAGAGCCCAAATTAGAGATTTGATACAAAACCCACCAAATTCTTTGAAATATCACCATACCCCAGATACCCAATTACACTAAAAAAATTACAAGAATGAAACCTGGTGAGCAACATAAAAGCTACATTGAGCTCTTATTTATTGAGAAAAAACCGTTTTTTATTTTTTTTTATTTTTTATTGTTTATTTTTTGTCTGAAAGATTTTCAAATTTGGGGGAAATCTATGCAGATAAGTGTTTTTGAGTTTCGATTTAATGGAAAGATTGAGTCTTGGAAGTTGGAATTCCATTTCGATGAATGTGGTGAGAGATTCAGAGGGTGTTTTGGGTCTGGTTTTAGGGTTTTAAAGGGGTTTAGAAAGGGGGGAAAGTTGTACTCCCTTCATAGTTTTTTTTTATACTAGACCTTTATTACTAGTGTTAAAAAAAATAAAAATAAATACATAAATAAATAAAAACAAACAAACCTCAATCAAGTTACTAAGTGAAATTTTACTATAAACACTTAATTTCATTTGATACAAATACGTCTAGCCCGCGTAGGGTGAATTTCTAAGTAGTCCCTGGTAGCAACATCGTTTCCCAAGATATTCTTTTGCAAAAATATTTTAAATAAATTTGGTTTGATAAAAAAGACTATTACCTGATTAGTATATTAGGCTAAATACTTTGATTGATCCGATTACAATCAAGATATTGCTCGAGCCAGTTCACGTCAATTCTATAATCTATATACTCTATGGGGAGTTGGATGCATCTAAAAATTTAAATCAGTTTGTAAAGATTGTTATTCTTCTTGTTCAAAGAAGGTTTCTGGAGTTTAGGAACTTCTTTGAGCTAAAAAAAAGAGTTTTCTATCTTGAAGAAGAGGTCACATGTTGAAAAATGTCTTCTAGTTGAAGAGATAGAAGAATGTATAGCTTAATCTACTCGTGAATGTCATTTCAATGTGTGTAGGAGCAAACATAAGGTTAGTCCATTGATGTATTATTCTCCATTATATTAAAGTTCCCCTCTTTGCACTACAACAATTAAGTCTTTTTTCAAGAAAAAATTTCCTCGAAATAAATCAAAATTTTGTTGAAAAATATTTTTAGCAAGGAAAAAATTTGTTATTGGGTTCGTAAAGGCATCCCCATAGCTAAAGGTTTTTATCAATGAATTAAAGTTTTTATTGATAAAAGGGATAATAAGTCAAGGAAACATGTTGGTATACTGAGAACTACCAAGGAAATTTGTTGGTAAAAATCAAATATGTTACCAACAAATTGTCTTGTTGCAAGAACAATTTTATTTACCTATGAATATTTTCTCGAAAAAGCTTAGAATAATCAAGGAAATTTTTCGTTGTCAAAGGTAACTACCTTTATCATAGAACTTTTTTGTTGATAAAATGCATGTATATCAACGAAAGTTTTCATAGGTACCGTTAACAATTACCAAGGAAATTCACTGGTAAAAATCAAACATCTTTAACAACGATTAATTTTGTTGTAGAAAAAGGGTTTGTAAATCCAAGGGTAATTTTTGCGGGAAGAGGTATTTACCTATTCCAAGAAAAAAAATTTGTTGATAAACACATAAGCATATAGACTAAGGACACACAGAGTTTTTAGCAAAACAATATACCTTCACCAAGGAAAAATTATTCATTGATAAATACATAATATATTTAACCATGAAATGTTCCTTGAAAAAAGGTTTATGATAACAACAAATAGTTGAACATTTTCCAGGAAAGTTATCGTAGGAAGATTTAATGAATACCAACATAATTTTCGTCAAAAATAGTTTAATGCCACAAACAAATTGTTGGTTTTATACCCAGAAAAAATTTCTTTAAAAAACATGTTAAAGTACTTTAATCAGGGAATGATTTAGTTATAAATTTTTCGTCAAATTTTTTCGCCAAATTGTTCAACTTCTCTTCGATCAACATTGGATATTTATCAACAATCTTAAGCAAAAATTAACCTAATCTGACATAGAACCAATCTTAAAAATTAAGTCTAACAATACAATCATCAAAATAATCTTTAAGCTCCAATAACAATCCTACAAACTTCGTATCAATTAAAATTCAATAAATAATATCTAAAAATCAAGTAAATATTAATTTTTTCATAGTGGAATTCAAAAGTTCTTTGCCATATGCATGCTAAACAACACCTACAACCTGGTTGAGTAGCCAAGAGACATAGAAGTTGTTTACTTTCTTCAAATAATAATATATTTTCTCGTGGTTCTCATCGTTGTCGCTCTCCACGACTCCATTAATATTGCTCTCATTCTGAAAAATAATCTTTCAACCAACCAAAAGGCTTTAACATTAAAATCTACCAAGAGCCAATAGCTTATTAAACAAATAATGAACTGCTACATCAGCGATCACATCCACAATGCTCGGTGATTATTTAACGGGCATATAGCCCAGAATTTAAACAAAAGAAGAAGTTATGGTGAAAGAAATTAAACAAGAGAGTAATGAGAACTTGGAAAATAAGTGTATGATGCTAGGCACCAAGAACAGTAATAAACAAGGTTGATAAATGTTACTCAAAAGGAAACTCATCAGAAGAAATATAGGGAGAAAATTCAAGAAAGTTTAGAATGAGTTGGTTTACAGGAAGAAGATAGTGAAATTCTCCAATTTATTCCACAAAACACATTCACCCAAGAATTTCATTTTTCTACACTAGTTGAAATACTAATCTCTAAACTACTAGAGTCCATATTTCTCTCAGAGCTTTCTAGTTCATCAGGAGTGTAAATTGGGTTCTGAAAACTGAAATTTTGGTGTGCGAGCACCTTTGTGAAGGACCAGTTTAAGCCCATCTTTAAGGTGCTCCTTAGGAAACATGGTACAGTAGCTGAGCTATACGTGAGGGTCGAAGGAAACTCTAGAAACTAGAACTTGGCACTAAGAAAGGGAGTTTTAGACTTTGGATTATGTTACAAGTGATGAAAACTTCGCAGGTTCAAACCCCAGCAAGATGACTGCAGGTAGAATGATAAAACAAGGAAGTTCTCTGTGGAAGGAAACTCTGGAAACTAGAACTTGGGTCTAAGAAGGGGAATTAGAGACTTTGAATTATGTTACAATGGACTGAAATTTTTGCAGCTTCAAATCCCCAGTGGTCAGCAAGATGAATGGAGGTGGAATGATAAAACATGGAAGTTCACTATTGATAGCAGCCAAACAAAACAGAGACAACTGAGAAAGCTTTTCTTCTTTGTTTGAAAATAGTGTCTGATGGATGAAGAAGGCGCCTCTAGAGTGAATTTGTTCTCTTAGTCTTTTGAGACATGGAAAGATCATAACAATGAAAAATCGTATGAAAAGAGGATTGATCATTTGAAATAATACAGTTTATATGCAATTGAAGAAGAAACAATCCAACCACCTCTTTTCCTATAAGTTTACTAAGCAGGTTTCTCAATGCATTTGTGGGGAAGCATCTACTACAGTTCCAACAACAGATTCCTTACTACTGATAGTCTCCAAATGACATAGAAAAAGTTGTTTTTCATCAAGAGGCAAAAGGCTTTAAAAAGGGATCTTCCTAATAACTATCTTGGTTATATGGAAAGAGAAGAATAACATAATTTTCAAACAAAACAATGGCTAACAGACTATTTGCAAAGACATCAAAGCTTTGGTTTGGTGCTCGGTAAAAAGGAGGTTTTCCCAAATCGTGTTGAGGTTTTCGCCTCATATTGTGATTTAGGTAATGTTTCTCCAGAAGGAAATGCTTTCTTCAATAAGTCAAGCTACATATCCATTGAGTTATTACTCCACTTATTTATTGTCATCAAATGATATAATTTCAAAATGAAATTCAACTTAGAGACACAACCAGGATAAAATGGACATTGCGCATCACCCAACAACTTATTAAACTTTTCTGATGTCATGTCGCCTAATTGAATATCATCACCAGTAGATGCTTCTCCAAAACCAGTGTTCCCCTATAAATAACCCCTAAAATTTCTTGCATTTCGTCAACATCTTCATCCAAATATTCAACATCATCAGTTTCATCTTCTGACATAACATGATCATTATTGACATGAGTGGTCTCATTTACTAGTAGTGGTACACACACTCTTCTCCATGATATACCCGTCGAGTGTAACTTTGATCAAACCCAATTATGATCAAATCATTTTTTTACCATATCTATGGTCTTCAGATATATGTTTTTGCAATTACGACAGGGGCATCAAATCCTATTACCTTCATCTGTTACGCAACATGCAAACTCTATAAACTTGTCAACACCTTGTGTATACTTTTCAGAAAACCTATTTTTCTCTTTCATCCAACTTTTGTCCATCTCTAAATAAATATGACTTTATTAATGGGGGGGGGGGGGGGGGGGGGGGGGGGGCGGGATAAAAAAAAAACTCTTCAAAATCAACAGTAAATTATAAAAGTTATACACTATTTTCATTGTATTCCGTGATTCATCTTATGGTGTTGAGCATTCATCATATCTTTAATTATATGTTTTTATCGAGTTCTTTATGTTATAATTTGCTTGTAAATTTGACTTCCGGATTAAATTTGTTGTGGTATTGTTAGTTCAAATAAATGAAAATGAGCTCAGAAGACATCCGCAATTTTTTGTGAGCAGGAAGAGTAGTAATGCCTGAAGGATGACGTTGTTAGAATTTTTGGAAAAGAAGCTCTAGGGTTAAGATGTACCTTTTAGTTCCTAGGAAACTAAAGGAGCCTCGTTGCCATTCCTGAATTCATGGTTTTCATATATGATTATGTATGGTATGAATGACAAAGTGTTATACAGTTGGGGTGGGGTTAGGAAGCACTTGAATGACTTAGAGACTAAGTAGCCTCTAAGAAGGTGTGTTTTTGTGAAATAGGAAACATACCTGTTTTGTGAAACAGGAAACTGTTTCCCAAACAGGAATAGGAAATTGTTTCCCAAACAGGAATAGGAAACTGTTTCCCAAACAGGAATAGGAAACTGTTTCCACTTCTATTTGAAACAGGAAACAGGAAACAAGACACTATATATATACTAGGAACTATAGTTGTTTTTCATAGGTAGAAAAACTGTGAAGCACAGGGAATAGAGAAAGACAATTGCTGAAATTGTTTCATCTCTTGTTGAGAGATTGTATGAGAATTGTCATCTTCTTGTACCTTGTTCTTGAATATAGTGGAATCACCTCACTGTGGACGTAGGCAATTTGCTGAACCACATAAACCTTGTGTCTCTTGTGGTATGTTCTTAATTTTCTCTAATTTCTTTCATTGCTAGTTGTTCTATTTAATTGATTGGATCCTTGTGGTACTTGTGTGCAATTGTTGGTGTCTACCCGCTTCCGCAATAAGGCGCAACAATTGGTATCAGAGCACTAAGGGAAATTGATCTTGAATTGTTCTACTCAAGATTGTGAAGATTCAAAAGTGCTAGGATTTGTTTGTGCACAAGTTGTTTAAAAAAAAAAAAAAAAAAAACCATAGTGAAGCTTCTTGTCTAGAAAGTCACGGGTTTTGTTTGCAATGGCATCCAAGGTGAGCAAGGCACATGTGGGGAAGTATGAAATCGAGAAATTTAATGGTAAGAACGATTTCGGATATTGGAGAATACAAATGAGGAATTTGCTTATTTCTCAGAAATTACACAAGGCATTACTAGGGAAGGATAAAAAGGCTGAAACCATGTCAGATGATGAATGGGAAGAATTGGATTTGGAGGCGCGTGCTGCTATTTGCTTGTGTCTGGATAGAGACATAGTTTTTTTAGTTAATGAAGAAACTACGGCAGCTGATGTTTGGTTGAAGCTTGAGTCACAATTTATGACTAAGACATTATCAAACAGGTTATACTTGAAAACCCAATTGTACAGACTAGCAATGGATGAGGGCACTCCAATTGGTGATCATATCGCCAAGTTTACACGGATTATCTCAAATTTGAGAGATGTGGATGTGAAGATTGAGGATGAAGACCAAGCAATTATATTGCTTTATTCCTTGCCGCAGTCATATGAAAATCTTGTACAAACAATTTTGTTTGGGAAAGATGAACTTACATTTGATGAAACTACCGGTGCACTCTTGTCCAATGAGATTCGGAAGAAAACTTCATCAAATGGTAGTGGGAAAGATCAAGCTGAAGGGTTGGTTGTTAGAGGAAGGTCTCAAGTGAAATCATCTTCAAATAGTGGAAAATCTAGATCAAAGTCTAGAGGTCCACAATGTCACAAATGTAGAGAGTGGGGGCATATTAGAAAAAATTGTCCAAATCAAGGTAAGAGTAATCATGATAATAGTTGGAAGGGCAAGAAAAAGCAAGATAAGGGTGATACTAGTGAAGCAAGTTATGCATCTAGTATGGAAAAGGATGAAGAATGTTATTCAGTTGCGGGTGAAAACACAAAAATCTCTGGGAGATGGCTCCTTGACTCTGGGTGTTCTTACCATATGTGCCCAAACAAGGAGTGGTTCACTACCTATGAGTACATTGATGGTGGTACTGTTTTGATGGGTAATGATTACGCTTGCAAGACAGTTGGAATTGGAACAATGAGGATTAAGATGTATGATGGTGTTGTGAGAACCTTAACTGATGTGAGGCATGTCCCAGCCTTGAAAAAGAACCTTATCTCGCTTGGTGTTTTAGACTCCAATGGTTGTAAGTTTACAGCGGTAGGTGGAGTTTTAAAAGTTGTCCGTGGGTCCTTGGTTGTCATGAAAGGGATCAAACAAGGTAACTTGTACACCTTGATGGGTAACACGGTAACAGGAAATGTGGCAGTGGGAACTTCTTCATCGGAAAGCACTAGGTTATGGCACATGCGACTTGGGCATATGACAGAAAAAGGATTGTCTCTACTAAGCAAGCAAGGGTTACTGAAGGGTATGCAGAAACCGACTATGGAGTTTTGCGAGCATTGTGTATATGGAAAACAATGCAAGGTAAAATTCAGTACAAGCAAGCACAGGAGCAGAGGTATTCTAGACTATGTGCATACAGATGTGTGGGGACCAGCGAAGGTCGCCTCTAAGGGAGGTTCCAGGTACTTTGTCTCCTTCATTGATGATTATTCCCGTTACACATGGGTATATTTTTTGAAGTCCAAGAATGAAGTATTTGAGACATTCAAAAGGTGGAGAGCAATGGTTGAAAATAGAACTGGAAGAAAGGTGAAGACTTTAAGGTCTGATAATGGTACCGAGTATACTGAGGGTACTTTCAAACAGTTTTGTGATCGGGAAGGAATTGTTCGACATTGGACTGTTAGAAACACGCCACAACAAAATGGAGTTGCTGAGAGATTGAATCGTACTATGCTTGAAAGAGCTAGGTGTATGCGCTCCAATGCTTGTCTTGGCAGAGAATGGTGGGCTGAATCAATAGCCACCGCGTGTTTCTTGATTAATAGATCGCCACATTCTACATTAGACTGCAAAACACCTTATGAGGTGTGGTCAGGTGAACATGCTGATTACAGTGTACTGAAAGTTTTCGGTTGTATTGCCTACTACCATGTGAAAGAAAATAAGCTTGATGCTAGGGCTAAGAAGGCCATTTTCTTGGGGTATGCAAAAGGCGTGAAGGGTTATCGTCTATGGTGTTTAGAGGATAATAAATTTGTGATCAGTCGAGATGTTACATTTGATGAGAATTCCTTGTTAGCTTGTACTAAAGCTAAGGAGTTGGTTGATAGTGGTGGTGAATCTAGTAACACTCAGAAAGTGGAAGTTGAAGCGTCTGTGGATGCAGCAGATGAACAAGTGGTTGAAGCAGGCACACATGATCTGAATTATGAGCCTGAAGACCATGAGGAACAACAACCAGTTGAAGATAATCAATCCCAGCAGCAACCTTTGGCCTTAACTAGGTCAAAACGATCGGTTAAGCAAGTTCAAAAATTTGGCTTTGAAGAACCGTTGAAGCACTATGGTCAGTTGAATACAGTTGATTTGGTTACATATGCACTCTCTGTGGAAGATGATGAGCCTACTACTTACAAGCAGGCCGCGCGTCATTCAGATAGTCAGAGTTGGTTAGTAGCTATGCAGGGTGAAATGGAGTCTCTCCAGAAGAACCATACTTGGGATCTAGTGTCGTTGCCTAATGGAAGGAAAGCAATTGGCTGCAAATGGGTGTTTAAGAAGAAACAGACTACTCTAGAGTCTGGTACTCAGTTCAAGGCAAGATTAGTAGCTAAGGGTTTTGCTCAGAGGGAAGGCGTTGACTACAATGAGATATTTTCGCCTGTGGTAAAACACACTTCTATTCGTGTGTTGTTGAGCTTGGTAGCTCATGGTGACCTTGAGCTTGAACAACTTGATGTGAAAACAGCTTTCTTGCATGGAGACTTAGAGGAGGAAATTTATATGCATCAGCCGGAAGGTTTTAAGGTTGTTGGAAAAGAAGACCATGTTTGTCGTTTGAGGAGATCACTTTATGGGTTAAAGCAGTCACCTAGGCAGTGGTACAAACGGTTTGACACTTTTATGTTGAAACATGGGTTCACACGAAGTAAGTATGATTGTTGTGTTTACTTGAAAAAACTTCGTAGTGGCGATTTTATTTATCTTTTGCTCTATGTTGACGATATGCTCATTGCCTGTAAGAGTATGGTGGAGATAAATAAATTGAAGTCTCAACTTGCTTCTGAGTTTGAGATGAAGGATATGGGTGCTGCAAGGAAAATACTTGGTATGGAGATAAGAAGAGAAAGGGAGAATAAAAAATTATTTCTTTCACAGAAGGGGTACCTTGAGAAGGTCATATCACGGTTTGGCATGGAAAACGCAAAGCCGGTTATTACTCCTTTGGCTTCACATTTTAGACTTTCTCGAAAGTTATCTCCAGTCACAGTGGAAGAAAAGGAATACATGTCGCATGTTCCTTATGCTAGTGCAGTTGGCAGTTTAATGTATGCTATGGTGTGTACACGCCCTGACATTTCACAGGCTGTTAGTGTTGTGAGCAGGTATATGGAAAACCTTGGGAAGAAACATTGGGAGGCAGTGAAATGGATGCTTAGGTACTTAAAAGGTACCTTGGATGTGGGTTTGGACTTCGGTGGAGATTCATGTCAGGTTCGTGGGTTTGTTGATTCTGATTATGCTGGTGATCTAGATAGACGAAGATCTACTACTGGTTACGTATTTCAGATATACGGTGCTCCGGTTAGTTGGAGATCTATGCTTCAGGATACAGTGGCTCTCTCTACTACAGAGGCAGAGTATATGGCATTGACAGAAGGTGTAAAAGAAGCATTGTGGCTTCAAGGTCTTGTAAATGACTTGGGTGTAGAACAAGATAGTGTTGAGGTTCTCTGTGACAGTCAGAGTGCCATCCACTTGGCTAAAAATCAGGTTCATCACGCAAGGACTAAGCATATTGACGTCCGATATCACTTTGTTCGAGATGTAATTGAGGATGGTGATGTGTCTTTGGTGAAAGTACACACAAAAGACAACCCTGCTGATATGCTGACAAAGGTTGTTCCTGGAGTTAAGTTCCAACATTGTTTGGACTTACTCCACATTGACTCATGTTGATTGAGGGCCCTTTGGGGCGTTGCCCTTCGGGGCGGTTTCGTGAGGTGACAAAGCTATGATGGAGTGTTGATCAGTTTATTCTCATGCCTTGTTTCGGCTCATTTTTTTCCTTATAAAAATTCGCCGAGGTGGAGAATTGTGAAATAGGAAACATACCTGTTTTGTGAAACAGGAAACTGTTTCCCAAACAGGAATAGGAAATTGTTTCCCAAACAGGAATAGGAAACTGTTTCCCAAACAGGAATAGGAAACTGTTTCCCAAACAGGAATAGGAAACTGTTTCCCAAACAGGAATAGGAAACTGTTTCCACTTCTATTTGAAACAGGAAACAGGAAACAAGACACTATATATATACTAGGAACTATAGTTGTTTTTCATAGGTAGAAAAACTGTGAAGCACAGGGAATAGAGAAAGACAATTGCTGAAATTGTTTCATCTCTTGTTGAGAGATTGTATGAGAATTGTCATCTTCTTGTACCTTGTTCTTGAATATAGTGGAATCACCTCACTGTGGACGTAGGCAATTTGCTGAACCACATAAACCTTGTGTCTCTTGTGGTATGTTCTTAATTTTCTCTAATTTCTTTCATTGCTAGTTGTTCTATTTAATTGATTGGATCCTTGTGGTACTTGTGTGCAATTGTTGGTGTCTACCCGCTTCCGCAATAAGGCGCAACAGTTTTAATATATCTGAACTTCTATCCAAAGAAAGCCTAAAAATAGTCATCTGAGTTGACTTGGCCTAATGGATATAAATGAGGAGCTACAATGGCAGAAGAGAAGCAACAAAGAGAAAACAAGCACACCAGTGGCCCATATGGTTTCTGCTTCCATGTCCCTATATAGCAACTTGGATGGATGCCAAGTTAAAACATGAAGAAAAGAGAGGGTGGAGTTAGAATCTATAATTGATTATATAAATTGATGCTAAAGCTTACAGTGCCATGCCTTTTTGTTGCTCAACTTTTACTTGAAGATGGAAATCTAATAATACTAGGAAATAAGAGTACTTAAAAAAAACTTGTAGACTGGCCTATCATAGGAAACCGAAACACTTGCAAAGGATTTAAATCAAAAGATGGATTGTCAGCTAGCTTGAAAATCCACATACCTAAACACAATAGGATTTATCAGCCAAATTTTAGCTGTCCAGAGTGCCCAACATGAGCTAGCTAATCTCTCATTTTCATGCGATTGTGCGTCTTATGGAAATAGAGAAAAAATAGAGTTTTGAAGGGGGTTTGTCAAAAAATCAGTTGTTCTTGACCATTAAAGAGATCAAAAGGAGTTGAGGAACTTCTTTACACAAAATCAAGGGAGCATGTAATCAAGCCAAGGCATCACAAATACCCTTGGATTTGTTTGGAGTAGAACAGGGCTTTTAGAAACAATGAAACATGATCATAGTTTTTTGGAGTGTTTATATAGATTTTAAAACCTAATTGATGCAGTCATTTTTCGCTCCTTGTTTTGACCTGGTTCCTGCTAATCTGTTGACCTGCACAAGTAGCACACATGAGCCACGGACCACCGTTGTGGTTGCCAATGACACTCCGATGCTAAAGTCAGACAGGAACTTGAGAAAGGTGTAATGTTGTAACAGGGAATTTGTAGCGTCCCTTAGATTACCAACCTCATGTCTTATTTATAGTGCAAGGAGTCCTAATTCTACCAGGCCATCGTAGGCGTAGTTTAGGAAAGAGATCTTCGTCAAGATCCTTCTCTAATTAGGAGTCGTGCTGTAGGAGAGAAGTTCCTTGTTAGCTCCGTGCTCCTAGATATGCGGCAGATAATTTTCAATGTGAGAGTAATCCCAATGAATACCAACATAATTTTCGACAAAAATAGTTTATTGCCACGACAAATTGTTGGTTTTATACCTAGGAATTTATTTTTTTCTTCAATTTTTTTGTCGCCAAATTGTTTGACTTCTCTTCGATCAACATTGGATATTATCAACAATCTTATGCAAAAATTAACCCAATCTGACATAGAACCAATCTTAAAAATTAATTCTAACAATACAATCATCAAAACAATCTTTAAGCTCCACTAACAATCCTACAAACTTCGTATCAATTAAAATTCAATAAACAATATCTAAAAATCAAGTAAATATTAATTTTGTCATAGCGGAATTCAAAAGTTCTTCTGCATATGCATGCTAAACAACACCTACAACTTGGTTGAGTAGCCAGGAGACTTAGAAGTTGTGTACTTTCTTCAAACATTAATATCTTTTCTAGTGGTTCTCATCGTTGTCACTCTCCACAGACTCCATTAATATTGCTCTCATCTCTGAAAATAAAACAATCTTCAAATCTGCCAAAAGACTTTAATATTAAAATCTACAAAGAGCCAATAGCTTATTAAACAAATATTGAACTGCTGCATCAGCGATCACATCAACAATGCTCGGTGATTATTTAAAGGGCATATAGCCCAGAATTTAAACAAGAGAAGAATTTATGGTGACAAAAATTAAATAAGAGAGTAATAAGAACTTGAGAAATAAGTGTATGATGCTAGGCACCAAGAACAGTAATAAACAAGGTTGATAAATGTTACTCAAAAGGAAACTCATCAGATGAAATATAGGGAGAAAATTCAAGAAAGTTTAGAATGAGTTGGTTTACAGCAAGAAGATAGTGAAATTCTCCAATTTATTCCACAAAACACATTCACCCAAAAGTTTCATTTTTCTACACTAGTTGAACTACTAATCTAAACTACTAGAGTCCATATTTCTCTCAGAGTTTTCTAGTTCATCAGGAGTGTAAATTGGGTTCTGAAAACTAAAAATTTGGTGTGGGAGCACCCTTGTGAAGAATTAGTTTAAGCCCATATTTAAGGTGCTCCTTAGGAAACATGGTACAATAGTTTAGCTTTATGTGAGGGTCGAAGGAAACTATAGAAATTAGAACTTGGTATAAGAAGGGGAGTTTTAGACTTGGATTATATTACAAGTGATGGAAACTTTGCAGGTTCAAACCCCAGCAAGAAGTCTGTAGGTGGAATGATAAAACAAGGAAGTTCACTGTGGAAGGAAACTCTTGAAACTAGAAATTGGCTCTAAGAAGGGGAATTAGAGACTTTGAATTATGTTACAATGGACTGAAACTTTTGCAGCTTCAAATCCCCAGTGGTCAGCAAGATGAATGTAGGTGGAATGATAAAACATGGAAATTTACTGTTGATAGCAGCCAAACAAAATAGATGACCAACAACAACTGAGAAAACTTTTCTTCTTTGTTTGGAAATAGTGTCTGATGGATGAAGAATGCGCCTTCGAAAGTGAATTTCTTCTCTTAGTCTTTTGAGACATGGAAATATCATAACAATGAAAAATCTTATGAAAAGAGGATTGATTATTTTGAATAATACAGTTTATGTGCAACTGAAGAAGAAGCAATCATATCACCTCTAAGCAGGTTTCTCAATGCATATCTGGGGAAGCATCTACTACAGTTCCAACAATAGATTGCTTTCTACTTATAGTCTCCAAATGACATAGAAATAGTTGTTCTTCATCAAGAGGCAATTGGCTTTAAAAAAGGGTCTTCCTAGCAACTATCTTGGTTATATGGAAAGAAAAGAATAATAGAATTTTTAAACAAAACAACGGCTAACAGACTATTTGCAAAGACATCAAAGCTCTGGTTTGGTACTCGGTAAACAAGAGGTTTTCCCAAATCATGTTATAAGGTTTTCGCCTCATATTGTGATTCAAGTAATGTTTCTCCAGAAGGAAATGCTTTCTTTAACGAGTCAAGCAACATATCCATTGATTTCTTACTCCACTGATTTTTTGTATTCAAATGATATAATTTCACAATGAAATTCAACTTAGAGACACAACTGGGATAAAGTGGATGTTGCGCATCACCCCACAACTTATTAAACTTTTTTCTGATGTCAAATTGAATATCATCACCAGTAGATGCTTCTCCAAAACAAGTGTCCCCAATTGTTCCCCTATAAATATCCCCTAAAATTTATTGCATCTCGTCAACATCTTCATCCAAATATTCATCATCATCATTTTCATCTTTTGACATAACATGATCATTATTGACATGAGTGACCTCCTTTACTGGTAGTGGTACATACTCTTCTCCATGATATACCTATCGAGTGTAACTCTGATCAAACCCAATTATGATCAAATAATTTTTTACCATATCTATGGTCTTCAAATATATGTTTTTGCAATTACGACAGGGGCATCGAATCCTATCACCTTCATCTGCTATGGAACGTGCAAACTCTATAAACTTGTCACCACCTCGTGTATACTTTTCGAAAAACCTATTTTTCTCTTTTATCCAAATTTTGTCCATATCTAAAAAAAAAATATGACTTTATTAATGGGAGGCAGGATAAAAAAAGCTCTTCAAAATCAATAGTAAATTATAAAAGATATACACTATTTTCATTGTATTCCGTGATTCATCTTATGGTGTTGAGCATTCATCATATCTGTAATTATATATTTTTATTGGATTCTTTTTGTGATAATTTGCTTGTAAATTTTACTTCCTGATTAAATTTGTTGTAGTATTTTTAGTTCAAAATAAATGAAAATGAGCTCAAAAGACATCCACAATTTTCTATGAGCAGGAAAAGTAGTAATGCCTGAAGGACGACTTTGTTAGAATTATTGGAAAAGAAGCTCAAGGGTTAATATGTACCTTTAAGTTCCTAGGAAACTTAAGGAGCCTTGTTGCCATTCCCCAATTCATGATTTTCGTATAGCATTATGATTATGTATGGTATGAATGACAAAGTGTTACACAGTTGGGGCGGGGTTAGGAAGCACTTGAATGACTTAGAGACTAAGTAGCCTCAAAGAAGGTGTGTTTTAATATATCTGAACTTCTATCCAAAGAAAGCCTAAAAACAGTCTTCTAAGTTGACTTGGCCTTATGGATATAAAAAAGGAGCTACAATGGCAGAGGAGAAGCAACAAAGAGGAAACAAGCACTCCAGTGGCCTATATGGTTTCTACTTCCATGTCCCTAGAGCAACTTGGATGGATGCCAAGTTAAAACATGAAGAAAAGAGAGGATGGAGTTAGAATCTATAATTGATTATATTAATTGGATGCTAAAGCTTACAGTGCCATGCCTTTTTGTTGCTCAACTTTTACTTGAAGACGGAAATCTAATAATCTAGGAAATAAGAGTACTTAAAAAAAACTTGTACACTGGCTTATCATAGGAAACATAAACAATTGCAAAGGATTTAAAACAAAAGATGGATTGTCAGCTAGCTTGACAATCCGCATACCTAAACACAATAGGAACTGTCAGACAAATTTTAGCTCTCCAGAGTGCCCAGCATGAGCTGGCCGATCTCTCATTTTCATGTGATTGTGAATCTTATGGAAAGAGAGAAATAAGAGGGTTTTGAAGGGGCTTTGTCAAAAAATCATTTGTTCTTGACCATTAAAGAGATTAAGAGGAGTTGGAGAACCGCTTTACACAAAATCAAGGGAGCATGTAATCAAGCCAAGGCATCACAAATACCCTTGGATCTGTTTGGAGTAGAACATGGCTTTTAGAAACACTGAAACATGATCACGGTTTGTTGGAGTGTTTATATAGATTTTAAAAGGTAACTGATGTTGTCATTTTTCGTTCCCTGCTTTGACTTGGTTCTTGCTGACCCGTTGACCTACACAAGTAGCACACATGAGCCATAGACCACTGTTGTTGTGGCCAACAACACCACGATGCTAAAGTCAGATAGAGATCTGAGGAAGGTGTAATGTTGTAATAGGGAATTTGTAGCGTCTTTTAGCTTACCAACCTCATGTCTTATTTATAGTGCAAGGAGTCTCGGTTCTACCAAGCCATCATAGGCGTAGTTTAGGAAGGAGATCTTTGTGGAGATCCTCCTCTAATTAAGAGTCGTGCTGTAGGAGGGAAGTTCCCTGTTATCTCCTTGCTCCTAGATATGCGGGGGAAAATCGCAATGCGAGAGTAATCCATCGAAGAGAGTTTCCTTGGGTGGAATGTACTCTAGTATTTGCTTCCTAGTTGGAAGCAGAGAGTAGTTGTAGTTGCCCGTCCGAAGATGATTCTCGAGATACTGGCCTAAATAGGGCTTATGGGTATTGAGGATAGCTGTGACACATATGGGTCTAGCATCCATTGAGAGTTTGGGTCCGTCTGGCAAACTGATTTAAGCAGGCTTAGAATTGATTGGGCATGTTCAGTGTTTGGCTGACGCTGGGGCCCGTGTTTCCTCGAGATCATCATGACATGTGTGTGGCTTAGAGGTGTGATCTTTTTACGTATCATCAGCTACTCCCCCGAGTTAATGGGCCATCACATCGGTTCTCTAAGTCATTTCTTGGAGGGATGCGCCGCTTATGATGATTGAGTCTGAATCATTGCTTGAGCTGCATGCCGCGTTAATGTAACGTGCATTGGTTCGGCGGAAAAGAGACGGGAACACAACCCTTATTTAGGTCATGCATAGTGTAGAGTAATCCCTTCTACTTTCTTTGCTTTTGAAGATATCCCTCTGATTAGAAATGATTGTTCATCTTTTTCATGGCCCAACAAGACCTTTTTGACGACGCAATTTTGGCTAAGGGCCTTGAGTTTTTCAAACACAGGTTGTTGTCTTGGCTCCTGCAGATTCAAAGTGTTTCCGGTGCAAGGGTTGTCCGCTCGAGCAACAATTCAGGTTGCTTCATAAGTTCAACCCTTTTCTTGTGACTTTGATATGACTGATAGCATGCTAACTGATTATTGCTTGTGTTTCTTTGCAGGAAGGTTTCCTACTACTCCTTTTACCTTAGACGAGCAAAATACCATATAGATGTTCTGTGACTTGCCAAAAAAGAATGTGGCCGATGTCATAAGAGTTTCCAACTTCATCTGTAGCAGGCTGTGGGACAACTGGCACGTTGCCCTTACTATGTATCGAACTTCGCGAGTCAAGTCTGAAAATGGGACCCCTTCAAGGAAAAGGAAGGTTGTTGGGGACAAAGCTCTTGTTCTGTCTGATGTCGAGGAGCCATCTGAAACGCTTGCCTCCTTTGTGAGGAAGAAGTCCTGTGTGAGGACTGGGTCATCTTCGGCATGACTCGTTCCAATAAGAGAAGAACGCGAGTCTGCTAGGCCTGTTGGGGCAAAGGCTGATGCTTTCGGCTTGGAGAAAGATTACTTGTGGTTTGCAGGAGTTGTAGCCAAGTCAAACCTTAGTGACGCACAGATCAAATCTCTGAATGACCATCTGGTGCGGGTTGCAATGGCAGCTTCTGTTGGTGCTAATTCGCGTGAGACTGTTCCTGTAGAAGGCTCTCGTGAAGATTTGCCCAAGTTTGTAGAATCTTATCATCCCATTGTTGTTTTGCCTGAAAGTGGTCGCGGTACTGGCCATGTATTCTGTAGTTTGAATTGCTCACTGTCTCGCTCTAGGCCATAGCTAGAAGTATTGGAGGGTCCTTTGGATAATTCACTTCCTCCTTTCCCTCCGGATCCCATTGAGTTGTCTCAGACCAAAGGGTCGGCTGTTAGTGACAAAGGGAAGGCCACGAAGTAGAGCCAGAGGACGGTGACAACCGCGAAGGGTGGCGCTGGCGTAATCCTCGATCCGGGAAATCTTCATTTGAGTACGCGGATAAGCCTGTATGGATAAGGGCTTGAAGTACCTTATGCTGGGTATGTTTCAATTGAGCCACATGGCCATTATAGGGACGAAAGTCAAAGCGGCTCGTGAGAGGGTATACACCTTGAAGCGTGTCTTCTCGCACATGCAAGCATTGTACTCTGATGCGCTCTATGAAATTGAGCAGCTAAAAAAGTAGGCTGAGGAGAAGAGGCTGGATCAGTCAACTGTGGTTGCTGAGACTCAGACTGCTCGCTTGGAAAACCTTGAGCGTAACCTGTTAGAGGTTGTGTCCAAAAAGGACGAACTTGAAAAGGAGTTGAGCCGAATCCATCAAGAAGTTGAGGCTACGCAGGAAACTACGGCTAAGGCGAATTTTGAACTACGGTTTCATGCTGAAAAGAGTGCTTTGAAGGAAGTCGACTGGGCTGCTGAGAAGCAATAGTTGGAATCCGATGTGGAGTTCTATGCTCGCAAGGCGAGAAAGGCTGAGAACCAGCTCGAATTGGGGTGGCATGAGCTTAGTGCTGTGAAGAACAATCTGGCCATAAAGCAGTCTCAGGTCAATACGCTGACTGGAAAGTTGGAGCTATTAGAGCGTGAACTTGTTGAAGCGAATGTGCGAGAGGAGGAGCTTTTTCAGGAGTAAGGCAAGTATGAGTTCCGCTGGGTTGTACATAGTCAGCTGGAGCTGTTGGCACTGATGAAGGAGGAACATCCGGAGTGGGATCTTGGCCGCTATAAGAAGATGTCATCTGTAGATTTGTTAGTTACCTCTGTGTCATTGGATGAGGAAGACAGTGTGGGCCCTGATGCCCAGGTCGTGGCGCGTGTGGACGCTATTCCAGCTCCATCTTCCACTAGGTTTAGCTCTTTTATTTCTGTACCTTTTCCTGATAGGGAGTAACCTTGGTGCGATTGTATCACTTTTTGTTTTGACAGTTAATGAAAATAGGATGTTGACTAGTCTATCGATGTCCTTGCATTGGATCAAGCTGTTCTGCATGATGTAGCTGGATCTGGGAGAACTCTATATGTTTCAGTACGGCGTAGTGGCAACCTCATGCAGTAGGTTGGTCTCCTCGTATTTTTCCTTCGGAGTGGTTAGCAGTGTACTTAACACACTGGTGAAGGGTGGAGACCACTGCTTCCATCTGGTGGAGCCATGGTATTCCTAGGATGAGATTGTAAGATGATGGTGCATCTACCACCATGAAGTCCAGAAATAGGACATTCTTAAGCTGCGACTCTCCTGCTACCGTAACTAATCTTATATTTTTTATGGGAAAGCAGTGTTCCCCGCTGAATCCGATCAGCGGGTGTTCTGAAGATGTCAGGTTTTCCTCCTTGAGGTTCATGTTGCGGAATGCATTGTACAACATAACGTTAAGTGAACTTCCTGTGTCAACTAGGGCTCTATTTACTTTCCACCTTGTTATGGAGATCGAAATGACTAAGGTGTCGTTATGTGGCACTCGAATTTCTTCAAGGTCCTTGTCCGTAAAGGTCAAGGTGGGAATGGGGTTTTGAACCTTTGAGTGACAGATGTGTCTGTCCTCACTCGCGGATTGTGTCTGCATATCTAGTAGTGTTTGCTTGCGGGACTTGTATGTCCCTGGGAGCGGAGGACTTCTTCTCGCATTCGATTTACCTCTTTATGGTCCTAGACTCTTCCAGGGTTATGTGTCACTGGATGCTCTTGAGAAGCTCCGCCATGTCCAGAGTGGGCTCCAGGGCGAGGTCCTCGTATTTCTTCACTGCACTCGTCGATGAGTGTTAGCTGGTTGTTGAAATGCGTGACATACTCTCGCAGTGTCTCGCCAGACCTCTACTTCAAGGAAAGTATGTAATGCATGCCTTTTAAAAAATGTGGCTTTCGATGAAATGCGTTAGGAATTCCTTCGCTAGGGTTTTGAAGGAGTTGATAGACTTCGACAAAAAGTTGTGGAACCGCGTCAGTGCGAAGCTTTTCAAACTAGTGGGAAAGGTCCTGCACATGATGGATTTAGATCCTTCTTTAAGGGCCATTATGTGCTGGTAATGGCGTAGGTATCGAAAGGATTGGTGGTCCCGTTGTAAGAGTCTAGCTTTAGGGGAGTGAACTTTCTCGGAACGGCCTCATTTATGATCCGATATACAAATGGTGGGACGAAGAGGTGGTACAGTACGTTCAGGTCATGTGCTCTTCTACGGAGGGGGTTCCTAAGGTCGAGTCCCCTAGTTTTTCGTTGTTGCATGACCTAGTAGTCACCATCTCTCTGTGCTTTGAAAGGAGGCGATGCTTAGTGTAAATTTAATAACATTGTCGTCCCTACGGACGATGCCAAACTGATGCAGTCATTTTTCGCTCCCTGCTTTGACCTAGTTACTGCTGACCTATTGTCTTGCACAAGTAGCACACATGAGCCACAGACCACCGTTGTGGTGTCCGATGGCACTCCGATGCAAAAGTTAGACATGGATCTAAGGAATGTGTAAGGCTGTAACACGAAATTTGTAGCGTCCCTTAGCTTACCAACCTCACGTCTTATTTATAGTGGAAGAATTCTGGTTCTACCAGGCCATCGTAGGCGTAGTTTAGGAAGGAGATCTTCGTGGAGATCCTCCTCTAATTAGGAGTCGTGCTGTAGGAGGGAAGTTCCATGTTAGCTCCGTGCTTCTTGATACGCGGAAGATAATTCCCAATGCGAGAGTAATCTGTCAAAGAGAGTTTCCTTGTGTGGAATGTACTTTGGTATTTGCTTCCTAGTTGGAAGCAGAGAGCGGCTGTAGTTGCTCGACCGAAGCTGATCCTCGAGATACTTGCCTAAGTAGGGCTTATGGGTATTGAGGATAGCTATGAGATGTATGGGCCTAGCATGCTGTGAGAGTTCGAGTCCGTCTGACGAATTGATTTTAGTGGGCTTAGAACCGCTTCGGCTTGTTCAGTGTTTGGCTGATGCTTGGGCCCGTGTTTCTTCGAGATCATCATGACACGTGTGTGGCTTAGAGGTTTCACCATTTTTTTGTATCATCAGTAACAGTTTGGATATTATAATCCAGGCTAATGTGCTTGCCAAATCCGAGTTAATTTGATTAAAAAAACCATAGAACCGCTCATTTCCAAATAGAAGCAATGATATTCCGTTTGTCATGATTTCTTCTTTCATAACTACTTGTTTGTTAACCTTAAGAATTGAAAAAACCTATGCTCCAAAACATATAAAAAAGAAATCATTAACAACGTATAAGTCAACCCAAAACATATAAAAAAGAAAAGTAATATTCTAGAATATAAACATACAATAAATTAGAGGATGTAATGGTACCTTAAAACTTTTACCACTTAGTTGTTTTAACATTAAGAAAAGCTATAGGCACAAAAAATCCGAGCTAAACATTTCTTCAAATAGCTAAGCTACATTAATAAAAGGAACACAATCTCACAAAACCATTTACCACCAATCCAATTAATCAAATCCTAGCAAGAAGAACAAGAACAACACCATAAAACGATCATGAACAACAATAGTTCAACTTTGTATCGTTAAGCAAAAAAAAAAAAAAATAGCAAGAAGAACAAATAGTAATAGTTCTACAACAAGATTATCAAGAGTTTTCCAAGCAAGAGTCAGCAAACTGATTAAGAAGAAATAGATACCCGGTTGTATCATTCTCCAGCAAGAGCAACAACCGCACATCTCTTCTTCTCCAAGTTCTTTTTCCAATTAAGCAAAAGGCAATAAAGGAAAGAGGTAGACGGTAAAGGTTATATCGATTGAGACACCCCGTTATTTTTGGAAGTATATCAAGGGTTGATTCATGAGAAAAAGGAAGTAAAATCGAGCTGGAATGAGAGGGTCATGCAAGAGGCATTCACGATTTTGGAGGCTTCATAATCGTATTTGAGAAGTCTTGTTTAAGAAGTGTTCGAGAAATTTGGAAATGAGAGAAGTTTTTTTTCCCTAATAAAAATTGAGAGAATATTCTCTTTATATAGTTTTATTTATTATCTATCAATAAAAGTTATACTTATTATTTACGAATGGCATGATATCATTTTAGATTTTGGCATAGTGGCCTCTTAATAACCTTTTTGCTTACCATATTATTATTTAAATTAAATTAATAACTTATTTTATGGTTTTTTAAAAACTGCATAGTAGTTAAAAAAAACCACAACTACTATGTATGTTTAAAAATTTCTTATTAATTCATTCCATTGCTCATGGTGTTAGGTCTCTAATAAATGGTGGTGTAAATTTTGAAAATATTATGATCGATATTGATCAATTGTGATAGAATTTATTAAATTTACACCAACATATGAGAAAATAACTAAATAATAATTAGGCCTTAGATGAGTAAAGAATATATGAGCCTAGTTTAATAATCATTGTAGTGGCTAAAGAATTAATATCCAGCAAAATTCAGTTTAGTTTAGTTTCTATTTTTCAATAGGATTTTAGTTTTGTTCTAATTGGATTGTCGTTTTTATTTCCCAATAAACCTTGGATTTCCAAGGGCTATTACGACAATCCAAAGTTGAGTTAGGCCTTTAAATGACTATCGCAAGGGGCGTGTCTGATGAAAAGCACCATCGGTACGTAGATGAGACAACACTCCAATCACCCAATCGTGCAAAGGCCTGAGCGAAATGAGTGGGGATGGTTGAGATCCGAACCTTGATCGCTCCTTCTAGCTTGACTCCTAGGCAACGACACTCAGGTCTGCCTACTGGTGAGTTGGACCACCGGCCCATGGCAGATTGACCAAGAGTGTTCAACAGTCAGCAATCCACATTACCGCCTTCTGAAATGGGAAGCACCCATTCCCCTGGATACACGATTCGAACTCAAAATCATGTATCTAGCATCTCCCTAAATATTTCGGGATTTGTGAGAGTTAGGAAGGCGGTAGCTTCGAAGGTCTCATGTATTGGTCATGGAATTATTTCAATCAAACTATTATTTGAGAAGTGTTCTCTCATTCCTCTCTAATTGTCATAAACCTATCAAACTAATTGTACTAAACCTGAATAAAAAGGGTTATGTAAAAAGTATCATAACTTTTTTCTATCTAAAAGCATGGGTGTTGGTCGATAGTTGACGATTATCATCACTCAAGCTTGTTTCAAAAATCCAATTGGGTGTTTTCACAAAAGACTTTTTGCCTCGCATGTAATGCATATGACTATGAAACATAGCTAACTAATAGTGTAATTTTTTTTATCATTATAAAATAATTTAATTTAGTACATTTAGTGGTTGAACTTAATGCCCTCAATCAAACAACATTACTACTTTCAAGGCTTTTATCAATAAAATTTACTTCCTTTGAAAAAAAAAATTAGTTGGGAAAAACTTGTATCAACAAAACATTTGTCTCTGGATTCCTTGAACCTTGTACAATATTTTGCAATGAAACCAAAAAAATGGCCAATAGTATAACAATTTCCAAAGAAACAATAATAAGTTAACGAGGTTTATTGAGACGTAAATTTTCATGGAAATGATTATTAGTTGTTACCAATAAGGTTGCAATTACCAACAAAATTTATTTCCTTGCTGCAGAAATGTCATTAAAATATATATTTTTTCTAAAAAAATATTTGTTGCTATTAGTATACCAATTTCCAACAAAATAATGATTTATCACTAGAAAATAGTTAATGAGCTTTAACGAGAAATAGATTTTCACGACTCGATCCACAAAGTACCATATTGTCTGCTTTGGGCCCAAGGCCTGCACGGCTTTAAAACGCATAGTACTTTGTAAATCCAAACTTGTACATATATAGTACATCACCCTCCCTTACCCAGGCGATGTGGGACTATAATCTCCTTTTTTTAGCTTGCCAACCCTCTTGGGATCCATGAGCTCTTGGGTTTCTCCCGCACCCTCCCTCTTAGGTTCTCCCACACAAGGGTATCACAGTCCACCGCCCTTGGGAGCCCAACGTCTACATTGACACTCTTTCTATTGGGTCAGGCTCTGATACCATTATGTCACAATCCGATCCAAAGAAAACTATTTGTTACTAACAAGGTTATAATTATCAAAGAAATTTTATTTCCTTGTTATAGAGATTTCATTAAAAAATATTTGTTTCAACAAAAAAACAAACATTGCAAGTAGTATAGCCGCAATTTTCACCGAAATATTACTTTGTTGCTATAAATTAGTAAACGAGTTTTAACAAGGAAAAAACTAATGGAAAAATTTATCAATCATTATTAACGAAACAAAACATGACTAATAATGTGATTATTATCTAGGAAAACATATTTCCTTACTAAAGAAGTGTTAATATTCGTTAGCAAGGAATGTGATTTTCTGTTAAAATTAGTCTTCTTTAGCAATAAAATATTTCATTTCAGATGATGCCATAATTACCAGGGAACTAGTACTTTGTGGTTATAAAAAATATTTTGTTGGTAAATCAATTCGGTGGGAATTTAGATTCGGAGGGAATGCTTCCCGCCACCTATATAACAAGGAAATTTCCCACATTATATATTTGTTAGATAAAAGTAATAACTTTATGGTTGTTTCAATGTATTTGTTTTCGTTGGCAACGATACCATATTAACAAGGAAATTAAATTTCGTAGAAAAATTTTGTTGGGAAGTGATACATTTCTTGTTGCCTGGTGGAGGTAGACGATCTTGTTGAATCACATTTTCATTTGGTTACATCAAGTGATGCAATGTTTTTTGTGGTGTTATCTATCATTTTTATTGGTTTGTGGCATTACGCACACAATGGCTATCTATATCAATGTCTTTTTTTGTAAGCTTTATCTTATTTAAAATGTAATTAAGTGACCTTTGTTTTTTGTTCTGATCAGTACTTTTGTTTTGAATAAGAAGTGGTCCACTTTGATCGGGTGTTTTTTTTAAGTGTTTAGAAGCTAACTTCTAACTGGAGTTATAAGTTCTAAAACAAACTTCTGAATTATCCGTTTGTTTTGCTTCTGAATGAGCTGTTGATTAGAAGCTATAAAATTAAATGGTGTTTGTTTTTAGGTGCTGACTTGAATTTTTTATTTTTTTTTACATTTTTGCCCACTACCATAACTCCCACCGCCCACCACAAACCACCAACATTAACCCCTTCTCTACTTATTTTTCTCCAGATACCATTAAGATCACTTTCCACCACTATCAGAAACCACCCTATATCCCATTTTATTCCTCATACAATCTTCAATGGAGAGGAAGAAAAAGAGAAAGAGAAAGAGGAATAGGAGGAAAAGAAGGAGGATGGGAGGCCAAGGAGGGTGGTGGCGACAGTGGCGACATTACACCATGTTACAGAGGAGGTGGAGAACAGATGGGATGGTTGGTAGAGAAGAGGGGTAGTAGCAATCATTACTAATTTATTGTGAGGTTATTATTGGAATGAATTTTCACTAAGCACTCATTGCTAAGTTATCAACACCGCCCATGATGCTTACTCCAATCAAAACTTATACTTCTCATCAGAACTAAAAACAAACACTCTTTTTAAAGTTTTCAGCTTCTTATTAAGACTTTTGAGTCTATTAAAAAAAAAAAAAACACCCTCTGAGTGTTGTGCTGGAAAAAAAAAAACATCCTCTTACTCTTGCTCAAGAAAAAAAAATTATGAATTGATAAAGTTGATTGAATATGAATTCGGTGAGATTTGATTAACTGAACATCGACTTCGGCCTAACTAATTGAAATAACCTAATATGACAATTCATTTTCAATTGTAGGGATAATTGATCCAATCATCAATATCCCGATCCTAACCCATTGAATAAGGCTAAACAAGTATCAAAACCAATTTAGCTAAATTTTGTTAATAGTTATAAGAAAGGGAATGTTTTCCGTTGTAAACAATGTTTATTTATTAGTTGCTTCCACCTAATCAATCCATAAGTACCCATATTCAACACTATTTATACTTACAAAGTGGAAAATTTCTTATTACAAGAAGTATTTTGTATTTATTAATTTTTCTCACAAATAAATTCGGGAGAAAACAAAAAAAACACAATGGCATCTCTTGCAAAAACAATGTCTTCACCACTTCTTTTTATATTATGTTTCACAGTTTCCATTGTTTGGCCACACTTCAATTCTTTGGTTTGTACTGTTTATTCATCATCACATTTACCAAAAAGACGTTTCAAGTTTATTAAATAACTATTTTTCTTTTTTACTTTTTTGTTATCTCTCGTGAATTAATTCATACTGTCAAACTGAAGAAAAGTAACTTGTAATAAATTTGAGCTCAAGAAGTCATGACCTTAATTATATATATCATTCAACAAGGAAAACTAAAACTATAAATATTTCTTTATTATTATGGTCCAGAAAGCATATATATATATATATATATATATATATATATATATATATATATATATATATATATTTTGGTCCAAACACGAAGAATTTTATTGAAGATAAGATGAGAAACAAAATACAATCATCCCTATATCAAGGAATGCCAAGACACCGTGAAGGTGTCAAAAAACAAGTCTCTAAAAAAATTACAACCCGAACCCATCTTCCACAACAATTCCCTAATCTCGATAAAGATAGAGTGCTCCAATCTGTTAAGCCAGTCAAAAACCCTCATATTTCTCTCTTTCTCCACACACCACATGAGCACATGAGAAACCCTACGCCATGACCATTCCGCGAGCCGGGATGGATTAGCTTGGGTCCACCAACTTAGCCAATCCAAAAGGGAACCTTGAAACATCAAACTCAGACCAAATTCTAACAAGAAACTATTCCAAATGGATTTGGAGAATCTGCAATGAAGCATCAAGTGATCCAGAGTCTCGCCATTCTCATTACAAAGCACACAAGGACTTCTTGTATGGAGTCCTCTCTTTTTCAACCTGTCTTTAGTCAGGATCCTCTCATGCAATACCGACCAACAAAAGAAATAAATCCGAGGAAGAAGATTATTCACCCAAACCAAATTCTTGTGAGAGGAAATGAAGGGGTTGGAGTTGGTCTCATAATGAGATGCAGCCAGCATATCTAAAAATTCTTTCACCAAGAAACCACACCTTTACCCTTCCACACCAAACTATAAGATCCCTCTGAGAGCATCTGAATATCCAACAGTTGCATTAAATTGGCGGCATCCTCTAGTTCCCCATCATTTAGGGGTCATCCTAGGAACCTTCATTGGACAAAAAATTGATAATGAAAAAAAAAAAAAATTGGCGGTCTCCTCCTTTTCTGGTTGCTAATGAAAAAAAAAAATTGGAAACAGATCCTTCAGAGGTTGGTTGCTTTACCAATAATCATACCAGAAAGAGATGATATCACCATTGCCACAGTGAAGGGAGGTGTGATGGTAGAAAATACTTGCACACCGAGAGATGTATTTCCACATAAAGCACCCATAGGGAGTGTATTTGGTTCTGGTATCCCAATCCCATCTATTTCATCCATATTTATCAATGATGAGCAATCTCCATAGACTACCATCTTCTTCTACAAATCATCAAATCCACTTGGAAAGTAATGCTAAATTAAAAGTACTCACTTGGTGAATGCCTAGACCACCTCAAGTTTTTGGACAACATATTTTCTCCCAACCCACAAGATGCATCTTTCTGGAGATTTGTGTGGAACCCCAAAGGAAATCTCGCATGATCTATTCCATCATGGTTGCAACTGAAAAAGGAACATAGGGATAAAAGCTAAAGTGGATTAGACAAGTGCTAGTCTGCCTGTTTTCGAGAGGAATTTGTGCTTCCAAGAAGCTAGTCTCAATTTCATCCTTTCGATTGACTCATCCCACACAGCTTTACCTTTTTTTTATTGATTTAGTTTTAAATCTAGTACCCAAAGTCATGCCTAAGTGCTTAACTGGAAGCTGACCAGCTGCACAACCAAATAAACCCGCCAACTGCTTCAGATGTGGGATTCTCCAATGGGCAACACCATTGATTTGTGAAAGTTGATTTTCAGACCTGAAATAACTTTGAACCAAAGCATAATTCTTTTGAGGGCTAGAACCTAAGTGGCAGAGACATCATAAAAAAGGATAGTATCATCCGCATACTGAAGAATGGAAAAAAGAGGACTATCCTCTGCGACTGAAAAACCTCTTACTTGACCTACATCAACCACTTTAAGAATCATTTGGGTTAGACCTTCAGCTGCTAAAGTAAAGAGAAGATGAGATAGGGGATCACCCTGACGTAGGCTTTAAGAGCTATTGAAAAACCTATGCAGTTGTCCGTTAATATTTAGAGAGAAATTGGTTGTAGATCTGCAAGTGTGAAGGCAATGGATTCATTTGGAATCAAACCCCATACGAATCATTACCAAATCCAAATATCTCCAAAAAATATTGTCAAAAGCTTTTGAGAAATCTAATTTGATGACGAGCCCTGGAACACCTTGTTTTTTCCTAGAATCAATAATTTCATTGGTAATCAAAGAGCTATCAACCTCCTACCTTCCACTGACTGTTGCACTTTGAAATGGAGAAATGACTGAATGAAGAACATTTTTTCAATCTATCAGCCAACACATTGGAAATGATCTTATAAGCCCTGTTCAAAATACTAATAGGTCTGAAGTCCTTGACTGTCTGCATTCCGACACATTTAGGAATAAGTGAGATGATAGTGGTGTTCAACCGCCAATCCAAAAATTCCTAGTATTAAAATCTTCAATAACTTTAAGAAAATCAACTTTGATTACCTCCAACATTTTCAAGTAGAACTCCATTGAAAAACCATCAAGACCCGGAGAAACTTCTGATTATAGCTCTTGCATTGCCCCTTTAATTTCCATCTCTGAAAAGTTCTCTACCAAGGAGGTAGCCACTGGCAGGGAAATAGATAGAAAAGTAATCCTCGAGAAGAAAGGTCGCCACTCTAGCTTCCTTTTCACTGAACAACTCCTTGAAGTGAAAGACCATGATTTCTCTTATGTTGGCTTCATCTACTACCATCTCATGATCCATGCTAAGAGCTTCAATAGAGTTAAACATTCTGCAACTGTTATATTCACATCTTAAGAAAAGAATTTAAAGTAAAATATTAAGCCTTTTTTTTTTATTTTGCAATTAAATTTGATTATTTCACAATGCTATCGTCGCTATGCTAATAGTGGATCATATTGTTTATATATGATTGAAACAGATAGAAGGAGCATATGGAAAGGATGGTAAAGGACCAAGTGTTCAAAACTATTCTGGCCCAAAAATAGGTTTTTTTCAATTGCGCAATTTTTTTTATTATTACTTATCAATTGACATTGTAGTTTTCATATTATACTTTGACCCTGGACTTATGATCGTGACTATATTTCTATCCACACTATAGGGAGAGCTGATACAAGAAATGGTGTTAATTCTTATTATATGTACAAAGTGAGTATATCAATCTTTGGGATTCTGAATGGTTTAATATCATGAAATTTGGATCAATTTTAATATCTAATTTTGTTTATCTCTTGTTACAATTACGAGAGGAAATCATGACTTTGAGTTCAACCGGTTTGGATTCATATAGATTTTCGATTTCTTGGTCAAGGATATTGCCTGGTATTTTTCTTAACTACCTCTAACTTTTATTGGCATAGATGTCATTTTTCATTTTCTACCTTCTATCATGTCTCTTTTTACGTTTTTCATCTTCCTCTTCTCATGCAAATTAGAAACATTTGAAAATTGTTTTCTATTTTAGTTCAACAACAATGTTTATTCCTTTCGATTTTTTCATATATCTTAATTCTTCTCTATGTTCTTCTAATTTATGTATACTATAAAAATAGTTCCTAAAATTATTATTGACTTATGTGTTGAGCTATTTATTCAAGCCACATATATTAACGCCTATTTCATACAACTTATTTGGCTGCAACATTATTATATCTTGTACTTAATGACTCTTGAACCTTGTATATGGAACAATGGAGAGTGGTGTCAATCCAAAAGGGATAGAATACTACAATAATCTTATAAATGGACTTCTTAAAAATGGTACAACTATATTGTCATTAATATAAATATTGGGTGTTTTTGTCATATATTTGTTGTGGTTGAGTTCATCAAGTGGTTCATGTATTTTTTTTAATGTAGGTATTACACCGTTTGTCACATTATTTCATTTGGACTTGCCAATGAAATTACAAGAAAAATATGGCGGGGTTTTAAGCCGCAATTTTGTGTAAGCATAATAATTTGCCATCTAAAAATACTTTTCACTATATGTATAAAAAAATAACATTATAAATGTTTGTATTTCTAAAAGTACCTTTTAATGCTATTTCAGGAAAGATTTTTAGGCATATAGTGAAATTTGTTTTAGAGCTTTCGGTGATAGAGTAAAACATTGGGTTACAATAAATGAACCATCTGTTCTTGCTAGCTATGGAGCAGAAAGTATACATTCACTGACAGTGCCCTATATTATTACGCACAATTTAATATTAGCATTGAGCTGTTGCAAAGATGTATAAGAAAAATTTTCAGGTATGTAGGATAATATGTTGTATTTATTATTATTATTAGAAAACAATAATTATATTAATTTTGAACATGCATGTATTCGTTGTTCATTATTTTTAAATTTTCGATTTCGTAGGTTACTCAACATGGAATGATTGGCATTTCACTTGTGTCAACGTGGTCTCAACTTTACTATGAATCAAGCTGAGATATAAAAGCTGCAGAAAGAGCCATGGATTTTCTCTTTGGCTGGTAAGTTGCATTTTCTCATACAATGCAAAAACTTTGCGACAACTTGTAATTGCACAGAACTCTTGATAGGTTTTTTCTTCTCAACATTTTACAGAAAATTAAAATTGAATGAGTATTATATGTGCCTTTAAATAGAAAAGGTTAGTGATTTTGAACTAAAAGATAAAACTACCACATAAATTTCTTTTTTGGTCAATTTTTGCAAACATATAAAATATCAAAATTTTATTTTATTGTTAGTTCATTTTTTAAATTTTTTTAAGGACAATCTTCATTCCTTTTAACAGGTGACATCATATTCAATTTAACGAATCAATATTGATGGCACTCTGAATCATTATGAAGTATAATTTATTAGACATTTGTTTCATTTTGTTCTACGCATATAGGTTCATGGAACCATTCACTTATGGAGATTATCCAAGTTCTATGATATCTTTGGTAAAGGACAGACTACCGAAGTTTACTAAAGAAGAAAAACAAATGGTTATGGGATCACTTGATTTTGTTGGCATTAATTACTATTTTGCAAATTTTGCAAAAGATATCTCTATCAATGCGACGAATGTTACTGACGCTAAAAATGACCGACATGCGATTGAAGGTGATGAGCATAATAAATAATATTTTTTCCTTCTATTCATGTAAAATATTAAAGTTGGCTACACCATTTACTTAAGTTCAGTTTTTCTTCTGTGTTACAGGAAACTTAGACAAGAATAATGTTAAAATTGAGGCAAGTTTATAGGAAACGATAAAATTATTTTAAATCTCTCGTATTTAGTGGGGTTAGTTTCTAATTTTACTAATTTTATTTGTCAATCGAGCAGGAGGACAATCACATTCAAGATATGTTGGTCTACATCAAGAACAAATACAAAAGTCCACAAATTTATATCACAGAAAATGGTATCTTCCTCACCTACACTTGTTAAAATAAAAATAGGGCTAAGGTTTATGTATGTTGTTGAATGAGCTGTATAATAATAAATAAAGAAATCACCTAAAATTCGAAATTAAATAATACAAGCCCCTATGTGTGTTTTGGAAGAAATTGTGATGTGGATATATAAGTTAAAAGAATATGTTTTTGGCTCAAACATTGGATTTACAATTAAAGAGATCATATGTAAATTTGGGTTGGAGGTTTGTTCTCTTCAATTTCTCTGTACATAATTTCTCTAATCATTCCTCGGCATGCACATTAATATTATACTTGTGACAATTGATTAAGTTTGAGTACATCTAGAGATTAATAAATGTCGAATATGGCATAAACAACAATGAGTTCTTATAAAAATCATAACTTATATATGTAATTATAGACTTAAATTTGTGTCTGCTCTTATAGGGATGGGACCTGATGAAAGATTCACACCCAAAGATGCCATACTCCACGATCAAGATAGAATTGTCTTCCTTCAAAGAAATTTCTATTATATCCGAGAAGCGATTAAGTAAGTTTGTATTTTTTTAATTATGACAATGAGAAATCAACTAACGGTATTGTTTTCTAGAAAATGATAAAATTTATGTTTGTGCGCATATGCATCCTAGTTTGATGGACAAATAAAATTTACAGGTTAGGTGCAGATGTGAAAGGGTACTTCCATTGGTCCCTTATGCATAATGTTCAAGGAAATTGTTCCTGCTGTCATCCCTTACAAAAATTCTTTTTCTTGTTTACATATTTATGCAAATTGTTTTTCTTCTAATAATCTTTTAATCAACATATTTTCTTGTTTACATATTGATGCAAATGTCAAACATGAAGAAGCTAAAAACATGCTAAAAAAATGTGCATTAGCAACTACATAAGCCTGCATAACATTTGCAACTGGGAAGAAGTCTATTACATTTTCATTGGAGTCATAAGAGCTATAGAAAATAAAATAATCTAGCTTCTTTAGTAAACTTCGGTAGTCTGTCCTTTACCAAAGATATCATAGAACTTGGATAATCTCCATAAGTGAATGGTTCCATAAACCTATATGCGTAGCACAAAATGAAACAAATGTATAGTAAATTATACTTCATAATGATTCAGAGTGCCATCAATATTGATTCGTTAAATTGAATATAATGTCACCTTTTAAAAGGAATGAAGAATTTCCTTACAAAAATTTAATTACAAAAATTTTAAAAATAAACTAACAATAAAATAAAATTTTGATATCTTATATGTTTGCCAAAATTGACAAAAAGAGAAATTTATGTGGTAGTTTTATCTATTTAGTTCAAAATCACTAACATTTTCTATTTAAAGGCAAATGTAATACTCATTCAATTTTAATTTTCTGTAAAATGTTGAGAAGAAAAAACCTATCAAGAGTTCTGTGATTTACATGTTGTCGCAAAGTTTTTGCATTGTATGAGAAAATGCAACTTACCAACCAAAGAGAAAATCCATGGCTCTTTCTGCAGCTTTTATATCTATGCTTGATTCAGAATAAGGTTGAAACCACGTTGACACAAGTGAAATGCCAATCATTCCATGTTGAGTAACCTAAGAAATCGACAATTTAAAAATAATGAACAACAAATACATGCATGTTCAAAATTAATATATAATTATTGTTTTCTAATAAAAAAATAATAATAAATACAAAATATTATCCTACATACCTGGAAATTTTCTTTATACATCTTTGAAACAGCTCCTTGCGCTAATATTAAATTGTGCGAAATAATATAGGGCACTGTTAGTGAATTTATACTTTCTGCTCCATAGCTAGCAAGAACAGATGGTTCATTTATTGTAACCCAATGTTTTACTCTATCACCGAAAGTTCTAAAACAAATTTCACTATATGCCTGAAAATTTTTCCTGAAATAGCATTCAAAGGTACTTTTAGAAATACAAACATTTATAATGTTATTTTTTTATACATATAATGAAAAGTATTTTCAGATGGCAAATTATTATGCTTACACAAAATTGCGGCTTAAAACCCCGCCATATTTTTCTTGTAATTTCATTGGCAAGTCCAAATGAAATAATCTGACAAACGGTGTAATACCTACATTAAAAAAAATACATGAACCACTTGATGAACTCAACCACAACAAATATATGACAAAAACACCCAATATTTATATTAATGACAATATAGTTGTACCATTTTTAAGAAGTCCATTTATAAGATTATTGTAGTATTCTATCCCTTTTGGATTGACACCACCCTCCATTGTTCCATCTACAAGGTTCAAGAGTCATTAAGTACAAGATATAATAATGTTGCAGCCAAATAAGTTGTATGAAATAGGCGTTAATATATGTGGCTTGAATAAATAGCTCAACACATAAGTCAGTAATAATTTTAGGAACTATTTTTATAGTATACATAAATTAGAAGAACATAGAGAAGAATTAAGATATATGAAAAAATCGAAAGGAATAAAAATTGTTGTTGAACCAAAAGAGAAAACAATTTTCAAATGTTTCTAATTTGCATGAGATAGAAGGTAGAAAATGAAAAATGACATCTAAGCCAATAAAAGTTAGAGGTAGTTAGGAAAAATACCAGGCAATATCCTTGACCAAGAAATCGAAAATCTATATGAATCCAAACCGATAGAACTCAAAGTCATGATATCCTCCTGTAATTGTAACAAGAGATAAACAAAATTAGATATTAAAATTGATCCAAATTTCATGATATTAAACCATTCAGAATCCCAAAGATTGATGTACTCACTTTGTACATATAATAAGAATTAACGCCATTTCTTGTATCAGCTCTCCCTATAGTGTGGTAAGAAATATAGTCACGATCATAAGTCCGGGGTCAAAGTATAATATGACAACTACAATGTCAATTGATAAGTAATAATAAAAACAATTTGCACAATTGAAAAAAACCTATTTTTGGGCCGGAATAGTCTTGAACACTTGGTCCTTTACCATCTTTATCATATGCTCCTTCTATCGGTTTCAATCATATATAAACAATGTGATCCACTATTAGCATAGCGACGATAGCATTGTAAAATAATCAAATTTAATTGCAAAAGAAAAAAAAGGCTTAATATTTTACTTTAAATTGCCAATTTAATGCAACTGTTGGATATTCATATGTTCTCATAGGGATCTGATAGTTTGCTGTGGAAGGGTAAAGGTGTGGTTTCTCGGTAAAAGAATTTATAGATATGCTGACTGCATCTCATTATGAGACCCACTCCAACCCCTTCATTTCCTCTCACGAGAATGTTGTTTGGGTGAATAATCTTCTTCCTCGAATTAATTTCTTTTGTTGGTCGGTATTGCATGAGAGGATCTTGACTAAAGACAGGTTGAAGAAGAGAGGAATCCATACAAGAAGTCTTTGTGTGCTTTGTAATGAGAATGGCGAGACTCTGGATCACTTGATGCTTCATTGCAGATTCTCCAAATCCATTTGGAATAGTTTCTTGTTAGAATTTGGTCTGAGTTTGATGTTTCAAGGTTCCCTTTTGGATTGGCTAAGTTGGTGGTCCCAAGCTAATCCATCCCGGCTCGCGGAATGGTCATGGCGTAGGGTTTCTCATGTGCTCATGTGGTGTGTGTAGAAAGAGAGAAATATGAGGGTTTTTGACGGGCTTAACAGATTGGAGCACTCTATCTTTATCGAGATTAGGGAATTGTTGTGGAAGATGGGTTCGGCTTGTAATCTCTTTAGAGACTTGTTTTTTGACACCTTCATGGTGTCTTGGCATTCCTTGATATAGAGATGATTGTATTTTGTTTCTCATCTTGTCTTCAACAAAATTCTTCGTGTTTGGACCAAAAAAAAAATTATATATATATATATATATATGCTTTCTGGACAATAATAATAAAGAAATATTAATAGTTTTAGTTTTCCTTGTTGAATGATATATATAATTAAGGTCCTGACTTCTTGAGCTAAAATTTATTACAAGTTACCTTTTCTTTAGTTTGACAGTATGACTTAATTCACGAGAGATAACAAAAAAGTAAAAAAGAAAAATAGTTATTAGATAAACCTGAAAAGCTGAAGTACCCGCTCCAAATTTGAAGTCTATTGGAAAGTTAGATCTCCTTATAATGCAGTCATTGTTTATATTTGATATATTTGCACAATTGCCTTCAGCCCATACTACTGCAAACAATAAAAATAATTAGCAAATAATTTAAGGAACGTCTTTTTGGTAAATGAGATGATGAATAAACAGTACAAACCAAAGAATTGAAAGTGTGGCCAAACAATGGAAACTGTGAAACATAATGTAAAAAGAAGTGGTGAAGACATTGTTGTTGCAAGAGATGCCATTGTGTTCTTTTTGTTCTCTTCCGATTTTATTTGTGAGAAAAATTAATAAAAAAAAAATACTTCTTGTAATAAGAAATTTTCCACTTTGCAAGTATAAATAGTGTTGAATATGGGTACTTATTGATTGATTAGGTGGAAGCAACTAATAAACAAACATTGTTTACAACGTAAAACATTCTCTTTCTTATAACTATTAACAGAATTTAGCTAAACTGGTTTTGATACTTGTTTAGCCTTATTCAATGGGTTAGGATCGGGATATTGATGATTGGATCAATTATCCCTACAATTGAAAATGAATTGTCATATTAGGTTATTTCAATTAGTTAGGTCAAAATCGATGTTCAGTTAATCAAATCTCACCGAATTCATATTCAATCAACTTTATCAATTCATAATTTTTTTTAATATTGTTTATTTAGCAAGACTAAGAGGGTGTTTTTTTTTTCTAGCACAACACTCAGATGGTGCTTTTTTTTTTAAATAGACTCAAAAGTCTTAATAAGAAGCTGAAAACTTTAAAAAAAGTGTTTGTTTTTAGTTTTGATGAGAAGTTGAAGTTTTGATTGGAGTAAGCATCATGGGCGGTGTTGATAACTTTGGAAGGAGTGCTTAGTGAAAATTCATTCCAATAATAACCTCACAATAAATTTGTAATGATTGCTACTACCCCTCTTCTCTACCAACCATCCCATCTATTCTCCACCTCCTCTGTATCATGCGTGTAATGTCGCTACTGTCGCAACAACCCTCCTTGGCCTCCCATCCTCCTTCTCATTTTCCTTCTATTCCTCTTTCTCTTTCTCTTTCCTTTTCTCTTTCTCTTTCTCTTTTTCTTCCTCTCCATTGAAGATTGTATGAGGAATAAAAAGGGATATAGGGTGGTTTTTTATAGTGGTGGAAAGTGATCTTAATGGTATTTAGAGAAAAAATAAGTAGAGAAGGGGTTAATGTTGGTGGTTTGTGGTGGGCGGTGGGAGTGGTGGTAGTGGGCAAAAATGTAAAAAATAAAAATCAAGTCAGCACCTAAAAACAAACACCATTTAATTTTACAGCTTCTAATCAGCAGCTCATTCAGAAGCAAAAAACAAACAGTTAATTCAGAAGTTTGTTTATAACATCTAACTCCAGTTAGAAGTTAGCTTCTAACTACTTAAAAAAAACACCCGATCAAAGTGGACCACTTCTTATTCAAAACAAAAGTACTGATCAGAACAAAAAACAAACGTCACTTAATTACATTTTAAATAAGATAAAGCTTACAAAGAAAGACATTGATAGAGATAGCCATTGTGTGCGTAACGTGACAAACCAATAAAAATGATAGATAACAGCACAAAACACATTGCATCACTTGATGTAACCAAATGAAAATGTGATTCAACAAGATCGTCTACCTCCACCAGGAAACACTACAAGAAATCTATCATTTCCCAACAAAATTTAATTTCCTTGTTAATATGGTATCGTTGCCAATGAAAAAAAAATTTCATTGAAACAACTATAAAGTTGTTACTTTTTTCTAACAAAATATATTTTGTGGGAAATTTCCTTTTAATATAGGTGGCGGGAAGCATTCCCTCCAAATCTAATTTCCCGCCGAATTTATTTACCAACGAAATATTTTTTATAACCACAAAATACTAGTTCCTTGGTAATTATGGCATCATCTGAAATGAAATATTTTATTGCTAAAGAAGACTCATTTTAACAGCAAATCACATTCCTTGCTAACGAATATTAACACTTATTTAGTAAGGAAATATGTTTTCCTAGATAATAATCACATTATTAGTCATGTTTCGTTTCGTTAATAATGATTGATAATTTTTTCCATTAGTTTTTCCCTTGTTAAAACTCGTTCACTAATTTATAGCAACAAAATAATATTTTGTTGAAAATTGCTATACTACTTGCAACGTTTGTTATTTTGTTGAAACAAATCTTTTTTAATGAAATCTCTATAACAAGGAAATAAAATTTCTTTGATAATTATAACCTTGTTAGTGACAAATTGTTTTCGTTTGTAAAAAGTGATAATTACTTTTGTGATACACTTGTGTGGGCATACTTGAAGGGGAGGATGAGGGAGAAGCCAAAGAGCCCATGGATCCCAAGAGAGTTGGCAAGCTACAAAGGGGAGATCATAGTCTCGCATCGCCTGTGTAAGGGAGGGTGACGTACTATATATGTACGAGTTTGGATCTACAAAATACTACGCGTTTTAAAGCCGTGCGGGCCTTGGGTCCAAAGCAGACAATATAGTACTCTGTGGATCGGGTCGTGACAACTTTCATGAAAATCTATTTCTCGTTAAAGCTCATTAACTATTTTATAGTGATAAATCATTATTTTGTTGAAAATTGGTATACTAATAGAAACAAATATTTTTTTAGAAAAAATATATATTTTAATGACATTTCTACAACAAGGAAATAAAATTTTGTTGGTAATTGCAACCTTATTGGTAACAACATTTTTCCCTGTTAAAAACTAATAATCATTTCCATGAAAATTTATGTCCCAATAAACCTCATTAACTCATTATTGTTTCTTTGGAAATTGTTGTACTATTGGCAATTTTTTTTGTTTCATTGCAAAATATTGTACAAGGTTCAAAGAATCCAGAGACAAATGTTTTGTCGATACAAGTTTTTCCCAACTAAATTTTTTTTTTTTTCAAAGGAAGTAAATTTCATTGATAAAAGCCTTGAAAGTAGTAATGTTGTTTGATTGAGGGCATTAAGTTCTACCACTAAATGTACTAAATTAAATTATTTTATAATGATAAAAAAATTACACTATTATTTAGCTATGCTTCATAGTCATATGCATTACATGCGAGGCAAAAAGTCTTTTGTGAAAACACCCAATTGGATTTTTGAAACAAACTTGAGTGATGATAGTCGTCAACTATCGACCAACACCCATGCTTTTAGATAGAAAAAAATTATGATACTTTTTACATAACCCTTTTTATTCAGGTTTAGTACAATTAGTCTGATAGGTTTATGACAATTAGAGAGGAATGAGAAAACACTTCTCGAATAATAGTTTGATTGAAATAATTCCTTGAACAATACATGAGACCTTCGAAGCTACTGCCTTCTCACAGATCCCGAAATATTTAGGGAGATGCTAGATACATGATTTTGATTTCAAATCGTGTATCCAGGGGAATGGGTGCATCCCTTTTCAGAAGGCGGTAATTTGGATTGCTGGCTGCTGAACACTGTTGGTCAATCTGCCATGGGTCGGCAGAACAACTCATCAGTAGGCAGACCTGAGTGTGGTCACCTAGGAGTCAAGCTCGAGGGAGCGGTCAAAGTTCGAATCTCAGCCATCCCCACTCATTTTGCTCAGGCCTTTGCATGATTGGGTGATTGGAGTGTTGTCTCATTTACGTACCGATGGTGCTTTTCATCCGACACGCCCCTTGCGAAATAGTCATTTAAAGGCCTAACTCAACTTTGGATTGTCGTAATAGCCTTTGGAAATCCAAGGTTTATTGGGAAATAAAAATGACAATCCAATTAGAACAAAACTAAAATCCTATTGAAAAATAGAAACTAAACTAAACTGAATTTTATATTAATTATTTAGCCACTACAATGATTATTAAACTAGGCTCATATATTTTTAACTCATCTAAGGCCTAATTATTATTTAGTTATTTTCTCATATGTTTGTGTAAACTTGATAAATTCTATCACTACTGATCAATATCGATCATAATATTTCCAAAATTTACACCACCATTTATTAAAGACCTAACACCATGAGCAATGGAATGAATTAATAAGAAATTTGTAAACATACATAGTAGTTGTGATAAAATAAGTTATTAATTTAATTTAAATAATAATATGGTAAGCAAATAGGTTATTATGAGGCCACTATGCCAAAATCTAAAATGATATCATGCCATTCGTAAATAATAAGTATAACTTTTATTGATAGATAAAAAATAAAACTATATAAATATATAAAGAGAATATACTCCAATTTTTATTGGGGAAAAAAACTTCTCTCATTCCCAAATTTCTCAAACAAGACTTCTCAAATACGATTTTGAAGCTTCCAAAATCGTGAATGCCTCTTGCATGATCCTCTCATTCCCCCTCGATTTTCCTAGATTTTTCTCATGAATCAACCCTTCATATACTTCCAAAAATAATGGGATGTCTGAATCGATATAACCTTTACCGTCTACCTCTTTCCTTTCTTGCCTTTTGCTTATTTGGAAAAAAAACTTGCAGAAAAAGAGATGTACGGTTGTTGCTCTTGCTGGAAAACAATACAACCAGGCATATTTCTTCTTAATCAGTTTGTTGACTCTTGCTTGGAGAACTCTTGATAATCTCGTTTTTTTTTTTTTTTTTTTTGCTTAACAATATAAAGTTGAACTATTGTTGTTCATGATCGTTTTATGGTGTTGTTCTTGTTCTTCTTGTTAGGATTTGATTAATTGGATTGGTGGTAGATGGTTTTGACAGATTGTGTTCCTTTTATTAATGTAGCTTAGCTATTTGAAGAAATGTTTAGCTCGGATTTTTTTTTTGTGCCTGTAGCTTTTGTTAATGTTAAAACAAATAAGTGGTAAAAGTTCTAAGGTACCATTACATCCTCTAATTTATTGTATGTTTATATTCTGGAATATTACTTTTCTATTTTATATGTTTTGGGTTGACTTATACGTTGTTAATGATTGCTTTTTTTATATGTTTTGGTGCATAGGTTTTTTCAATCCTTAAGGTTAACAAACAAGTAGTTATGAAAGAAGAAATCATGCCAAACGGAATATCATTGCTTTTATTTGGAAATGAGCGCTTCTATGGTTTTTTTTTTAATCAAATTAACCTGGATTTGGCAAGCACATTAGCCTGGATTATAATATCCAAACTGCTACTGATGATACATAAAAACGGCCAAACCTCTAAGCCACACACGTGTCATGATGATCTCAAAGAAACACGGGCCCAAGCATCAGCCAAACACTGAACAAGCCGAAGCGGTTCTAAGCCCACTCAAATCAATTCGTCTGATGGACCCGAACTCTCACAGCATGCTAGGCCCATACATCTCACAGCTATCCTCAATACTCAAAAGCCCTAATTAGGCAAGTATCTCGAGAATCAGCTTCGGACGGGCAACTACAGCCGCTCTCTGCTTCCAACTAGGAAGCAAATACCAAAGTACATTCCACATAGGGAAACTCTCTTCGACGGATTACTCTCGCATTGGGAATTATCTCCTGTGTATCAAGAACACTACACCAAAAACCCCCATTAGCAACGGTTCTATACCGTGGGCGTAACCCATTGCCACGGCTAAGAGTCGTGGGCTACAGAGGCGTCGCGAAATTTGTTGTAACGGCTATAAACCGTTGCTAAACATTGTAGCAACGGTTTTATGCTTGAGTAGGGGTGGTGATTTTCAGCATTTAGCCACGGTTTTAAACCGTTGCAAGAACAATAGCAACGGTTTTTAGCCGTGGCAACAATAGCCACGGTTCTAAGCCGTGATAAAGTGTGGATATTAGCAACGGTTTTAAACCGTGGCTAACAAGGTAGCAACGGTTTTAAGCCGTGGCTAACCCTGGCCACGGTTTGAAGCCGTGGCTAAACAGTGAGAAATAAACTGTAGCTAACAAGGTAGCAACGGTTTTAAGCCGTGGCTAACCCTGGCCACGGTTTGAAGCCGTGGCTAAACAGTGAGAAATAAACTGTAGCTAACAAGGTAGCAACGGTTTTAAGCCGTGGCTAACCCTGGCCACGGTTTGAAACCGTGGCTAAACAATGAGAAATAAATTGTAGCTAACAAGGTAGCAACGGATTTTAGCCGTGGCAAGATGCAACCATGGTTGTAAGCCGTTGGCAGGTAAAACAAAATTCAAAAAAAAAAGAAATCTGGTTTGTTGCAACGGTTTCAAACCGTTGCAAATTAATATAATCGAAAAAAAAAATTTATATTTTTTTTTTGCTGCTGCAGCAAAATCACAGCCGTCGCACCTGCAAAATCAGTCCGTACTATGGTTTGTGTCATGCCTCCGGCACGAATAAGATTCCACAAACTATATGCTAAATAAATACAAAATCAACCGTAAAAAGGAACTTGTCAAGTTTTGACGCCAAACAAAAACATGTAAACAAATAGCACTAATGTACAATAACAGGATTAACCTGAACAAATGGAACCTTGTTATATCATGTTTCACTCGCATCTAAAACAAAAGAATTTCTCTATATTTTTTCCAACAATACAAATCCACCTAGTTATATAATGTAAGAAAATACATTGATGCCCTTAGGAACAGGCCCCATTTCTTTCGGTAGTTGCTTGTTCAATATACTGAAAATGATGAGAATGCAGCACCTGGTAGTTGCTTGTATATGGCACCGGTGATGGTTGATACAACGACACACTTTGCACCCCAGAAACAAGCAATGTATGCGCATTCTCCTGTCCAACATACTGCTGCCCGTACTGGCTCAGACCTTTAGAGCCCTGCAGTATAAAAATTAGTCAGTACTCAATGACAGACAAACATGACCTATAAAGATTGCTAATAAACCAAAACTGATGATGAAAATGATGAAAACACTGGCAGCTCTTTGGAAAATTTACCATTCTCTGAATCTTGGTAATCAGACAACCTTCCCAGCTTCCAATCAATGAGAACACCATCTCCCCAGTATGAAATAACCACTTGAGCTGAAAAAGAAACAAGGATCACCTGTTCAATTCATTACAAGTGCCAAATCTCACAGAGTGTAAAAATCATCAAAATAGAATATAAAAAGATAAACCAAAAACCCATCTCAATATATCAACTCTATCAAGTTCAAAGACCTACATGAACTGAATAACGAAACCGCATTGAAGCTAAAGCAGATGAACAATCGCAAACAACGGAAAAAAAAGGTGCTGAAGATGCAAAAAACAGTAAAATTTCAGTGAAGTAATATGTATGACCAATATGGGAACATGTTGGAGTTGTCAATGTGTACAAACCCACTAAAGATGGAAAAATCTGATAGATTACAGATTACAGAGATAAGTTAAAGAAGAGAGAGTTAGAAATCAAGCAGAGAATCAGAAACCAGTTGATAATGAGAAGGTTTTTACATACATACCAAAATCAAAGTGGAGGAAGAGTAGTAGTAGTAGTTGCTGTTGTGTGAAGTGGAATGAGAGTGAGACAAGAGGGAACTCGATGAAATAAGTGACAGGCAAACCAAAGCGATTTCTCAAATAAGAGACAATAATTTAACCAAATGAACAGTAAGTCAACAGAAACAGCACGTACAGCAGACACGCTGAATCGCACTGTCTGGATCAACATCGCACTCTGTCTGCAATGCAGAGCACGCTGAAACTGCAGCGCACCCTGCCTGGGACGCGCTCTGTGCTGCAGTGTTTCCTTGGAGACAATTGACTTCCATACCTGACAGTTAGATGAAATAAATACATAAATAATCATGAGCCATTCAGGGTATTATCAAAGCATTGGGAACAAAAAGGTAGGACAGTCAAAATTTGTTTTATTTATTTATTCAATGTCGCCATCAGCATCCACTTTCAATCTATAACAGGAGTCAGATGTCAAACCTTCTAATTTGATTGCATCTGGGGCAGCTTTGACCTGAGCCACCTCTGCTGCCTTTTTTACGGCACTTGTGGCAGCTGCAGCAGTGCCGCTACAACCAGCCATGGAATCTGCATCTGAAACACAAAACAATATTATATGGTGCGTGTAGAAAATAACTTGGCATCTTATTCAAAAGAAATAAATAAATAACTTTGCATCGAGGCAAATGATCAAATATTCAATCTCTCAGCCATCGAGCTGATCATCGTTTATGTAACTGAAAATGAAAAGCAGTAGAAAATATACTCACTTATTTTATCGTAGGGGCAAACAGGGAAACAGCGACCACAACCACAAAATTAGACTGGGAAAGTCCCAATAATATCTAGCATGAAACATATAAAAATTATATCAGCAAAAAAAATCATTTTGTTTCAATTTTTTTATGATCAGCGCAGACTTTCTTTCCTGACATAAGAATGATGGATATTCCTTTTTGAAGTTGCGGTCCAATGTTTATGTGGCAATGCTCGAAAGAAGAAAGCTGAGGTTTTCATCTTCCTTTACGAAACAACTTTTATCTCCATGAATACATATACAAAGAACAACATCAAATGTCTAAGTTCACACAAGTAGAAGAAACAAGAGATAACAACAAAAATGATCACATTAAATTTGACTCTTCCACAAAGATACTTGTCATTCACAAAAGTCTTTCAATTCATTAATTAAAATGGAGAAAGGCATATAAGTAAAGTTTATTTATGATGATAGGTCTACCTTCCATGGCCAAATTAACTGTGTGGCAACAAGAACATTGTACGCTTGTTGCTCCACGAATGTACATCAATAAGGTGTGGCACCCTCCACAAACCAGCTGAGCCATTTCAGTTCCTACTTGGTATCCAACAAACATAAAATCGAATAGAAAATCAAGTGTAGAAACATATACGTTAACTCAATCGATCCATAAGGTGCGTAGCATATGCAAGATATGTAGAAAAGAAAGTACCAGGAGGTGGAACAGGTGTTACTGCATTGCAAACAGCACAACAGACTGAGGTGGCTCCAACAGGATAGAGAAGAAGGTTTCGGCAGCCAGAACAAATAAGTTGGCTCTGTGCACCTGAGAAACGAGATACCAGTGACAGAAAAAATTCAAATAGGAATCTGCCGACCACAACAGTGAATAAATGAAGTGTATGTTCACTTGTTTCAAATGAAAGAAACATGACTGTTACAGTGTGTGTATATAGCTGTCAATTAGGTTAAGTGTAGAGCTTCTAGGGTTAACATAGTTTCCTAGAATACCCTCACTAGGTTGTATATAAACATGCTATATTCTCATTGTGAAATATATGAAAGAGTGTATTCTCTTAATCTCTTTTAACATGGTATCAGAGCCAAGGGCTTGAGATTAAGATTCGAAGTTTGAAGTTAGGGCATAATATTCGAAGTTCGAAGTTTGGTTCTCACCGCCAGATCGACTCCTCCAGGCACAACAGACCTCCTTCGATCCTCCGTTCGACCCTTTCAGCCATCGATCCAGCCAGTCGATCCACTCCTTCCGATCGACCTATCCAGTCGATCCAGCCCTCCGATCGACTCCTCCAGTCGATCCAGCCGGTCGATCCAGCCGGTCGACCCTCTGCTTCCAGTCGATCCAGCCGGTCGACCCTCTGCTTTCAGTCGATCCAGCAAGCCGATCGACTCCTCCAGCCAGATCGATCGACTCCTCCAGCCAGATCGATCGACTCTTCCAGTCGACACTCCGCCTCCAGTCGAAACTTCCAGCCGATCGACTCTTCCAGTCGATCCTGCCATCGATCCTGCCATCAATCCTGACAGCAGATCGACTCCTCCAGTCGATAGAAGCACCCTCTGCTTCCAGTCAATCCACCCTCTGCTTCAAGTCGACGCTTCCAGCCAGTCGTTCCAGCTAGTCGACGCGACCAAGCCATCGTCTCCAGCCATTGTCTCCTCCAGTTCCTTGTTCGACATTTTCTCCTCCTTCAGATCTCTCAAAATTGGTCTGTTTGGCACAGTGGACACAAAACCCATCCCATAAAGGCCTGTTTGGAAAGGGCCTGTTTGGTAAGGGCCTGTTTGTAAAACCCATCCCATATTTGAAGCCTCTTTCCTGATTTCTCTTAATTTTGGAGATTTTGGCTATTTGGCTATTCGACATTTGCAATTTGGGGTAAACTTTTCACAACCCTATTTTATCTTCATTTTGGTGCTTTGATGAGTCGAAATAGGAGCTATATGCCTGGGAGACCGTCTAATTACAGTGGACACAAAGGAGGCAGCTCACAAGGGTTTGAACCTCGCACGCCAGATTCTGAAATTATTTGCAACTATTGTAAGAAGCCGGGTCACACCAAGTTTGACTGTAGAAAGCTACAGTTTAAAAATCGGCAAACACATTCAGCTCATGTTGCCATCACTTCTGATGCTTCTGACAAATCAGTCCTTATCTCTGCTGATGAGTATGCCCAGTTCTCCAAGTATCAGGAATCACTCAAGTCTTCCTCTACTTCTGTCACAGCTATTGCCGATTCAGGTAAACCCGATGTTTGTCTTCTTTCATCATCCTCCAAGTGGGTCATTGATTCTGGTGCCACAGATCATATGACAGGTAATTCTAGTATATTTTCTTCGTTTCAATCAAATGCTTTTACTTCTACCGTCACTTTAGCCGATGGGTCACCATCTTGTGTTCGCGGGTCTGGCACCATCAATCTTACCCCTTCGTTATCTCTGTCCTCTGTCTTACATTTACCTAATTTATCTTTTAATTTGCTCTCTGTAAGCCAACTTACTCGTCATCTTAACTGTTGTGTCTCATTTTACCCTGATCATTGTTTAGTTCAGGATCTTATGACGAAGAAGATTATTGGTAAAGGACATGTGTCTGGAGGCCTCTACATTCTTGATACACCGATGCCGAGTTCTGTTGCTTGCTCCAGTGTCACGTCTCCTTTCGAGGCTCATTGTCGGTTAGGTCATCCGTCTCTCCCTCTACTAAAAAAGCTTTGTCCTCAATATAATAAGGTGTCTTCATTAAATTGTGAGTCATGTCAGTTTGCAAAACATCATCGTCTTAGTTCGAGTCCTAGAGTCAATAAACGTGCTAGTGTTCCTTTTGAATTAGTTCATTCTGATGTTTGGGGTCCTTGTCCTACTTTGTCTAAACCTGGGTTTAGGTATTTTGTTACATTTGTGGATGATTATTCTCGTGTTACTTGGTTATATTTGATGAAAAAACGATCTGAGTTGTATTCCCTGTTTTGTGCGTTTTGTGCTGAAATTAAAACTCAATTTAATGTTTCCATTCGCACCTTGCGAAGTGATAACGCTAAAGAGTATACACAAGCTTTATTTCAGTCTTATATGACTCAGAATGGCATACTTCATGAAACTTCATGTGTTGATACCCCATCCCAAAATGGTGTGGCAGAACGTAAAAACAGACATCTTCTTGAAACAGCACGAGCTCTATTATTTCAAATGCATGTTCCTAAACCTTTTTGGGCCGATGCCGTCTCTACAGCATGTTTTCTCATTAATCGCATGCCATCCTCTGTTCTTCATGGTGAGATACCTTACAAAATCCTTTTTCCCGATAAGTCATTGTTTCCTGTTGACCCGAAGATATTTGGCAGCACTTGTTTTGTTCGGGATGTTCGTCCGCATGTCACTAAATTAGATCCCAAGTCTTTGAAATGTGTCTTCCTTGGTTATTCTCGTCTTCAGAAAGGTTATCGGTGTTATTGTCCCACTCTTAACAAGTATCTGGTCTCAATTGATGTTACCTTCTTGGAAGACACACCTTATTTTTCGTCTTTGCCCATTCCCACTCACACGGGGGAGGATGATGATTTGTTGGTCTATTCTATCACGTCCTCAACACCTGTCTCCGCCCCAGCTCCTGTCTCAGACCCAGCTCCAGTCAAGCCTCCTATTATTCAGGTTTACTCCAGGCGTCAACCTCTTGATTCATGTCCTGCACCTGCTCCTTCGTCATCAGATCCAGTCCCGAACAATGATCTTCCTATTGCATTACGGAAAGGTAAACGACAGTGTGCTTATCCTATTTCTTCATTTGTTTCTTATACTAATTTGTCGTCTTCCTCTTGTTCCTTTATTGCTTCCCTTGATTCTACCTCTATTCCTAAAACTGTCCGTGAAGCCATATCTCATCCTGGTTGGCAGAATGCAATGATAGAGGAGATGAATGCTTTAGATGACAATGGTACTTGGGACTTGGTCGATTTACCTTCAGGAAAAAGGGCTATCGGGTGCAAATGGGTCTTCGCCGTTAAGGTCAATCCGGATGGGTCAGTTGCTCGATTGAAAGCACGTCTTGTTGCTAAGGGCTATGCTCAAACCTATGGGGTGGATTATTCTGACACTTTCTCTCCTGTTGCAAAGTTGACCTCTGTTCGGTTATTTATTTCCATGGCCGCTTCCCATCATTGGCCTTTACATCAGCTTGATATTAAGAATGCTTTTCTTCATGGCGATCTTCAGGAGGAGGTGTATATGGCGCAACCTCCTGGTTTTGTTGCTCAGGGGGAGTCAGGGCGCGTTTGTCGTCTTCGAAAATCTTTATATGGTTTGAAACAGAGTCCTCGTGCTTGGTTTGGAAAGTTTAGTCAGGCTGTTGAGAAATTTGGTATGATTAAAAGCAAGTCTGACCATTCTGTATTCTACAAACGATCAGCAACTGGTATCATTCTGTTAGTGGTGTATGTGGATGACATTGTAATTACTGGGAATGATACTAGGGGAATCTCATCTCTTAAATCTTTCCTTCATACTCAGTTTCACACGAAGGATTTGGGGGCGTTAAAGTATTTCTTAGGAGTTGAGGTCACTCGGAGTAAACGAGGTATCTTTCTATCTCAGAGAAAATATGTTCTTGACCTATTAACTGAGACAGGTAAATTGGGAGCAAAGCCCTGTAGTGCTCCTATGACTCCAAATGTGCAACTTACCGATGTTGGGGAACCATTTGCAGATCCTGAAAGATATCGAAGGTTGGTTGGGAAGTTGAATTACCTTACCGTGACTCGTCCAGATATTGCATACTCAGTCAGTGTTGTCAGTCAGTTTCTGTCTTCTCCGACAATTCATCATTGGGCAGCGTTAAAGCAAATTTTGGGTTACTTGAAAGGAGCACCAGGACGAGGTATCGTGTATGAAAATCATGGGCACACTCATATTGAATGTTTCTCAGATGCTGATTGGGCAGGTTCCAAAATGGATAGAAGATCCACTTCAGGCTACTGTATCTTTGTTGGTGGGAATTTGGTCTCATGGAAGAGTAAGAAGCAAACCGTTGTGTCTCGATCCAGTGCAGAGTCTGAATATAGGGCTATGGCACAGTCTGTGTGTGAGATAATGTGGATATATCAGCTCTTGACTGAAATAGGACTTAAAGCTACAGTACCAGCAAAATTGTGGTGTGATAACCAAGCTGCTATTCATATTGCTTCTAATCCTGTGTTTCATGAACGGACTAAGCACATTGAAATTGATTGTCATTTTATTCGTGAGAAAATTCAACAAGGCTTGATTTCTACTGGATATGTAAAAACTGGAGAACAACTAGGAGACATCTTCACCAAAGCTTTAAATGGGGTTCGGGTTAACTATCTTTGTAACAAGCTGGGCATGATTAACATTTATGCTCCAGCTTGAGGGGGAGTGTTACAGTGTGTGTATATAGCTGTCAATTAGGTTAAGTGTAGAGCTTCTAGGGTTAACATAGTTTCCTAGAATACCCTCACTAGGTTGTATATAAACATGCTATATTCTCATTGTGAAATATATGAAAGAGTGTATTCTCTTAATCTCTTTTAACAATGACAAATTCATTCGAAAGATGCTATCATCAAATGCTTCTCTATAAACTTAAATGAGTTTGAGAATACCCAAGTTCTATTAACTTGACAACTGAAAAGTGTTCCATTAAGCTCATGTGGTTCAACAAAAAAGACTAACTTTATGGTTAATAAGAAAAATTTGCCCTAGGCGAGTTAGAAGAAAAAAACAACTAGGATTGTTTTCACCTCTAGGATTCTATTCAGTACTATACCTGTGTTGATGGTAAAACTCCATTTGTACCTCATCGTCACCTTCCCACTCAGGCTCAATAGGAGCAGCTATCAGATTCTGCGAAACAAGACTCACACAGGAGAAACAAGAGCCTAGACATATCTGTATGATGTTGACAAATATAACATCAGAAATGAATTCTCTTTTGTTGAGAACAGATTTAAAATCATGACAGGATGTTCATCAAAAGGACTTAAACCCTAACAGGTTGTCAAACGAACAAGGAACGTACATATTACAGTTAGTTTGCAACTCCTGAGCAGATAAACTGGATGATGCATTCTGAGTAGTAGCCTGGTACTTCTGAGCCGCAGCTCCGAGCTGACTAACCTGTGAGTAAAAGCACAACTCATCAATGACTAAGACAATAGTACTTAAAAAAAAGAAAATAAAATAAAACACCAAATGCAGCAGAATTATTTAACCCTGGAAACCCACTAAGCGACCGATTATACGCCTTCTCCGACATCCCACTCATCTTTATTGCACTTTTCCTATCAAATATAACCTGAAACCTACACAAACCAAATCAAATTCATCAAACAAACCAACCCAGAAATCAAAACATCTCTCTCAATGATCATTACAATAAACTGAAAATTCATTACCAACCCATCTCCTCTGCCTCAATTCTTCTCATTATCTTGTAAGTTGAGTTAATGTCCTCCCTAGAGTGCCTCCCCTGTTTCAGTAGTTGCTCAAATTTGTTCCTGCCCAATGAGTGTCCGGTTAGCACCATTGGGACATTGAAGGCACCGGATAAATGTGCTGCTGCCTCTCCAGCATCTGCATAGTGCCCGTGAATCACATAAGGCCATGTTGGCTTCCCACCTTCCACTTGGTCCCCTAGGGCCCTTGCCATATTTAATAACCGCGCACGCTGAAACCCGCTGCGGCCAGAAACAGCACGTACAGCAGACACGCTGAATCGCACTCTGTCTGGATCAACATCGCACTCTGTCTGCAATGCAGAGCACGCTGAAACTGCAGCGCACCCTGCCTGGGACGCGCTCTGTGCTGCAGTGTTCGGATCATCCCTTCCCTTTCAGTTACCGCCGGATTATCTCCATTGTTTACTGATAAAGGAGGGAGTAGCAAATTGAGGAGCCTCAAAACTCCATCTATCTGCAGAAAAAAAGTTTTAATCTCCATGTTACTATCTGATAAAATTTAAAGTGACCTTTTGTTGAAACTTTGAAAAAACTGAAACAAAATCACATTTAACGATTTGCAAATGAAAAATTTTAAATACAAATGTTAGTTTGGACCTAACAGGAGAAGGCGAAGTAGTCATTGTTTCTGGATATTTGTAAAAAGGAAAGCGCCACAAGATTAAAATAAATAAATAAAAAAAGCGCAATTCGCCAAATATTTCTCATCATCAGTGGAAGGCAAGTAGAATCAATGCTGCAAATATTTTAACTTGGAAAACTTATTCGATTTGAGTAATGAAAGTAGATCTATAAAAACATTTTCAGTCATATCAAATTAGCACGCAAAGCATTTATAATCAAAGAAGATATACGAACACAACCTTTCACTCTTTGGTCAAATGTAGCTTTATCACGCATCATCAAGGCTGCAGCCTCTCCATTCAATGGGTCTGATGGATTGGGGTATAGAAGAAGTTGTGGAAGGAACACTTCAAAGACATTTACTAGATCTGAAACATATAAAATCCATTGTCAGGAACTGAACATGACCAACGAACTACAGCCCGTGTAAAAAAAACATATTTAATTCTTTGACGAAAATATAACAATCTTATTCAAAGAAGACAATGATCTAGTTTGTTATTTACCAAACATGGGGCTCCAAGAAATGAGACACTGAAGCCCCAAGAAATGAAGCATACAAGCATAACTTAAATGTTCACCAAGGGAATTCAACATTAATGAAAGCAATAGAAATTAAGAGTATTATGCATAACACGTTCAATGTCCAATGTTTAAACAATTCAGAATAGTTTCATTCTGTACCTCGCTAGGAATCTGTGACAATCAAATTCTGTGCTTGTCCTGAAATTTTAAATAGGTCCAAAGCAAACTCAAAATCATGTGGCCCCCTTAAAAGCCTTTAGTGTATTTTGCACTTTAAGGGGACCAGCTACAAAAGAATAGAAATTTATTTAAATGCCTTTTGAGGGGGCAAATCCAAAATAGACATTTTGAAGGAGGCCCAAGCTGGCCTTTTTTGGTTTGTCCTCGAGCAAGCTTTGATCACATCCAAAGACTGAGAAAATTGAAGAGTAATACAAAGAACGTAAAGAGAATCTGATATCGGTGATGATTACTTAGCCACATGTGCGCTACCTAGATGTCCATATACCTTGGCCTACATAAAGAACAATGCATCCTATCATTATTCACTAAAAAATGATGGATGGATGATACTTAGAAAGGGTTTTTCAGTGTAACCCATAATTAGTGATGAAAGTCTCTTCATCTCTTCTTTGATCAACATGTAGTAGTCACTAACATTTTTCAAAAGAAAAGGTTTCATGAGCTTACGCTCCTTAGAAGTATCAGTAAGATAGATATTCATAGTAGATTACATAGACTGCATTTAAGTGAATGAAAAGATATACTATATGGAATGAGTAACTTCTTTCTGTCTGTTGGGTGTTTTCTTATGCATCTGCAATCTGCAATCTGCAATAATGAAGATGGAAGACTTACATGCCATCTCGATAATCACAAAATATATTCTTTCAACTTCTGGTCCACGTTTTGAGGCTCCATCAGTATTGATTTCATATTCCCGCAGCCTAATAGCATAATGTAATATTAGGTAAGTACACTTTAACTGAACGTGTTGACAGTTTATCTTGAGGAGTTTCAGAATTGTTAGTTGATCTAATTCAGGGATTTAAGCCTCACCTATCTTTTATATGACTTATGTTTGCAAAATAAACTGGTGCATCAATCCGAACAATCACAATGCCATTGTAAGTGTATGCTTCTGGGTACTGTTCAGTATTTCTATATACAGTGGTTCCAGGAAGACGTCCCAATATAGCTGCATTGAAAACCAGAAAGCATACTTCAGAATATTTTCACAGAATCAATTCTAGATAGTACATGATTGTTCTAATACGTGTTCAGATGTTCAGATATGCCACAGAGAGAATGTTCATAGTGCAAATGACAAACAATAAGAAAATAGTTGCTCCATGGGAATTAATATGGTACAAATATCCAGATCAACCCAAACTAGGAAAAAAAACTCACCAATATGTGGATTTGCTGATTCATGGATGACAAACGCGAGTGAAAGCCCCACCTACAGTGTCGAATTTCCTAGATCATATTAATAACACAGCAGTAATAAACAAATGTATATGAAGAACAAATTTCTCCGAAGCTTATAGAAACATTAGTTTCATCCATCGAATACATCATGCTTGTAAAGAAATTTAATTATATTAAAGACTGCTGAATTAAATATGCTTTTCTAGCATCCAAGAGAGATGGAGTTGTCATTAGTCATTACAAACTGGAAAGAAGTTACTAGGTGTTTTCCGGCCAATCAGATGTTAAATCCCCTTTTGTCGTCTTTAGAAGAGTTCTAACAATTATATTTAAATTCAGTGCAAGGTTCAGAGTAGGGGCTTCAAAAATGATTCATAGAACAAAAAAGATTTCACAATTTAACTAGTAAGAGCATCTACAATGGAAGACCTCAAACCTAAAATGAGATCTAGGGGTTTCATTCTCCAATTCCTCCTTAAACCTCAAATATGTTGGGTTTCTTCAATTTTTTGAGAATAGCAGTTCGGTTTTCCGGGTCTATCACCTGCTAAATAGAGAGATGAAAGGAGCCCAACAAACAGTATGTGAGACCTGCGGTTTTAAAAAAAAAAAAAAAAAAAAAAAAAAAAAAAGTTTTTTAAGGCGGGTGTACTCAGCAAAGGTGGTGGGGGCACATAGCCACCCACCCCTTTAAAACAGCACGACCCCTCCCCTCCCCCCCTTTCTTCTTCTCTTTCTTTCTTTCTTTTCTTTTTTGGTTTCTGTTCGATCCAGCAGCGAGCAAGCTGCGACCTCGTCGCCTCCTCCAACCAATTTTTGGCGATTTAGGTGGAATTTCGTCCCCAAGTTCACCTCCTCCTCCTCCTAGTTTGGTAGCGATCAGACCGGTGGAGGGAGGGTTTCGGCGCGTTTTCGCCCCACTTTGGGTTTCGGCGGGGTGGTTGCCGAATTTTTAGTGCCTTTTTCGAATTTTCGTGGTCTCGCATTTGTGATTTTGCGTGTTTGGAGCTTCGACCGGTAGGAATTGGGTTTTGAAAATCCATTCCGCCAGGTGAGTAGAATTATAATGTTTATTTTGAGAAAATAATTATTTGAAAATCTAAATTGAATTTTTACATTATACCGTCAATTGGGTGTAATTGTATCAAAATCCGAAATTCGTAGTTTTCAGATATTTCGAGGGTTGTGTTAGTTATGTGTGAATGAATTATGCCTTGAATTTTCGGAAAGCATGTTATACTTGAATGAAGTCGAATGGTAATTTTGGTGTGATTAGGCTTTGGTGTAATGACATGAGACTTGTATGCTTTGTTTTCGAGTTTGCATAGCATATCATGTTTTACCGTGGATTTTCGAGTCTTGAGCATGTATGATAATCGACTCGAATAAATTTATTGTGGTGATTGGGTCATGTTGGGACCCTGGCATAGTCGTGATTTTATAAAAATTGCCGAATTGTTTATGACTGCACGTCTGTTACTTTTGGTTATGTACAGACTTGTCATTTGTGCATGTGGATAGTAGTATAAGTGTCTTTACCCCGCTATAATGCCTGTTGTGCCGATGCTTAGGAGCTTGCTCGCATCGTGAGTTGGACGGTGCTTGAGATGACTCGCACCTGACATTGTGGACGCTATTGCATGTGGCAAGCTTGCTGAGGTGCGGTGAGCTCCCGCACGCACTTGCCACTATAGAGTGCAGTAGGACGAGTCCCGGAGGACGTGCTTTGGAGATTACTCGCTTTCCCTCCCAGCGCGCTTGATTTTGATTATGTTAGGTTGGCCGTGTTAGGCCAGTCGTTCGGGACGTTTGAGTTTGTATCCTGGCAGATGACACCCCATTAGGATACAAACAAGCCCGAAGTGGTACTGGTGCACGTTGTGGGATGTGTCTGGGTGAGACACATTCGTAGGGTATGCGGATACCTACGATATGAGACACTTATACAGGATTTTACAGAATTTCTGATTTCAACTTGATTGCTATACCTAGGAGGCTAGGAAGAATTATGAGATTGTTTTATTTCCATTGCTTGATATTTACCCTGTTTGAATCGTGTGTAATGATTGACATATATCGTAAACTGGTAGTTATTGTTGAATCTGAAATGTTTGTGTTGCTGCTTGAACTTAGAAACATTATCCTTAGAGACACGGTGTGATTTAGACTTTAGAACTTGTTGCTTATTCATTGTTGTGTGGCGTGAATTTTCCTTGTTTATTATTCCGTTATTTGTATTTAGTTCGCTCGCACCAGCTAGCTTTGTGCTTTGCTGACCCCGCAAGGGGTGTGCTTCTATTGGAGTGCAGGCAGTGTTGGCGTTCCTGCTGATCGTGGCGCGTAGGCCTCGATTTCCGTTGTAGGCGTGTTTTGAGCTTTTTGGTTGTGTCCGCCCTGTACGGGTATGTTTTGCTTCCTCTGTGTTTCAGATGTACTATATTGTTAAACTAGATGTTTGTATACTGTTTGGTCGCTATGACTCTGGCGGGGCGAATCAAAAATATATATTTATTTTGTTCAAACTTTAGCGTAGTTTTATTTTCGTTTGTTTATCGTATCAAGAATGTGTTATATTATGATGTTGTGGCCGGTTACGATCCGCCTGTGTAGGTGTTAGTTCACGCATCGGCACGCTGCGATTCCCGTGGCGGGTCGGGGCGTGACAGAGCTTGGTATCAGAGCCATTGTTTATCGGTTCACATAGAACATCATCGTATACCACTTTCTTGAGTGGATTGGGTAGAGGAGTTAGGACTTTTGTTGTGTTGTTTGATGTATGGTATGTGTGTTTTATATTTCGTAGAGGTTGTTTGGTGATGGCGAGTGGTCAGAGAGTCCCTCTCCCAGCACCGCCTGTTCGCCTAGCAGCTATTCCCGGTCAGGGAAATGTTGAGGGTATGTTATTTTATGTATTTTTATTGTCGTTTGGTGTGTGCCAGTTGTAGTAAGATTGTGTTATGTGCATTATGCGTAGGAAAAATTGCATGTTAGTGTGTTGTTATGTGATTCAGGATACATGTGTTGTGTGCCAGGTTTTGTGTATTCGTCGTCTTCCTTGTTGAGGGCTCTTTTCGATACAGGAGCATCTAGGTCTTTTATTTCTAGACAGTTGGTTGTTAGAGACAACCTTGAGGTGGTGCCTTTGCCGGAGCCCTTGTGCGTTGTGTCTCCCTTGGGCAGTTCTGTTTGGTTGTGGGAGTTGTGTCCCAGTTTTGAGTTTTCATTGTTGGGGTACAGCTTTGTGTTTGACTTTATTGTTTTGGGTTTTGAGGGCTATCAATTGATTCTAGGGATGGTTTGGTTGTCCAGTCATCCGGTGATCATTGATTGCTTGCATAGATCGGTGATGTTAGCGCCACCTAATGCTTCGCCTCGTGTGTTGGCTTGTGAGCCAGATTCGGTTTCGTTGATGTCGAGTTTTATTAGCTCTCTTGAGATTTCTTGTGCCGACACTAGTTCTGTAGAGGTTGTGTGTGAGTTTCCTGATGTGTTTCAAGAGATTCCTGGTATCCCTCCACGTCGTGAGGTAGAGTTTCGGATTGACCTGGTTCCTGGTACTGCACCTATATCTAAATCAGCGTACAGGCTTGCACCTAAGCAATTGGAAGAGATGAAAGTACAACTTGATGAGTTGCTTCGAAAGGGGTTTATTCGTCCGAGCAATTCACCTTGGGGAGCTCCAGCAATATTTGTATCCAAGAAGGATGGATCATTGAGGATGTGCATAGATTATCGAGATCTGAATAAAGTGACCATCAAGAATAAGTATCCATTGCCTCGGATTGAGGATCTATTGGACCAGTTGAGGGGAGCCGTAGTGTTTTCCCAGTTAGATTTGCAGTCTGGGTACCATCAGATGAGAGTTGAGGAACATTCCGTTCCAATTACCGCTTTTCGAACCCGTTATGGCTTGTATGAGTTTCCAGTCATGCCATTTGGATTGACAAATGCACCAGCATTCTTCATGGATTTGATGAATAGATTATTCAGTCCATACTTGGACAAGTTTGTGGTAATCTTCATTGATGATATCTTAGTGTATTCGAGGAGTTTAGAGGAGCACAGAGAGCACCTTCGCATTGTTTTGCAGACACTTAGAGAAAATCAGTTGTATGCGAAGTTCAGTAAGTGTCACTTCTGGGAGCCCGAAGTTCGATTTCTTGGGCATGTCATTTCTAGTGGAGGTATTGCAGTGGACCCTGAGAAAGTCGAGGCAGTGAAGTCTTGGAGACGACCTAGTAGTGTGACAGAGATTCGTAGTTTTCTGGGTTTGGCTGGTTATTACCGACGGTTTATCGAGAAATTTTCCTTGATTGCAGCACCACTCACTCAGTTAACTAGGAAGAATGTTCCTTTTGTATGGTCAGAAAAGTGTGAAGAAGCTTTTGAAACTTTGAAGCTTCGGTTGACTTCAGCACCAGTGTTGACTATTCCGACACCTGGTAGCCGACTGGTGGTATTTACTGATGCTTGCGGTACAGGATTGGGTGGAGTGTTGATGCAAAGCAAGAAGGTCGTAGCCTATGCGTCTCGACAGTTGAAACCCCACGAGCGAAAATATCCAACACATGATTTAGAGTTGGCAGCCGTAGTCTTTGCTTTGAAGATCTGGAGACATTATCTGTATGGTGAGAGGTTTGAGTTGTTCACAGATCACAAGAGTTTGAAGTACTTATTCACTCAGAGGGAATTGAATATGAGGCAACAACGATGGGTTGATTTCCTTAGCAGCTATGACTTCGAGATACAGTATCAGCCTGGTAAGGCCAATGTGGTTGCAGATGCCTTGAGTAGGCGACATGCAGTGATGGCAACCATGATGATTCAGGAGTACCGAACACTTGAGACATTAGCTTCATTTACAGTTCAGCCTACTTTCAGTACAGAGGGCAGCATGATAGCGGGTTTAGCAGTTTATCCGTCGTTGATCAGTAGAGTGGTGGAGAGACAGACCTCTGATCCAGTGATTACGAGGCAGATAGCAGATTTGGTAGTGGACACATTGGATGAGTGCCCTACCGATTGGTCAGTGGGTTCAGATGGAGGGTTGCGATTTCGTGGGCGGCTTTGTGTTCCGTCTGATGAGGAGTTGCGAAGAGATATCTTACAGGAAGCTCATAGATCTCGTTTCACCATTCATCCCGGTGGAACGAAGATGTATCGAGATTTGAGACGTTCTTTCTGGTGGCATGGCATGAAGAAAGACATTGGAGAGTTTGTGGCACGGTGTGCGACTTGTCAGCAGGTGAAAGCCGAGCATCAGAGACCGTCTGGGTTATTGCATCCATTGGATATCCCGACGTGGAAGTGGGAGTATATCACTATGGATTTCATCGATGGACTTCCACGGTCGAGGAAAGGTAATGAGTCGATATGGGTCATTGTTGATCGGTTGACGAAGTGTGCACATTTCATTCCTGTTAGTATGAATCGGACGGCAGACAGTCTAGCAGTGTTGTTCATTCGGGAGATAGTTCGCCTTCATGGGTCGCTTGTTTCGATTGTATCAGACAGAGATCCGCTTTTCACAGCCCACTTCTGGCAGAGCTTTCAGCAAGCTATGGGTACTAGATTGGACATGAGTACAGCTTATCATCCACAGACAGATGGCCAATCTGAGCGAGTGAATCAGGTAGTGGAAGACATGCTTAGAGCATGCATTTTAGACTTTGGGGGCAGTTGGGAAGATCACCTACCGTTATGTGAGTTTGCGTACAACAACAGCTACCACGTAAGTATTGGCATGGCACCCTTTGAGGCACTCTACGGACGACCGTGTAGGTCCCCTGTTTGTTGGGCAGAGATTGGAGAGTCAGTTGTGATGGGGCCGGATGTGATCAGAGAAACTACTGAGAAGATTGAGCTGATTAGAGCGCGGTTGTTGACAGCACAGAGTAGACAGAAGAGTTACGCTGATAGAAGGCGTAAGGAGTTGGAGTTTGATGTTGGTGACCGAGTTTTTCTGAAAGTTTCCCCGATGCGCGGAGTTGTTAGGTTTCGAAGTCGTGGAAAACTTGCACCGAGGTATGTAGGGCCATATGAGATTACTGAGAGGATTGGACCAGTGTCCTACAGATTGGCTTTGCCGCAGAGTATGTCAGGTATCCACGACGTGTTTCACGTATCCATGTTGCGGAAGTGTTTGGCAGACCCGTCACAGATTATAGAGCCTGCTGAGGTGGAGATTTCGGATGAGTTGACGTATCCAGTGAGGCCAATAGCCATTGTTGATGATGATGTGAAACAACTTCGTCGGAGGATAGTGAAGTTAGTGAAGGTTCAGTGGAGCCACCGAGCGGGTGACGTGACTTGGGAGCTGGAGGATCAGATGAGACAGAAATACCCCGAGCTTTTTGCCTAGGTTTTCTGGTTGTGGCTTTTGTCCGATCTCGAGGACGAGATCTCTTTTAAGGTGTGTATGATGTGAGACCTGCGGTTTTAAAAAAAAAAAAAAAAAAAAAAAAAAAAGTTTTTTAAGGCGGGTGTACTCAGCAAAGGTGGTGGGGGCACATAGCCACCCACCCCTTTAAAACAGCACGACCCCTCCCCTCCCCCCCTTTCTTCTTCTCTTTCTTTCTTTCTTTTCTTTTTTGGTTTCTGTTCGATCCAGCAGCGAGCAAGCTGCGACCTCGTCGCCTCCTCCAACCAATTTTTGGCGATTTAGGTGGAATTTCGTCCCCAAGTTCACCTCCTCCTCCTCCTAGTTTGGTAGCGATCAGACCGGTGGAGGGAGGGTTTCGGCGCGTTTTCGCCCCACTTTGGGTTTCGGCGGGGTGGTTGCCGAATTTTTAGTGCCTTTTTCGAATTTTCGTGGTCTCGCATTTGTGATTTTGCGTGTTTGGAGCTTCGACCGGTAGGAATTGGGTTTTGAAAATCCATTCCGCCAGGTGAGTAGAATTATAATGTTTATTTTGAGAAAATAATTATTTGAAAATCTAAATTGAATTTTTACATTATACCGTCAATTGGGTGTAATTGTATCAAAATCCGAAATTCGTAGTTTTCAGATATTTCGAGGGTTGTGTTAGTTATGTGTGAATGAATTATGCCTTGAATTTTCGGAAAGCATGTTATACTTGAATGAAGTCGAATGGTAATTTTGGTGTGATTAGGCTTTGGTGTAATGACATGAGACTTGTATGCTTTGTTTTCGAGTTTGCATAGCATATCATGTTTTACCGTGGATTTTCGAGTCTTGAGCATGTATGATAATCGACTCGAATAAATTTATTGTGGTGATTGGGTCATGTTGGGACCCTGGCATAGTCGTGATTTTATAAAAATTGCCGAATTGTTTATGACTGCACGTCTGTTACTTTTGGTTATGTACAGACTTATCATTTGTGCATGTGGATAGTAGTATAAGTGTCTTTACCCCGCTATAATGCCTGTTGTGCCGATGCTTAGGAGCTTGCTCGCATCGTGAGTTGGACGGTGCTTGAGATGACTCGCACCTGACATTGTGGACGCTATTGCATGTGGCAAGCTTGCTGAGGTGCGGTGAGCTCCCGCACGCACTTGCCACTATAGAGTGCAGTAGGACGGGTCCCGGAGGACGTGCTTTGGAGATTACTCGCTTTCCCTCCCAGCGCGCTTGATTTTGATTATGTTAGGTTGGCCGTGTTAGGCCAGTCGTTCGGGACGTTTGAGTTTGTATCCTGGCAGATGGCACCCCATTAGGATACAAACAAGCCCGAAGTGGTACTGGTGCACGTTGTGGGATGTGTCTGGGTGAGACACATTCGTAGGGTATGCGGATACCTACGATATGAGACACTTATACAGGATTTTACAGAATTTCTGATTTCAACTTGATTGCTATACCTAGGAGGCTAGGAAGAATTATGAGATTGTTTTATTTCCATTGCTTGATATTTACCCTGTTTGAATCGTGTGTAATGATTGACATATATCGTAAACTGGTAGTTATTGTTGAATCTGAAATGTTTGTGTTGCTGCTTGAACTTAGAAACATTATCCTTAGAGACACGGTGTGATTTAGACTTTAGAACTTGTTGCTTATTCATTGTTGTGTGGCGTGAATTTTCCTTGTTTATTATTCCGTTATTTGTATTTAGTTCGCTCGCACCAGCTAGCTTTGTGCTTTGCTGACCCCGCAAGGGGTGTGCTTCTATTGGAGTGCAGGCAGTGTTGGCGTTCCTGCTGATCGTGGCGCGTAGGCCTCGATTTCCGTTGTAGGCGTGTTTTGAGCTTTTTGGTTGTGTCCGCCCTGTACGGGTATGTTTTGCTTCCTCTGTGTTTCAGATGTACTATATTGTTAAACTAGATGTTTGTATACTGTTTGGTCGCTATGACTCTGGCGGGGCGAATCAAAAATATATATTTATTTTGTTCAAACTTTAGCGTAGTTTTATTTTCGTTTGTTTATCGTATCAAGAATGTGTTATATTATGATGTTGTGGCCGGTTACGATCCGCCTGTGTAGGTGTTAGTTCACGCATCGGCACGCTGCGATTCCCGTGGCGGGTCGGGGCGTGACACAGTAGCTATCTCATTTCAATTTTGAGGGAGGATTTAAGGTCTCCCATTAGAGATACTCTAAGCTATGACAATAGTTTGTACAGGGACATCGTCAAGGCATTCTCCATGAGAACTATAAAAGATTTTAGGCCTATGACCTGACTCTGACTATCTCCATGTTCATTAAGCAGTAACCGCAGTTCCTAAGCATAAGTCATTTCGATGATAGGACGATTCAAATATTAAAGAATTAACCTCAACTGAGTTAAATACTCACTCCAGCTAGAACACCAATCTCAATACCAAGAAATAATGTAGTAACGAAAGTGACAGTCCATAGCAGAAAATCTTTCTTCTCTACTCGCCATAAGAAAATAGCTTCCTCATAATCCACCTGAAATCATAACTTGACAAGAAACAGTATCATACTATGTCCATAATAGATCAGGAAAGGATTGTAGAACATACTCCAATAGGATGAAAAACCGGTACCGTCATTTACCAACAAATAAAGAATTATCAAATAAAGAATATATGTAAAGACATTATAAATGTGCAGGCACACGTGTATGATGAGTAGTCAAGTAGAGAATGATTAAAAACAAAACTTCTTCAAGAATTCGTATATCAAATACACGTATGTAGTTGTAAAGGCTAAATGGAAGTCCATATATTCATAAGGTTAACATGAAAACCTGCAATTGAAACATGTAGTGACATTGGAGTACTTGCCTTGATGGATAATTTTAAAGATGTTACACGATCATCAGCCTTCCATGCACGGCTGATTTCCTCTTTTAGCTCACGTAATCGTGAAACATACTCCTGTCTTGTAATAACTCTGACACCCGGTTCAGAAACACTCTGCGGTTCACTTAGCTCTTCTGAATGCAAGCTAGTAGATGGTTTCTCTTTGGCTGCAAAGTTCCACACCAAATAACTAAAGTAAGATACAATCGTTATAGCTATTCTTGTCAGCATCTTTCTGAATCAGAAGTCAGAGCCAAATGAACTAAATAATTTCCACCATGCAGAACAACTTGCAGATAATTAATGAAGTCATACCCTTGCCACCTTTGACTGTTACATCAGATATCTGCAAGAGTAACAAGGACCCAACATCATAGACGAAAGAAAGGGAATAAAAAACACTAGACCAATTAGATATAACCATGATTTTACAAATTAACTTTACATTTCCCATACCTTTAAGTTTTTACAAATGATTCCAGGAGTAGAGCAATATACTCAGAAAATCATTAGATGTCCTTCAGAAATTAAATCAGCAACTATACCCATATCTCATACCTCTCAGAAATACTCTCTTCTGTCGCTAAATTTTTATGGCTAATCTTGCCTTCGTGTGTCAAACACATATAATTGAAGTTTAACTGACTCTTTTAATATTTATTATCATAAGTAATGCATTGTGTTAGTCATAGAAGCAATAACAGATACTTTTCTTTTAGTTTTGCCAGTATCACTGCCAATACACGAGATATGTCCAGAAATGGTAACATAATAATCTGATCAATGACAAGCTACTTCCATGATTAAAGTTGTCAAAGGGTGAGAACATTTTGCGTGTCTAATCAACCACTTCACGTTTTTCTATTTTCATTGTAGAACTGACTAAATGATTTAGACATTTAGTACATTTGATGTATGTGTGTGTTATTATTTGGTATGGATAATGATTGTCGAAAGAAACATTTTATTTTACGAATTACAAAGTGCCCAGAACATCATTTGTCACAAATTCACAGTGGATGCATCTGAAAGAACCAATTTAACTAATCAACTATCAGGCACACCATTTAAATTAACTACTCCCATATGATTAAGAACTTTCTTGCTTTTCATTTTTTTCCCTCTCCAAAAATTAAACCCCTAAATAAAAATGATATTTAACTAGAAGCTCTTAAGAAGGTGTGTGTATTTCTGTTTTAAGAACCTCTTATTAGAAGAACTTTGACTGTTTTAACCTTACTTGCTTCATTCATATATTAATGGCTTACTGGCTTAGTAATCAAAATGTTAAACATACTGTGTAGCAGAAAACCAAATTTAAGATATATCATACTGTATCGTGTTCTTATTTAAGCATGAAAAAATAAATATTAGGTATAATATATATATAAGCATATAATAAAACATAAAATAAAACTTATTCGAGCAAGCAGGTCCTAAAAACACTTATTCAAGTTATTTACTATCACTATCATCCATCCATTCATTCACGTCACTTGTACAAGAATGGTGCATCATCCTATATCAATTTATCATAAGATATGGTGTATGTATCATGTATAGTATCATGCATATCATAAAATATTGATAACTAGGGTTAATAAGTGTAATTTTGGTAGAAGCCAAGGACGCTTCTAGAACTTTGTTTAACTCAAGGGAAGTTCAATGGCTCATGTGCCTTTGACTCTAACCACAGGCAGTAACCTCTATCTTCAGAAATTTTGGACAACTAACTAGGTTAGGAGGCTAAGCTAGACACCTCTTAAAAATGCACAAGTGCCATGCAGGTTAGGTCATATTAAACAAGTGTTTTCATTTTATCGTACATAGCTTAAAGAGTACCAAAAAACTGAAAAAGTACATTTCAGGCATCAGCTAAAGCTTACTGCAGAAAGGGAGACCGGCTTTGAGGAAGAAAACTTCTGCATCAATGACCGCTTAAAAGAAGCCCATTCTTTTGCTGACAATTGAAGCTCGTCATCAGCAGGAAACCTCCCTCTGGTTGAAAACCCTGGAATATCTTGCACATCTGCATTAGAGCTTTCTACATCTGCAGTAGAACGTCTCAAAGGGTCATAAAATTCCTCCTTCCCGTGATCTGCAACATCAATCTAGAAGAAACAATATCATTAAACTTTTTGTTTATCAGAAATCTTTAAATAACAGGCCAAAATTTTTATTAACATATCAGTATATTTTCATAGGATTTTACATACGTTTAATGTTTAGGAATTCATCTTTGGAATTAACTATGAAAACAATGTTACCCTTACCCAGTTCAAAGCTCACTTGAATAATTTGATAAACACACAAGAATAATTTGACACTGCTAGAACTTACCTCCTCTTCATCAGAGCTATCATCAGAATCAGAATCATCACTTGATTCTTCTTTCTTCTTGGGAGCTGCCACAGAACCATTCCTTGCTGCAGCCACAGGTAACTTTTTGGCTGGCACTTTGGCTTTGGGTTCCTAAGAATAAGCCAACACATCACAAGATCAAATTTCCAAAATGATAATTGGCATCGAAAGAGCAAAAGGAAAATTACTACAAGGATCCAGCACTGAAGTAAGTCTTGTAACACACATTCACATAAAATAGGTTTTAAAATGCCGACGAAATTTACTCTGACATGGTCCACAAGAGTATCAATGATTATGTTCAACATCCAAAGAAAAGGGAATAAAGGTATGGGGTAGGTATTAGATTCAATGCTTTTGAAGGTATGTCAATACTGTTTGGATATCCAAGGAAGTTGTTAAATTAAAACGGCATGACAAATGCTCATGTACTAAAATAAAGTAAGAAACTAACAAATTTGCAGATATAAAATGGATATAGCAATTATATCAAATCAATCAAGTATCAACAGTGATTAACCAGAGTATCCGCACTAACATCATCAGAATTAGAATCATCGCTATCTAACCAAATAGAATAAAGTCACATTAGAGAATAATGGTACGTGCAAAAACTATATTAAGTATAGCCAAGCACTCACGTCGTCAGATTCATCGTAACTGTCCGAATCCGAAGAATCAGAACTGCTAGTATTCGCCTTTCCCTTTACAGATATCTTAGAAACTGGTTGTTGTTTCTTAACAACAGGCTCCTACAAGTTACAACACACACAAGAAACAACTCCCATAGAAAACACTCTAATTTTCATTTGTAAATCTACACTAAAACATCCTAAATAATGAAAAAAAAAAAAAAAAAATTTAAAAACACTTTTTTTTCTATGATTGTTAGATCAAGAATGAGTAAGCACTCACATCATAATCAGAATCTGAAGAATCAGAACTGCTGGTTTCAGGCTTTCCTTTAACAGAAGCGTTCTTAGAAACTAAAACAGGTTTTTTATTTGAAGGAACAACATGCTCCTACACCGAATTAACAAAACCCCATATAGAAAAAGGTATGATTTAATTTTTTTCAAAAAATTTTCAGACTAATAAAACAAGCCGCCATTAACAATGTTTTAACAAAAAACACTTACATCATCAGAAGAAGAATCAGTCCGGACCGAACATCGATCGATTTTGAAGATTCTACCAAACCTTTCTTTGAAGATTTTGCAGAAACAGGGGTGGCTGCAACGACCTACACAAGAACATCGATCGATTGAATCAGAAACATGAACATCGATCGATTGAATCAGAAATACAAGAGAAGGGGGAAGAAGTGTTACCTAAGACTTCTTGCTAGATTTGCCCATCTCGGAAGAGAAGGGAAGACGATCGAAACGAAAATAGAGAAAGGGAGCTGCAAGGCGAAAACCCTAGTTTTTCCCCAATTTTTTTCGCCAAATCTGCTCTCCTCTCCACTGTTTTCCCCCAATTTCTTTCGCCAAAGTGCAGCCACCATGTCTCTTTTTCCCCAAAATTTTTCGCCAAATCGCGAAACTGCTCCCTCCAATTTTAAAGCGTGAAACTATTTTCTTTAGCTACGGTTTTAAACCGTGGGCAGATATAGCAACGGTTTTAAACCGTTGCAACTTTTTGTGTATTGTTTTTAGCTACGGTTTTAAACCGTTGGCTGATATAGCCACGGTTTTTAGCCGTGGCAATTAAACCAACGGTTTAGAACCGTGGCCACTTCTCCACACTTTCATGTGCAACACACGTGCATTTTAGCAACGGTTTTAGTCCGTTGGGCACTATAGCCACGGTTTTTAGCCGTGGCAAACACACCAACGGTTTAGAACCGTGGCAAAGCCATTTTTAGCCACGGTTTTAGGCCGTTGGCCACTATAGCCACGGTTCCTGGCCGTGGAAAATAAGCCAACGGTTTAGGGCCGTGGCCACCTCCGTGTAGCTAAATGGGCATTTTGGTGTAGTGGAAGCACAAAGCTAACATGGAACTTCCCTCCTACAGCACGACTCCTAATTAGAGGAGGATCTCCATGAAGATTTCCTTCCTAAACTAAGCCTACGATGGCCTGGTAGAACCAGGACTCTTGTACTATAAATAAGACATGAGGTTGGTAAGCTAAGGGATGCTACCAATTTCATGTTACAGCCTTACACCTTCCTTAGATCTATGTCTGACTTTAGCATCAGAGTGCCATCGGACACCACAACGGTGGTCTATGGCTCACGTGTGCTACTTGTGCAGATCAACAGGTCAGCAATAACTAGGTCAAAGCAGTGAGTGAAAAACGACTGCATCAGTTTGGCATCGTCCGTGGGGATGACAATGTTCTTAAATTTACACTAAGCATCGTCTCCTTTCAAAGCACAGAGAGATGGTGACTACTAGGTCACGTAACAACGAAAAACTAGGGGACATGTCGAACGCTCAGGCTGTCCCTATGCCACCTCCTTAAGCAGCTCCTATCTTGCACGAGCAGTGGACTCATGATCCCGCGCCGACGGTAGGGCCTTCGCTTTCTGTTCTACATGGGCCACCCCCCGGATCTACTCAACAAACTCTCAAGCAACAAGATCCAAAGAGAGAGAAAGAACACCATGCCAATTATCTCTCTCTTCAACCAACTAACAGACATCGTCTTCTAAGATACATACTAGCCTTCAACAGACCAGCAACCCAACAAACAAAATAAATAAATAAAAACACTACCAACACCAATGCTAAGCAATACCAGCACCAATGCTGAGCAATAACAGTACGAATGTTGAGCAATCCAGGACCAATGCTGAGCAATACCAACATTTGTGTTGAGCGATACCAGTACAAATGTTGAGCAATCTAGGACCAATGTTGAACAATACCAACATTTGCGCTGAGCAATACCAATACAAATGTTGAGCAATCCAGCACCAATGATGAGCAATACCAACATTTGTGCTGAGAAATTTTTCAGCTTCACACTGAGGGGGAGACATGGTAACTCAAGTCATACCATTAGCCATTCACTCGACATTTATGATTTCATTATCGCAGAATTGGAGAGTCATGCTGACAGCTCGAATTGAATCATTAGTCATTGACTCGACAGTCACGATTTCTTCATACCAGAATTGGAGAGTCATGCTGACCACACGAATCGAACCATTAGTCGTTCACTCGATAGTCATAATTCTTCATCCCAGAATTATCTAAAATCATCCAGAATTATCTAGAAGCATCCAGCATTATCCAGAATTCGACAATCATGCTGACTCAAGTCGAACCATTAGCAGCTTCACTCGACAGTCATGACTTCTTCACCAAATTGGACTTCAATCTTTCCTCCAAGTTGCACATTTCATTTGCGTCTACATGTCTATCTTGCGGGGGGGGGGGGGGTGTAAGAATATGTAGGGCTTGCACTCAACATAGCCAAGTCCAAGTCCAAGATTAATTCACCTTCACAAGAAAGAAAGTATAAGAATAGGAAAGTTAGAATAGGAAAGCCAGAATAGTTAAAGAAGTAAAGTCAGAATAGGAAGGTCAATAGGAAAATCAGAATAAGACTATTTTATATAGCAAGTTTTAAGTTTTCTGTTTCCATAAAGTTGGTATAAATTAGCTTATATAAGCTTGTATCCAGTCAAGGAATACACACAACAGTAATACAATTATCCAAATATTTTCTTTACATTGTTTGCTATTAGTCAGGGAAAGATCCAGAGATCAATGTTACAAGAGTTCAATATGTACAAGAGGTGCTCAGTATGCCAAGACCACTTTGAACTATTTCACCATCTACATCCATCTATAACATATGGACAAAACTGTCTATTGACTTAGGTAGTTGTTAATGATTGTGGTAGATTGAGAAGGGATATTTTTGTCCATTTGTGGGTTTGTCGATGCAGTATGATCTAGTTCTTCAATAAACATGTTGTAGCTGGTGTCTCAGTTCGATAGGAGGCTTTTGGAATTATTGTGCTCAACAGTAACTCTGTGATCTGAGAATAAATAGGGTTCGTACATTAGTTTTTTTTTTTTTTTTTTTTTTTTTTTTTTTACAAGAAAGTAATAACACTCTTTGTGCTAGAGCTTAGAGAAAAGCTTATACATGTTTGAATTCTTGCAAGATGTTTTGTATGTAAGTTTTGGACTTGCTTTTATGTAAAATGAGTTGGATAAATTAGTCATACACTCAAATTCCATTTATTTGTAATATAATGAAAGGAGAAATCTGAAAAATTCTCTTTTATTACAACATAAGTTTGTTTATCACATAAAACCAAATCAAGTAGCTAAAATAAAAATCACAAGCAAAGTTTTCCAACTCAATGATTCATAATTCGAACACTTGTCAAACAAGAAGAACCACTAGAAGGGAAAGCCAAATATAGACCCCTAATAAGATGTCAATGTGCGCGTGAAGAGTTCTTCGAAGAGTTCGAATCCTCCTTTAAGAAATTTCTGAGCCAGTTGACGGAGTCTTTAGGATATCGTTTGCAGTCGTCCGTGTAATCTATATAGTATAGCCCCATCCTCACATTGTAACCAAGATTTCCTTGAACATTATCCATAAGGGACCAATGGAAGTACCCTTTCACATCTGCACCTAACCTGTAAATTTTATTTGTCCATCAAACTCGTATGCATATGCGCACAAACATAAAATTTTATCATTTTCTAGAAAACAATACCGTTAGTTGATTTCTCATTGTCATAATTAAAAAAATACAACTTACTTAATTGCTTCTCGGATATAATAGAAATTTCTTTGAAGGAAGACAATTCTATCTTGATCATGGAGTATGGCATATTTGGGTGTGAATTTTTCATCAGGTCCCATCCCTATAAGAGCAGACACAAATTTAAGTCTATAATTACATATATAAGTTATGATTTTGATAAGAACTCATTGTTGTTTATGTCCTGTTTGACATTTATTAATCTCTAGATGTACTAAAACTTAATCAATTGTCACAAGTATAATATTAATCTCTAGATATACTCAAACTTAAGCTGGGTTCGAATCCTAGATCTTTTATATCATCTGCCACAAGTATAATATTAATGTGCATGTCGAGGAATGATTAGAGAAATTATGTACAGAGAAATTGAAGAGAACAAACCTCCAACCCAAATTTACATATGATCTCTTTAATGCTAAATCCCATGTTTAATCCAAAAACATATTCTTTTGACTTATATATCCACATCAAAGTTTCTTCCAAAACACACATAGGGGCTTTTATTATTTAAATTCGAATTTTAGGTGATTTATTTATTTATTATTATACAACTCATTCAACAACATACATAAACCTTAGCCCTGTTTTTATTTTAACAAGTGTAGGTGAGGAAGATACCATTTTCCGTGATATAAATTTGTGGACTTTTGAATTTGTTTTTGATGTAGACCAACATATCTTGAATGTGATTGTACTCCTGCTTGATTGAAAAATAAAACTAGTAAAATTAGAAACTAACCCCACTAAATACGAGAGATTTAAAATAATTTTATCGTTTCCTATAAACTTGCCTCAATTTTAACATTATTCTTGTCAAAGTTTCCTGTGACACAGAAGAAAAACTGAACTTAAGTAAATGGTGTAGCCAACTTTAATATTTTGCATGAATAGAAGGAAAAAATATTATTTATTATGCTCATCACCTTCAATCGCATGTCGGTCATTTTTAGCGTCAGTAACATTCGTCGCATTGTTAGAGATATCTTTTGCAAAATTTGCAAAATAGTAATTAATGCCAACAAAATCAAGTGATCCCATAACCATTTGTTTTTCTTCTTTAGTAAACTTCGGTAGTCTGTCCTTTACCAAAGATATCATAGAACTTGGATAATCTCCATAAGTGAATGGTTCCATAAACCTATATGCGTAGCACAAAATGAAACAAATGTATAGTAAATTATACTTCATAATGATTCAGAGTGCCATCAATATTGATTCGTTAAATTTAATATAATGTCACCTTTTAAAAGGAATGAAGAATTTCCTTACAAAAATTTAAAAAATAAACTAACAATAAAATAAAATTTTAATATTTTATATGTTTGCCAAAATTGACAAAAAGAGAAATTTATGTGGTAGTTTTATCTATTTAGTTCAAAATCACTACCATTTTCTATTTAAAGGCAAATGTAATACTCATTCAATTTTAATTTTCTGTAAAATGTTGAGAAGAAAAAACCTATCAAGAGTTCTGTGATTTACATGTTGTCGCAAAGTTTTTGCATTGTATGAGAAAATGCAACTTACCAACCAAAGAGAAAATCCATGGCTCTTTCTACAGCTTTTATATCTCTGCTTGATTCAGAATAAGGTTGAAACCACGTTGACACAAGTGAAATGCCAATCATTCCTTGTTGAGTAACCTAAGAAATCGACAATTTAAAAATAATGAACAACAAATACATGCATGTTCAAAGTTAATATAATTATTGTTTTCTAATAAAAATAATAATAATAATAAATACAAAAAATTATCCTACATACCTGGAAATTTTCTTTATACATCTTTGCAACAGCTCCATGCGCTAATATTAAATTGTGCTCAATAATATAGGGCACTGTTAGCGAATTTATACTTTCTGCTCCATAGCTAGCAAGAACAGATGGTTCATTTATTGTAACCCAATATTTTACTCTATCACCGAAAGTTCTAAAACAAATTTCACTATATGCCTGAAAATCTTTCTTGAAATAGCATTCAAAGGTACTTTTAGAAATACAAACATTTATAATGTTATTTTTTTATACATATAATGAAAAGTATTTTCAGATGGCAAATTATTATGCTTACACAAAATTGCGGCTTAAAACCCCGCCATATTTTTCTTGTAATTTCATTGGCAAGTCCAAATGAAATAATGTGACAAACGGTGTAATACCTACATTAAAAAAATACATGAACCACTTGATGAACTCAACCACAACAAATATATGACAAAAACACCCAATATTTATATTAATGACAATATAGTTGTACCATTTTTAAGAAGTCCATTTATAAGATTATTGTAGTATTCTATCCCTTTTGGATTGACACCACCCTCCATTGTTCCATCTACAAGGTTCAAGAGTCATTAAGTACAAGATATAATAATGTTGCAGCCAAATAAGTTGTATGAAATAGGCGTTAATATATGTGGCTTGAATAAATAGCTCAACACATAAGTCAGTAATAATTTTAGGAACTATTTTTATAGTATACATAAATTAGAAGAGCATATAGAAGAATTAAGATATATGAAAAAATCGAAAGGAATAAAAATTGTTGTTGAACCAAAAGAGAAAACAATTTTCAAATGTTTCTAATTTGCATGAGATAGAAGGTAGAAAATGAAAAATGACATCTAAGCCAATAAAAGTTAGAGGTAGTTAGGAAAAATACCAGGCAATATCCTTGACCAAGAAATCGAAAATCTATATGAATCCAAACCGATAGAACTCAAAGTCATGATATCCTCCTGTAATTGTAACAAGAGATAAACAAAATTAGATATTAAAATTGATCCAAATTTCATGATATTAAACCATTCAGAATCCCAAAGATTGATGTACTCACTTTGTACATATAATAAGAATTAACGCCATTTCTTGTATCAGCTCTCCCTATAGTGTGGTAAGAAATATAGTCACGATCATAAGTCCGGGGTCAAAGTATAATATGACAACTACAATGTCAATTGATAAGTAATAATAAAAAAAATTTGAACAATTGAAAAAAAACCTATTTTTGGGCCGGAATAGTCTTGAACACTTGGTCCTTTACCATCTTTATCATATGCTCCTTCTATCTGTTTCAATCATATATAAACAATGTGATCCACTATTAGCAAGTGACGATAGCATTGTGAAATAATCAAATTTAATTGCAAAAGAAAAAAAAAAGCTTAATATTTTACTTTAAATTGCCAATTTAATGCAACTGTTGGATATTCATATGTTCTCATAGGGATCTGATAGTTTGCTGTGGAAGGGTAAAGGTGTGGTTTCTCGGTAAAAGAATTTATAGATATGCTGGTTGCATCTCATTATGAGACCCACTCCAACCCCTTCATTTCCTCTCACAAGAATGTTGTTTGGGTGAATAATCTTCTTCCTCGAATTAATTTCTTTTGTTGGTCGGTATTGCATGAGAGGATCTTGACTAAAGACAGGTTGAAGAAGAGAGGAATCCATACAAGAAGTCTTTGTGTGCTTTGTAATGAGAATGGCGAGACTCTTGATCACTTGATGCTTCATTGCAGATTCTCCTAATCCATTTGGAACAGTTTTTCTTGTTAGAATTTGGTCTGAGTTTGATGTTTCAAGGTTCCCTTTTGGATTGGCTAAGTTGGTGGTCCCAAGCTAATCCATCCCGGCTCGCGGAATGGTCATGGTGTAGGGTTTCTCATGTGCTCATGTGGTGTGTGTAGAAAGAGAGAAATATGAGGGTATTTGACGGGCTTAACAGATTGGAACACTCTTTCTTTATCGAGATTAGGGAATTGTTGTGGAAGATGGGTTCAGCTTGTAATCTCTTTAGAGACTTTTTTTTTACACCTTCATGGTGTCTTGGCATTCCTTGATATAGGGATGATTGTATTTTGTTTCTCATCTTATCTTCAACAAAATTCTTTGTGTTTGGACCAAAATATATATATATATATGCTTTCTGGACAATAATAATAAAGAAATATTAATAGTTTTAGTTTTCCTTGTTGAATGATATATATAATTAAGGTCATGACTTCTTGAGCTAAAATTTATTACAAGTTACCTTTTCTTCAGTTTGACTGTATGACTTAATTCACGAGAGATAACAAAAAAGTAAAAAAGAAAATAGTTATTAGATAAACCTGAAAAGCTGAAGTACCCGCTCCAAATTTGAAGTCTATTGGAAAGTTAGATCTCCTTATAATGCAGTCATTGTTTATATTTGATATATTTGCACAATTGCCTTCAGCCCATACTATTAGGTTATTTCAATTAGTTAGGCCGAAATCGATGTTCAGTTAATCAAATCTCACCAAATTCATATTCAATCAACTTTATCAATTCATAATTTTTTTTAATATTTTTTATTTAGCAAGACTAAGAGGGTGTTTTTTTTTCCAGCACAACACTCAGAGGGTGTTTTTTTTTTAAATAGACTCAAAAGTCTTAATATGAAGCTGAAAACTTTAAAAAAAAGTGTTTGTTTTTAGTTCTGATGAGAAGGTTAAGTTTTGATTGGAGTAAGCATCATGGGCGGTGTTGATAACTTAGGAATGAGTGCTTAGTGAAAATTCATTCCAATAATAACCTCACAATAAATTTGTAATGATTGCTACTACCCCTCTTCTCTACCAACCATCCCATCTATTCTCCACCTCCTCTGTATCATGCGTTTAATGTCACCACAACCCTCCTTGGCCTCCCATCCTCCTTCTCATTTTCCTTCTATTCCTCTTTCTTTTTCTCTTTCCTTTTCTCTTTCTCTTTCTCTTTTTCTTCCTCTCCATTGAAGATTGTATGAGGAATAAAAAGGGATATAGGTTGGTTTTTTATAGTGGTGGAAAGTGATCTTAATTGTATTTGGAGAAAAAATAAGTAGAGAAGGGGTTAATGTTGGTGGTTTGTGGTGGGCGGTGGGAGTTGTGGTAGTGGGCAAAAATGTAAAAAAAAAATCAAGTCAGCACCTAAAAACAAACACCATTTAATTTTACAACTTCTAATCTGCAGCCCATTCAGAAGCAATTAGTACAATTAGTTTGATAGGTTTATGACAATTAGAGAGGAATGAGAGAACACTTCTCGAATAATAGTTTGATTGAAATAATTCCTTGAACAATACATGAGACCTTCGAAGCTACTGCCTTCTCACAGATCCCGAAATATTTAGGGAGATGCTAGATACATGATTTTGATTTCTAATCGTGTATCCAGGGGAATGGGTGCATCCCTTTTCAGAAGGCGGTAATGTGGATTGCTGGCTGCTGAACACTGTTGGTCAATCTGCCATGGGTCGGCAGAATAACTCATCAGTAGGCAGACCTGAGTGTGGTCACCTAGGAGTCAAGCTCGAGGGAGCAGTCAAAGTTCGGATCTCAGCCATCCCCACTCATTTTGCTCAGGCCTTTGCATGATTGGGTGATTGGAGTGTTGTCTCATTTACGTACCGATGGTGCTTTTCATCAGACACGCCCCTTGCGAAATAGTCATTTAAAGGCCTAACTCAACTTTGGATTGTCGTAATAGCCTTTGGAAATCCAAGGTTTATTGGGAAATAAAAATGACAATCCAATTAGAACAAAACTAAAATCCTATTGAAAAATAGAAACTAAACTAAACTGAATTTTATATTAATTCTTTAGCCACTACAATGATTATTAAACTAGGCTCATATATTTTTAACTCATCTAAGGCCTAATTATTATTTAGTTATTTTCTCATATGTTGGTGTAAATTTGATAAATTCTATCACTACTGATCAATATCGATCATAATATTTCCAAAATTTACACCACCATTATTAAAGACCTAACACCATGAGCAATGGAATGAATTAATAAGAAATTTTTAAACATACATAGTAGTTGTGATTTTTTTAACTACTATGCAGTTTTTGAAAAGCCATAAAATAAGTTATTAATTTAATTTAAATAATAATATGGTAAGCAAATAGGTTATTATGAGGCCACTATGCCAAAATCTAAAATGATATCATGCCATTCGTAAATAATAAGTATAACTTTTATTGATAGATAAAAAATAAAACTATATAAATATATAAAAAGAATATACTCCAATTTTTATTGGGGAAAAAAACTTCTCTCATTCCCAAATTTCTCAAACAAGACATCTCAAATACGATTTTGAAGCTTCCAAAATCGTGAATGCCTCTTGCATTATCCTCTCATTCCCCCTCGATTTTCCCAGATTTTTCTCATGAATCAACCCTTCATATACTTCCAAAAATAACGGGATGTCTCAATCGATATAACCTTTACCGTCTACCTCTTTCCTTTCTTGCCTTTTGCTTATTTGGAAAAAAAAAACTTGCAGAAAAAGAGATGTACGGTTGTTGCTCTTGCTGGAAAACAATACAACCAGGCATATTTCTTCTTAATCAGTTTGTTGACTCTTGCTTGGAGAACTCTTGATAATCTCGTTTTTTTTTTGTTTTTTTGTTTTTGTTTTGCTTAACGATACAAAGTTGAACTATTGTTGTTCATGATCGTTTTATGGTGTTGTTCTTGTTCTTCTTGCTAGGATTTGATTAATTGGATTGGTGGTAAATGGTTTTGACAGATTGTGTTCCTTTTATTAATGTAGCTTAGCTATTTGAAGAAATGTTTAGCTCGGATTTTTTTTTGTGCCTGTAGCTTTTGTTAATGTTAAAACAAATAAGTGGTAAAAGTTCTAAGGTACCATTACATCCTCTAATTTATTGTATGTTTATATTCTGGAATATTACTTTTCTATTTTATATGTTTTGGGTTGACTTATACGTTGTTAATGATTGCTTTTTTTATATGTTTTGGTGCATAGGTTTTTTCAATTCTTAAGGTTAACAAACAAGTAGTTATGAAAGAAGAAATCATGCCAAACGGAATATCATTGCTTTTATTTGGAAATGAGCGCTTCTATGGTTTTTTTTTAATCAAATTAACCTGGATTTGGCAAGCACATTAGCCTGGATTATAATATCAAAACTGCTACTGATGATACATAAAAATGGCCAAACCTCTAAGCCACACACGTGTCATGATGATCTCAAAGAAACACGGGCCCAAGCATCAGCCAAACACTGAACAAGCCGAAGCGGTTCTAAGCCCACTCAAATCAATTCGTCTGATGGACCTGAACTCTCACAGCATGCTAGGCCCATACATCTCACAGCTATCCTCAATACTCAAAAGCCCTACTTAGGCAAGTATCTCGATAATCAGCTTCGGACGGGCAACTACAGCCGCTCTCTGCTTCCAACTAGGAAGCAAATACCAAAGTACATTCCACATAGGGAAACTCTCTTCGACGGATTACTCTAGCATTGGGAATTATCTCCTGCGTATCAAGAAGCACAGAGCTAACATGGAACTTCCCTCCTACAGCACGACTCCTAATTAGAGGAGGATCTCCACGAAGATTTCCTACTTAAACTACGCCTACGATGGCCTGGTAGAACCAGGACTCTTGCATTATAAATAAGACATGAGGTTGGTAAGCTAAGGGATGCTACCAATTTCATGTTACAGCCTTACACCTTCCTTAGATCTATGTCTGACTTTAGCATCAGAGTGCCATCAGACACCACAACGGTGGTCTATGGCTCACGTGTGCTACTTGTGCAGATCAACAGGTCAGCAATAACTAGGTCAAAGCAGGGAGTGAAAAACAACTGCATCAGTTTGGCATCGCCCGTGGGGATGACAATGTTCTTAAATTTACACTAAGCATCACCTCCTTTCAAAGCACAGAGAGATGGTGACTACTAGGTCATGCAACAACGAAAAACTAGGGGACATGTCAAACGCTCAGCCTGTCCCTATGCCACCTCCTTAAGCAGCTCCTATCTTGCACGAGCAGTGGACTCATGATCCCGCTCCGACGGTAGGGCCTTCGCTTTCTGTTCTACATGGGCCACCTCCTGGATCTACTCAACAAACTCTTGAGCAACAAGATCCAAAGAGAGAGAAAGAACACCATGCCAACTATCTCTCTCTTCAACCAACTAACAGACATCGTCTTCTATGATACATACTAGCCTTCAATAGACCAGCAACCCAACAAACAAAATAAATAAATAAAAACACTACCAACACCAATGCTAAGCAATACCAGCACCAATGCTGAGCAATAACAGTACGAATGTTGAGCAATCTAGGACCAATGCTGAGCAATACCAACATTTGTGTTGAGCGATACCAGTACAAATGTTGAGCAATCTAGGACCAATGTTGAGCAATACCAACATTTGCGCTGGCTCCGCCTCGGGTGGTGTATTGGACTTTTCCTCCTATGGGATGGTATGTGCTCAATGTAGATGGATCTTGCAGGGAGAAGACTACTGCTGGAGGTTTTGTTATTAGAAATGAAGAGGGTAACTTTGTGGCGGCTAGACAATGTTTTTTCGGAGAAGGAACAAATAATTCGGCAGAAACGAGGGCCTTGCTTGAAGGCTTGAGATTTTGTGTTGCCCAGGGTGTCCGACCATGTGTCATTCAAACGGATTCCATGGTGGTTAAACAATGGCTTTCCCAACAAACAAAAATACCTTGGTTCCTAAGCAATTGGTGGAGGGAGATACGGGCGATGATAAAGGATACGGGGTGGCATTGCATCCATGTGTTCAGAGAGACCAACTCAGTGGCTGACGCCTTGGCTATTTTAGCACAAAAGGAGCATAGTTCCCGTACTTATTCGTGGGGATCGCTTCCTAAAAGAATAAAGTCCCTAATTATTCTTGGCAAGAATAAGACGGCATATCTTAGACTTCCGGCTTTTAAATGAACGTGAATTTCTTTGATACTATTTGGTTATGGAAGTCTGAGGGTCTTAGGCATCAATTCGGCGCGTGTGCTGGATCAGTGGGGATGAATTGGAGCAGCATATATCTGAAAAAACAGGGGATATACTCTGTTTTGACAGGGCGACAGTCTGGACAATTTGCGGGTTTTGTTTCAAAGCACCGATATAGCGCTGCCTGCATGCTGACAGCGTGGCCTGTATTGCTGGACTGTTTCTGGTGCCCTGTTTCGGGACAGTTATGTCTTGCTGGACAGAGTTATTTCTGGTTGGACGGCGTGATTTCAGCAGATCATGATGGTACTATCTCGTATTTCTGGCGAGGGCAAGACAATGTGGATTTGCAGGCTTATGTTTTAGCTCTCTGGACAGAGTGCTCTGCTGCTGGACAGAATACTCTGTCTCGTTTGGGCAGAGTGATCACTGCGTTTGGTTTTGGTTGTCGAATTTGCATTTACAATTTACAAGCTTTTGCAGTCTGCGTGTGGAAGTGATTTTTGGACAGCATCTGCGGTTCGACTCTTGCATTCTGCGTTTTGGACAGACTCTGTGCTCTTTGGACAGACTCTGCGGTTTGGTTAGGTGTGGAAATGGCTCTTGCAATCTGCGGTTTGGATGGCTGGATCATGTATGAGACTAGTGTGTGCTATTCTATAGGTGGTGTGTGTTTTGTGCTATCTTTTGGTGCTATCATTTGGTTTAGTATGGGTATGGTTTTGTCGCATCTTGTTAGAAATATGTTATTTGTTTCTTTCTTTTTTGCTTGGTTTTTAATACGGGTAAAGTCGTAATGCACCCCCGTATAGAATGTAAGTCAATTTTTTGATAATTAATAAAGGTCTGGCATCCCATAGCTGCCCCTCCCCTCTGGAGGTTTAATTTGAAAAAAAAAAAAAAAAATACAAATGTTGAGCAATCCAGCACCAATGATGAGCAATACCAAGATTTGTGCTGAGAAATTTTTCAGCTTCACGCTGAGGGGGAGACATGGTAACTCAAGTCATACCATTAGCCATTCACTCGACATTTATGATTTCATTATCGCAGAATTGGAGAGTCATGCTGACAGCTCGAATTGAATCATTAGTCATTGACTCGACAGTCACGATTTCTTCATACCAGAATTGGAGAGTCATGCTGACCACACGAATCGAACCATTAGCCGTTCACTCGATAGTCATAATTCTTCATACCAGAATTATCTAAAATCATCCATAATTATCTAGAAGCATCCAACATTATCCAGAATTCGACAATCATGCTGACTCAAGTCGAACCATTAGCAGCTTCACTCGACAGTCATGACTTCTTCACAAAATTGGACTTCAATCTTTCCTCCAAGTTGCACATTTCATTTGAGTCAACATGTCTATCTTGCGGGGGGTGTAAGAATATGTAGGGCTTGTACTCAACATAGCCAAGTCCAAGTCCAAGATTAATTCACCTTCACAAGAAAGAAAGTATAAATAAGAAAGTTAGAATAGGAAAGCCAGAATAGTTAAAGAAGTAAAGTCAGAATAGGAAGGTCAATAGGAAAATCAAAATAAGACTATTTTATATAGCAAGTTTTAAGTTTTCTGTTTCCATAAAGTTGGTATAAATTAGCTTATATAAGCTTGTATCCAGTCAAGGAATACACACAACAATAATACAATTATCCAAATATTTTCTTTACATTGTTTGCTATGAGTCAGGGAAAGATCCAGAGATCAATGTTACAAGAGTTCAATATGTACAAGAGGTGCTCAGTATGCCAAGACCACTTTGAACTATTTCACCATCTACATCCATCTATAACATATGGACAAAACTGTCTATTGACTTAGGTAGTTGTTATTGATTGTGGTAGATTGAGAAGGGACATTTTTGTCCATTTGTGGGTTTGTCGATGCAGTATGATCTAGTTCTTCAATAAACATGTTGTAGCTGGTGTCTCAGTTCGATAGGAGGCTTTTGGAATTATTGTGCTCAACAGTAACTCTGTGATCTGAGAATAAATAGGGTTCGTACATTAGTGTTTTTTTTTTTTTTTTTTTTTTACAAGAAAGTAATAACACTCTTTGTGCTGGAGCTTAGAGAGAAGCTTATACATGTTTGAATTCTTGCAAGATGTTTTATATGTAAGTTTTGGACTTGCTTTTATGTAAAATGAGTTGGATAAATTAGTCATACACTCAAATTCCATTTATTTGTAATATAATGAAAGGAGAAATCTGAAAAATTCTCTTTTTTTACAACATAAGTTTGTTTATCACATAAAACCAAATCAAATAGCTAAAAAAAAAAATCACAAGCAAAGTTTTCCAACTCAATGATTCATAATTCGAACACTTGTCAAACAAGAAGAACCACTAGAAGGGAAAGCCAAATATACACCCCTAATAAGATGTCAATGTGCGCGTGAAGAGTTCTTCGTAGAGTTCGAATCCTCCTTTAAGAAATTTCTGAGCCAGTTGACGGAGTCTTTAGGATATCGTTTGAAGTTGTCCGTGTAATCTATATAGTATAGCCCCATCCTCACATTGTAACCAAGATTTCCTTGAACATTATCCATAAGGGACCAATGGAAGTACCCTTTCACATCTGCACCTAACCTGTAAATTTTATTTGTCCATCAAACTCGTATGCATATGCGCACAAACATAAAATTTTATCATTTTCTAGAAAACAATACCGTTAGTTGATTTCTCATTGTCATAATTAAAAAAATACAACTTACTTAATTGCTTCTCGGATATAATAGAAATTTCTTTGAAGGAAGACAATTCTATCTTGATCGTGGAGTATGGCATATTTGGGTGTGAATTTTTCATCAGGTCCCATCCCTATAAGAGCAGACACAAATTTAAGTCTATAATTACATATATAAGTTATGATTTTGATAAGAACTCATTGTTGTTTATGTCCTATTCGACATTTATTAATCTCTAGATGTACTAAAACTTAATCAATTGTCACAAGTATAATATTAATCTCTAGATATACTCAAACTTAAGCTGGGTTCGAATCCTAGATCTTTTATATCATCTGCCACAAGTATAATATTAATGTGCATGTCGAGGAATGATTAGATAAATTATGTACAGAGAAATTGAAGAGAACAAACCTCCAACCCAAATTTACATATGATCTCTTTAATGCTAAATCCAATGTTTAATCCAAAAACATATTCTTTTGACTTATATATCCACATCAAAGTTTCTTCCAAAACACACATAGGGGCTTTTATTATTTAAATTCGAATTTTAGGTGATTTCTTTATTTATTATTATACAACTCATTCAACAACATACATAAACCTTAGCCCTATTTTTATTTTAACAAGTGTAGGTGAGGAAGATACCATTTTCCGTGATATAAATTTGTGGACTTTTGTATTTGTTCTTGATGTAGACCAACATATCTTGAATGTGATTGTACTCCTGCTTGATTGAAAAATAAAACTAGTAAAATTAGAAACTAACCCCACTAAATACGAGAGATTTAAAATAATTTTATCGTTTCCTATAAACTTGCCTCAATTTTAACATTATTCTTGTCAAAGTTTCCTGTGACACAGAAGAAAAACTGAACTTAAGTAAATGGTGTAGCCAACTTTAATATTTTGCATGAATAGAAGGAAAAAATATTATTTATTATGCTCATCACCTTCAATCGCATGTCGGTCATTTTTAGCGTCAGTAACATTCGTCGCATTGTTAGAGATATCTTTTGCAAAATTTGCAAAATAGTAATTAATGCCAACAAAATCAAGTGATCCCATAACCATTTGTTTTTCTTCTTTAGTAAACTTCGGTAGTCTGTCCTTTACCAAAGATATCATAGAACTTGGATAATCTCCATAAGTGAATGGTTCCATAAACCTATATGCGTAGCACAAAATGAAACAAATGTATAGTAAATTATACTTCATAATGATTCAGAGTGCCATCAATATTGATTCGTTAAATTTAATATAATGTCACCTTTTAAAAGGAATGAAGAATTTCCTTACAAAAATTTAAAAAATAAACTAACAATAAAATAAAATTTTGATATTTTATATGTTTGCCAAAATTGACAAAAAGAGAAATTTATGTGGTAGTTTTATCTATTTAGTTCAAAATCACTACCATTTTCTATTTAAAGGCAAATGTAATACTCATTCAATTTTAATTTTCTGTAAAATGTTGAGAAGAAAAAACCTATCAAGAGTTCTGTGATTTACATGTTGTCGCAAAGTTTTTGCATTATATGAGAAAATGCAACTTACCAACCAAAGAGAAAATCCATGGCTCTTTCTGCAGCTTTTATATCTCTGCTTGATTCAGAATAAGGTTGAAACCACGTTGACACAAGTGAAATGCCAATCATTCCTTGTTGAGTAACCTAAGAAATCGACAATTTAAAAATAATGAACAACAAATACATGCATGTTCAAAATTAATATAATTATTGTTTTCTAATAAAAATAATAATAATAATAAATACAAAAAATTATCCTACATACCTGGAAATTTTCTTTATACATCTTTGCAACAGCTCCATGCGCTAATATTAAATTGTGCGCAATAATATAGGGAACTGTTAGTGAATTTATACTTTCTGCTCCATAGCTAGCAAGAACAGATGGTTCATTTATTGTAACCCAATGTTTTACTCTATCACCGAAAGTTCTAAAACAAATTTCACTATATGCCTGAAAATCTTTCCTGAAATAGCATTCAAAGGTACTTTTAGAAATACAAACATTTATAATGTTATTTTTTTTATACATATAATGAAAAGTATTTTCAGATGGCAAATTATTATGCTTACACAAAATTGCGGCTTAAAACCCCGCCATATTTTTCTTGTAATTTCATTGGCAAATCCAAATGAAATAATGTGACAAACGGTGTAATACCTACATTAAAAAAATACATGAACCACTTGATGAACTCAACCACAACAAATATATGACAAAAACACCCAATATTTATATTAATGACAATATAATTGTACCATTTTTAAGAAGTCCATTTATAAGATTATTGTAGTATTCTATCCCTTTTGGATTGACACCACCCTCCATTGTTCCATCTACAAGGTTCAAGAGTCATTAAGTACAAGATATAATAATGTTGCAGCCAAATAAGTTGTATGAAATAGGCGTTAATATATGTGGCTTGAATAAATAGCTCAACACATAAGTCAGTAATAATTTTAGGAACTATTTTTATAGTATACATAAATTAGAAGAACATAGAGAAGAATTAAGATATATGAAAAAATCGAAAGGAATAAAAATTGTTGTTGAACCAAACGAGAAAACAATTTTCAAATGTTTCTAATTTGCATGAGATAGAAGGTAGAAAATGAAAAATGACATCTAAGCCAATAAAAGTTAGAGGTAGTTAGGAAAAATACCAGGCAATATCCTTGACCAAGAAATCGAAAATCTATATGAATCCAAACCGATAGAACTCAAAGTCATGATATCCTCCTGTAATTGTAACAAGAGATAAACAAAATTAGATATTAAAATTGATCCAAATTTCATGATATCAAACCATTCAGAATCCCAAAGATTGATGTACTCACTTTGTACATATAATAAGAATTAACGCCATTTCTTGTATCAGCTCTCCCTATAGTGTGGTAAGAAATATAGTCACGGTCATAAGTCCGGGGTCAAAGTATAATATGACAACTACAATGTCAATTGATAAGTAATAATAAAAAAAATTTGCACAATTGAAAAAAACCTATTTTTGGGCCGGAATAGTCTTGAACACTTGGTCCTTTACCATCTTTATCATATGCTCCTTCTATCTGTTTCAATCATATATAAACAATGTGATCCACTATTAGCATAGCGACGATAACATTGTGAAATAATCAAATTTAATTGCAAAAGAAAAAAAAGGCTTAATATTTTACTTTAAATTGCCAATTTAATGCAACTGTTGGATATTCATATGTTCTCATAGGGATCTGATAGTTTGCTGTGGAAGGGTAAAGGTGTGGTTTCTCGGTAAAAGAATTTATAGATATGCTGGCTGCATCTCATTATGAGATCCACTCCAACCCCTTCATTTCCTCTCACAAGAATGTGGTTTGGGTGAATAATCTTCTTCCTCGAATTAATTTCTTTTGTTGGTCGGTATTGCATGAGAGGATCTTGACTAAAGACAGGTTGAAGAAGAGAGGAATCCATACAAGAAGTCTTTGTGTGCTTTGTAATGAGAATGGCGAGACTCTGGATCACTTGAGGCTTCATTGCAGATTCTCCTAATCCATTGGGAACAGTTTTTCTTGTTAGAATTTGGTCTGAGTTTGATGTTTCAAGGTTCCCTTTTGGATTGGCTAAGTTGGTGGTCCCAAGCTAATCCATCCCGGCTCGCGGAATGGTCATGGCGTAGGGTTTCTCATGTGGTGTGTGTAGAAAGAGAGAAATATGAGGGTTTTTGACGGGCTTAACAGGTTGGAGCACTCTATTTTTATCGAGATTAGGCAATTGTTGTGGAAGATGGGTTCGGCTTGTAATCTCTTTAGAAACTTTTTTTTTACACCTTCATGGTGTCTTGGCATTCCTTGATATAGGGATGATTGTATTTTGTTTCTCATCTTATCTTCAACAAAATTCTTCGTGTTTGGACCAAAATATATATATATATATATATATATATATATATATATATATATATATATATATATATATATGCTTTCTGGACAATAATAATAAAGAAATATTAATAGTTTTAGTTTTCCATGTTGAATGATATATATAATTAAGGTCATGACTTCTTGAGCTAAAATTTATTACAAGTTACCTTTTCTTCAGTTTGACAGTATGACTTAATGCACGAGAGATAACAAAAAGGTAAAAAAGAAAATGGTTATTAGATAAACCTGAAAAGCTGAAGTACCCGCTCCAAATTTGAAGTCTATTGGAAAGTTAGATCTCCTTGTAATGCAGTCATTGTTTATATTTGATATATTTGCACAATTGCCTTCAGCCCATACTATTGCAAACAATAACAATAATTAGCAAATAATTTAAGGAACGTCTTTTTGGTAAATGAGATGATGAATAAACAGTACAAACCAAAGAATTGAAGGTGTGGCCAAACAATGGAAATTGTGAAACATAATTTAAAAAGAAGTGGTGAAGACATTGTTGTTGCAAGAGATGCCATTGTGTTCTTTTTGTTCTCTATCGATTTTATTTGTGAGAAAAATTAATAAATACAAAATACTTCTTGTAATAAGAAATTTTCCACTTTGCAAGTATAAATAGTGTTGAATATGGGTACTTATTGATTGATTAGGTGGAAGCAACTAATAAACAAACATTGTTTACAACGAAAAACATTCTCTTTCTTATAACTATTAACAGAATTCAGCTAAACTGGTTTTGATACTTGTTTAGCCTTATTCAACGGGTTAGGATCGGGATATTGATGATTGGATCAATTATCCCTACAATTGAAAATGAATTGTCATATTAGGTTATTTCAATTAGTTAGGCCGAATTCGATGTTCAGTTAATCAAATCTCAACGAATTCATATTCAATCAACTTTATCAATTCATAATTTTTTTTTAATATTGTTTATTTAGCAAGACTAAGAGGGTGTTTTTTTTTCCAGCACAACACTCAGAGGGTGTTTTTTTTTTAAATAGACTCAAAAGTCTTAATAAGAAGCTGAAAACTTTAAAAAAAAGTGTTTGTTTTTAGTTCTGATGAGAAGGTTAAGTTTTGATTGGAGTAAGCATCATGGGCGGTGTTGATAACTTAGGAGTGAGTGCTTAGTGAAAATTCATTCCAATAATAACCTCACAATAAATTTGTAATGATTGCTACTATCCCTCTTCTCTACCAACCATCCCATCTATTCTCCACCTCCTCTGTATCATGCGTGTAATGTCGCCACTGTCGCCACAACCCTCCTTGGCCTCCCATCCTCCTTTTCATTTTCCTTCTATTCCTTTTTCTCTTTCTCTTTCTCTTTTTCTTCCTCTCCATTGAAGATTGTATGAGGAATAAAAAGGGATATAGGGTGGTTTTTTATAGTGGTGGAAAGTGATCTTAATGGTATTTGGAGAAAAAATAAGTAGAGAAGGGGTTAATGTTGGTGGTTTGTGGTGGGCGGTGGGAGTTGTGGTAGTGGGCAAAAATGTAAAAAAAAAATCAAGTCAGCACCTAAAAACAAACACCATTTAATTTTACAGCTTCTAATCAGCAGCCCATTCAGAAGCAATTAGTACAATTAGTTTGATAGGTTTATGACAATTAGAGAGGAATGAGAGAACACTTCTCGAATAATAGTTTGATTGAAATAATTCCTTGAACAATACATGAGACCTTCGAAGCTACTGCCTTCTCACAGATCCCGAAATATTTAGGGAGATGCTAGATACATGATTTTGATTTCGAATCGTGTATCCAGTACGAATGTTGAGAAATCCAGGACCAATGCCGAGCAATACCAACATTTGTGTTGAGCAATACCAGTACAAATGTTGAGCAATCTAGGACCAATGTTGAGCAATACCAACATTTGCGCTGAGCAATACCAATACAAATGTTGAGCAATCCAGCACCAATGATGAGCAATACCAACATTTGTGCTGAGAAAATTTTCAGCTTCACGCTGAGGGGGGGACATGCTAACTCAAGTCATACCATTAGCCATTCACTCGACATTTATGATTTCATTATCGCAGAATTAGAGAGTCATGCTGACCGCTCGAATTGAACCATTAGTCATTGATTCGACAGTCACGATTTCTTCATACCAGAATTGGAGAGTCATGCTGACCACACGAATCGAACCATTAGCCGTTCACTCGACAGTCATAATTCTTCATACCAGAATTATCCAAAATCATCCAGAATTATCTAGAAGCATCCAGCATTATCCAGAATTCGACAATCATGCTGACTCAAGTCGAGCCATTAGCAGCTTCACTCGACAGTCATGACTTCTTCACAAAATTGGACTTCAATTTTTCCTCCAAGTTGCACATTTCATTTGCGTCTACATGTCTATCTTGCGGGGGGGGGGGGGGGTGTTATAATATGTAGGGCTTGCACTCAACATAGCCAAGTCCAAGTCCAAGATTAATTCACCTTCACAAGAAAGAAAGTATAAGAATAGGAAAGTTAGAATAGGAAAACCATAATAGTTAAAGAAGTAAAGTCAGAATAGGAAGGTTAGAATAGGAAAATCAGAATAAGACTATTTTATATAGGAAGTTTTAAGTTTCCTATTTCCATAAGGTAGGTATAAATTAGCTTATATAAGCTTGTATCCAGTCAAGGAATACACACAACAATAATACAATTATCCAAATATTTTCTTTAAATTGTTTGCTATGAGTCAGGGAAAGATCCAGAGATCAATGTTACAAGAGTTCAATATGTACAAGAGGTGCTCAGTATGCCAAGACCACTTTGAACTATTTCACCATCTACATCCATCTATAACATATGGACAAAACTGTCTATTGACTTAGGTAGTTGTTATTGATTGTGGTAGATTGAGAAGGGACATTTTTGTCCATTTGTGGGTTTGTCGATGCAGTATGATCTAGTTCTTCAATAAACATGTTGTAGCTGGTGTCTCAGTTCAATAGGAGGCTTTTGGAATTATTGTGCTCAACAGTAACTCTGTGATCTGAGAATAAATAGGGTTCGTACATTAGTTTTTTTTTTTTTTTTTTTTTTTTTTACAAGAAAGTAATAACACTCTTTGTGCTGGAGCTTAGAGAGAAGCTTATACATGTTTGAATTCTTGCAAGATGTTTTATATGTAAGTTTTGGACTTGCTTTTATGTAAAATGAGTTGGATAAATTAGTCATACACTCAAATTCCATTTATTTGTAATATTATGAAAGGAGAAATCTGACAAATTCTCTTTTATTACAACATAAGTTTGTTTATCACATAAAACCAAATCAAGTAGCTAAAATAAAAATTACAAGCAAAGTTTTCCAACTCAATGATTCATAATTCGAACACTTGTCAAACAAGAAGAACCTCTAGAAGGGAAAGCCAAATATAGACCCCTAATAAGATGTCAATGTGCGCGTGAAGAATTGTTAGTAGAGTTCGAATCCTCCTTTAAGAAATTTCTGAGCCAGTTGACGGAGTCTTTAGGATATCGTTTGAAGTTGTCCGTGTAATCTATATAGTATAGCCCCATCCTCACATTGTAACCAAGATTTCCTTGAACATTATCCATAAGGGACCAATGGAAGTACCCTTTCACATCTGCACCTAACCTGTAAATTTTATTTGTCCATCAAACTCGTATGCATATGCGCACAAACATAAAATTTTATCATTTTCTAGAAAACAATACCGTTAGTTGATTTCTCATTGTCATAATTAAAAAAAATACAACTTACTTAATTGCTTCTCGGATATAATAGAAATTTCTTTGAAGGAAGACAATTCTATCTTGATCGTGGAATATGGCATCTTTGGGTGTGAATTTTTCATCAGGTCCCATCCCTATAAGAGCAGACACAAATTTAAGTCTATAATTACATATATAAGTTATGATTTTGATAAGAACTCATTGTTGTTTATGTCCTATTCGACATTTATTAATCTCTAGATGTACTAAAACTTAATCAATTGTCACAAGTATAATATTAATCTCTAGATATACTCAAACTTAAGCTGGGTTCGAATCCTAGATCTTTTATATCATCTGCCACAAGTATAATATTAATGTGCATGTCGAGGAATGATTAGATAAATTATGTACAGAGAAATTGAAGAGAACAAACCTCCAACCCAAATTTACATATGATCTCTTTAATGCTAAATCCAATGTTTAATCCAAAAACATATTCTTTTGACTTATATATCCACATCAAAGTTTCTTCCAAAACACACATAGGGGCTTTTATTATTTAAATTCGAATTTTAGGTGATTTCTTTATTTATTATTATACAACTCATTCAACAACATACATAAACCTTAGCCCTATTTTTATTTTAACAAGTGTAGGTGAGGAAGATACCATTTTCCGTGATATAAATTTGTGGACTTTTGTATTTGTTCTTGATGTAGACCAACATATCTTGAATGTGATTGTACTCCTGCTTGATTGAAAAATAAAACTAGTAAAATTAGAAACTAACCCCACTAAATACGAGAGATTTAAAATAATTTTATCGTTTCCTATAAACTTGCCTCAATTTTAACATTATTCTTGTCAAAGTTTCCTGTGACACAGAAGAAAAACTGAACTTAAGTAAATGGTGTAGCCAACTTTAATAATTTGCATGAATAGAAGGAAAAAATATTATTTATTATGCTCATCACCTTCAATCGCTTGTCGGTCATTTTTAGCGTCAGTAACATTCGTCGCATTGTTAGAGATATCTTTTGCAAAATTTGCAAAATAGTAATTAATGCCAACAAAATCAAGTGATCCCATAACCATTTGTTTTTCTTCTTTAGTAAACTTCGGTAGTCTGTCCTTTACCAAAGATATCATAGAACTTGGATAATCTCCATAAGTGAATGGTTCCATAAACCTATATGCGTAGCACAAAATGAAACAAATGTATAGTAAATTATACTTCATAATGATTCAGAGTGCCATCAATATTGATTCGTTAAATTGAATATAATGTCACCTTTTAAAAGGAATGAAGAATTTCCTTACAAAAATTTAAAAAATAAACTAACAATAAAATAAAATTTTGATATTTTATATGTTTGCCAAAATTGACAAAAAGAGAAATTTATGTGGTAGTTTTATCTATTTAGTTCAAAATCACTACCATTTTCTATTTAAAGGCAAATGTAATACTCATTCAATTTTAATTTTCTGTAAAATGTTGAGAAGAAAAAACCTATCAAGAGTTCTGTGATTTACATGTTGTCGCAAAGTTTTTGCATTATATGAGAAAATGCAACTTACCAACCAAAGAGAAAATCCATGGCTCTTTCTGCAGCTTTTATATCTCTGCTTGATTCAGAATAAGGTTGAAACCACGTTGACACAAGTGAAATGCCAATCATTCCTTGTTGAGTAACCTAAGAAATCGACAATTTAAAAATAATGAACAACAAATACATGCATGTTCAAAATTAATATAATTATTGTTTTCTAATAAAAATAATAATAATAATAAATACAAAAAATTATCCTACATACCTGGAAATTTTCTTTATACATCTTTGCAACAGCTCCATGCGCTAATATTAAATTGTGCGCAATAATATAGGGCACTGTTAGTGAATTTATACTTTCTGCTCCATAGCTAGCAAGAACAGATGGTTCATTTATTGTAACCCAATGTTTTACTCTATCACCGAAAGTTCTAAAACAAATTTCACTATATGCCTGAAAATCTTTCCTGAAATAGCATTCAAAGGTACTTTTAGAAATACAAACATTTATAATGTTATTTTTTTTATACATATAATGAAAAGTATTTTCAGATGGCAAATTATTATGCTTACACAAAATTGCGGCTTAAAACCCCGCCATATTTTTCTTGTAATTTCATTGGCAAGTCCAAATGAAATAATGTGACAAACGGTGTAATACCTACATTAAAAAAATACATGAACCACTTGATGAACTCAACCACAACAAATATATGACAAAAACACCCAATATTTATATTAATGACAATATAATTGTACCATTTTTAAGAAGTCCATTTATAAGATTATTGTAGTATTCTATCCCTTTTGGATTGACACCACCCTCCATTGTTCCATCTACAAGGTTCAAGAGTCATTAAGTACAAGATATAATAATGTTGCAGCCAAATAAGTTGTATGAAATAGGCGTTAATATATGTGGCTTGAATAAATAGCTCAACACATAAGTCAGTAATAATTTTAGGAACTATTTTTATAGTATACATAAATTAGAAGAGCATATAGAAGAATTAAGATATATGAAAAAATCGAAAGGAATAAAAATTGTTGTTGAACCAAACGAGAAAACAATTTTCAAATGTTTCTAATTTGCATGAGATAGAAGGTAGAAAATGAAAAATGACATCTAAGCCAATAAAAGTTAGAGGTAGTTAGGAAAAATACCAGGCAATATCCTTGACCAAGAAATCGAAAATCTATATGAATCCAAACCGATAGAACTCAAAGTCATGATATCCTCCTGTAATTGTAACAAGAGATAAACAAAATTAGATATTAAAATTGATCCAAATTTCATGATATCAAACCATTCAGAATCCCAAAGATTGATGTACTCACTTTGTACATATAATAAGAATTAACGCCATTTCTTGTATCAGCTCTCCCTATAGTGTGGTAAGAAATATAGTCACGGTCATAAGTCCGGGGTCAAAGTATAATATGACAACTACAATGTCAATTGATAAGTAATAATAAAAAAAATTTGCACAATTGAAAAAAACCTATTTTTGGGCCGGAATAGTCTTGAACACTCGGTCCTTTACCATCTTTATCATATGCTCCTTCTATCTGTTTCAATCATATATAAACAATGTGATCCACTATTAGCATAGCGACGATAGCATTGTGAAATAATCAAATTTAATTGCAAAAGAAAAAAAAGGCTTAATATTTTACTTTAAATTGCCAATTTAATGCAACTGTTGGATATTCATATGTTCTCATAGGGATCTGATAGTTTGCTGTGGAAGGGTAAAGGTGTGGTTTCTCGGTAAAAGAATTTATAGATATGCTGGCTGCATCTCATTATGAGATCCACTCCAACCCCTTCATTTCCTCTCACAAGAATGTGGTTTGGGTGAATAATCTTCTTCCTCGAATTAATTTCTTTTGTTGGTCGGTATTGCATGAGAGGATCTTGACTAAAGACAGGTTGAAGAAGAGAGGAATCCATACAAGAAGTCTTTGTGTGCTTTGTAATGAGAATGGCGAGACTCTGGATCACTTGAGGCTTCATTGCAGATTCTCCTAATCCATTGGGAACAGTTTTTCTTGTTAGAATTTGGTCTGAGTTTGATGTTTCAAGGTTCCCTTTTGGATTGGCTAAGTTGGTGGTCCCAAGCTAATCCATCCCGGCTCGCGGAATGGTCATGGCGTAGGGTTTCTCATGTGGTGTGTGTAGAAAGAGAGAAATATGAGGGTTTTTGACGGGCTTAACAGGTTGGAGCACTCTATCTTTATCGAGATTAGGCAATTGTTGTGGAAGATGGGTTCGGCTTGTAATCTCTTTAGAAACTTTTTTTTTACACCTTCATGGTGTCTTGGCATTCCTTGATATAGGGATGATTGTATTTTGTTTCTCATCTTATCTTCAACAAAATTCTTCGTGTTTGGACCAAAATATATATATATATATATATGCTTTCTGGACAATAATAATAAAGAAATATTAATAGTTTTAGTTTTCCATGTTGAATGATATATATAATTAAGGTCATGACTTCTTGAGCTAAAATTTATTACAAGTTACCTTTTCTTCAGTTTGACAGTATGACTTAATGCACGAGAGATAACAAAAAGGTAAAAAAGAAAATGGTTATTAGATAAACCTGAAAAGCTGAAGTACCCGCTCCAAATTTGAAGTCTATTGGAAAGTTAGATCTCCTTGTAATGCAGTCATTGTTTATATTTGATATATTTGCACAATTGCCTTCAGCCCATACTATTGCAAACAATAACAATAATTAGCAAATAATTTAAGGAACGTCTTTTTGGTAAATGAGATGATGAATAAACAGTACAAACCAAAGAATTGAAGGTGTGGCCAAACAATGGAAATTGTGAAACATAATTTAAAAAGAAGTGGTGAAGACATTGTTGTTGCAAGAGATGCCATTGTGTTCTTTTTGTTCTCTATCGATTTTATTTGTGAGAAAAATTAATAAATACAAAATACTTCTTGTAATAAGAAATTTTCCACTTTGCAAGTATAAATAGTGTTGAATATGGGTACTTATTGATTGATTAGGTGGAAGCAACTAATAAACAAACATTGTTTACAACGAAAAACATTCTCTTTCTTATAACTATTAACAGAATTCAGCTAAACTGGTTTTGATACTTGTTTAGCCTTATTCAACGGGTTAGGATCGGGATATTGATGATTGGATCAATTATCCCTACAATTGAAAATGAATTGTCATATTAGGTTATTTCAATTAGTTAGGCCGAATTCGATGTTCAGTTAATCAAATCTCAACGAATTCATATTCAATCAACTTTATCAATTCATAATTTTTTTTTAATATTGTTTATTTAGCAAGACTAAGAGGGTGTTTTTTTTTCCAGCACAACACTCAGAGGGTGTTTTTTTTTTAAATAGACTCAAAAGTCTTAATAAGAAGCTGAAAACTTTAAAAAAAAGTGTTTGTTTTTAGTTCTGATGAGAAGGTTAAGTTTTGATTGGAGTAAGCATCATGGGCGGTGTTGATAACTTAGGAGTGAGTGCTTAGTGAAAATCCATTCCAATAATAACCTCACAATAAATTTGTAATGATTGCTACTATCCCTCTTCTCTACCAACCATCCCATCTATTCTCCACCTCCTCTGTATCATGCGTGTAATGTCGCCACTGTCGCCACAACCCTCCTTGGCCTCCCATCCTCCTTTTCATTTTCCTTCTATTCCTTTTTCTCTTTCTCTTTCTCTTTTTCTTCCTCTCCATTGAAGATTGTATGAGGAATAAAAAGGGATATAGGGTGGTTTTTTATAGTGGTGGAAAGTGATCTTAATGGTATTTGGAGAAAAAATAAGTAGAGAAGGGGTTAATGTTGGTGGTTTGTGGTGGGCGGTGGGAGTTGTGGTAGTGGGCAAAAATGTAAAAAAAAAATCAAGTCAGCACCTAAAAACAAACACCATTTAATTTTACAGCTTCTAATCAGCAGCCCATTCAGAAGCAATTAGTACAATTAGTTTGATAGGTTTATGACAATTAGAGAGGAATGAGAGAACACTTCTCGAATAATAGTTTGATTGAAATAATTCCTTGAACAATACATGAGACCTTCGAAGCTACTGCCTTCTCACAGATCCCGAAATATTTAGGGAGATGCTAGATACATGATTTTGATTTCGAATCGTGTATCCAGTACGAATGTTGAGAAATCCAGGACCAATGCCGAGCAATACCAACATTTGTGTTGAGCAATACCAGTACAAATGTTGAGCAATCTAGGACCAATGTTGAGCAATACCAACATTTGCGCTGAGCAATACCAATACAAATGTTGAGCAATCCAGCACCAATGATGAGCAATACCAACATTTGTGCTGAGAAAATTTTCAGCTTCACGCTGAGGGGGGGACATGCTAACTCAAGTCATACCATTAGCCATTCACTCGACATTTATGATTTCATTATCGCAGAATTAGAGAGTCATGCTGACCGCTCGAATTGAACCATTAGTCATTGATTCGACAGTCACGATTTCTTCATACCAGAATTGGAGAGTCATGCTGACCACACGAATCGAACCATTAGCCGTTCACTCGACAGTCATAATTCTTCATACCAGAATTATCCAAAATCATCCAGAATTATCTAGAAGCATCCAGCATTATCCAGAATTCGACAATCATGCTGACTCAAGTCGAGCCATTAGCAGCTTCACTCGACAGTCATGACTTCTTCACAAAATTGGACTTCAATTTTTCCTCCAAGTTGCACATTTCATTTGCGTCTACATGTCTATCTTGCGGGGGGGGGGGGGGGGTGTTATAATATGTAGGGCTTGCACTCAACATAGCCAAGTCCAAGTCCAAGATTAATTCACCTTCACAAGAAAGAAAGTATAAGAATAGGAAAGTTAGAATAGGAAAACCATAATAGTTAAAGAAGTAAAGTCAGAATAGGAAGGTTAGAATAGGAAAATCAGAATAAGACTATTTTATATAGGAAGTTTTAAGTTTCCTATTTCCATAAGGTAGGTATAAATTAGCTTATATAAGCTTGTATCCAGTCAAGGAATACACACAACAATAATACAATTATCCAAATATTTTCTTTAAATTGTTTGCTATGAGTCAGGGAAAGATCCAGAGATCAATGTTACAAGAGTTCAATATGTACAAGAGGTGCTCAGTATGCCAAGACCACTTTGAACTATTTCACCATCTACATCCATCTATAACATATGGACAAAACTGTCTATTGACTTAGGTAGTTGTTATTGATTGTGGTAGATTGAGAAGGGACATTTTTGTCCATTTGTGGGTTTGTCGATGCAGTATGATCTAGTTCTTCAATAAACATGTTGTAGCTGGTGTCTCAGTTCAATAGGAGGCTTTTGGAATTATTGTGCTCAACAGTAACTCTGTGATCTGAGAATAAATAGGGTTCGTACATTAGTTTTTTTTTTTTTTTTTTTTTTTTTTACAAGAAAGTAATAACACTCTTTGTGCTGGAGCTTAGAGAGAAGCTTATACATGTTTGAATTCTTGCAAGATGTTTTATATGTAAGTTTTGGACTTGCTTTTATGTAAAATGAGTTGGATAAATTAGTCATACACTCAAATTCCATTTATTTGTAATATTATGAAAGGAGAAATCTGACAAATTCTCTTTTATTACAACATAAGTTTGTTTATCACATAAAACCAAATCAAGTAGCTAAAATAAAAATTACAAGCAAAGTTTTCCAACTCAATGATTCATAATTCGAACACTTGTCAAACAAGAAGAACCTCTAGAAGGGAAAGCCAAATATAGACCCCTAATAAGATGTCAATGTGCGCGTGAAGAATTGTTAGTAGAGTTCGAATCCTCCTTTAAGAAATTTCTGAGCCAGTTGACGGAGTCTTTAGGATATCGTTTGAAGTTGTCCGTGTAATCTATATAGTATAGCCCCATCCTCACATTGTAACCAAGATTTCCTTGAACATTATCCATAAGGGACCAATGGAAGTACCCTTTCACATCTGCACCTAACCTGTAAATTTTATTTGTCCATCAAACTCGTATGCATATGCGCACAAACATAAAATTTTATCATTTTCTAGAAAACAATACCGTTAGTTGATTTCTCATTGTCATAATTAAAAAAAATACAACTTACTTAATTGCTTCTCGGATATAATAGAAATTTCTTTGAAGGAAGACAATTCTATCTTGATCGTGGAATATGGCATCTTTGGGTGTGAATTTTTCATCAGGTCCCATCCCTATAAGAGCAGACACAAATTTAAGTCTATAATTACATATATAAGTTATGATTTTGATAAGAACTCATTGTTGTTTATGTCCTATTCGACATTTATTAATCTCTAGATGTACTAAAACTTAATCAATTGTCACAAGTATAATATTAATCTCTAGATATACTCAAACTTAAGCTGGGTTCGAATCCTAGATCTTTTATATCATCTGCCACAAGTATAATATTAATGTGCATGTCGAGGAATGATTAGATAAATTATGTACAGAGAAATTGAAGAGAACAAACCTCCAACCCAAATTTACATATGATCTCTTTAATGCTAAATCCAATGTTTAATCCAAAAACATATTCTTTTGACTTATATATCCACATCAAAGTTTCTTCCAAAACACACATAGGGGCTTTTATTATTTAAATTCGAATTTTAGGTGATTTCTTTATTTATTATTATACAACTCATTCAACAACATACATAAACCTTAGCCCTATTTTTATTTTAACAAGTGTAGGTGAGGAAGATACCATTTTCCGTGATATAAATTTGTGGACTTTTGTATTTGTTCTTGATGTAGACCAACATATCTTGAATGTGATTGTACTCCTGCTTGATTGAAAAATAAAACTAGTAAAATTAGAAACTAACCCCACTAAATACGAGAGATTTAAAATAATTTTATCGTTTCCTATAAACTTGCCTCAATTTTAACATTATTCTTGTCAAAGTTTCCTGTGACACAGAAGAAAAACTGAACTTAAGTAAATGGTGTAGCCAACTTTAATAATTTGCATGAATAGAAGGAAAAAATATTATTTATTATGCTCATCACCTTCAATCGCTTGTCGGTCATTTTTAGCGTCAGTAACATTCGTCGCATTGTTAGAGATATCTTTTGCAAAATTTGCAAAATAGTAATTAATGCCAACAAAATCAAGTGATCCCATAACCATTTGTTTTTCTTCTTTAGTAAACTTCGGTAGTCTGTCCTTTACCAAAGATATCATAGAACTTGGATAATCTCCATAAGTGAATGGTTCCATAAACCTATATGCGTAGCACAAAATGAAACAAATGTATAGTAAATTATACTTCATAATGATTCAGAGTGCCATCAATATTGATTCGTTAAATTGAATATAATGTCACCTTTTAAAAGGAATGAAGAATTTCCTTACAAAAATTTAAAAAATAAACTAACAATAAAATAAAATTTTGATATTTTATATGTTTGCCAAAATTGACAAAAAGAGAAATTTATGTGGTAGTTTTATCTATTTAGTTCAAAATCACTACCATTTTCTATTTAAAGGCAAATGTAATACTCATTCAATTTTAATTTTCTGTAAAATGTTGAGAAGAAAAAACCTATCAAGAGTTCTGTGATTTACATGTTGTCGCAAAGTTTTTGCATTATATGAGAAAATGCAACTTACCAACCAAAGAGAAAATCCATGGCTCTTTCTGCAGCTTTTATATCTCTGCTTGATTCAGAATAAGGTTGAAACCACGTTGACACAAGTGAAATGCCAATCATTCCTTGTTGAGTAACCTAAGAAATCGACAATTTAAAAATAATGAACAACAAATACATGCAATGTCAAAATTAATATAATTATTGTTTTCTAATAAAAATAATAATAATAATAAATACAAAAAATTATCCTACATACCTGGAAATTTTCTTTATACATCTTTGCAACAGCTCCATGCGCTAATATTAAATTGTGCGCAATAATATAGGGCACTGTTAGTGAATTTATACTTTCTGCTCCATAGCTAGCAAGAACAGATGGTTCATTTATTGTAACCCAATGTTTTACTCTATCACCGAAAGTTCTAAAACAAATTTCACTATATGCCTGAAAATCTTTCCTGAAATAGCATTCAAAGGTACTTTTAGAAATACAAACATTTATAATGTTATTTTTTTTATACATATAATGAAAAGTATTTTCAGATGGCAAATTATTATGCTTACACAAAATTGCGGCTTAAAACCCCGCCATATTTTTCTTGTAATTTCATTGGCAAGTCCAAATGAAATAATGTGACAAACGGTGTAATACCTACATTAAAAAAATACATGAACCACTTGATGAACTCAACCACAACAAATATATGACAAAAACACCCAATATTTATATTAATGACAATATAATTGTACCATTTTTAAGAAGTCCATTTATAAGATTATTGTAGTATTCTATCCCTTTTGGATTGACACCACCCTCCATTGTTCCATCTACAAGGTTCAAGAGTCATTAAGTACAAGATATAATAATGTTGCAGCCAAATAAGTTGTATGAAATAGGCGTTAATATATGTGGCTTGAATAAATAGCTCAACACATAAGTCAGTAATAATTTTAGGAACTATTTTTATAGTATACATAAATTAGAAGAGCATATAGAAGAATTAAGATATATGAAAAAATCGAAAGGAATAAAAATTGTTGTTGAACCAAACGAGAAAACAATTTTCAAATGTTTCTAATTTGCATGAGATAGAAGGTAGAAAATGAAAAATGACATCTAAGCCAATAAAAGTTAGAGGTAGTTAGGAAAAATACCAGGCAATATCCTTGACCAAGAAATCGAAAATCTATATGAATCCAAACCGATAGAACTCAAAGTCATGATATCCTCCTGTAATTGTAACAAGAGATAAACAAAATTAGATATTAAAATTGATCCAAATTTCATGATATCAAACCATTCAGAATCCCAAAGATTGATGTACTCACTTTGTACATATAATAAGAATTAACGCCATTTCTTGTATCAGCTCTCCCTATAGTGTGGTAAGAAATATAGTCACGGTCATAAGTCCGGGGTCAAAGTATAATATGACAACTACAATGTCAATTGATAAGTAATAATAAAAAAAATTTGCACAATTGAAAAAAACCTATTTTTGGGCCGGAATAGTCTTGAACACTTGGTCCTTTACCATCTTTATCATATGCTCCTTCTATCTGTTTCAATCATATATAAACAATGTGATCCACTATTAGCATAGCGACGATAGCATTGTGAAATAATCAAATTTAATTGCAAAAGAAAAAAAAGGCTTAATATTTTACTTTAAATTGCCAATTTAATGCAACTGTTGGATATTCATATGTTCTCATAGGGATCTGATAGTTTGCTGTGGAAGGGTAAAGGTGTGGTTTCTCGGTAAAAGAATTTATAGATATGCTGGCTGCATCTCATTATGAGACCCACTCCAACCCCTTCATTTCCTCTCACAAGAATGTGGTTTGGGTGAATAATCTTCTTCCTCGAATTAATTTCTTTTGTTGGTCGGTATTGCATGAGAGGATCTTGACTAAAGACAGGTTGAAGAAGAGAGGAATCCATACAAGAAGTCTTTGTGTGCTTTGTAATGAGAATGGCGAGACTCTGGATCACTTGAGGCTTCATTGCAGATTCTCCTAATCCATTGGGAACAGTTTTTCTTGTTAGAATTTGGTCTGAGTTTGATGTTTCAAGGTTCCCTTTTGGATTGGCTAAGTTGGTGGTCCCAAGCTAATCCATCCCGGCTCGCGGAATGGTCATGGCGTAGGGTTTCTCATGTGGTGTGTGTAGAAAGAGAGAAATATGAGGGTTTTTTACGGGCTTAACAGGTTGGAGCACTCTATCTTTATCGAGATTAGGCAATTGTTGTGGAAGATGGGTTCGGCTTGTAATCTCTTTAGAAACTTTTTTTTTACACCTTCATGGTGTCTTGGCATTCCTTGATATAGGGATGATTGTATTTTGTTTCTCATCTTATCTTCAACAAAATTCTTCGTGTTTGGACCAAAATATATATATATATATATATATGCTTTCTGGACAATAATAATAAAGAAATATTAATAGTTTTAGTTTTCCATGTTGAATGATATATATAATTAAGGTCATGACTTCTTGAGCTAAAATTTATTACAAGTTACCTTTTCTTCAGTTTGACAGTATGACTTAATGCACGAGAGATAACAAAAAGGTAAAAAAGAAAATGGTTATTAGATAAACCTGAAAAGCTGAAGTACCCGCTCCAAATTTGAAGTCTATTGGAAAGTTAGATCTCCTTGTAATGCAGTCATTGTTTATATTTGATATATTTGCACAATTGCCTTCAGCCCATACTATTGCAAACAATAACAATAATTAGCAAATAATTTAAGGAACGTCTTTTTGGTAAATGAGATGATGAATAAACAGTACAAACCAAAGAATTGAAGGTGTGGCCAAACAATGGAAATTGTGAAACATAATTTAAAAAGAAGTGGTGAAGACATTGTTGTTGCAAGAGATGCCATTGTGTTCTTTTTGTTCTCTATCGATTTTATTTGTGAGAAAAATTAATAAATACAAAATACTTCTTGTAATAAGAAATTTTCCACTTTGCAAATATAAATAGTGTTGAATATGGGTACTTATTGATTGATTAGGTGGAAGCAACTAATAAACAAACATTGTTTACAACGAAAAACATTCTCTTTCTTATAACTATTAACAGAATTCAGCTAAACTGGTTTTGATACTTGTTTAGCCTTATTCAACGGGTTAGGATCGGGATATTGATGATTGGATCAATTATCCCTACAATTGAAAATGAATTGTCATATTAGGTTATTTCAATTAGTTAGGCCGAATTCGATGTTCAGTTAATCAAATCTCAACGAATTCATATTCAATCAACTTTATCAATTCATAATTTTTTTTTAATATTGTTTATTTAGCAAGACTAAGAGGGTGTTTTTTTTTCCAGCACAACACTCAGAGGGTGTTTTTTTTTTAAATAGACTCAAAAGTCTTAATAAGAAGCTGAAAACTTTAAAAAAAAGTGTTTGTTTTTAGTTCTGATGAGAAGGTTAAGTTTTGATTGGAGTAAGCATCATGGGCGGTGTTGATAACTTAGGAGTGAGTGCTTAGTGAAAATTCATTCCAATAATAACCTCACAATAAATTTGTAATGATTGCTACTATCCCTCTTCTCTACCAACCATCCCATCTATTCTCCACCTCCTCTGTATCATGCGTGTAATGTCGCCACTGTCGCCACAACCCTCCTTGGCCTCCCATCCTCCTTTTCATTTTCCTTCTATTCCTTTTTCTCTTTCTCTTTCTCTTTTTCTTCCTCTCCATTGAAGATTGTATGAGGAATAAAAAGGGATATAGGGTGGTTTTTTATAGTGGTGGAAAGTGATCTTAATGGTATTTGGAGAAAAAATAAGTAGAGAAGGGGTTAATGTTGGTGGTTTGTGGTGGGCGGTGGGAGTTGTGGTAGTGGGCAAAAATGTAAAAAAAAAATCAAGTCAGCACCTAAAAACAAACACCATTTAATTTTACAGCTTCTAATCAGCAGCCCATTCAGAAGCAATTAGTACAATTAGTTTGATAGGTTTATGACAATTAGAGAGGAATGAGAGAACACTTCTCGAATAATAGTTTGATTGAAATAATTCCTTGAACAATACATGAGACCTTCGAAGCTACTGCCTTCTCACAGATCCCGAAATATTTAGGGAGATGCTAGATACATGATTTTGATTTCGAATCGTGTATCCAGTACGAATGTTGAGAAATCCAGGACCAATGCCGAGCAATACCAACATTTGTGTTGAGCAATACCAGTACAAATGTTGAGCAATCTAGGACCAATGTTGAGCAATACCAACATTTGCGCTGAGCAATACCAATACAAATGTTGAGCAATCCAGCACCAATGATGAGCAATACCAACATTTGTGCTGAGAAAATTTTCAGCTTCACGCTGAGGGGGGACATGCTAACTCAAGTCATACCATTAGCCATTCACTCGACATTTATGATTTCATTATCGCAGAATTAGAGAGTCATGCTGACCGCTCGAATTGAACCATTAGTCATTGATTCGACAGTCACGATTTCTTCATACCAGAATTGGAGAGTCATGCTGACCACACGAATCGAACCATTAGCCGTTCACTCGACAGTCATAATTCTTCATACCAGAATTATCCAAAATCATCCAGAATTATCTAGAAGCATCCAGCATTATCCAGAATTCGACAATCATGCTGACTCAAGTCGAGCCATTAGCAGCTTCACTCGACAGTCATGACTTCTTCACAAAATTGGACTTCAATTTTTCCTCCAAGTTGCACATTTCATTTGCGTCTACATGTCTATCTTGCGGGGGGGGGGGGGGGTGTTATAATATGTAGGGCTTGCACTCAACATAGCCAAGTCCAAGTCCAAGATTAATTCACCTTCACAAGAAAGAAAGTATAAGAATAGGAAAGTTAGAATAGGAAAACCATAATAGTTAAAGAAGTAAAGTCAGAATAGGAAGGTTAGAATAGGAAAATCAGAATAAGACTATTTTATATAGCAAGTTTTAAGTTTCCTATTTCCATAAGGTAGGTATAAATTAGCTTATATAAGCTTGTATCCAGTCAAGGAATACACACAACAATAATACAATTATCCAAATATTTTCTTTAAATTGTTTGCTATGAGTCAGGGAAAGATCCAGAGATCAATGTTACAAGAGTTCAATATGTACAAGAGGTGCTCAGTATGCCAAGACCACTTTGAACTATTTCACCATCTACATCCATCTATAACATATGGACAAAACTGTCTATTGACTTAGGTAGTTGTTATTGATTGTGGTAGATTGAGAAGGGACATTTTTGTCCATTTGTGGGTTTGTCGATGCAGTATGATCTAGTTCTTCAATAAACATGTTGTAGCTGGTGTCTCAGTTCGATAGGAGGCTTTTGGAATTATTGTGCTCAACAGTAACTCTGTGATCTGAGAATAAATAGGGTTCGTACATTAGTTTTTTTTTTTTTTTTTTTTTTTTTACAAGAAAGTAATAACACTCTTTGTGCTGGAGCTTAGAGAGAAGCTTATACATGTTTGAATTCTTGCAAGATGTTTTATATGTAAGTTTTGGACTTGCTTTTATGTAAAATGAGTTGGATAAATTAGTCATACACTCAAATTCCATTTATTTGTAATATTATGAAAGGAGAAATCTGACAAATTCTCTTTTATTACAACATAAGTTTGTTTATCACATAAAACCAAATCAAGTAGCTAAAATAAAAATTACAAGCAAAGTTTTCCAACTCAATGATTCATAATTCGAACACTTGTCAAACAAGAAGAACCTCTAGAAGGGAAAGCCAAATATAGACCCCTAATAAGATGTCAATGTGCGCGTGAAGAATTGTTAGTAGAGTTCGAATCCTCCTTTAAGAAATTTCTGAGCCAGTTGACGGAGTCTTTAGGATATCGTTTGAAGTTGTCCGTGTAATCTATATAGTATAGCCCCATCCTCACATTGTAACCAAGATTTCCTTGAACATTATCCATAAGGGACCAATGGAAGTACCCTTTCACATCTGCACCTAACCTGTAAATTTTATTTGTCCATCAAACTCGTATGCATATGCGCACAAACATAAAATTTTATCATTTTCTAGAAAACAATACCGTTAGTTGATTTCTCATTGTCATAATTAAAAAAAATACAACTTACTTAATTGCTTCTCGGATATAATAGAAATTTCTTTGAAGGAAGACAATTCTATCTTGATCGTGGAATATGGCATCTTTGGGTGTGAATTTTTCATCAGGTCCCATCCCTATAAGAGCAGACACAAATTTAAGTCTATAATTACATATATAAGTTATGATTTTGATAAGAACTCATTGTTGTTTATGTCCTATTCGACATTTATTAATCTCTAGATGTACTAAAACTTAATCAATTGTCACAAGTATAATATTAATCTCTAGATATACTCAAACTTAAGCTGGGTTCGAATCCTAGATCTTTTATATCATCTGCCACAAGTATAATATTAATGTGCATGTCGAGGAATGATTAGATAAATTATGTACAGAGAAATTGAAGAGAACAAACCTCCAACCCAAATTTACATATGATCTCTTTAATGCTAAATCCAATGTTTAATCCAAAAACATATTCTTTTGACTTATATATCCACATCAAAGTTTCTTCCAAAACACACATAGGGGCTTTTATTATTTAAATTCGAATTTTAGGTGATTTCTTTATTTATTATTATACAACTCATTCAACAACATACATAAACCTTAGCCCTATTTTTATTTTAACAAGTGTAGGTGAGGAAGATACCATTTTCCGTGATATAAATTTGTGGACTTTTGTATTTGTTCTTGATGTAGACCAACATATCTTGAATGTGATTGTACTCCTGCTTGATTGAAAAATAAAACTAGTAAAATTAGAAACTAACCCCACTAAATACGAGAGATTTAAAATAATTTTATCGTTTCCTATAAACTTGCCTCAATTTTAACATTATTCTTGTCAAAGTTTCCTGTGACACAGAAGAAAAACTGAACTTAAGTAAATGGTGTAGCCAACTTTAATAATTTGCATGAATAGAAGGAAAAAATATTATTTATTATGCTCATCACCTTCAATCGCTTGTCGGTCATTTTTAGCGTCAGTAACATTCGTCGCATTGTTAGAGATATCTTTTGCAAAATTTGCAAAATAGTAATTAATGCCAACAAAATCAAGTGATCCCATAACCATTTGTTTTTCTTCTTTAGTAAACTTCGGTAGTCTGTCCTTTACCAAAGATATCATAGAACTTGGATAATCTCCATAAGTGAATGGTTCCATAAACCTATATGCGTAGCACAAAATGAAACAAATGTATAGTAAATTATACTTCATAATGATTCAGAGTGCCATCAATATTGATTCGTTAAATTGAATATAATGTCACCTTTTAAAAGGAATGAAGAATTTCCTTACAAAAATTTAAAAAATAAACTAACAATAAAATAAAATTTTGATATTTTATATGTTTGCCAAAATTGACAAAAAGAGAAATTTATGTGGTAGTTTTATCTATTTAGTTCAAAATCACTACCATTTTCTATTTAAAGGCAAATGTAATACTCATTCAATTTTAATTTTCTGTAAAATGTTGAGAAGAAAAAACCTATCAAGAGTTCTGTGATTTACATGTTGTCGCAAAGTTTTTGCATTATATGAGAAAATGCAACTTACCAACCAAAGAGAAAATCCATGGCTCTTTCTGCAGCTTTTATATCTCTGCTTGATTCAGAATAAGGTTGAAACCACGTTGACACAAGTGAAATGCCAATCATTCCTTGTTGAGTAACCTAAGAAATCGACAATTTAAAAATAATGAACAACAAATACATGCAATGTCAAAATTAATATAATTATTGTTTTCTAATAAAAATAATAATAATAATAAATACAAAAAATTATCCTACATACCTGGAAATTTTCTTTATACATCTTTGCAACAGCTCCATGCGCTAATATTAAATTGTGCGCAATAATATAGGGCACTGTTAGTGAATTTATACTTTCTGCTCCATAGCTAGCAAGAACAGATGGTTCATTTATTGTAACCCAATGTTTTACTCTATCACCGAAAGTTCTAAAACAAATTTCACTATATGCCTGAAAATCTTTCCTGAAATAGCATTCAAAGGTACTTTTAGAAATACAAACATTTATAATGTTATTTTTTTTATACATATAATGAAAAGTATTTTCAGATGGCAAATTATTATGCTTACACAAAATTGCGGCTTAAAACCCCGCCATATTTTTCTTGTAATTTCATTGGCAAGTCCAAATGAAATAATGTGACAAACGGTGTAATACCTACATTAAAAAAATACATGAACCACTTGATGAACTCAACCACAACAAATATATGACAAAAACACCCAATATTTATATTAATGACAATATAATTGTACCATTTTTAAGAAGTCCATTTATAAGATTATTGTAGTATTCTATCCCTTTTGGATTGACACCACCCTCCATTGTTCCATCTACAAGGTTCAAGAGTCATTAAGTACAAGATATAATAATGTTGCAGCCAAATAAGTTGTATGAAATAGGCGTTAATATATGTGGCTTGAATAAATAGCTCAACACATAAGTCAGTAATAATTTTAGGAACTATTTTTATAGTATACATAAATTAGAAGAGCATATAGAAGAATTAAGATATATGAAAAAATCGAAAGGAATAAAAATTGTTGTTGAACCAAACGAGAAAACAATTTTCAAATGTTTCTAATTTGCATGAGATAGAAGGTAGAAAATGAAAAATGACATCTAAGCCAATAAAAGTTAGAGGTAGTTAGGAAAAATACCAGGCAATATCCTTGACCAAGAAATCGAAAATCTATATGAATCCAAACCGATAGAACTCAAAGTCATGATATCCTCCTGTAATTGTAACAAGAGATAAACAAAATTAGATATTAAAATTGATCCAAATTTCATGATATCAAACCATTCAGAATCCCAAAGATTGATGTACTCACTTTGTACATATAATAAGAATTAACGCCATTTCTTGTATCAGCTCTCCCTATAGTGTGGTAAGAAATATAGTCACGGTCATAAGTCCGGGGTCAAAGTATAATATGACAACTACAATGTCAATTGATAAGTAATAATAAAAAAAATTTGCACAATTGAAAAAAACCTATTTTTGGGCCGGAATAGTCTTGAACACTTGGTCCTTTACCATCTTTATCATATGCTCCTTCTATCTGTTTCAATCATATATAAACAATGTGATCCACTATTAGCATAGCGACGATAGCATTGTGAAATAATCAAATTTAATTGCAAAAGAAAAAAAAGGCTTAATATTTTACTTTAAATTGCCAATTTAATGCAACTGTTGGATATTCATATGTTCTCATAGGGATCTGATAGTTTGCTGTGGAAGGGTAAAGGTGTGGTTTCTCGGTAAAAGAATTTATAGATATGCTGGCTGCATCTCATTATGAGACCCACTCCAACCCCTTCATTTCCTCTCACAAGAATGTGGTTTGGGTGAATAATCTTCTTCCTCGAATTAATTTCTTTTGTTGGTCGGTATTGCATGAGAGGATCTTGACTAAAGACAGGTTGAAGAAGAGAGGAATCCATACAAGAAGTCTTTGTGTGCTTTGTAATGAGAATGGCGAGACTCTGGATCACTTGAGGCTTCATTGCAGATTCTCCTAATCCATTGGGAACAGTTTTTCTTGTTAGAATTTGGTCTGAGTTTGATGTTTCAAGGTTCCCTTTTGGATTGGCTAAGTTGGTGGTCCCAAGCTAATCCATCCCGGCTCGCGGAATGGTCATGGCGTAGGGTTTCTCATGTGGTGTGTGTAGAAAGAGAGAAATATGAGGGTTTTTTACGGGCTTAACAGGTTGGAGCACTCTATCTTTATCGAGATTAGGCAATTGTTGTGGAAGATGGGTTCGGCTTGTAATCTCTTTAGAAACTTTTTTTTTACACCTTCATGGTGTCTTGGCATTCCTTGATATAGGGATGATTGTATTTTGTTTCTCATCTTATCTTCAACAAAATTCTTCGTGTTTGGACCAAAATATATATATATATATATATATATATATGCTTTCTGGACAATAATAATAAAGAAATATTAATAGTTTTAGTTTTCCATGTTGAATGATATATATAATTAAGGTCATGACTTCTTGAGCTAAAATTTATTACAAGTTACCTTTTCTTCAGTTTGACAGTATGACTTAATGCACGAGAGATAACAAAAAGGTAAAAAAGAAAATGGTTATTAGATAAACCTGAAAAGCTGAAGTACCCGCTCCAAATTTGAAGTCTATTGGAAAGTTAGATCTCCTTGTAATGCAGTCATTGTTTATATTTGATATATTTGCACAATTGCCTTCAGCCCATACTATTGCAAACAATAACAATAATTAGCAAATAATTTAAGGAACGTCTTTTTGGTAAATGAGATGATGAATAAACAGTACAAACCAAAGAATTGAAGGTGTGGCCAAACAATGGAAATTGTGAAACATAATTTAAAAAGAAGTGGTGAAGACATTGTTGTTGCAAGAGATGCCATTGTGTTCTTTTTGTTCTCTATCGATTTTATTTGTGAGAAAAATTAATAAATACAAAATACTTCTTGTAATAAGAAATTTTCCACTTTGCAAGTATAAATAGTGTTGAATATGGGTACTTATTGATTGATTAGGTGGAAGCAACTAATAAACAAACATTGTTTACAACGAAAAACATTCTCTTTCTTATAACTATTAACAGAATTCAGCTAAACTGGTTTTGATACTTGTTTAGCCTTATTCAACGGGTTAGGATCGGGATATTGATGATTGGATCAATTATCCCTACAATTGAAAATGAATTGTCATATTAGGTTATTTCAATTAGTTAGGCCGAATTCGATGTTCAGTTAATCAAATCTCAACGAATTCATATTCAATCAACTTTATCAATTCATAATTTTTTTTTAATATTGTTTATTTAGCAAGACTAAGAGGGTGTTTTTTTTTCCAGCACAACACTCAGAGGGTGTTTTTTTTTTAAATAGACTCAAAAGTCTTAATAAGAAGCTGAAAACTTTAAGAAAAAGTGTTTGTTTTTAGTTCTGATGAGAAGGTTAAGTTTTGATTGGAGTAAGCATCATGGGCGGTGTTGATAACTTAGGAGTGAGTGCTTAGTGAAAATTCATTCCAATAATAACCTCACAATAAATTTGTAATGATTGCTACTATCCCTCTTCTCTACCAACCATCCCATCTATTCTCCACCTCCTCTGTATCATGCGTGTAATGTCGCCACTGTCGCCACAACCCTCCTTGGCCTCCCATCCTCCTTTTCATTTTCCTTCTATTCCTTTTTCTCTTTCTCTTTCTCTTTTTCTTCCTCTCCATTGAAGATTGTATGAGGAATAAAAAGGGATATAGGGTGGTTTTTTATAGTGGTGGAAAGTGATCTTAATGGTATTTGGAGAAAAAATAAGTAGAGAACGGGTTAATGTTGGTGGTTTGTGGTGGGCGGTGGGAGTTGTGGTAGTGGGCAAAAATGTAAAAAAAAAATCAAGTCAGCACCTAAAAACAAACACCATTTAATTTTACAGCTTCTAATCAGCAGCCCATTCAGAAGCAATTAGTACAATTAGTTTGATAGGTTTATGACAATTAGAGAGGAATGAGAGAACACTTCTCGAATAATAGTTTGATTGAAATAATTCCTTGAACAATACATGAGACCTTTGAAGCTACTGCCTTCTCACAGATCCCAAAATATTTAGGGAGATGCTAGATACATGATTTTGATTTCGAATCGTGTATCCAGTACGAATGTTGAGAAATCCAGGACCAATGCCGAGCAATACCAACATTTGTGTTGAGCAATACCAGTACAAATGTTGAGCAATCTAGGACCAATGTTGAGCAATACCAACATTTGCGCTGAGCAATACCAATACAAATGTTGAGCAATCCAGCACCAATGATGAGCAATACCAACATTTGTGCTGAGAAAATTTTCAGCTTCACGCTGAGGGGGGGACATGCTAACTCAAGTCATACCATTAGCCATTCACTCGACATTTATGATTTCATTATCGCAGAATTGGAGAGTCATGCTGACCGCTCGAATTGAACCATTAGTCATTGATTCGACAGTCACGATTTCTTCATACCAGAATTGGAGAGTCATGCTGACCACACGAATCGAACCATTAGCCGTTCACTCGACAGTCATAATTCTTCATACCAGAATTATCCAAAATCATCCAGAATTATCTAGAAGCATCCAGCATTATCCAGAATTCGACAATCATGCTGACTCAAGTCGAGCCATTAGCAGCTTCACTCGACAGTCATGACTTCTTCACAAAATTGGACTTCAATTTTTCCTCCAAGTTGCACATTTCATTTGCGTCTACATGTCTATCTTGCGGGGGGGGGGGGGGGGGGGGGGGTGTTATAATATGTAGGGCTTGCACTCAACATAGCCAAGTCCAAGTCCAAGATTAATTCACCTTCACAAGAAAGAAAGTATAAGAATAGGAAAGTTAGAATAGGAAAACCATAATAGTTAAAGAAGTAAAGTCAGAATAGGAAGGTTAGAATAGGAAAATCAGAATAAGACTATTTTATATAGCAAGTTTTAAGTTTCCTATTTCCATAAGGTAGGTATAAATTAGCTTATATAAGCTTGTATCCAGTCAAGGAATACACACAACAATAATACAATTATCCAAATATTTTCTTTAAATTGTTTGCTATGAGTCAGGGAAAGATCCAGAGATCAATGTTACAAGAGTTCAATATGTACAAGAGGTGCTCAGTATGCCAAGACCACTTTGAACTATTTCACCATCTACATCCATCTATAACATATGGACAAAACTGTCTATTGACTTAGGTAGTTGTTATTGATTGTGGTAGATTGAGAAGGGACATTTTTGTCCATTTGTGGGTTTGTCGATGCAGTATGATCTAGTTCTTCAATAAACATGTTGTAGCTGGTGTCTCAGTTCGATAGGAGGCTTTTGGAATTATTGTGCTCAACAGTAACTCTGTGATCTGAGAATAAATAGGGTTCGTACATTAGTTTTTTTTTTTTTTTTTTTTTTTTTACAAGAAAGTAATAACACTCTTTGTGCTGGAGCTTAGAGAGAAGCTTATACATGTTTGAATTCTTGCAAGATGTTTTATATGTAAGTTTTGGACTTGCTTTTATGTAAAATGAGTTGGATAAATTAGTCATACACTCAAATTCCATTTATTTGTAATATTATGAAAGGAGAAATCTGACAAATTCTCTTTTATTACAACATAAGTTTGTTTATCACATAAAACCAAATCAAGTAGCTAAAATAAAAATTACAAGCAAAGTTTTCCAACTCAATGATTCATAATTCGAACACTTGTCAAACAAGAAGAACCTCTAGAAGGGAAAGCCAAATATAGACCCCTAATAAGATGTCAATGTGCGCGTGAAGAATTGTTAGTAGAGTTCGAATCCTCCTTTAAGAAATTTCTGAGCCAGTTGACGGAGTCTTTAGGATATCGTTTGAAGTTGTCCGTGTAATCTATATAGTATAGCCCCATCCTCACATTGTAACCAAGATTTCCTTGAACATTATCCATAAGGGACCAATGGAAGTACCCTTTCACATCTGCACCTAACCTGTAAATTTTATTTGTCCATCAAACTCGTATGCATATGCGCACAAACATAAAATTTTATCATTTTCTAGAAAACAATACCGTTAGTTGATTTCTCATTGTCATAATTAAAAAAAATACAACTTACTTAATTGCTTCTCGGATATAATAGAAATTTCTTTGAAGGAAGACAATTCTATCTTGATCGTGGAATATGGCATCTTTGGGTGTGAATTTTTCATCAGGTCCCATCCCTATAAGAGCAGACACAAATTTAAGTCTATAATTACATATATAAGTTATGATTTTGATAAGAACTCATTGTTGTTTATGTCCTATTCGACATTTATTAATCTCTAGATGTACTAAAACTTAATCAATTGTCACAAGTATAATATTAATCTCTAGATATACTCAAACTTAAGCTGGGTTCGAATCCTAGATCTTTTATATCATCTGCCACAAGTATAATATTAATGTGCATGTCGAGGAATGATTAGATAAATTATGTACAGAGAAATTGAAGAGAACAAACCTCCAACCCAAATTTACATATGATCTCTTTAATGCTAAATCCAATGTTTAATCCAAAAACATATTCTTTTGACTTATATATCCACATCAAAGTTTCTTCCAAAACACACATAGGGGCTTTTATTATTTAAATTCGAATTTTAGGTGATTTCTTTATTTATTATTATACAACTCATTCAACAACATACATAAACCTTAGCCCTATTTTTATTTTAACAAGTGTAGGTGAGGAAGATACCATTTTCCGTGATATAAATTTGTGGACTTTTGTATTTGTTCTTGATGTTGACCAACATATCTTGAATGTGATTGTACTCCTGCTTGATTGAAAAATAAAACTAGTAAAATTAGAAACTAACCCCACTAAATACGAGAGATTTAAAATAATTTTATCGTTTCCTATAAACTTGCCTCAATTTTAACATTATTCTTGTCAAAGTTTCCTGTGACACAGAAGAAAAACTGAACTTAAGTAAATGGTGTAGCCAACTTTAATAATTTGCATGAATAGAAGGAAAAAATATTATTTATTATGCTCATCACCTTCAATCGCTTGTCGGTCATTTTTAGCGTCAGTAACATTCGTCGCATTGTTAGAGATATCTTTTGCAAAATTTGCAAAATAGTAATTAATGCCAACAAAATCAAGTGATCCCATAACCATTTGTTTTTCTTCTTTAGTAAACTTCGGTAGTCTGTCCTTTACCAAAGATATCATAGAACTTGGATAATCTCCATAAGTGAATGGTTCCATAAACCTATATGCGTAGCACAAAATGAAACAAATGTATAGTAAATTATACTTCATAATGATTCAGAGTGCCATCAATATTGATTCGTTAAATTGAATATAATGTCACCTTTTAAAAGGAATGAAGAATTTCCTTACAAAAATTTAAAAAATAAACTAACAATAAAATAAAATTTTGATATTTTATATGTTTGCCAAAATTGACAAAAAGAGAAATTTATGTGGTAGTTTTATCTATTTAGTTCAAAATCACTACCATTTTCTATTTAAAGGCAAATGTAATACTCATTCAATTTTAATTTTCTGTAAAATGTTGAGAAGAAAAAACCTATCAAGAGTTCTGTGATTTACATGTTGTCGCAAAGTTTTTGCATTATATGAGAAAATGCAACTTACCAACCAAAGAGAAAATCCATGGCTCTTTCTGCAGCTTTTATATCTCTGCTTGATTCAGAATAAGGTTGAAACCACGTTGACACAAGTGAAATGCCAATCATTCCTTGTTGAGTAACCTAAGAAATCGACAATTTAAAAATAATGAACAACAAATACATGCAATGTCAAAATTAATATAATTATTGTTTTCTAATAAAAATAATAATAATAATAAATACAAAAAATTATCCTACATACCTGGAAATTTTCTTTATACATCTTTGCAACAGCTCCATGTGCTAATATTAAATTGTGCGCAATAATATAGGGCACTGTTAGTGAATTTATACTTTCTGCTCCATAGCTAGCAAGAACAGATGGTTCATTTATTGTAACCCAATGTTTTACTCTATCACCGAAAGTTCTAAAACAAATTTCACTATATGCCTGAAAATCTTTCCTGAAATAGCATTCAAAGGTACTTTTAGAAATACAAACATTTATAATGTTATTTTTTTTATACATATAATGAAAAGTATTTTCAGATGGCAAATTATTATGCTTACACAAAATTGCGGCTTAAAACCCCGCCATATTTTTCTTGTAATTTCATTGGCAAGTCCAAATGAAATAATGTGACAAACGGTGTAATACCTACATTAAAAAAATACATGAACCACTTGATGAACTCAACCACAACAAATATATGACAAAAACACCCAATATTTATATTAATGACAATATAATTGTACCATTTTTAAGAAGTCCATTTATAAGATTATTGTAGTATTCTATCCCTTTTGGATTGACACCACCCTCCATTGTTCCATCTACAAGGTTCAAGAGTCATTAAGTACAAGATATAATAATGTTGCAGCCAAATAAGTTGTATGAAATAGGCGTTAATATATGTGGCTTGAATAAATAGCTCAACACATAAGTCAGTAATAATTTTAGGAACTATTTTTATAGTATACATAAATTAGAAGAGCATATAGAAGAATTAAGATATATGAAAAAATCGAAAGGAATAAAAATTGTTGTTGAACCAAACGAGAAAACAATTTTCAAATGTTTCTAATTTGCATGAGATAGAAGGTAGAAAATGAAAAATGACATCTAAGCCAATAAAAGTTAGAGGTAGTTAGGAAAAATACCAGGCAATATCCTTGACCAAGAAATCGAAAATCTATATGAATCCAAACCGATAGAACTCAAAGTCATGATATCCTCCTGTAATTGTAACAAGAGATAAACAAAATTAGATATTAAAATTGATCCAAATTTCATGATATCAAACCATTCAGAATCCCAAAGATTGATGTACTCACTTTGTACATATAATAAGAATTAACGCCATTTCTTGTATCAGCTCTCCCTATAGTGTGGTAAGAAATATAGTCACGGTCATAAGTCCGGGGTCAAAGTATAATATGACAACTACAATGTCAATTGATAAGTAATAATAAAAAAAATTTGCACAATTGAAAAAAACCTATTTTTGGGCCGGAATAGTCTTGAACACTTGGTCCTTTACCATCTTTATCATATGCTCCTTCTATCTGTTTCAATCATATATAAACAATGTGATCCACTATTAGCATAGCGACGATAGCATTGTGAAATAATCAAATTTAATTGCAAAAGAAAAAAAAGGCTTAATATTTTACTTTAAATTGCCAATTTAATGCAACTGTTGGATATTCATATGTTCTCATAGGGATCTGATAGTTTGCTGTGGAAGGGTAAAGGTGTGGTTTCTCGGTAAAAGAATTTATAGATATGCTGGCTGCATCTCATTATGAGACCCACTCCAACCCCTTCATTTCCTCTCACAAGAATGTGGTTTGGGTGAATAATCTTCTTCCTCGAATTAATTTCTTTTGTTGGTCGGTATTGCATGAGAGGATCTTGACTAAAGACAGGTTGAAGAAGAGAGGAATCCATACAAGAAGTCTTTGTGTGCTTTGTAATGAGAATGGCGAGACTCTGGATCACTTCAGGCTTCATTGCAGATTCTCCTAATCCATTGGGAACAGTTTTTCTTGTTAGAATTTGGTCTGAGTTTGATGTTTCAAGGTTCCCTTTTGGATTGGCTAAGTTGGTGGTCCCAAGCTAATCCATCCCGGCTCGCGGAATGGTCATGGCGTAGGGTTTCTCATGTGGTGTGTGTAGAAAGAGAGAAATATGAGGGTTTTTGACGGGCTTAACAGGTTGGAGCACTCTATCTTTATCGAGATTAGGCAATTGTTGTGGAAGATGGGTTCGGCTTGTAATCTCTTTAGAGACTTTTTTTTTACACCTTCATGGTGTCTTGGCATTCCTTGATATAGGGATGATTGTATTTTGTTTCTCATCTTATCTTCAACAAAATTCTTCGTGTTTGGACCAAAATATATATATATATATATATATGCTTTCTGGACAATAATAATAAAGAAATATTAATAGTTTTAGTTTTCCATGTTGAATGATATATATAATTAAGGTCATGACTTCTTGAGCTAAAATTTATTACAAGTTACCTTTTCTTTAGTTTGACAGTATGACTTAATGCACGAGAGATAACAAAAAGGTAAAAAAGAAAATGGTTATTAGATAAACCTGAAAAGCTGAAGTACCCGCTCCAAATTTGAAGTCTATTGGAAAGTTAGATCTCCTTGTAATGCAGTCATTGTTTATATTTGATATATTTGCACAATTGCCTTCAGCCCATACTATTGCAAACAATAACAATAATTAGCAAATAATTTAAGGAACGTCTTTTTGGTAAATGAGATGATGAATAAACAGTACAAACCAAAGAATTGAAGGTGTGGCCAAACAATGGAAATGGTGAAACATAATTTAAAAAGAAGTGGTGAAGACATTGTTGTTGCAAGAGATGCCATTGTGTTCTTTTTGTTCTCTATCGATTTTATTTGTGAGAAAAATTAATAAATACAAAATACTTCTTGTAATAAGAAATTTTCCACTTTGCAAGTATAAATAGTGTTGAATATGGGTACTTATTGATTGATTAGGTGGAAGCAACTAATAAACAAACATTGTTTACAACGAAAAACATTCTCTTTCTTATAACTATTAACAGAATTTAGCTAAACTGGTTTTGATACTTGTTTAGCCTTATTCAACGGGTTAGGATCGGGATATTGATGATTGGATCAATTATCCCTACAATTGAAAATGAATTGTCATATTAGGTTATTTCAATTAGTTAGGCCGAATTCGATGTTCAGTTAATCAAATCTCAACGAATTCATATTCAATCAACTTTATCAATTCATAAATTTTTTTTAATATTGTTTATTTAGCAAGACTAAGAGGGTGTTTTTTTTTTCCAGCACAACACTCAGAGGGTGTTTTTTTTTTAAATAGACTCAAAAGTCTTAATAAGAAGCTGAAAACTTTAAAAAAAGTGTTTGTTTTTAGTTCTGATGAGAAGGTTAAGTTTTGATTGGAGTAAGCATCATGGGCGGTGTTGATAACTTAGGAGTGAGTGCTTAGTGAAAATTCATTCCAATAATAACCTCACAATAAATTTGTAATGATTGCTACTATCCCTCTTCTCTACCAACCATCCCATCTATTCTCCACCTCCTCTGTATCATGCGTGTAATGTCGCCACTGTCGCCACAACCCTCCTTGGCCTCCCATCCTCCTTTTCATTTTCCTTCTATTCCTTTTTCTCTTTCTCTTTCTCTTTTTCTTCCTCTCCATTGAAGATTGTATGAGGAATAAAAAGGGATATAGGGTGGTTTTTTATAGTGGTGGAAAGTGATCTTAATGGTATTTGGAGAAAAAATAAGTAGAGAAGGGGTTAATGTTGGTGGTTTGTGGTGGGCGGTGGGAGTTGTGGTAGTGGGCAAAAATGTAAAAAAAAAATCAAGTCAGCACCTAAAAACAAACACCATTTAATTTTACAGCTTCTAATCAGCAGCCCATTCAGAAGCAATTAGTATAATTAGTTTGATAGGTTTATGACAATTAGAGAGGAATGAGAGAACACTTCTCGAATAATAGTTTGATTGAAATAATTCCTTGAACAATACATGAGACCTTCGAAGCTACTGCCTTCTCACAGATCCCGAAATATTTAGGGAGATGCTAGATACATGATTTTGATTTCGAATCGTGTATCCAGTACGAATGTTGAGCAATCCAGGACCAATGCCGAGCAATACCAACATTTGTGTTGAGCAATACCAGTACAAATGTTGAGCAATCTAGGACCAATGTTGAGCAATACCAACATTTGCGCTGAGCAATACCAATACAAATGTTGAGCAATCCAGCACCAATGATGAGCAATACCAACATTTGTGCTGAGAAAATTTTCAGCTTCACGCTGAGGGGGGGACATGCTAACTCAAGTCATACCATTAGCCATTCACTCGACATTTATGATTTCATTATCGCAGAATTGGAGAGTCATGCTGACCGCTCGAATTGAACCATTAGTCATTGATTCGACAGTCACGATTTCTTCATACCAGAATTGGAGAGTCATGCTGACCACACGAATCGAACCATTAGCCGTTCACTCGACAGTCATAATTCTTCATACCAGAATTATCCAAAATCATCCAGAATTATCTAGAAGCATCCAGCATTATCCAGAATTCGACAATCATGCTGACTCAAGTCGAGCCATTAGCAGCTTCACTCGACAGTCATGACTTCTTCACAAAATTGGACTTCAATTTTTCCTCCAAGTTGCACATTTCATTTGCGTCTACATGTCTATCTTGCGGGGGGGGGGGGGGGTGTTATAATATGTAGGGCTTGCACTCAACATAGCCAAGTCCAAGTCCAAAATTAATTCACCTTCACAAGAAAGAAAGTATAAGAATAGGAAAGTTAGAATAGGAAAACGATAATAGTTAAAGAAGTAAAGTCAGAATAGGAAGGTTAGAATAGGAAAATCAGAATAAGACTATTTTATATAGCAAGTTTTAAGTTTCCTATTTCCATAAGGTAGGTATAAATTAGCTTATATAAGCTTGTATCCAGTCAAGGAATACACACAACAATAATACAATTATCCAAATATTTTCTTTAAATTGTTTGCTATGAGTCAGGGAAAGATCCAGAGATCAATGTTACAAGAGTTCAATATGTACAAGAGGTGCTCAGTATGCCAAGACCACTTTGAACTATTTCACCATCTATAACATATGGACAAAACTGTCTATTGACTTAGGTAGTTGTTATTGATTGTGGTAGATTGAGAAGGGACATTTTTGTCCATTTGTGGGTTTGTCGATGCAGTATGATCTAGTTCTTCAATAAACATGTTGTAGCTGGTGTCTCAGTTCGATAGGAGGCTTTTGGAATTATTGTGCTCAACAGTAACTCTGTGATCTGAGAATAAATAGGGTTCGTACATTAGTGTTTTTTTTTTTTTTTTTTTTTTTTTTTTACAAGAAAGTAATAACACTCTTTGTGCTGGAGCTTAGAGAGAAGCTTATACATGTTTGAATTCTTGCAAGATGTTTTATATGTAAGTTTTGGACTTGCTTTTATGTAAAATGAGTTGGATAAATTAGTCATACACTCAAATTCCATTTATTTGTAATATTATGAAAGGAGAAATCTGAACAATTCTCTTTTATTACAACATAAGTTTGTTTATCACATAAAACCAAATCAAGTAGCTAAAATAAAAATTACAAGCAAAGTTTTCCAACTCAATGATTCATAATTCGAACACTTGTCAAACAAGAAGAACCACTAGAAGGGAAAGCCAAATATAGACCCCTAATAAGATGTCAATGTGCGCGTGAAGAGTTCTTAGTAGAGTTCGAATCCTCCTTTAAGAAATTTCTGAGCCAGTTGACGGAGTCTTTAGGATATCGTTTGAAGTTGTCCGTGTAATCTATATAGTATAGCCCCATCCTCACATTGTAACCAAGATTTCCTTGAACATTATCCATAAGGGACCAATGGAAGTACCCTTTCACATCTGCACCTAACCTGTAAATTTTATTTGTCCATCAAACTCGTATGCATATGCGCACAAACATAAAATTTTATCATTTTCTAGAAAACAATACCGTTAGTTGATTTCTCACTGTCCTAATTAAAAAAATACAACTTACTTAATTGCTTCTCGGATATAATAGAAATTTCTTTGAAGGAAGACAATTCTATCTTGATCGTGGAGTATGGCATCTTTGGGTGTGAATTTTTCATCAGGTCCCATCCCTATAAGAGCAGACACAAATTTAAGTCTATAATTACATATATAAGTTATGATTTTGATAAGAACTCATTGTTGTTTATGTCCTATTCGACATTTATTAATCTCTAGATGTACTAAAACTTAATCAATTGTCACAAGTATAATATTAATCTCTAGATATACTCAAACTTAAGTTGGGTTCGAATCCTAGATCTTTTATATCATCTGCCACAAGTATAATATTAATGTGCATGTCGAGGAATGATTAGAGAAATTATGTACAGAGAAATTGAAGAGAACAAACCTCCAACCCAAATTTACATATGATCTCTTTAATGCTAAATCCAATGTTTAATCCAAAAACATATTCTTTTGACTTATATATCCACATCAAAGTTTCTTCCAAAACACACATAGGGGCTTTTATTATTTAAATTCGAATTTTAGGTGATTTCTTTATTTATTATTATACAACTCATTCAACAACATACATAAACCTTAGCCCTATTTTTATTTTAACAAGTGTAGGTGAGGAAGATACCATTTTCCGTGATATAAATTTGTGGACTTTTGTATTTGTTCTTGATGTAGACCAACATATCTTGAATGTGATTGTACTCCTGCTTGATTGAAAAATAAAACTAGTAAAATTAGAAACTAACCCCACTAAATACGAGAGATTTAAAATAATTTTATCGTTTCCTATAAACTTGCCTCAATTTTAACATTATTCTTGTCAAAGTTTCCTGTGACACAGAAGAAAAACTGAACTTAAGTAAATGGTGTAGCCAACTTTAATATTTTGCATGAATAGAAGGAAAAAATATTATTTATTATGCTCATCACCTTCAATCGCATGTCGGTCATTTTTAGCGTCAGTAACATTCGTCGCATTGTTAGAGATATCTTTTGCAAAATTTGCAAAATAGTAATTAATGCCAACAAAATCAAGTGATCCCATAACCATTTGTTTTTCTTCTTTAGTAAACTTCGGTAGTCTGTCCTTTACCAAAGATATCATAGAACTTGGATAATCTCCATAAGTGAATGGTTCCATAAACCTATATGCGTAGCACAAAATGAAACAAATGTATAGTAAATTATACTTCATAATGATTCAGAGTGCATCAATATTGATTCGTTAAATTGAATATAATGTCACCTTTTAAAAGGAATGAAGAATTTCCTTACAAAAATTTAAAAAATAAACTAACAATAAAATAAAATTTTGATATTTTATATGTTTGCCAAAATTGACAAAAAGAGAAATTTATGTGGTAGTTTTATCTATTTAGTTCAAAATCACTATCATTTTCTATTTAAAGGCAAATGTAATACTCATTCAATTTTAATTTTCTGTAAAATGTTGAGAAGAAAAAACCTATCAAGAGTTCTGTGATTTACATGTTGTCGTATAGTTTTTGCATTATATGAGAAAATGCAACTTACCAACCAAAGAGAAAATCCATGGCTCTTTCTGCAGCTTTTATATCTCTGCTTGATTCAGAATAAGGTTGAAACCACGTTGACACAAGTGAAATGCCAATCATTCCTTGTTGAGTAACCTAAGAAATCGACAATTTAAAAATGATGAACAACAAATACATGCATGTTCAAAATTAATATAATTATTGTTTTCTAAAAAAAATAATAATAATAATAAATACAAAAAATTATCCTACATACCTGGAAATTTTCTTTATACATCTTTGCAACAGCTCCATGCGCTAATATTAAATTGTGCGCAATAATATAGGGCACTGTTAGTGAATTTATACTTTCTGCTCCATAGCTAGCAAGAACAGATGGTTCATTTATTGTAACCCAATGTTTTACTCTATCACCGAAAGTTCTAAAACAAATTTCACTATATGCCTGAAAATCTTTCCTGAAATAGCATTCAAAGGTACTTTTAGAAATACAAACATTTATAATGTTATTTTTTTTATACATATAATGAAAAGTATTTTCAGATGGCAAATTATTATGCTTACACAAAATTGCGGCTTAAAACCCCGCCATATTTTTCTTGTAATTTCATTGGCAAGTCCAAATGAAATAATGTGACAAACGGTGTAATACCTACATTAAAAAAATACATGAACCACTTGATGAACTCAACCACAACAAATATATGACAAAAACACCCAATATTTATATTAATGACAATATAATTGTACCATTTTTAAGAAGTCCATTTATAAGATTATTGTAGTATTCTATCCCTTTTGGATTGACACCACCCTCCATTGTTCCATCTACAAGGTTCAAGAGTCATTAAGTACAAGATATAATAATGTTGCAGCCAAATAAGTTGTATGAAATAGGCGTTAATATATGTGGCTTGAATAAATAGCTCAACACATAAGTCAGTAATAATTTTAGGAACTATTTTTATAGTATACATAAATTAGAAGAGCATATAGAAGAATTAAGATATATGAAAAAATCGAAAGGAATAAAAATTGTTGTTGAACCAAACGAGAAAACAATTTTCAAATGTTTCTAATTTGCATGAGATAGAAGGTAGAAAATGAAAAATGACATCTAAGCCAATAAAAGTTAGAGGTAGTTAGGAAAAATACCAGGCAATATCCTTGACCAAGAAATCGAAAATCTATATGAATCCAAACCGATAGAACTCAAAGTCATGATATCCTCCTGTAATTGTAACAAGAGATAAACAAAATTAGATATTAAAATTGATCCAAATTTCATGATATCAAACCATTCAGAATCCCAAAGATTGATGTACTCACTTTGTACATATAATAAGAATTAACGCCATTTCTTGTATCAGCTCTCCCTATAGTGTGGTAAGAAATATAGTCACGGTCATAAGTCCGGGGTCAAAGTATAATATGACAACTACAATGTCAATTGATAAGTAATAATAAAAAAAATTTGCACAATTGAAAAAAACCTATTTTTGGGCCGGAATAGTCTTGAACACTTGGTCCTTTACCATCTTTATCATATGCTCCTTCTATCTGTTTCAATCATATATAAACAATGTGATCCACTATTAGCATAGCGACGATAGCATTGTGAAATAATCAAATTTAATTGCAAAAGAAAAAAAAGGCTTAATATTTTACTTTAAATTGCCAATTTAATGCAACTGTTGGATATTCATATGTTCTCATAGGGATCTGATAGTTTGCTGTGGAAGGGTAAAGGTGTGGTTTCTCGGTAAAAGAATTTATAGATATGCTGGCTGCATCTCATTATGAGACCCACTCCAACCCCTTCATTTCCTCTCACAAGAATGTGGTTTGGGTGAATAATCTTCTTCCTCGAATTAATTTCTTTTGTTGGTCGGTATTGCATGAGAGGATCTTGACTAAAGACAGGTTGAAGAAGAGAGGAATCCATACAAGAAGTCTTTGTGTGCTTTGTAATGAGAATGGCGAGACTCTGGATCACTTGAGGCTTCATTGCAGATTCTCCTAATCCATTGGGAACAGTTTTTCTTGTTAGAATTTGGTCTGAGTTTGATGTTTCAAGGTTCCCTTTTGGATTGGCTAAGTTGGTGGTCCCAAGCTAATCCATCCCGGCTCGCGGAATGGTCATGGCGTAGGGTTTCTCATGTGGTGTGTGTAGAAAGAGAGAAATATGAGGGTTTTTTACGGGCTTAACAGGTTGGAGCACTCTATCTTTATCGAGATTAGGCAATTGTTGTGGAAGATGGGTTCGGCTTGTAATCTCTTTAGAAACTTTTTTTTTACACCTTCATGGTGTCTTGGCATTCCTTGATATAGGGATGATTGTATTTTGTTTCTCATCTTATCTTCAACAAAATTCTTCGTGTTTGGACCAAAAAATATATATATATATATATATATATATATATGCTTTCTGGACAATAATAATAAAGAAATATTAATAGTTTTAGTTTTCCATGTTGAATGATATATATAATTAAGGTCATGACTTCTTGAGCTAAAATTTATTACAAGTTACCTTTTCTTCAGTTTGACAGTATGACTTAATGCACGAGAGATAACAAAAAGGTAAAAAAGAAAATGGTTATTAGATAAACCTGAAAAGCTGAAGTACCCGCTCCAAATTTGAAGTCTATTGGAAAGTTAGATCTCCTTGTAATGCAGTCATTGTTTATATTTGATATATTTGCACAATTGCCTTCAGCCCATACTATTGCAAACAATAACAATAATTAGCAAATAATTTAAGGAACGTCTTTTTGGTAAATGAGATGATGAATAAACAGTACAAACCAAAGAATTGAAGGTGTGGCCAAACAATGGAAATTGTGAAACATAATTTAAAAAGAAGTGGTGAAGACATTGTTGTTGCAAGAGATGCCATTGTGTTCTTTTTGTTCTCTATCGATTTTATTTGTGAGAAAAATTAATAAATACAAAATACTTCTTGTAATAAGAAATTTTCCACTTTGCAAGTATAAATAGTGTTGAATATGGGTACTTATTGATTGATTAGGTGGAAGCAACTAATAAACAAACATTGTTTACAACGAAAAACATTCTCTTTCTTATAACTATTAACAGAATTCAGCTAAACTGGTTTTGATACTTGTTTAGCCTTATTCAACGGGTTAGGATCGGGATATTGATGATTGGATCAATTATCCCTACAATTGAAAATGAATTGTCATATTAGGTTATTTCAATTAGTTAGGCCGAATTCGATGTTCAGTTAATCAAATCTCAACGAATTCATATTCAATCAACTTTATCAATTCATAATTTTTTTTTAATATTGTTTATTTAGCAAGACTAAGAGGGTGTTTTTTTTTCCAGCACAACACTCAGAGGGTGTTTTTTTTTTAAATAGACTCAAAAGTCTTAATAAGAAGCTGAAAACTTTAAGAAAAAGTGTTTGTTTTTAGTTCTGATGAGAAGGTTAAGTTTTGATTGGAGTAAGCATCATGGGCGGTGTTGATAACTTAGGAGTGAGTGCTTAGTGAAAATTCATTCCAATAATAACCTCACAATAAATTTGTAATGATTGCTACTATCCCTCTTCTCTACCAACCATCCCATCTATTCTCCACCTCCTCTGTATCATGCGTGTAATGTCGCCACTGTCGCCACAACCCTCCTTGGCCTCCCATCCTCCTTTTCATTTTCCTTCTATTCCTTTTTCTCTTTCTCTTTCTCTTTTTCTTCCTCTCCATTGAAGATTGTATGAGGAATAAAAAGGGATATAGGGTGGTTTTTTATAGTGGTGGAAAGTGATCTTAATGGTATTTGGAGAAAAAATAAGTAGAGAACGGGTTAATGTTGGTGGTTTGTGGTGGGCGGTGGGAGTTGTGGTAGTGGGCAAAAATGTAAAAAAAAAATCAAGTCAGCACCTAAAAACAAACACCATTTAATTTTACAGCTTCTAATCAGCAGCCCATTCAGAAGCAATTAGTACAATTAGTTTGATAGGTTTATGACAATTAGAGAGGAATGAGAGAACACTTCTCGAATAATAGTTTGATTGAAATAATTCCTTGAACAATACATGAGACCTTCGAAGCTACTGCCTTCTCACAGATCCCAAAATATTTAGGGAGATGCTAGATACATGATTTTGATTTCGAATCGTGTATCCAGTACGAATGTTGAGAAATCCAGGACCAATGCCGAGCAATACCAACATTTGTGTTGAGCAATACCAGTACAAATGTTGAGCAATCTAGGACCAATGTTGAGCAATACCAACATTTGCGCTGAGCAATACCAATACAAATGTTGAGCAATCCAGCACCAATGATGAGCAATACCAACATTTGTGCTGAGAAAATTTTCAGCTTCACGCTGAGGGGGGGACATGCTAACTCAAGTCATACCATTAGCCATTCACTCGACATTTATGATTTCATTATCGCAGAATTGGAGAGTCATGCTGACCGCTCGAATTGAACCATTAGTCATTGATTCGACAGTCACGATTTCTTCATACCAGAATTGGAGAGTCATGCTGACCACACGAATCGAACCATTAGCCGTTCACTCGACAGTCATAATTCTTCATACCAGAATTATCCAAAATCATCCAGAATTATCTAGAAGCATCCAGCATTATCCAGAATTCGACAATCATGCTGACTCAAGTCGAGCCATTAGCAGCTTCACTCGACAGTCATGACTTCTTCACAAAATTGGACTTCAATTTTTCCTCCAAGTTGCACATTTCATTTGCGTCTACATGTCTATCTTGCGGGGGGGGGGGGGGGGGGGTGTTATAATATGTAGGGCTTGCACTCAACATAGCCAAGTCCAAGTCCAAGATTAATTCACCTTCACAAGAAAGAAAGTATAAGAATAGGAAAGTTAGAATAGGAAAACCATAATAGTTAAAGAAGTAAAGTCAGAATAGGAAGGTTAGAATAGGAAAATCAGAATAAGACTATTTTATATAGCAAGTTTTAAGTTTCCTATTTCCATAAGGTAGGTATAAATTAGCTTATATAAGCTTGTATCCAGTCAAGGAATACACACAACAATAATACAATTATCCAAATATTTTCTTTAAATTGTTTGCTATGAGTCAGGGAAAGATCCAGAGATCAATGTTACAAGAGTTCAATATGTACAAGAGGTGCTCAGTATGCCAAGACCACTTTGAACTATTTCACCATCTACATCCATCTATAACATATGGACAAAACTGTCTATTGACTTAGGTAGTTGTTATTGATTGTGGTAGATTGAGAAGGGACATTTTTGTCCATTTGTGGGTTTGTCGATGCAGTATGATCTAGTTCTTCAATAAACATGTTGTAGCTGGTGTCTCAGTTCGATAGGAGGCTTTTGGAATTATTGTGCTCAACAGTAACTCTGTGATCTGAGAATAAATAGGGTTCGTACATTAGTTTTTTTTTTTTTTTTTTTTTTTTTACAAGAAAGTAATAACACTCTTTGTGCTGGAGCTTAGAGAGAAGCTTATACATGTTTGAATTCTTGCAAGATGTTTTATATGTAAGTTTTGGACTTGCTTTTATGTAAAATGAGTTGGATAAATTAGTCATACACTCAAATTCCATTTATTTGTAATATTATGAAAGGAGAAATCTGACAAATTCTCTTTTATTACAACATAAGTTTGTTTATCACATAAAACCAAATCAAGTAGCTAAAATAAAAATTACAAGCAAAGTTTTCCAACTCAATGATTCATAATTCGAACACTTGTCAAACAAGAAGAACCTCTAGAAGGGAAAGCCAAATATAGACCCCTAATAAGATGTCAATGTGCGCGTGAAGAATTGTTAGTAGAGTTCGAATCCTCCTTTAAGAAATTTCTGAGCCAGTTGACGGAGTCTTTAGGATATCGTTTGAAGTTGTCCGTGTAATCTATATAGTATAGCCCCATCCTCACATTGTAACCAAGATTTCCTTGAACATTATCCATAAGGGACCAATGGAAGTACCCTTTCACATCTGCACCTAACCTGTAAATTTTATTTGTCCATCAAACTCGTATGCATATGCGCACAAACATAAAATTTTATCATTTTCTAGAAAACAATACCGTTAGTTGATTTCTCATTGTCATAATTAAAAAAAATACAACTTACTTAATTGCTTCTCGGATATAATAGAAATTTCTTTGAAGGAAGACAATTCTATCTTGATCGTGGAATATGGCATCTTTGGGTGTGAATTTTTCATCAGGTCCCATCCCTATAAGAGCAGACACAAATTTAAGTCTATAATTACATATATAAGTTATGATTTTGATAAGAACTCATTGTTGTTTATGTCCTATTCGACATTTATTAATCTCTAGATGTACTAAAACTTAATCAATTGTCACAAGTATAATATTAATCTCTAGATATACTCAAACTTAAGCTGGGTTCGAATCCTAGATCTTTTATATCATCTGCCACAAGTATAATATTAATGTGCATGTCGAGGAATGATTAGATAAATTATGTACAGAGAAATTGAAGAGAACAAACCTCCAACCCAAATTTACATATGATCTCTTTAATGCTAAATCCAATGTTTAATCCAAAAACATATTCTTTTGACTTATATATCCACATCAAAGTTTCTTCCAAAACACACATAGGGGCTTTTATTATTTAAATTCGAATTTTAGGTGATTTCTTTATTTATTATTATACAACTCATTCAACAACATACATAAACCTTAGCCCTATTTTTATTTTAACAAGTGTAGGTGAGGAAGATACCATTTTCCGTGATATAAATTTGTGGACTTTTGTATTTGTTCTTGATGTAGACCAACATATCTTGAATGTGATTGTACTCCTGCTTGATTGAAAAATAAAACTAGTAAAATTAGAAACTAACCCCACTAAATACGAGAGATTTAAAATAATTTTATCGTTTCCTATAAACTTGCCTCAATTTTAACATTATTCTTGTCAAAGTTTCCTGTGACACAGAAGAAAAACTGAACTTAAGTAAATGGTGTAGCCAACTTTAATAATTTGCATGAATAGAAGGAAAAAATATTATTTATTATGCTCATCACCTTCAATCGCTTGTCGGTCATTTTTAGCGTCAGTAACATTCGTCGCATTGTTAGAGATATCTTTTGCAAAATTTGCAAAATAGTAATTAATGCCAACAAAATCAAGTGATCCCATAACCATTTGTTTTTCTTCTTTAGTAAACTTCGGTAGTCTGTCCTTTACCAAAGATATCATAGAACTTGGATAATCTCCATAAGTGAATGGTTCCATAAACCTATATGCGTAGCACAAAATGAAACAAATGTATAGTAAATTATACTTCATAATGATTCAGAGTGCCATCAATATTGATTCGTTAAATTGAATATAATGTCACCTTTTAAAAGGAATGAAGAATTTCCTTACAAAAATTTAAAAAATAAACTAACAATAAAATAAAATTTTGATATTTTATATGTTTGCCAAAATTGACAAAAAGAGAAATTTATGTGGTAGTTTTATCTATTTAGTTCAAAATCACTACCATTTTCTATTTAAAGGCAAATGTAATACTCATTCAATTTTAATTTTCTGTAAAATGTTGAGAAGAAAAAACCTATCAAGAGTTCTGTGATTTACATGTTGTCGCAAAGTTTTTGCATTATATGAGAAAATGCAACTTACCAACCAAAGAGAAAATCCATGGCTCTTTCTGCAGCTTTTATATCTCTGCTTGATTCAGAATAAGGTTGAAACCACGTTGACACAAGTGAAATGCCAATCATTCCTTGTTGAGTAACCTAAGAAATCGACAATTTAAAAATAATGAACAACAAATACATGCAATGTCAAAATTAATATAATTATTGTTTTCTAATAAAAATAATAATAATAATAAATACAAAAAATTATCCTACATACCTGGAAATTTTCTTTATACATCTTTGCAACAGCTCCATGCGCTAATATTAAATTGTGCGCAATAATATAGGGCACTGTTAGTGAATTTATACTTTCTGCTCCATAGCTAGCAAGAACAGATGGTTCATTTATTGTAACCCAATGTTTTACTCTATCACCGAAAGTTCTAAAACAAATTTCACTATATGCCTGAAAATCTTTCCTGAAATAGCATTCAAAGGTACTTTTAGAAATACAAACATTTATAATGTTATTTTTTTTATACATATAATGAAAAGTATTTTCAGATGGCAAATTATTATGCTTACACAAAATTGCGGCTTAAAACCCCGCCATATTTTTCTTGTAATTTCATTGGCAAGTCCAAATGAAATAATGTGACAAACGGTGTAATACCTACATTAAAAAAATACATGAACCACTTGATGAACTCAACCACAACAAATATATGACAAAAACACCCAATATTTATATTAATGACAATATAATTGTACCATTTTTAAGAAGTCCATTTATAAGATTATTGTAGTATTCTATCCCTTTTGGATTGACACCACCCTCCATTGTTCCATCTACAAGGTTCAAGAGTCATTAAGTACAAGATATAATAATGTTGCAGCCAAATAAGTTGTATGAAATAGGCGTTAATATATGTGGCTTGAATAAATAGCTCAACACATAAGTCAGTAATAATTTTAGGAACTATTTTTATAGTATACATAAATTAGAAGAGCATATAGAAGAATTAAGATATATGAAAAAATCGAAAGGAATAAAAATTGTTGTTGAACCAAACGAGAAAACAATTTTCAAATGTTTCTAATTTGCATGAGATAGAAGGTAGAAAATGAAAAATGACATCTAAGCCAATAAAAGTTAGAGGTAGTTAGGAAAAATACCAGGCAATATCCTTGACCAAGAAATCGAAAATCTATATGAATCCAAACCGATAGAACTCAAAGTCATGATATCCTCCTGTAATTGTAACAAGAGATAAACAAAATTAGATATTAAAATTGATCCAAATTTCATGATATCAAACCATTCAGAATCCCAAAGATTGATGTACTCACTTTGTACATATAATAAGAATTAACGCCATTTCTTGTATCAGCTCTCCCTATAGTGTGGTAAGAAATATAGTCACGGTCATAAGTCCGGGGTCAAAGTATAATATGACAACTACAATGTCAATTGATAAGTAATAATAAAAAAAATTTGCACAATTGAAAAAAACCTATTTTTGGGCCGGAATAGTCTTGAACACTTGGTCCTTTACCATCTTTATCATATGCTCCTTCTATCTGTTTCAATCATATATAAACAATGTGATCCACTATTAGCATAGCGACGATAGCATTGTGAAATAATCAAATTTAATTGCAAAAGAAAAAAAAGGCTTAATATTTTACTTTAAATTGCCAATTTAATGCAACTGTTGGATATTCATATGTTCTCATAGGGATCTGATAGTTTGCTGTGGAAGGGTAAAGGTGTGGTTTCTCGGTAAAAGAATTTATAGATATGCTGGCTGCATCTCATTATGAGACCCACTCCAACCCCTTCATTTCCTCTCACAAGAATGTGGTTTGGGTGAATAATCTTCTTCCTCGAATTAATTTCTTTTGTTGGTCGGTATTGCATGAGAGGATCTTGACTAAAGACAGGTTGAAGAAGAGAGGAATCCATACAAGAAGTCTTTGTGTGCTTTGTAATGAGAATGGCGAGACTCTGGATCACTTCAGGCTTCATTGCAGATTCTCCTAATCCATTGGGAACAGTTTTTCTTGTTAGAATTTGGTCTGAGTTTGATGTTTCAAGGTTCCCTTTTGGATTGGCTAAGTTGGTGGTCCCAAGCTAATCCATCCCGGCTCGCGGAATGGTCATGGCGTAGGGTTTCTCATGTGGTGTGTGTAGAAAGAGAGAAATATGAGGGTTTTTGACGGGCTTAACAGGTTGGAGCACTCTATCTTTATCGAGATTAGGCAATTGTTGTGGAAGATGGGTTCGGCTTGTAATCTCTTTAGAGACTTTTTTTTTACACCTTCATGGTGTCTTGGCATTCCTTGATATAGGGATGATTGTATTTTGTTTCTCATCTTATCTTCAACAAAATTCTTCGTGTTTGGACCAAAATATATATATATATATATATATGCTTTCTGGACAATAATAATAAAGAAATATTAATAGTTTTAGTTTTCCATGTTGAATGATATATATAATTAAGGTCATGACTTCTTGAGCTAAAATTTATTACAAGTTACCTTTTCTTTAGTTTGACAGTATGACTTAATGCACGAGAGATAACAAAAAGGTAAAAAAGAAAATGGTTATTAGATAAACCTGAAAAGCTGAAGTACCCGCTCCAAATTTGAAGTCTATTGGAAAGTTAGATCTCCTTGTAATGCAGTCATTGTTTATATTTGATATATTTGCACAATTGCCTTCAGCCCATACTATTGCAAACAATAACAATAATTAGCAAATAATTTAAGGAACGTCTTTTTGGTAAATGAGATGATGAATAAACAGTACAAACCAAAGAATTGAAGGTGTGGCCAAACAATGGAAATGGTGAAACATAATTTAAAAAGAAGTGGTGAAGACATTGTTGTTGCAAGAGATGCCATTGTGTTCTTTTTGTTCTCTATCGATTTTATTTGTGAGAAAAATTAATAAATACAAAATACTTCTTGTAATAAGAAATTTTCCACTTTGCAAGTATAAATAGTGTTGAATATGGGTACTTATTGATTGATTAGGTGGAAGCAACTAATAAACAAACATTGTTTACAACGAAAAACATTCTCTTTCTTATAACTATTAACAGAATTTAGCTAAACTGGTTTTGATACTTGTTTAGCCTTATTCAACGGGTTAGGATCGGGATATTGATGATTGGATCAATTATCCCTACAATTGAAAATGAATTGTCATATTAGGTTATTTCAATTAGTTAGGCCGAATTCGATGTTCAGTTAATCAAATCTCAACGAATTCATATTCAATCAACTTTATCAATTCATAAATTTTTTTTAATATTGTTTATTTAGCAAGACTAAGAGGGTGTTTTTTTTTTCCAGCACAACACTCAGAGGGTGTTTTTTTTTTAAATAGACTCAAAAGTCTTAATAAGAAGCTGAAAACTTTAAAAAAAGTGTTTGTTTTTAGTTCTGATGAGAAGGTTAAGTTTTGATTGGAGTAAGCATCATGGGCGGTGTTGATAACTTAGGAGTGAGTGCTTAGTGAAAATTCATTCCAATAATAACCTCACAATAAATTTGTAATGATTGCTACTATCCCTCTTCTCTACCAACCATCCCATCTATTCTCCACCTCCTCTGTATCATGCGTGTAATGTCGCCACTGTCGCCACAACCCTCCTTGGCCTCCCATCCTCCTTTTCATTTTCCTTCTATTCCTTTTTCTCTTTCTCTTTCTCTTTTTCTTCCTCTCCATTGAAGATTGTATGAGGAATAAAAAGGGATATAGGGTGGTTTTTTATAGTGGTGGAAAGTGATCTTAATGGTATTTGGAGAAAAAATAAGTAGAGAAGGGGTTAATGTTGGTGGTTTGTGGTGGGCGGTGGGAGTTGTGGTAGTGGGCAAAAATGTAAAAAAAAAATCAAGTCAGCACCTAAAAACAAACACCATTTAATTTTACAGCTTCTAATCAGCAGCCCATTCAGAAGCAATTAGTATAATTAGTTTGATAGGTTTATGACAATTAGAGAGGAATGAGAGAACACTTCTCGAATAATAGTTTGATTGAAATAATTCCTTGAACAATACATGAGACCTTCGAAGCTACTGCCTTCTCACAGATCCCGAAATATTTAGGGAGATGCTAGATACATGATTTTGATTTCGAATCGTGTATCCAGTACGAATGTTGAGCAATCCAGGACCAATGCCGAGCAATACCAACATTTGTGTTGAGCAATACCAGTACAAATGTTGAGCAATCTAGGACCAATGTTGAGCAATACCAACATTTGCGCTGAGCAATACCAATACAAATGTTGAGCAATCCAGCACCAATGATGAGCAATACCAACATTTGTGCTGAGAAAATTTTCAGCTTCACGCTGAGGGGGGGACATGCTAACTCAAGTCATACCATTAGCCATTCACTCGACATTTATGATTTCATTATCGCAGAATTGGAGAGTCATGCTGACCGCTCGAATTGAACCATTAGTCATTGATTCGACAGTCACGATTTCTTCATACCAGAATTGGAGAGTCATGCTGACCACACGAATCGAACCATTAGCCGTTCACTCGACAGTCATAATTCTTCATACCAGAATTATCCAAAATCATCCAGAATTATCTAGAAGCATCCAGCATTATCCAGAATTCGACAATCATGCTGACTCAAGTCGAGCCATTAGCAGCTTCACTCGACAGTCATGACTTCTTCACAAAATTGGACTTCAATTTTTCCTCCAAGTTGCACATTTCATTTGCGTCTACATGTCTATCTTGCGGGGGGGGGGGGGGGGGGGGTGTTATAATATGTAGGGCTTGCACTCAACATAGCCAAGTCCAAGTCCAAAATTAATTCACCTTCACAAGAAAGAAAGTATAAGAATAGGAAAGTTAGAATAGGAAAACGATAATAGTTAAAGAAGTAAAGTCAGAATAGGAAGGTTAGAATAGGAAAATCAGAATAAGACTATTTTATATAGCAAGTTTTAAGTTTCCTATTTCCATAAGGTAGGTATAAATTAGCTTATATAAGCTTGTATCCAGTCAAGGAATACACACAACAATAATACAATTATCCAAATATTTTCTTTAAATTGTTTGCTATGAGTCAGGGAAAGATCCAGAGATCAATGTTACAAGAGTTCAATATGTACAAGAGGTGCTCAGTATGCCAAGACCACTTTGAACTATTTCACCATCTATAACATATGGACAAAACTGTCTATTGACTTAGGTAGTTGTTATTGATTGTGGTAGATTGAGAAGGGACATTTTTGTCCATTTGTGGGTTTGTCGATGCAGTATGATCTAGTTCTTCAATAAACATGTTGTAGCTGGTGTCTCAGTTCGATAGGAGGCTTTTGGAATTATTGTGCTCAACAGTAACTCTGTGATCTGAGAATAAATAGGGTTCGTACATTAGTGTTTTTTTTTTTTTTTTTTTTTTTTTTTTTACAAGAAAGTAATAACACTCTTTGTGCTGGAGCTTAGAGAGAAGCTTATACATGTTTGAATTCTTGCAAGATGTTTTATATGTAAGTTTTGGACTTGCTTTTATGTAAAATGAGTTGGATAAATTAGTCATACACTCAAATTCCATTTATTTGTAATATTATGAAAGGAGAAATCTGAACAATTCTCTTTTATTACAACATAAGTTTGTTTATCACATAAAACCAAATCAAGTAGCTAAAATAAAAATTACAAGCAAAGTTTTCCAACTCAATGATTCATAATTCGAACACTTGTCAAACAAGAAGAACCACTAGAAGGGAAAGCCAAATATAGACCCCTAATAAGATGTCAATGTGCGCGTGAAGAGTTCTTAGTAGAGTTCGAATCCTCCTTTAAGAAATTTCTGAGCCAGTTGACGGAGTCTTTAGGATATCGTTTGAAGTTGTCCGTGTAATCTATATAGTATAGCCCCATCCTCACATTGTAACCAAGATTTCCTTGAACATTATCCATAAGGGACCAATGGAAGTACCCTTTCACATCTGCACCTAACCTGTAAATTTTATTTGTCCATCAAACTCGTATGCATATGCGCACAAACATAAAATTTTATCATTTTCTAGAAAACAATACCGTTAGTTGATTTCTCACTGTCCTAATTAAAAAAATACAACTTACTTAATTGCTTCTCGGATATAATAGAAATTTCTTTGAAGGAAGACAATTCTATCTTGATCGTGGAGTATGGCATCTTTGGGTGTGAATTTTTCATCAGGTCCCATCCCTATAAGAGCAGACACAAATTTAAGTCTATAATTACATATATAAGTTATGATTTTGATAAGAACTCATTGTTGTTTATGTCCTATTCGACATTTATTAATCTCTAGATGTACTAAAACTTAATCAATTGTCACAAGTATAATATTAATCTCTAGATATACTCAAACTTAAGTTGGGTTCGAATCCTAGATCTTTTATATCATCTGCCACAAGTATAATATTAATGTGCATGTCGAGGAATGATTAGAGAAATTATGTACAGAGAAATTGAAGAGAACAAACCTCCAACCCAAATTTACATATGATCTCTTTAATGCTAAATCCAATGTTTAATCCAAAAACATATTCTTTTGACTTATATATCCACATCAAAGTTTCTTCCAAAACACACATAGGGGCTTTTATTATTTAAATTCGAATTTTAGGTGATTTCTTTATTTATTATTATACAACTCATTCAACAACATACATAAACCTTAGCCCTATTTTTATTTTAACAAGTGTAGGTGAGGAAGATACCATTTTCCGTGATATAAATTTGTGGACTTTTGTATTTGTTCTTGATGTAGACCAACATATCTTGAATGTGATTGTACTCCTGCTTGATTGAAAAATAAAACTAGTAAAATTAGAAACTAACCCCACTAAATACGAGAGATTTAAAATAATTTTATCGTTTCCTATAAACTTGCCTCAATTTTAACATTATTCTTGTCAAAGTTTCCTGTGACACAGAAGAAAAACTGAACTTAAGTAAATGGTGTAGCCAACTTTAATATTTTGCATGAATAGAAGGAAAAAATATTATTTATTATGCTCATCACCTTCAATCGCATGTCGGTCATTTTTAGCGTCAGTAACATTCGTCGCATTGTTAGAGATATCTTTTGCAAAATTTGCAAAATAGTAATTAATGCCAACAAAATCAAGTGATCCCATAACCATTTGTTTTTCTTCTTTAGTAAACTTCGGTAGTCTGTCCTTTACCAAAGATATCATAGAACTTGGATAATCTCCATAAGTGAATGGTTCCATAAACCTATATGCGTAGCACAAAATGAAACAAATGTATAGTAAATTATACTTCATAATGATTCAGAGTGCCATCAATATTGATTCGTTAAATTGAATATAATGTCACCTTTTAAAAGGAATGAAGAATTTCCTTACAAAAATTTAAAAAATAAACTAACAATAAAATAAAATTTTGATATTTTATATGTTTGCCAAAATTGACAAAAAGAGAAATTTATGTGGTAGTTTTATCTATTTAGTTCAAAATCACTATCATTTTCTATTTAAAGGCAAATGTAATACTCATTCAATTTTAATTTTCTGTAAAATGTTGAGAAGAAAAAACCTATCAAGAGTTCTGTGATTTACATGTTGTCGTATAGTTTTTGCATTATATGAGAAAATGCAACTTACCAACCAAAGAGAAAATCCATGGCTCTTTCTGCAGCTTTTATATCTCTGCTTGATTCAGAATAAGGTTGAAACCACGTTGACACAAGTGAAATGCCAATCATTCCTTGTTGAGTAACCTAAGAAATCGACAATTTAAAAATAATGAACAACAAATACATGCATGTTCAAAATTAATATAATTATTGTTTTCTAAAAAAAATAATAATAATAATAAATACAAAAAATTATCCTACATACCTGGAAATTTTCTTTATACATCTTTGCAACAGCTCCATGCGCTAATATTAAATTGTGCGCAATAATATAGGGCACTGTTAGTGAATTTATACTTTCTGCTCCATAGCTAGCAAGAACAGATGGTTCATTTATTGTAACCCAATGTTTTACTCTATCACCGAAAGTTCTAAAACAAATTTCACTATATGCCTGAAAATCTTTCCTGAAATAGCATTCAAAGGTACTTTTAGAAATACAAACATTTATAATGTTATTTTTTTATACATATAATGAAAAGTATTTTCAGATGGCAAATTATTATGCTTACACAAAATTGCGGCTTAAAACCCCGCCATATTTTTCTTGTAATTTCATTGGCAAGTCCAAATGAAATAATGTGACAAACGGTGTAATACCTACATTAAAAAAATACATGAACCACTTGATGAACTCAACCACAACAAATATATGACAAAAACACCCAATATTTATATTAATGACAATATAATTGTACCATTTTTAAGAAGTCCATTTATAAGATTATTGTAGTATTCTATCCCTTTTGGATTGACACCACCCTCCATTGTTCCATCTACAAGGTTCAAGAGTCATTAAGTACAAGATATAATAATGTTGCAGCCAAATAAGTTGTATGAAATAGGCGTTAATATATGTGGATTGAATAAATAGCTCAACACATAAGTCAGTAATAATTTTAGGAACTATTTTTATAGTATACATAAATTAGAAGAACATAGAGAAGAATTAAGATATACGAAAAAATCGAAAGGAATAAAAATTGTTGTTGAACCAAACGAGAAAACAATTTTCAAATGTTTCTAATTTGCATGAGATAGAAGGTAGAAAATGAAAAATGACATCTAAGCCAATAAAAGTTAGAGGTAGTTAGGAAAAATACCAGGCAATATCCTTGACCAAGAAATCGAAAATCTATATGAATCCAAACCGATAGAACTCAAAGTCATGATATCCTCCTGTAATTGTAACAAGAGATAAACAAAATTAGATATTAAAATTGATCCAAATTTCATGATATCAAACCATTCAGAATCCTAAAGATTGATGTACTCACTTTGTACATATAATAAGAATTAACACCATTTCTTGTATCAGCTCTCCCTATAGTGTGGTAAGAAATATAGTCACGGTCATAAGTCCGGGGTCAAAGTATAATATGACAACTACAATGTCAATTGATAAGTAATAATAAAAAAAATTTGCACAATTGAAAAAAACCTATTTTTGGGCCGGAATAGTCTTGAACACTTGGTCCTTTACCATCTTTATCATATGCTCCTTCTATCTGTTTCAATCATATATAAACAATGTGATCCACTATTAGCATAGCGACGATAGCATTGTGAAATAATCAAATTAATTGCAAAAGAAAAAAAAGGCTTAATATTTTACTTTAAATTGCCAATTTAATGCAACTGTTGGATATTCATATGTTCTCACAGGGATCTGATAGTTTGCTGTGGAAGGGTAAAGGTGTGGTTTCTCGGTAAAAGAATTTATAGATATGCTGGCTGCATCTCACTATGAGACCCACTCCAACCCCTTCATTTCCTCTCACAAGAATGTGGTTTGGGTGAATAATCTTCTTCCTCGAATTAATTTCTTTTGTTGGTCGGTATTGCATGAGAGGATCTTGACTAAAGACAGGTTGAAGAAGAGAGGAATACATACAAGAAGTCTTTGTGTGCTTTGTAATGAGAATGGCGAGACTCTGGATCACTTCAGGCTTCATTGCAGATTCTCCTAATCCATTGGGAACAGTTTTTCTTGTTAGAATTTGGTCTGAGTTTGATGTTTCAAGGTTCCCTTTTGGATTGGCTAAGTTGGTTGTCCCAAGCTAATCCATCCCGGCTCGCGGAATGGTCATGGCGTAGGGTTTCTCATGTGGTGTGTGTAGAAAGAGAGAAATATGAGGGTTTTTGACGGGCTTAACAGGTTGGAGCACTCTATCTTTATCGAGATTAGGCAATTGTTGTGGAAGATGGGTTCGGCTTGTAATCTCTTTAGAGACTTTTTTTTTACACCTTCATGGTGTCTTGGCATTCCTTGATATAGGGATGATTGTATTTTGTTTCTCATCTTATCTTCAACAAAATTCTTCGTGTTTGGACCAAAAAATATATATATATATGCTTTCTGGACAATAATAATAAAGAAATATTAATAGTTTTAGTTTTCCATGTTGAATGATATATATAATTAAGGTCATGACTTCTTGAGCTAAAATTTATTACAAGTTACCTTTTCTTCAGTTTGACAGTATGACTTAATTCACGAGAGATAACAAAAAGGTAAAAAAGAAAATGGTTATTAGATAAACCTGAAAAGCTGAAGTACCCGCTCCAAATTTGAAGTCTATTGGAAAGTTAGATCTCCTTGTAATGCAGTCATTGTTTATATTTGATATATTTGCACAATTGCCTTCAGCCCATACTATTGCAAACAATAACAATAATTAGCAAATAATTTAAGGAACGTCTTTTTGGTAAATGAGATGATGAATAAACAGTACAAACCAAAGAATTGAAGGTGTGGCCAAACAATGGAAATTGTGAAACATAATGTAAAAAGAAGTGGTGAAGACATTGTTGTTGCAAGAGATGCCATTGTGTTCTTTTTGTTCTCTATCGATTTTATTTGTGAGAAAAATTAATAAATACAAAATACTTCTTGTAATAAGAAATTTTCCACTTTGCAAGTATAAATAGTGTTGAATATGGGTACTTATTGATTGATTAGGTGGAAGCAACTAATAAACAAACATTGTTTACAACGAAAAACATTCTCTTTCTTATAACTATTAACAGAATTTAGCTAAACTGGTTTTGATACTTGTTTAGCCTTATTCAACGGGTTAGGATCGGGATATTGATGATTGGATCAATTATCCCTACAATTGAAAATGAATTGTCATATTAGGTTATTTCAATTAGTTAGGCCGAATTCGATGTTCAGTTAATCAAATCTCAACGAATTCATATTCAATCAACTTTATCAATTCATAAATTTTTTTTAATATTGTTTATTTAGCAAGACTAAGAGGGTGTTTTTTTTTCCAGCACAACACTCAGAGGGTGTTTTTTTTTTAAATAGACTCAAAAGTCTTAATAAGAAGCTGAAAACTTTAAAAAAAGTGTTTGTTTTTAGTTCTGATGAGAAGGTTAAGTTTTGATTGGAGTAAGCATCATGGGCGGTGTTGATAACTTAGGAGTGAGTGCTTAGTGAAAATTCATTCCAATAATAACCTCACAATAAATTTGTAATGATTGCTACTATCCCTCTTCTCTACCAACCATCCCATCTATTCTCCACCTCCTCTGTATCATGCGTGTAATGTCGCCACTGTCGCCACAACCCTCCTTGGCCTCCCATCCTCCTTTTCATTTTCCTTCTATTCCTTTTTCTCTTTCTCTTTCTCTTTTTCTTCCTCTCCATTGAAGATTGTATGAGGAATAAAAAGGGATATAGGGTGGTTTTTTATAGTGGTGGAAAGTGATCTTAATGGTATTTGGAGAAAAAATAAGTAGAGAAGGGGTTAATGTTGGTGGTTTGTGGTGGGCGGTGGGAGTTGTGGTAGTGGGCAAAAATGTAAAAAAAAAATCAAGTCAGCACCTAAAAACAAACACCATTTCATTTTACAGCTTCTAATCAGCAGCCCATTCAGAAGCAATTAGTACAATTAGTTTGATAGGTTTATGACAATTAGAGAGGAATGAGAGAACACTTCTCAAATAATAGTTTGATTGAAATAATTCCTTGAACAATACATGAGACCTTCGAAGCTACTGCCTTCTCACAGATCCCGAAATATTTAGGGAGATGCTAGATACATGATTTTGATTTCGAATCGTGTATCCAGTACGAATGTTGAGCAATCCAGGACCAATGTCGAGCAATACCAACATTTGTGTTGAGCAATACCAGTACAAATGTTGAGCAATCTAGGACCAATGTTGAGCAATACCAACATTTGCGCTGAGCAATACCAATACAAATGTTGAGCAATCCAGCACCAATGATGAGCAATACCAACATTTGTGCTGAGAAAATTTTCAGCTTCACGCTGAGGGGGGGACATGCTAACTCAAGTCATACCATTAGCCATTCACTCGACATTTATGATTTCATTATCGCAGAATTGGAGAGTCATGCTGACCGCTCGAATTGAACCATTAGTCATTGATTCGACAGTCACGATTTCTTCATACCAGAATTGGAGAGTCATGCTGACCACACGAATCGAACCATTAGCCGTTCACTCGACAGTCATAATTCTTCATACCAGAATTATCCAAAATCATCCAGAATTATCTAGAAGCATCCAGCATTATCCAGAATTCGACAATCATGCTGACTCAAGTCGAGCCATTAGCAGCTTCACTCGACAGTCATGACTTCTTCACAAAATTGGACTTCAATTTTTCCTCCAAGTTGCACATTTCATTTGCGTCTACATGTCTATCTTGCGGGGGGGGGGGGGTGTTATAATATGTAGGGCTTGCACTCAACATAGCCAAGTCCAAGTCCAAGATTAATTCACCTTCACAAGAAAGAAAGTATAAGAATAGGAAAGTTAGAATAGGAAAACCATAATAGTTAAAGAAGTAAAGTCAGAATAGGAAGGTTAGAATAGGAAAATCAGAATAAGACTATTTTATATAGCAAGTTTTAAGTTTCCTATTTCCATAAGGTAGGTATAAATTAGCTTATATAAGCTTGTATCCAGTCAAGGAATACACACAACAATAATACAATTATCCAAATATTTTCTTTAAATTGTTTGCTATGAGTCAGGGAAAGATCCAGAGATCAATGTTACAAGAGTTCAATATGTATAAGAGGTGCTCAGTATGCCAAGTCCACTTTGAACTATTTCACCATCTACATCCATCTATAACATATGGACAAAACTGTCTATTGACTTAGGTAGTTGTTATTGATTGTGGTAGATTGAGAAGGGACATTTTTGTCCATTTGTGGGTTTGTCGATGCAGTATGATCTAGTTCTTCAATAAACATGTTGTAGCTGGTGTCTCAGTTCGATAGGAGGCTTTTGGAATTATTGTGCTCAACAGTAACTCTGTGATCTGAGAATAAATAGGGTTCGTACATTAGTGTTTTTTTTTTTTTTTTTTTTTTTTTTTTTACAAGAAAGTAATAACACTCTTTGTGCTGGAGCTTAGAGAGAAGCTTATACATGTTTGAATTCTTGCAAGATGTTTTATATGTAAGTTTTGGACTTGCTTTTATGTAAAATGAGTTGGATAAATTAGTCATACACTCAAATTCCATTTATTTGTAATATTATGAAAGGAGAAATCTGACAAATTCTCTTTTATTACAACATAAGTTTGTTTATCACATAAAACCAAATCAAGTATCTAAAATAAAAATTACAAGCAAAGTTTTCCAACTCAATGATTCATAATTCGAACACTTGTCAAACAAGAAGAACCACTAGAAGGGAAAGCCAAATATAGACCCCTAATAAGATGTCAATGTGCGCGTGAAGAGTTCTTAGTAGAGTTCGAATCCTCCTTTAAGAAATTTCTGAGCCAGTTGACGGAGTCTTTAGGATATCGTTTGAAGTTGTCCGTGTAATCTATATAGTATAGCCCCATCCTCACATTGTAACCAAGATTTCCTTGAATATTATCCATAAGGGACCAATGGAAGTACCCTTTCACATCTGCACCTAACCTGTAAATTTTATTTGTCCATCAAACTCGTATGCATATGCGCACAAACATAAAATTTTATCATTTTCTAGAAAACAATACCGTTAGTTGATTTCTCATTGTCCTAATTAAAAAAATACAACTTACTTAATTGCTTCTCGGATATAATAGAAATTTCTTTGAAGGAAGACAATTCTATCTTGATCGTGGAGTATGGCATCTTTGGGTGTGAATTTTTCATCAGGTCCCATCCCTATAAGAGCAGACACAAATTTAAGTCTATAATTACATATATAAGTTATGATTTTGATAAGAACTCATTGTTGTTTATGTCCTATTCGACATTTATTAATCTCTAGATGTACTAAAACTTAATCAATTGTCACAAGTATAATATTAATCTCTAGATATACTCAAACTTAAGCTGGGTTCGAATCCTAGATCTTTTATATCATCTGCCACAAGTATAATATTAATGTGCATGTCGAGGAATGATTAGAGAAATTATGTACAGAGAAATTGAAGAGAACAAATCTCCAACCCAAATTTACATATGATCTCTTTAATGCTAAATCCAATGTTTAATCCAAAAACATATTCTTTTGACTTATATATCCACATCAAAGTTTCTTCCAAAACACACATAGGGGCTTTTATTATTTAAATTCGAATTTTAGGTGATTTCTTTATTTATTATTATACAACTCATTCAACAACATACATAAACCTTAGCCCTATTTTTATTTTAACAAGTGTAGGTGAGGAAGATACCATTTTCCGTGATATAAATTTGTGGACTTTTGTATTTGTTCTTGATGTAGACCAACATATCTTGAATGTGATTGTACTCCTGCTTGATTGAAAAATAAAACTAGTAAAATTAGAAACTAACCCCACTAAATACGAGAGATTTAAAATAATTTTATCGTTTCCTATAAACTTGCCTCAATTTTAACATTATTCTTGTCAAAGTTTCCTGTGACACAGAAGAAAAACTGAACTTAAGTAAATGGTGTAGCCAACTTTAATATTTTGCATGAATAGAAGGAAAAAATATTATTTATTATGCTCATCACCTTCAATCGCATGTCGGTCATTTTTAGCGTCAGTAACATTCGTCGCATTGTTAGAGATATCTTTTGCAAAATTTGCAAAATAGTAATTAATGCCAACAAAATCAAGTGATCCCATAACCATTTGTTTTTCTTCTTTAGTAAACTTCGGTAGTCTGTCCTTTACCAAAGATATCATAGAACTTGGATAATCTCCATAAGTGAATGGTTCCATAAACCTATATGCGTAGCACAAAATGAAACAAATGTATAGTAAATTATACTTCATAATGATTCAGAGTGCCATCAATATTGATTCGTTAAATTGAATATAATGTCACCTTTTAAAAGGAATGAAGAATTTCCTTACAAAAATTTAAAAAATAAACTAACAATAAAATAAAATTTTGATATTTTATATGTTTGCCAAAATTGACAAAAAGAGAAATTTATGTGGTAGTTTAATCTATTTAGTTCAAAATCACTACCATTTTCTATTTAAAAGCAAATGTAATACTCATTCAATTTTAATTTTCTGTAAAATGTTGAGAAGAAAAAACCTATCAAGAGTTCTGTGATTTACATGTTGTCGCAAAGTTTTTGCATTATATGAGAAAATGCAACTTACCAACCAAAGAGAAAATCCATGGCTCTTTCTGCAGCTTTTATATCTCTGCTTGATTCAGAATAAGGTTGAAACCACGTTGACACAAGTGAAATGCCAATCATTCCTTGTTGAGTAACCTAAGAAATCGACAATTTAAAAATAATGAACAACAAATACATGCATGTTCAAAATTAATATAATTATTGTTTTCTAATAAAAATAATAATAATAATAAATACAAAAAATTATCCTACATACCTGGAAATTTTCTTTATACATCTTTGCAATAGCTCCATGCGCTAATATTAAATTGTGCGCAATAATATAGGGCACTGTTAGTGAATTTATACTTTCTGCTCCATAGCTAGCAAGAACAGATGGTTCATTTATTGTAACCCAATGTTTTACTCTATCACCGAAAGTTTTAAAACAAATTTCACTATATGCCTGAAAATCTTTCCTGAAATAGCATTCAAAGGTACTTTTAGAAATACAAACATTTATAATGTTATTTTTTTTATACATAAAATGAAAAGTATTTTCAGATGGCAAATTATTATGCTTACACAAAATTGCGGCTTAAAACCCTGCCATATTTTTCTTGTAATTTCATTGGCAAGTCCAAATGAAATAATGTGACAAACGGTGTAATACCTACATTAAAAAAATACATGAACCACTTGATGAACTCAACCACAACAAATATATGACAAAAACACCCAATATTTATATTAATGACAATATAATTGTACCATTTTTAAGAAGTCCATTTATAAGATTATTGTAGTATTCTATCCCTTTTGGATTGACACCACCCTCCATTGTTCCATCTACAAGGTTCAAGAGTCATTAAGTACAAGATATAATAATGTTGCAGCCAAATAAGTTGTATGAAATAGGCGTTAATATATGTGGCTTGAATAAATAGCTCAACACATAAGTCAGTAATAATTTTAGGAACTATTTTTATAGTATACATAAATTAGAAGAACATAGAGAAGAATTAAGATATATGAAAAAATCGAAAGGAATAAAAATTGTTGTTGAACCAAACGAGAAAACAATTTTCAAATGTTTCTAATTTGCATGAGATAGAAGGTAGAAAATGAAAAATGACATCTAAGCCAATAAAAGTTAGAGGTAGTTAGGAAAAATACCAGGCAATATCCTTGACCAAGAAATCGAAAATCTATATGAATCCAAACCGATAGAACTCAAAGTCATGATATCCTCCTGTAATTGTAACAAGAGATAAACAAAATTAGATATTAAAATTGATCCAAATTTCATGATATTAAACCATTCAGAATCCCAAAGATTGATGTACTCACTTTGTACATATAATAAGAATTAACGCCATTTCTTGTATCAGCTCTCCCTATAGTGTGGTAAGAAATATAGTCACGATCATAAGTCCGGGGTCAAAGTATAATATGACAACTACAATGTCAATTGATAAGTAATAATAAAAAAAATTTGCACAATTGAAAAAAACCTATTTTTGGGCCGGAATAGTCTTGAACACTTGGTCCTTTACCATCTTTATCATATGCTCCTTCTATCTATTTCAATCATATATAAACAATGTGATCCACTATTAGCATAGCGACGATAGCATTGTGAAATAATCAAATTTAATTGCAAAAGAAAAAAAAGGCTTAATATTTTACTTTAAATTGCCAATTTAATGCAACTGTTGGATATTCATATGTTCTCATAGGGATCTGATAGTTTGCTGTGGAAGGGTAAAGGTGTGGTTTCTCGGTAAAAGAATTTATAGATATGCTGGCTGCATCTCATTATGAGACCCACTCCAACCCCTTCATTTCCTCTCACAAGAATGTGGTTTGGGTGAATAATCTTCTTCCTCGAATTAATTTCTTTTGTTGGTCGGTATTGCATGAGAGGATCTTGACTAAAGACAGGTTGAAGAAGAGAGGAATCCATACAAGAAGTCTTTGTATGCTTTGTAATGAGAATGGCGAGACTCTGGATCACTTGAGGCTTCATTGCAGATTCTCCTAATCCATTGGGAACAGTTTTTCTTGTTAGAATTTGGTCTGAGTTTGATGTTTCAAGGTTCCCTTTTGGATTGGCTAAGTTGGTGGTCCCAAGCTAATCCATCCCGGCTCGCGGAATGGTCATGGCGTAGGGTTTCTCATGTGGTGTGTGTAGAAAGAGAGAAATATGAGGGTTTTTGACGGGCTTAACAGATTGGAGCACTCTATCTTTATCGATATTAGGCAATTGTTGTGGAAGATGGGTTCGGCTTGTAATCTCTTTAGAGACTTTTTTTTTACACCTTCATGGTGTCTTGGCATTCCTTGATATAGGGATCATTGTATTTTGTTTCTCATCTTATCTTCAACAAAATTCTTCGTGTTTGGACCAAGATATATATATATATATATATATTTATATATGCTTTTTGGACAATAATAATAAAGAAATATTAATAGTTTTAGTTTTCCATGTTGAATGATATATATAATTAAGGTCATGACTTCTTGAGCTAAAATTTATTACAAGTTACCTTTTTTCAGTTTGACAGTATGACTTAATTCACGAGAGATAACAAAAAGGTAAAAAAGAAAATGGTTATTTGATAAACCTGAAAAGCTGAAGTACCCGCTCCAAATTTGAAGTCTATTGGAAAGTTAGATCTCCTTGTAATGCAGTCATTGTTTATATTTGATATATTTGCACAATTGCCTTCAACCCATACTATTGCAAACAATAACAATAATTAGCAAATAATTTAAGGAACGTCTTTTTGGTAAATGAGATGATGAATAAACAGTACAAACCAAAGAATTGAAGGTGTGGCCAAACAATGGAAATTGTGAAACATAATGTAAAAAGAAGTGGTGAAGACATTGTTGTTGCAAGAGATGCCATTGTGTTCTTTTTGTTCTCTATCGATTTTATTTGTAAGAAAAATTAATAAATACAAAATACTTCTTGTAATAAGAAATTTTCCACTTTGCAAGTATAAATAGTGTTGAATATGGGTACTTATTGATTGATTAGGTGGAAGCAACTAATAAACAAACATTGTTTACAACGAAAAACATTCTCTTTCTTATAACTATTAACAGAATTTAGTTAAACTGGTTTTGATACTTGTTTAGCCTTATTCAACGGGTTAGGATCGGGATATTGATGATTGGATCAATTATCCCTACGATTGAAAATGAATTGTCATATTAGGTTATTTCAATTAGTTAGGCCGAATTCGATGTTCAGTTAATCAAATCTCAACGAATTCATATTCAATCAACTTTATCAATTCATAATTTTTTTTTAATATTGTTTATTTAGCAAGACTAAGAGGGTGTTTTTTTTTCCAGCACAACACTCAGAGGGTGTTTTTTTTTTTAATAGACTCAAAAGTCTTAATAAGAAGCTGAAAACTTTAAAAAAAGTGTTTGTTTTTAGTTCTGATGAGAAGGTTAAGTTTTGATTGGAGTAAGCATCATGGGCGGTGTTGATAACTTAGGAGTGAGTGCTTAGTGAAAATTCATTCCAATAATAACCTCACAATAAATTTGTAATGATTGCTACTATCCCTCTTCTCTACCAACCATCCCATCTATTCTCAACCTCCTCTGTATCATGCGTGTAATGTCGCCACTGTCGCCACAACCCTCCTTGGCCTCCCATCCTCCTTTTCATTTTCCTTCTATTCCTTTTTCTCTTTCTCTTTCTCTTTTTCTTCCTCTCCATTGAAGATTGTATGAGGAATAAAAAGGGATATAGGGTGGTTTTTTATAGTGGTGGAAAGTGATCTTAATGGTATTTTGAGAAAAAATAAGTAGAGAAGGGGTTAATGTTGGTGGTTTGTGGTGGGCGGTGGGAGTTGTGGTAGTGGGCAAAAATGTAAAAAAAAAATCAAGTCAGCACCTAAAAACAAACACCATTTAATTTTACAGCTTCTAATCAGCAGCCCATTCAGAAGCAATTAGTACAATTAGTTTGATAGGTTTATGACAATTAGAGAGGAATGAGAGAACACTTCTCGAATAATAGTTTGATTGAAATAATTCCTTGAACAATACATGAAAACTTCGAAGCTACTGCCTTCTCACAGATCCCGAAATATTTAGGGAGATGCTAGATACATGATTTTGATTTTGAATCGTGTATCCAGTACGAATGTTGAGCAATCCAGGACCAATGCCGAGCAATACCAACATTTGTGTTGAGCAATACCAGTACAAATGTTGAGCAATCTAGGACCAATGTTGAGCAATACCAACATTTGCGCTGAGCAATACCAATACAAATGTTGAGCAATCCAGCACCAATGATGAGCAACACCATCATTTGTGCTGAGAAAATTTTCAGCTTCACGCTGAGGGGGGGACATGCTAACTCAAGTCATACCATTAGCCATTCACTCGACATTTATGATTTCATTATCGCAGAATTGGAGAGTCATGCTGACCGCTCGAATTGAATCATTAGTCATTGATTCGACAGTCACGATTTCTTCATACCAGAATTGGAGAGTCATGCTGACCACACGAATCGAACCATTAGCCGTTCACTCGACAGTCATAATTCTTCATACCAGAATTATCCAAAATCATCCAGAATTATCTAGAAGCATCCAGCATTATCCAGAATTCGACAATCATGCTGACTCAAGTCGAGCCATTAGCAGCTTCACTCGACAGTCATGACTTCTTCACAAAATTGGACTTCAATTTTTCCTCCAAGTTGAACATTTCATTTGCGTCTACATGTCTATCTTGCGGGGGGGGGGGGGGGGGTGTTATAATATGTAGGGCTTGCACTCAACATAGCCAAGTTCAAGTCCAAGATTAATTCACCTTCACAAGAAAGAAAGTATAAGAATAGGAAAGTTAGAATAGGAAAACCATAATAGTTAAAGAAGTAAAGTCAGAATAGGAAGGTTAGAATAGGAAAATCAGAATAAGACTATTTTATATAGCAAGTTTTAAGTTTCCTATTTCCATAAGGTAGGTATAAATTAGCTTATATAAGCTTGTATCCAGTCAAGGAATACACACAACAATAATACAATTATCCAAATATTTTCTTTAAATTGTTTGCTATGAGTCAGGGAAAGATCCAGAGATCAATGTTACAAGAGTTCAATATGTACAAGAGGTGCTCAGTATGCCAAGACCACTTTGAACTATTTCACCATCTACATCCATCTATAACATATGGACAAAACTGTCTATTGACTTAGGTAGTTGTTATTGATTGTGGTAGATTGAGAAGGGACATTTTTGTCCATTTGTGGGTTTGTCGATGCAGTATGATCTAGTTCTTCAATAAACATGTTGTAGCTGGTGTCTCAGTTCGATAGGAGGCTTTTGGAATTATTGTGCTCAACAGTAACTCTGTGATCTGAGAATAAATAGGGTTCGTACATTAGTTTTTTTTTTTTTTTTTTTTTTACAAGAAAGAAATAACACTCTTTGTGCTGGAGCTTAGAGAGAAGCTTATACATGTTTGAATTCTTGCAAGATGTTTTATATGTAAGTTTTGGACTTGGTTTTATGTAAAATGAGTTGGATAAATTAGTCATACACTCAAATTCCATTTATTTGTAATATTATGAAAGGAGAAATCTGAACAATTCTCTTTTATTACAACATAAGTTTGTTTATCACATAAAACCAAATCAAGTAGCTAAAATAAAAATTACAAGCAAAGTTTTCCAACTCAATGATTCATAATTCGAACACTTGTCAAACAAGAAGAACCACTAGAAGGGAAAGCCAAATATAGACCCCTAATAAGATGTCAATGTGCGCGTGAAGAGTTCTTAGTAGAGTTCGAATCCTCCTTTAAGAAATTTCTGAGCCAGTTGACGGAGTCTTTAGGATATCGTTTGAAGTTGTCCGTGTAATCTATATAGTATAGCCCCATCCTCACATTGTAACCAAGATTTCCTTGAACATTATCCATAAGGGACCAATGGAAGTACCCTTTCACATCTGCACCTAACCTGTAAATTTTATTTGTCCATCAAACTCGTATGCATATGCGCACAAACATAAAATTTTATCATTTTCTAGAAAACAATACCGTTAGTTGATTTCTCATTGTCATAATTAAAAATATACAACTTACTTAATTGCTTCTCGGATATAATAGAAATTTCTTTGAAGGAAGACAATTCTATCTTGATCGTGGAGTATGGCATCTTTGGGTGTGAATTTTTCATCAGGTCCCATCCCTATAAGAGCAGACACAAATTTAAGTCTATAATTACATATATAAGTTATGATTTTGATAAGAACTCATTGTTGTTTATGTGCTATTCGACATTTATTAATCTCTAGATGTACTAAAACTTAATCAATTGTCACAAGTATAATATTAATCTCTAGATATACTCAAACTTAAGCTGGGTTCGAATCCTAGATCTTTTATATCATCTGCCACAAGTATAATATTAATGTGCATGTCGAGGAATGATTAGAGAAATTATGTACAGAGAAATTGAAGAGAACAAACCTCCAACCCAAATTTACATATGATCTCTTTAATGCTAAATCCAATGTTTAATCCAAAAACATATTCTTTTGACTTATATATCCACATCAAAGTTTCTTCCAAAACACACATAGGGGCTTTTATTATTTAAATTCGAATTTTAGGTGATTTCTTTATTTATTATTATACAACTCATTCAACAACATACATAAACCTTAGCCCTATTTTTATTTTAACAAGTGTAGGTGAGGAAGATACCATTTTCCGTGATATAAATTTGTGGACTTTTGTATTTGTTCTTGATGTAGACCAACATATCTTGAATGTGATTGTACTCCTGCTTGATTGAAAAATAAAACTAGTAAAATTAGAAACTAACCCCACTAAATACGAGAGATTTAAAATAATTTTATCGTTTCCTATAAACTTGCCTCAATTTTAACATTATTCTTGTCAAAATTTCCTGTGACACAGAAGAAAAACTGAACTTAAGTAAATGGTGCAGCCAACTTTAATATTTTGCATGAATAGAAGGAAAAAATATTATTTATTATGCTCATCACCTTCAATCGCATGTCGGTCATTTTTAGCGTCAGTAACATTCGTCGCATTGTTAGAGATATCTTTTGCAAAATTTGCAAAATAGTAATTAATGCCAACAAAATCAAGTGATCCCATAACCATTTGTTTTTCTTCTTTAGTAAACTTCGGTAGTCTGTCCTTTACCAAAGATATCATAGAACTTGGATAATCTCCATAAGTGAATGGTTCCATAAACCTATATGCGTAGCACAAAATGAAACAAATGTATAGTAAATTATACTTCATAATGATTCAGAGTGCCATCAATATTGATTCGTTAAATTGAATATAATGTCACCTTTTAAAAGGAATGAAGAATTTCCTTACAAAAATTTAAAAAATAAACTAACAATAAAATAAAATTTTGATATTTTATATGTTTGCCAAAATTGACAAAAAGAGAAATTTATGTGGTAGTTTTATCTATTTAGTTCAAAATCACTACCATTTTCTATTTAAAGGCAAATGTAATACTCATTCAATTTTAATTTTCTGTAAAATGTTGAGAAGAAAAAACCTATCAAGAGTTCTGTGATTTACATGTTGTCGCAAAGTATTTGCATTATATGAGAAAATGCAACTTACCAACCAAAGAGAAAATCCATGGCTCTTTCTGCAGCTTTTATATCTCTGCTTGATTCAGAATAAGGTTGAAACCACGTTGACACAAGTGAAATGCCAATCATTCCTTGTTGAGTAACCTAAGAAATCGACAATTTAAAAATAATGAACAACAAATACATGAATGTTCAAAATTAATATAATTATTGTTTTCTAATAAAAATAATAATAATAATAAATACAAAAAATTATCCTACATACCTGGAAATTTTCTTTATACATCTTTACAACAGCTCCATGCGCTAATATTAAATTGTGCGCAATAATATAGGGCACTGTTAGTGAATTTATACTTTCTGCTCCATAGCTAGCAAGAACAGATGGTTCATTTATTGTAACCCAATGTTTTACTCTATCACCGAAAGTTCTAAAACAAATTTCACTATATGCCTGAAAATCTTTCCTGAAATAGCATTCAAAGGTACTTTTAGAAATACAAACATTTATAATGTTATTTTTTTATACATATAATGAAAAGTATTTTCAGATGGCAAATTATTATGCTTACACAAAATTGCGGCTTAAAACCCCGCCATATTTTTCTTGTAATTTCATTGGCAAGTCCAAATGAAATAATGTGACAAACGGTGTAATACCTACATTAAAAAAATACATGAACCACTTGATGAATTCAACCACAACAAATATATGACAAAAACACCCAATATTTATATTAATGACAATATAGTTGTACCATTTTTAAGAAGTCCATTTATAAGATTATTGTAGTATTCTATCCCTTTTGGATTGACACCACCCTCCATTGTTCCATCTACAAGGTTCAAGAGTCATTAAGTACAAGATATAATAATGTTGCAGCCAAATAAGTTGTATGAAATAGGCGTTAATATATGTGGCTTGAATAAATAGCTCAACACATAAGTCAGTAATAATTTTAGGAACTATTTTTATAGTATACATAAATTAGAAGAACATAGAGAAGAATTAAGATATATGAAAAAATCGAAAGGAATAAAAATTGTTGTTGAACCAAACGAGAAAACAATTTTCAAATGTTTCTAATTTGCATGAGATAGAAGGTAGAAAATGAAAAATGACATCTAAGCCAATAAAAGTTAGAGGTAGTTAGGAAAAATACCAGGCAATATCCTTGACCAAGAAATCGAAAATCTATATGAATCCAAACCGATAGAACTCAAAGTCATGATATCCTCCTGTAATTGTAACAAGAGATAAACAAAATTAGATATTAAAATTGATCCAAATTTCATGATATTAAACCATTCAGAATCCCAAAGATTGATGTACTCACTTTGTACATATAATAAGAATTAACGCCATTTCTTGTATCAGCTCTCCCTATAGTGTGGTAAGAAATATAGTCACGATCATAAGTCCGGGGTCAAAGTATAATATGACAACTACAATGTCAATTGATAAGTAATAATAAAAAAAATTTGCACAATTGAAAAAAACCTATTTTTGGGCCGGAATAGTCTTGAACACTTGGTCCTTTACCATCTTTATCATATGCTCCTTCTATCTGTTTCAATCATATATAAACAATGTGATCCACTATTAGCATAGCGACGATAGCATTGTGAAATAATCAAATTTAATTGCAAAAGAAAAAAAAGGCTTAATATTTTACTTTAAATTGCCAATTTAATGCAACTGTTGGATATTCATATGTTCTCATAGGGATCTGATAGTTTGCTGTGGAAGGGTAAAGGTGTGGTTTCTCGGTAAAAGAATTTATAGATATGCTGGCTGCATCTCATTATGAGACCCACTCCAACCCCTTCATTTCCTCTCACAAGAATGTGGTTTGGGTGAATAATCTTCTTCCTCGAATTAATTTCTTTTGTTGGTCGGTATTGCATGAGAGGATCTTGACTAAAGACAGGTTGAAGAAGAGAGGAATCCATACAAGAATTCTTTGTGTGCTTTGTAATGAGAATGGCGAGACTCTGGATCACTTGAGGCTTCATTGCAGATTCTCCTAATCCATTGGGAACAGTTTTTCTTGTTAGAATTTGGTCTGAGTTTGATGTTTCAAGGTTCCCTTTTGGATTGGCTAAGTTGGTGGTCCCAAGCTAATCCATCCCGGCTCGCGGAATGGTCATGGCGTAGGGTTTCTCATGTGGTGTGTGTAGAAAGAGAGAAATATGAGGGTTTTTGACGGGCTTAACAGGTTGGAGCACTCTATCTTTATCGAGATTAGGCAATTGTTGTGGAAGATGGGTTCGGCTTGTAATCTCTTTAGAGACTTTTTTTTTACACCTTCATGGTGTCTTGGCATTCCTTGATATAGGGATGATTGTATTTTGTTTCTCATCTTATCTTCAACAAAATTCTTCGTGTTTGGACCAAAATATATATATATATATATATATATATATATATATATATATATGCTTTCTGGACAATAATAATAAAGAAATATTAATAGTTTTAGTTTTCCATGTTGAATGATATATATAATTAAGGTCATGACTTCTTGAGCTAAAATTTATTACAAGTTACCTTTTCTTCAGTTTGACAGTATGACTTAATTCACGAGAGATAACAAAAAGGTAAAAAAGAAAATGGTTATTAGATAAACCTGAAAAGCTGAAGTACCCGCTCCAAATTTGAAGTCTATTGGAAAGTTAGATCTCCTTGTAATGCAGTCATTGTTTATATTTGATATATTTGCACAATTGCCTTCAGCCCATACTATTGCAAACAATAACAATAATTAGCAAATAATTTAAGGAACGTCTTTTTGGTAAATGAGATGATGAATAAACAGTACAAACCAAAGAATTGAAGGTGTGGCCAAACAATGGAAATTGTGAAACATAATGTAAAAAGAAGTGGTGAAGACATTGTTGTTGCAAGAGATGCCATTGTGTTCTTTTTGTTCTCTATCGATTTTATTTGTGAGAAAAATTAATAAATACAAAATACTTCTTGTAATAAGAAATTTTCCACTTTGCAAGTATAAATAGTGTTGAATATGGGTACTTATTGATTGATTAGGTGGAAGCAACTAATAAACAAACATTGTTTACAACGAAAAACATTCTCTTTCTTATAACTATTAACAGAATTTAGCTAAACTGGTTTTGATACTTGTTTAGCCTTATTCAACGGGTTAGGATCAATTATCCCTACAATTGAAAATGAATTGTCATATTAGGTTATTTCAATTAGTTAGGCCGAATTCGATGTTCAGTTAATCAAATCTCAACGAATTCATATTCAATCAACTTTATCAATTCATAATTTTTTTTTTAATATTGTTTATTTAGCAAGACTAAGAGGGTGTTTTTTTTTCCAGCACAACACTCAGAGGGTGTTTTTTTTTTAAATAGACTCAAAACTCCAAATAAGAAGCTGAAAACTTTATAAAAAGTGTTTGTTTTTAGTTCTGATGAGAAGGTTAAGTTTTGATTGGAGTAAGCATCATGGGCGGTGTTGATAACTTAGGAGTGAGTGCTTAGTGAAAATTCATTCCAATAATAACCTCACAATAAATTTGTAATGATTGCTACTATCCCCCTTCTCTACCAACCATCCCATCTATTCTCCACCTCCTCTGTATCATGCGTGTAATGTCGCCACTGTCGCCACAACCCTCCTTGGCCTCCCATCCTCCTTCTCATTTTCCTTCTATTCATTTTTCTCTTTCTCTTTCCTATTCTCTTTCTCTTTCTCTTTTTCTTCCTCTCCATTGAAGATTGTATGAGGAATAAAAAGGGATATAGGGTGGTTTTTTATAGTGGTGGAAAGTGATCTTAATGGTATTTGGAGAAAAAATAAGTAGAGAAGGGGTTAATGTTGGTGGTTTGTGGTGGGCGGTGGGAGTTGTGGTAGTGGGCAAAAATGTAAAAAAAAAATCAAGTCAGCACCTAAAAACAAACACCATTTAATTTTACAGCTTCTAATCAGCAGCCCATTCAGAAGCAATTAGTACAATTAGTTTGATAGGTTTATGACAATTAGAGAGGAATGAGAGAACACTTCTCGAATAATAGTTTGATTGAAATAATTCCTTGAACAATACATGAGACCTTCGAAGCTACTACCTTCTCACAGATCCCGAAATATTTAGGGAGATGCTAGATACATGATTTTGATTTTGAATCGTGTATCCAGTACGAATGTTGAGCAATCCAGGACCAATGTTGAGCAATACCAACATCTGTGTTGAGCAATACCAGTACAAATGTTGAGCAATCTAGGACCAATGTTGAGCAATACCAACATTTGCGCGGAGCAATACCAATACAAATGTTGAGCAATCCAGCACCAATGATGAGCAATACCAACATTTGTGTTGAGAAATTTTTCAGCTTCACACTGAGGGGGAGACATGCTAACTCAAGTCATACCATTAGCCATTCACTCGACATTTATGATTTCATTATCGCAAAATTGGAGAGTCATGATGACCGCTCGAATTGAACCATTAGTCATTGACTCGACAGTCACGATTTCTTCATACCAAAATTGGAGAGTCATGCTGACCACACGAATCGAACCATTAGCCGTTCACTCGACGGTCATAATTCTTCATACCAGAATTATCCAAAATCATCCAGAATTATCTAGAAGCATCCAGCATTATCCAGAATTTGACTATCATGCTGACTCAAGTCGAACCATTAGCAGCTTCACTCGATAGTCATGACTTCTTCACCAAATTGGACGTCAATCTTTCCTCCAAGTTGAAAATTTCATTTGTGTCTACATGTCTATCTTGCGGGGGGGGGGGGGGGGTGTTAGAATATGTAGGGCTTGCACTCAACATAGCCAAGTCCAAGTCCAAGATTAATTCACCTTCATAAGAAAGAAAGTATAAGAATAGGAAAGTTAGAATAGAAAAGCCAGAATAGTTAAGGAAGTAAAGTCCGAATAGGAAGGTTAGAATAGGAAAATTAGAATAAGACTATTTTATATAGCAAGTTTTAAGTTTCCTGTTTCCATAAGGTAGGTATAAATTAGCTTATATAAGCTTGTATCCAGTCAAGGAATACACACAACAATAATACAATTATCCAAATATTTTCTTTAAATTGTTTGCTATGAGTCAGGGAAAGATCCAGAGATCAATGTTACAAGAGTTCAATATGTACAAGAGGTGCTCAGTATCCCAAGACCACTTTGAACTATTTCACCATCTACATCCATCTATAACATATGGACAAAACTGTCTATTGACTTAGGTAGTTGTTATTGATTGTAGTAGATTGAGAAGGGACATTTTTGTCCATTTGTGGGTTTGTCGATGCAGTATGATCTAGTTCTTCAATAAGCATGTTGTAGCTGGTGTCTCAGTTCGATAGGAGGCTTTTGGAATTATTGTGCTCAACAGTAACTTTGTGATCTGAGAATAAATAGGGTTCGTACATTAGTTTTTTTTTTTATACAAGAAAGGAATAACACTCTTTGTGCTGGAGCTTAGAGAGAAGCTTATACATGTTTGAATTCTTGCAAGATGTTTTATATGTAAGTTTTGGACTTGCTTTTATGTAAAATGAGTTGGATAAATTAGTCATACACTCAAATTCCATTTATTTGTAATATAATGAAAGGAGAATTCTGACAAATTCTCTTTTATTACAACATAAGTTTGTTTATCACAAAAAACCAAATCAAGTAGCTAAAATAAAAATCACAAGCAAAGTTTTCCAACTCAATGATTCGTAATTCGAACACTTGTCAAACAAGAAGAACCACTAGAAGGGAAAGCCAAATATAGACCCCTAATAAGATGTCAATGTGGGCGTGAAGAGTTTTTCGTAGAGTTCGAATCCTCCTTTAAGAAATTTCTGAGCCAGTTGACGGAGTCTTTAGGATATCGTTTGAAGTTGTCCGTGTAATCTATATAGTATAGCCCCATCCTCACATTGTAACAAAGATTTCCTTGAACATTATCCATAAGGGACCAATGGAAGTACCCTTTCACATCTGCACCTAACCTGTAAATTTTATTTGTCCATCAAACTCGTATGCATATGCGCACAAACATAAAATTTTATCATTTTCTAGAAAACAATACCGTTAGTTGATTTCTCATTGTCATAATTAAAAAAATACAACTTACTTAATTGCTTCTTGGATATAATAGAACTTTCTTTGAAGGAAGACAATTCTATCTTGATCGTGGAGTATGGCATCTTTGGGTGTGAATTTTTCATCAGGTCCCATCCCTATAAGAGCAGACACAAATTTAAGTCTATAATTACATATATAAATTATGATTTTGATAAGAACTCATTGTTGTTTATGTCCTATTCGACATTTATTAATCTCTAGATGTACTAAAACTTAATCAATTGTCACAAGTATAATATTAATCTCTAGATGTACTCAAACTTAAGCTGGGTTCGAATCCTAGATCTTTTATATCATCTGCCACAAGTATAATATTAATGTGCATGTCGAGGAATGATTAGAGAAATTATGTACAGAGAAATTGAAGAGAACAAACCTCCAACCCAAATTTACATTTGATCTCTTTAATGCTAAATCCAATGTTTAAGCCAAAAACATATTCTTTTGACTTATATATCCACATCAAAATTTCTTCCAAAACACACATAGGGGCTTTTATTATTTAATTTCGAATTTTAGGTGATTTCTTTATTTATTATTATACAACTCATTCAACAACATACATAAACCTTAGCCCTATTTTTATTTTAACAAGTGTAGGTGAGGAAGATACCATTTTCCGTGATATAAATTTGTGGACTTTTGTATTTGTTCTTAATGTAGACCAACATATCTTGAATGTGATTGTACTCCTGCTTGATTGAAAAATAAAACTAGTAAAATTAGAAACTAACCCCACTAAATACGGGAGATTTAAAATAATTTTATCGTTTCCTATAAACTTGCCTCAATTTTAACATTATTCTTGTCAAAGTTTCCTGTAACACAAAAGAAAAACTAAACTTAAGTAAATGGTGTAGCCAACTTTAATATTTTGCATGAATAGAAGGAAAAAATATTGTTTATTATGCTCATCACCTTCAATCGCATGTCGGTCATTTTTAGCGTCAGTAACATTCGTCGCATTGATAGAGATATCTTTTGCAAAATTTGCAAAATAGTAATTAATGCCAACAAAATCAAGTGATCCCATAACCATTTGTTTTTCTTCTTCAGTAAACTTCGGTAGTCTGTCCTTTACCAAAGATATCATAGAATTTGGATAATCTCCATAAGTGGATGGTTCCATAAACCTATATGCGTAGCACAAAATGAAACAAATGTATAGTAAATTATACTTCATAATGATTCAGAGTGCCATCAATATTGATTCGTTAAATTGAATATAATGTCACCTTTTAAAAGGAATGAAGAATTTCCTTACAAAAATTTAAAATATAAATTAACAATAAAATAAAATTTTGATATTTTATATGTTTGCCAAAATTTACAAAAAGATAAATTTATGTGGTAGTTTTATCTATTTAGTTCAAAATCACTAACATTTTCTATTTAAAGGCAAATGTAATACTCATTCAATTTTAATTTTCTGTAAAATGTTGAGAAGAAAAAACCTATCAAGAGTTCTGTGATTTACATGCTGTCGCAAAGTTTTTGCATTGTATGAGAAAATGCAACTTACCAACCAAAGAGAAAATCCATGGCTCTTTCTGCAGCTTTTATATCTCTGCTTGATTCAGAATAAGGTTGAAACCACGTTGACACAAGTGAAATGCCAATCGTATATAAACAATGTGATCCACTATTAGCATAGCGACGATAGCATTGTGAAATAATCAAATTTAATAGCAAAAGAAAAAAAAGGCTTAATATTTTACTTTAAATTGCCAATTTAATGCAACTGTTGGATATTCATATGTTCTCATAGGGATCTGATAGTTTGATATGGAAGGGTAAAGGTGTGGTTTCTCGGTAAAAGAAATTTATAGATATGCTGGCTGCATCTCATTATGAGACCCACTCCAACCCCTTCATTTCCTCTCACAAGAATTTTGTTTGGGTGAATAATCTTCTTCTTCGAATTAATTTCTTTTGTTGGTCGGTATTGCATGAGAGGATCTTGACTAAAGACAGGTTGAAGAAGAGTGGAATCCATACAAGAAGTCTTTGTGTGCTTTGTAATGAGAATGGCGAGACTCTGGATCACTTGATGCTTCATTGCAAATTCTCCAAATCCATTTGGAACAGTTTCTTGTTAGAATTTAGTCTGAGTTTGATGTTTCAAGGTTCCCTTTTGGATTGGCTAAGTTGGTGGTCCCAAGCTAATCCATCCCGGCTCGCGGAATGGTCATGGCGTACGGTTTCTCATGTGCTCATGTGGTGTGTGTAGAAAGAGAGAAATATGAGGGTTTTTGACGGGCTTAACAGATTGGAGCACTCTATCTTTATCGAGATTAGGGAATTGTTGTGGAAGATGGGTTCGGCTTGTAATCTCTTTAGAGACTTGTTTTTTGACACCTTCATGGTGTCTTGGCATTCCTTGATATAGGGATGATTGTATTTTGTTTCTCATCTTATCTTCAACAAAATTCTTCGTGTTTGGTGCAAAAAAAAAAAATATATATATATATATATATGCTTTCTGGACAATAATAATAAAGAAATATTAATAGTTTTAGTTTTCCTTGTTGAATGATATATATAATTAAGGTCATGACTTCTTGAGCCAAAATTTATTACAAGTTACCTTTTCTTCAGTTTGACAGTATGACTTAATTCACGAGAGATAACAAAAAAGTAAAAAAGATAAATAGTTACACTACAAGAAATCTATCTTTTACCAACAAAATTATTGCTACGAAAATTGATTTCCTTGTTAATATTGTAGCATTGTCAACGAATAAAAAATTTCCTTTAAAAAGCCATAAACTTGTTACTGTTTTCCAACAAAATATATTTTCTAGGAAACATTCCTTGTTAAATAGGTGGAGGGAAACATTCCCTCCAACCCAATTTCTCGCCAAATTGATTTAACAATGAAGTTATTTTTATGGCCACAAAATACTTATTCCTTGGTAATTATGGCATCATCTGGAATGAAATATTTTGTTGCTAAAGAAGACTAATTTTAACAACAAATCACTTTCCTTGTTAACGAATATTAAATCTTATCCATCCCTCTTTAGTAAGGAAATATGTTTTCCTAGACAATAATAACATTATTAGTAATGATTCGGTTCGTTGATAATGATTGATAATTTTTTCCATTAGGTTTTTTCATGTTAAAGCTCGTTTATTAATTTATAGCAACAAAGTAATATTTCATTTAGAATTGTCACACTATTGGCAACTTTTTTATTTTGTTGGAAACAATATCGTTTTTAATGAAATCTTTGTAGCTATGAAATAAGATTTTGTTGGTAATTATAACATTGTTCGTAAAAAAATTGTTTTCTAGGTAAAAACTGATAATTATTTTCATAAAAATTTGTTTCTCATTAAAGTTCACTAACTATTTTATAGCGACAAGTCATTATTTTGTTGGAAATTGGTATACTCACTACAAAAAAATGTTTTATTTACTAACAAATTTTATTTTCCTTGTTAATATGTTACTATTTCTAACAAAAATAAATTTCATTGAAAAAACCATAGAGTTGTCACTTTTTGTAGCAAAATCTATTTTGTTGGCAACTTTTCTTTGTAAAAATGTGGCGAAAAATATTTATTCGAAAACCAATTTCCCACCTACATTATTTAGCAACAAAATATTTCTATTTCAATGAAATTTTAGTTTGTTAGTTATAATGACGTCATTTACAATAAATTATTTCATTGCTAATAAATATTAATATTATTGACAAACATTTTCTTAGTAAATGCACTATAACACTTGTTCGTGTCTCTTCAACAATGAAACTAAATTTTCTCTAGTTAATTACCATGTTATTGCAATGATTTATTTGGTTACTTTGATGAATTTTTTTTTATATTTAAAGCTCCTAGCTTCTTTATAGTGGAAAAATATCAATTTGTTGAAATTTTTTATTAGTAGCATTGATATTATTTCATCTGAAAAATCAAATAAAATTTATTTAACAATACAACATTATTTTACGGTTAATTATAATATTAATGGTAACAATTTATTTCGTTGCTAAATATTGATAAAATTTCCTTGAACTTTTTTCTTATTAAAGCTCATTTTCTTATTTACAATAGAGCAGGTTGATTTGGTGAACAAAACATCACATGCTGTAGATGATGATCCAAAGAAGTTTATCCCTAGAAAAATGCAAATGATGGCCAAGCTTTTCTGCAATAATGTGATAATGCTTCAGGTAGCAGCTCAAGGCCGCCAAGAGCGCACGAGTATGTTAACCAATTGGAACCAGGGAGGGCGCAGGGGGTTTCGATCATGGTTGTAGGCGGGGATTTCGGGATCTCTAGCCCAGGGAAAAAGAAGAACAGTGAGAATGCTTCTCTACAGATAAATGCAATGATTCTAGGTAGCAACTCCGGGCCAACAAAGGAGGACGCAGTAGTTGAAGATGATCATGTTGACAGTGGGTTTGTCTATGGCGCTGGCAGTGGAGCTCACGTTGGTGCTCAGACTCGCGTTCATAGTGGTGACAAGGTGCATGATCGGAAGGTAGGGGTTCCAGCAGATGCGGGTATTGTACAAGATGACGAAACTTTAGTGGACGCAGTAGTACTTGAAGCACCGAGTATAAAACATATTAACTATTTGGTTCGTAACGCTAACAGCGAAACCGAAATGGAGACCGATACCGACATTTCAGATACAATCGGTTCAGAAGAAGAAGATTTGGATGAATACACCATTAGGTCAAGATTAGTGTCAGGTTTAAAGACAGACCAACTTTGATTATCGAAAAGATTTGATGCGACAAACTTCAAAGACATCAAGGTATTTCCTCGAAGATCATCTAGAATGAAGAAAAGTAACAGCAAATACAGGCATTGATCTAGGGGTTTGGTCAGTATTTATTTTGGGTTTGCTATGATGTATGTCCTCTGTTTCTTTTTATCGGGTAAAGTCGTCATGTACCCCCGACTAATGTAAAAGATTTTTTCAAGTAATAAAAATCCTAGTATTCTATTAAAAAAAAAACGTGACAAACCAATAAAAATGATAGATAACACCACAAAAAACATTGCAACACCATTTCCAAACAAAATTTAATTTCCTTGTTAATATGGTATCGTTGCCAACGAAAAAAAAAATTCATTGAAACAACCATAAAGTTGTTACTTTTTTCTAACAAAATATATTTTGTGAGAAATTTTCTTATATAGGTGGCGGGAAGCATTCCCTCCAAATCTAATTTCCCGCCGAATTGATTTACTAACGAAATATTTTTTATAACCACAAAATACTAGTTCCTTGGTAATTATGGCATCATCTGAAATGAAATATTTTATTGCTAAAAAAGACTAATTTTAACCAGTGTTCTAAAAATCGCTAGGCGCTGGGCGGGCGGCGAGCAGGTGTCTAGCGCCCAGGGGCCTAGGCGGGTGCCTAGGCGGTCTTAGGTTTTGTATTATAACTTTAATAATTTACAAAAGTTAAGCATAATACCTTATCAATTACATCCAATTTAATGTCAATATACATATGCAAAATTTAAAAACATGAAAAATTAACAATCGTGAACAAAATTTATTAAAACTCAAATGACTGAAGTTGGTCATGATGGGTACTTTATATAAATTTGAATTTGTGTAATCTTTTATTTTTCTTCAAATTGCATGAATAACCTCAGTTATGTTTGATAAAATCTACATTAGTAAAATTGGTACCGGCAGATCCTTTGAGAATTCCATTAAGTAATCATCTTTCGCTACATTTAGACATATCATCATCATCATCATCAAAGCCCATTCCCGAGATTTTCTAAAAAAACAATTAAATAGTTTATTTCTAAAAAATAGGAAAGAAAAATAAAATAAGAACACAATCAACCTTATTAAAAAATAAAAAAATAAAAAAAATAAAAATAAAAAAATAAAAAAAAAATCTCCCAGACCGCCTAGAGTCCGCCTAGACCCCGCCTAGACCGCCTAGCCCGCCTAGACCGCCTAGCCCGCCCAGGCCGCCTAGCCCGCCTAGACCCCGCCCAGACCCGCCCAGACCGCCCAGACTGCCCAGACCGCCCAGACTGCCCGCCCAGGCATTAATCTGGGCGGTTTTCCACCTTCTAGCGCCTAGGCGGCCGCCTAGACCGATTTTTAGAACACTGATTTTAACAGCAAATCACATTCCTTGCTAACGAATATTAACACTTCTTTAGTAAGGAACTATGTTTTCCTAGATAATAATCACATTATTAGTCATGTTTCGTTTCGTTAATAATGATTGATAATTTTTTCCATTAGTTTTTTCCTTGTTAAAACTCGTTCACTAATTTATAGAAACAAAGTAATATTTCGTTGAAAATTGCTATACTACTTGCAACGTTTGTTATTTTGTTGAAACAAATTTTTTTTAATGAAATCTTTATAACACGGAAATAAAATTTCTTTGATAATTATAACCTTGTTAGTAACAAATTGTTTTCGTTTGTAAAAAGTGATAATTACTTTTGTGATACCCTTGTGTGGGCATACTTGACGGGGAAGATGAGGGGAAGCCAAAGAGCCCATGGATCCCAAGAGAGTTGGCAAGCTACAAAGGGGAGATCATAGTCTCACATCACCTATGTAAGAGAGGGTGACGTACTATATATGTACGAATTTGGATCTACAAAATACTAAGCGTTTTAAAGTCGTGTGGGCCTTGGGTCCAAAGTGAACAATATATTACTCTTTGGATCGGGTCGTAACATAATGGTATCAGAGCCTGACCCAATCAAAAATGTGTCAACGTAGACGTTGGGCTTCCAAGGTCGGTGGATTGTGATACCCTTGTGTGGGCGAACCTGAGGGGAGGGTGCGGGAGAAACCCAAGAGCTCATGGATCCCAAGAGGGTTGGCAAGCTACAAATAGGAGATTTTAGTCCCACATCGCCTGGGTAAGGTAGGGTGATGTACTATATATGTACAAGTTTGGATCTACAAAGTACTACGTGTTTTAAAGCCGTGTGGGCCTTGGGCCCAAATAAGACAATATAGTACTATGTGGATCGGGTCTTGACAACTTTCATGAAAATCTATTTCTCGTTAAAGCTCATTAACTATTTTATAGTGATAAATCATTATTTTGTTGGAAATTGGTATACTAATAGCAAAAAATATTTTTTTAGAAAAAATATATATTTTAATGACATTTCTACAACAAGGAAATAAAATTTTGTTGGTAATTGCAACCTTATTGGTTACAACTTTTGTTCCTGTTAAAAACTAATAATCACTTCCATGAAAATTTATGTCTCAATAAACCTCATTAATCATTATTGTTTCTTTGGAAATTGTTGTACTATTGGCAATTTTTTTTGTTTCATTGCAAAATATTGTATAAGGTTCAAGGAATCCAGAGAAAAATGTTTTGTTGATACAAGTTTTTCCCAACTAAAAATTTATTTTTTTTCAAAGGAAGTAAATTTCATTGATAAAAGCCTTGAAAGTAGTAATGTCGTTTGATTGAGGGCATTAAGTTCAACCACTAAATGTACTAAATTAAATTATTTTATAATGATAAAAAAAATTACACTATTATTTAGCTATGCTTCATAGTCATATGCATTACATGCGAGGCAAAAAGTCTTTTGTGAAAACACCCAATTGGATTTTTGAAACAAGCTTGAGTGATGATAGTCGTCAACTATCGACCAACACCCATGCTTTTAGATAGAAAAAAATTATGATACTTTTTACATAACCCTTTTTATTCAGGTTTAGTACAATTAGTTTGATAGGTTTATGACAATTAGAGAGGAATGAGAGAACACTTCTCGAATAATAGTTTGATTGAAATAATTCCTTGAACAATTCATGAGACCTACGAAGCTATCGCCTTCCTAACTCTCACAGATCCCGAAATATTTAGGGAGATGCTAGATACATGATTTTGAGTTCGAATCGTGTATCTAGGGGAATGGGTGTTTCCCTTTTCAGAAGGCGGTAATGTGGATTGCTGGCTGCTGAACACTGTTGGTCAATCTGCCGTTGGCCGGCAAAACAACTCACCAGTAGGTAGACCTGAGTGTGGTCACCTAGGAGTCAAGCTCGAGGGAGCGGTCAAGGTTCGGATCTTAGCCATCCCCACTCATTTTGCTCAAGCCTTTGCATGATTGGGTGATTGGAGCGTTGTCTCATCTACGTATCGATAGTGCTTTTCATCATACACGCCCCTTGCGATAGAGTCATTTAAAGGCCTAACTCAACTTTGGATTGTCGTAATAGCCTTTGGAAATCCAAGGTTTATTGGGAAATAAAAACGACAATCCAATTAGAACAAAACTAAAATCCTATTGAAAAATAGAAACTAAACTAAACTGAATTTTGCTGGATATTAATTCTTTAGCCACTACAATGATTATTAAACTAGGCTCATATATTTTTAACTCATTTAAGGCCTAATTATTATTTAGTTATTTTCTCATATGTGGGTGTAAATTTGATAAATTCTATCACTACTGATCAATATCGATCATAATATTTCCAAAATTTACACCACCATTTATTAGAGACCTAACACCATGAGCAATGGAATGAATTAATAAGAAATGTTTAAACATAAATAGTAGTTGTGATTTTTTAAACTACTATGCAGTTTTTAAAAAGCCATAAAATAAGTTATTAATTTAATTTAAATAATAATATGGTAAGCAAATAGGTTATTAAGAGGCCTCTATGCCAAAATCTAAAATGATATCATGCCATTCGTAAATAATAAGTATAACTTTTATTGATTAATAAAAAATAAAACTATATAAATATATAAAGAGAATATTCTCTCAATTTTTATTGGGGAAAAAAACTTCTCTCATTCCCAAATTTCTCAAACACTTCTCAAATACGATTTTGAAGCCTCCAAAATCGTGAATGCCTCTTGCATGATCATCTCATTCCCGCTCGATTTTCCCTCATTTTTCTCATGTTAAAGAATAGAAGTCTACCTATATTACACAATAGGAAAGTATTACATAATAGAATATGTTAGGGAAGCCAGAATTGAATAAAAAGGCTTAAATTTCCTATCTCTACAAGGTTAGGTCATAGAATAGAAGTCTTAGGTTTCCTATCTCTACAAGGTTAGGTCAAGTTTTGCTTTATAATAAGCTTGTATTCAATCTATGAATTACACAATAACATTTCAATACAATTATTTTCATGGTATCAAAGCGAGGTTAAAAGTACTTCTCTGATTAACCAAACTCGAACCAAACTCGAGCCGCCGCGCTGAAAATAGTTCTCGCTTGTTAAAAGTGATCTTACCATCTCTATATCTCTACTTCTCCACGCAATGACAGACCATCAAACACCATCATCATCATCGGCATCAATCGAAAACCATCATTGATCTCAAACACCATCAGAACATCAATCTGATCAACAAGAGATCATCATTATCCATCATCAGATCTCATCATCATCGTTTGAATCACTTCATCAGTAAAGAGCAGCGATCGCACATCAGATTCGCCAAGAATATGAGGCGAAAACCTTATTACAAAATTTGGGAAAACCTCTTGTTTACCAAGTACCAAACTAGAGCTTTTATGTCTTTGCAAATAGTCTGTTAGCCGTTGTTTTGTTTAAAAATTCTATTATTCTTCTCTTTCCATATAACCAAGATAGTTGCTAGGAAGACCCTTTTTTAAAGCCAACTGCCTCTTGATGAAGATCAACTATTTCTATGTCATTTGGAGACTATCAGTAGAAAGAAATATATTGTTGGAACTGTAGTAGATGCTTCCCCACATATGCATTGAGAAACCAGCTTAGTGAACTTGCAGGAGAAGAGGTGGTTGGATTGCTTCTTCTTCAGTTGCACATAAACTGTATTATTCAAAATAATCAATCCTCTTTTCATAAGATTTTTCATTGTTATGATATTTCCATGTCTCAAAAGACTAAGAGAAGAAATTCACTCTCGAAGGCGCATTCTTCATCCATCAGACACTATTTCCAAACAAAGAAGAAAAGTTTTCTCAGTTGTTGTTTGTCATCTATTTTGTTTGGCTGCTATCAACAGTGAATTTCCATGTTTTATCATTCCACCTCCATTCATCTTGCTGACCACTGGGGATTTAAAGCTGCAAAAGTTTCAGTCTGTTTTTACATAATTCAAAGTCTCTAATTCCCCTTCTTAGAGCCAAGTTCTAGTTTAGGAGTTTCCTTCCATAGTGAACTTCCTTGTTTTATCATTCCACCTGCAGACATCTTGATGTGGTTTGAACCTGCAAAGTTTCCATCACTTGTAACATAATCCAAGTCTAAAACTCCCCTTCTTAGAGCCAAGTTCTAGTTTCTAGAGTTTCCTTCGACCCTCACATAATGCTCAACTACTGTACCAAGTTTCCTAAGGAGCACCTTAAATATGGGCTTAAACTAGTCCTTCACAAGGGTGCTCCCACACAAAAATTTTAGTTTTTAGAACCCAATTTACACTCCTGATGAACTAGAAAGCTCTGAGAGCAATATGGACTCTAGTAGTTTAGAGATTAGTAGTTCAACTAGTGTAGAAAAATGAAACTTTTGGGTGAATGTGTTTTGTGGAATAAATTGGAGAATTTCACTATCTTCTTCCTGTAAACCAACTCATTCTAAACTTTCTTGAATTTTCATCTTATATTTCATCTGATGAGTTTCCTTTTGAGAAACATTTATCAACCTTGTTTATTACTGTTCTTGGTGCCTAGCATCATACACTTATTTCCCAATTTCTCATTACTCTCTTGTTTAATTTATGCCACCATAACTTCTTCTCTTGTTTAAATTCTGGGCTATATGCCCTTTAAATCATCACCGAGCATTGTGGATGTGATTGATGATGTAGCAGTTCAATATTTGTTTAATAAGCTATTGGCTCTTTGTAGATTTTAATGTTAAAGTCTTTTGGCAGATTCAAATATTGTTTTATTTTCAGATATGAGAGCAATATTAATGGAGTCGTGGAGAGCGACAGCAATGAGAACCACTAGAAAAGATATTATTGTTTGAAGAAAGTACACAACTTCTAAGTCTCCTGGCTACTCAACCAAGTAGGTGTTGTTTAGCATGCATATGCCGAATAACTTTTGAATTCCGCTATGACAAAATTAATATTTACTTGATTTTTAGATATTGTTTATTGAATTTTAATTGATACGAAGTTTGTAGGATTGTTAGTGGAGCTTAAAGATTATTTTGATGACTGTATTGTTAGATTTAATTTTTAAGATTGGTTCTATGTCAGATTGGGTTAATTTTTGCATAAGATTGTTGATAAATATCCAATGTTGATCGAAGAGAAGTCGAACAATTTGGCGACTAAAAATTCAAAGAAAATTTATAACCAAATCATTCCTTGATGAAAGTATTTTAACATTTTTTTTTAAAATTCCTAGGTATAAAACCAACATTTTGTCGTGGCAATAAACTATTTTTGAAGAAAATTATGTTGGTATTCATTAAATTTTCATACGATAACATTCCTAGAAAAATGTTTAACTATTTGTTGTAATCCTAAGCCTTTTTTCAAGGAACATTTCCTGGTTAAATATATTATGTATTTATCAAGGAATAATTTTTCCTTGGTGAAGGTATATTGTTTTGCTAAAAAAATTGTGTTTCCTTGGTATATATGCTTGTGTTTATCAACAATTTTTTTTTCTTGGTATAGTTAAATACTTCTTCCCACAAAAATTACCCTTGGATTTGCGAACCTGTTTTTGCAATAAAATAAATCTTTGGTAAAGATGTTTGATTTTCACCAACGAATTTCCTTGGTATTTGTTAATGGTACCTATGACAACTTTTTTTTTTTTTTTTTTTTTTTTTTTTGAAAGGCAAGCAGGGTTTTTATAGGATCCCAGAACCCATAAAGATGCCGCAAGCTGGGTTTGAACCCATGACCTAGTGGTACCATCCGCCAAGCTCTAACCGTCGAGTTGTCATGCCATTGGCTATGACAACTTTCTTTGATCGATATACATACATTTTACCAACGAAAAATTTCTATGATAAGGGTAATTACCTTTGCCAATGACAATTTTCCTTGACGATTCTAAGCTTTTTCGAGAAAAAATTCATAGGTACATAAAACTGTTCTGGCAACAAAACAATTTGTTGGTAACATATTTGATTTTACCAACGAATTTCCTTGGTAGTTGTCAGTATTACCAACATGTTTCCTTGACTTATCATAGCTTTTACCAATAAAAAATTTAATTCCTTAATAAAAACCTTTAGCTAGGGGATGCCTCCACAAACTCAATTACAAATTTTTCCTTGTTAAAAGTATTTTTCCATAAAAATTAAAACACGATTTTTCTCTATAAATAAGAGCTCTATGTAGCATTTTTGTTGCTCACTGGGTTTCATTCTTGTAATTTTTTAGTGTAATTGGGTATCTGGGGTATGGTGATATTACAGAGAATTTGGTGGGTTTTGGATCAAATCTTTAATTTGGGCTCTTGGATTCAAACAGATTGTCTAGAGTTGTTTCTGTACTCTGAGTTCATTAGACTTGCAAGTTAAGATTTTCTTCTCAAAATTAAGTTTGTTACTTCTTCTTAGTTAATTGTTTCATTGTTGGCTTTGCTTCTTCAACTATTAGTATAATTCGGGTCCGTGTTCTTGTAAGGTCTTCTTCACATTTGATTTTACATTGTTGGCTTTGTTTATTCTATTGTTAGCGTAATTGGGGTATTTTTTCACTTTATTTGATTGGGTAATTTCATCTAAGAAATTGGGTTTTAGCTTTTTAGGCCTATAATATTTGTTTTGGGTTTAAGAGAATTGAAGATTTTAGATTTTCAATGGGGATATTGATTTTCTTTAGTTCATCTTTACCTCCATCTTTCCTTTGTTTTTGTGTGTTTCTTTCATTTGGTTTTGTTGGTTTCAGGGTTCTATTCTTTGGAATTTTGTTCTAAAGGTATTTTTTCAATTTGATCATTTGCTCTGCTTTTTGTACTTTCTGTATTAATTGGGTTTTAGCTTAGTGGTTTCCATGTTTTCTTGGTGAATGTAGATTTAACTTGATGAGTATTGCTCCCTTTTAGTTGTTTGAATTTTCGTGTGGTTAATTGGATTCTACCACTATAAGCCATTTCTCATATTGAATTTCCTTGCACTGTGCATATATTAGGAGTTTGGGTTATTGATTTTTGATGCAATCAAGTTTCACTCCATGTTTGACCTTGACCTTGACCGGCTGACCTACACAAGGAACGCACATGAGCCACATACCACCATTGTGGTAGCTGATGGCACTCCTATGCTTAAGTCAGACAGGGTTATGAGGAAGGCTTAAAGCTGTAAAAAGGGAAATTGTAGCATACCTTTATTCACCAACCTCCTGTCCTATTTATAGTGTTGGAGTCCTGGTTCGGCAAGGCCATCGATGGCGCAGTTTAGGGAAAGGGATCTTCCTGGAGATCCTTTTATAATTAGGAGTCATCTTGTGGAGGGAAGTTTCCCAGTTAGACTTATGTTCCTAGATACGCGGGAGATAGTCCCCCATTGGAGTGTTGTCCATATGCAGAACCACGTACGACGTATACTCTGGAATTTACTTCCTAGTTGGAGACAAAGTATTGCTGGCCTGCCCGTCCGAAGCTAATCCCCGAGATACTTGCTTCAATAGGTCTTATGGGTATTGGGGATAGCTGTGGGACGTGTGGGCTTAGTATGCTATAGTAATTTGGGTCTGGTTGGCGGACTGCACTTCGCAAGCTTGATGCCATTTGGGCTGGATTGGTGCTAGATTGATGCTTGGGCCTTTTATTCCTTGAGATCGTCATGACACGTGTGTGGTGTAGTAGAAACGATGTTTCGGTGCATCATCAGTTGCCTCCCTGGGTTAGTGGGGCATCTAGTCGATCCACTAAATCTTTGAAAAGTGATTGTACTATCGTAATGATTGAACTAGAAGTGTCGTCTCGAGTGGCACATAACATTTATGAATACGTGACTGCTTAAAAAGAACGGGTACAGTTTCATGTTCTGTTAAATAGCCATTGCTTCAAGGATGATTTTTATTATTTTGTTTAGGCGTCTTCTTGTCTCTGCCTCGTGTTTTTGCAAAGTTTGATTTGCCCTTTCCGTCAATGGAGGTTAACATCAAACTTACTCCTAGACAAGAGTTGTCTTATACCTGCCACAAGCTCTTCGAATATAGCTTGATTGATGAAATCGAGTTAATTAGGCTTCGGGGCTGGTACCATGTTCCCAAAGATTTGGAGCTTGTCCCCGTGTTCACAGCTCGGACTCCGGCTACACCCCCACAAGGGTATATAGGACTGGACCGAGGTATGTTTGAATTCGAACTCCGGTTCCTTGTTTTCTTCCATATGCTCCCCGTTCAGCTGGCTCCGAGTGCGTTTAAGATTTTGATTGTGACCTTTATCAGAGCGAATGATGTTGGTCATCGCTTGACTCCAGCGATTGTTCAACGCCTGACCGCCGCTCGATTGATTCTAGAGGTGTTTGTGTGTTAAGCACTTTTGATTGTTTGCATCCTGTAGCGGATGATATTGAGCCTTGGCAGAAGTATTGGTTTCTGGCTCCAACGAATTCCCCAAACTTCAAGTTGGGAGGACGTCAAGTTCCCAGATTTTTCCAATTTGATTTTAGTATTTGCTCTGTCGCTGTCTTACCATCTCGGAATCTGGATGTTGCGCTAACTTGATGTTTTATCTCTTTTTGTAGAAACGTTTGCTACACCGATCCTCACTGAGGAGGAAAAGTTGATAGAGAAGGGTTTTAATGAACTTCCATTAATGTTTGTTGAGGAGGTTATAATGCCGAACAACATCGACGAAGCAGGCTGTCCGGATGTTCCCACGAAGCCTTTGCTGCAAATAGATCACCTATTAAAGAGGTCGGTGGTCGTCGTTAGAGGAAAAGGAGCCTGGTTATGCCCATGTCTGTCGAGGCTGGTTGAGTTGGAGGCCGGCATGCTCCCTATAGTTATCCTTGAGAGGAGGCAGTCCACTAATCACGTTGCTTTTTCTTCCGAGCTGCCATCCTTATTAGAGAAGGAGATGACTGTTGCGAAGCATGAATTATCTTTGTCTACTCAGGAGGTGGTCCCAAGGGATCATACTCTCTCACTGGATTTTTTTGTCCCTCCTTAGAGGGGGAATGCAGTAGACCAAAGGTCGATGTTGTGAGTCACCATGGGTCTCTGGTGGAGGCTCGAACTACTGAGTCACATGATTCTATTGTGCTGCATCTCGATGCTCGTGGGAGAATTCTTGCATTTGAGAAAGCTTTCGCAGATTTGCGGATGTCATATTCGGATGCTCTCCACCGAGTTGACTCTTTGACCAATCAACTGCAGGAGTCTTGTGCTGCGGTGGACATGGGGGTTATGCAAACCACAATGTCCACATCTAAAGTGAAATTGGTAGCCAAAAAGGTTGAACTAAAGTTGATCGAAGTCGACCTGGCTTTTACCCGAGCGAAACTAGCGCTGGCCCATGCTGAGTTGAAACACCTAGAAGGTGAGGTGGATAAGTGGTCATCTGATCTGCAGGCTCAGTTTGTTGAGAGGAAGCGAGCCGAGACCGAATGGGTTGTTTTATGACGACAGCTTGAGTTAGAAGTTGTTGAGGGACTTCACCGTGTTCGTGAAGCAAAACGCTTATTGGCGGAAGAACATCCCCACTATGCCGCATTGGTAGGCGCAGTGGATACCAGGGCTTCGAGGCGGAAGCTGCAAGTGTCGTTAGAGGTCGTTCAGGGCAGGCTGGAACTTCTGAACATTATTAGAAAAGAGTACCCTGGTCTTAACCTCGATTTTGCCTATTATAGAAAGGCTGCTTTCGGGACTATCATCTTGGAAGAAAATCCTGGCTCTTCGAGACATTTTGGTGAGGAAGTCGTTTTATCCCCTACTGTTCCTTCTGATGTGTTTGGTCCCCAGTTTCTTGGATTCGTTTCTCCAAAATAGTTGAAATGTCTTTCTCAGAACAAAAACAGAACTTTTAATGAATGTAACATTTTGTAACTCTGCTAGTTTGTCTTATGTTGTCGTGCCATTGTGTCTTTCTTAGAAACTTTCGACCCATGTTAGGGGGCCTGAAATTAGTATTTTCGGGCCCTTCATGCTGGCAGATGGTCTAGGCTGTTAGTTGAGTCATATCAAAACTGATTGTGTTGGACAACCTTTGTCCACGCATAGTGGACTAGGTCGGGATGTTCTAAAAGCCGTCCTAGCTCATCAGTCATAACTGACTAAGCTTGCCTGGTCAGGTTCGGCGATCATTGTTTGTAGTAGAGCAATGATCCCTTGGCGAGTCATCGTCATCACATGTAAGAGTGCTAACTAGACTCCCACTTCTTAAGCCAACGTCATCCACACGCGGCGGACTAGGCATCGGGTTCACTAGAAGCCGTCGTAATTAGTTGAAACTGACTAAGCTTACCTGGTCAAGTTTGGCGATCATTGTCTATAGTAGAGCAATGATCCCTTAGCGCATCGTTGTCATCAGGCGTAAGAGCATTGGCTAGACTTTCAATTCCTACGCCATCGTCATCCACACGCGGCGGACTAGGCGTCGAGTGCACTAGAAGCCACCATCATCACTCGCAACTAACTAAGCTTACCTGGTCAGGTTCGATAATCATTGTCAGTACTAGAGCAATAATCCCTTGGCGAGTCGTCATCGTCAGGTGTAAGAGCACTAACTAGACTCCCACATCCTAAGCAATCGTTATCCGCACGTGGCAGATTAGGCGTTAGGTGCACTAGAAGCCATCGTCATCAATCGCAACTAACTAAGCTTACCTTGTCAGGTTCGGCGATCATTGTTTGTAGTAGAGCAATGATCCCTTGATGAGTCATCGTCATTAGAAGTAAGAACGCTGACTATACTACCACCTTCTAAGCCATTGTCATTAGCTCGCGGTGGACTAGGCATCGGGATGGATCTTCTCGGATCTGGCCATGGCGGGATGATTGGTCGGTGGGTTGGATGTAACAAACAATAGTGGAAGTTCAGTGAAATCAATTATTTTTTATTGATAATTGATGCAGTCATTCTCCACTCCCTACTTTGACCTAATTCTGGTGGCCGATGACACTCTGATGCTAAAGTCAGACAAGGATCTGAGGAAGGCGTAATGCTATAAACATGGAATTTGTAGCGTACTTTAGCTTACAAACCTCATGTCTTATTTATAGTGCAAGGAGTCCTGGTTCTACCAAGCCATCGAAGGCGTAGTTTAGGAAAGAGCTCTTCGTGGAGATCCTTCTCTAATTATGAGTCGTGTTGTAGGAGAGAAGTTCCCCGTTAGCCTTGTGCTCCTAGAGACGCGAGAAATAGTTCCCAATATGAAAGCAATCCGTAGAAGGAAGATTCCCTGTGTGGAATGTACTCTGGTATTTGCTTCCTAGTTGGAAGCAGGGAGTTGTTGTAGTTGCCCGTCCAAAGTTGATCCTCAAGATACTTGCCTTAATATGACTTACGGGTATTGAGGATAGTTGTGAGACGTGTGGGCCTAGCATGTTGTAAGAGTTCGGTTCCTTCTAGCGAACTGAATTGGGCGGGCTTGGAACCGCTTGAGCCGGATCAGTGTTGGGCTGATGCTGGGGCCCGTAGTTCCTCGAGATCATCTTGACACGTGTATGGCTCAGGGGTGTAACCATTTTTATGTACCATCAACTACTCTCCCCGAGTTAGTGGGTCGTAACATTGGCTCGCTAAGTCATCTCTTGAAGAATGCGCTGCTCATGATGATTGAGTCTGAGTCGTTGCTGGAGCTGCTTTCTGCAATAATTGAGCGCTCTCTCTTTTTCTTCTTCTCCGTCTGCGACCGGGCTTCACCGGCGCTTTCTCCGACAAAACCTCCTCATTTCTTATTATTTTCTTCTCTTCTTCTTCCTTTCTCCTTTTCCTCCCTTCTCCTTTCCTGTTCGTTTCAGCCCAAAATCAGAGTGCATCAGATTGATAAGCTCAATCGGTGCTGTTGGAGGCCGATCGAGCAACTCTACTCCGATCAGGCTCTTTAGCTGTGTCTGCGGGGGCATTTGGCAGCCGAAAACCCCACATGCAGAGGTGGTTCGGTCGTTGGCTAGAAAATCAGTGTGTGTAAAAGCTTGACTGGAAGGTTCCCAGGCTCGTCCTTGAGTTTTCTTTGGTGGGTTGTGCCTTTACATTCGATTTTAATACTTCTGAGGTGTGTATGGCATTGATAGATAGATTTGTTGTGTTGCGGTCATCTATATCAAGTTTAATCTCAAAAACGAGATTTCTTTTGAGGTATGTATCATGTAACACTAGTTAAATTTTAATTATGTTATTTTAGAATTTTTGATTTAAAAACAGTCATTCTAATTTATTTGAAGAGTAATTCTACCTGTCGAGGAAATGGGCGAGGGAGGGTGGCGAGCACGTGCAGAGGTGACGTGGTGTAAAAAAAAAAAAAACGGGGGAAATCCAAAATTTGGGGGAGAAGAAGAGGGAATCGAAAGCTTCTTTCTCCCCATTTTCATTCCCTCTCCCTCTCCCTCTCCCCATTTTGGACAGATTCTCCCTCTCCCTCTCCCCAAACCCATTTCCACAGAGAAGATGTTAGGATACCAATCCTATTTAGTAATTACTTGAGATTAGAATGTCTTAGCTATAACAATATTCTATTTAGGGAATATTAGCTTGTTTTGAATTAGGAGTCATTGTTTGATTAGAATTAGGATTGAATTCAATTAGGAAGTATTATTCTTTGCTTTCAGTTATAAATACATATGATGTAATAGAGTTTAGGCAAGCAATACAAGTTTTATTTAATTTATTTGGTGGCTGATCCCCAATCAAAGGATCTAGGTAGTTTAATCTCCAATCAAAAGGTCAAGGTCTCTACTATCTGGTATCAGAGCATCATCGATTCTGACCAAATTTTTTTTTTTCTTGTTATTTCGTTCTTCACCCTCAACAACACCCTCTCATAGTTCTTCATCCAAAAAAAATCAAACCTCGCAACCCAGAGCATCCAGTTTCAGCGCAGCCACTGTCGATTCAGCGCTGCCACGGTTCTTCATCAATTCAGAGCATCGTTCATCACCGATTCCGCAGATCCAGTTTCATCGCCTCCCGATTCGTCCAGAGTCGTCTTCAGCGTGACTTCTTCAGTTCATCTTCAGCGCTTCATCGATTCCAGATTCCAGCCCGTCAGCGATTCCGGATTCCAGCGCTTCTTCAATTCATCCAAGCACTTCTTCAATTTCATCGCTCCAGCGCTTCATCAAATTCATCGTTTCATCCAAGCGCATCCAACTTCATCGCTTCATCCAGCGCATCCAATTCATCTATTCATCCAGCGCATCGATTCGAATTCATCGCTTCATCCAGCGCATCCGCATTCATCGCTTCATCCAGATTCCAGCGCTTCATCAGTTTCATCGATTCTAGATTTCCTCGACTCCAGAATTCATCAATTTCATCTCCTGATACATCTAAACCACACCATTAACCCACACCCATTTCAGCGCATTATCATGACGGTTGCTGCATTACAAGAGCAGGTCAATGAGCTTACTGCTCAAGTTACTGGGATTACATCCCAACTCCAGACACTTGAAACCACTAATGCCACTATTTTAGAAGCATTACGGAATCTCCAACCACATCGCCTGGCACCATACGTTCACCCAGATCAACAACGACCAATTATTCCTATTTCTGGCAAGGGCCTCCGTATTGATTTACCCCGTTTCGACGGCACTGATCCATATGGTTGGTTATTTCAGGCCGAGCAGTACCAAGAACTCAATGGCCTTTCCAGCGACCAGATGCTTCCCATTACCGCTCTTCACCTTCAGGGTGATGCCAACTCTTGGTACCGATGGTTTCGCCAATCACTGGGCACATTAACTTGGCAACAGTTTTCGAAAGATCTTTGCTATCGCTTTGGTTCTCGTGAACATATCGATCCATGTAGTTCTCTTTCCAAGTTAGTACAACGAGGCACAGTTCGTTCATTTATTACCGAGTTCGAGAAACTATCTAATTTGGTGCCCGGTTTGTCTGAATCTCATCAGATTAGCATTTTTCTATCGGGTTTGCGTGTTGATATTCAAAGCAGGAGTTAGGATGTTACACCCTACCAGTATTACACATGCTTTTGAGTTGGCTTTATGTCAAGAAGATGCCATTAATGTTACTCGTTCAAAAGGGCCTGTCCAAAATTTTGCTATCCCTGTGCCTGCTACAAATCCTTCAACGCCTATTACTAGTATCCCACCAGGTGTTAAACATATGTCCTGGGCTGAACAACAAGAACGTCGTGCCAAAGGACTTTGCTTTAACTGCGATGAAGTATATAAGCGTGGCCATCGTTGTCCTCAACCCCACGTTTTGCTCCTCGAGGGTAATAAGGAAGAAGAAGACGATTCTGATGTTGACCCTCATGTTCTGGATCATACTTTATCTGAACCTCCTCTAGGGATTTCTCTCCATGCTCTTCTCGGGTCCCCACGGCCTGAAATCATGCGTCTCACTGGACAATTAAATCACAGGACTATCACTGTTCTTGTTGACTCTGGTTCAACTCATAATTTTTTACACCCATCTTTTGCCAAACAATGTGGGTTTCCAATCCACCAAGATGGTGTTTTACGCGTCATGCTTGCGGATGGTGGCCAATTGCATAGTCCAGGCTCTTGTCAAGATGTTTCCCTTAAATTACAAGATTATGAGTTCCACGGCCACTTTTTACTTCTTGGTATCACTGGATGTGATGTGGTTCTAGGTGCTGAATGGCTTCGCTCTTTGGGTGTTATTACTTGGGACTTTTCCAAGCTGATTATGACATTCTCGGTGGCAAATCATACTTATACATTATTTGGCGACATTTCTCCTATGGTCTTGGATAATACCCCGGTCCATCATTCTTTACAACAGGAGTATCACGACATTCTTTTACAATTACCTCAGGAAGTTGCCCTAGGCGATTCCATTCCAGATGTCGTTCAGCCACTTATTGCTGAATTTTCAGATGTCGCTGGCAATCCCAACACCCTTTCCCCCGGCCGATCACATGATCATCATATCCCGATTTTACCAGATGATTCTCCAGTAAATGTTCGACCATATCGTTATCCTCACTTTCAAAAGGCCGACTTTGATAACAATGTATCTAAATTGAAGGCTGTCGGCTTTATTCGAACCAGTCCCAACCCTTATTCTTCATCAGTTCTATTGGTTAAAAAGAAGGATAGTTCTTGGCGCATGTGTGTTGACTATCGAGCCCTTAATAAATTCACTATTCAAGACCGCTGGCTTATCAAGTGGACCAGAGAAACTACATGCTGGCTTATCAGGTCGACCAGCCCCCTGTGGAGGAAGCTACTTGGAAAGACTACGAGCAGTTCGTGTACGTTTTCTAGATTTTCAGGCTTGTGGACAAGCCTTGTTTCAGGCAGCGTGGGATGTTAGGATACCAATCCTATTTAGTAATTACTTGAGATTAGAATGTCTTAGCTATAACAATATTCTATTTAGGGAATATTAGCTTGTTTTGAATTAGGAGTCATTGTTTGATTAGAATTAGGATTGAATTCAATTAGGAAGTATTATTCTTTGCTTTCAGTTATAAATACATATGATGTAATAGAGTTTAGGCAAGCAATACAAGTTTTATTTAATTTATTTGGTGGCTGATCCCCAATCAAAGGATCTAGATGGTTTGATCTCCAATCAAAAGGTCAAGGTCTCTATTAGAAGAGAAGATGAAGCTCTCCCTCTCCCCAAACTCGACAAAGAAGATAAGAGAAGATCGAAGAAGGAGAAGAGAAGCCATGGTCAAATTGGATTTCAGATGGTCTGGACGTTTGTAAATGAGGCACTGGTGGAGGAAAGAAGAAGAAGAAAGCAACAACAACTCAGCGAAGCAAAAAGTTTTGGTTTTGTGAAGAAGAAAGAGAAGAGAAAAAATGTCAGCTTTGAAGCTTAGCTCTATCTCCTTCCAATCTCAGAAATACCCATCATTTGGTCTTCCTCAAGCAGCAGCTAATCTCAGATCTCCCAAGATTGTCATGGCTTCCACCCTTCGTACCACTTCCTCTAAGTAAGTGTGACAACACCCACAAATTTTTATCTTGTTTGATCATCAAATTTTGTTGAATTTGTACAATTAACGTGATGGGTATTTGCATTTCGGAGGATACCAGGCACCTGAGCAATTTCATACTCCCAATTTCATTTTCAATCCATTTTGTGCTGACTGGTGTATAATTCTAGGGTTTTGGAGGGATTTTGTGTTTGCCTCGGTTTCGTCATTAATTTGGGTTGGTAGAGTTTTTTTTTTTTCGGTGGCGTTGAAATTGTTGAACATTTCATTGATTGAGATCTAATTCATGGTCCTTTACAAATTATTTCCATGAAAATTTCCCCTTTGCAATGAAAAACAGCCTCACCTGTTAAAACTGCAAACTTTAGCATTTCTCAGATATCACGGGTGTCAAAATTTATTGTGGAGTCAATAAAATGTATATCCCATATATTTGCTCAAAAAACATATTTATGTGGAGTTGGGAATATTCATCAAATATCAAACACATAACACGTTGCTTACTTTTTTGTTGCTTGTTTGATCCAGGGAAATATTGCAAGCTCTTCGCATAGTTGAGTAAGATCCTATTTTGTAGGGATGGGGTTCTTGCCAACTCTTGTTGATAAAGCGATCGAGGAAAATGGTATAGTATACTTACTATTAAAGAAGAATGTTGTTCAAAATGAAGTATGCATAATCAGTAGTGTTATATTGTTTTTAAGTATGAATCAACAATTTAGTTTTGACCTGAGTCCATGAATTTACTGGTTTATTGATCTCTAGGTAATTCCTTTCTTAAATTAGGTGAAGACAATGCTGACCTTTTATTGGAGACACTTATTGCATATTCTGTAAGTGGATAGTCCTAGAATGATATGCTATGCCTTTTTTTTTTTTCTATTAATCAAGACACTGCAATAAAATTGTTCCACCTGTCTTAGAAGGAATACTAAATAGAACATCAGTTGGTTTCTTGGTTGATTTGAATGCATGCCTTCTATTTGTTTGATGTTATGCTTCTATCATTTCTATTGTTTGTAGTGAAAGGTATGCAAAATGATTGTCATATACTTTGAATTTTAAGTGAAGCTGAGCATTTGTCAATTTCACACATTCTCAGATTCGTCGGGCGAATGTGCGAATGTTGTACACTGCAAACAGCTCATCGTGATTTTATTCAGGGTGTTATCGCGGGAACAATTATCTTATTTTTTAGTAATGGCACAAGTTCGCACATTCTCAGATTCGACGAAGAATTGTTCTTCATATATCTCCTTCCCCCAATAATCTTCAATGCAAGGTAAGTTGTACATCACAGAAAATTACACACTCAAGAAACTTACTTTTATTTAAATTAGACTCTTGTTTCAACAGATTTCAGGTGAAGAAAAAGCAATTCTTTCGGAACTTTTCTACTATAATTTTATTTGGCGTGTTCGGGGTTTTCATTTCATCAGGAATCATAGCTGCAGGTGATTTTTGTTTACATCTCCTTAGCAGTTTCATTGTCAGCATTTCGGAATGTTTATTTAATTTTGCTTTGCTTCTAAGTCATTTAACTTACTGAAACAATATGTTATAGGCAGTTGGTGGATTTTTTCAAAGATTGGGTTCATTGGACTAAATATACGAGACTATCTTGGTTCGAGACATTCATGCGTTTCTTAACACTACTTCTATTGAAGTTTTAAATTCATGCGTGGGGTTTTCTCATTCTTCTATACCTTCACCTTCTACAGGCATGCATTTGCAACAATGTCTTTTATTGCGGAGACATTCATCTTTCTGTATGTAGGAATGGATGCTCTTGACATTGAAAAGTGGAAGATGAGCAAAACCAGGTAAAAAATATATGACTAGTTTTCTTATTCGAGGTTGGTTTCTTCATCTTAACAACATTATACTTCTTAAACGTTATATGATGTTGCAATGTCTGGACATCTGTTGGTATTTGCACTTCCATTATCTTCCTAACATTACTTGGAGCGCGCATTTGTGTTTCCTCTCTCTGCTCTATCTAATTACATGAACAAAAATGCTGAGAGAGTGACGATAACATTCAAACACCAGGTGGGTATTCATTGCTTCCTCTTCTAGGACATTACTACATCAAGTCAAAGTTTAGTACCCCTATCGAAAGCTTCTAAATACTCCAAATTCTATGTAGGTTATAGTCTGGTGGGCTGGACTAATGAGAGGAGCTGTTTCAATAGCTTTGGCTTTCAATCAGGTACTTCACATTAGCAAGAATTGATTAGTATATTTCATGCTTCAGTCAAACATTCATAATAGGATAACTAACAATCCTGAACTTTTTCATATGTGAAGTTTACGTATTATGTGAAATTGAGCCTGCGATCAATGTAACAAGGTCATACCATGTTTTATACTACTTTGAAAGTGTAAAACAAGATGCTAATCAATAGCTGGAAATTGTATATAGTGAGAGATTAATGAAATTCATTGGGGAAACATTTGCCCGCCCATTCTTCTTGCCATGATCCCCCAAATAAGTTCATTTATCACTTGGAACCCCTGAAAATTTTAGCATCAATTGTTCCTCAGTGCAATTGTTTAGGTATTAACTTTCAGGAGCACAAACCGAACATATTGGCATCAATTCCACTGAATAGTTCACTAGAAAGAAAGTTTTTGCTTTCGGATGTCAAATTACTAGGTTGTCATTCAAAGGCTCAAACAAGAATTGAATTACACCATTTGAGCATAAGGTAGGATGCGATAGACCTTGATAATAAAGAAGACCAAATGCTGGATTAAATTCGAATTAGAAGAAAGTTTGTATCTACTGAACAATTGATTTCTAAAACATCATCCCCCGACTGCATTATACACTTAAAAATACTGAAACTCACATCATCTCAGATTAGACAAACATGGTGTGCTGAAGTTGAAAACTGAACTTGATCATTCCATCATCTTGAACAATGTTTCTTCATCTCAGTGTTGCTAAATAAGGGCTGCACACCGCCAAGGAAATCAAAAGTCCAGTTGGAGCGTGTTCAGCATGCCCCACTATTCGTTAAGCGTTGTTCATGTGATTTTTCTCAAGACAGCTTTCGCTCGTTGTTCGAACATTGGAAGGGCCCACTCATGTTGAACTATGTCGAGGCTATCTTTCTCTGCACAAATCCTGATGTTGAGTTTTTCAAACACAAAAAAGAATATGAATATCAAGTCCAATATGTATCCTGAACTTTGTAGCTGATACTGACCATTTTCTTCTCCCAATATGAGGCTGAACAGTCCCCTTAATCCAAACAAATTGAGAAAGTACCTGTTCCAAATGATGGAAAGTCATCATAATGTTAAAGTATACAAGATATACAAGTATAAAGCTTAATTAATCAAACTAGCAGTCAGAGGAGAGCACAAAATAACTTCTTCTAAAAAGCCATCAGAAAACTAATGTTCATTCGCCCGTCGAATCTGAGAATGTGCGAAATTGAAAAATGCTCGGCTTCACTTAAAATTCAAAGTATACGACAATCATTTTGCATACCTTTCACTACAAACAATAGAAATGATAGAAGCATAACATCAAACAAATAGAAGGCATGCATTCAAATCAACCAAGAAACCAACTGATGTTCTATTTAGTATTCCTTCTAAGACAGGTGGAACAATTTTATTGCAGTGTCTTGATTAATAGAAAAAAAAAAAAAGGCATAGCATATCATTCTAGGACTATCCACTTACAGAATATGCAATAAGTGTCTCCAATAAAAGGTCAGCATTGTCTTCACCTAATTTAAGAAAGGAATTACCTAGAGATCAATAAACCAGTAAATTCATGGACTCAGGTCAAAACTAAATTGTTGATTCATACTTAAAAACAATATAACACTACTGATTATGCATACTTCATTTTGAACAACATTCTTCTTTAATAGTAAGTATACTATACCATTTTCCTCGATCGCTTTATCAACAAGAGTTGGCAAGAACCCCATCCCTACAAAATAGGATCTTACTCGACTATGCGAAGAGCTTGCAATATTTCCCTGGATCAAACAAGCAACAAAAAAGTAAGCAACGTGTTATGTGTTTGATATTTGATGAATATTCCCAACTCCACAAAAATATGTTTTTTGAGCAAATATATGGGATATACATTTTATTGACTCCACAATAAATTTTGACACCCGTGATATCTGAGAAATGCTAAAGTTTGCAGTTTTAACAGGTGAGGTTGTTTTTCATTGCAAAGGGGAAATTTTCATTGGAATAATTTGTAAAGGACCATGAATTAGATCTCAATCAATGAAATGTTCAACAATTTCAACGCCACCAAAAAAAAAAACTCTACCAACCCAAATTAATGACGAAACCGAAGCAAACACAAAATCCCTCCAAAACCCTAGAATTATACACCAGTCAGCACAAAATGGATTGAAAATGAAATTGGGAGTATGAAATTGCTCAGGTGCCTGGTATCCTCCAAAATGCAAATACCCATCACGTTAATTGTACAGATTCAACAAAATTTGATGATCAAACAAGATAAAAATTTGTGGGTGTTGTCACACTTACTTAGAGGAAGTGGTACGAAGGGTGGAAGCCATGACAATCTTGGGAGATGTGAGATTAGCTGTTGCTTGAGGAAGACCAAATGATGGGTATTTCTGAGATTGGAAGGAGATAGAGCTACGCTTCAAAGCCGACATTTTTTCTCTTCTCTTTCTTCTTCTCAAAACCAAAACTTTTTGCTTTGCTGAGTTGTTGTTGCTTTCTTCTTCTTCTTTCCTCCACCAGTGCCTCATTTACAAACGTCCAGACCATCTGAAATCCAATTTGACCATGGCTTATCTTCTCCTTCTTCGGTCTTCTCTTCTCTTCTCTTCTCTTCTCTGTCGAGTTTGGGGAGAGGGAGAGTTCCATCTTCTCTTCTCGTCTGATTTCTTCTCTGTGGAGATGGGTTTGGGGAGAGGGAGAGAGAGAATCTGTCCAAAATGGGGAGAAAGAAGCTTTCGGTTCCCTCTTCTTCTCCCCCAAATTTTTGATTTCCCCCTTTTTTTTTTTTTTTTTTTTTTACACCACGTCACCTCTGCACCTGCTCGCTACCCTCCCTCGCCCAATTCCTCGACAGGTAGAATTACTCTTATTGGAATTTAATCGAATTTTTTGAAACTATTTTCTGAGATTTGAAAGGTGGAGTGCCCTCAGATTTTTAGTGGGGGCGAATAGCCACCCACTTATAAGTAGAAAATTGCCTGTCTTTTCTCCTCTTCTACCCCATTTTCCTTCCCTATGTGTGAAAGCAACGCTTTCTCTTCTTCTTCTCCATCTGTGACCGGGCTTTACCGACGCTTTCTCTGCCTGAAACCTCCCCCTCTCTTCCTTTCTCCTCTCATCCTCCCCTCTCCTTTCTCGCTCGTTTTCTGACCAAAATTACATCATATCATATTGAGAAGATCAATCGGAGTTTTTGGATGTCGATCAAGTAACTCCACTTCAATAAAGCTCTCTAGTGGTGTCTGTGGGGGCATTTGGAGGCTGGAAACCCCACATGTAGAGGTGATTGGGTTGTTGGCCAGAAAACTCAGAAAATCAGTGTGTGTGAGCTTGATAGGGAAGTTCCCCAACTCGGATACGTGCAACGATCACGCAGGAAAACTGCGATCCGCTATTCATTAGCCCTTTGGCACTGATTCAGCCAACCCCCGACCTGTAGTCCTTGTTGAAGACAATCCGGCTTCTGTAGAGTGGTTTTTAGAGAGTTTTTCACTGGAATTTGGCATCATCAGACTATTTACCATACCCATTTCGCTAGTAAGTATTTTTCGGTCATGTGTCAGACTGTTCCTTCTTCCTTTTTCGGTGTTTGAATAGTTTGCTCACTGTTGGGAATATATTTGCAGGTTTGGGGTAATTGGAGTAGTTTCGCCATAATTTTTATTAGAAAATCAAAAGGTCAAAGTTGTCGAAGCTCGGATTTTTCCCTTCGTGGGGCCTTTTGGAGTCTTGTTTGCGGAATTTCTAGAGTTGTTGTTTCGTCATATTGGCACTTCGTCAGATTGGAATTGGGTTTTGAAAACTCATTCCACTCAAATAAGCGAGAATGTTCCCATGTAACTTTGATTTGATAATGGGAAATTTGATTTAAAAGTATTTTGATATTACAATGTCATTCAAAAATATTGTTGCAGGAGAGCGATAATAAATTGTGGTTGAGTAATCGATTTTCTTAAAATTCAGTTTTCACATAACTCTTCTAAGATTTTCATCGAAGTCTTCAAAATCAGAAATATTCATGGTTTTATGTTTTTGATTGTTGTTGGTGAGTTTGAAGTTCATATGCTTGATGAATGCCTTTCGAAATATCAGTGTTCTAAAAATCGCTAGGCGCTGGGCGGGCGGCGAGCAGGTCCTAGCGCCCAGGGGCCTAGGCGATCTTAGGTATTGTATTATAACTTTAATAATTTACAAAAGTTAAGCATAATACCTTATCAATTACATCCAATTTAATGCCAATATACATATGCAAAATTTAAAAACATGAAAAAATTAATAATCGTGAACAAAATTTATTAAAACTCAAATGAACGTTGGTCATGATGGGTACTTTATATAAAATTGAATTTGTGGACAAATATCCAAACCTACTCTTTTATTTTTCTTAAAATTGCATGAATAACCTCAGTCATATTTGATAAAATCTATATTAGTAAAATTGGTACCAACAGATCATTTGAGAATTCCATTAAGTAATCATCATTTGCTACATGTAGACATATACTGAATAAAAAACAATTAAATATTTTATTTCTAAAAAAGAGAAAAGAAAAATAAAATAAGAACACAATCAGCCTTATTAAAAATTAAAAAATAAATAAAATAAATAAATAAACCCCTAGAGCCCGCCCAGACTGCCCGCCCAGCCATTAATCTGGGCAATTTTCCAACTTCTAGCGCCTAGGCGACGGCCTACCGATTTTTAGAACACTGCGAAATATTGCGGTAGTAAGCTTATTCTTTGGATGCAGATTCAAATGTTTTTTATAGCTTAATATTTGGAAATGATATGTTGCAATGCCATGTAGTATGGAAATATATCATGTTAGATACTGACATTTTTCATAATTGCATAAATGTCGATAAGCTAATAGGAATCGTGATTTATGCTTTGAGTTCTGAAATGGCATATGAAAGCAATGGTAGAATTGAGCCATGACATGTAATCAAGAAGTCATGTGAACATTTCAGATATGGTGTTTACCAATTAATTCAATCACGAATTTGCATCATTTAGACTATATTTCCCCGCAACTCTACCCAGAGGGATATGCATACTGTGTTTAGTGCATATCACCCGTTCAACACTAGGAACTATGCAAAACATTGGTACGGAGTAGCATCGTGGCCTTGAGAACGGGGTTGGATTTCTCATCCAGAAAGGAACACATGACACAGTTGATCACTGCCTCGACCTTGAGGGTGTTTGATCATGATTTCTCATCCAAGAAAGGAACCACGGCTGTAGTTAACAACTACCTCGTCCTTGAGCGTGTTTGATCTTTGGTTCCCCTCATCCAAGAAAGGAACTCTCGACGTAGTTGATCACTGCCTCGGCCTTGAGGATGTTTGGGCTTTTAATCGGGTTGAATGCCCCTGATGCACGCTATGATTTATGATTGGGCCGCACGATCGGTCTTCCGTGGCAACGTGTATGTCCAAGAGGTGGCATCCCGCCTAGGAACATACATGCCAGGAGTGGTATCAATGTGTGTATAGAGGTGTCTCAAGGTGAGACATGTTCAACACGACGGACTGGGTGCGATTGTGGGAAAAATATATTGCATGAGCTCATGTAGCATCTCATGAGCATATTTTTATCATTATTGAGGATTTGGAATGAAAAGTGGAGGTGCGTTGTTAATTTTTATGATCCCTTAAACTGTCATGGTTGAGATGATGTATTATATTTAACTCATGTGGCCGGTATCAAATGTGTATATTTCTCATGTTTGATTAGTTAAGACGAAAAGTGGTGGTGCATCGTAAGCCATTGTCACTTGTGTATCTCTCTTTATTAGTACCTTAATTTGGGAAATAGTTGCTTTGCTTCTCCTCATACTAGCTAGTACTAGTGCTAACCAGTTTGCTTGTTTTGTGGCAAATGGATATACCCCTACCTAGGTGCAGGTGATGGTGGAGGTGCCACCAGAGGCGCCGAGTGATCAAGTGGTCTTCTACGAGGTTGTGCATCGGAGAGATAGATTGGACTTTCATATTTTTTTTTTGGGTTTTTATTGTATTTTGTAAGTCAATGTGACTTAGGTGGGAATGTAAGGCAAACATAAAATTTTGATGTTATTTTCACTTTTGTGCATGGTGATGTTTGGTTTAGTTTAGTGTATCTTGTGCTAGATAGTGCCACCAGTGGCAAGTAAATGGGAAAAAATATTTAGGGTGGCGTCGCATCTCAGTTATCGAGATATTTCGGTGTCTCAGAAATTGGGGCGTGACAGAATCATGGATGGTGTTAGGTTGTTAGCATTGATGATAGATTGCTTAATAATGATGGATAATTGTCAAGTTTATTATTTGTATTTCATGTTTTTATGATGATTGATGATACACCAAAACGATCTCCCTTCCACACCATACACGTGTCATGATGATCTCGAGGAATAGTAGGCCAATGCATCAGCCCAACACTAATTCGGCCCAAGCGGTTCTAAGCCCGCACAGTGTAGTCTGCCAGATGGGCCCGAAATCATTACAACCTATTAAGCCCACACGTCTCACAACTATCCTCAATATCCTTAAGACTTGATAAGGAAAGTATCTCAAGGATCAGCTTCAAACCTGCAAGACAACAGTACTTTGCTTCCAACTAGGAAGCAAATTCCAGAGTATATATCACACATGGAGACTTCTATCGATGGACTACTCTCGAAACGAGAACTATCTCCCGCATATCTAGGAGCACAAGTCTAATAGGAAAACTCCCCTTCACAGCACGACTCCTATTTAGATAAAGATCTCCACGAAGATCTTATTCTCTAAACTACACCATCAATGGTCTGGTCAAATAGGACTCTAACACTATAAATAAGACATGAGGTTGGTAAGCTAAGTTATGCTACAAAAATCCTTGTTTACAGCATTACGCCTTTCTCAGAACCCTGACTAACTTTAGCATCGGAGTGCCATCGGCCACCACGACGGTGGTCCGTGGCTCACGTTCATTCCTTGTGCAGTCAGCAGGTTTACAGGTCAAGGTCAAAGCAGGGAGCAAAAATCAACTGCATTAGTTTGGCGCCGTCCGTGGGGAACGACAAAGTTCCTAATCTTTCACTAGCATCATCTTTCTTCCAAATACAAAGAAATGTTGACCACCAGATCACGCAACAATGAATAACAAGGAAACACGTCAAATACTCAGCCTGGCGCTACTTCACCGCTTTCGACAGTGTAAGCAATGCACAGGCAACAAGCTCACGCTCCTGGAACAGTACCAGCAATTATGGACCCCAAAACATATCCAAAATACAACTGACAGTGGTAACAGGAGAGAAACAGACTCAAAAAACTTATTTTCAAGAGTTCATAGTGAGCGACGCACCTGCAACATTTAATGCAGTCCTGGGGAGTCCCTGGATACACCAAATGGGAGTGGCAGTCTCCACTCTACACCAGTGCATTAAGTATCCGATAAACCAAACAGTCGGTACATTAAGAGGCAATCAGACGATCACCAGAGAATGCCAATGCATGGTTGCACTGCTATCGATCAATTCTCAATTAACAACTGGCCTTGTGACCAAAATGTATCTCAATCTCGCCCAAGATGTCGAGGGAGAGCAACCTATCCCAGGCGAGGAAGCTTATGTAAGCCCCCGAGGCAGGCCCAACGCCGGCCAATCGAAGGAAGAAACCATCACGGTCTACCTCAACAACCTTCTCAACAGCAAGGCTATCCAGATAGGTTCCCGCTTTAGCAAAGATTTGGCAGAACAACTCACGAAAATGCTACAACGGAACCAGGACGTCTTTGCCTGGACCATGCGAGACATGGTGGGAATCGACCCATCAATAATCACTCATCGCCTAGAGGTGGACTCCACAAGAAAAACCATACGCGCAAGAAGAGACCCGTGGCCCCCGAAAGAAACGCGATCATAAATGAGGAGGTGTAGCGGTTACTCAACGCAGACATGATCAAGGAAGTGCAATACCCAGACTGGCTGGCAAACACCATTTTGGTAAAAGAAAAAAAAATGGGAAATGGAGAGTCTGTGTAGACTACATGGACATGAACAAAGCTTGCCCAAATGACAACTTTATGTTCCCCGCATTGATTAGATCGTGGACGCCACATCTGGGCAAAGCCTACCTCTTCATGGAGCCTACTCAGGCTACAATCAAATATTAATGAACCCTCCGGATCAAGAAAATACCTCTTTCATAAATGAGAGAGGGATATACTGTTACTGGGTGATGTCGTTCTGCTTAAAGAACGCAGGTGCTACATACCAACGACAGGTAAACCAAATGTTTAAAGAACAAATTGGTAGGAATATGGAGGTCTACATCGATGATATGCTGGTCAAGAGTCTCCGTAGCCCCGACCACATAGGAGACATCACTAAAGCATTCAACCAGCTCAGGAAATACCAGATGAACCTCAACCCAAAGAAGTGTACGTTCGGAGTTGAGTCTGAAAAATTCCTAGGCTAAATAGTGAAAAAGAGGGGAATCAAAGCTGAGCCAAAATAAATTCAGGGACGTGAAAGTCCCCTCCAACATCAGAGACATGAAAGTCCCCTCCAACATCAGAGACGTTCAGAGACGTTCAGAGCCTGACTAGGAGGATAGCAGCACTCAAGAGGTTTATACCTAAATCATCCGACAAATGCCTCCCTTTCTTTAAAATACTAAGAGGAAGCAAAAGATTCCCGTGGGACAAAAAGTGCGAACAAGCCTTTCAGAGCCTGAAAGCATACATGGGGAGTCCAGAGCTACTCTCAAAATCGACGACGGGGGAAACACTCTACTTATACTTGTCTGTTTCCAAGCGCACTGTCAACTCTGCCCTCGTACAAGATGACTGAGGAACCTAGAGACCAGTGTATTACGCCAGTAAAACCTTCGTGGAAGCAGAGGCACACTACCCAGACCTAGAAAAGTTAGCCCTGACTTTGGTTGTATCCTCGAAGAAATTGAGGCCCTATTTTCAGGCCCATTTTGTAACAGTTGTAGCCAAGCACCCGCTCTACTCGGTACTGCATTAACCAGAGTTATCCGACGGGATGGTGAAATGGCCAATAGAACTCCGACAGTTTGACATAAGCTATTCTCCAAGAACCGCCATCAAAGCCACGACACTGGGGGGACTTCATCGTCGAGTTCACCGATGGGGAAGAACCAAAGATAGATCTTCAGACCTGGGATTCAAACATCTAGGAATGGACCTTGCGCTGTGATGGATCATCTACATGAAACCAAGCGGAGTTGGGATCACACTGCACTCACCAAACGGCTTAACCCTCAAAAAAATCGTCAGATTCAAATTTCCCACTTTGAACAACGAGGCTAAATATGAGGCCCTCCTGTCCAGCCTGAAGCTAGCCTTGGGGAACATGATAGATCACCTAACGACATACAGCAACTCAAGACTGGTAGTCAACCAAGTCAAAGGAGATTTCAACACCAAGGACCCCTGCATGATAGCCTACCGTGAAAAGGTACTCCGTGAAATAATTGGGTTCATAAGGTGCAAGCTCATACAATGCCCTCAAGAAAACAATAAAATAGCTGACGCGCTAGCTAGAGAAGCCACTGCCGAAGTCTCAAGCGGTCTCATTGAATATCAAGAGTGATCAAGCCTCGACGAAGAATAACCTAGAGATGTATGCACTACAGGCGCATCGCCAAATTGGATGACTCTAATCCTCGAATACATCGTAATCGGAGCCCTACCGATCGAGAAAGTCGAAGCCAAAAGACTCAAAAACATAGCAGCGAGGCACACTCTCCTAAACGACGTTATAAAGGAGATCAATGATAACACCCCCAGCTCTGATGTCTGTCGCCTCCTGAGGCAAGTCAGGTCCTGGGAAGGATCCACGACGGTATATGCGGAAATCATCCGGGTGGGAGAACACTCGCCCACAAAGCTTTAACCCTAGGATACTATTAGCCGACAATGCAACGAGATGCCAAAGATATTGTCCACAAGTACGACAAATGTCAGAGGTTCGCGCCATACCACACATGCTCGCCCAGCCACTAACGCCGATGACAAGTCCGTGCCATTCGCGCATTGGGGGATGGACATCATCAGACCTGTAACGACCCGATCCGCACAATAAGATATTGTCCGCTCTGGTCCCAACCGGCCCGCTCGGCTTTAAAAGGCCTCTTACTATGGGGATCCAACCTCGATCATATATAGCACATCTCCTTCCCTCACCTAGGCGATGTGGGACTATAATCTCCCCTTGGTAGCTCGCCCAACCCCTCTTGGGATCCACGGGCCTATTGGGCTTCGCCATCACGGGTTTCTCCTGCACCCTCCCCCTAAGGTCTGCCCACACAAGGGTATCATAGTCCACCCCCCTAAGGGAGCCCAAGGTCCTCGTTGGCACACTTCCGGCTAGGTTCGGCTCTGATACCATTTTGTAACGACCCGATCCGCACAGTAAGATATTGTCCGCTCTGGGCCCAACCGGCCCGCACGGCTTTAAAAGGCCTCTTACTATGGGGATCCAACCTCACACATATATAGCACATCCCCTTCCCTCACCTAGGCGACGTGGGACTATAATCTCCCCTTGGTAGCTCGCCCAACCCCTCTTGGGATCCATGGGCCTATTGGGCTTCGCCATCACGGGCTTCTCCTGCACCCTCCCCCTCAGGTCTGCCCACACAAGTGTATCACAAGACCACTCTTAACATCAGCCGGTAAAAGGTTCCTTCTTGTGGCTGTCGACTACTTCACCAAGTGAGTCGAAGCCGAACCCTATCTAAGATAACGTAGGTCCAGATAGAAAAATTCATATGGGCAACCATCGTTTGCAGATTTGGCATGCCTAGAGTATTGGTCAGCGACAACAGAACTCAATTTGAGGGCATTAAGGTTAAAAAACTATGCAGATTTTGAACATCAATCACCATTTCTCCTCGCCAGGGCACCCACAAGCCAACAGCAAAACGAAGGTTACCAACCGAACAATCATGGAGGCGATCAAAAATAAGCTTGATGCGGCCAAAGGGAAATGGGTTTCAGAGTTACCGAGAATACTCTAGGCATATTGAACAACCAAAAGAATCCATATCGAAGAAACACCCTTTGCCCTAGCATATGGGTCAGAAGCCATGGTTCTGATAGAACTTGAAGTGCGAACCTTCCAAACGAAAGAGTTCATACCAGATGGTAATGACAAAGCCTTGCGCGTTGTATTAGGCCTCCTCGAAGAAAAGCGGGATCTAGCCTCCACCAAGATAGCTACCTACCAACAACAAATAGCGCAATACTACGACAAGAAGGTCAAGCCAAGCGAATTCAGAGTGGGAGACTGGGTACTCAGGAAGACCCAGCAAGACACCAAAGAGGTGGCGCAGGAAAGCTGAACCTAAACTGGGAACCCTACAGAGTAACCAAGGTCAACAAGCTGGGGACGTACTGGTTAGAAGACATAAACGGCGGCGGACTTAAACGACCATGGAATGTAGAGCATCTCAAAAAATATTATCAATAAAAATATTTGCTTTTACTAAACTTCCACTGTTGTTCGTTACGACCAACTCGGCCTCTGATCATCTCCTCCATGACCAAACTCAAGGGATTACATTCAACGCCTAGTGCGCTGCACGCAGACAACGACGATCGAGAAAGTGAGAGTCTAGCTAGCGCTCATACGCCTGATGATGATGACTCGCCAAGGGATTACTGCTCTTCAATAGACTATGATAGTCGAACTTACTAGGTAAGTGTAGTCAATTAGCAATTGATGACGACAGCTTTTGGTGCCCATCGCCTAGTCCGCTACGCACGAACGATGATGGCTGAGGAAGTGGGAGTCTAGTCAGCACTCATACGCCTGATGACGATGACTCGCCAAGGGATCATTGCTCTCCGACAGACAATGATCGCCGAACTTACCAAGTAAGCTTAGTCAGTTCGCGACTGATGATGATGACTTATGGTGCCCAACGCCTAGTCCGCTGCGCGTGGACAATGACGACCGTGGAAGTGGGAGTCTAGTCAGCGCTCATACGTCTGATGATGACGACTCACCAAGGGATCATTGTTTTTTGATAGACAATGATTGTCAAACTTACCAGGTAAGCCTAGTCAGTTCGCGACTGATAACGACGGCTTCTGGTGCCAAACGCCTAGTCTGCTGAGCGCGGACAATGACGATCGAGGAAGTGGGAGTCTAGTCACCACTCATATGCCTGATGGTGAAAACTCGCTAAGGGATCATTGCTCTCCAATAGACAATGATCACAAACTTACCAAGTAAGCCTAGTTAGTTCGCGACTGATGACGACGGCTTCTGGTACCCTACGCCTAGTCCACTACGTGCGAACAACGACGGTCGTGGAAGTGAGAGTCTATTTAGTACTCATTCGCCTCATGACGATGACTCACCAAGGGACCAATGCTCTCCAACAGACAATGATCGTCGAACTTACAAGGTAGTCTTAGTTATTTCGCTAGTAATGACGATGTTTTCCGACACCTAATGCCTAGCCCGTCACGTGCGGATAATGAAGGTTGAAAGAAGAGTCTAGTCGACACTTTCACGCCTAATAACAGTGGCTCGTCAGTGATCCCTGAAGCACAACAACCTTTGGAGCATCCCAATGCCCAGTCTGCAATACTCAGTCGACGGTCGTTCGGCGGTACCACGACTTATAATAGCAGCTCATCAGGGACCTCAGTAGCTCGCCCATGAGTGAGAGCAACTAAAAGCAGTCAATTACAGCGCAACTCAGGCGGTGCACACGGACGATCTGCAAAAAAACTTTCTTGGCTTGAGCGTACGAATCCCGCAGCCTACAATACTTCTAGAGAAGGCACAACGACACGACAATACAAGACAAAAGGCAATGTTATAAAACATGGCTTTCATTAAAAACTTTATGTTTGTCTTTGTCCTTAAAAGGATGTTACAACTATTTACTATAAGCAAAGGGCGAGACGGTTTCCTTAGCAGCCTGTCCCACAAGGCTAGAGCTTTCCTCTTGCACAATGGTTCCAAAAGCAACCCTCCTATAACAAACAAAGTCAAGGTCAATGTCGGGGTGTTTCTTTCTGATGAGCTCCAGAAGCTCCAATCTTCCCTAGATAACCTCTGATGAGATTTGTGGCCTTCGTTTTGAAGCAACAAATACCACCACGCCTACCAAATCAGCTTAGTGCAAATGCTCCTCTAACTGTAAATGTTCTGCCTTGCGAGCACGGCGAAGCCCCTCAGCGACCTCGGACTCAAGCTGTCATCGTGTAACGGCCTGCTCCATCTCCGCCCCGCTTCCTTTCAGCAACCTGGGTCTGCATATCTGACGACCACTTGTCCGCGGCAACATCTAAGCGTTCCAACTCAACACAGGCCCATCCCAGCTTGGCACGGGTCGAAGCCAAGTCAGATTCATTCGACCTCAGTTGAGCCCTTATGATTGCAAACTCTACTTCAAACGCGGGCATTGCATCTCTCATGGCCTCCAAATTCACGGCAGCACCAGAATTTTGCAGCTAATCAGTCAAGTAATCCACCCAGTGGAGAGCCTCCGAATACGACACCTGCAATTCAGCAAAAGCCTTTTCCAAAGTGAGGATGTAACGACCCGATCCGCACAGTAAGATATTGTCCGCTTTGGGCCCAACCGGCCCGCACGTCTTTAAAAGGCCTCTTTCAGAGTATGCACAGCGGACACTGGGCCCCTCTCTAGCCCTACTCATCCAGATATTGTCCTCTTTGGCCTATTGGGCAGCATTCCGCACCTCCCTCACCTCAAAGATTTGTTGCTTCCACCCACCTACTGGGGCTCCACAGGCCTCTTACTATGGGGATCCAACCTCGCACATATATAGCACATCACCATCCCGCACCCAGGCGATGTGGGACTATGATTCCCCTTGTAGCTCGTCCAACCTCTCCCGGCCTGTTGGGCCTATTGGGCCTGTTGAGCTCCAACCCTCACCCTCACCCTCCCCCTCAGGTCCGCCCACACAAGGGTCTCACAGTCCACCCCCTTAAGGCCCAACGTCCTCGTTGGCCACACAGGCACAACGTCCACGTTGCCCGAGGGCCCACCTCCATGTGGCACACTTCTGGCTGGGTCAGGCTCTGATACCATTCTGTAACGACCCGATCCGCACAGTAAGATATTGTTCGCTTTGGGCCCAACCGGCCCGCACGGCTTTAAAAGGCCTCTTTCAGAGTATGCACAGCGGACACTGGGCCCCTCTCTGGCCCTACTCATCCAGATATTGTCCTCTTTGGCCTATTGGGCAGCATTCCGCACCTCCCTCACCTCAAGGATTTGTTGCTTCCACCCACCTACTGGGGCTCCACATGCCTCTTACTATGGGGATCCAACCTCGCACATATATAGCACATCACCATCCCGCACCCAGGCGATGTGGGACTATGATTCCCCTTGTAGCTCGTCCAACCTCTCCCGGCCTGTTGGGCCTATTGGGCCTGTTGGGCTCCAACCCTCACCCTCACCCTCACCCTCCCCCTCAGGTTCTCCCACACAAGGGTCTCACAGAGGACCTTTCCGCGAGCATCAAGATGTAGCTCGGTGGGACCATGTGAATCAAGAATGCTATCCTCCGCCACGGACCCATGGTAACTCGCAGCATCTACACCTGGTCCAGTGCACTCTCCCTCCACCGCAATAGGAGAGACAACAATGTCAAGCAAGAGCCGACGATCCCCTGAAATGACCTCCAGGGCAGAGGAGGGCAATATGTGCTTTGCAACAGCTGTCGCATTCTCTGGTAAGGACAAAGGCTCGAAAGAAGAAACAACATGGATGGGGGGCTACATTCTATTCGGAACAGCAACAGGAGGCACGCTCACCTTCAGTTCCGCCAACCTAGTCGGACTAAGCATGGCTAAGTTCCCTTTCCTCGAACAATGGTCGACGGCCTCTTCAGGCGGTGAACCTGGCGCAGCAAGACCGCCATGAGAGCATCGTAGCAATCCACTCTGCACGACATTTTCCGGCATTATGACCTCCTCAACAGACATCAACAGGAGTTTGGTAAACTCCCTTTCTATCCGTTTTTTCTACTCAGTAAGAATCGGAACCGCGAACTTCCCTGAAAAAATAAATGACGTATCAAATTAGCATTGCATCCGGAAACGAGAAAACGAGATAGCAACGAAGAAACTCACTGAGGTCAAACTAAAAGTATGTGGACTCAACTACCTCCAAACTTGAAATACGAGGAATTTACTAAAGCCAGAAACCAATACTTCGTCCAGGGCTTAGCATCATCCGCCATCAGACACAAGCAAGAGGGGTTATCCAGTATGCAAAGGACCCTAGAATTCAACCAAGTGGCAATCAGATGATGAACTATTGTCAGGGTTAGACGAAGGCCAGCATCGTGCGTTCGGAGAAGAATTGCAATCAAATCTTGAACCCGCTCGGGACCAACTGAGCGGGAGGCATGCAAAGATAAAAGAAGAAGCACTAAACGTCATCTAGCACTGGAAACCAGAGCCCAGATTCGAACATGCCCCAATGCAACCCTAGAACCCCTAAGGGGGTGAAGACAGAGCCCTATCCACGAGCACATGAATGATTTCCAAATCCCCTGGAATATGATACAGGCTCTGAAGCCTGATTAACTCGGTTTCATCAACCAGCCTATTTTGAAAAAAATTGAGACAGATGAAGGACAACGACTGCTTGGAAGTAATTTCAAATTATCAGCCATTGATAGAAAGTGAAAAACGAACTCTACAGAAGCACAATCGTACAAAAGAACAATGCAGAAAGTAATAGGAGAGATCTTCCTCAAAGCGATGGCTATTTATAGGAAATATATACTGTACTTATTCTCCTCAAACAGTCGCGTTTTTATTGATGTTATGCGCCGCTTGAGACAACGCTTCGGGTTCAATCATTGTGACGGTACAGTTACTTTTCAGAGATTTAGTGGACCGACTAGACGCCCCACTAACTCAGAGGGAGTAGCTGATGATACACCAAACCGGTCTCCCTTCTACACTATACACGTGTCATGATGATCTCAAGGAATAGTAGACCCAAGCACAACCCAACACTGATCTGACCCTAGCGGTTCTAAGCCCGCACAGCGCAGTTCGCTAGACGAACCCAAAATCATTACAGCCTGCTAAGTCCATGCGTCTCACAGCTATCCTTAATACCCATAAGTTCTGCTAAGGCAAGTATCTCGATAATCATCTTCGGACATGCAAGACAGCAATACTCTACTTTCAACTAGGAAGCAAATTCCAGAGTATATATCACACATGGAGACTTCTATCTACGGACTATTCTCGGAACGAAAACTATCTCCTGCGTATCTAGGAGCACAATGCTGACAGGGAAACTCCCCTTCACAGCATGACTCATAATTAGAAAAGGACATCCACGAAGATCTTCTTCCCTAAACTACGCCATCGATGATCTGATCGAACCAGGACTCCAACACTATAAATAAGACATGAGATTGGTAAGCTAAACTACGATACAAAATTTCATGTTTACAGCATTACGCCTTCCTCAGATCCTTGTCTGACTTTAGCATCGGAGTGCCATCAGCCACCACAACGGTGGTTCGTGGCTCACGTGTGTTCCTTGTGCAGGCTTTCAATCAACGCATGGATAAAAAATCGACTGCATCAATGATCATCATTCGTCTCATGGTCAAAAGGTGATGTTGGTTACAAAAATGCTGCCACCGTTCCCAATTTCAATAGAAAGATATGCTCATTTGTAAAGAAGAGGCATATCATGCATGGTTAGACAAGGGTTGTAAACCAATGCAATTGTAGTTTCCATCTTCTAGATGGCCATTTAGAACGAACAAATGACTTTGTGGTTTACAAATGTGAATGTAACATACTGGTTTTGTAGTTACTCCTAGGGTTGGGTAGTTTCAGTAAAAGCTTCAAAAATGGTTTGTGGGTTTGGTGGGTTCAAGAGGATAAAGTTAGATCATTTGATGGAATAAATTTGCTTGAAATTGTTTGGTCGAATATGGTTGTTTGATCTAAGGTTATGGCTTATTTCTTGATTTGTTAGCAATGTATAGAGTGTTACTATAATTTACATGTATTCCTATGATTTTTATTAATATGAATTCATTATTATCCCATATCTGGCTTTCTACTTCAGAATTGTTTGATCAGAGCTTTTCCTTTATTGTCCCTTTTTATACAAGATTTATATTTTTTTAATGTTTGCTCAATACGGTTTGCCAAGCTGTTATCATGTTATAAGGTATTTGGTTGGAAATTGGAACAAATAACAGAATCTCTGATAAGCCCTTGAAGGGTAACCTTTAATTGTTTAAGTTTAATGTTCTTATAATGGTTTCAGAGGCATCTAGAAGTTCTTTTTATTTCCATCCTCCCTTGAAACGGGAATAAATGCTTGGCTAGTGGAATCTGCAAGGATTTATTGTTTATCCAGGAAAATGCAATTGACCTCAGAGTAAATGTCGTACTATTAGTGCCTATGCTTTCTAAGTAAAGTTCTTTACTATTTAGAATAGTTCAAATAGCCGTGGTGCCTGTGCCAGTAGATTGCAGATTGTTTCAGTTAACCGTATTATGAGATTACTATGATCTCTGAGTTTTGAACGGTATGTTGTTTATTAAAGTTTGCTGCATCTGATAAAGCCACGCTTGTCTTTCAACATCTAAGTTCCATGGAAAAATGAGATGTGACAAAAGCTTTCAAACATAGTTCTTAATACTGATGACATTGGTTATTTGTCATGATCACGGCCAATGCTCGCGAAGTAGACACATTGAGTGCTGAGATGGCTCTGTTGAATTCTGGTAATGCTGCAGCTCCCAGTGGTACAACCATTCAGTCCTCTACACCATATCCTATCCCTAAGGACATAATTCTTTCCAGAAGTCTTGAAGAGAACACAGGCATCTATGTTGATTGGACTGACACTATTTTTCCTGGATAGAGCTCAGACAACCAAGAAAACTGAGATAGAGATTTGTCTGTCTTGTTACACATCAGGAACTTGCTTTGTATGTTGTTGGATTTGTTCCCAATTTCTTTCTGTTTCCTCATTCATGAAATGGTGAAAGCATCAGACTCTAGAGCTGTACATTCCTATTGCCTGCATTTGTACATCTTGCCTTCTGTTCATACCCATGCTGTACATACTGTTTTGGACGTTGTTGACATTTGCAGACTATACAATTGAAGTGATTTCTGAATGTTTTCTGATCAGTTGACTATCTTGTTGTCTATTAGTTTGGTCCCTTCTGCTTTGAGTAGAACCGGTGAGATCAGGTTCATAATTCATGTATATCATTATCTGTGCATCACATTTTGTTAATGTGTTTACTGTAAATTACTTTCATTATAGAAGTCTTTATATTGCATGCGTATAATAACAAAGCCGTTGATGGTAATACAGTCGTGATGAAAAATTAAAGTTAAATTGGGAGGAGTTAAATTCTCACAAAATCTTAGAATTTATAATCTTCATAAAATCATAGGATTGTGTAACTATATACTGTGTTAGCTGCATTTTATGGCCCATATATTGTCTTCTTTCAACCGCTTTTTGTCTACATAAAGTTATGAATAGGATTGTAAGTGTAAACCTTCATTAAAGTTAAAAAGATCTTTACATGGCAACTGCTTGACAGATGATAAAAATCGTTGTCTTCATTTTGAATGGGTTCCTTTTCTACGTCAATCTATTTTCTACAACTCAATGTGTTTGATGCAGTTATGGGTAAAACCTAGTTGGAAATTGTAACTGATGCAGGCTTTATGTGGTTGCTGAACTTTTCTAATTTATACATATTCCGATCGATTTAGTGTAAAGAAACAAAAATATATATCGAGCTAAAAGGTTCTTCAAGAAGCTTTTTAATTTGCGTGGTTAGATGTTGGTTGTCATTTTGATCAGGGGCCTGAAAAGTTTGGAGGCTAGAACAAAGTAGAGATGGTGAATGCAAACAAAACTTCTAAGGCAGAATGAAGTAGAGATGTCAAATTTCAGCGAAGCTCATCTGGCATTGATATGTATATCTATATATATAGCTCCTCCAATTGATGAAACCAAAGCGGCCATTCTAAGCATTAATCTATAAGAAGATTGTAGCGGAAAGGACAAAGGCTCGAGTAGATTTATCGTATTTATGCCTATTGGATTAATGATGATCTTCAACTTTCTTCAAGCTCGCCAAGAAATGGAGAGAACTGAGCTTAAGATTAAGGCCTAATTGCTAACTTCTAAAGCAACAATGATCGTCATTTCTATCCAGTAGCAAACCAGAAACAGCTGGTTTTTAATAATCAAAGTTTGAATTGCTCAAAGTTGTTAGATTTCTATATACTAAAAAACTCTAAGGTTGTTATTTCCACGGTTTCTTTCCATGGAATAGATCAAAAGGGGTAATGTTTTTTCAGTAACGATTGTTTGAAAGTGTTATAAGTCTCGGAGCTAACCAAACATCAGGTCTAGTTTTAAAGCAAAGTTGAGGTAGCCGGACATCCTCTGGGAACGGGTTAAAGCTCACTGGTTAATTATGAAGACAATGTTCTCGTACGTGTTAATTGATTCATTTGTTATTGTAAACCAAATATCACAGACGCCTAGCATCTGTTTCATCAACATCAAATTTATTGACACAATACTCAACCTTTACTTTCTCATCTTGGGTCTATCAACTCTCAAATACATTTGTAGATCTCCGCTAACATAGAATCACATTTTCTTGTGGAATCTGTTTTTAGTAGTCTATCTAATTTAAATTTAGTACATACTAATGGATGAAATTTATTTATCTTGGATAATCAACTACGGATTGATTAAAATTCAAACCATTTAGGTTGAAAGCCATGGTACTGATACCTAAAGCAGTGAACCAAATACCTACTACACGCCAAGCAGCTAGGAAAAAGTGTAAAGAACAAGAATTGTTGAAACTAGCATATTTGAAGATCAATCGGCCAAAATAACCATGAGTAGCTACGATCATCATCATCATCATCAAAGCCCATTCCCGAGATTTTCGGGGTCGGCTACATAAATTTTGGTTCTCCAAGCAATGCGATCTTCCCACATTTCCTCACCTAATCCAAGCTCAATGATATCTTCATTCACCGTCTTCATCCAAGTTTTCAACGGTCGTCCCCTCCGTCTACACCCTCCATTAACTTGCCAATCTAAACATTTTCTAATTGGCGCCGTGCTTGGTCTCCTCCGCACATGACCAAACCAAGTTAAACGTCTTTCTCTAATTTTTTCCTCTATGGGCGCTACACCTAAGTATCTCCTAATTCTTTCATTTCTAATTTTATCCTTACGAGTTTTACCACACATCCACCTTAACATACGCATTTCTGCTACTGGCATCCTATGCGTATGTTGTCCCGTAGTAGCCCAACATTCTGAACCGTATAGCATGGCTGGTCGAACAATTGTCTTCTAGCATTTCCCTTTTAGCCTTGCAGGCATCCTTCTATCGCAAAATACTCCTGACACCATTCGCCATTTCAACCAACCAGCTTTAACCCTGTGGTCTACATCTGCTCCAATAGCCCCATTCTTTTGAATTATAGACCCTAGATATCGAAAAGCCTCACACTCCGGGACCTCGACACCTTCGATCTCAATTGCATTACTTCTCCCTCTTGGTTCACACCCAAAGTTGCACACTAGATGCTCCGTCTTCGAACGGCTAATTCTAAAACCTTTACTCTCTAAAGCCTACTGCCACTTAACTAATTTCTGACCTAAACCTGCACTAGTCTCATCCATTAAAACAATATCATCTGCAAATAACATGCACCAAGGTACATCTTCTTGCAGATGTCTCGTCAACTCATCCATGACCAAAGCAAAGAGATATGGACTTAACGCCGACCCTTGATGTAGTCCTACTGTCACTGGAAATTCACTAGACATCCCACCTACTGAGCGAACACTTGTTACAGCCCCTTCATACATATCCTTAATGATATCGACATAACATTGAGACACTTTCTTCCTTTCAAACACCCACCAAATTAACTCCCTGGGGACCCTATCATATGCTTTCTCCAGATCAATAAAAACCATATGCAAACTCTTACGTGCCTCTCGATATTTTTCTACAGTTTGCCTAAGCAGAAAGATGGCCTCCGTAGTAGACCTACCTGGCATAAATCCAAATTGATTCTCTGAAATCGTGGTTAAACTCCTAAGTCTTTGTTCTATAACCCTCTCCCAAAGTTTCATCGTATGACTCATAAGCTTTATCCCTCTATAGTTCGAGCAATTTTGGATATCCCCTTTGTTCTTATAAATTGGTACCACAATGCTATGCCTCCATGAATCTGGCATTTTTCTAGTTTCCAAAATCCTATTAAAGAGCTTAGTTAGCCAATGAATTCCAACTTCTCCCAGACATTTCCATGCTTCAATTGGTATATCATCCGGTCTAACGGCCTTCCCTGTCTTCATTCTTTTTAAAGCTTCTCTCACTTCTGTGGCACTAACTCTACGATGGAACACGCGATCTCTCCCTTCCTGTGAAGCATACCCCTCCAAGTTTAACTCCCCTACATGTGTTCCATTGAGTAGGTTCCAAAAGTAATCCTTCCATCTATCTAAAATAGCTTTATCCTGCATTAAGACTTTTCCATCCTCATGCTTAACACACTTAACATGACTCAAGTCCCTAGTTTTTCGTTCTCTAGCCTTCGCTATCTTGAAAATATCCTTCTCCCCTTCCTTCGTACCTAGCCTATTATAAAGAGCATCATACGCTCTCTTCTTAGCTTCCCCTACTGCTCTACTACTCAACTTCTTAGCCTGCTTATAAAGCTCATAAGACTCTAGGCATCTATCTTTTTGCCACGCCTTAAAACATCTTTTCTTTTCCGCAATGGTTTGTTGCACATCCGCGTTCCACCACCATGTCTCCTTACCATAGAAACCTCCTCTTTTGGCCTGTCCTAACTCTTCATTCGCACATCTTCTTATTCGGTTTGCCAAATGTTCAAAAAGATCCGCGCTACTAGTCCTATCCTTTGGTTCTAGATTCTCCCCACCCTCTGAAACTGACTGGCCACCCAAAATCCTCTTTCTAAATCTTTGGCACACATCTCCCTGTAAGGTCCACCACTTAATTCTCGGTCTAACATGTTCTATAGCAATACGACCCCTACTCTTAAGACAAAAATCGAGAACTAACAACCTATGTTGGGATGTCAGACACTCTCCTGGTATAACCTTACAATTTTTACACCTACCTAAATCGTGTCTCTTCACAAGAAAATAATCAATTTGACTTCTATTACGCCCACTCGCAAAGGTCACCAAGTGGTCTTCCCTCTTCTTATAAAAAGTATTTACGATCCCAAAATCCTGAGCTAACGCAAAATCTAGAATAGAAATCCCCGCGGTGTTTCGATCCCCAAAGCCTTGACCTCCATGTACCCTCTCATACCCAACTCTATCCTTACCGACATGGCCATTCAAATCCCCGCCTATGAAAACCCTATCGGAAGAGGGAATTCCAAGAACTAACTCCTCTAAAGAGTCCCAAAAATCCTTCTTAGTCTCCTCGTCCAAACCCACTTGGGGTGCATACACACTAATAACATGCACTATCTCTAGTTCTAAAGCTAATTTAATACTTATGATTCTATCCCCAAACCTCCTAACGTCGACTACTGCATCCTTAAAAACTTTATCTACCACTATTCTCACCCCGTTCCTAGTGCCATCTTTACCAGAATAGAAGAGTTTGAACCCTCCTCCTAAATCTTTAGCCTTGTTCCCCTTCCATTTTGTCTCTTGAAGACAAACTATGTTTACTTTCCTCCTACGCAGGACATCCACTAATTCTATTGTCTTTCCCGTCAAGGTTCCTATGTTCCAAGAGGCTAATCTAATCATTCTATCTCTAGCTCTAACCTGGACTAGCTTCTTTACTCGCCCCCGTCCAGAAAGGTGCGAAAACCCTTGCCTATTTAACACTACAGCCGGGCGTCGCTGCAGCGCGCCTTGCTCATTTGTCACTACACCCGAGCGTAGGTGCAGCGCGTCGCTTATAGCGGGGGACGCCCTATCCTTCTGCATTAATCTTTTTGAACCAATATCCATGAAAAGGGATGTGATGGGTTTTTTACGGTTGGCTATCACAAGCCTAACACCAACCCTCCTCCTTTATCCGGGCTTGGGACCGGCCGTTGCAACGGGCGGAGTTCATGAGTAGCTACGATATTAAAAAAAAAAAAAAAAAAAAAAAAAAAAAAAGCTACGATATTCTAAGTTTCTTCCTCTTGACCGAATCTGTAACCTTCATAACGAATGAATTCATGATTTTTTTTTTTCCTTTTATTTTTTTTATTTTTAAATTATTTATTTTTACAGGTCTTAAAGGGTTGACTTGACCACGCTCTCATATAACAGTGCACTATTTGTTTCCTCACTTTTCCCGCGCATTCTCTTCTCACTCTCTGAAACCCTTCAAAACCCCAAATTCCAATTAGACCCAAACCCTCTTTGAATCTCTCACCGTGAAATTTCAAGTTCAAACCTTTCTTTCAAGACCCATTCGAACCGTTTCGTCGAGACCCAACTTGTTGTTCAATGAGACAAATATGGAAGTTACGATTTTTGCCAAATTTCAAAACTTTTCTGAGAAAAAAAAACGGCTTTTTTTGGTTCCTCGAAGTAAATGCAGCATGCATCCCTGTGGTGGGGTTCGGTTTTCGCCGAATCATCACAGCTCACATTGGTCCATTGCTGATACAAACTAGGTAATGTGTGTATAAATAAGAGCTTCATGTGTTAGAGGGTTCCTACTCTGGTTGAATTGCTGTTCTCAAGGTATATGCTTTTTCACTTTGATAATTTTCTTTGCTTCTTGTTTGGGTTTTTGTTTCTTGATTTTAAAATGTAAAATTGAGTTTGGGGTATGATGATTTTCAGAGAATTGGGATTTTTTGATACTTTAAAATCAAATTTTATTAGATCCAACCATTATAAGTATGATTCCAAGATTTCCTTCATGTAATCTTAGTTCATTAGGGTATTGGGGTTCTTGAATTTCATCTAATAAAATTTAGTTTTAGGTCAATCATTTGTCTTGAGTTAGTTGATATTGACAGAACTGTAGGGTTTAGATCGTCAACAAAGTTATTTGATTTCTTTAGTTCACCTTTGCTTCAATCAATCCTTTGGTTTTGTGTGATTCTTTTCATCTAGTCTTCATTAGACTCATTGCTGAAAACTCGCGACTATCAGTACTTGTAGGGCTTCAGTGTTGTTAATTGGATTTCTGCTCTAAGGTACTGCAACACAACTTTTGTTCTAAGGTTTTTTTCATCTTGTTTGATTTAGTATTGATTTTGTTTAGGGTTTTTCATTTTTTTCTTAGTGTAGATTGAATTTGATGGGAGTTAATTTTTTTGTTGTTTACATTTCCATCATTCCATGTTGTTCATTGGATTCTACTTAAGTTGTTTCTCCTCGTGCATTAATCTAGAATACCTTGTATTACCTTAGGGTTTTGGTTTCTTGATTTTCTGTTTGAGTTCACATGTAGGGTTTATTTACATTCTGTCAGTATTGTATTGGCGATTTTTGGTTCATGCATTCGTCTTTGACTTCTAAAACTTATTGATGTGTTTCTTTGCTTGGATATTCTTAGATGTCCCAAACAACAAAAGCTACAAATGCTAGTGAGGAGATGCGGAAGTCTCTACCCAACCCTCAGGTACATGTTTCCCCGTGGGGATGGTCAAATTGGGAAGTGGGGTTAAGATTTTTAGGAGGTTTTCTGCTGGTCAAAGTTTCTGATTTTGACAAAACATTCTAACACTTTGCAGAAACAGCGTCCTGAAGTTGGAGGAGATCCATCTGCAAGGAAGGAGAGTACTCCGGTCATTAATCTTGGGATCACTGGATCCCCGTCAACTCTGAGGAATGATAGCCTTGCAGGTATAAGAATTATCCAATTTTCTTGTCCTGTATTTCTCTATTTACTAGAAGTTGTGGGTTTTTTTGGATCAATGGTTGATCTTCTACGCTTTACATCTTGGTTTGTTATGGCAATATGAAGTCTCATTGCAGTTTGCTTTATGTTAAGTTGTTGATGACATATTAAGGCTAAATGATATGAAACCATGACTGGTGTTAGCTATGATGAGGGATTGCTTAAGCACGAGTGCAGTCCTTAATTTGATTATTCATGTCCGTTGTTTTTATGATGATTATCTTGTCTCAAAGTCAAAAGATAATGCTTGTCAAGAACTTTGCTCCCATCTTGACCATTTTCAACTCAAGTATGTAAGCATCATACATTAGCTTATTAACTATAATTGCAATTGGAGTTGCTTCTCTTTCAGCTTGGTGAGAGAAACTTGATGACTATGAATGTAGACTTCCAGACAATAAAGGTAAAATTAATTTCTAGGGTTGAGTGATTTATTAAAAGATTTAGAAGTGGTTTCCTGGGTATAGGCTTCCAGATGATAAAGGTAGATCATTTGTTGGAACAGATTCTTTTAAATCATTTGTTAGGTCAAATTTGTAGTTTCTTGAAAAGTTCGATGGCTTATTTCTTGATGCGTTAGCTACTATATAATCTACATATATTAATATGATCGTTATGAATCTTGACTTTGTAATACTCCAAATCTGGATTTTTACTTCAGAATTGGTTGATCGCCCATCCCCTTGTCCCTTTTTATGCAAGATTTGTTTTTACTATTTTTTGTTCAATATGGGTGACGTCGATTTTATGAAGTAAGGTTGGGGAGCTTTTGTTTTCTTGCAATGTGCACCCTTTTCTCCTAAACGGTATTTGGTTGGAACAAAATAACAGTCTGTGTCGATTTCCATGATTATCCTATCTGCCTCTTCATAGGCTAACTTTGATTATTTAAGTTTAATGTTCTTATGATGATTATATGTTGTCTACTTTCACGATCAAGCGGTGAAACTGGTTAAAAGTTCTACTCCCATCTAAAACAATATCATTTTAAGAGAAAGTATCATGCACTGGCTAGACAAGAGTTGGAAACCAGTTGCAAAATTGTTATCGCTGTTCAGCAAGGACACTGAAAATCATGGGAATAGAATGTCATCAAATCCTAGAATCTAGCATCATACATTAATCTACATAATGAACTTATTAACTAAGAATACAATTGGGAGATGGCTTCTATTTTAGGATAGTGACACAAACTTGAATGTCGAACATAATATAGTAACCAAATGAGATAATGTAAATTTCTAGGGTTGGACGATTTTCATAAAAGGTTTAGAAGTTGTTTTGTTGGTTCAGGTTTCAAGAGATAAATAAGATCATTTGATTGAACAAATTCCCTCAAACCATTTGTTATTAATTAGAATTTGATGGTTTGGTCAAAAGTTTAGCAGCTTATTCCTTATGTATCAACTCTCTAGTAATCCTTAATTATTAATTTTCATATATTCTTGTTGCTGACTTTTGCAATCTTTATACTGTAATTCACCCAAAATTTTCTTTTTAGGTCCATTTTCATAAAAGGTTTGGTCTTACATATCTAGATATGAAGATCGAAGTCTGTAATGCCAACAATGCTTCAACTGGGGTAGCTGTTGTTGGTCTGTTCATGTATAGTCTGTAATACGTACTTCAGTGTCATCTTATTTCAACAATTGATATATTGGCATAAATGAAGCCTATTATAGATTAACATCGTCAACTAATTAAGAATAGATACCTACGTAAAACATATATGTATATATTTCACATAGGTATCTATTCTTAGTTGATGTTTTCCTTTTTAACTTTCATATATAAACACGAAAATCAAGTTTGTAATGCCTGCCAAATCATGCAAAATTTGTAACGCTCTTGTTGTTATTGTTGTTACTATCATGGGTCGGGGTCCTGGACTCAAATTTAGAACACACTTATTACTCACTTAGAAATATTACAATTAGTTAATTTTTATGTGGATGATCTCCTTGCCAAGTAGATTGCTTGCGCACATGGAAAATTTTAGGCAAGGCTGTAGTTTTTTTTTTATTTCGGTGAATCTTGAGTCTCAACAATAACTGGTTTACTGTTTATGAAATTGACCAGACACTAAATTTCAAACTCTGAGTGCTTTTCTAAGTAAAGTTCTTTACATTGCTGTGTCAGTAGATTGCAGATTGTAGATTGTTTCCAGTTGCAGTGATATAATAAGTTAGGACGATACTAATGACTGATATGTTTCTTCTAATTTGTTTGCTAAAGGTGATCTTCCACACCATGATCTCACCTTAATCTATATGAGCTTTAAACACTTTGTTCTTAGATATTTATGTAAGTCTGCATAAGACGGCCTAAGTGTTTCAACTTTGTGATGACTCATATTGCTTTCAGGAATGTCTCCCATTTTTCTCCTACCTCTGCATACATGCTCTGAATTCTCCCGAACACTTAAAGGATAATCCACTTAGTGCTGTAGCTAATCTATATCTAGTTATTGACTTATTGTGCAATTGCTGCCTCTGCAATAAAAGGAGAAAACCCTTATGTTTCAGCCTCTTATTGTAAGACTTTGTAATGACTACTAGATTCCAGTTTAACACCTATTCATATTTTTCAGTCGTCTTATATAGTTACTTCCATATGTAAATATGGAAAAGCCATTAAAAATACTATTTCGTATTCAAATTATGTGGAAAGCTGTCTTCTTTAAGCTTGGTTAGTTTTCTAATAAGCATTTATTTTCGACTGCCATGAAAATATGAGATCTGTTTTGCTATGTAAAGGCAAAAGCTTTCAAACATAATTCATAATACTCATGATGACATTATCTATTCTGCTATTTGTTTGATCACAGCAAATGTTCAGACGGCTCCGTCAAATCCTAGCAGCACTGCCGCTCCTTCTGGTACAACACTTGTGCCTTTGCAGCGTAGCAGGAGGGACATCTTTTTCTCCAAAGGGCTTCATCAGATCAAAGGAATCTATGGAGACTGGCTGGATATGGTTGAAGAGGCTTCACTAGATAGCGACGAAGATGGAGCTGCATAATTGTCCGTCTTGTGGTGACAAAATTATTATAGTTCATGTTTCATAGAAAGTGTCGATTTTCATAGACTTGGGTGACCATTTTGCTGAAGGTGTAGACTTTGGGCCTCTCCATGCATGTTTACTTCCTCCTTTTCTTTTGCCTATGTGCAACTGCCATCAGTAGTATTCTTCACTATTTATTACTGTGCACCATTTTTTGTGAACCTTTCATTGAAATTTTTTGTTTTAGCTCTAAAATTCTCACCAAAAAAAAAAAAAAAACCTTCCATTCAAGTAACATTAAAAATCTTCAAACGATTTGTTGCTTTTCAAAATACACTAAGTTTTTGGCGCATATGTTGTCTTGTTTCAGCTGCTTTATCTCTGCATGACAAGTTGTAAACTTATGTATGCAAGTATAAAACAGCATCTAAAGAAGTTACATTAAAATCCTTATATTAACAGAGTTGCTGCTGGTAATAATGATAAAAGTCATTGCCTTGACGTAATATTTTGTTTTGAATTTATCTTTTCTCAAACATACCCATATATTATATATCTTTTTTTCTTTTTCTTTTTTTTAAGAAACCTCCAGGAGGGAGGGGCTATATGGGATGTCAACCCTTTATTACTTAGGCTCCACTTGGTTCACCGCAAAACTTTGCATTCTGCAAAATTTTACATTTACATTAGTTTGCAGTGCATTGCCAGTTAATGAAAAAAAATGTATACACCCAATGTTTGCTTGGTTGGTCTGGATATTGCATTTATGCAAACATCAACTACATAAAAATTGAAAAACAGCTTTGCATGAAGAAATGCTTCTTCCAGAGGGAAGTAAACAGAAGCATCCAAAGCAACTCCTATACCCTTATCGTTCCTTCATTCTCCTTCAGTATTATTCTTTCATACAGATGATTAGCAACTACTCCTGGAAGGCATAAACAAGAAGTTGGTTTCTGTTCGAAACAGAGGAGGGTTCGAAAGCGTATGCGGCGGCGGCCTAGCCCCCAACGCCCAAGCGTGACGGCGGCCTAGCCCCCAACGCCCCCAACGTGCCCGAACGTGACGGCGGCCTGGCTTGAGCGCCTCTGCGTCTGCGGAGCGTCTCTGCGTCTGAGATCTGCGGGGTGAGCGTCTCAGACCAAGGGGTTTTCTCTCCTCCTTTGCGAGAGGTGCTCTCCTCCCGATCTACTGAGCGGAGCGAGGTTCTCTCCTCTTGATCCGCGGCGAGAGGTTTTCTCCTCCTGAGCGGCGCGAACTCAGATCTATCTTACTGTGTCGTCGCAGGGCTCGTCGCACAAGGAGGAGCTGCTCTAGAGATCTGATTCAAGGGAGGGAGGTCAAATCTGTCTTCTAGATCTGATACCCCGTCTCCGGTCTATTGAATGACAGGAACAAATGGTGGAGACGCAGTCAGTGCGAACGTGTTTGCACAGGAGGTGTTCATGGCTTTTGAGGAGAAGTACAACATTCATGGCGATGGATTGCTACAGTTACTCACAAATGAATATCAAGTGGCTGTAAAAAATGGAGATAAACTAGGTGCAGAAGGACTGAAAATGATGATAAATCCCAAAAATTGGGCAATGCTTACTGCAAGGGTGTCAGCCAATCAAGAGCAGGCTGCAGCGCAAAGGAATGAAGAGGTTCTGCATAAAGCAGATGAATGTACAATGCCAACCAGTGTTACATCCTCTGGCCCTAACAAAATTCAAGAAGCAATGGCAACAAACCCTGTCGTTGCACCAACGAGGATGAGTTGGGCATCCAAGCTTAAGCAAAGCAAGCATACGGGCTCTACAAAACTTAGGTATGAGCCTCCAGCTACTGTTGAAGGAAGGAAAATAGTACAAGTGCAAACTGCTGACTTTGCGAATAGAATAGAAGAATGTGAAAGGTTGGTTATTGGCAGCTTTGTGGGCAAGTGCTTAGCATATGGCTATGTCAAAGAGTGGCTGATAAGGACGTGGGGAATTCGAGATTTTGAGATGCGCATACATGGAGATAAGAATTTTGTTTTCAAATTCAAGAAGGAAGAAGATAGAAGTAAGGTATTGGAAATGGGACCTCTGCATATTGCTAGCCGGTTGTTCATCCTCAGGGCCTGGTCATCTTCTATGGATGAGGATGCTGAGGTGCTTACCTCGATACCTATTGGGGTTACACTGAAGAAAATTCATTTATTCCTATGAAATCCAGAGGGTATTCAAAGGATTGCTAGTTTTATTGGAGTGCCTATCATGCTTGACAAAGCTACTGAAGAAAGGACAAGATTAGCGTATGCGAGGGTGTGTGTGGAGGTGGATGTAAACAACCAATTACCCAAAGACATCCATGTGGTTATCAATGGAGATAAGAAAAAAATAGTTGAAGTTGAGTATGCTTGGATTCCTGTTAAATGCAGTTCTTGTGCAGTTTTTGGCCATACAAAACAGTTGTGTTCAAAGAGCAAAGAAGTTAATACTCCAGGCCATATGGTATGGCAAGCTACGGGTAGGACCCAACCACTAGAAAGACAAAACTCCGATGGTTGGACGATCGCCAAGGGTAGACATACATTCAAGTCGAAGACTCCACCCAGTTTAGAGGGGAGTTTAGGGCCTATCACAGGAACAGCAAGGAATGTGACCAGTATAGAAGCTGCCAATGTCGCAGAGCATAACATAAATGACGACCAGAGTGATGCCATAACGCAGAGTCCACAACCATTGATTCTTATCAACCCAATGCTTGAGCGTAGTGCTAATGTGGAGGCAAGTGAACACACACCGACTCAGGACAACGAGAACACCACAACAGATTAGCACAGTAGTAACGAGGAACATGAGCAAGATCCTTCTAGTGAAGAGGTCAAAATCTTGCACTAAAGATTTTAGTCTCTGCCCTCGAAGATCCTCTAGGGCTAAGAAAGCAAACAAAAAGTACAAAGGTTGAATCATTTCCTCGTTAACAAAGGAGACAGGGATAAAAAAGCAAGAGGTTTCTTCTTTGGCCGATGCTAGTTGAAGATTTCTATAGGCCTAGTAACCATGTTCACTCTCACTAGAATTTTCTCTCTTGTGAGAGTTTGTTTCTTTTTTTATTTTTGCTTTTGTTTCATTTGTATAAAGGTTTTGGAGTCCTTAAAACCCAGCTCACTTTCCAAAAAAAAATTTGAAAAACAATTCTAATTAACTCATAACCCCTACTATTGTTCATTATTTTTATAAAATAATTTTTAAATAATAATAATAATAATAATAATAATAATAATAATAATAATAATAATAATAATATATACATTTGTACATACAATTTCAGCACAAGCTAAGAGTTCTAAAAAAACTTGTTTCATTATAGAGTTGTACTGTCTAAGTACAAGTTGAAGGAAAGAATAAAACTTGCAAAGTTTTATGGGAGATTTTAACTCATAAAGATTTGCAGGACCACTTAACTACAAGATATGGAGGCTTGGAATTTGAATTCCATAAACTGTTTTTTGCAAATTGTACCAAGCACCTATATTTGTGTAACCGCCCATAAAAGAATGCAAAAGCATTACTTTACGATATACCAAGCAGAGCCTTAATCAAAATATTTTACATCTATTTCGGTGGTACATTACGACTTTACCCGAATTAAAAGAAAAACACTTGCACATCAAAAACTTCGAAAGAACCTTAGGGCTAGCCCTTATTCACCAAACTCTTAGTTTCAAAAGTTAGTCCTTCTTCACCAAAAGGCCTAAATAAAATAAATAAGCAAATAAAACCAATATCCTAGGGGCTAGGCCAAATTCACCAAAAGAGAACTAGGAATAACCCTAATTCACCAAGAAAACAAAGCTAAGACAAGAAAACTCAAGGAAACTCACCAAGAAATGGTTAAGATAACTCACCAAGAAGTCCCTAATGAAAGTAGAGCTTCATTTAGTATCATGAACACCAACACATCCTCACAGAAAGCCCCATCACGCAACTTCATAACAAGAAATCTTCAAACAAAGCAGCATAGCCATGTCTTGCTTCCCACACCGTCCCCACATTAATCACCATCCAACTAGACCAACCCCGCAATTTCCATGGATCAGTTTCTATACTTATTATTGTGTTTCATAGTTCTAGAAGATCTAAGAGGACTAAGCCTGAAGTCTTTGATGCAGATCTTTGGAAAACTCTTAGCAGGCGATTTTCTTTTACTACTACGAATACCATCTGAGCTTTCTCCCATCTCCACATCCCTAATTAACAATGCTTGAGGCTTCAATTATGAGTCAGAACCTGCCTCATCACTATCCTAAGTATCTCTATTTATTTTTTCCTTTTTTAACCTGCGCCATTCGTTGATCAAACTTATTGCCTTCTCGAAAATCTCGCCCGTATTCAAATTTCCTCCATGTTCCAAATTCAAAAATGTCATCTCCCTTTTCCCTTCTTCCTTATCTACTTTTCTTGAACTCGAGTCTGGCACTATAACCCCTGCTTAGAGAGTGTTTCCACCATGAACTCCTTGCCTAACTTATCCCCCTATTTCATTCCTTCCATAGCACTTTGTTCCTGCAAGTTTATCACCTCCTCGGGGTTTGGGCTGCCCTCAACTACTTCCTTATTTCCTGTCCCAACAATTTGCTCCAAAAAATGTATAACCTTGCTAGAACTTCCTCCCTCACAAACCTGATCAACAAAAATCACCTCCTTTGGTTCATCTTTCGTCGTCTCATGCCCCGTAGTTGCTACCTTAGTGGGTAGCGAAACTGAGTCTTCAAGCTCTGCTTTAAAAACATAGTCAGGCTTTGTTTTATTAATCAAGTCAGTATTTGTTTTTTCAACAAACTCGTGCATTTTTTTCAAAACATTCATTGGTTCTTTCATTTACTCAGCCTCTGTTTTCTTTGAAGAAATTGTCTCTATCTCCTTTGTTATTTCCAAGGCTAATTTGACCGTTTTCTCGATATCACTAAGCGTGTACCCCGCCGCAACAACCCCTTCCTAATCATTCTCAGGATGAATCTTATCAGTTCCACCATTAGGAGCACTTTGCACAACTTGATGCTCTTGTTCAGTATGCGCTGAAGTCGTATCCTCCTCCGTTGGGGCAACAACTAGAGCCTCGTATTTATTTGCCAGCTTAATATTTCGAGTTTCCTCTCCCACCGATTTTTTTCTTCCTCTCCATCTGGGATCTCTATCCCTTGACTGTCTTTTGCCCCACTTGTTCCAATCCCTTCCTTTGAGTCCTTCATCTTTTTTACCACCGGGACATATACCTGCTTCACAAGCTTAGGCTCCATCTTTTGCTCAACCTTTTTTTCCTTCTCTGTGAATTTTCTTACGCTACGGCCTAATAGCCTTCTGCAATAAGAATTTTGATGGCCAATCATTGAACAATGCTCACAGTATTTGAACCCTGGGTATTCAATTTTCTGCCAAAAACCCCTATTGTTCACCATATCAACTCTAGTCGGAAGTTTTCCAACCAAACTCATCTCCACACATGGACGGGCAGCACTTGGTCTTGTTGAACACCTAGTATAATCATCCATACGTAGGTAGTCTCCAAAGGAGTTCCCTAGCGGGGGATGAAATAGGTGCAAAGGCAAATTTTTGGCAACTTTTTTTTTGGCAGATTTGGCAACTCAACCCATAATGGAACCGTAATCGGATCCGCTTTCAAACTAAATCCGTAATGCCAACGAAACGCCTTGAACCTAACTCCTTGTATCAGAAAAGAATCCCTAGACAACACCTTCTTCGCTTCTGCTTCAGATTGAAGTCTTACTATAACATGTCGTTGATCTAGTAAGCCCATCGAAAAATGGCCTATGATTCCCCATGTTCTATGGATGGAATCGTGAATATCTTCCAATGTAGGTCGATAGCTAGAGAACTTAAGCACAATAACATGTTTTTTCCATAAAATTTTCACCACGAGATTCATCTGAAGCCGTGATCCCAATGGCAGGATCACCCTCCTTACGAAACCTTGTTCCTTCCACCGGTGAATCATCTTTCTCCTCAACAAGTATCTTGCCGATGATTTGCGCAAAGGAGGGTTTTGGTCCCTCCCACGGATTTCCCCCTATCCCAGCCGAGTTGGCAACCTCCTCGGCTGCTGGGGGTGCCACCATGCAGAGGGGACGATCGACCTAGGAGAGGTTTGATTGGTGCGGCAACCAGCAACAGCTGCTTTTTTCCAAACCCTAATCGCTTCCTAGCAGAGCTCTAGCAGCAGCCTTAGATAGATTCCTAACTATATATTTTATATCTAATAATTAGTCACTGATGTCGTTTAATGGGAAACACCTTGGTATGCTTCTTCCTAACCTGTAACTCACCAAACAGTGTTGAACTGACTTTGATGAGCTTGAGCTTGAGCTTGAGCTTGACCGTTAATTTCATGGTTTACTAAACTTGAATTTGTATCCTTGGATGGAGACTTACTTATTCTCCAATTTTCAACAAAATGTCGCTATCTCCAGGGCGCATTTCCATGGGTTATTATATTGCCAAAGGGGTAGACTTTTATAACTACTGTTGTCTGTTATCATACTATGCACCCATTTTCTGTGATTGCGTTAACTATTTAACTGCCGTTGATTTGATTATTTAATCGAAAAGTTCTTTCTTTATGTTAGGGAGGAGTTAAATTCCCACAAAAACTCTCTGAAAGTCTTCAAAGGAATTGTTGTTTTAGTAAGTACATATAGATTGTGTAACGACATACTACATTAGCTGGAACTTTTATGAAAATTTTGAAGTTATTTTTCACGCATTTCTTGTCTTGTTCCAACCACTTCTGATCTAGGTAAATGTAACAAGTTTTAAATATGATTGTAATAAAACTTCCCCATAAAAAGTTCTTTGTATGGGATGCATGCAGTGACAGATATCTGCTAACAATTATAAAAGTCGTGGCTTTGTTTTCAAAGAATCCCTCTACATCATTGTATCTTAAACCTATAACTCAGCAAGTAATTGATGCTAGTCATACTCATACGGAAAATTGTCGCAAAAATATATGTTGAATCCTTTAAAGCCCATAAGTTTTCCTATGTACTACTTCACTTAGTGATGATCTTGCTTGTTATTTTGACTGAAGGAGATACAAAAGTTTGGCGGCTAGAATACGAAAGTAGAGATGGAAAATGCAAGCAACATTCTTGAGGGTAGAATGAAGTAGAGATGTTGAATGCAAGCAAGTACAACTCAATCTAGACTTCTATATCTCTTCCTAAGTCTGTTGATAGCAATGCATAATTCCAAATGATACAGCCAATAAGCTCCTTCCAACTCAAACTTGAGTCCAAGTATAGCAACCAAAGCCCAATTTTTTTTTTTCTGTAGTAACTATTGTAAATGTCAAATATTTCCACGACACATGGCCTTCAAGGCTCTCATTCATAAACGTTGTAATCTTTTTTTTAATTGGGTCGTCGATCCTTTTTATTTATATAGTGATCCAAGTCCGAAGACTGTATAACTGACCCTATAGGGTTTACCAAACCAGGCCCGAAGGCTACAATATTGTTGCCACTTAATATCCATGTCGCCTCCATCTTGCATGGAGACTTGCTTTCGCTCTGGTCCATTACCTCCACCTTGCATGAAGACTTGCTTTCGATTCGCTCTGGTCTTAGTTCATCTAAGCAACTATATTCAACACCCAAAGGCTTATCAACGGCGGAGTAAATGTGCTCCTAATAATCAAGTGAAAACTCACAAAATCCTAACTAGTGAGTCTCAAACACGCGACCTCTCTCAATGAGAGTGGATGTCCGACCAATTGAGCTACAATCGGTAGACCATAAACATTGTAATCACAATTGTAATAAATACATTCTTTGAGACCCGCACACGGGTCTCCGCTTCAAGATGTGCGTCAAATTAATTAACGAGAGTCATATGCACCAACAAATTATTGTTTACGTGCTAACTTGCAAGAGTATAACCTTGAAGTTCACACCAAGATGTTTGCCTTGAGATCTGCACATTCATGTTATTATCACGTACCACCACATTTGGTACACACATTCATAAGACACAAGAGATGATACAACCCATCACGCATCGATTCTCAAGACTCCTAAATGCCTCTAAAACCTTGACGTGACTCCAACGCCCTAAATTTTTTCAAAAGAAATAACATAAATTCATACAAACAATCCAATAAAATATGCTAACTCACCATCCTAAAAGACGAGCATCGATAACTTAGCTCCACTTGCAGCATCACCACCAACAACAACAACACCTGCACCCAGGTGGAGGTACACCCATTTGCCACAAACAAGCAAACGGGCTAGAACTAGCTGATATGAGCAGACAATAAATACATAACAACACTACACAACCATGCATAGGCTGCCATGATGATGTTATATAACATAGATGCAGCTAATGCATGAAATGTAATCAGGTTAAGATTTTCAATCAACACGCCATAATCTAAGTCATCAAACTATTTGTCAATTATGAAAAACATCATCATCAGGACTACATATACACATACTTCTAAACTCACATATATACAACACTCGGAAAGAACTCATGTCGTACTATAAACCAGCAAAATCCTCGAGAACAACCCATTGCATTAGACTAAACCGCCCTAAAGCAATGGCTTAGTTTTCCCATATAGGTGAACATACCATATTCTATTAGAATCACAACCATAAGGATTCATTTCTCTATAAAGTTATGCATCACAAAGCCAAGTAACATCCCTACTAATTGAAATATCAAGGAAACAATTAGAACTATCAAAAGTATATACATGGTTTCATAACGAACTCATCATGTCACCTCAAAAGTGAGGTTCACATATTTTGAGGTAAGCCATGTACCTGCACATACTAATAATGGGTATACCTCCCTGTCAATCAGCCATAGAATAAACACAGTAATTATCACCCATTAACGACATAAATGCAAATGAATTTGTCCTATATTTTCCCACAATCGCACATAATACTCATGGAATGTATGTTCCATGGCAGGGTGTCACCTCTAGGACATACACGTTGCCACGGAAGACCGATCGTGAGGCCCAATCACAAATCATAGCACGCATCGAGGATATTCAACCCGATTAAAAGCCCAAACATCTTCAAGGCCGAGGCAATGATCAACCGCGCCAAGAGTTCCTTTCTTGGATGTGGGGAATCAAAGATCAAACACCCTGAAGGTCGGGGTAGTTATTAACTATAGCCGATGGTTCCTTTCTTGGATGAGATATCATGATCAAACACCCTCAAGGCCGAGGCCGAGGCAGTTTTGAACGGGTGATATGCACCAAACACAATATGCATATCCATCTGGCTAGAGTTATGGGAAAATATAGTCTAAATGATGTAAAGCGATTACTCTTATCCAATGCCAAAGGAAATGAAAGCACCGGCAAGATAGAAGTGTGTGTCAAGAAAGGACAATTCAAATGATAGTTTGGAGTCTATCACTAGACTGGAATTGATTATAGTTTGAATTAGCATGTTGCAATTCATGGTTAATGTCTAAGTTTGGAGTGTTTGTTAGTTGTCTATTGTTTCATGAGGTAGATTTATCTGCTAATTAGATTATATGCAATACCATATTGTATTATATATTACCATAAACATAGGGCAGCCGTGAGAATGATTGCGAAAATCCAAGGTAATACAAAATATAGATAAAGCCCGGGTGCCCTGGTAATTTTTTGCAAGGTCCATGCCATGCATCACCTAGTGACCAAGAAAAACATAGAGTAGTGCCAAACATTCTTTTTTTTTTTTTTTTTTTTGGAAAGTGAGCTGGGGTTTTTAGGATCCCCGAACCTTATATTAATAAAATAGATGATGATAAAGTTTACAATCGCTCATACGTTCACTCATTTCATCATCTACAAAACAATAAACTTGCTTCAAAGCTTCAACAATGAACCTAACTAGTTCTAGATTCACCGTCTCCAGGTTAGGGAGTAACCTTGCAAAATGTTCTGCTACTAAAGTGGTTACATGATAGACCAGCCATAACTTTTCTTCCTCGTAATTACCAATCAATCTTTTAAGCACGCTCATGACCTGATTTATACCTAATGTAGGCCCCAGGATGTATGAAAAGTCGTCATAAAGAATCGAAACACAATGAATCATGATATTGAAACCATTGGATGCTAGCACTAATCTAGCATCCCTACAAGGTTCTAACAAGCATTTGCATTCTACTTGTATTATCATCATCAGTTACCTGAATTTAGGATTTGTCTTCTTGCTTCGAGAAGACCTTCGAGGAACATATTCCGTGGGAGGCTGTATTGTGGAAACCTCATGTTCTTCTTCAATAATGTTTTGCCTAACATTCTTCTATAAAAGAGATGTCCACTTGAAAGAAAAAGGCCAGCAAAAGGCAAAAACTCATATCCACCTTAATCTAGACCACAACAACAGGAGGCTTTTGGATGTCTAAGATACAATTTCACACAATTAATGTATCTAGATTGCAAACATAAATATTTCCTTCTTGATAAATAAATCTAGTATCATTAAGCAAAATAGGTTGCACTACTCTGAAAATGGGGAGAACCTTCTAATCTGAATAACTAACCTGAAAATTATATGCATGAATAAAAATCATGATACGCATTCAAGAAAAGAACGGAACATGAATTGTTAAACCAATTTAAGGGCAATTAAACATTAACAAGAATAGAGCACCATAAAGAAGAAATGCCGCAACATAAGTAATGATGAACTGAAAACAATTTATCAATACAAATCAGGAACAACCATATTAAAAAGAAAATGGAGGCCTGAAGATTAAGACAATAATTCAAGAGAGAAATTCACTCGCATGCAAACATCAACTTTCCATTAAAGTAACAAATCTCAAACAGGCAAGCATGATTAATGTCTCACCATATGAAATCAAGGATAGGTATGATCTAACTCACCTAAAATTCGCTGGAATCAACTCAACAAGCTCCCCCCAACGCCTCTGAACCATGTATCGAAGCTCACCCCCACATCACAACCCGAAATCAATGACATAGAACCTTACTCTCCATGTTTTTTCTAAAATTTTCAGCCAACCACTCGATCACTTCAGCATGTAGCTAGGGACTACGAACTCTCAAGGTCACAATAGACTCTACCAAAGAGCTTGATCTAAGAAGAACCTTTCAACCGCTTCGACTGAGCTCTCTCACTCTCTAAAACTCTGATTTTGAGTGGAAACTCGAAGGATAAGGAAAAGGGAAGGAATAGGAAGAAAAACGGACGAGCCGGTGAATCGCCTGAAATCAGGTCGTCGAAGAAGAAGAAGAACAGGTCTGGTCGTGTGTGAAAAAGAAGAAAAAAAAAAAGAGGGTAAATATGTTTTTATAAGTGGGTGACTATTTTCCCCACCGGATCTCTAAGGGCACACCGCCTAAAAAATTCCAGACAATCTTTCTAACAATCATTTAAATTCCAAGAACTCTAAAATCACCGGTTTTAATCCAAAAACTCTAAAATTTAGCATACAACCACTCTAGATTATGATCGGAGCACCTAAATAGGCAAATCTAGATTAAGAAATAAATTGAAACTGTTTTGAATTCCTCCGGTTGCCAATAATTAAGCCCAAACCCAACTTGCATTTTGACCGTGCTGGATATTTTGAAGACATGGGCTACTCCATGTCAAATTTTCATAGCCCATAGGCCAAACTGTCGGATTGGGCCCGAGTCTGTTTGCCCAAGTTGAGTCGCTTTTGAAACTGTAAATTTTTTTTTTTTTTTTTTTTATCATTTTCATCCTCATAATTGCCTAGGGTGGCAATTTGTGACACGAGGGTCGTTGACCGTTTACATTTATTTTAATCCATGCCCAAGGCTACATCTCTGTCCCCATATGGGTAACCAAACCAAGCTCTAAGGCTACATCGTTGTTGCCAACTAGCATCTACGCCGCCTCCACCTAGCATCAAGACTTGTTTTTGTTCTTGTCATCTAAGCAGCTACAATCAATATGTGGATGTTAATCAATGGTAGAGCACATGTGCTCCTAATAATCGGGTGAAAATTCACAAATTCGAACCGACAACCTTTCACAAGAAAAATAGATGTCCGACGAATTGATCTGCATTTGGTGGATGACATAAGGGTTTGGGTTGGCAAAATGTGACATAATTGAATATCTTGTCAAAATGCACGACACGACCTTCTCATTTGAGGTGTTTATCTTTGTCTCAAGTACATGGGTTAATGCAAAAACATACATTCTCGTCCCATTGTTGGAGTGCCAAATGGGGATGGAAATGAATATTTTTTGCATTCCCATCCCATTGTGGGAGATGTTCTTAAAGGAGTGAAAAAAATACCAAACAAAACATCTTCTTCATTATTTTTTTTCCGGGTTACTGAAGATAGTTGGTTGGTTATGTTTGTCATCCTTAAAATTGATCACAACTTTGGTTCAGTAGTCAATTTTGAAATTTGAAAATTGTAAATTGTTGAATCTTATTGATTTACATATTTTAAAAGTTAAATGACGGAAATAAATTATTCGCTGAGTAGGTTCAGTTTATTTATGATCGATAAATAGTAGCAAAACTCAGTTTGGTTAGTAGATGTGAAAGTTGCTTGGTTAAGACCTTAAAACAAATAGGGTCATCCTCTTTGATTGTCATTTATACTGAAAATCGACCCAACTGAACTGTGGACGCCTTAAAGTGTCATATATAATCACTTCCATGTTACCAAAGTATCAAAACTTTTACATGTTTATCCATTTCTATTAAGCGGAACCTTTTTGTACCTTTAGAATTCAGAACCACATCGCAATACAACAATGCATAAATTATGTTGCGGTGAGCTATAACCAGATTTTTTGTAAGCACTTTGTAAATACATTCTTTTAACAATTTTTAAACAATTTTTTTTTTTAATTTTTTGTAAAAGCTTCCCGCCCTTTCTGTTACTCTTCTCACTTACTCTCTGCAACCCCTAAAACCACACCCAAAACCCCTCTGAATCTCTCACCACACTCATCAAAATGGAAATCCAATCCCAACCCATTTTTCCAAACCTCCCAAATGGCATTGTTGAAAAAATATGCTGTAAATTCGAATTAAAAGAAGGAACGATGGTACCAATTTTGCTTGGGTTGAGTCGCGGACTAGGTCGCTCCCTTTAAGACGTTTCGCGGCTCTGCCCAAAATTGTGCAAGCAGTTTCGTAGCTCCGCCGTCCCCAGGATAAAACAGCCCAGAATCTTTCTGTCTCGTTCACAAATTGCACAATATATGAACGGTATACAAATCACCCTTAATCTCCTTATTTGCTCGGAATCACCAGGAAATAAATCAGCAACAAACAAGAAGCATAAACAGAGACTCTGATTTCAAAAACTATAAGCAAGAATCATAAACTCGAAGACTCTTTGCAAGGAGCAGAAACTCGAAGTTTGCAAGAAGTAGAGAATCGAAAACTGTTTGCAAGAACTCTGTGTTTCTCTTTAAGAAGCATAAACTGTAAGCAAGAACTCTGTGTATCCTTTTTGTTTTTCGTATGTATAAAACTCTAAAACTAGATGGTATTTATAGATTGAAAATCATACATACAAAAACGAAATACCGTCTGTATTCATTGGCATCAATCGCGTATCAAATCGTGGAGAAGAAATAGAGGCGGGATTTATGCCAGAAATCGCAGGGCCAAAACGTGTTTTAGAGAGACCGTTTAGACTCAGTCCTCTTCAGAAGTTCAAAAAATTCGTTTAAATAAATTTTCAGCAAAAAAAATGTTTTGCTCTCTAAATGACCGGACCCGACCGACGGCGGGCGCGAGAGCCTATCTCTCTCTTCCTCATAAAAGAGTGGCACCCCCAAGGGGTCCAAACCCAAGTCCTAACTATCTCCTTATAAACTCTACCACAAAGAGTTATATAATAGATATGGGACTAAATTTTGAGAGAGTAATCCATAGATCAAAATAGGAGAGAGGTCCAGGGTTCAAAACCAGATAAACACCCAATTGATTTTATTTTTAAAAACCAAATTTTCAACACAACCCAAATACACGCATCTGCACAGATTTTCTCCAACTTTGAAAATATTTTTCAGATAAGATGAACAAAATATTGTCAGAGTTAATGCAGGCATTTGGGGTTGGGCTTTGGCCAGATTGTCTAGAAGCACATTTAGTTCACCAAACGCTTAAAAAGGCAAGTTCTTAAGTTGGAAGGGTAATCAGGTCATTGATTGAAAATTTTCAGTCCTTGTTGGTCTCTATAATTTACTGCGTTTTTTTTTTTTTTTGTCCTGTTTGATTTCTTTATGAAAACAGAGAATTTAGGTTTTTTTTTTTTCCTGAAAAGTTCAACTTTTTGTTCAAGGTACATTTGTCCAACTTAATTGTTTGCTTTGATTCGATTCTTGTACTGTTAGGCTTTTTTTTTTTTTTTTTTTGCTATTCAATATTGATTGGATTCTTAATTGGGTCCTTGAATTTTTCTTGATTTTACTCTCTAAATTGAGCTGGGTTTAAACAGTTTTCCAGGATTCCGTGTTATTGTGTTGTTAGACTGGGCTGTATGATTCTCTTTTGGTTTGGAATTTGGTGGCATTCGTACATTATCTCTTTGGGGTTTTCCTTTTTTTGTTGAATGAATGAAGGTTGGGTTCTTGATTTTATTCTCTGCAATCATTTTGGGGTCAGATAGTTATCTGGGCTTTGATGTTATTTATAGAACTAAGGATTTTAATTTTATTAAAAATACCTATGCTAAATCCGAAATGAGAATAAAATCCATTCCAATGTAAAATGCAAATCCGATAACTCTAATGGATATCCAATTGTCACCCCTAGGTTTCGGGCTGTTTTGTTTTCTTGCTTATGTAAATTGAGTTTTCATTTCACTCACTGGAAATGAGTTTTGGTGGTCAAACTGTTGTAGATATTGGTGATATTCAGAGAATTAATTGTAGCTTTTAGATTAAAATTATAACTAGGCTGGGTAGTTCTCTCTCGGGTTTCTTGATACTTATAAATCAGATTTTTGTTTATATTTGATGACATTTAGGGGGTATTGCTGCTTTTTTGGCTGTTTAAATTTACCAATGGGGATAGTTGAATTCCACTAGTTTAAGCTATTTTTGTTCATGCATCATTTATTGTGTGTACTTTTCATTTTGGGCTTTGTGTGTAAATTTTCTCGAATGTGGATGGGGTTCTTGATTTTCTATAAAATTGAATTTTACGTCAAACGATCATCTTGTTCAAGAATTGCAGTTTTTAGATTAAATCTTCAACTGTGGTATTTGATATGCTTTGGTTTAGTTCATATATTCAGCACTCATCCATTTGATTTTTTCTTGATTCTTTCAATCAAGTCTTCATAGGATTTTCTGTATTAACGAGTTGTTGCTTTTTGTTGTTTGAACTGACATAGGCTTGATTTAGATGTGAAACAGGGACAAATTAATGAAGAGTTTTGTGAACACAACGTAGGACTTCACTGATATACTCAAACGAGAGTTCTGATTCTATGCAAACAACATACTCAGCTCTTTAAATAGCCGTACATCAACTAAGGAAAACAAATAGCAGCCCATGATTTTATAGGTCCTATAATCATGGTAGTGGACTAAATCAAAAACAGAAAACAAACTTGCTCCTCAAGTATAGGAGGATTATTAGCACGACTAAGAGTGATTCCTAGAATACAGGAATCCTAACAAACAGCTTTGACAACTTCAACATTTCCTCCCTTAAACTGAACATCAATGATATTCAGTTTATTCCAGGGTATTTGCAAACACCCATTAATTCTCGCAGCTTCAAAAACACTTCAAGCTTTAATGGTTTCGTCATGATGTCTGCAACCTGCTCCTGAGTATAGCACTGCACAAGTTCCACTATTCCATCTTTGATAAGTTCTCGAAGAAAATGAAATTGCACGTCTATGTGCTTGCTGCGACCATGCATGACTGGGTTCTTTGAGAGTTTAATGGCCGAAACATTATCACAATAAACCACTGTTGGACTAGAAGGCCTTATGTGCAAACTTCTCAAAATTCTCCTTAACCATACTACTTGACATGCATTTGAAGCTGCAGCAATGAATTATGCTTCAGTAGTGGAGAGAGTAACCACTGGTTGCTTCTTCGAGGACCATGAAACTGCTCTTGAATTCATCATAAAGACATGACCCGAAGTACTCTTCTTGTCATCTTGATCACCAGCATAGTACTGTCTGTGTAACCAACAAGCTCTTCGCATCCTCCCTTCTTGTAGAGCACCCCAAACTCAACAGTACCTTTTATGTATCTTAAAATCCTTTTAGCTGCCAATAGATGAGTTTCAGTAGGATGCTCCATATACCTGCTGATTAAACTTACAGCAAACATAAGATCGGGTCGTGTGGCTGTTAGGTACATGAGACTCCCCACCATTTTCTTGTAGAGAGTGCTATCGATTCTTGCTCCTCATTCATCACGAGTGAGCTTAAACCCAAGCACCACAGGATTATGTACTGAGTTGCTTTGATTCATATGAAACATTTCTAGCACCTCATGAGCATATTTCCTTTGACTAATGAATATACCATCATCTGCCTGTACTACTTCAATGCCGAGGAAATACCTCATTTTCCCGAGATCAGTCATATCAAACTCTACTATCATGGATCTTTTAAATTGCTCAAACAACATCTCATCATTCCCAGTAAATATAAGGTCATCAACATAAAGACATGCAATCAAAATTTTAACTTCACTTGCAGTCTTGATGAATAATATTGTATGCTCATGAGGACACTTGGTAAAACCTTCCTTGATGAAATATGATTCTATGCGACTGTACCAAGCTCGTGGAGCTTGCATGAGTCTGTATAGTTCCTTCTTGAGACGATACACCTTGGATTCACTTCCCTTCTTTTCATAATCAGGTGGTTGTGCAACATATACTTCCTCAGTAATCTCCCCATGTAGGAAAGCAGATTTGACATCGAGTTGATAAATCTTCCAACTATTTTGAGCAGCAATGGAGATAACCATTCGAATTGTATCCAATCGAGACACAGGTGCAAACACTTCAGAAAAAATCCACTCCATACTGTTGATGATATCCCTTAGCAACAAGCCGAGCCTTGTACTTGTCCACCTCTCCATTTTCATTCAGTTTTGTCTTAAAAACCCATTTTACTCCAATGGTTTTTCCTCCTGAAGGTAGATCAGTTAAATCCCATGTATCATTCTTCTCTATGGCCTCCATTTCTCTATCCATTGCCTGTCTACACTGGTCACTCTTCACGGCATCATCATATGTGGTGGGATCACCATTGGTAAACAAGGCTAGATGAGCCAAGTTCACATCTTCATCAGATAAGTCTTCATCAGTGTCATAATCTCTCATCCAAATTGGTGCCCTTCGAATTCGACCTTCTTGAGTTGCACTGCCTTCATTTACAACATCTCCATATGCTTCTGATTCATTATTTCCCAAATCTTCATTGGCTTCAAATCCCTCTCTATCTCCTTCATCTTTTGTGATTGTCTCTTCATCAGTTTCCCACTCGAGGTCAGCTAAGATAGATTGCTCATGACTGTTATCCCACCTCCATTGTTGATATTCTTCAAACACCACATCTCGGCTTACAATGACTTTCTGAGAAATGGGATCAAACAGTTTATAAGCTTTGGACTATTCACTTACCCCCAATGGTATGCATTTGAGGCTTTCTGAGAAATGGGATCAAACAGTCTATCAAGCTTGACTCTCTTGCTATCAGGCACATGCACATGAGATAGGCATCCAAAGATTCGAAAATGATCCACTGATGGTTTGCGCCCACTCCAAGCTTCTTCAGGTGTCTTGTCTTTCACAACATGAGTTGGGCTTCGATTCAGCACATGGACTGCCCAATTCACTGCTTATGGCCAAAAGGTCTTTGGAATTTGCTTGTCTGACAATATGCATCGAACCATATTCATGATGGTTCGATTTTTCCTTTCAGCAACGCCGTTCTGTTGAGGAGTGTAGGCAGCCGTCAACTGTCTCTGAATGCCATGAGTATTGCAAAAATGTGTGAACTCATTTGATGTGAATTCACCTCCTCGATCTGTCCTCAAGCCTCTGATGAATGCTCCTGTTTCCTTCTCTACTTTAGCCTTGTAGATTTTGAACATGGCAAAAGCTTCTGATTTCTCCACTAGAAAATAAACCCAAGTTTTTCTGCTGTAGTCATCGATGAAAGTGATGAGATATCGCTTCTTATTGTTCGAGCTTGGACTAATTGGGCCACATAGGTCAGGATGGATTAATTGTAGTATTTGGGAAGCTCTCCACGCACTTTCCCTTGGAAAGGGGTCACGATGTTGCTTTCCTATAAGACAATCTTCACACACTCTCTGTGAGTCTTTGATTTTTGGCAGTCCTTCAACCATTCCCTTTTGTTGGAGTTCTTTCTGCCCAGTCCAACTTAAGTGTGCAAACCTACAATGCCAACGATGTGCTTGATCTGTGATTGTCATGGAGAAACAATTTTGTCTCTTTAATGAGCAACAAGCAACCAGGGCAAACATTATATTATGTGCCATCTCAATATCGAGCATTAAACCTTTCTCAGAATGAAAGATCTTACACCTTCCATGTTGTATGAGCACTGCAAGGCCCTTCTCTTGTAGTTGACCGATACTCAGCAGATTTCTCTTCAATTCTGAGACAAAGAAGACTCCTGTAATCACAAGCACAATCCCATGCACCTCCATTCGCACCTTGCCCTTGCCTTGTACACTGAGGCTGGAATTATTTCCCAACTTCACTGATTCTCGAAAATCCTCATCCATTTCAATGAATGCTTCTCTTCTGCCACACATATGGTTGCTACAACCAAAATCGAGAAACCACGTGAACTCCATCTCAACTTCCTCGACATCCACCTGCGCCATTAGTAGCATTTCTTCCTTTGTTTCCGCGAAGTGAGCCTTAGAGTCACTAGGTTTTTTAGTGCACTCCCATGCAAAATGCCCTAGGTCATGACAATTGTAGCATTCTAGGGTAGATTTGTCAAGCCCAAATCTACCCCTCCCTCTTCCTCTTCCACGATAATAGCCACGGCCACTAGTTCTTCCTCCCTGTTGGACTCCAGTAGTGACTTGGAGTGCTTGTTCATCCACGACATGCCTGCTAATTCTTTGTTCATGCACTAGAAGGCTACTCTGAAGTTCATCAGTGGATAAGGCATCCAAGTCATGCGACTCCTCAATCGAACAAACAACATAATCAAATTTTGACGTCATAGACCTCAAGACTTTTTCAATGATCACCCCATCTTCCATTTGTTCTCCGTAAATTCTCATCTTATTTGCTATGATGAGCGTCCTCCCTAAATACTCATTGACAGTTTCCCCAATCTTCATATGCAGTACCTCAAATTCCTTTCGAAGTGCCTGCAGATGAGCACGCTTCACACGTGTCATTCCATGATACTTCTGCTTCAAGGAATCCCATATGTCCTTTGCAGTATCCTACTTCAAAATCGTTTCCAGAATGGAACGATCAATCGCTTGGAACAGATAGTTCTTGGCCTTTAAATCTTTCAAGCGCTGCTCCTCCAGTGCCTTCTTCTGCGAATCACTCGCTTCAGCTCTCTCTGCTTCAGAGATTCCTGTCTCCACCAAATGCCAGTATTCCTTGGAACGCGGAAAGTTCTCCATGAGCATACTCCAGTGATCATAGTGGCCATCTAACCTCGGAATGGCCGACACTACACCAAAAATACCCATCAACAACGGTTTGGAACCGTGGGGGTAACCAATTGTCACGGCTTAGAGCCGTGGGCAGTAGAGGCGTCGCCAAATCACCAAAAAGAAATCTGATTTGTTGCGAGGGTTTGAAACCGTTGCAAAATAATATAATCGAAAAAAAAAATTAAATTTTTGTTGCTGCTGCAGCAAAATCACAGCCCCACACCTTTTTTTATTTTTTTTTTAGTTAAACCTCCAGTGGGGAGGGGCGGCTATGGGATGCCAAACCTTTATTACTTATCAAAAAAATTGATTTACAATCAAAACGGGGGTACATTACGACTTTACCCGTATAAAAACCAAACAAAAATGGACAAAATAAGTATGAAGTAGAATTACAAATAAGAAAGTGAATGTTAGAAGTCAGATAGACTACTTATTTATAGCACTAACAATATTGACAGCTATTCTAACAGAACATCTAACAGTAACTCTTCCTAACAGAGTGCTCACAGCAGTTTGTGTATCAGGAAAGAGAAGCAACACTGCCTAACACTGCGCCCTCGCCTTGCACCCAGCAGCAACACACCTGCCTGCGCAAAAGCAATGCCATGTTTTGTTCCAAACCGCACTACATCCAGCCACTTTCCAGCCCGCACATATCACGTCCATTGATTGCAATCCCCGCCAAGTTCCAGCCTCGACTAGGGCCATTCAATTCTGAGCAATCAACTGCTCCAAGCTTGCCCCCAACACCCGGTCAGACCGCACTAAACAGAGTGCCCTACATCTCCATAAACAAAGTGCACCATAGCACCCTGGCAGCCTGAATTGCTGCAGATTTCCTTCCCGAAGGCCAGCATCCAGCAAGCCAAAATCCCTGGCATGTCAATCAGCAAGACTGCCATTGATAAACAGTTTAGATCGACTCTGCTGACCTATAAGGTATACAGATAGATGGAGGCAATTGTTGGTCCAAATGAAAAGTGCTCAATAAATCCAATGGGGATTAAACCATGTTACTGAAAATTAAGTTCTAGCTAACTAGTATATATGTCAAGATTAATATGTAGTATTTCAAATACTTGGAAAAGCAAATATTCAGATGACAAACTGACCGAAAGAATATATATATCTAATTATAATCTATTCATCAAACACAACAAGCCCCTTTCAGCTAGGGTACACTGATAATCAACTACACATTTGTACCTCTGTTGATGGTAAAACTCCATTTTAATCCACGACTAGAACAACAATCTTTTGCATGAGATACCCGTTGGACTCAAAGTTTTTTTTTTCTTCGTTATGATATTGTTAGGAACTGACCTGTTTCTGGTGATGTTTCTGCGGGATTGGAGAACCCAAGCAATTGCAACACTCAGTATCAAGGTCAGAGTGGTTGATTCCTGGAAGCAATGGAACCTCGCAAACACAATCAAGATAAGAACAGCTACAAAGAGTTTTATATTCAGTGAAGACTGATTCAGAAAAGATGGAAATTTTGTATAGAAATTAGGATACAGTATCCAAAGGAAAGTCAGCAACATGCAAAACTACGAGCTAAACCTGATATCATAAGTGTTATTTGTAGTTGAAAGAAAAGGATTTACCTGGGACATAGATTCCAAGAGCAATGATGGCAGCATAGAAGTAATCAAAGGAGAAATTCCATTTGTTTGGCATTCTTACACAGTATTTCTCAGATTTCTGCAAACACCTCAAATAGGTGAGACAAATTTCAAATAAAACACACAAAGGAGATCAATTTCACAGTCAACATGAATAAGGCGAGTCTTCATATTTATTGGCAAAGATAGCAAATGAATGTGATGATTGCTCTCTTACGAGGTAGTGACACTTTTGTTGTTTAGAAAAAGACCACACTGCCATCTATGAATTAGATGATGGATTAAAAGACCATGCACAATGTTCAAATTCACAAAACCATGCCATCAATCACCGGTTCCAGTATACATAGAAATATAAAGTCCGGTAAAAATGAATCCATACCTTGATGAATGCAGGGCAACATATATTAAACCAACTTCACTGGTGATGCCCGATGGATATAATATCAAAAAGGTGCTATATCTGCAGAAATCACTAGGATTGTTGAAATGAACTTCACATAACACTCACTTTCAGATAACAGGCAGCAGAGTAAATTATACCTGAGCCACAAGAGCCAAGAAGGTGCAAAACCAAGTGCCTTCTTCAGGCCAAAGAAAGAGTATCTAATAATCTGCAATTGCAAGTAATTCAATGGTTATTTTTTGCCACTAATTCTAATAAAAAGTCTAAATTTCATAAAAAAAAAAATGTGATTATTTTGACAATATCCCCTTTACAGCATTGGAGATCATCATGGACGAGGCAGACTTGTGTATGGTCCGCATAAGAAGCCACCTTCTCCACATGGAAAGCCTACAGGGCATCCTGGAATTTGGAGACCCCCTGCACCCATCATATATAAACACTGAAATCAAAATATTTGACAAATACTGGTGTTTAGTTTTTCTCATATTTTAGTCATCTTGTAAGCAGCAATACGTTTTCCATGTAAAACCATATCTAAATTTGGATTAGTATGTAAAACCATAAAAATCTTCAATGTAGTTGCTAGCATAAGAACCTCTCATTATCTTCCTCTGCAACTCTAATCAGTCTCTCTATTAAGGTCTTCTTCTCTGGAGTGCCAAGGTTGTCAATATCGACTTCCTGGTGTTGTCCATCAAATCCACTCAATATCCCTTTCCAGATCCTATCATATGTAGGCAATGATAGAAGTTATATAAACTAAAAGCACATTGTTGTAATAAGAACAGACATGGAGTGTAGAAAGGTACCTACTTATGCCAATGTCTTACCAGGTCAATGTCTCGAGAAGCAGTTTCTTCCCGAATAATTTTGGCTATAAAACTAAAACTCCACGCTTTGTCAAACCCATCCTAATAGTGAACCATAACCAAATTAGACACAACATATGCCAAATTAGACACAACATATTCCCCACAAGAATATTTGATAAGCTGATACAAGTCTTCATGAACATCTAAATCAGAGAATATGAATTCCAGATTTTGAATTATTGGCGTTCTTCCGACGAAAGCTTGCTGAAGCACGTCAGCCTCATCAAGTTTCTTCTCATTAGCTTCTTTAACATCCGTCAATAACACTGACAGACAGAAGTGAAGAGATGAAAAAACATTAAAAATAGCAGCTATATACCCAAGAAAATGTTGGGAAAATCTACACATGGTGCAAATAAAATCATTAATTTGCTATATTTGAGTAAAGACGGAAATATGTGAAGGAGATGAGAGACTGAAGGAAGGGATGGGGTCTGTGGAGGGGTCAATGAAATATATTGCAACATAACAAAAGGAGGGAGCAAGTCACTTTCTTTTTTCACTTTACAATACGGATAGAATTTCAATGGTACATAGGACCATTGTCCTATATTCATTTGATTCCATCTTATCACAGTCTTGAAGCAACTGTTCAATCAAACAAATAATGGGTTCATATGCTACCTGTCTTATATAGGCTTGTTAAAGTCCCGTTTGATCGAACAACCCATCATTTTAGCTTACCATTTTCATGAAATTAGGTTACAATAGACAGAATGACATGTAAATGTACAAAGATACTTTAGAAAGATAACTCATAGTACTAAATACATGCTAAATTAGGTTGTCTAAAACCATCATAGATTTGCAGCTTTGGCCATTGCAATTCCAGCATTGCATTTAGTCTAATTTGCCACTAAAATTTTACATTATTTCACCCACATAAAATTTTTACAAAATAGTGACGTCCATAAAAGCCTCAAAAGGTTCTTCTATGCTAGGTATCTCTGTATGAACTAAAATTTTCTGGTGGAGGAATCATCCAACAAAAAATTATTTATTTATTTCTATGTACATGATTAAATTTGGGGGCATCAAACTTAAAATAAAAATCCCCAGAACCCCTTCACTTGATCCCAACACGAACACATAAAAGACAATTATAAACAAGAGAACTGCCACATTATTTCCTTGGGTGCATGATGATATCCCTTAAAATTTCCTGGTAAGAATCCAAAGCTCCTTTAAAAATTGGATAATTACTAATTTTTTAGTGGGTGTCAGTCTACTTGAGACCTTCTCTAAATAAGCAATCAGTCTCCATAACCATGATGACTGTGTGAATAAAAATTAGCAGGTTGGTGGGTAAACAATATTCAGATAAATAAGAACCAAGTTCTCTCTGCTAATAACCACAGATTCCCAAATTTGGTGAAATTTCCATTCAGGTCCAGGGATTCTAGTCCATTTCATGAAAGGAAATAAAATTGTATTTGTCAGATTTCTTCTAAACCTGAGGTTTGGAAATCAGGTTTAGAAAGGTCTAGTGAGATCAATCATGATAATGGGTTAAAATTGTATTATCAGCAACCGAGTATAATCCCCAAAATCAGAGAAAATAAACCAAAAGGACCCTTGTAGGTTTGAATGGATCAGATTACAAGATTTGATCTTTAAGATTGGAAATGATTCAAGCAGGCCAAACAAATAAATATGATACCTGTACTAGCTTGGAAGAATAACTTTACTTTTATGCTTATCAGCTCAACTAGTCCAAGTAATGTCACAAACAAAATGCCCGACGGCATAAATGCCCTATAAAACATTACAAAAGAAACAGCTCAAAAATGCAATTGGGAAGGTATGTACCAAAATGTTCCTACATACCTGGCTGCAGATATGGGTCTACATCACAAAAGTTGGTGATTGCAGAATAAATTAGCAATGGATGAAGAGCTTGGCACCGAGGACATGAGACCCGATGAGAGATGAGGGTTGATTTTGGTCACTTTGAAGCTATGGGTACAGGAACGTTAAGATGCAAAATAATTGTCAACGCTACTTTCACTTGTACCTGCAAGTAAAACCTTACAAGAGCAATGAACTTTTATCTCACAAAGCACATAGACCAAATGCAATACAAAGGTAACACGCAAGGGTTCAACTCTTGTAAGATCTGACGTTGTTTATTAGTTAGTAATAGGATTTTGTGAAGGAATTCCTTCTTATAAAAAAATAATCCTCGTGTGCAATGTGGTTGCCTCCCAAGTCTAGGAGAATTCATAAAAAGTATGAGCTCAATTTGATCCATACCTTGACTTGCTTTTGAATTACTTTTTCTTGCCTGGTACAGCAGCACTTTTTCTTTGTTTCCGCTCACTCATTTCACTCTGGAAGAGGTCCCGCATCTCTTCTGGCCTTGATTGAGTTCTATTTGGACGTTTAGATGTTTTACCCGACTTCTTCACAAGCTTGCCAACATCTTGTGCCTTCTTCATAGCCTTCACTGCTTTAGCCTTTCTATAAGCCACATCTACAAGTAACTTTCCTTCTTTCTCTTTCTTACCACGGTGTCCACCCTGCAATTTTTCAGTGTCCATGTACTTAATGACTCTAGACAAACTCCCCACCAACAAGGAATATGATTCAGTTAATGCATCTGCAAAAGCGATGATAAAACAGACCTGTTCTATGTCATCGCCTTCGTCCTCCATATCTTGAGCAGCTTCCAGCCTACGACGCTTCTTTCGTGGCAAGTTTTTCTACATCAAAGTAGTGCCTCCACATAATCAACATTTATGTCGTAACAAGCATCCAAAAATGAAACAAACTAGAGGGAAAATTTATGAAACCTCTCGCTCCCTCTTTCTCTTTTCTTTCATTTTGAGATCTTCCGCTTGCTGGGCACTGATCACTTCCTTCCCCATTCTGTTGTTTCCAACAGAGGCCTGTAAAAAGAAAATGCACATATTCATGATACAAGAACATGAACCCTTAGTAAAACATATTAGAGTTCATAGACTAACACACTATTCAGTATGAGTGATTCTCAGATTATTATTTGACTCCCCTTGATATCTTAGATACAGGAGCAGATGTAGCCGTGTACACTAGTGAGGAATAAAAAGAACCAAATGATAATTTTGTCTCCACAATATAAACCAACTTGCAAAGTTGGACACAAAGGAATGGGCCAAAAGATTTGCAAGAGACAGAACTTCGAAAATTATTTGTGTATCAAAGTTTTTACATTAGCCCACTAATAAAACGAAACTTTGTTGCCTCCATTTCAGCTTTTCTTAGAGCTCTCTCTTCCCTGCAAACAGATGGAACTTTTATTTTCAAATAACACCAAAAAAAAAACTCACAAGTTGAGAAAATGCAATTATGAGACAATAATAACCTTTCTTCCTCGAGAACAGCAGAAACTTGATCTTCCATTTGTTCAATTGTCTGACACCACTTGGTTACAAACAGCAGAAACTCTAATCTAAAATATAACAAACAAATATTAGCCAGAGCTCTGTAATAACTCACAATCAATCAAAGTAGACAACATAGTTTTTAGTTTGGAAAAGAAAAAATCATCGTAATACCTACCAATAAGTCTTCTGGTAGCCTCTCCAACATTGACATGTCCGAGCTCCTCCTCGCACGACATGGCTTCTTCAATGGAGTTTTAGAAGGGGAGTAGAGACACAATGGTTCCACTCGCTTCCTCCCCATTGATCCCATGCGCCTAACTACGCCATATACTTTTTTTCCTTCATCAATATCAGAATCCATCATCTTATTAGGGAAAATTATTGACAATGCCATTCTTTCTTCTTTAAACTCCAAGCTTAGATCTGTATCATTGGATAAAGTACTTGGAAGTTAATAACAACATACAAAAAGCCCCAATTTCACATAAACATCCAATCATTTTTTTTTTATCATGAAGTTGAACAATAGCCAAAACCAAATCAAATCCCTCAACCATGCAAACCCTAAATTTCTCAACTAAGATAAGCCACAAATCAAACTATTCAAAACCCTAATTTACACAAGTAAAGAAGCAAACAATTGTTAAACCCAACTGAAACAAAATCCTCAAAACCTCAACCTTCAAAGACACCAAATCTCTACATTGAAAACCCCTAAAACCAACTATGAAATAAACATATCACCTCATTGTGCTAAACACAAACAACAAGCAACCAAATAGTCCATTTCAAAACACTAAAACAAATCAACAACCATATGTACTGAACCCCAAATGAACAAACCCCTCAAAACCCGAAGCTTCTCAACCACCAAAATCCCCAAATCTAATAGTCTTCCTTCCAAAATCCCAACTTTCTGCAGAATGAACAAAACCCCACCATTTCTAACTCATCAATAACCACGAGTCTGAAACCCCATTAATTCAAAACCGCTAAACCCATCGAAACCCAAAGCTTCCTAACCACTGAAATCCCCAAATCTGACCTTCAAAATCTCAACTTTCCGCATATTGAACAAAACCCCAACATCTCTAACTCATCAATAACCACAAATCTGAAACCCCATTTATTCAAAATCAATAAACTCATCAAAACCCAAACCTTCCTAATCACTTAAACCCCAAATCTGACTAACATCCCTTCAAACTTGAAACACATAAAAATCAGAAATTGAATAACACCCAACATTTCTAACCACAAATCCAAACACCCCCTTGCTTCAAAACCCCGGACACTTCATCTACCAATCAAACTAAACGAATCAAACAACTAGAACAATAAACAAACATTCTTTATTTGTTACCTGATGAACACTTGAACAAAACTTTCTCCTTACTCTTTCCTTGCGAACTCACTCACGACAATCTCTCTATCTCTATCTCCTTCTTCTTCGTGCAGCAAAAACAGAGTTCAAACTTCAAAACTGTACCCCAAAACTTTCGCCCTTTAAAACCTCCCCACGCGATTTTCTCCGAAACACCTCGCCAGCTTCATTTGTTCAATTTTTTTCGCCAAAGCGCGAAACTGCTCCCTCCAAAGCGAGAAACAAATTTTCGCCAAAGCGCGAAACTGCACGTGAAAAGCTTATAGCCACGGTTTTAAACCGTTGGCAGTTAGCCACGGTTTTTGGCCGTGGCAACCCTTTTGGTGTAGTGTATAGCCACGATTTTTATTTTTTTAGCCACAGTTTTAAATCGTTGGCCGTTATAGCCACATTTTTTGCCGTGGCAAATAAACCAACGGTTTAGAGCCGTGGCCATCTCCCTGTAGCTAAACAGGCCTTTTGGTGTAGTGCGATTGCACAAAACTGTTCTCAGATGTCATGTTTCTCTCACGCTAGAAATTTGTCTGCAAGCTTGAGTCAGGCCCCGTGAGGGAGCTCTAATACCAAATGTGATGCAGGGACAAATTAATGAAAAGTTTTGTGAACACAACGTAGGACTTCACTGATATACTCAAAGGAGAGTTCTGATTCTATGCAAACAACATACTCAGCTCTTTAAATAGTCGTACATCAACTAAGGAAAACAAATAGCAGCCCATGATTTTACAGGTCCTATAATCATGGTAGTGGACTAAATCAAAAACAGAAAACAAACTTGCTCCTCAAGTATAGGAGGATTATTAGCATGACTAAGAGTGATTCCTAGAATACAGGAATCCTAACAAACAGCTTTGACAACTTCAACATTAGATTCTATCAGTATCAGCTCTACTGATTCATGCATTCATCTGAGTTTCTGAAATTTATTGATATCCTTTTTCTTACTTGGACGTTCTTAGATGTCGACTGAATTTGGAGGAAACTGCAATCAAACGACTACAATTTTGAATGAGAACCTACATGCTGAAATTCCTCCCTGGAAAAAGGCCAGAACCCTTGGGGATAACCCATCAGAGGTTGTCCGAGCGAGGTTGTAACAACAAGAAATGCAAGCAAGATATTTTGCAAGACTCGCATGTGCGAAAGGTTTAAGGTGGGCAACCATCCTTATGAGAGTGCTAACTGCAATTTTGCCCATGGGTTTGAAGATATGCGGAAGCCTCCACCCAACTGGCAGGTACTTGTTTACTCTCCTGGGGATGATTGAATGGGGGAGTGGGAAGATGATCAGGCCATTATAAATAGGATGAAGATTTGTAGGAGGTTTTCTGTCAGTCAGGAGTGTCCATTTGGCAAACATTGCAACTTTCTGCACGAACACCCTTCCAAGTTCCGAGAAGATCCATCAAGATTGAGGGATAGTTCTGCAATCAGCATTGGGACTACTGGATCTCCAATGGACTACATGAATGAACATGATCAAGCTACTGTGAGTATTCATCCTACTCGGATGAGTGGAAGGCCAATCTGTTGGAAGATAAAGATTTGCAGAGAATGGGAAACTACTGGTCAATGCCAATTTGGTGACAATTGTCACTTTTTTTTTTTTTTTTTGGAAAGTGAGCTGGGGTTTTTAGGATCCTCGAACCTTATATTAATAAAAAAGATGTTGATAAAGTTTACAATCGCTCATACGTTCACTCGTTTCATCATCTACAAAACAATAAACTTGCTTCATAGCTTCAACAAATAACCTAATTAGTTCTAGATTCATCGTCTCCAGGTTAGGGAGCAACCTTGCAAAGTGTTCTGCTACTAAAGTGGTTGCATGATAGACCTGCCATAATTTTTCTTCCTCGTAATTACCAATCAATCCTTTAAGCACTCTCATGACCTGATTTATACCTAATGTGAGCCCCATGATGTATGAGAGGTCGTCGTAAAGAATCAAAACACAATGAATCATGATATAGAAACCATTGAATGCTAGCACTAATATAGCATCCCTATAAAGGTCTAATAAGCATTTGCATTCTACCTGTATTATCATAGCTTAGCAAGTATAAGAATTATCCGATTTTTTATTTTTATTTTTATTGACATTTTTTTTTTCCATTTGCTCAAAATTGTGAGTTTTTTTTTCCCGGATCAATTGTTAATATTCTGCACTTCCCATCTTTGGTTTGCTGTAGTTTCATTCCAGTTTGTTTTAAGTTAAGTTAGTTGACGACATCTAAAGGCTAAATGATATGAAATCATGGCTTGTGTTAGCTATGATGACAGATTGCTTAAGCACGACATATAGTCTTTAATTTCGTCTTTTGAGTTTGATATTAAGAATATTGTCTCACTGTCAAAAGGCAATGCTGGTTAAAATTTTTGCTCCCCTCTTAGCTTTTAGTTTCTTCTCTCCATTTCCTTTCCTTCATTTTTTTTTTTTTTTTTTTTTTTGCGTTTCTTTCAGCAATTCATTCTTGGCGAAATTCCAGCCATATAAGAATTCAGACACGAGCGATTGCACTAGAAGTAAAAATATAATCTTCTCGAACTAAATGTTTCATTGAGCAGAATCATGACCTTCATTTCGCGTGCCTAGGTATTGGAATTTGTAATAGCATCTTCAATAAGCAAACCATCAGGAGGGGCTCTACAATTTTGTTTTATTTTTTTGTCTTATGTGGCAAACAGAATCCCCCTCTAAAATTCTCAGACCTGATAGGCAAGAGAGGAAGGTCTTCCAAAAGTTTGATATATATATATATATATTAGATACTGGATGTAGACCCTAGGAATGTCAAAGAAAGAGGACCTAATGTACATACACCTAGTGACTATATGCATATTCTCATCTAATGTACCAAGAGCAATGATGCACAGACTCAGATACGCATGTCGTGTCGGACACGGATACGACTCTGCAATTTTCAAAAATATAGGACTCGGCGACACGGTCAAACTTATTTTTTTAATATATTTTTTTTGTAACTCATATGAACATAAAATCATAAATAATACTATTGAACAATCCAAACATATCAATAAAACATTCAAATTCATTCATTCAAAATTACAAATGCATTATAAAGTCAAGCTCAAGTCATACTCATAAAGCATAAGCAACATAATTTCATTAATTTGATAATGTAAAATGTAAATTGACAATTTCATAAACTCACCAGCGAGGCGGCTACATCTCTTCTTCTTCATTAACTGGTGGATCAACTGTTGCATTTTCTTCATGCTCAAACATGTGTCAACCACGTTTCATTCTAATGAACATTCAAGCATATCACATTATCATCACACATACGCTGATACTACTCCATGACAAACACATCAACTTGGCAATGTGATATCAACTTGGCGATATCAAACAAAAAAACAGAAGGTGAACATAAAAAATAAAAAAATAAAAATAATAAAACAACAGAAGGTGAACAAGAAAAGGCACAATGAAGAAAATCGAGATGAATCGCAGAAAAAAAAAATGATAGCAGAAATCGCACAATGAAGAAAATCGAGGTGAACAAGAAAAGGCACAATGAGAGTAGGAAAAAAAACAGAAGGTACCTGGCAATGCTGAGGACGACATCCTTCCTGAAAGCTCCCTCTCTCTCTAGCTCCGTCGATCGATCTCTCCCTCTCTGTCAATCAATCTCCCTCTCTCTCTCTCTCTTTGTCGATCGATCTCTCAAGAAGTCTCAGGCTCAGCCGCTCAGCCCTCTTTTCTCTGTTCTCTGTAATTAGGGTTTGAAACATGAAAGGATCGATCGAAGAGGAGAATATATAACCACGTGTCTGGACCGTGTCCAAGACGTGTCGGTGTCTGTCAACGAATTTTGACCGTTGACAACGTGTTAGGCGTGTGTCCGTGTCCGACACGTATTTGACACGTGATACGGGGGTTTCCGAAGAGTCGGTGCATTAAAGACCAAGATTTATGATGCAAAATGCATTGTGTGGAGTGCGGTCTGCTTTTATTTTCAGCTTTCATGAAATGATGAGATCTGCTTTGCTATGTAAAGGGCAAAAGCTTTCAAACATAAATTTATTGATGTCGTCTTTGGCTATCGGTTTGATCATAGAGATGCAGAGCTTTGGAGGGCGTGATGAAGTAGAGGCAGGGAATACTGGGATGGCTTCTGGCAGTGATGTAGCTGCATGTAGTACAACAATTGGGCCTTCTACAATGCAGTCTAGGAAAAGGGACATATTTTTGCCGAAAACACTTGACCAGATCAAGGGGATCTATGGAGATTGGCTTGACACTCTTTCTCCTGAGAATGGCTCACAAGATGATGATGAAAATTAAGATTATACCAATTTTGTCTTGTTACATCAAAGATTTTGATCATTGTTGGTGTTTGGATTTGTTTCCATTTTCTTTCTTTTTCCTCCTCCATGGAAGGATGAAAGTGTCAGACTCTAGAGCTGTACATTCTGATTGCATGTGCTATACTTCTTGCCTTCTTTTTATTCAAATGCAGTATATACCATAAACAGGTATTGTATGCAATCAAAAATACATTTTATGGAAGTTTTTGACATTTGCAGATATGTTATTGAAGTGATTTTAAATGTTTGCTGAGCTGACTTTAGTTTGTTTCAACGTCTACTGTTGTTGAAAAGTAAACTTAAGACAGCTTTTGACCAGAGTTTGAAGGGGCTACACTTATCCGAATTTAGCTTATAATATATCAAAAGAAAGCTATTTTTTGCCTAGTTTCCAAATCTTCAAATGGTGCATCAATTGGGTTTGTATTGAGAAAGTTATGGTCAATATACTATTGACAGTTCAATGGAAACCGAAAAAATAGTGAATGGTGAAAATGTGTCTTTTGAAGTCCAAGAGACTTGAATAGCATGACCATGAAAGATCAAAAGGTGTCTTTTGATATGTAAGAGTGTGATTGATAAAAAGTTATCTCTTAAGTGTTCTTTGGAGTAGTATATATAGGCATGTACTCAAATTATGTTTCAATCAATAAAAAATAGAGTTGTGTAGTCTTCTTCTATTCCTTTCATAGTTGTGTGCTTTGTTTTAATCTTCTCCCAACAAAGTGGTATCAGAGCATTGTACTAGAGAATGTCTTCTAAAGGAGCAACTATTTCTTTCCAATACCCACAACTCACCAATATTAATTATGAGAATTAGGCAATTCGAATGAAGGCTATCCTTGGTTCTCAAAGACTATGGGAGATTGTTGAGAAAGGTTGTGAAGAATCTCAAAATGAGGAGACTTTGAATCAAGCTCAAAAGGATGCATTGGAGAAAGAAATAAAGAAAGATAAATGTGCTCTTACAGTCATCCATCAAGGTTTAGATGATGACATGTTCGAGAAGGTTGCAAATGAAACAAAATCCAAGCAAGCATGGGATACCCTTCGGAATTCCGTCATGGGAGTTGAAAAAGTAAGGAAGGTACGTCTTCAACCTCTAAGGGCTGAGTTTGAATCTCTTTTGATGAAGGAGAGTGAATCCATTTCGGATTGCTTCACAAGAGTCTTGGCGGTAGTGAATCAAATGAAGAGGCTTGGAGAAAAATTGGAAGATACTCGTGTTGTTGAGAAGATTCTTCGTTCTTTCAACTTTAAATTCAATCATGTGGTGGTAGCCATTGAAGAGTCCAAAGATTTGGATGTCATGTCCATCGATGAATTAAATGGATCCTTATGGGCTCATGAAGAGAGAATGAACCGAGGCAAGCAAGAACAAGTGGAGCAAGCATTGCAAGCAAAGCTTTCATTGATAGCCAAAGGAGATACTTATGAAAATGGTGGAAGATGTCGAGGACGTGGAAGAGGTTGAGGCCGCGGACGAGGACGTGGTCAAGGAAGAGGACGAGATGATCACAATTTTTCTCAAGAGAGAAGCTATCAAAATTCTTCAAGAGGCCGTGGAAGAGGCAACTATGTAAGATACAATGAGGTAGCTTTTTCTAGAATGAGTAAGGTTAGTCCGAGGTTAGCCGGCAGATTTGAGGTATTCCAGGGTATAAGCTGATCCCGCCGACGAACGAATAAGTTAATGGTCGCGTACGTATATCTACACTTCACAATCAGTGTTAGATCCACAGGGTTGATCATTAGTCATCCATGTGGGATTCAATAGTTTGAGAAAGAAAAGAAGAATGACAAAAGTCAAATTGAATGTTATTCTTGTGGAAGATATGGACACTTTTCTTGGGAATGTCAAACCAAGAACGTAGAAGCTGAGACAAAGCTTATCATGCACAAGGAAGATGTGGAGGAGCCCACATTATTCCTTGCACATAAGGAAGAACCCAATGGAGACACGAGTTTATGGTACCTAGACAATGGAGCTAGCAACCACATGACGGATGATAGAAGCAAATTTGTGGAACTTGACACCAAAGTGACTGGCCAAGTGCGCTTTGGTGATGAGTCGAATGTGGAGATTAAAGGTAAAGGCACAATTTTGTTTGAGGCAAAGAATGGAAGCCATAAAATTCTTCCTAACGTTTATTACATTCCTAAAATGCAAAATAATATTTTGAGTATTGGGCAACTTATGGAGAATGGTTGCAAAATAAACATGGAAGATCGCTTTCTTTTGCTTAGAGATAATGAAGGAAATCTTATTGCTAAGGTTTCTATGACAAAAAATCGCATGTTCGTATTGGATATGAAGATTATAGGAGCAATGTGTTTGAAGATGTGTGTTAAAGATCCATCATGGATTTGGCACATGAGATATGGGCATCTAAATTTTGAAGGGCTTAAAGACTTAGGAGCAAAGAAGATGGTGAAAAGTATTCCAACAATTGATCACCCCAGTCATTTATGTGAAGCTTGTTTACTTGGCAAGCATTCAAGAAAGAGTTTTCCCAAGCAATCCAACTCAAGAGCAACCGTGCCACTACAACTTATTCATGCGGATGTTTGTGGTCCAATAAAGCCTTTATCTCTTGGTAAAAGCTCTTACTTTTTGCTTTTCATTGATGATTATTCAAGAAAAACATGGGTTTATTTCTTGAAGCAAAAGAGTGAGGCTTTTGAGGCATTCAAAAAATTCAAAGCTCTTGTTGAAAAAGAAAGTGGCTATGAAATAAAATCTCCAAGAACCGACAGAGGTGGAGAGTTCACTTCCAACGAATTCAAGACATTTTGTGAAACACATGGAATTCGGCGTCCCATGACTATTCCTAGATTGCCACAACAAAATGGAGTCGTCGAAAGGAAGAACCGAACAATCCTCAATATGGCAAGAACCATGTTGAAAAGCAAGTCGATGCCGAAAGAGTTTTGGGCCGAAGCAATTACATGTGCAGTTTATCTCTCTAACCGTTCGCCTACTAAAAGTTTGAAGGACGTGCGCCTCAAGAAGCATGGAGTGGATGGAAACCAAGTGTGTCACACTTGCGAGTATTTGGGTCTATTGCCTATGTTCAAATTTCGGAGCAAGAAAGAACAAAGCATGATGATAGGAGCAAGAAAGTTGTGTTTATTGACTATGATGAGAACTCAAAAGGCTACAAGTTCTTCAATCCAAGCAACAACAAAGTCATGATTAGTAGGGATGTTGAATTTGAAGAAGATGCAACATGGGATTGGAGTACACAAGATGAAGCAACTTATGATTTTCTTCCCTACTTTGAGGAAGAACAAACTCTACTAGAAGAACCCCAAGGTGAAATTATAACTCCAACAACACCAACATCGTCTTCTACAACAACATCATAAACCTCTCCTTCATCTAGCTCAAGTGAAGGACCTTGAAGACATCGAAGCCTCATGGACCTCTATGAAGAAACTGGAAGGTTAGAAAATGATAATTTATTTTGCTTGTTCTCCAATGATGAGACTTTGAGTTTTGAAGAAGCTGTGAAAAATGAAAAATGGATACAAGCCATGGAAGAGAAGATTTAAGCCATTGAGAAGAACAACACTTGGGAGCTTGCATCACTTCCAAGTGGTCATCAGGCTATTGGAGTCAAATGGGTGTCTAAAATCAAAGGTGAAGTAGAAAGATACAAGGCGAGACTCGTTGCAAAAGGCTACAAAGCACGGTGTTTCATGATCGATGAGACAAAGTATCATTTTATTCAACAATGCATTGAAAACATGCACGTAGAGGTAGAGTATGTGAAATCACTTGATCAAGTTGTTGATATTTTCACAAAGCCTCTCAAGTATGATATTTTTCTGAAGTTGAGAATGATGATTGGTGTTGGAAAGATGTCAAGTTTAAGAGGGAGTGTTGAAAAGTAAACTTAAGACAGCTTTCGACCAGAATTTGAAGGGGCTACACTTATCCAAATTTAGCTTATAATATATCAAAAGAAATATCTTTTTGTCTAGTTTCCAAATCTTCAAGCAATGCATCAATTGGGTTTGTATTGAGAACGTTATGGTCAATATACTACTGACTGTTCAGTGGAAACCGAAAATCAGTGAATGGTGAAAATGTGTCTTTTGAAGTCCAAGAGACTTGAATAGCATGGCCATGAAAGATCAAAAGGTTTCTTTTGATATGTAAGAGTGTGATTGATGAAAATTTATCTCTTAAGTGTTCTTTGGAGTAGTATATATAGGCATGTACTCAAGTTATGTTTCAATCAATAAAAAATAGAGTTGTGTAGTCTTATTCTATTCCTTTCATAGTTGTGTGCTTTGTTTTAATCTTCTCCCAACAATTGTTTGATTCCTTTAGTTCTCATCAAAACTGCTGACAACTGACAAGTAAATTCAGTACCTGTAGTTCGATTTATTTTGCTCCCTTGTCATGCAGCTGATGCTTTTCATTTGAGTACAATTCATGTTTTTCCTATTGAATTTTAGAGTTTTTACCCTTGGGTTGAGACCACATAATATCTTCAATGTTCGCTATTGGGAGATTTCTTTTGGAATTATTGGCTTGGCTGAAGGTGCAAAACTTTTGACATCTCCACATATGTTCTTTTTCTTTTAAACCCTTGTTGCTACTGCCTTGTCTAGAGTTGTCGTAGCTTTGTTCCTTTTTTGAAGACAGCAAGCTTGGCCAACTTCTTTAGTGGAATGTTCCGAACTGTTTGATCGTTGTACCATATTCCCTGGCTTTGAGAATGGAACAACGGGAGAGCAGACCAAGATCCATAGGACTCGAGTCAAAAGCAATACTGGCAATACATTGCCAATAGGATGTATGTCCAAACTTCTGTTTCTTCATTAGCATGGGTTATTCAAAGCTAGGTAGATGGTCTAATCCTTCTTATTTATAACATGCACAAGAATTTACTTATTGCTAGCTTTAGGAAAGGGGATATGTGAGTGGTCGTGATTGATTATAGGCAACGACTTTTTAACACCACAATTTATAATGTGCCACACCACCAATCCCACCTTTTCACTCACGCCACCAATAAAAAAATAAAAATAAAAATAAAACTCCACCCAAAATATCTTTTCTTCCCTCTTCCCTCCCTTTCTACTCCATCAAGCATCACCACCACCCCACACCCCATCACTGTCAGCCACCCTGCCTCATTTTTCTCTTCCTCTCTCCCTCTTCTTCTCCTATTTTATTCTTCTTGAAAAAAATTGAGAAGAGAAGAAGAAGAAAATGAGGAAGAGAGGAAAAGAAGAAGAAGGAGTCTGTGGCGGAATGACCGGTGGTGATGGTATTGTCGGCAAGGTGGTGATGCTTGATGGAGAAGGGAGGAGTAGATAATGAGGAAGAAGGGAAAAGAGGGGTTGAGAGGAGAAGAAGAAGAGTGTTTGAGTTGGAGTGTTTTTTTTATTGGTGGTGTGGGACAGTAGAAGATGTGGTGTTAAAAAGTCACTGGGAAGTAAACAAGTGGACGCGTGGCAGATTTGTGTGCGCCTCAGTATCCCACATCAAATTTGGCTCCTTTGTAAGCTATGGTTCATTATAGCATTTTTTTGAAAACATTGAAAATCTGTGAAATAATATGTATTTGTAGAATAATAGAATTTTGAAAATATTGGAAAACTTTGCCAAGCATAAAAAGATATTTGTAGATTTTTTTAAAATTGGGAAAATTCACATTATTTTGAAAATATCAAATAAGTTCAAGACTTAAAACTATACTTATTGAGAAATATTTGGTAAAAAAAAAAGATAATTCACTTAAGGCTACCACATAGATTCTAAGGAGACTTTTGAGTAATTTTTCTTCCTTGCTCTTTACTCGTCCATATTAGCTCTTCATTCGTCCATACTAGCAAACTTGTGTTATATGACATTTTTTCCACCATTATTTCTACCTAAAAAAAACAATGCAAGCAATTGTTTCAATTTGTGAGAAATGTCCCCCTTCATCGTGCCTTGCATACTTGAGTCACGTACAAAGTTAATTATTCACATCATATAAGGTAAATGAGAGATTCACTAAAAGGTGTGCAAATATAATATAACTACACTTTGTCCAAGTTTATTCTCTCCTACAGTTAACTAGCTTAAGCATCAAAGTGCCTTCGGCCACCAAACAGGTGGTCTTTGGCAATCTAATCTTGTTTTGCAGGTCAGATCTAGAAGAAAACAGATTGGGACGTATCACTTATCATCCATATCTGCAGGTTTTAACTCCAAAGCAATTTTCAACTCTTGTTGGCTCATAACATCTCTAACTTCGCAGAGCCACATACTAAAGTTGTTAGTTCCATCGAACTTTTAAACCTCAAACTTCACATTCGACACTATAGTTTTTATGGGTGGAACTCTACTTCACCAGTGTTCGAAAAAGCGCTGGGCGGGCGGCGAGCAGGGGCCTAGGCGGTCGCCTAGGTGGGCGCCTAGGCGGTCTTAGATATTGTATTATAACTTTAATAATTTACAAAAGTTAAACATAATACTTTATCAATTACATCCAATTTAATGCCAAGATACATATGCAAAATTTAAAAACATGAAAAATTAACAATCATGAACAAAATTTATTAAAACTCAAATGACTGAAGTTGGTCATGATGGGTACTTTATATAAAATTGAATTTGTAGACAAATATCCAAACCTACTCTTTTATTTTTATTCAAATTGCATGAATAACCTCAGTTATGTTTGATAAAATCTACATTAGTAAAATAGGAACTGGCAGATCCTTTGAAAATTCCATTAAATAATCATCATTTGCTACATTTAGGCTGATTTTTAGAACACTGTACTTCACAAATGCAGATGTTTTGTCTCCAATTTTCTCAAACTTTCAAACAAACGCCAATAAGATATCAATTTGTTGCGCCAAATGGAAATGTGGCCGAATGCGAAACAAAAATTGATAGGCAATGAAGAGAACAATAATTGCATAAACAAACTAATCAATGTACGTGAAGTATAAGAACTAAATAAACAGTACACACCAAATTGAGGAATTGGAGGGAAAACAACTTTGAGGGAGTGGAGGGAAAATAGCCTAAATTGAGGGTTTCTATTCCTTAGAGAGAAAATTAACCATGAAAAATATTGGGCTATCAAATAGCCTTAACATGCATTCGAGACGAAACAAATTCTTTTTCCATAGAAAATGCATGTATCAAACAGACCCTGTGTTTAACTAGTTTAAACCTAAAATTTGAAAATAGATTAAAGGATTAAAAAAATCAATTCATTAATCGATTTACCATGTGCTTTTGTAAATAATTAAAGTTCTATCTTAGAAAGATAATTTCATTATGAAATTATGCCAATATGGGTATTAAGTTCGGTTGATTGAAAAATGATTAAGACATATAATCAATATAATATGAAACTAGGCGAAAGAGCCAGATAATATTCTATACTAAATTTTACTATTGACTTAGGAGGATTTGTTTCTGATGATTGTGTTTGTCATTTAAGCAGAAGAGATGGTAAAGGAACAAAGGATAAGCATATTCAAAATGTAAATAACCTAGGTAATCGAACGTGTTAAGGCGGATCAATCCGACACGACACAACTTAGAGTCGTGTTGGGTTAGGGTTTGATATTTTGACATAATTACTAAAAGGGTCGGGTTTGAGTTTGGCAAGTTGACACAAGATTTTATTTTGACACGACACGACTCATTGCCAAGGAATGTGTTTTCGTGGAATTTCGGTGAAATTTTTGTTTTTTTGAAATTATGAAAAGAAAATATATGAAAACAAGTTTACATTATTTCGAGGGGTTTTTTGAGCTTTTTTGGTAATTGATATTTTTGCAAAAGCACAAAAGCAAGCGACCAAAAATTCTGTTTTTTGTTGAACTTTCTTGATCGAAATCTATCTCTAATCTCTTTCAGTCTGATCAATCAACTTGTTTTTCAATCAACTTGCTCAACTATTCAATCGACTTACTTCACTTCATCAGTTCGTCTCTGCTTCACTTCATCTCTATTCTTCAATCGTTGAAGTAGAAAGGTAATAGAGGTTGAAGAAGATGATGGAAAAGAGATTCAACATTTAATAAGCGTGCGTAGCTTCCCTTGTTTTTAGATGGCTAAATGGAAATTTGTTGACCTGATTTTATCCCTTGAATTTTGCTCGATGAAAGCCATCAAAACTGTTGAATCAGTTACATCCATTAGTTGTAAAAGGCGTGTAAGATTACTTGTAGAGTTCACAGGTACACGAACCATGCTCGATATATGCCTAGAGAAAGCCTTTTCATTCCTTTGAAAAATGAGCATCAATCTAAACATGTTGTTATTCTCCAATATAGAAACAATTTTGTGTGAAAATTGTAACTTTATTTTACTATATTGTTAATTATGTCATTGAATTTAAGAGATACTTGATATTCAGGCTTCATTTAATATGTTTAATAAATTTATTTGCATATTATTTTATCACATATTTCATATACCCTCGAAATTTATTATATATGTTTCATGTAAGGGTGTTAATCGGTTTGGTCGGTTCAAAACTAGACCAAAATCTAACCAAACCGAACTATAGATTCGGTTTTCGGTTCGGTTTTCACATTTTAAAAACAAAAAACCAAAACCGAACCGAACTGATCGGTTCGGTTCGGTTTCGATTGTAATCAATTTTCCATTTTCTTTTTCTTTTTTCTCCTCCTAAATGGTGCATCTCAGTCTTCCTAACATATTAAATACCCATAACCTCAATCAATCGGTGAGGTGCAACTCTTCTTCATTTTCTTTCTTCCTCACTACCCAAATCCAAGTTCAATCAACCTACCTGCTCAACTTGTATCTGCTTACAGATCTTGTCAACTTGGATCTAAGTTCAAAAATCATTGCTGAGTACAGATCAGTATGAGAGATGTCTAGATGAAGTGAATTAGAACCCCAAAAATATGAGAGATCCACCTGTAATCAGTGTTCTAAAAATCGGTCTAGGCGGCGCCTAGGCGCTAGAAGGTGGAAAACCGCCCAGATTAATGCCTGGGCGGGCAGTCTGGGCGGTTCTGGGCAGTCTGGGGGGTCTGGGCGGGTCTAGGCGGGTCTGGGCGGGGTCTAGGCGATCTAGGCGGGGTCTAGGCGGACTCTAGGCGGGGTCTAGGAGATTTTTATTTTTTTTATTTTTTTATTTTTTTTATTTTTTTATTTTTTAATAAGGTTGATTGTGTTCTTATTTTATTTTTCTTTCCTATTTTTTAGAAATAAACTATTTAATTATTTTTTATTCAGTATATGTCTAAATGTAGCGAAGGATGATTACTTAATGGAATTATCAAAGGATCTGCCGGTACCAATTTTACTAATGTAGATTTTATCAAACATAAGTTACATAACTGAGGTTATTCATGCAATTTGAAGAAAAATAAAAGAGTACACAAATTCAAATATATATAAAGTACCCATCATGACCAACTTCAGTCATTTGAGTTTTAATAAATTTTGTTCACGATTGTTAATTTTTCATGTTTTTAAATTTTGCATATGTATATTGACATTAAATTGGATGTAATTGATAAGGTATTATGCTTAACTTTTGTAAATTATTAAAGTTATAATACAAAACCAAAGACCGCCTAGGCCCCTGGGCGCTAGGCACCTGCTCGCCGCCCGCCCAGCGCCTAGCGATTTTTAGAACACTGCCTGTAATGCATTTGAGATTCTTCCCAAACATTGAAAGGAGCACAAATTGTATCAAACAAACCACCATGCATTCATTAACTAACTAAAACTTATCATCGCCACTTTTTTAGGGAAAAAAAACTTCATTTTCCCATTCAGAAGAAGAGATTTCACCTACATGGGTATATATACAGTGTATTATTGAGTTGATGTTTTGTGTCCTTGCGGACATCAAAATAATTTTCATTAGGATTCATTATCTGCTTTTACCTTTTTTTCTAAGCAAATCAAATCTTCTTTTTTGAGTCAGACCATTAATGATGGTAAAGCTTCTCGTTGACAAGGGAGAAAGGTGGGAAGTGAAATAAAAAGTTGTTGGTTAGGGAATTAAAAAAAGAGTGAAATAAAAATTTGTTGGGAAAAGAAAAAGTTGATGGTTAGGGGATTAAAAAAGGGGTTCGGTTCGGTAGTTTCGGTGGTGTGCAATACAAAAACCAAAACCGAACCGAACCAACTCGGTTCAGTTCGATTTTTTATGTTTGGTTTTGGTGTTTCTCGGTTTGGGTTTTTTGGTTAATTTTCAGTTCGGTTCGGTCGATTTTCAGGAACCAATTAACACCCCTAGTTTCATCTATACTAAAAAAAATTTACCTTTTTTCTTTACACACCAAAATAATTTTTGAAATATTTCTTAAAATTAGGAGACCGAAATTAACTCCAAAAGAAATCACATTCCTTGCTCATTGCCACCCTTACGATCATCCCTCTAACTAGACTCCATTTTTTTTTCAGCATGCACTATTTAATTTGTAATTCCCTAAAAAAAAATTGTATTATTGTTTTTTAAAACCCCAATTTTAGGCAGGCTTTATAACCACTTTTTAGTCAGGTTTGGGCTTTATACACATCTACCCCTTTTATAGATAATGTTTGTGGTTGTGTTTTAAAGAGAATGGGTAAAAGTGTAAAAACACCCAAGCCTGACAAAAAATGGCTTTAAAGACAGGCTGCCTAGACAAACTCTTTTTAAAATGTAGGGATGGCAGTGGGGCAGATTTTTACGGATATCCGCCCCGTCCACTCCGTTTGGAACGGTTTTGGATGTGCCTATACGGATATCGGGGCGTATATGGATATTCAAATAGCATCCATTAAATATTCAGGGCAGATACGAATTTGACCATATCCGCCCCGCGGATATCCGTTTATGTGTGAAATTTATTGAAATACCCTTAAAATAATACAAACCCTAAATCCTAAAATATATTCTTCACAAATTCTCTCCACCACAAATTCACTCCGCCTCTGTCTCCATCACGCCTCCACCCCTCCTCCATGCCTGCATCAGTGTCACAATGCATCTTCTTCCCAAAATCTTCTTCTCCGATCTTCAACACCTGATAATGCAAATCGGAATCAGTGAGGACCAGCTAGTCTTTTTCATCTTTCCTGTCGTTCTACTCGGTCGCCAATCAGATTTCCACACTGATTTTGGCGATTCCATCTCCTCCGTCGACGACAATCCTCCACTCTCCTGCTCGCTCTCCAATTCTTCAAATCTCTTCTTTTTCGTCAATAACCAATCAGATGCGTTCAAATTGTTATTCTTTTTGTTGAGATCCATCACTGGTTTTCTTTCAATTTGCAAATCTCGATCGGAGATTCTACCACAGTCATCAAGAACAACACATGTACAGTGTAGCTAGCAATGGAATGGTGGTTTCGAAACACTCAACTGGGTTTTCTTTTGACAAGTTTTTGGGGAATATATACAACGAGACACGAAGGCGAAGCCGTGAGAGAAGATAAGAGAAGGTTAGTACAAGTAGGTGAAGGCGAGTGTGGACGACGCGTCACGTGTGTCGCCTTGCTAACATGTGCATCCTCTTCACACTCTTACTCTGTTGTTGAAATTTGTGTTGTTTTTGTTCGGTTTGTTGGTCTATTTGTGATGTTAATGTGGCCGTAAAGAGCATTGTAGAAAAGAAGATCCGACTATATGTAACTACAACTAAAGATTTTTTTTATTGAGTTTATTGTAATCTTCAGCTTTTATGTTATTGAGAAGAATTGAATAAGACAAAATTTTTTTTTAATGGTTCTTCGGGGCAGTGCGAATATCCGCCAATCCGACCGGAGCGGGGATGATTTTTAAAAAATAGTATAAACGGATATTCGGGGCGGATTCGGGGATCCGCAATCTCTAGTATTGGCGGGGACGGATTTGCCCTCGTTGCAATCCCTGTTTAGGGATGGCAACGGGGCAGATTGGGGCGGATTTGAGCAAATCCATCCCCGATCCGTCAGGAATGACGGATCCCCAGATCCGCCCCGCCAATTCGTTTTCAGTTTTTATTAAAAATCGTAACCGCCCCGTGTGGATTGGCAGATATCTGCCCGCCCCGCCAATCCGTTTATTGATATCCATCACAAAACAAAATTACAGAAATTACAAACAAAATTACAGAAATTAAAAAATCCATACGAAAATTAACAAAAATAATAATAACTCGATCTCTGATAGATCTGATCTTGATCTAAAAATTAACCAAAAAATAAAAATAAAAAAAAATCAATCTCAGATCTGATATCTTGATTTCAGATCTGAGATCTTGATCAGATTTGAGATCTCAATCGAGATCACCAGCACCCTTCGCCTTCGCGGCCTTCACGGCTTCACTGTGAGAGAGAAGGATCCCTTCGCGGCCTTTACTGTGAGAGAGAAGGGTCGTGAGAGAGAAGGGTCGCCTTCGTGCGCGACCTTCACTGTGAGTCTGTGAGAGAGAAGGGTCCCTTCGCCTTCGCGGCCTTCGCTGTGAGAGAGAAGGGAGGGTCGGCCTCCGCCACCCTTCGCGGCGGGCCTTCGCTGTTTTGAGAGAGAAGAAGGGACAAAGGGGGGACGAAGGGACGAAAGGGGGACGAGAAGGCCTTCGCTACTTTGAGTGAGAGAGACTGGAGACGAGAGCGGGGTGAGGGGAGGGGTAGAATGTGAGATGGAGTGATTTAATTCGTTTATATAGGGGAAGGGTATTTTTGTATTTTTGTCGGATAAACAGATATCCGTGGGGCGGATATGGCCAAATCCGTATCCGCCCCGAATATTTAATGGATGTTGTTTGGATATCCGTATCCGCCCCAAAATCCATTTAGGCATATCCAAAACCGCCCCAAACAGATTGGGTGAGGCGGATATCCGTGAAAATCCGCCCACTGCCATCCCTATCCCTGTTAAAATGAGACCAAGATGCTATAAGAAGGAAGAATCTTGATTGGAGATCCTTCACTATAAAGCCAAACCAAAAAAATTAGGGCAAATCTGTAAAACAGGAAAAAAAAAATCCCCAAACAACATTCAGTCTCTCTGCTCTTCCTTCTCTGCAACTCATCCATGGCCACCTTTCAATCTCTTCTTCTCCAGACCTTCCCCGCCACCATCCCCTCCCTGGGCATTTTCCCAGCAACCCCATTGTCACAAATCTCTCTCAAGTCCTCTTCTTCCTCTTCTTCAAGAATTTGCTCCTCATCCTCTGTAACAACAGTGTTGAATGGGAATGCGGATTCCAGTGTGCCCCAAAGGTCTGAAATTCGTCTGGGTTTGCCCAGTAAAGGTCGATTGGCTCAGGAGACTCTTGATCTTCTCAAGGTTTGGTTTTTATCTCAATTTGTGCTTGAATTGATTGGTTGATTTATTGTTCTAATGTGGGTATTTGATCTTCTCAACTTGTGTTTTGAATTGATTGATTGGTTTGGAGTTCTAATGTGGGTATTTGGTTGTTTTGGTGATTGAAGGATTGTCAACTCAATGTTAAACAAGCGAATCCTCGCCAGTATGTTGCTCACATTCCTCTGGTAATTTTCTTTGCCCCCACCCCAATAGTTCAATTTATAATGATTTGGAGTTTTTGTATGTGAATTAGTTGCAATAAGATTGCCCACACGCCTGTTTAGGTTCTTTTCATGAACAAAATTGAACTGAGCCACATCATTAATAATCCCAACATGATTACAATGAAGACTCGCAGAGGCCCCAAGGCTGGTCCTTTGCACAAAAAGGACCAGCCTTGCTACATTTGTTGTTGACCAACGCCGTCATTTGATCATTTAGAGTTACCGAGCACCTTATTATGACACATGCTTACCAACTGCCACAGTTCATTATTACTTGAGCTGCATGTGTTTTTGTTCCTCTAGTTAGATGCAGAGGTCTAATTCGCTAAGGAATATGAGAGGTTTTAAAGATTTGTTGTTTTCTGCCTCTCACTTGAGAAACACTTGGCATCTGGATCCACTGCAACCCATAGCTCCTCAAATCTGATTAGATGCTGACCTAGTTTTCATGAAAAGGTTACTCAGCTTGAGTTTGATTTTAAATAAAATATTCTAGGGAAACTGGTGCTTAGGAAGAGAGGGGAAGTAGAAATATTTGTATAGTGGAAGTGAGAGATATTTTCCATGGAAAACTAAAAAGAACAAAATAATAATAATAATAATGGTCATCTTCAACTCAAGGGCTCAACTTTTTCCATTTTCCTTTCCTCTACCTCTCTATTGTTATTATTCTTTGATATTTGAAAGATTTTTTGTTTCCTTAAAACGAACAACCAACGACAGTCGCAATGTATGACCATAGTTATCAATATCTTACTACACTATACACAATATGTATTGTATCTAAGCCTCATCAATACGGTACATATATCTTACGATATACCGATACCGACATAAGATGAGGCAAGGACGTGCTGTGACATGAATGAATGGATGGATGATAACCAATAGCTTGTTAATATGTATAACACAAGCCGTATATTAATGGAAGTGTTTTTGGGACCTCCTTGTTTGAATAAGTCTAATTTATGTCTTCTATATGCATATATATATAACTTTGCACCGTATCTTATATATATGTATCTTAAATTTAGGTTACGTCAAGATAAACGTTTTTATGTGTATGATATTTTTACTCATAGATGGAGTAGCCAAGGCCATTTGGCTGACGTGGTTATAGAAATCAAATTTGAAAAACTATCAAATGGTAAATTTGAATATTTCAAATTATCATCTCATATATTGAAGATAAGTGTTTATTTTGTAATGGAGCTCTGTGTTCAAATAGATGTGGATGAGATAAGGTCAATGTGTTTGAAATTTTGGTTAGTCATATAATTAATCAAACTAAAACAAGGCTTTAGAGGTTGAGGAAATACATATCATTCTTTCGGGGTTTTTTTTTTGGTTACAGTTGGTATTCCTTTTTGTGTATAGTGAAAAGTACTAATGTTGTTTCTTTTCCTTGTGTTTCTTTGTAAGCTCTGTTGACCTATTTCGTTTGTATTTACCCATATTCTCTATTAATCAACATATATTTTCATTGACAGTAGGGGGTTCATCTTGGTAAGGTGGATTGTCTCTAGTACAACACGCCTTCAATTAGCAAAATGTCCAAATTTACATTATTATTGTATTTTAATATTCCCTTGCTCTGTTTTATTCTGATTCATAACAGTAAGGCATCTTGGTTTGTTTACTACCCTTACTTTAAATTGTCGCTAAAAAGAATGTCACTATGCAGCTCTCAACCCTAGAAGTCTGGTATCAGCGGCCAAATGATATTGTTCGTATGTTGGTTTCAGGAGATCTAGACCTCGGTATAGTGGGTCTTGATACAGTGAGTGAGTATGGAAAGGTGAGTTTTAACATAGCGGTCATAAGTATTGTTCAATCAGTATTGTCTTAAGATTGTGAACTTTGAAATTTTTATTGAAGTTTTTCATTCTCTAAAGATCATGCTTGATTGCTCTTACAAAATTTGGGTAATCTAAGGCTGTTTCTTATTTTTTATTAGGCTTCAAAATTGACTATTTTCCTTGCCATCTCGTCCTTTGGCTAATTTAGACATACATGTATTCCATCACCATCGTTACTTTTAAGCCCATCCACATTGTAAAAACTATGTTACTACTACCGTAATATTTGGACTCTTTACTTGGGTTAAAGAAGTAATAGTTGGTCAAGCTCTATTGCAACAACTAACTAAATGCGCCTTACGAGTTACGAGAAGTACAAAGTGCAACCAATACTGATTTTTTACCTGTTTCCTCTCTTTTCCTACCTAACTATAACCAGCATAAACTTTAAGAGCGTGTGTGACCTTTTTTTTTTTTTTTTTTTTAAAAGCACCATAAAAATAGTGATAAATAGTTGGGAAGAAGAGAAAAAGGTGGAGAGAGGGGATAAAACGTGTGACCTTCCACCACATGTTTTCTCTCAAAACTTGTACAAAGATGAGAACGTACAAAGTTCCCTCAGTTGAAGTAAAAGTCGGTATGGAACTCTTTGTATGCTTGTCTATATATTTGGTCTTACTAAATGAGATATGGTAGCCTGGAACTGCTTTAGCCGAATTTAGCTAGTTATGGAAGTACTAAAGAAAAATCATGATCAGCTAAGGCATATAATTATAATATCTTTCTCAATGTATGATTTTAAGTCCAAATTGTTTCTTGCCCCTACAACCGTTTGACACTTTCAGTCTTCCTTTTTGTTGGTTATATGTTTCAAAAGAAAGTTGATGTTGATAGATAGAGACATCCAACTTATCATGATCTGACCCTTTTTTGGTTTTTTTTTTTTTTGGGGGGGGGGGGGGGGTTGTGTTTGCTATTTTTTTTAATCACTTTTTAAACAATTTGCTGATAATTATATATCGTAAAAGTTTATTTGTGTTTTCCTTGGCAGGGTAATGAAGATCTGATTATAGTTCATGATGCACTCGAGTATGGGGATTGCCACTTATCTCTTGCAGTACGTAGTTATCAAACCTCTATTTATTGGTAGCTGAAACAGATCAGTCACAAGTAAAATTTTCATTGCCTTCTTCCTTCTGCATTGATATTGCATCTTATGCAATTTCAGATTCCTATGTACGGGATTTTTGAAAATGTAAATTCAATAAATGACCTACGACAAATGCCTCAGTGGACAGCTGAGAAGCCTCTGCGAGTTGCTACAAGCTTCGAATATGTATGTTCATTTACTCAGTACCCAAGTTTACCATTCAATTTACTCCTGTTTCACATGTAGACAAATATTTTGTTTATCAATTTGTCTGATGGGCATTTATATATTTGGTTCTTTCTTTATAAACAGTTAGGTCCTAAGTTTATGGCAGAGAAAGGATTTAAGCATTTTACTTTTAAAAATGCGTCTGGAGCACTTGAGGCACAACCTAAGGTGAGAACATCTGTGTTTGTAAAATTAATATGCTATGGGATTTGTTGATACTTGAGATGTTCAAGTCCCTTTTCTTTCATTCCGTTTTTTTGCTTTACCAATTTGGCTCATGGAACCTTAAGACCAAGTACCTTAAATGGTGGTCCACTGAAGTTGCAGTGCTGGATTTTTTTGTGGAGAGGCAGTCAACCCAACTTTTAAATGTTTTCATGTAAATCTTCCAAGGTTCCGGAGTCATGCGCTGTGCCACTTTTAGATGTTGTTGTCTGATAAAAAAAAAACTCTGATGCTCTTCCTTTTGTTATTTTAGCTAAGTTGTTTGAATGCATCTCCCATTTTCCCTGTTCATTTGTTTCTATATATTTTTCTCTTTCTTTCTTTAATTTTCATTCATGAAAACCTTTTCTTTGAAATATTAACTCCTCTACATGCAACAACTGAAAACTTAACCATACTTGGAGACGTCAATAACATCTGGTTTAAAAACAAATAGAATCTGGCATAATCTCATTTTATAATTATGCTTTGTCAAATATCTGTTTTCTTTCCTTTATTTATTTCTGGATTCTAAAGTAGTATTGATTTTAAAATATTATTTTTCTTATACATGCCGTGCCTGATGCATTTCTTACTTTGTTTCTGGAAACTCCTATGTGGGAATATGACTTCATTGTTATGACTTGACAAATGTTTATTCTGTCGTAGATGGGTACAGCAGATTGCATTATAGATCTCGTTAGTAGTGGAACAACTTTGCGTGAAAATTACTTGAAAGAAATTGAAGGCGGAGTTGTCTTAGAAAGCCAGGTAATCTCAGTAATTGGTTTGGAATCATGTTTAGTTCTGAAATTGATCTCAGGAATTTTCCCACTTTTTATGTTTTTGCCTTCATTATCTGGGTCTTCACATCCTTAATATCTTCTGTAGGCTGTCCTTGTTGCAAACAAGAAGTCGCTCATCCAGCGTGAGGGCGTCCTGGAAACTACACATGAAATCCTTGAAAGATTAGAGGCACATTTGAGTGCAGGGGGTCAGTTCACGGTGGGCATCTTCAAATTTTTATATTGGATGTGTACATTGTGCTGTACCTAAGACTGTATGTATACACTTTTTATGGCACATGGCAGGTAGTTGCAAATATGAGGGGAAGCAGTGCAGAGGAAGTAGCTGAGCGAATTCTAAGCCAGCCATCCTTATCTGGGTTACAGGTAAAGTTGTTAAAAGTGAAGCCATTTTTATTTCTTCCATTCTGTGATCAAAGGGCAGAACATGAGTGAGCTAAAGTGTTGAGGCATTTTCAAAGACTGCGAAGTACATGGAATAGCTCTTATTAATAAATCTTTTCTCAATAGACTTGTACATGGAGTTGTATCACAGGGATGGGGTTGCAGAGTTTCCATAGTCTAACGGGGAAATTTGTTGGAAGCTAGATTCCCATACAGTAAGCTGGGGGAAAAGATAATAGGGGGTTCGAACCCTAGTCCCTAAACCTCAAATCAAAGAATTTGGAGGTAGCATTCAAGAGCGAGTTTCAGAACACAGGTTCATAGCGATGAGAGATATCTGAATTGCTCGATGGTCATCTGATGTGACACTCGCTGATGCAAGAAGATCTAATCTTTCTGATTGCTTAAAAAATAAAATCATGATAGATTAACTGAGGATGTTTTGGGAAGAAGAAGGTGCTGCAGGTTATAGTGTTAATTGATATTTGGCATTGGGTATCTTTTTAATACCGCGATGCAGGGGATGAGTTTTGAATTCACTTTGTTCATTGTGGATGGATTGTATTATGAGAAAAAACATGTGGGTCTGTTATGGTTAGTTGGACCATCATCATGTAAATGGAGATGATACAGAATTTGGTGAGAATACAAAGCATTAATTTCCATAGGTGATATTAAGGATTTAACTCATACTTGGCTGTTTCCCTGTATTAGGCTATATGATTAAGTCCATTGACACAAAGCTATTTAGGGTATTTTGGGTTCCAATCATCACCTAGGAGATCTTAAAAGCTTCTGCAATAGTGTGATCATGATCAACCTCACTTTTCTCTTCCTTTCCCTCCATATATCCACTCATCTTTTAATTCCCTTCTTCCATGCATAACTGAATCCAAGTGTTTGAACTCTGTGATCGTGTCAAACAAATTTCGAAGAGTCTGAAAGTTTCAGAAATTATATTGATTCTGTTCTTAAAGGGTGTTTTATATTTTTGCGCAGGGACCCACAATAAGTCCCGTCTACTGCAAACGTGATGGGAAGGTCTTGGTTGATTACTATGCAATCGTCATATGTGTGCCGAAAAAATCCCTTTACAAGTCTGTTCAGCAGCTTAGAGCGGTGAGACACATTCCCCCTATGATCAGTTTTTCTTTTTTCAACAATTACTCTGTTCTATGGTTAGATTACTCAATCGAGTCACTGGTAAAACTCACTATTAAATTAATTACATAAAAACTATGGATCATTACAGATTGGAGGAAGCGGAGTTCTTGTTTCACCATTGACCTACATTTTTGATGAAGAAACTCCAAAGTGGCGCCAACTTCTGTCCAAACTTGGGCTTTAATCTAATGCAGACACTCCAGTGGTGGTGTTGTGCATTTATTTTTATAGCACTGAGAAAACCTGTGTCTTCAAGATATCGAGATTGCAGTTTCTCAGCCAAAGCAGCTTTAGCAAACTTCCTTTGGAGTGAATCGATTTCTTTGAGCGGTCTGAAGTCAGAGTCTTTGCTTGTGTTATTTAGGATGTGTTATTTCGTTGAATGGTATTTATGTTAGTACAGTTAAAGTTGGTACTTTTGCAGAATCCAAGACTCAAACTTGGTTTTGTTGATGTAATTTATTTGATTATTTGTTTTTACTTTTATAACAAATGATTGATTAAACCATTTAATGGTATAGTAAAAATCCATTTAAAATGTATATTCAGAATGTTCACATGGAGTTTCTGGGAACAATTATGTAATTTTTGGAAAACAGAGAAAATTTCCAACCTTTCATCAATAAAAGATAAAATACTCACAACAGTTCCTCTTGTTGTTTCATTATAATTTCATCATGTTTTTAGGTTTTTTTTTTTTTTTTGAAAGTGGCAGGGGTTTGAAGGATCCCAAACCTTTATATTAATAAAAACTGATGAACCGATACAATCAAACTCGTTACATCGTCAATAGAAACCTGTTGTTTAAGTATTATTTCAGCCTAAAGTACAATTGCATCAAGTACGACTATTCAACAATGAAGAAGAGATGATGATGGAACCAAGCTGGGTTGGAGGAGCACCCCTTTAACAGGGAAGTTAGGCACTTGTACTTCTCTAATGGAACTACACCCTTCAACCCAAAACCATTCCCACTTACCATTCTCTGAAACTTCCATCCAAACCAACATTTCAGATCCAAGATCTCTATAGAAGTACACAACTTCATCACTCCCTACACACTTGGTACTACACCAACTTCCCTTGCAACCCAAGAACCTCTTCGCCAACTCTAGTGGCACCTTTTCAATGAGCACCCACATGTCCGCCTCCCTTAGCTCCCATAAACAAGCTTCTCCACCCTCACACTTGCCTCCAATGAGTGTAAGCCTTCCTTTTCTTCGTACTAATGTCGCAAATTCTAGTCGATCTGCCATTGGTACTTTCACTTCTTTCCACATTCCGGAGCTTACTTCAAAGCCCATCATACTATAGGTATGAGCTGATGTAATCCAATATAAGATGCCATTAGAGTAGACACTTTCATTTGGTGTCCAAACTGTCAGTCTCACTGCAAACTCCATTGGCATTAGTCCAAGTTTTTCCCACTTGTTAACTTGTGAATCATATATTTCCAATGTAGGTTCATACAAGGCTCCGCCTCCGCCTCCGCCTCCGCCTCTTGGCACTTCAGACATGCCCCCAGCAACATAAATTTTATACGAAGAGGATATCGTAGCCTCAATTACACCAATAGCAGGCTTGGTTCGCAAAGTGTTCAACAGAGGGAGTGGCTTGAATTGTCTAGTGAATGGATTACAAACACCCAATTGTAAAGGGTATGATATGGCAGGCTTGTAAATGATGAGATTACCAATAGATGCAATGGGGTGTGGAAGAAACTCAAGAGGTAGGGAATGCCACCTCTCAAGAGTTGGGTTGTAAGCATAACAAGAGACCACATGGTTGGGTTTGGTCATGGCTAGAAACCATGGGGGTTGACACTTGGGTCCTATCTCCAAAGGGTATCCCTTGAAACATGTGTTCCATTGCTTGCACACTGATGAAGCACAAGCCAAGGAGTCTGGTGATAGGATGGAGAAGACCTTGGAGAGGAGATCAAAGGGTAGTTGGTTCCACATATTGGTAGGGGGAGGTAGGGAAGTTTCCAATCTGAGATCTCAATGGGTATTTGTATAGGAGGGTGGTGACACTGATGAGCAATTATTGGGGCTTAAATTATTGTTGGAATGTTGTGCCCATATAAACAATCCACAACCTACATGTCAGTGCTTGAGTAGGACTTTTTTCTTTTATCTTTCTCCTTCTCTTGTACTTTTCTCAATTTAAAAGCAGTGGTGTTGGTTCTTAGAGAATCCCAAGGGACAAAAGAGTTCATGTGAATGACAGGTACCTTAGTATTCTTCTTGCTTCTCTCATCTCTAGCTGTAATTTTTTTTTTTTACCAATATCATCAAACAGTTAACCCAGAACAGAACTATAGAGAACAGCAAAAACTAAAAGATATGTTTAATGGTGTGTAATATGATCTTAATCATATCTTTGATTTGGATGCGACGGAAGGTTTCTCATATAAGTAACTAAATTCTATAGGTAACTTCTACATTAAGAAGATAAGGTAGTTGAACTTTCAAATGATAAAAGCGACATCAGAACAATAGTAGCAAAGACTTGAAAACCAATGATGTGGATATCAGGTTTATCACAAAATAATTACTAACACACAAACAAGATTTAACTTATTCTTTCTGTTTGATTGTATCAGAAATATCAAAACACTGCATAGGTATAAACGGTTTGGCACCGTTCCTGCCTTAACTTGGCACCGAAAACTCTCTACTATTGGAGATAAGGTTAAAAACGTATTCGACACTCATCAATAGAGTCAAGTAATCCAATAACATCTAGATCACATCCATGTCTCAATCTGTAATACAAAAGTAATCAATTTTGGTGTATTCCTTGTTGCTATATATCTGATACTTTTTTTTCATCATTTTCAAGCTGATATTTTTATAACTTTTGGAAATTGAGAGCAAGTGCTTCTGCAATAAAGTTCAGTTTAAACTCATAGTAAGGATTAACCACTGGAAGAATATTAAGATATTAAAGTCCAGGAATGATGAGTACATGCAAGCACATGAACCCCAATTACTTTATAGTTTTGGGATCAGAAAACACATCTTGAGATTCCTTCCTAAATTTTGAATTCCTTTTTTCCCAAATTTTTAAACCAGAAAAGAGAAAAAGAAGATGAGATGAGGGAAAAAAAAAGTTAAGGAAAAAGGTAAAGAAAAAGCACCCAAAGTCCCTGGCCCATAACTTCAAGTGGACATAACAGAGAGTTCCAACCATACTGTCCACACACACTCAAATTCTAATTCAATGGCTTCTTCCAAGTGGGTGAGCAAGTTCTCCTCAGCTGCTTCTCTAGTCTATTTTCTTCTCATAATCTTCCAAGTACCTCTATTCAGGTCAGTTTCACAGAAATCTTTCTAAATTTGATTCAGTGATTGATTATTATGCTCTTGCCAAATCTAACATAGAAAACTAGAAAAAAAATTATCTTAGAAGTGGGTATACTTTTGTACCTTGCAAATCACCCTGGATGTATGATCTATGAAATTGAACTTTTTCTTTCTATATGTCCTATGATGATCTGGGCCTCCTCTGAAGTTACTTATTTTTTCTACTGAATATCACACCCCTCTTATATTGATCCCAGAAATACTAATAGGAGAATGCAAACAGTTATAACATTTCATTTTCTAAGATCTGGGATTTGTTCCATCTTCCCCTGACTTCGAATCGATCACACAAGTACGCAGAATGGGGGAAGTAGTCAACTGAGTGAAGCCTGTTCTGCTCAATTGAGCAGGCTACCAAGGGAGGGGCTATAGTCCTACATCGCCTGGGCGAGGGAAGGGGATTTGTTATTTTTGTGGAAGGTTGGATCTTTTGGTTTAGAAATTGGATGTAGTCTAATATTTGATCTTTTCATCTCTGCTGAACATAAGTTGATCAAAAGAAGCATCAATAGATATCAATTAATGAAGCGAAATTCAAATTCAAATTCAAAATAATAACAAGTCCTGGACAATATACCTAATAATGGAAGAAGATTTGGGTACGGGAATTTCACTTATATACCTTGCATATTAAAATCTTCATATGAAATCTGATGATGTTTAGTTGTATTCACTTTTTAGAGTACCATGCGGAGGTGGGATTTGTACAACTCCAATAGAGGTGACATCTTCTCAGTTGATCACAAGTGATATCTTTCCTGTGGCTGTGGTAAAGAGCCTTCTCTACCCAGGTGCCATTGCCAAAGGACTCATCAATAACATGACAATCCCAAGCTGGGATAATCTACTAAGCATCTACAACTTAAGTGATATCAAGGAAGACTCTCCAGCTCCTGATCTCCGACGCCTTGAGGTTTTGCTCGTTAACCACTGAACTTGATCTATTTCCTATGTTGCTTACCAGCATCATGATGTTCATTTGAGTAATGTCATGGTTCTTTTCTTTTGGCTCTCTTACCAGGTCCTTACAGGAAGCTATTTCTCCGTGACTGGTGCACTTATAGGACTCATGAAACCAGGTCGGATGAGCATGTTTGGCACACTTCTACTAATCTGGGGACTCGTAAAGGAGGAGTTCATTGGAAAACCAATGAATGTTGATCCTGCACAGGCGGTTTATGTCTCTCCGATGATATTAGTTGCTCTGGTTTGTGCATTTTCATCAGTAAAATATGACGTGAAAAAGGTCATTAGAAGCACTCCAATGCATAGCACAGCAAAACCTCTGAAGAGCTCTTCAAAATCCAAGCTAAAATGAGATGCAAGCACAACAACTGAGCCGATTGGAACTTTCAGATTTTTGTTCAAAATTAGTTTCTATGATTGTATTTATTAATGTTCATTGATTATACCAGATCAGTACTAACAGTGTTAAAGCTTATGAGTTTGATTGTAACCAAGGGAATGGTTTTCCTCTATGGAAGAAAATGGTTTGGCAAACTGAGCATATTCTCGAATCAAATTCATGTTACAGAGTTCAGACAGTATAAAAATGCAAATGCCATTTCCTAAATACTATAATGAGCTCTGCAGGGTAATCAGACAGGAATACAAGCGAGGCAACAAGACCCATAATTCTTTTTACAGTCGATATAGATTTCACCATCTGAAACCTTCTATATCTTGCCTTATAATGTTTTATAGGTCTAGGATGATTACGACAGAAGGATGAAACTACTAGTCCAAGGTTGAACGACCAGATCCAACTGATCTTACTGTTGACATTCTGAGGAAGGAACAAGAGAGCTAAGTTACTGCATAAACAAGGATGGCAAACAAAAGAGCCTAACACAGGGATTAATCATTTTGATCTTATAGCTATACGGTGTAAGTTTAGATCAGAGGTAGACTAAATTGTGATCTCTGAGCTGCATTTTTGAATCATTTCATTAAAACTCTTAAGTATTAAATTGCCTTCTTACAACGGGATTCAGATTCTTCCAGTTTGTGTTTACAAACGACTTGGACTTCTTGTTAGATGACAATCTTTTCAAAATAAAAGAAGAAAAGTTAGGTATCATAACAATTGAACATGTAAAGAATTATGGCTCTTGAGCTTCTAAACCCCACTTCATTTCAATATAAAAGAAAAAGAAAAAAAATTGTTAGATGATAATCTTTCCACTTTTGTGAATAAGCAACTGTTATTTTCAATATATAAGAAATCCCAACCCGTCATCAATCAGTATCGTGGTTAGTTACACTGTTATTGATGTCACACCTTACATTCACAATATCAATGATGTTGTTCGATGATTAAAACAACCAACACAGCCTCTTTGAATACCAATCTCAAGGCAAGAATGCATGGCGATTTCACCTGGAACTACCAGTGCAACCCCCTCTTGTTTTCACATTTTGGATTTTGTCAATGCTCTAGCTGCTGAAGGTGCTCTAACATATACATATGTACATCGAACTAACAAGATCACGTAAATCTGAGGACTTGATGGAGTTGCAACACACCTTAGTCCTTTGGGCTTTGCTTGGTTCACTATTAAAATAGTAGGCTGCAAAACATGGGCAGGCTTACAATTGAAGAATATATAGTCAACTCTGTGTTCCTCAGGGCCAGTATTTTCTTCCGCTCTTCCTACTGAAAAAAAAGAGCCAATAAATGCCTGTATCAGCAATCAAAGTATGCAGATGACAGTGAACACAGCACAGATTGCAAAATTTTCAGATTTCACCTAATAAATATTACTTTTTCTGTATAGTGATAGAGATAACAAAAATTACAGTGAACTCATCTTTTAGTTCGCGCATGATGAGAATTACATGATGCATCATTCCAATCTCCAGCAATTTGCAGGGAACTGATGAAGGTCACATGTAATAGTATTAGGTCCAGAGTTGAAACCTCGCGTGCTACTCAAGAGGAAAGTCGCTTGCCTCACAATGACCAAGAGAATGCCTGATAATCCCCCCTCCACATATTCCATGTTTCATGATTTTTCTGCTCAACTTCAACTACCATATGAAAAGACTAATAAGAATTGCCACTTACAGACTAGGATGCAAGCAACATTCGTCCCCTTGCTTACTTGTAACAACCTCTAATTATTACTTAGCGAATGCCTGCCCATTTCCTGAATGCTTTAACATGCTCAAGTCTTTAAACATATCATGCATTTTCATATATTCAAGATCCTCCATCACTCTCTCAAAGTAGCCACCTCGAATAAAATTCCAAAGCAACCTCCATCACTACAAGAAAACTGTATTTTAGCGACGGTCGTCAAAGGTATACAGCGACGGTTATGACTGTCGCCAAATAAAACAGCGACGGTTACAAAACCGCCGCTAATAAAGGCGTCACTAGGTCATTCAACGACGGTTTTAAGCAACCGCTGGCATAACCGTCACTAAATACTATATAGCGACGGTTTAATGTAACGACGTTTATAACCGTCGCTAAATACAATTTACCGATGGTTATAAACCGTCGCTAAATTTCGATGAACAATCCAACTTTTTGCCTTTTAGCGACGATTTGCAACCGCCGCTAAATTCCCTTTGATAATTCAAATTTTTTTACCATATAAAAATCACATTTTTCAACCTGTAGTGTTTTTTTTTTTCATTTGGTGCAGATAATCTATCCAACATATGCACTACAACTTTTAGACTCAAATCAAAAATCAAATATAAACAACGACACTAAGCTAAACTCATATGATACCATCATCATACATTAAGAGGAACTTTAATTTCATTTCAAAATCAATATTATACATGGTCCAGAAGAAATTACAAATTAAAATTGTTACAAATTGTCAATGCTTACATCTAACAACCAAAATCGAAGTTGTTCAATGGTTGTCTCAGGGTCGTTGTCTATAGGGCCTCATCGACCTTGAGCTCAAAAAAACAATATTACAATCACAACAAAATCAACCTGATCTCACTCTGTTTCTGTTCCACCTTCCCCGTCTTTGAGGTGCTCTTTAAGTGTATGAACTTTGATTTCCCATTATTCGCCATCCCATGCTGGATCCATTTCTGGCAAATTGTAGTCCTCAGGTCTCAATGACAACTCGAAATATTGCAGCATGTAAAGTACAAGCAAAATTTGGACAAGTGAATATCTTTTAAGACAGAATTCATAGATACTTAAGCCAAGAAATACACCTGTGGCCAACCATAATGAATAATTCTTCGAACATTCGATTTGTCAATTCCCATTCCAAAAGCAATTGTGGCAACAACAACCTGGAGAAAGAATATGAATACGCATCTTAAAAGACAGTCATCTTTTTACGGACCAACAAAAGAAAGCCCATACTTTAAACTAAAGTCATTGCCGATCCTATCATGCCTTTTAGTTGAGTAACCTTGTATATATTAAAATGCAGTTATCAAATTTTCTGTTGTTCACATGACAATATACAACCTCGTACCTGTAAAGCATTTTTCATGGAACTCCTTGTGAACCTGATCATGCTCTCTCTGCATTGGGGAATCACAAAAAAGTATGAGAACATTTCACCACAAAACCAAAACAAAGGAATCTAAGAATCAAGAGCATGCACTTGTAGACATTATACTCACCAAAACAATGTGATCTATGTATTCATTAATTGTGTGATTGGACATAATAGTGTACCTAGAAAGCATGCAACGAAGTCTATGCTGTTCCAGAAAATTTTGAGTATTTATAAGAGACAGTAAGAGTCAAACTCATGAATCTTGATAAGACGAGCAATAATGACAGTTGATTGAGAGGATGCTACTTAGGAGAACTGGCAGACAGAAATAAAGGAGATCGTACCTTGTACTTTCCTGACTTCAAGCATACGACTCGGTAGTTAGAATAGCTACTCGTCCAATGAAAGTTAAAAACAAAAACCAAGTCTCCACGCTCAAAGACAATGACCCTGTCTCCTTCATCTTTTCGTGAGATGTAATGTTGCTGGGAAGTCATGAACTGCAAAAGGTAAATAGATCAATCCCACCAAAATTTAATTCTTATTAAAATATAAATATAGTCAGAATGAGGATAGTCATGTTAAGCCATAAAATAACTAATAAAAAAAATAGAATCTGATGTAGAGGAATCTGGAGCACCAGATGAGTCTCTATGAGGACATTTAACACTGATATAAATAATAGAATTTTCAGCCTTCCTATATGTAACAAGAACATGCAAGTTACAGGATAAGAGAGGGGTGTATAATTGGGAGCTCAAAATTATTTCTGAAATGAGAGGATAAAGAGAAGAGGTGGAGGACCAAAAACTCCTCAATGTGCGGTTGCTTAACCCAGCTAAAAGTTGACAAACTTCTACCGAAAAATGTTTTCAGTTACATTAAACAAGCCCTTAATGCATATGTCATGTTATGCAGTAATTTCTCTAAGAAAGGGAAATTCTCTGCTTCAAGTTTCAGATGCAACATTTTCGATTTTAGAAGCTATGGTAAACTCTAAAGAAATGAAATACAAGTGTACTGTTTACATTCTCTTGGAAATTGTTTGTGGAAACATCATAATTTTAACCTTTTACGTCGTCAACCAGCAGGGGGATACAATCTTTGTAGATGACCAAATCACATTTTCTTTTAGAAGTTATGATTTTGTAAAATAATGTTTACAAAGGCAGTGCACAATCTGCAAGTAAATCAATAAACCTTACACTAAAAAAAACCCCAAAGAAACACCTTACAAGTAATTAAATACAGAAGATGGAAGCACGCGAGGAACGTGAAATGACTTGAGGTGTTCATATATAAAAGTCTATCAAACTGATTTTCAGTAACTTAAAAAACATATCCGCTATAAACACCCAATGAAACTGTCAATACAAATCAGACTTCTCCAGATTTCTTTTTCCATGTAAACGTTTGCTACGAGCATTCTTGGGAGAATAATCAGAGTAAGATATATATTTCAGTTTTGAGTTATTTGCCAAAAGTAAAACTTACACCATATTTCTCCTCAAGATGATGCATTGCTAGATCAAACTCTTGCAGTCCATGGCATCTTAGATACTTTGCATCCCCCTAAGTATCCACAGTCAACAGCTTAATGTAAAACCAATGACTCAAATGTTTGTTACACATTAATCTAATAAAAGTGTAAAAGACAAACAAATCAGCTGGAAACAGAAATAAACTACAGATAATAAATCATGAGATAATGTACTGCAAACTTACTAGATCGAAATTTGTAATCATGAAATAAACTGTCTCACCATTGTTGGGAGGCCTGTCCGCAATTTCTTTGGCATTTTGTTTCCTTATAATATCCAGCATAACTACATTCATCACAATTGCCAGATGCTTTGTATGCAGGCCAATGGCGTCCAATGCTCTGCCCATTTACCCATATCTGACCTTTTCCCATGCTACCCATATCTAAAGCCAAGGGATCATTACCAGGGGTTGCATTAAAATTAGTCTGGAAACATCATGGAAGAAAAGGTGTCAACCAGCACTGACATAAAACTTTGTAGATGACATAAACTTCATAGTGTAAATGATTATGATCAGCACAAATACCATAACACAACATGCTCACCTTGTACCATGTCAATGGTGGTTTTCGAGTCACTGCAGATTCGTCCACCCACTCAACAGAGGAACCTCCACTCTGAATTCTCAGTATCAAGTACATGCATGGAAGAACATGCAATCTCATCTCTAAGTCCACCAAACACATATATCTTTCTCCCTACAACTGCTGCAACATGTCGGTGCCTGCAAACATATATTATATGTTCCATCAATAATCACATATTGTTCAATGAGCTTGCAAATTAGAATAAGAAATTGCTGAAAAGTGATCAACAGAATAGTTTGGGCAAGCAAACAATTTAGTGGAGCTAAAATTTTACCTTCCTGAATAAAAATTGTCTTAAAATTAAACCATGTAAATATTTTACATGAGAGAGTGGAGACAATCATCATTCTCTTTGCTCTCCATATCTTTCCTTTTCTTCACTGAGCTCACATCACCTCCACCGAATAAGAGCCCATCATCAAATTTGTCTGAACCATTTCTCATCATTTGGATATCTTCACTGGCTTCATAACTTTCAGTATCTTTCACCTCATGTATTTTCTTTCTAAGGACATGTTGCCATATATTTTTCAGTTCTTTCATTCGTACAGGCTTAGTAAGATAATCACATGCTCCATGTTGAACTCCTTTCATTACTCTGCTCGTCTCCCCATCAACGGACATCACTGCAGGACTCCATATGATACATTTTGTCAAAAACAGAAGTCATTTTGGAAGTGGAGAGAAATGGAAGTATCAATGCAATATACAGATATAAAGGAAAATGGCTGCAGACTCACTGATGACAGGTAAATCCATCTCAAGCCCAACATGTTCTAGGAGCTTGAATCCATCCATGTCAGCCATGAGTTGTGTATTGACCAAACCAATCTGTTGCAATGCATCATACTTGGCTGCAAACACTTCTCCCCACAAAGCCTCAAGTTCAGTGCCAAAACTCCGAGCTGAGCTTTGTTGAATTCCTTGTTTTTTGTGAATATCGAGGCCCCCCTTATCTTGGGTTGGCACACCTATCATAAATTTAATTTAACATATAGATCATTTTAGTGATTTGCTAAATGTTGAATAATGATCCAATCATAATGATTACAATCTCCATCTTGCTCTACTCCTTTAGGTTGCCACTGAGGGTGTCTTCGGTCTGCCAGAAAATTTTCCATAGAAAAAAAAAGTATATTAAAGTTTTCTTCAAGGTTTATTATCATTTTGAAAGGAGAAAGTTTGTTTTAAGAGGGATTCCCCCATCAACTTCTTTGACTTGTATTTGTGTACTTTCCCAGTGATTTTTTGATTTTTTTCATTGACTTGGAATTCAACATGAGAATAAATATATGACACTAACACTGAGACCAATATTTCATGGATGCTTCTCCATTTTTGTGTTCTTGTTTCCCTCTGCAGTTACAATTGTTTCCTTACTACCAAGATTGTATGTTCTATTCCTAATGATACTCAAATATACTATATATATATATAAGCAGTGTAACTTTTAATAGTTCATGTTAGAGTTTTACCAGTAATATTCGATTATTACAATAACGTGATCATTTAGTTATAAAGAAATTCATATTAGCTTAAATGCTAATATCTAAAACAGTATTCACATACTCAGCACCCATACCCTCAATTTTGGTGAGATTTCTGCAATCTAGGGTCTTTTCAGGTTGATCTTTTCCCATCGTAAACAAAAACCAACTAAATTTTGTTACTTGTTTAATTTATTTTAGTTTCTTGTCACCATAATTCCATCAAAACTTACAATCTTCGATTTATATCATTGTAGATATTATAGGAAAAAATAAAACTAGTTTCAAGCTCTCAAAGGGAACCGTGGAACTTCCTTTCAGTTCAATTTGCTCACGGTGTAAGGCTAGAATTGAGTAACTATAAAGCAATAAGAACTGAGATTTCGGATTCCTCCTAGCTTATTTTTTCATATTGCTACTCAATTGAAGACAAATCCATTCCAGAAAAGAGTATTTATAAGAAATCTGAAGTCTGGGTGATTTTTTTGATACCTTTTGAAAGTCCCAACCGAAATTTGAATGGGAAGTTACAAAGCAATTCAATTCAAATAACTCACAAAGATGAATCAAATAGTAGAGAAGTGATTCTATAATACAACTATGACATAATAAGCAGGAAAGGCTTTAAAGAAATCAATGAGACACACCACAAGACACAGACCTTCATAAGAGCACTTTTTGAGCATCTTCTCGAGCTCTACGAATCGAGCTTCGATGGCTTCACCGTCTACACTGAGCATTGCTCATCGAAACTGACGGTCTCTTCTCTTCCATCTTGTTCACAAAGAGTTAAAAATCGTTCAAAAATCAACCAAAACTAAGCTGATCTAACACCGTTAATCGAGAAAATAATCAAATATAAATTTCACCGAAATCAAACCTGGAAAACAAAGAAACAAATCTGGAACTCTCAAACTCCAAGAACTTGGACAAATCTCGGTGATACTGTTCGATTCTAACCGTTTTAGATCCAATGATAGAAGGGAAAAAAACCCTAACTTTTGGGGAGAATTGAACGAGCAAATGGACTTTTTGGATGAAAATGGAATGAGGGTTTTGAGAGGTTTCAAACCCTTCATTTTTCTTCTTCTGTTTAGATCGACAAAAGGTAAAAAGAAACCCCAACCAGGATGCTATTTGCACCCAATTGGGATGTTATTTGCACCAAAGAAAAAAAAAAACGTATCCTGACAGTTACAACCGTCGCTAATTAACAATAACCGTCGTTACATAATATTATCATGTGGCGGTTGAATAACCGTCGTTGAATAGAGTATTTAGCGGCGGATGTTTCTAACCGTCGCTAAATAACCGCCGCTATATTAACTTTTTCTTGTAGTGCATCTCATACACATCTATTCTTCTCCCGATTTCTCCCCACAAGAATGTGACCTCATGGTACATCTTCAAACTGGAATAACCATTTACCAAATTGGCAAAAGTCTGCACTGTAGGGTGAACTCCTCTCTTTTGCATCCATTTGTATGTCTTTTGCTATTACTTGCATAGCGTTTTAGCCATTCGCTATCACCAACTAGGTCTAGGACTTGTATTGGGATTATTTGCATTAGCAGGTATTTCCTTAAAATTGGTATCAGAACCGATGGTTCAGCTGGGACTCGGTCGGCGAGGTGGAGGTGCAGGCGGCACATTGTTCAGGGGATAGGCGTAGGTGCAGGGCAGCAAACCAGATCCAGGCGGGAGCGCAGGTCCTTCGGGTGAACAATCATCATCTATCGTTCAAGGAGATTAGGCGCATGGCAGCGAGCCAGACCAGGTAGAGCATCGCAGGTGCGCGGTCCGCCACATGAATGATCCAGATTATGCTCCGGATCCTTATCGAGGTGGTGTCCGAGAGTATCTTACAAGTCTGGACGAGGTGGGGTTAGTGTGGAGGTTGCGACTAGGTGGAGCCAACAACACCAGGAATAGTTGAGCCCGTACACCGAGTGCTACCCCACATGATCGTGGTTGCACATGAGACTCGAGGAGGAGGAGGAGGAGGTATACTTAGAGCCAAGGTAGATGGATTGTAGGATGTGTGACGATTCGCGCCAAGGTGGAGATTGTTGAGAAAGTGTTGGCTTGAATAGTCGATCAAGTAAGGAAGAGTTGTGACAAAAGTTTATAAGGAGATAGTCCACTCCTTAATAGCTATGAGGCCTTTTGAGAAAAACCCCACACCACCTAGACGCAGATGGAAGGCTCGACCCACGATATTATATAGTGGATCAAGGGGCGCGCACAAGTGCACCTGTGACACCCCAACAAATAGCACCTCGTTAGAGGAAGCATCTTGGAGCAGAACATGCAGATTGGACAACAATAACAAAGGAACAATTCCTAGGTAGCCTATCATGTAAATGGAAAATTCTAAATGGCGAGGAAATGGGCGAGGGGGTGAGTGTCACCGCTCATCTCCCTCGAGATGCATGCTTGTGCCCTTGAAATGCACAATTGCGTGAATCTTGAGGGGGATGAGTGGTAATACCCACCCCCCTCGCTCCTTTCCTCGACTGCTAGAACGACTCCATGTAAATAGATGACATTCCATCTCCAAACTTCCGAATTATACTTCACTATGGCTCCTTCGGCATAACATGGTCTAATTCCAATAAGTGAAGCTATACAAGCAAGTACCCTTTGTCCCGCCATTGTAGCACGCGCATTGCCCAGAGCATAAAGGGCAATGCCAATTCTTCTCCCAACTAAATATGAGTAGAATTGGAAAAATACAGTTAATAATAAACAAAATTAGTCAATAAGATTTTGTAAGGATTTTCTTCAAAGTAATGAACTGAATTTGCTTATTAAACTAGTGGCTCGGCCCACCAAGTGGTGAAATTTGCAACCAATGACAACCAAGGATTGTGTTTTCGTAAAATTGTTTTTTTTGAAATTACAAAAAGAAGAACGGAAAAATAATTACATTTTTTTATGGTTTTTTGAAAATTTTCAACGTTTACAAAAAAAATTCAGCTACCAAAAACTACATTTTTTATAAGTTTTTCAAAAAATTTTGGTTTTTTTCTAATTATTATTTCTTCTATTATTTATTGATTGTTAAAACCACCCCCCCCCCCCCCCCCCCCCCCCCCGATTTTCTGAATATCTTTCTACTACTTATATATTGAATTTTGAAAGCACTCCAGATTTTTTAATTATATATTGATTTCATGTTTATTAAATTTCTTGGTATTTAGGCTTCATTTAATGTGTTTAATAGATTTATTTACTTGCATATTATTTTTTCACATATTTCATATACCCTCGAAAAAAAAAATTCTTTACACACTAAAATTTACTCAAAAAACGAAATCACAATCCTTAATGACAACATACACAATCAGTAACTATGATTGAAATTGCAGCTACCCACTAATGAAGATTTGAGCATCAAAATGTTTTGGTGACTGATACAAACATATAGACTAGGGTTGAAAATCGAACCGATTTTGGTCGATTTCAAAATTTTCAAACTAAACCAACCATTAACAAAATCGAATATATTCTAATTTATGCAAACCATAACTGAACCGACCAACTATTTTAAACATATTATATTATTTTCATATAAATGTATTATTTATTATATATTCGGTCGGTTCGATTTTGTCGGTTAAAATCACATAGAAATCAAAAACCGAACCAACCACTTCAAAATTTTTTTTTAAATCAAACTGAAACAAACCGATCTTAACGGTTCGGTTTGATCGGTTTTTTGTTCAACCCAAATATATACTGAATCATAGGAGTGGGCATCCCATCCCGCGATCCCGAACCCGTCCCGTCCTGAATTTTTAAGGTCATTTTGGGATTGACCAAACTCATCTCGATCCCGTCCTGTCCTGATCTATAGTGGAATGGGATCGGGATGGAGATTTTCAATCCCGCCTAACTCGTCTCATCCCGTCCCGATCTAGAGTGAGATGGGATCGAGATGTAGATTTTCAATTCCGCCTAATCCGTCCCGTCCCGAATTTATTTATTTAATATTTATTATTATTAATTTTAATCGAAATACTCTTCTAAATTAAAGTTTATGATATGTTGAAATTAAATCAATGTAAGATGAAATTCTATATGAAATCTAAATGAATTGAATCATTAATTCTAAATAAAATTTAATATTTATTTGCCTTCCAAAAAAATGTTTAATATTTATTTATTTAATATCTATTATTATTTATGATGTAAGTTATATGTATATAAATTTGACATTATTGATGTGTGAATAATGTGAGATAAATTTTTTTATTTTATTTTTTATTGGAGGACTATTTAGTATGTGCTCATTCCGTCCTATCCAATCCCAATCCCGAGTGAATGAGATGAAATAAGGATGGGTCAATCTCGTCCCATGCCCAATCCTAATGAATCAAACCATAGAAAGTAGATAACCCCAAAGATTGGGAGGCAAAGTGAAAATAATCAATTGTTGGGGGCTTTAGCCAAACTTATTGGGGGCAAAGTGTAAACTTCCCTTTCATCTAATAGAGCTTCTCTACACACTTCAAGGGCGCCGAAAAGCCTCTCTTTGTTTCTCTTTGACTGAAAATCTCTTCGCTATTGATCGATCACAATGGCGACGTTCTTCAGAAGGCTTGCAAGAGCTGCTGCACCACTCGGAAGAAACACCAATGGGTTCAAAGATCAAAGCTTGGGTGGTGGATTTCGCCTCCCCCTTGGAGCAATTGCTGCTGTTTCTGGTGGAATCTCATATTACTTCTACTCATCTCCTCCCAATTTGGTAAAATATTTCTTTCTGAAATATGGGTTTTGTTCCATGTGATTGTAGATGTAATGGGTTGCTTTTAATTTTGATGGATTTGCATTTTTTTCTGTTTTTTTTTTTTTTTTTTTTTGTCATTGGGGTTTATTGCGGAGTTTGATTTTTTGGTAGGGATCAAAGGGTTTGAATCTGCATTTATTTAGAAGTCATGGGATTAATGTGCTTACAATGTAATAAAGTAATTTGAATTATCCATAGAAACTATAAGGTTTTAGAAAAGAATAAATTTGTTATGTGGATTTCCAGGTGGTTATTATGATTTGGTTATAGAGAAAATTTTATTTGTTTAATGTTCTAAGAGTTTTAATAGGAGAAGTTTTTGAAGCCTGTTTGCGTTTTATGGTATTGGCAATCAGTGGCGGACCCAGAAATTTAGTCTGAAGGGGCGAAATAGCAAATAATCATTAGTTGATAATAGTAGTTATCAAGGGTTGAGCAAAATAAAAAAACTGCCTACCTGAGCTAGTAACAAATAAAAATGCACCTATCAAAAATACATTGCATATACCAAGTTGAATTTAGTGTAGTTCAATTTTAAGCCAAAATATGATCGCAATATCGATAACCTTTGCAAGGGGAAAACAAGCGTAATAACTAGAATATATAACTAAAGTCTCAAAATAATTAGGATGAGTATCTAGTTGAAGCTTAAAAATTATGAAATTTGCGAACCTAATATGATCCTAATACAATTTCATAGAAAAAATGGTTTATATAGGGCTCAAATTTTGTATGAGTTTGCTAGTGGTATATATTTCTATTGAATTCTATAGTTATTATTTTAGATATTAATTTCAAATATCTTTTTTGTTCGAGGTTTTATACCACTTGTGAATAAGCAATTCATTTCTTTACTATTTGCAATTACATAAAATTGCGTTAAAAACAAAAAAGTAGAGGCAAGTCACTATGACAAAAGTAGTAATTGTGAATAGTCATAAAGAAATCGTACGCATCAAGAGGACTGAAAACAAGTTTGTATTAAACTAAACAATTTTTAATGTTTGCAATTACTAATAAAGTTGCATTGAAAAGAAAAAAAAAAAAGGAAATCTCATGCTCGAATAGTATCGAACTTGGGTCATTTTCTAACATTAACAAAATTCCAACCACTACACCAACAGAGATATATTTAAATAGTTGAATGAACAATTACATATTGTATTATACATTATATACTTAATTTGTTTTTGTAAGATTAATATATAGTAAATATTTTGAAAACTGCCCCTCTCGCCCCTTAGTAGGTCTGCCCCTGTTGACAGTGCAACTGCATCTGACTTTGTAATTGTAATTTGATGTTGGGCATGTTGTGATGAATGATGAAGTGATTATGTGCTCTGACTTGCAGGCTCATCTAGATGCAGTCAGTGAAGACTCAGGCCCCAAAGTAGGTGGGTTTGTCTTTTGGCCTTTCGCTTTTTGTTTTCTATGCTATACCATTGGGGTTTTCTTCAAACTATATCATATTCCATTAGAGCAAATTTTTAGTTCTTGTTAGATCTCTTGTAAGGTTTAATGTTTTTTTGTAGACCGAGTGAGCTGCACTCTGCTCTCTTACCAATTACGATTGAAAACCCCATCATCTATCATATTGGCATAGGCTAGAGGGAACCAAATCAACATTCCTAGTTGTGGTTCACGCTCCATTTTGCAGTTACAAGCAATTTTAAATGATTATCCTTGCTCGCACAACTGGTCCGCTTTGAATTCAGGTTTGTAGACCGAGTAAAAGTCCACTCAAGATGCGTTTTGTAATACCCGCATAAATAAATACTAATACTGTCTATATATTATTTTTGTGGCATATTACAATTTTTCCTATTGTATAAGGGGTTTGTATTGTTTGTAATTTGTTATAGAGATTAAAAAAAAAGTGTGTGGGTTTGTATGTGTATGAGTGTGTTTAGTCAAATTAGGAAAAGCTAGAATAGAATTAATAAAGAGAGTTTGACCTAGGGTGAAATATTTAACTAAATTCTCTTTTAAAAAAAAAAGAACATAAAAGTTTTGCTCAACAACCTACGTAAAAGAAAAAGGTGAAAGGGTGAAAAGGAAGAGAAAACCTTTGTCCAACTTTGGATTTACAAAAAGGTGAGTAGACTCTAATTCCTTTACTTTTTAACTTGATTATAAAACTTAGTCCATTCTTTAGATTTTTTTTTTCTCTTCTCATAGGGGGTGATACTAATATTGTTTGATTTACGGTGTGGGAAAATAATAAACTTAGATCTGTAAGAAAACCACATGATAATATATATATATTGTTGGATTTCTAACATGGAGGGTTTTGGTTAGTTTATTTCTCAGGGTAGCATATTCTTAGAACTTCATCATGTAGTTTTGGTGATTTGTATGGATAACTATGCAATTTTGATTGATAAATGATAACACACAAATCAGTGTGCTGAAAATTTTGTTAAATACTTATTTTAGCTTGGTTTGATAAGTGCAATGGTACACTTAACCATGCACGTGATGCTTTAGTTCCCGGGGTTAGTAATGTTATTTTCCACAACTCCGAAAAAAAATTGTAAAAAGAAAAAGGAAAGGAAAAGTGGATTGACTAGAAAAAATGAAATCTAAAGCATGGACTAAGTTTAATAAGAAAGTTAAAATTAAAGGAACTAAAGTCAACTCACATTTTTATAAGATCCAAGGTTGGGCAAAGGTTTTCTTTTCATTTTCACCCTTCATTTTACATAGGTTGTTGAGCACACTTTTTTTTTAATGGAATATAGATAGCGATTTTACCCTAGGTTAGACTCTATTAGATTCTATTCGAGGTTTTCCTAATTTGACTAAACACACCCATACACACATACCCACACACTTAATCTCTTTAGCAAACTACAAACAAAACAAACCCCTTACATAATAGGGAAAAAATATAATGTCACAACAATAATAAATAGATAATATTAGTATTTATGCGGGTATTGCACCTTTCCACAGCAGATCACGTTGATATTATTTCCTGACTAGACTATTAAGATGACAAGGCAGACTAAAGCTCAGTGATGTATATAAAGGATTTTCTAGTGAATGATACAATTATACTTGACTGTCCTGGGAAAATCATTCATCCACACATTCCCCTAGGACAATGAATTCCCCATGGCATGTGAAAGTAAATTATGTTCATTCTTCACTAAGGCTGTGTTTATTTGCAATAGGAAAAATATCCTAGGAAAATTCATAAACAATAACCAGAGATGGCACATGCTAATAGAAGCTATTGAAGTAGTGCCAACGATTAATGATCATACCCTGTATTCTCCTTTACATTGGAATTCATTTCTCAACCCCCCATGAGAAAAGGAACTACCGCTTGAATGAGGAAGCAAAGTGTGATCCTCAAGTCTTTTTTGCATATGTCAGTGGTTTTTGTTGAACTTTGCTTGTGCAGTCTTATTGATGATTTGTGAATTTTCCTAGAAGAATTTCCAATTGCAAATAAACACAGTCAAAGAAAACATAGATTTTCTTGTTCAATTAAGTTATATGTAGATCATTTGTTGAGAATATGCCTTTCTCTCAAAAAGACATACTCTAAACTGCTAAGCTATGTTCTTTTTCCTTCTACATTATAACTCAGTGTTTTTGCTTGTTGGATTTTCAGCATTGAATCCAGATAAATGGCTTGAGTTTAAGCTGCAAGAAAAGGCAAGGGTCAGCCACAACTCCCAACTATTCAGGTATCCTCTTACTTTACATAGTTTCTACTCCATTTCCCATTTGGGTCGAGGAATGAGCAGGCTTAAAATAGATGATTTGTCACTATGTAGATATTCAGGTATCCTCTTACTTTACATTGTCTCTATCAAGTTGTGTGATGCTTGAGTTAAGTGGAATGTGAAGCACAAGTTGAGCCAGTACATGGAAAGGTTGCTTATACTAGCATTTAAGAAACGTTTAGTTAACATTTGATATTCTTGTAGAAATCATGTTAAGACGTACGTAAGTGTTGGGGTTTGGCATTCAACAATATTAGGACAATATAGGTTAGGTGAAGGCTTCCCATTGATGATAGAGCGATTGACAGTCATGTGCTTCATGGTTTCTAAGGGCTCTAATTTTTATACTGTAGTTTTTATATCCGTTCCGTTCATAATGCCTATGATGATTGTATTTCTTTGAGTGCATAAAATAAAAGAATGAAAGAAGGGCATGAAATATTCAGAACAGTAGAACTTCAGGAGTTATTTTGTTGTTTTCTCGCTTGGATTATCTAAACAAGTTGATCTATTTTAACTTCTGAAGATTTTGTGTGTATGGCAGGTTTTCATTCGATCCTGATGCAAAGCTGGGCCTGGATGTTGCTTCATGTCTTCTTACAAGGTATTTTCTTTTGATACTTGGTTGGTATTGAAGAACTTGGTGATCCTTTTACTAAAATAATATCGATCTAATAAGATGAGGAATGATGTTATATTCACAGTTGAATGCTTCTTTACATATGTTTGCTTTTTAATAGGGCTCCACAAGGAGAAGATGCTGAAGGGAAAAAGAAATATGTTATTCGCCCGTAAGTAGTTTTTCTAAGTTACATTGGATCACAAAAATATTTACGCCACAACTGTTTTGTATATATTACGTGAAGTTCATATTATGTAGTTGTGTGAAAGGTGTGGTATTGCTAAGACTTCCTCTTATATGATATATTCAGGTATACTCCCATATCAGATCCAGATGCTAAAGGATATGTAGATTTGTTGATCAAGGTATAGAATTGACTCTGGGAAAACTTTATTATATTCAAATATGACGTGTAATTTACTCATAGGTGCATTGATATAAAGTAGCACTCCTTGTCTACATTTTCTTGAATGGTGCAGATTTATCCAGAAGGAAAAATGAGTCAGCATTTTGCCAGCCTAAAACCAGGCGATGTGTTAGAAATCAAAGGGTACCTTTTCTTATGTGCTGTTCTTAGATGAGAAGATTAACTGTTGTTGATTATAGTTTTACTGATACCCCCCACCCCCCTGTCTGACAGGCCTATTGAAAAACTCAGATATACTCCTAACATGAAGAAACACATTGGCATGGTGAGAAAAGTTCATATATTCTTCTTCGTTATTGCAAATTTTTTTATACATTTTAAAGGAGAAACTACTTGTGGTACATGGGAATGCATGACACTGCCAATCATATGACAAGCTACTTTTTCTAGAAGGTGTCATATATCACCAATGCATTATCCCATAACAACACACGCTTTGGATTGAGGTGGTCCCCTAAAATGAGGGAATGTGGTGGCCCTGTTTAGCAAACTTCATTACGGAATTGCACAAAATATTTTTTGAGCTAATCAGATTATTGCTAATGGGGTTTGAAACTTGTGGTACATGGGAATGCATGAACTGCCAGTCATATGACAAGCTACTTTTTCTAGAAAATGTCATATATCACCAATGCATTATCCCATAACAACACATGCTTTGGATTAAGGTGTTCCCCTAAAATGAGGGAATGTTGTGGCCCTGTTGAGCAAACTTCATTACGGAATTGCACAAAATATTATTTGAGCTAATCAGATCATGCTAATGTGGTTTGAAAGTTTACCTCTTAGCTATGGACGAATGAGTCGTGTAATTAGTTGGAAGCCAATTAATGCTTACTTCTATCTTCAGATTGCAGGTGGATCAGGCATTACACCGATGCTACAGATAATTGAGGCTATCCTAAAGAATCCTGATGACAAAACAAAGGTAACAATCGTGTCCTTTTGGTTGATGCTGTTACTGTTATCATGTTGTTTTATACAGTATTAGTATCGTTGATATTTTTGTATGAGTTCTAGCCCTCTTATAGTGAATCTACTTTCAGGTGACACTAATCTATGCAAATGTATCCCCTGACGATATACTGCTAAAAGAGAAGCTTGACATACTGGCATCAAGCAATCCAAATCTAAAGGTAATTGTATTTTCTAGAGGCTAAAGGTGTGATGGCTTAGTGGTTGAGACTAGGTCATCGGGTCGAACCCAGTCGGCGGCATCTGGGGTGGGAGGGGTTAAGGGATTAAAAAAAAAAGTATTTTCTAGAGAAAAAACAATTGCTTGTGAATACTCTTGATGTTCACTGTAGCTCAGAACTCAGAAGTGATGGTGTCTAATCCTCTGTTTAAATGACAGATATTCTATACTGTAGATAACCCAACCAAGAATTGGAGAGGAGGCGCAGGTTTCATATCAGAGGATATGATTGTTAAAGGCTTGCCTGCCCCAAGTGAAGACACCCTTATCCTTGTAAGTCTATTCTCAAACTCTCCCTCTTCTGAAGATTTACTGTTTAGCTTTTGAATAGTTTATTTATGGTAGAGATAACACTAGAAACGCCGAGCTTGTCTTTGCTTTGAGTATATTTATGCCATTCACACAATCAATTCATCTTCTCTAGAACTTGTTTTGTTTCACCCCTGAAGGAACTTATTTAGTTGTAATTTATGCATAAGAAAATTTAAAAGAACAGAAAAACAAAGTGAATTATGTAGATGGAATGGAAGAGCTTACTGCACAAAATGGATACACAAGTACAATGAGGCCACCACATGTACTTCCATAGTTTGCTGATATACATATTGACAATACAAGATCATATAAGCTCTTCTATCATTATATGTTAAGTAGCAAATTTGAAGGACATTTTTGTGTCTGATATCTTGACAGTTTTAAAGAAGGACTTGCTGATTTATTTCAATGTATGATTAATGTTAGGTATGTGGTCCTCCTGGAATGATGGAACACATCTCTGGAGAAAAGGCGAAAGACTGGACACAAGGAGAGGTATGGAATTGACATTGTGCTTTCACCCCATAAATGTACTTGAACTCAAATATGTTAAAACTCATTTGATTTTCTCCTCATTGTGCTTCTGCAGCTCAAAGGTCTACTCAAACAAGTTGGATATACAGAGGACATGGTGTACAAGTTTTGATGGTGGCGAAACGCTGTGATTTAGTTACATTACCTACTATTAGAGTATTCGTCTGCACAAGTACAAATGCAGATATTGATACTCTGACTGAACCATGGATGGAATAAAAACGCGAAATGAGTCTATATAAGATCTTTGATGATCAAATCAAAACTCCATACCAATTTTGATTATCAGTTATGGGATAACTTGTCGGTGTTTATGAGCAAATCAGTAGGATTGTATCTTTGATAAAAAAAATTCATGGTGTGGACTTCATAGTATATTGAGATTTGACAGAGAGCGGGCATCCCACGTGGGATGTTGGTTGCTTGTCTGCACTTTTATAGTTGTCTATTGGCCTTTTGCAGTACAGAGGGTCATTAGTGAATGGAAACAAATCTAAATGGCCCCCACGTTTATGTTTATGGAAACTGAATATTGACTAACCTTTCTATGCATGATATGGTTTTATTAATAGGCATGTAAATTTATATTTCCTGCACCCATGGAAAAGCCATAATTCATTTCTTTTAGGGGTAAATTTGGTGTTGGAACGAATTAGGTCTAAGGGAAGGGGTTTCTGTTGTCAGATGAAATGAAGTCTTGGAACTAATTGGGTCTGAAGGGAAGGGGTTTGGATTGTCTGATGAAGATGAAATGATTTCATTGATCATTGAGATACAATAAGCTTTTTTCTCAAGATGTTGTTTTTCAATGAGGTTGGTATTTGAGTAAAAATAATGGTCACATCACAACTTAACTATTGACGGGATGGTCAATGACCATCAATATACTCAAATACGATTTGTAAACGGGATGAAATGCATTTTCCATATTAATAGAAGGGATCAACATCAAATTTACCATTTTTTTTTTAGGGATTAATGATTTTCCTTTGGCAAATCTCAGAGGCATTTAGCTCTTTTTTTTTTAGGGATTAATGATTTTCCTTTGGCAAATCTCAGAGGCATTTAGCTCTGATAAGAGACTCTAATTAGAGGTTAAATTCTGTTTGGAATCTTTAATTTGATGTGTACAAAGAAAGTAAATGTATCTTTTCCTTGCAATGAAGTGATTCATAGCAGTGGTCACTTAAAATGAGAGAGTAGGAGGACTATATAATAAATGGAGTACCTCTTTAAGGGGACGAGCTCTCATTCATTTAGAAGCATACCTAGTAAAGTACCTTCATTGGGCAACCTCAAAAGTAAGAGATTTGAGGGTGTGTTTTCACACTCCAGGGGATGATCATTCTACCAACAGTTGCCAAAAAGGAGTTTGTATCATTGTTATTTGAATGGAGGGCTTTTTATTTTAATGGAATTTCCTATACTAAATAGTCTTATGTCGCATCCACAAAATGTTGTGGTTGTTCCCAATAATTAGAGCCTTGAGTTGAAGGTTACTATTCTATATAATGCATAATGCTTTATCAAAAAAAAAAAATTGGCTTTGGGCATTATTATGATAATTCCATACAATCTACCAAATGGATAGAATTCAAGGATTACAATAATACTTTATCCCAATGATCTAAGGATTAAACTCTAGACCAATAGAGATGGAAGAGATCAATAACTCAATAGATGATTGGAGAAATTCCAAATGGTCACTATCCCTCCCTCCTGTTCAGTGTAACATTTCTTAACAACAATCATCAAACCAATAAGAAATTAACAAAGCTTATCTCCAATACAAGGTTCTTGAGAGCTATAATGGTGATAGGAACTAGGAAGAGAGTGACAACAAATAATTATGAAGATTACTTGACTAGATAACATATTAAGTTGCAATTAGGTCACTTGGGTGGGGCCACTCTATAGCACCTATCCTTATCATAAGCTCATATCAACCTCCAACAATTGCAAATTACAGAGGATAAAAGTTTAGTACATAGTAGATGGCTAGATGCATAAGAAACAAACTTGTGATAGAAAGACAAGAATGTGGATTCCTCCTCTATGATTGAATGATCTCCCACTGGTAAAATGAAATATAAAAACCTCTTTCAGGCTGTTCATTCATGGACCATACCCTGTCTTTTTTCAACCATTGGTGTCATAAAGAAATGATTTTGTTCTTGGGTTGTGTTTTTTAATTTGTGGAGGTAGTTGAAAACCATAAAAAAAAAAAAATTGGGGTTTCCGTTTTTGGGATGAATGTATAAAAGAAAAGAAATGAAAAGTTAGTGTTTTTGGAGTAGATTGAAGGTTTGGGGATTGAAAATTTAGAGGACCCATTGAAGATTTTGGGGATTTTTTAGAAATGGGTTTTGATATTTAGGGGGTATATTGAAGAAAAGATTCAAGATTTACTGATTTTAGATGGGTGGGAGGTTTTAGAAGTGAAATTCAGAAACCCCATTGAGGTTTAGTGATTTTCAATGTGTTTTTGGTTGTAAAGTTTCCTGCTTTTATAGATGAATCTTAGGTTTATTTCTAGTTAATTGCAGTCTGTGTTGTCATGAAAACTGAGACTCTGAGGGGGAGATTTTATGGGTTTTGAGTTCTAAAAGTATAAATTTAGAGACTTTAGGGAGGGGTTTTTCGCGTTGGGGATGTTTGATGAAATTATAGCAATGTCTTTCCAAACTCTGAACCCCCAATCACATTTTTTAGGTGATGTAAGCAAGGTACAGCATAGAATACAGAGAAATCCAAGATTACCTGCACAACCATTTTTGGTACTCTTGAAAACCACTGGAAGTGGGGATTTTCTGGTATCTAAGAAGAGTTCTGTTTCAGGTCCAGTTGTGACAACTAGTAAGACATGTAATCTTCTCAGCGAAGTCAATACTGTCGGAGTCATTGGAGGGGTATCATCTGTTTCGACTCTGAATTTCTTGGAAAAACTTGTAAGGTGGAGTACAAAAGAAGGAGAAGAAACCATCCCTTACATCGTTTGCAGTGATCCTGTGTTAAGTAGAGAACTTTCGGCTTCTTCTCTCAATCTCGTTTCCAGAAAATACAGTGCCCAATTTGATCCGACTACAATTTTGGAAAATCTGAGGCGGAAGGAGGTGTTTCTTGAGCAAGCTGGTGCTCAATGCATTGTTATGCCTTGTCATGTTTCACATGCATGGCACTACATGATCTCCAAAGGATCTTCTGTGCCTTTTCTTCACATAGGGGAGTGTGTTGCTAAAGAGCTCAAAGAAGCAAACTTGAAGCCACTTGAAGCTGGGAGTAGCGTGCGAATAGGGATCATTGCTGCAGACACAACTTTGCAAGCAGGTTTTTATCAGGAAAAGCTCCATAGCCAGGTATTACCTAGTCTCTAACTTGAATCCATTTCAAAGTCATTTCATTTTATATGAAACTTCGTAGGATCTTGAATGCTTGAACCATCATTGGTGCAGATAATTAGGAAATATTTGTAATTAGTTGTTATTAGTCTCAAAATAAGATGTGCTTTGTACAATATGCAATATTACTTATCCAAGTGTTAATCCTAATTTCTAGTGTTGTCAGACCAATGAACATACTATTTATAAAAAATGATGACATATTTTCAGCTTTGGAGAGTATCTCGGTTGCACCATGTGTCAATACTGTCTATATTGCTGTTTTGCTTTTAAGGGAAAATTTTAGTTATTCAATCTGTTCATACTCTGAAGTTTGTAAGATGAACTTCAAATATACTGAAAACAAGAGAGAGGGGAAACAGCAAGATCATTGATTTCAGTAGTGCCGAACTTGAGAGCAAACTGGAAGTACTTGGAGGTTCAAAAGTATACAATCTTAAAATCGAAACCGAGCAGCATAAAATGAAAAGCAGACAGTTGATATGGTTATGTGATATAAACTACTTAAGTTATGATAAGAAATGCCAAATGTTATTTTGTTTAATTTACACTGTCTATAGTTGTCTCACTGTTTTATGGAACTTATGGTTGTTTAAAATCATTTTGAAAAGATGATTAAATTTAGTTTGCACATATAAATTTAGTTTGCACATAAAAACTTAATTTTTATTTTGCAGGCTTGTTGGGAAGGAGATGAGTCATCCCTTATTTGATTTACCACCTTGACTTTAGCTTTGGCATGTGAAATCAAGCTAAGCTGGATAATTTCTGAGAAAACTGTTTTATCTATCAACTAGTAGATATTATGCCCATTGTATCATAGAGATTCTGTGAGCACTTTTTTGGTCAATGAAGCTCATGCTAAGGTACATTCCTGTGTTGTGCAGGGATTTGAAATCGTATTGCCTGATAAAGCCACAATGGATCACATTCTAATCCCAGCAATAGAAGCTTTGAGTAAAAAGGACATGGAAGGCGCGAGAAATCTCTTCAGAATAGCACTTCAGGTTCTTCTGGTGAGAGCTGTAAACAGTATCATCCTTGCTTCTGATGAAATGCTTGGCCTATTGCCTGATGATGATCCTCTTCTCAAGAAATGTATCAACCCAATGGATGCTTTAGTAAGATCAACTATACAGTGGGCTCAAACTACTCAAAAAATTCAAAACAACACTTGAACTGTACATCCATTTCGTTCATGGGCATTATATCTTGTTATCCTGTGATCAGAGAATCCCATTGTATTTTCACATTTTGTCATTCAAATAAATAATATATCGTTTCTTATTGCTTGCTTTGATCGGCTTTAAATAGCTTCTGCATAAATATCTTTCAATTTATAAGTTAGAGTTGGTGCTATGGGGCTTACCTCAAGATTTTCATTTTTTAAAAAAAAAAAAAAACCCCAGAAATACTGATTTCGATTATCAAAGACACAACAGAAATTACTGATTCCGATTATCTAAGGTCACCTTAGCAAAGACACAACAGATATCGATTGCACATAATAGCATTTTTGGTGCAACACTGAGATTATTGTTAAGAACCAGAAATACTCTTCAAAAGTTGAAGTTCTTAAGAATAATGAGGATAGTATTTTGTTTTTCAATGAAAAATCAGTATGATCAAACACGCCCGAGGTTTGAATGTGTGGGCCTGGTGCAACTACATACTTACATATTTATTTGTCATGTTTTTATTTAATTCGTCAAGCACAAGTCTAGTTTTAGTATAAATAAGTGCCTTCTTGTTACATTTTCATCTTGAGTAATAATGAATTTTTGTGAGGTTTTATTTGTGTTTTGGGGATCAAAATCTAAATCCTAAATTGAGTACCAAAAGCATCTTGCAAGAAATATCCAGTTCTTCGTGCAGATTTGATGTTGGAAGAAGGTTAAATATGAGAATGGTGGGGATCTTAAATATGTTTGCTACTTGCTTCAAGAAGCTTAGGAAGAGCATTTTACGGTTTGTTTGCTACGCACAATTTTCATAGAAAATGAATTTGTTCCGTCTCGAATGCGTGATAAGGCTGTTTCATAGCCCAATATTTTCAATGGCTAACTTTCTCTCGGAGGAATAGAAACCTTCACTTTAGGTTATTTTCCTCCACTCTCCCAAGGAATAGAAACCAAGAAAAATACTCTTTTGGTCTGACTGTTGACCAAGCTTGACTACTTACCAAAGTTGACCATGCTCATTCTTGATTGTTGACTTTGGCCAGTCCTGACTGTTGACCATTGACCAGGCCTTGACTGAGCTTTGACCAAGTCTAAAGTGCAAATCACAAGTCTAATTTTTACATGATTTTTGCTATTGCGATTTTTGTGTCGAGATCTATTAAATGAAAATTTATAATTTTTGTAAAATTATATTTTTACCCTTCAAAGTTAACATGCCTCAACATGTGTGTCTTCGAACTATGCATGTGTTTTGGAGCATGTAGAGCTTTGATTAGATAACAATATGTGATAGGCCAATAGGCCAATGTACACATTTTGTTCATGAATTGCATGATGAATAGTGTCATATGTATGAGTCTCGAAACTTGTTTATATATGTAGAGAGATTAGTTGTTATGGTCTTTTTATGAGAAATGAATGTGCCTAGGAGCATCTCCATTGCCAAAACCACTTTTATGCCTAGACTTGCGCAAAAAACAAATGAGAATATCATGATATCAACTATTTGATGAAATAAACATGATGCAAGTGTAATAAAGAAAAATTACCTTATGAATATTTGTTATGTTATTTAATAAACTATCCATTTTTCATGGAAAATTGTTCGCTGTTCAAACCAAAATTCAGAGTTCACGACAATTTTCCATGTTCCAATCAAACAACATATTGTGGAGTCCATTCTGGTGTTTTCTCTTGAATGGATTCTCAAGGAAAACGAAGATTTTCCTCAAAATCCACTCACAGACCCTTGGTACCTCTGAGTTGAGAACTTTGCAAGCAAAGCTATGTGTAAGTAGATTCATGGTGAGCACGAGAAACGAAGCTACTCATGAAATAACAGAGGCGGAGAAGGCAGAACATGCAAAGATATCGTAGAAATAAGCATGGTGATTTGTATATACCACTGCCTGCTCAATCAAGATGATGAAGTGCAGATATGCCTTATATATTATTAATCTTATATTTGAGGATATAAACCATCATCTAGTGGTTTTTTAACTAAAGGAAATGTTTGTTAGTAAGTGTTCATGTAGTATCGACATAAGTATGAGTGTGTATCATGTCCATTAAACATGAAGATGTCGCATCATGTACCAGGTACCAGTCCTGTTAGTCCTACGTATCTGACCACTAATACATGAATCACGTTTGTAATGATTTTTCTTTAATGATCAATAGCTGTTCATCTGTTTCATTGGTGTGTTTTCAGTCTTATCAAATGGCTATTGGCATTCAAGTATTTAGCATTAGTCAGATGCAAGCGATGTTCAAGTAATCTTGTGAGAAAAATGCACTTTAGGATGTTGAATCACGACACTCTCAAGGAAAATGAGTAAGATATCAGTTTCAGAGTCTGCTTATTACGTACCTGACATTTCACATAGGTTGTAAATTGTAATTCATCCTGTTAAAAATTTCTTATGCAGGCAAGATACCATTACCTTTGTGCTGAGAAGTTACATGAAAGTAACCATTTCAGATAGCGGGTGAACAGAATGCACCTACACTTTGGTACATTAAACCTCGTCTTGGTGAGCAATGCTTAGCTTGGAAAGTTCTTGTTTTTCAAAGGGGTCATCCCTTCGTCACCAAAGCCATAAACCTTTGAAGATCATATTGACAAACTGCTTGTTAGTTGAAATTTGGCGCCAGGAACTAATTATTATTCATCCTATACTTAACCAAATGCTCTTTAGGCAAAGTGCTTCCCTCATTTTGAATCGGAGTTAGTGTGGAAAGGTCCTTTGAACTCAACCCTGTTGAAGTGTTTGATGTGAATTGAAATGAGAATGAAGATTGTCGAGACAAAGAACGGTTTGATAAAAGGATGAGTGAAGTGTATGTGTATTGGGCTTGTTACATAGTCATTGTTGGTTAGTCACTTTAGAGAAGACATTTTGTTCATGTTACCCAACTTTTGGTGAAGGAGAAAAGAAGCATGTTAATCTTAATGCTTCAAGCTTTTGATGTAGAATATCTCAAGTAATTTGGGATAATTTCTCATATGGGAAAATGATTTATAAGGCCTACTTTTTATAAGTGTAAATCACATAATACTCTAACAATTGAAAATCCATCAAAAGACTTTTTTTGTAATTAAAGACTCTTAAAAGGCACAAACTCAACCCATGGTTTAAAAATAATTAGAAAGACATTATTGCCATTTAACTTAAGTCACCCAGAATCGAGGGATGAGATGGTTTCCCAATTTGCGGCTACTCTTTTAACAATCTGACAAATTCGTAACTAGATCATTTTCCACAAGGCAAAACCTTCACCTCACCTTTTCCGGTCCTGGTTTCAAAAATACAGGTTACCCTGGCAAAAGTACTGGTATTCCACTATGATAGTACACTCGACCCTTGAGAGTTTTTTCCACGATTCCCACAATCCTGGAAACTATGGTTTCTGACACCTGGGCTAATCCTAGGACTGCAGTTGCTCACCCTAGATCCACTTAGATCCCTTCTTCGGCTACCACCTTGGCCCATTTGGCGACGACCCAAGCCCAAATTCTTGCAGCTAGACACCACCATATGAACCTTAGGCTTAACCTCCGCAAGTCGTTGCCGATGATGGCCTTAGATCCTGACATAGTCTTTGTCAACTTTGATGCTTGTTTTTTTTTACTCACCCAAACAAGGTGCCATTAGAGTTGTTGCAGTCGACTTTACTGGGAGGGTGTTGGCTACAGTTGCATCCCCGATTTTGGGTACAGTCCTTGATAGCACATTGGCGAAAGCTCATGCAATTGAAGCAACTCTATTCCTCATCATTGCTCAACAATGGAAGATTGGTTTTCTGTTTGGTGATTCGGCAAATGTGGTAGAGCTCCTTCTTGACAACGATGCTAACCCAACCTTTACGATGGACTGGGTATGGCATCCACTCAATAGTAGTATTAGAAGTACCTTATTGCTACTCCCTTTTTGACATTGTAATTATGTTGGTCAGGACCTTAATATTGAGGCTCATAACTTGACTGCTGGAGTGGGCAAAAATCTAAGTAATAATGGTAATGCTTATATTTAATATGCTTAATGGCTTTCAACAAAAAAAAAAAAAACAATCAATCAATTTTTAAAAACAAAATCACTGAGATCATATCTTGGCCTTGACTCAATTCAGTACAATTCTCCCGTTACCATTAGTCTTTTTTATCCATTTCTAACCCCAACTTCTCTTTGGATTAAGAAACCATGTCAACCTTGAGTCACTTTCAATCTCTTAGATACAACCACCACTGTGTACTCCTTTGATTTCATCTCAACTACAAGTAATATGGTTTATGAATATAGCCTCAACACCCAACATTGAAAATGCATTAGAATTTGATTTCAATATCTTGAATCATTGTTCAATAGAACATACCAATTTTCATATTGACTTCCTCTATTTGAATCAGACTATTATTAATCGAAATTCATACACTTTTTTAAAAATTATCATAAGTTTACTTTCAGATTTTTTATTTTTTTATTTTTTTACTTCCAGATTATCCAACAAGAATCAATCAGTTGTGTTTCAGACAAGGATTGTGATTTCATTTTTTGAATTAACTTCGGTCCCCTGATTTAAGAAATATTTCGTGAAATGTTTCGTGTTTTGTAGAAAACAAACGTAAAAATTTCGGTTGTAATTTCGAATTGGGTAATTTGCACTTTGCCCCCTATTATAAATAGTTCATGAATAAGTAGACCCATCATTAATCACTATTGCAGTTACCCCCTTGACTAGCAGTCAACGTCCAAAGACCGTCAATTTTCAAAGCAGATTACCAAAATGCCCCTTAAAAATCAAAGGTTGAGATTGAATCTTTCGTATCTCGAACATTTCATCTTGAGGAAAATCCTAAGGCCCAAATGAAATCGTAATCGTATCTCGAGGAAAATTTAATAGTTGATTTTGAAAAATCTTTCATCTTTGACAACTCATCTCAAGGAAAATCTAACGGTCCAAATTTAATAGTACATACATCTCTAGGTAAATCTAACGGCCCAAATTTAATTATGCACGCATCTCAAAGAAATCTGACATTCCAATACGTATCTCGAGAAAATCTAAATACTCGACACACATCTCGAGAAAATCTAACTAGGAATAGTGGCTTAGGATGAGAAACTACAGTTTAGAAGTGGTTGTAGAGGTGACCACATATGCAACATGATAAATTGTTTCAACTTTTCACTTAATTACACTTGACTGACTACATCCCCATTAGAAGTAATCTCCCAAAAAGTCACATTGGCCTAGTTCGCTTTTGTTACCCAGTGATGTAACAATAGAATTTTATGTTTTTATCATACAATCATGGTAAATGAGAGCATAAAAGCAGAATTTGACATAAATAAATCATTGTTTCAATTGTGAAGGCCATCGAAATATACATTTTATGGATAAACTTTTCCTTTTCTTTTTTTTTTGAGGTTTTGAAATATTTATAAAATGTCATTGCAATTAAAATATATGACAATGAAAATGCGTTGTGCACCTACGCCTAGTTGTAGTATCTTGACGAATTTTCTGTGGATCCATAAACCATGGTAATTACTCCACTAGTAACATTCTAAGCATTAGCAACTCTCAATTCTAAAACTAGAATTGAGCAATCTCCTAATATTATTAGGGATGTCTAACGGAACCAGCTGCTAAGCTCAGGTGGTTTGTTAATTACTCAAAGATACCATTTTTCAAGTATTCAATGAAATACTTTGATCAAAGATAACAAACTGTTCAATGATGTTTGAGATTTTCCCAATCTCCTGTTGGAGATGTTAGCTCAACATTAGCCTCACACCAAGTAGTGAGCAAAATCATGTGAAGTTTAAAGGAGTGGATGTGTTTCTTATTGGCAGCGAGGCATTTTGGAGGCAGTTGAACCACGTTCGTAAAAACCTCACACCCAAGGGAAAGCGTGTGTTTAAGTTGGGTACAGTATCGTTGCTTGAGACATATTCGTTGTACAACAATCTCGTGTGAGCGCTTTGAGGTGGTTCTGGGGGGCTTTGTCACCATCACCTCCGGACCCAACAAGTGGTATTAGAGCTGATAGTTCAGCCTTGGGCAGCAATCTTGTGGTAGTTTCAGGGGTTTTGTCACCTTTACCCTCAGACCCAACAAGTGGTATCAGAGCAGATGGTTCGACATTCGCCTTGGCGAGTTGGAAGTGGTATCAGAGCTGATCGTCCGGCCTTAGGCAACAATCTCGTATGAGCATTATGAGGTAGTTCCAGGGGGCTTCGCCACCTTTACCCCCGGACCCAACATGTCCCTCACATTGGATTCATTTCATATTCTAAATTCGTTGCACACCCTCATTTTCAAATATTGCAAATCACTCGCTAGTCAAAATTATGGTAATAACAAAAACATTATTTATATAACAACCACTATACTCGTTATGGTTCCTCTGTAGCACCTATCAATTGACAACTTGTTTTGTTTTGCATTTTTTTTAAATCAAATTTACACCACTCAATTATCCCTTCATCATTCACTACATCATCACAAGGAAATAAAATTTCCTTAAACTCCTCAACCAAGCTAAAAGATGTATCAGTGGGCGAATAATCATCCATTGCACAGAAATTTGACATTGACACTAAAGCTTCATGAAAAATGAATAATAAATAGAAAAAAAAAAAGTGAAGAAAAAAATTTACTCATTGTGTGTTGCTAAGTAGACCAACCACATTACCTATTTTTCAAGCAAACTATAGAACAGAGTCTGTGACAAAATAGAACAGCACAAGGTAAAATTCAGTTGCCCAACATGATAGAAGGCTCCCTAAATTAAATGAGTTGTGATTGTAAGGTCACCTTCTTCTTCACTTGCTTTGCTTCTTTTTTCCTTGCTTTATTTCTCTTTTCTTCTTTCACTCTCTCCCTCTTCTGTTTCTTGTTGAACGATCAAAATATATTACTCTGCATTACAATTTACACACCTATCTCATTTTCACTCCACTCATGTCTGCAGGGGAAGTAGCAAACTACTGTTGTACGTACCTTTCTCTTTAACAAGAAACACAAAGATGTGTATGTGGCGTCTTAATTAACCATTAATTAGCAACTAACAATGGGCCCGTAGATGTTTTCCACGTGGCACCTCCCCCTGCCTACCTACCTACCTACCTTTCTTGTCTTTTTATATTTACCTCACTTCATCTCATCATCATCTAACTAATTATAATTTGATTAAACTAACTAATTAGTTGATTAATGGATTAACCACATTCATAAATTGATGCATTTATGCTTACTTGGCAAAATTGGGCCATATATATGCATGTTGCAATCCTTGATTAGATTTATTACTTCCATTGTTAACTAACACCTAATTAGAGAAACTAAACTAATCCTAATGCCCAATTGGTGACACTAGTGAAGCCCCCATATCGATGATCATGTTTTTGGAACAAGAAAGTTAAACTCAATTTACAAGGAGACCAATTTTAAACCAGGTGGGGCTTAGGATCATTAAACTATCAATTGAGACGACAAATTGGAATTTCGTTATTTGTTTTAATTTTGGGAATCCTTTGCATGTTATAAAAAAATTAAATACCAATAAAATTAAACCAAGAAAAAAGATAAAATGTATATATAAATAAAATATAACTAAGAAAAAAAATACCAAAGGTGGTGGAACTTGAACCCCCATCGATCTATGTTGTAAGCTAGTAATTAGCTACTTGGCCACAACAACTAGATGTCTCAATATGCTTTCTAATAGAAGAAGGTAATGGGACTCAAACCATGCCATTAGAGTATGGTGATTCACCAATTCCGTCGTAATACATTAGATGAACAAACTTACCGGGAACATTATTTGATTTGTAAACACCAATCTTGAGTGTTGTGAATATAGCTTTGTTGCCTTGACAATCTTGTTTGTTTACTAGTTTACTCTGAAATCTCCATGCATCTGTTGATTGAGCAAGATAAAACACATGCAATAAAAAAAAATATGACTACATTAAGGGTTGGCCTTAAGTCTGTACCTCTTTGCTTTGGTCATGAATGAGTTGACGAGACATCTTCAAGAAGATGATATTGTCTCAAATGATGAGACTAGCGAAGGTTTAGGTCAGAAATTAGATAGGTGACAGGAGGCATCAGAGATTAAGGGTAGAATTAATCATTAAAAACAGAATATCTAGTTTGCAACTTTGGTTGTGAATCACGAGAGAAAAGTAATTCAATTGAGATCAAAAGCGTAGAGGTTTCAGAGTGTGAGGCTTTTCAGTATCTATGGTCTATATATAGTTCATAAAAATGGGGCTATTGGAGATGGTGTAGAACATAGGATTAGAGTTGCTTAGACGAAATGGAGAATGATGTCAAGAGTATTATGCGATAGAAAGATGTCTGCAAGGTTAAAATGGAAATGTTATAAGACAATTGTTCAACAAGCTATACTCTAAGATTCAGAATGTTGAGCTATTACGGGACAACATACGCATATGATGGCGGTAGCAGAAATGCGTATGTTAAGATGGATGTGTTGTAAATCCCATGAGGATAAAATTAAGAATGAAAGAATTAGGAGATACCTAGGTGTAGCGCCCATAGAGGACAAAAATAGAAAAAATAAATAAAAAAATAAGGTATTTGATATGGTTTGGTCACGTGCGGAGGGGATTGAAAACTTGGATGCAGATGGTGAATGAAGACATCCTTGAGCTTGGATTAGGCAAGGATATGTGGGAAGACCATATTGCTTGAAGAACAAAAATATGTGTAGTCGACCCCGAGAGTATTGGGAATGGGCTTTGATGATGATGTTTTATGCAATTCATAGATTTTTGTAAACTTTGGAAACAAACAAATATAATAAAATGGATGCACTAGCTAGCTACAATATACAAAACAAATTCAATCATCGTCATCTCTTGTTTCCTCAAAGGCAACTTGGAAGCCTAAACTATCAACATTTACAATCTGAAAACTTATATGATGTGTTATGCGGGTTTGGCTAGGTTTAAGATAATTGTAAAGCATTAATCTCTATTGTTTAGGTGATAATTGCAAAATAATTCTTGATTAAATTTTCTTCTTAATTAGATTGTTTAGGTGATACATCTCAATGCTTCATCAATGGTTGAGAGGGGACTGAGAAGATGAGATAGAGAATGAGAGAGAGATAAAGGACAAGTTAGCAGAATTCGTAACAAACATGTACGAAGATTTGGTGGGCCCCCAACACACATTTCTAGTGACAAAAACAAACATTCATTCATTCATTTCTATGACCACCACTACTTTCCCTAATGACTGCCACATTACCCCAAGGATTGTGATTTCGTCTTTCGAGTTAATTTTGGTCAACTAATTTTAAGAAATATTTTGGTGTGTAAAGAAAATATGTAAGAATTTTGAGAATATATGAAACATATAATGAATTTCGAGAGGTATATTAAATATGTGAGGAAATAAAATGCAAGTAAATGAATGTATTAAACATATTAAATGAAGCCTAAATACCTATAATTAGAAAATAAGGGGGTAGTTTCAAAAATTAATATATAAGTAGAAGAAATGATCATTAGAAAATTAGGGGGTGGTTTCAAAAATCAATAAATAATAAAAAGAAATGATAATTAGAAAAATCTCAAAATTTACGAAAAAACCCCTGGAAAAAATGTAAGTTTTAGTAGCCGATTTTTGCATTTTTACGAAAAGAACGAAATTTACAAAAAAAAAAAACCACGAAATTTTAAAAAAAAAAAAAAAAAACCATGAACTTTTTTTTAAAAACCTCAAAAATTTTCGAAAAAAACCCTAAAAAAATGTACTTTTTTTCTTACGCACTTTTTCTTTTCGTAAGTGTAAAAAAAAAAATGAAATTTTCACGAAATCACAATCCTTGGTTTCAGAGAGATAAAACAAATTTGAAAATTTATCAAATTACATTAAAAGATTGCATATTTCGTTTGTTTCAATATTGAATTTGAATACATAAATAACAACACCACATCAATATGTCTAGGAATATAGGTATATTTGTCTTTTTACATATCTTTTAGCCATGGATTGGATTTGGGGCTTTTAATAGTCTTGAATTATAAAAAAGAGGCATTTTGAGGAATTTACAATTGTTAGGGTCTTACGTGATCTACAATTATAAAAAGTGGGTCTTATAAGTCGTTTTCCCTTTAATCATTTGAATTTTTTTCCATTCTTATCGGGTGTTCTTATTTAGACCCCTAACTTTTGGTTTTAAACACGAACAAAAATATTTTAATTTTCCACATGGGTTAATTAATATCTTATTATTTTTCCCTAAATAAACCCCATATCATTTTTCCAATTTTTACTAGTTAGACTCCGATGCCAACAACACCGGCCTCCTCCATACCCAAAAAAAAAAAAAAAAAAAATTCTAATCTACTCTTAAGTAGTGAAAAACTCTTGTCAAACTTATGGATGATAAGATTAAAGTTTTTGAACTAGAGTTTATTCAAGAAGTGGAAGAAGACGAGCTTTACAAAAATCTTTGTGAATTTGAACTTTCAACCCTTGAAATTCCAATAGATGGTAGTGTTGGAGAAGATTATCCATTTTCAAGCCAAACAGTTGCAACATGGAAATCATAGACAAAATTCAACAATATCAGAATCTGCCTTTTTGCTAATGAAACTGGCTTGCTCAGGTGGAGAGCCTTGTATCAAGAAGATTCTCGAGTACAAGATTGTTCCTGACCTTATTAAGATGATGCAATGTAATGTCCTATACAGGATTCAGCATATACCACACTTCAAATGCTATTTGGACAAAGCGGTTCTCTTGTTTTGAACCGTATCCTTCAAATCAGTCTTACCGAGAAGTTGGCTATCTATCAACACGGAAAGTTTCATCATCATCAAAGCCCATTTTCGAGATTTTATCGGTCGACTACATGGATTTTGGTTCTCCAAGCAATGCGATCTTCCCACATATCCTCGCCTGATCCAAGCTCAATGATATCTTTATTCACCGCCTTCATCCAAGTTTTCAATGGTCGTCCCCTCCATCTACACCCTCCATTAACTTGCCAATCCAAACACAGGAAGTTTGTGTGCATTTAATATTAGATCTCATTGACGTCAGTAATGAAGCTTGCATTGAACTGATTTTTTCCTTGCAAGTTGGTGGAGAAGCTTTTAAGACTCGAGAAGACAAGTGATGGCTCGAGTTATATGGTTGTCGGGTCTTAAGGGTATGGACAAGTGTAGGCATCTTTCAACAGCTGAGAGGTGTGTTATGAAGGAGCAAGTGATCGGGAAGGTGTAGATATCAGTTTAAGGTCATAAACTTGAATTTCATATCATAGCAGTTGTGTCTTGGAGGGATCAAGAGGAGCCAATAGTAGTAAACAAAAAAAGTAGAGGGCTTCTAAGCCGTTTTCTTGTGATTGTAATTGTTTGATATTGTACCACACACATCAACACCTTGGTACTCCCATTTTTGGAATAAAGCAATGAAAATGTTGTATGATTATTTGTCCCCCGCGAATGTTATCACCAAATGTCTTCCATATCTTCCTTCTTGTAATTAAATTTAACATGGACAGAAGCACAAATAATCTTGTTTTTCATGGTTGTAATTGGTAATGAAGCTGACAAAACAGTAACAGTTATCCAAAGTCCCAAACATATTAAACCAACCCAACAGAGCCAAGCAGGTGAAGGTTCCACCTACGCCTCGCAATGGGTCGTGTGGGGTTAGTTTATGTCATGTCAGTTGGGTTGACGAGTCACATATAAGACACAAACATGACCTGATTAATTATTGGGTTAGAAAAACATGAGAAACATGGCATGCTAGGAAACGGGTCAATGCGACCCAACCTATTTTAGATAAAAACATGCTTCGACCTAACACAACCCGACCTTAAATGACTCAAAATCGACATGTTAACCCGAAATCGATCCATTAATTAGGCACAAGTTGACACAAAACAACCCTTTTGACACAACATAATATTTGACCTAAAAGTTAATATGTCAAATGAGTTATGGTGTTTGGGGTTGGAGATAAAAGACGACTTAAATTTATCCAAATATAAGAATCTAACGAATCACATAGAAATTAAAGCACCAAAAGATAAATTTCTAGATAAACATAGTTTATGGTTGAGATTCGTTTCATATAATGGCTGAGACTTAAAGTTTGCATTTATGTCTTACTTTCAATCAATCCCCAATAAGAGTGCATGAATACTGATGCAGTCATTTTTCACTCCCTGCTCTGACCTGGTTCTTGCTGACACGTTAACCTTCACAAGTAGCACACGCGAGCCACGAACCACCATTGTGGTGGCCGATGACACTTCGATGCTAAAGTCAGACAGGGTTCTGAGGAAGGTATAATCTTGTAACAAGGAATTTGTAGCATACATTAGCTTAGAAACCTCGTGTTGTGCAAGGAGTCTTAATTCAACCAGGCCATCGTAGGCGTAGTTTAGGGAGGAGATCTTCGTGGAGATCTCTCTCTAATTAGGAGTCGTGATGTAGGAAGGAAGTTCCTTGTTAGCTCTGTGCTCTTAAATACGTGGGAGATAGTTTCCAATCCAAGAGCAATCCGTAGAAGGGAGTTTCTCTGTGTGAAAAATATTCTGGTGTTTGCTTCCTAGTTGGAAGCGGAGAGCAACTGTAGTTGCCCGTCCGAAGCCGATCCTCGAGATACTTGCCTAAGGAGGGCTTATGGGTATTGAATATACTTGTGACACGTGTAGGCCTAGCGTGTTGTGAGAGTCTGGGTCCGCCTGGCGGACTGAAATGAGCGGGCTTAAAACCGCTTGGGCCGGATCAGCATTGGGTCGATGTTAGGGCCTGTAGTTCCTCGATAACATCATGACACGTGTACGACCCCGAAGTGTGACCGTTTTTATTTATCATCAGCTATTCCCCCCGGGTTAGTGGGGCGTTAAGTCGGTCCACTGACTCTTTGAAAAAACAATTGTACCGTCGTGATGATTGGACTCGAAACGTTCGTCTTAAGCGGCACATGACATTAATGGATACGTGATTGCTCAAGGAGGGAAAGTGCGGTTTCCCTTCCTTATACATATTCACCATCTTGAGGATGATTTCTTCATTGTTATTCGCGCTATCTTTTTGAATTGTAGTATTTGTTCCATTTTCTAACGGTCGACAACGTTAAATCTTCTTCTAAGAACCCATTATCTCTTGCTTGTATAAATTTCTTCGAAGATAGTTTGGTCGACGAAAATGAGTTGATCAAGCTTCGTAGTTTGTACCATCTCGCGAAAAATTTACAAATTGTTCCCGCGTTTGGAGTTTTAGGTCAAACTGTGCCTCCTCATGGGTTCATAGGTTTACACCGAGGCATGTTCGAGTTCGGGGTTCGGCTGCCAGCGCCAGATGACGTTTGGTGTTTCCTTACTCATCTTCGAATGAATGACTCCCACACAAATGGCGTCGAGCGGGTTTAAGATATTGCTCATGATTCTCCTGAGGGCCATAACGCTAACATTCGCCTATCTTCGTCGGTGATTCATTACCTGACCGAGACTCGGCTGGATTCCAGGGGTATCTGTGTGTTGAAATGCCATCATTGTTTGGAGGCGAAGCGGTTGCTGGCAGATGAACGTTCACATTATGAGGCCCTGTTGGGAGCAGTGGACTTCGACGTGTCAGGCAAGAAGCCCTTTATCTCGTCCAAGGTTGCTCGTGGTAGATTGGTGCTCCTGTAGCTTATTAGGGAGGAGCATCCCGGTACTGATCTTGATTTCACTCGCTACAAGAGGATTGCTTTCGGACCGATCAATAGAGATGAGGGCTCTGCGAGGCTTACTGATGAGGAGGATGCTTCTCCTTAGAATGATTATCATGTCGTCTCTTGGACAGAATACATACACATGTTTTTGAATGAAAGTGTTGTTTTTGTCTCATATAGTCGTGTTTACTTTAGTCGCTTTGTAGACCGTAGAGGTTTTTACCGCTAGGTGGAATGCTTGTCTTCGTCAATCGAAACATATTGTTGTTTTAGGTTGTTCTGTTACAAGTTAGGTTTAACCAACAGAAATCATTGTTGGTCAGAGGTTGATCAGGCTTCCTTAGTCATTGTCTGCATTGAGAGTAATGATCCCTTAGGGAGTCGTCGTCATCAGCGGACCAGCGCTGACTAGACTCCCACTTCATCCGCCGTCGTGATCCACGTGAAGTGGATTAGATTTTGGGCACCAAAAGTCGTCGTCATCAATCGCGAACTGACTGGGCTTACCTAGCAAATTTGGCGATCATTGTATGCACTGAGAGCAATGATCTATTGGCGAGCCGTCGTCATTAGCTGTCCAACGCTGACTAGACTCCCACTTCCTCCGACATCGTGATTCGCGCGAAGCGGATTAGGTTTTGGGCACCAGAAGTCGTTGTCATCAATTGCGAACTAACTGGGCTTACCTGGCAAGTTCGGCGATCACTATCTGCATTGAGAGTAATGATCCATTGGCGAGTCGTCGTCATCAGCAGACCAGCACTGACTAGACTTTTATTTCCTCTGCCATCGTGATCGGCACAAAGCGGATTAGGCTTTGGGCACCAGAAGCCATCGTCATCAGTCGTGAACTGACTGGGCTTACCTGGCAAGTTTGGCTATCATTGTCTGCATTGAAAGTAATGATCCATTGGTGAGCCGTCGTCATCAGCTGTCCAATGCTCACTAGACTCCCACTTCCTCCAACATCGTGATCCGCGCGAAGCGGATTAGGTTTTGGGCACCAGAAGTCGTTGTCATCAATCGCGTACTAACTGATCTTACCTGGCAAGTTCGGCGATCTTTGTCTGCATTGAGAGTAATGATCCATTGGCGAGTCGTCGTCATCAGCGGACCAGCACTGACTAGACTTTTATTTCCTCCGCCATCGTGATCCGCACAAAGTGGATTAGGCTTTGGGCACCAGAAGCCATCGTCATCAGTCGCGAACTGACTGGGCTTACCTGATAAGTTCAACGATCATTGTCTGCATTGAGAGTAATAACCCTTGACAAGTCATCGTCATCAGCGGACCAGTGCTGACTAGACTCTTACTTCCTCCGCTATCGTGATATGCGCGAAGCGAATTAGGCTTTGGGCACCAGAAGCCATCGTCATCAATCACGAACTAACTGGGCTTACCTGGCAAGTTCGGCCATCATTGTCTGCATTGAGAGTAATGATCCATTGGCGAATCGTCATCATCAGCAGACCAACACTGATTAGACTATCATTTCCTCGGCCATCGTGATCCATGCAAAGTGGATTAGGCTTTGGGCACCAGAAGTTGTCGTCATCAGTCGCGAACTGACTGGGCTTACCTGGCAAGTTCAACGATTATTGTCTGCATTGTAATGGGAAAGCTAAACCCGACTGGGAAAGACCCTACAGAGTTTCCCACCGACGACGTCAAACTGATGCAGTCGTTTTTCGCTCCCTGTTCTGATCTGGTTCCTGCTGACCTGTTGACCTGCACATGTGAGCCACAGACCACCGTTGTGGTGGCCGCTGGCACTCCAATGCTAAAGTCAGACAGGACTCTGAGGAAGGTGTAATGCTGTAACAGAGAATTTATAGCGTACCTTAACTTACCAACCTCAGGTCTTATTTATAGTGCAAGGAGTCATGGTTCAACCAGGTCATCGTAGGCGTAGTTTAGGGAGGAAATCTTTGTGAAGATCCATCTCTAATTAGTTGTCATGTTGTAGGAGAGAAGTTTCATGTTAGCTCTATACTCCTAGATACGCGAGAGATAGTTTCCAATCCAAAAACAATCCGTAGAATGGAGTTTTCATGTGTGGAAGATACTCTAGTATTTGCTTCCTAGTTGGAAGCGGGAAACAACTGTAGTTGCCCGTCCGAAGCTGATTCTCGAGATACTTGCCTAAGGAGGGCATATGGGTATTGTGGATAGCTGTGAGACGTGTAGGCCTAGCGTGATGTGAGAGTCCGGGTCCGCCTGGGGACTGAAGTGAGCGGGCTTAGAACCGCTTGGGCCGGATCAGCATTGGGCCGATTTTGGGGCATGTAGTTCCTCGAGATCATCATGACACGTGTACAGCCCAGGGGTGTGACCATTTTTATGTATCATCAGGTTCGATTCTCATATCCAACATTTTGATATTTATTTATCTTGATATTTAAAGTAGAATAAACTCTATTTATTATTTAAAACTTTTATCATGCCAACGACACAAGAAGTACCCTAGTATATACGAGTGGGATCCGGAGACAAATAGGGCTGAAAACCGAACCGACTTAGGTCGGTTTTAAAATTTTCAAACCGAACCGACCATTAACAAAACCGATCCGAAACCGAACCGATTCTAATTTATGCAAACCATAACCGAACCGAACCGACTAAAATCAAACCAAAACCGAAATAAAACCGAACCGACCGACTATTTTAAACATATTGTATTATTTATATATAAAATATATATTATTTATTATATATATTCGGTCGGTTCGGTTTGGTCGGTTAAAATCACATAGAAACCGAAAACCGAACCGACCACTTCGGTTTTGAATTTTTTAAAACCGAAACCGATCCGAACCGAATTTAAATCGAACCGATTGGTTCGGTTTAGATTGGTTCGATCGGTTTAATCGGTTTGATCGATTTTTTGTTCAGCCCTAGAGACAAACATTTGTGACAAAGAAATTGAATATATATCGTCGGATGACATATCATCAAACAGTTTAGATTTTGTCCTAATAACTAACTAAGTGTAGAAGTTAAAAGTCCAATTTTATAAAGAGACTAATAACTTTTCTCTTCCCTTATTTTTGTCCTATTAACTAACTCAGTGTAGAAGTTAAAAATCCAATTTTATAAGGAGACTAATAGATTTTCTTTCAAATCTTTTTATTATGGTAAAAAAATTAACACAGGGTTTTCAAAAAAAATCAAATATGTATTACGTTGTATTAACACAGAGTTAATTAAACATAATATATATTTGATTTTTTTTTTAAACTATGTGTTAATTTTTTTTTACCGTAATAAAAAGAATTGAGAAAAAAATGGGGAGGGAGAAGTTATTAGTCTTCTTATAAAATAGGAACTTTAACTCGTTTCAATCAAGCAGATTTCAGATTGTGTTATCATGTTCGAGACAAATTGTCAGTCTATTTCCACCGCAGTGTTGGACTAGGAACCCAACTTATAGTTCCTCTTAAGATTGTCCCCACGTATCATTGCTCTTGCAAAATCATTTGGCTTCAAAACATCCGAGTCTCAAATTTAAATAGAATAGTCTTGGACTATGGTCAATTGGTCCATATTCCTAACCAACCCATGATTAAATTCACTCAAAAGCCATGGATACTGCTTCATCGTCTTCTTCTACTTCTGTGATACTTAGAGGGGGTTTATCTTCGTCTCAAACACTGCGTTCACTCGTGAAGAAGAAACCATAATGGGTTTTGCTCTTTGACCTTCCAACCTCGTGTCGTGCAAGGAGTCCTGGTTCAACCAGGCCATCGTAGGAGTAGTTCAGTGAGGAGATCTTCGTGGAGATCCCTCTCTAATTAGGAGTCGTGGTGTAGGAGGGAAATTCTATGTTAGCTCTGTGCTCCTAAATATACGTGTGATAGTTTCCAATCTAAGAGCAATCCGTAGAAGGGAGTTTTCCTATGTGAAAGATATTTTGGTGTTTGCTTCCATTGGAAGCGGATAGCAGCTGTAGTTGTCCGTCCAAAGCCGATCCTCGAAATACTTGCCTAAGGAGGGCTTATGGGTATTGAGGATAGTTGTGACACATGTATGCCTAGCGTGTTGTGAGAGTCTGGGTCCGCCTGGCGGACTGAAGTGAGCGGGCTTAGAACTGCTTGGGTCGGATCAACATTGGGTCGATGTTGGGGCTTGTAGTTCCTCGATATCATCATGACACGTGTACGGCCCCGGGGAGTGATCGTTTTTATGTATCATCAGCTACTCTTCCTGGGTTAGTGGGGCGTTAAGTCGGTCTGCTGACTCTTTGAAAAGACAATTGTACCGACGTGATGATTAGACTCGAAGTGTCCGTCTTAAGTGGCACATGACATTAATGGGTACGCGACTGCTAAAGGAGGGAAAGTGCAGTTTGCCTTATAAATATTCACCATCTTGAGGATGATTTCTTCATTGTTATTCGCACTACCTTTTTGAATTGTAGTATTTGTTCCATTTTCTAATGGCCGACAACGTTAAATCTTATTCTAAGAACCCATTATCTCTTGCTTGTATCAATTTTTTCGAAGATAGTTTGGTCGACAAAAATGAGTTGATCAGGCTTCGTAGTTTGTACCGTCTCCCAGAAGATTTGCAAATTGTTCCCGCTTTTGGAGTTTTAGGTCAGACTGTGCCTCCTCATGGGGTCATAGTTTTGCACCGAGGCATATTCGAGTCCGGGCTACGGCTGTCAGCGCCAGATGACGTTTGGCGTTTCCTTACTCATATTCGAATGACTCCCACGCAAATGGCGTCGAACGGGTTCAAGATACTGTTCGCGATTCTCCTGAGGGCCAATGATGTCGGCCTTCGCTTATCTTCGTCGGTGATTCATCACTTGACCGAGACTCAGCTGAATTCCAGGGGTATCTATGTGTTGAAATGCCATCATTGTCTGGAGGCGGAGAGGTTGCTGGCAGATGAACGTCGCATTATGAGGCCCTGTTGGGAGCGGTGAACTTCGACGTGTCAAGCAGGAAGCACTTTATCTCGTCCAAGGTTGTTCGTGGTAGATTGGTGCTCTTGTAGCTTATTAGGGAGGAGCATCCCGGTATTGATCTTGATTACGCTCGCTACAAGAGGGCTGCTTTTGGACCGATCAATAGAGGGGAGGGCTCCGTGAGGTTTACTGATGAGGAGGATGCTTCTCTATAGAATGATTGTAATGTCGTCTCTCAGACAAAATACATACACATGTTTTTAAATGAAAGTGTTGTTTTTGTCTCATATAGTCGTGTTTACTTTAGTCGCTTTTTAGACCGTAGAGTTTTTTACCGCTAGGTGGAATGCTCGTCTTTGTCAATCGAAACATATTGTTTCTTTAGGTTGTTCTGTTACAGGTTAGGGTTTAACCAATAGAAATCATTGCTGGTCAGTGGTTGACCAGACTTCCTTAGTCATTGTCTGCATTGAGATTAATGATCCCTTAGGGAGTCGTCGTCATCAACAGACCAGCGCTGACTAGACTCTCACTTCCTCCACCGTCGTGATCCGCGTGAAGTGGATTAGGCTTTGGGCACCAGAAGTCGTCGTCATCAGTCCCGAACTAACTGGGCTTACCTAGCAAGTTTGGCGATGATTGTCTGCACTGAAAGCAATGATCCCTTGGTGAGCCGTCTCCATTAGCTGTCCAGCGCTTACTAGACTCCCACTTCCTCCGCCATTGTGATTCGCGCAAAGCGGATTAGGCTTTGGGCACCAGAAGCCGTCGTCATCAATCGCGAACTGACTGGGCTTACCTGACAAGTTCGACGATCATTGTTTGCATTGAGAATAATGATCCATTGGCGTGTCGTCGTCATCAGCGAACCATCGCTGACTAGACTCCCACTTCCTCCGCCATCTTGATTCGCGCGATGCATATTAGGCTTTTGGCACCAGAAGTCATCGTCATCAGTCGTGAACTGACTCGACTTACCTAGCATGTTTGGCTATCATTGTCTGCATTGAGAGTAATGATCTATTAGTGAGTCGTCGTCATCAGCAAACCAGCGCTGACTAGACTCCCACTTCCTTCGCCATCGTGATCTACGCGAAACTGATTAGGCTTTGGGCACCAAAAGTCGTCGTCATCAATCGCGAACTAACTAGGCTTACCTGGCAAGTTCAGCAATCATTGTCTGCATTGAGAGTAATGATCCCTTAGCGAGTCGTCATCAGCGGACCAGCGCTGACTAGACTCTTATTTCCTCCGCCATCATGATCCGCGCAAAAAGGATTAGGCTTTGGGCACCAGAAGTCGTCGTCATCAGTCGCAAACTGACTGGGCTTACCTGGCAAGTTCAGCAATTATTGTCTGCATTGAGAGTAATAACCCTTGGTGAGTCATCGTCATCAGCGGACCAGCACTGACTAGACTCTCACTTCCTCCGCCATCGTGATATGCACGAAGCAGATTAGGCTTTGGGCACTAGAAGCTGTCGTCATCAATCGCAAACTAACTAGCTTACTTGGCAAGTTCGGCGATCATTGTTTGCATTGAGAGTAATGATCCATTGGCGAGTCGTCGTCATCAACGGACCAACGCTAACTAGACTCTCACTTCCTCGACTATCGTGATCCTCGCAAAGCGGATTAGGTTTTGGGCACCATAAGTTGTCGTCATCAATCACGAACTGACTGGGCTTACTTGGCAAGTTCAGTGATTATTGTCTGCATTGTAATGGGAAAGCTAAATCCGAACTGAGAAATACCCTATAGAGTTGCCCACGGACGGCGCCAAACTGATGCAGTCGTTTTTCACTCCATGCTCTGATCTGGTTCCCAGTGACCTGTTGACCTGCACAAGTAGCACATGTGAGCCACAGACCACCGTTGTGGTGGCCGATGACACTCCGATGCTAAAGTCAGACAGGACTCTGAGGAAGGTGTAATGCTGTAACGGGGAATTTATAGCGTACCTTAGCTTACTAACCTCGTATCTTATTTATAGTGCAAGGAGTCATGGTTCAACCAGGTCATCATAGGCGTAGTTTAGGGAGGAGATCTTTGTGGAGATCCTTATCTAATTAGTTGTCGTGTTATAGGAGAGAAGTTTCATGTTAGCTCTGTGCTCCTAGATACGCGAGAGATAGTTTCCAATCCAAGAACAATCTGTAGAAGGGAGTTTCCATGTGTGGAAGATACTCTAGTATTTGCTTCCTAGTTGGAAGCGGAGAGCAGCTGTAGTTGCCCGTCCGAAGCTGATTCTTGAGATACTTGCCTAATGAGGGCATATGGGTATTGAGGATAATTGTGAGACGTGTAGGCCTAGCGTGCTGTGAGAGTCTGGGTCTACCTGAGGACTGAAGTGAGTGGGCTTAGAACCATTTGGGCCGAATCAGCATTAAGTCGATGTTGGGTCTGTAGTTCCTCGAGATCATCATAACACATGTACGGGCCAGGGGTGTGACCATTTTTATGTATCATCAGGTTCGATTCTCATATCCAACATTTTGATATTTTTTATCTTGATATTTAAAATAGAATAAACTCTATTTATTATTTTAAATTTTTATCATGCCAACGACACAGGAAATACCCTAGTATATACGGGTGGGATCCGGAGACAAACACTTGTGACAAAGAAATTGAATATATATCGTCGGATGACATATCATCAAACAATTTAGATTTTGTCCTAATAACTAACTAATTGTAGAAGTTAAAAGTCCAATTTTATAAGGAGACTAATAGTTTTTCTCTCCCCCTATTTTTTCTCAAATCTTTTTATTATGGTAAAAAATTAACACAGGGTTTTCAAAAAAAATCAAATATATATTACGTTGAATTAACACAGAGTTAATTGAACATAATATATATTTGATTTTTTTGAAAACTGTGTTAATTTTTTGACCATAATAAAAAAAATTGAGAGAAAATAATTTGAGGGAAAGTTATTACTCTCCTTATAAAATAAGAATTTTAACTGGAGACAAATTGTCAGTCTAATTCCACCGCAGTGTTGGACTAGGAACCCAACTTATAGTTCCTCTTAAGATTGTCCCCACGTATCATCGCTCTAGCAAAATCATTTGGCTTCAAAACATCTAAGTCTCAAATTTAGCTTTGGAACATTTTAAATAGAATAGTCTTGTACTATGGTCAATTGGTCCATATTCCTGACCAACCCACGATTAAATTCACTCAATAGCCATGGATACTGCTTCCATCATCTTCTTCTACTTCTGTGATACTTAGAGGGGGTTTATCTTCGTCTCAGACACTGCTTTCACTCATGAAGAAGAAACCATAATGGGTTTTGCTCTCTGACCTTCCCCGGGTCCTTAGTAATCCTGCCTCGTGGTCGCATCAATCTCACTTGCGCTCGTCGCAAAAACAGCAACTCTCCTGTACCTTCCAATAAGAAGAAGACCAAGAAGGTAAACAACCCAAAAAAAAAAACTCAATTTTGTTTCTAATCTCCTTCTTAATTTGTTTTTCAAATAATTACATCTTCATGTCTTGCTGGTTCATGTTTGGGTTTTGCTTTGGCCCCTTGAAATGCTCACAATTAGCTTAAATTACATATTTTGAGTTTTACAAGAGGTGATTCAGTCTATTGATAATTTATAAATTATGGGTTTTTTGTTTTCAAGACAAATTGGTCATCTCATATTGTACAAATTGGTTATTGAAAGCTTTTGGTTTCTTCATATTCGGGTTAGGGGGAGTGAATTCTGTGGCTATGCAAGGAGATTAAGAAGACAAATTTGGGTGTTTTACGTCATAGAGAAATCAATTATCAGAAAACTAGGGTGTATGGAGTGCAGTTGTAATCTCTTTTGGGAGTTGCGTTTCTTAGGTTTCTCACTGATTGAATATGGAATTGGAAGTTTGTCATTAGTGAAGAAATGAGAATTCAATAACTCACTCACCCTTTACTAATTTCTTGGAGAATTCATATTTCTGCAGCCAAACATATTCTTAAGGCCTTCAGAACTTCATATTCCTACCAACCTACCCTGTTGGAGATGTGCATTCAACAGTTAAATGGAGAGGTGGTAATTATGTAATGACACTTTCACAGGCACCCTCCATTAGTTATACTACAAACCCCACAAAAATACACTCCCCGGGTGTCTCCAATAGGTTAGCTTATTTTTATGTAACCTACCAACCGTCTATGATTTGAAGGCATGCGACACTTTCTAGATGCCCAACATTGCCTGTCCTAGTGTATTCAGTTCAGAAACTTAGCAATAGGCTAAGCTCTAGAAGAAAGGAAATTTAGTCTATAATTTATTGGAGATATCCAAAGTTTATTTCAGTTCAGCCGACACTGAATTTAGAAACAACTTTCCATTAGAGGTGTTGTTAGAGTAGAAGAGCATCTCTAATCTGGGTTGCACGCATATGGGTAAGTGTCTTGGACTCAAGACACGGGTGTGGGGTGACACATGGGATGTTAAACACAGTGAATTTTAAAGAGAAGATACGGGGGCACGAGGTTGTGCTCGTTGATTACATTTATTTATTTTTAAATAATAGATATTATAAAACTTACAATTTAAGGAATCTATTTTGAGAATATGTTATACTTCACTAAGAAATTGCAAACAGTCTTGAATAAAAATAAATTACAGGGCTATATTTAGAGTTTTATTTTCTTATGTAGGCTATATATCTCAAACTGAACAACCCCCCTTTTTTCACAATCCAATGCTCTGAGCATGTAACGAAGGAAACATTGTTATTTCATATGAAAGAAGAGATGTGTGGCAAAAAAATGTCACCCAGGCCCAAGGAATACTCTTGAAACTTGTTTGCATGGATTCATGTGGGTTCTAGATTTGCACTCCTGGATGCACCAAATGTGCACACCTGTAAAATATGCACCAGGATCAGTATAGGTTTTTTAACATATATTTGCTGCAAAAGATGCACGAGGTGATTAGGAGGGGGCTTCTTCTAAAGCTTGGACCTGTAATACAGTAATTTTTTACTTCAGTTTGATTCAAACCCTTATGTGTAGTGTGTGTCTGCAGTGCATACGTATGTGGATCCCTCTGATGTATGTAAATTAGGAAACATATCACATGCAAGTATAGAGAGATTACTTGATCGAGTGAGAATTTTAGTTTCAATTTCAGTTGTAGACATCACTTTAGAACTTAAACTTGACATGTTAGGTGATGGGAAGTAACTAAACATGTTAGTTCCTTTGGGTCGACCACCTGAGCTGCAACATTTTATGAGATCGGCACTGTGTTGTTGCTCCAAATCACCTATATACTCATCAGTTCCTTCAATTTTTAAACTTTATTTAGCATATTCCTCCTTGTCGGTTAGGCTTCGTCGCTCCACCAGACTATATGTAATTTGTATGTTTTCACTGGCATCTTTCTTGGTTGTTTCTCCAACTATTCTCTTGACATGATATTCCTGGTTTACAGTTTAACACCCAAGTGTCTTCAGTCAGTGTCATACCTTGAGCTTCATTTAGATGTCAAAAGATCTTAATAATGGTGGCATCTATTGTGATTATCCATGTACATTATTTTATTATTTTTGGTATTTACTTACCTCAATTTTTATTTGATTATACTGGCAGAGGTTGGTTGAAAATGATGATGCAGGAGGAGAGTGTTTGGATGATGATGCCCTTGAGACACTTTTTGACCAGCTCGAAGTAGATCTTAAAAATGATACAGGCTTTGATGAGGATGAGGATGATGACGAGGAAAGCGAGTAAGACCTCGCTAGGCTTGAACAAGAGTTAAGCAGAAGCATTTGGTATCAGTGCTGAAGATGAAAATTAAGATACACGTTGATGCTGAAGATGAGGATGAAGATGAAGGTGAAGATGAAGACGATGATGATGATGAAAAAGAAACACCGCCGAAGCTAAAAAATTGGCAACTGCGACGATTGGCTTATGCCTTAAAGATTGGTTGGAGGAAAACTAGTGTAAGTCACCTTTACCTCTGCACATCTATCTTCTGCACGTGTTTTCTAAACGTGATGCTCACTGATCAGATGTTGCATTGATTGCATGTGCCATTTTTGCTTGTGCAAGTGAGAAACAATCTATTTGCCACTAGCAAGATCTTCTACTCTGAAGTCAAACCACTCAGATATTGATTAGAGATCTCAGTTATATGCATCGACATCTTAATGCTTGATTAAACGGGCTACATGATAAAATGTTTTCTTTGTCCGGAGGTATATATATAGAAGTAGATAGGGATGTGAATTCTAGAATTTATGAATTCCAAATGCGGCTCCATCAATTATCCTGATCGCTCAGCCAATTGGATTCTATCAGGAAAGTTGAAATAAGAGAATAGCACAGAAAATGCCTATTCGTCAAAAGAAATCCAATCATATTGAGTTGTCTGAGTGGATGTTTTGATGTGATATGGATTGGATTCGTAGGTTTGATACATCATTTCTGGTTCGGTTTTAAGAAGGAACTCGGCAATATGGTTCTATTTCCACTTAATTCCCATATTTGTTTCATCTAAATGTTTGAATCATATATTGAATCTTTAGGTTTTATCCATCTAGTGGTGGACCAGTGGTGGTCTTTACCCAAGCTTGTCCATACGTGTTCTCCTTTTTACAATCCACACTGATTATATCCAACACTTGTGATCTCACATTTCTCCTAAACATGTGACCATTTGAAACATTTATCTAATTCTACATTGTTAGTTTATGTGATCATAGATGTGGCCAGGTTTGTATCACACACATACACATACACACCCATACACACACACGCACAAAATGATGTGGCCAGGTTTGTGTCACGCACACACACAAAAATGAGGTATCTGCATCCTTGGAGTCTATATGCATTTTCATAGTGCTAATTTTGGAAGGTGGTTGTCCTAGGTACTCAGACGTCTGTCAATGATTACCATTAAGGACCCATTTTTCAGATGTCCTTAACACTACTGATGTATATCTTCTATCAGATCAAAAATCTTGCTGCTGAGGTTTGCCTCGATATGGCTGTAGTTCTTCAAATCATTCGTAAACCCCCTCCAGAACTTCTATTGCTGTCTGTTGCTTTAACTGATAAAATTGAGCCTCCAACTTCAGAACCTGAAACTGAACCCATGGAGACTATGACAGAACCAACAGAGGATGTTGTGGAACCTGCGCCTCAGGTTAAGTTGCCAGTCCATGCCATGCAAACCAGATGGTCAATGCAGAAAAGACTAAAGAAAGTGCAAATAGAAACCCTTGAAAGAGTTTATCTTCAGACAAAGCGGCCCACTGTAAGTAACCTTTTTATGCTTGCATCATGATGTGAACAAGATGAAATATATTGCATGGTGATAATTGTATATGAGTAGCTTTGTTAGCCTTGATCTACCAACTTTGTTTTTGTGATCTACCAACTTGCCGACTTTAGGTTTATTTATTTATTTATTTTTTTGATAAAGCTTAGCGCATAATATATTAGATAGAGGAGCAAAAAACATGTCCAACATAGGTAGCTAGTTTGTGAGCCTCTCTATTGAGGTCACGCAGAATACAATTACAGTGCCACATCCAACAGGCCTTAGTCTGTAGCTCCCGGTGATCCTTATCAAGGATTGTAATGGGCGTGCTCGAGTCTCCCATCATAAGACCTGTATTCCATTGTGTGGAACGGATTAATAAAAGTGTGGCCTCCGCTGCAAAACACTCAGCCATCGGTATTTTTTGTTATTTTTATTGGTTGTTGAATTACCATCCAGCAAAAACAAGAGATTGTCTGAACCTATGAAGTAAATTTGCATTTTATATAAGTTATACTTTACTGGAATTAGTCATTTTAATATTTGGTTCACAATTTCTTCTTTTGACTTATTAAGGTGACCGCTTTATTGATCAAGGAGCCACAGTTAGGAAACACATTATCAATCAGTCAACGAGAGGGCTAAGATGGCGTATAGACGGACTTCTTGGACGATCGGACTGTGGGACGTGGGGGACCTAGAATGGACTTAACGCCTATTATGACAATGACAAAGGGTCTATACCCGCACCCGGGAGAGACAAATAGGATGGTGGACTGAACGCATTGTGCCAATCAAGCGAGGGAGGTTTCTTGCCTATAAGAGCAGACGGGAAATAAATAAGAACATGTTGATACATGATATTATATATCCCACTTTATATGGTTTATTTAGTCATTTATGTTTATGATCATTGTAGTCAAGGCGTTGAGTCGAAGGCAAGGCGGACAGGCCTGAAAATGCCTTAGGCATGAGGCGTGAGGCAAGGTAGACGCCTCACTTCACTGAGGCGGGCTTAACATTTTTTAAAGTTTTTTTTTTATAATAAATTGAAACATATTAGCATAGTAATATATATTATCATTTTGATAAGAATCATAAGCAAATATGTATAAAAAGTGACAACTACCTAGAATTTAAATATTTTTTTAAAGATTTTTTAAATAATAAATTGAAACATATCAATATAGTAGTATACATCATCATTTTTTTTGGAAGGTGAGTTGTGTTTTTAAGGATCCCATAACCTATCAACTGGGCGACCTATAGGTCAACACCCATTAGAAAGTAACCATGCCGCAGGTAAGATTCGAAGCTAGGACGTGGGGGACAAACCCACACAGCCCTAACCACTAGGCCATAACACCATTGGTTTTACATCATCATTTTGATAAATATCGTAAGCAAATATGTACAAAAAGTGACAACTACCTAAAATCGAAATGGAAATATAATAAAGTTGCAATTCATAGCATAGCATAGCGAAAAGATGCACTACATAAGTGTCAAGTAATTTGTAAACATTCACTAAATCATTAAAAATCAATAATTTTGAAATAATAGAAACTTGAGAATATTGAACATTTGTTAGAAGAAATTGTTGGAATAGTTGATAAAAATTCACAAGTATAATTACTATTGGTATTCGAAAAGCATAAAAATCATTGAACTAAGCTATGAAAAATCAAGATTGATGTTGATCATAGATTAATCAAAACATGGTATGTTTTCTCTAAAAAATAATATAAAAATTGTGACAAATTTATCAAAACTTAAAAACATTTTATCCGGTTTTTATCAAATTGATCAAATATTACACCAAAAAACATAAAACCTTATTATAGAGTGAGTTGCAACCTATTTTTCCTGCAATTAGGCTGAAAATGGGCAGTTTTTGGGTTGAGGCAGTTGAGGCAGTGAGGGCAACTTATATTTATTTGACTTGGACTTTTGTTTTTCCATATTCCACCTTGGACTTCATTTCATAAAGCTTTCTACCTACCGTGCCTACCCATTCACCTACTTGTATTTGTGTAGCATACTAGTGGGTTTACACCAGCAATAGGCATGGTGCTTAAGCCCCACATCTTCCTCATTGGTTCTGAATTCTAGAGTTATATATATTTTTGAGACATATTCCCTTAATGTGGGAAAGTATTTATATATTACTTGCGATCCTTGTTTCTTAAAAGGGCACAATAACCAGATTATGTTTTGCGTAGGAAATGAATTTACAGGGTATATTTTTGGGAACGTATTTAAGGGTACTTCCTTGAATCAATTAATAACCAGAAGCTTCTACATCATTGAAGAAACTCTTAGGCGTCAACTCCTACATTTTCAGTTATAATAGCAAGCATATTCCTGCATATCTTATGCATCAATTGTTCAGGGACGCTCCTAGTCGCCCAGTCATATAGATTTTACTTTGATCACATCTTTAAGTGTACTGAATTACTCGTCTATGTTTTTATGTTGTGTCAAAGATCAAAGTTTCTCGTGTTTTGGCAATGCAGAATGCCATGGTCAGCAGCATAGTTCATGTGACAAATCTGCCACGAAAAAGAGTCTTGCAGTGGTTCAAGGAAAAGCGAGCTGAAGAGGGGGTTCCCAATAAGCGTACCCCATACCAACGGTCTACTCCTGAAACCATGATTACCAACTAATCTGTAAAATGAAATGCAACCCAAGTTTTGCTCTCTGGTGATATTCCATATATTATAATCTTCTTTTGAATATTTTCTTTTGCTAAACTGTTATTGTTGCTATCGATCTGAAATCAGCATGCGAATGCTTTAGACTTGACTATACTGAACACGACTTGCAACTTGGTCCAGCTGCTTGACCTTTAATTATGAAGCATAAGTAGTTGCAACTTCACTCTTAAATAGTATTGACTTCTTATTATAGCTGACTAGATCAAGATCTTCCCTGCACTTCAATTATATCCTTTCTTAGTTACTAACTGACAAATATAGAATCATTTTTAGGCAAACTCCAAGAAACATGCAGGAATATTTTGCGCATGATGTTTATTGGTTACATATTTGGCTTTTATGTTTTTTCCCTAAATGTATCTTAAAATACCCACTGGCGAGTGTAGTTTTCGCGGTCTGGTCAGTCTTTCCATCTCTGTATCTGTAAATTGTCTCTGTTAGTCCTTAAGGAGTGATGGAGATGGATTGAGAGTTGAGAGAAACAAGGAAAAAAGGGAGAAGATGTATTGAACAATATTATTATGGGGTTATCTGAAAGTTACTAATTATATACCCAAAAATCTTGTTGTACATAATGTTTTCTGATATTAGTTTGCAAGAGAAATCATTAATTCCACATTATGGGGGTCAAAGTTTGATCCTCAAAACCCCAACACTGCCACATGGTCCTTAGCTAAGTTGGCCCTACAAAAAAAAAATTTGAAATATCTTTTTGTGAACCCATGTCACAAAATTCAGCTTGATCAATGATTCCGAACCTTTGGATTCAAAAACATTTGACCAGGAACCAGGATTATCCCTCCAGATCAGATCTATTAGCTGAGGAAGAAACCAAATCCAAACAAGTTTGGGAATAAAAGCTTTAGTACGTTTGTGGTTGGTTTTAGTTCCAAAGGAGTTGGCCAAACAAGTATGGGTAGTATACCTAAATGTCTCACCTGTTAGCCAAGGACTCAAATCTTTATAGATAAGACATCTGCATAGAAGGATATTTTGATCAGAAGATTTAGGGTTTTCGGGCGCCTACATGCATGCTGAGACTAGGACTAATCCCTTTCAAATTTTTTGTGTTATCTTATTTATGACCTTATCAACTATTTAGGCCTGGGATCATCATCTTTTGTCACGAAAAAGCTGAAAGAAACCTCGAGAACAAAAGAAAATGGATAGGCGCAGACGAAGACACGATGCAGAGTTAGGATAAGGTGAGGTGGTCCATGAAATTCAATTATGCTCCAAAGTCACAACAGTGTAACTCATTGCCTGCCACACAAGATAGGTGCACCCAGTTGTTAGGTGCCTGTCTTAGTCAGTGTCCTTCCTTGATTGGTAAAATGACTCCAGCCACCTAAATGCTCACTCATCTCAAGCTCCCATTTGAGTAATTGGATCATATGTTTGATCCCTTTATAGGATGCTTGTAGTCAGCCTAAGTTAAATTGGTCTTGTTTCCCAGTCTCCAAAGAGTCTTACAAAAGGATCATTCGATATATTGGATGTTGAGAATCGACTTTCGGTTTTAAATATTCTTCAGAAAGTCTTTAGACAGCCTTATCAGCATTAGAAACCTTTAGCAATTTATCCCGTTGTGGCTCTTAAGAATGTAGGAGTTAGTAATTCTGAATTCGTAACTCTCACTAAATATGTGTTTACACTTAGTGGTATTAAGTTTCGATTAGGGATGTCAACGGGCAGGATCTAGACCGACACTGAATCAAACTGACAAGCATAATTGAAAATCCGACCCTAGTAAAAAAGACTGACATGATAAGGTAAAAAAAAAGTAGTTACCAAAATTTGAATTTACGTAATTTTAACTTCATCAGTAACTTAGGCAGAATGTGTCAAATGTCTTTGAATGTTGGATGCTTCAGGGAACAAAACTGTCCTTGCTCTCCATGGAGGCGAAAACATCATATTTTCACTCATAAACAAGGTATCAGATGGAGTCAAAGTTTTTGACTAATAAATCAAAACTCTAATGATCTAAAATGAGGTGGTCGAATTGATAAGAATCTCCAGTGAGTTCTGATAAAAGTCTATTAAATACTGAAATCACTACGTAACATCGATCATTATTGACCGTGTTAGATCATCACAAGGTGGCCATCCATAGCTGTCAACGAGAGTGGTGTGCTGGATCAGTACCAATTGACAAAGAATCAGTCAAAAATATACAAACAAACTTTAGGCCACAAGACAAGTAATCAATAAACATGTTTATAAAATAATGCGCGATTACAGATTATTACCTTAGTATTATTCTTTTCGTAACATTTTTAACATGAAATTGTCATCTATTGACCACTTTCCTCATATACTATTCATTTACTCCCTCTTATTTATACACAAAAGTCTAAACAAGAAGGCATCTGGACAAAGAAATTCACAGTTGTTCATCAAATAAATGTTGTAGACCAGAAAGAGAGGAAGAGAAAGAAAGAGAGAGAGAGGCAGAGAGAAGGTCTAATGGATGCTGCAGGAGGTTTACAAAGATCTGTAACTTCGTTTCGGAGACAAGGTTCATCAGGACTAGTATGGGAAGATCGATTTGCATCAGGTGAACTCGCGAAGAAAGAGGAAGAATTAAACAATGAGGGGAAGCCATCTGAAAGTGTAGGATCAGTTGGGCCAATCAGGATTGAGCGTAACCGCTCAGGAGGAGCTCGCGGATATCGAACTGGCAAGGTGATACCTTCTCTTGATCCACCTTCTCCTAAGGTGTCTGGGTGTGGTGGACTTTGTGGTGTTTTTGCCAAACCAGCTCCTACTAACAGACCCAAAACGAAAACAGGTAAACGTAAGGTGTAATTGCCATACAAGTTTGATATTGATGTTGTTGGTGATTGAGTGCTTGTTGTTCCAATTCAATTCATCAAAGCTTTGTACCACCATAAAAGACTGAATATCTTTTTGTTTGGTGAGTTCTTGATCATTTTCTTCTCTATAGCCTTTTAGAGATCGGGTGTGGTGTATGATTGCATATAGTCCTTGTATATTCATGTTTTTGTTTTGAGTTTTGAAAAGAGGATTTCGATGTACAAAGTAAACTCAATTCAAAAGTTCTCATATGAATCCATACTGAGATGCCTTCATCCCAATTTCTTTTCTCCTTATTGAAGTATTTGGAGTCTGAATTGCATTCAGAAGTCTTTCTTTTCAATCTCTTATTGCTTCTTATTCATCTGGGATGTTGCAATAATGATGTTTTGATTTCAGCTCGAATTAACTTGACTGATCTTTCTAGTTTCGAATTTCATTTGATTGATTCATCTTACAATCTATTAGATTTTGATCAAACCATTGACTAACACCATACTGACATTTCCATTATTGAATCAATCACTTACTGGCAAGCAAGCATGATTAACTGAAATAGTAGAGCATGATAACTGACATTGAGAAGATTACTAAACAAATGGCTTTACTAATCAATAGGACAATTGACTATAATTATGTTCCCAATCACCATCACTTAGCTTGTCCTTATCTTTCTTTCTTTATTTTTTCTTTAATAATTATCGCCCTAGATCTTACGAATTGATTAGCATTGGTTGGAGTTAAATTTTTTTTTTTTTCCACATAATTTAAGTCATGCTGATTGTGTACACACGTAATAGAATATGCATTATGTATGATTAAGATCGATTCGCTGTCAAATTGAATAATTGTGTATAGAATATGCATTATGTATGAGGTAAATGAAGTTTGTTCATTGACTATGCCCATGATTGGATTGATGTAGCAGTCCATCGAACATTTTAACCAACCCAATGTCATATAGGAGAGGGACAGCGCAATCCATCATTATAAGATTTTCCAAACACCCTTAAGCCTCCAAATCAACTTTCAATCATTTCCTTTGAAACCCACCTATACTAGCTGTAGTTTTTACTGTTGGAATATTAAACTCACTCCAATTATTCATGGGCTTAAATTACTCATGTGTTTATTCACAGTAGTACTTATAGATATAGCGAATCCAATCATATTCGGCCTGAAACTCAGAGGAGAGACCTCGCGAGAGAGACCTCGCCTGATTGAGACGAAACTGAGAGAGAGAGACCTCACCTGCTTGCAGATCTCAACGGATCTGCTCGCCTGCTCGACAGACTCTCATCAATTATTCTATTCAGAGCTTAAGGAGAGAGACCTCGCCTGAGGAGACGAAACTAAGAGAGAGACCTTGCCTGATTGAGATTTTCGCTATTAGATCTGGTTATCTCGACCAGATCTGAAGCAGTGTCTGAAAAAACCTGCGCCGCCCCCTTGATTTGGACGTCACCACGAGCGATCTTGACGTCCTGCTGAGGTTGCTGCCTCGGTGAAGAGGAAAAGGGAAGCTCTGGCCGCCTGCTCTGTTCTCGACTGAATGTCTGGCTAGGGTAGGGCATAGTGTGGCATGATGGCTCCTCTAGCCGTCAGTACTTCCCCTCCCCCAATGGGGGTTAGGGATCATGCGGAAGTGGTCAGTAAGCCTACTTTCGCTCAAATACTGGAAAAAATACTGGTTGATGAGGTTAAGGAAACAACACATGTTGAGGGAACTAGATTCCGGAAAGAAGGAGAGCATGCCATTGGGCTTAAACATCTGACGAAACTCGTGGGGAAGCGTTCATGGAAAAACACGTGATAGTCTTAAAGTTCTCTAGCTACAGACCAACATTGGAAGATATTCGAGATTCGATACATCGAACCTGGGGGATTCTGGGCGATTTCTCGCTAGGTTTGCTAGATCAACGTCACGTTCTTGTCCGGCTTCAATCTGAGGCGGAAGCAAAGAAAGTCTTGGGCAAGGGACTCGTTCTTGATTCGGGGAGTTTGATTCAAAGTTTTTCGCTGGCATGATGGTTTCAGTCTGAAAGAAGATCCAATATCGGTTCCACTATGGGTAGAGTTGCCTAACTTGCCTTTGCATTTATTTCATCCCCCTCTTTTGAAAGCAATTGTGAACTCTTTTGGTGTTTTTTTGCGCATGGATGATCATACTCGATGTCTTTCACGCCCGGGTTATGCCCGTGTTTGCGTGGAGATGACTTTAGCAGAAAAGCTACCGAGTAGAATTTGGATAGATAGATTTAACAATAGGGGCTTTTGGCAAAAGATTGAATACCCGGGTTTCAAATATTGTGATTATTGCTCATTGCTAGGGCATCAGGAGGATTATTGCAGAAAAAAGTTAGGTCATAAGGGCAATGTGAAAACACCCAACTTGGTGAAAGAAGAGAAGACTGAGAAACAAAAGGTAGAAGCCAAAGTCCTCAAGCAACAATATGTCCCAGTGGTCAAAAAAAATAAAGTTTAAAAGCCAGAAGCTGTCACTAGTGGTGTAAAGAATAATCAGGGTGAAAAAATCCAGGAAGGAGTTGGTGTTGAAAGGTCGATGATCAAAGATTCGGGGAATATCATGTTGTCAAACAAATTCGAGTCACTTACGGAGAACATAGTTGAAGACGAGAGTAATCTAATGAATCATCCATTGCCTTGTAAGGAGAAGGCTCCAGTCAGTGACATGGTAGAGCCAGAAACAACGGATGAAGGACTTCTTGAGGCGGGGTACACAGCTGTTGAGATTGAAAAAGCGATTGAAAAACAAGGAGAGACAATTTCAGGGTTTGCTTCGTCCCAGCCAGAGCGTGTTCTACCATTAACAGGGCTTGCTTCGTCAGAGCAAGTCGCGCTCGGAGCGGAGCATGTACGCTCTATTTCTGTAGAGCACGTAGAGTCACCAATAGAGCAGGTTGATTTGGTGAACAAAACATCACATGTTGTAGCTGATGATCCAAAGAAGTTGATCCCTAGGAAAAATGCGAATGATGGCCAAGCTTTTCTGCAAGAATGTGATAATGCTTCAAGTAGCAGCTCAAGGCCGCCGCGAGCGCACGAGTATGTTAACCAATTGGAACCAGGGAGGGCGCAGGGGGTTTTGATCAAGGCTGTAGGCAGGGATGTCGGGATCTCTAGCCCAGAGAAAAAGAAGAGCAGTGAGAATGCTTCTTTACAGATAAATGCAATGATTCCAGGCAGCAACTCCGGGCCAACAAAGGAAGACGCAGTAGCTGACGATGATCACGTTGACAATGGGTTTAGCTATGGCGCTGGCAATGGTGCTGGCAGTGGAGCTCACATTGGTGCTCAGACTCGCGTTCATAGTGGTGACAAGGTGCATGACCGGAAGGTAGGGGTTTCAGCAGATGTGGGTATTGTACAAGATGACGAAACTTTAGTGGATGCAGTAGTACTTGAAGTACCGGATAAAAAACTTATTAACTATTTGGTTCATAACGCTAACAGCGAAATCGAAATGGAGACCGATACCGACATTTCGGATACAATCAGTTCAGAAGAAGAAGATTTGGATGAATACACCATTAGGTCAAGATTAGTGTCAGGTTTAAAGACAGACCAACTTCGAATATCGAAACGATTTAATGCGACGGACTTCAAAGACATCAAGGTATATCCTCGAAGATCATCTAGAACGAAGAAAAGTAACAGCAAGTACAGACATTGATCTAGGTGTTTGGTCAGTATTTATTTTGGGTTTACTATGATGTATGTCCTTTGGTTCTTTTTATCGGGTAAAGTCGTCTTGTACCCCCGACTGATGTAAAAGATTTTTTCTAGTAATAAATTTTTATTTATAAAAATAAAAAAAAATCCAATCATAATCAAGCAGAAGTGAGAGTCGGATCGTGAAATTGCAACATACATTGGTGGGTACTGAAATTTCACATGGTACTATCATGGATAAGTTGGGTTTAATATTTTAACACCCATCCCTCCCCCCTCAACGCAGGCACAAGGAAAATACTGAAAATTGTCACAGCGACTGCACTAGACAAGACTCATCAAACCTTCAACCTCCGAGAATCAATGCTCTGATACTATGATAAATTGTCAATTCTCTAAAAGTTTGAACTTGTAAAGATGACGAATCTAATCATATATCAAGCGGAAGTGAGAGCCGGATCGTGAGACTACAACATGCATTAGTAGGTACTAATCGTACAATTACTACACCGTAAATTTCCATGGCACTACCGTGGATAAATACATGAACAATTTATTAATTGGAGTGAGCATAATAATCCAACAACATATGAGGGCGTAGGGTGCAACAAGATCTTATTTTATTTTTTATTTTCATAAAAAAAATTAATTAATTAATTAACATGGATTTCAAAGGCAGAAGGATATTAGTTGTTAGAAGAGATGACAATCCACTCTGTCAATGGCACAACTACACTGTAAATCCACGCAAAAATATTGTAGATAAACACATGGAAAAATATGTTGGCTTTACTTGGAAGACTATAGTTTCTTAAAAGATAAGATTATCGAGTCATAGTGATATCAAATGTCAAATGTGATAACCAAATCTCAGAAAGAAATGTATAGTGTTGCAATGTTGATTTTCAACACTAAATTTTGGACACGAAAAGGGGTGGATAGTGTTGCAATGTCTGCTACAAAATGTTTGTCCCTAATTTGGATACCTCAATCCTTTCCCTTCCGAGAGATAATGGTTTGACCTTGTGGAAAATTTTGCCAAATATTGACGTCCTTGAATAACACAAACGACTGCGGCTCTAAACATCTCAAATCCGATCATTTGCAACCGAATGTGGATGCTCTACTAAATGCAATTTTTTATTTTGCTAACGTAATTTAGAAATCACAAAGTTAGTGTGCCGATTAAGGTTATAGTTTAAAAAAATTAGGTCTGAAGACATCTAATAAAATTGAAACGATACAGAGAAGATTATCATGGCCTGCGCAAGGATGCCGCATACATGCTCCAAATATTTTTTATTGGAAAAAAAAAAAAAAAAATTTGTGGTCCATGCACATTTTGTTCAGACTTGAACATGTGCAACTTAGGTGGGCATGTCTATAGTTTAATTTCATTAGAGTCAACATTCAATGGAAGCAACTCAGAAGGAGAAGAGTCGGTCAAGGTGCAGCGAATACGAAGTGAAGTTGTATTATATTTGACTACATAGTGTTTGACGAAATGCCTAGTAGAGAGAGAGAGACAGAGAGAGCAATACTAGTAGTGTTGGTGGGTATTGGTTGGCTTGATTCCTTTGGTCGTATCAGGAAATTTTTAGCAAATGCCAATATCCTAAAAGTGGTGGAGCCGTGGACGACAAGAAGTCGGTGAAGGTTTGGATGTTTTGACATAATTTTCAAAGAGAACATAGTTTATTCACCATATAATATATTGTTCAAGATTTTGAACCTTTTTGTTTATATTTGGTCTACCATGAGTGCTTGTGGATTCAAGAAAAGAAAATGGAATGTGAAAAGGAAATGGAAGATGATACACATTGAAAATGGTCATCAAATTTTCTTTTTCCATGCTATTGGTATATGTTGGCTACCTACAAATTATTTGTATGTGGTGAGAAACCGGAGAATTCAACTTTATTGTTCGACGAATAGTTAAGTATAGCATGAAGGATATTTTAGTCGAGCATCTACAATGAATTGAGCAAAATTTGTACCTGCCACATGAACACCATATGGAACTCATATTTGTTGTCCAAGTCTCACAATGGATTTCAACCCAGAATGCTAGAATCCATATGCCATGGTGAGCTAAAGGAGGCGAAAGACAGAGCAACAAGACAGTAAATCGAAGATATTTAAAACACGATCATTAAATGTAGTGTGATACAAGAAAAGAAATTTGCAAATGCATATGTAATTTTTTTCTCAATGAGTAATTTACAACTATGTATTTGTTCCAAAATCAATCCAATGATTTCTGAACTTTTGTCTTAAAAATCAGAATGTAAATTTTCTCCATGGAGAAGTAAAGGAAACACCCCGTCGAATATGTCACAAATGACCCAAAACCTGAGCCAACAATACAATGCCATGCTGGACCGTGCACTCGATCAAATTCCTGCAAGCACAAACATACATAAATTTAAATGAATAAAGGATATATTGGTTGAAATGTTTCCTACAATATCTATCAAATAATGACCAAGAATGCAACAGTAAGAAAGGATGGGAGATTGCATTAGTATGGACTAACCTTCTTCATGTTAGACGCCATCTGCTTAGAGCTGAACTTCTCTAAGCTGTCATAAGTGCGTCGAGCGCATTGAAATGCATGAACCTGCATGTACCCTGGCATATCGACAGCTAGAACCTTCACCTGAAGGAACGAAACCACCGATGTCAAGTTACTCTCTACATGTGATACTGATTTCCTTGCTTCTACATACTCTGAAACAGATTTCCTTGCCTCGGTAAATTCTGAGACTAATTTCCTTCCCTCCACATACTCTGAAACAGATTTCCTTGCTTGTACATATTCCGGGACTACTGATTTCCTAGCTTCTACATAACCCGAAACTGATTTCCTTGCCTCAACGTAATCTGAAACCGATGTCCTTGCTTCTACATATTCTGGGAGAACTGATTTCCTTGCCTCTGCATATTCTGAAACCAAAGTCCTTGCTTCTATATCTTCCAGGATGAGTACTGATTTCCTTTCTTCCACACATTCCGAAACTGACTTCCTTGATTGTACATATTCCTTTTCCTTCGCATTTTCATTCTCCTTAACTGTCTTCATGCTTTCCACATCAGATTGGCTTTTAGGCCTACCTAGACCCCATAACCGCAGAGAAGTCTTCTTCTTCACCGGTGCAATATCAGGCTTTGGGGTGCGATTTCCAGGCTGCCAATTGTAAAAAATCATGGATTGAATCCCTCTCCTATGAGTTTTCTTCTCATTGGAATCCATAAGTAAGCTTTAAACTTGAAGTACTTCCATGGGCTAGTTATAATATAATGTTGCAAGAAAAAGGTACATTTTCTTTATATTGCTTAGGAGGAAAATAAAGGTGAACCCCTTCTTGGAATCATTAGTTTAAGGGGAGGCAATCAATTAAGATAAAGAGAGTGATTAGGCAACCATGTGAGGTGATTCATGCTTAATTGAATAGGAAACACCCCTTAAATTAGATGATCATGTGATGTAGACTCATTGGGTCTAACATGAGCATATTTTTCTAAATAGATGGAGAGTTGGCACATTTAGGGACCCCATACCCTGTTATTGTCTCTGTGATTAGGTACCCCTCCCCATTAGGGTTTCTGGCTCCCTCTGCACATTGTAGTTAGTGTTATTGACTATAGTCCACAAGCATTTTTTGAAATCATTCCGGGGGAATAAAATGGGGTGGATTTGGATCAAATTATAGCTGACGATCCAAGAAAAGTATTATTGAAAATGGTTGTCAATCATCAGACAACATTTGTTTAGACTGCAAGTAGGGATGGCAGTGAGTCGGATTTAGGATTTTCATTTACACTAATCTCTAATCATGCATGAGTTGGTTTTAAACATTCTTAAAACTAGATCTGAGGATGTACATAATTTCGACATGTTGATCTTGATGGGTGGAGAACTCCTGAAGAAGCTTGAATGGGCCCAAAATCACAATCAGAACAGGACTACAATATCCAATGAAGGTGGATGCACTTATATAATGGGGCCCATTAATCCATCACTGTTAAGTTGGGCTCTATGAAACAGTGGTCTTTTCTTTATATCAGAAACTGGGCTACTTCCCCCACCTCACAGTGTGTTTGAATTGTGGGTGAAAATGAACTTTCCTTCAAAAATTGAGTTTTAGTGTTTGATTTTTTCTATGACAAAGAAAATTTTTCTGTCGGTGAAATGTTTTTTCGTTTGAAGTGGAAAAACTTTATTTAGGCTCCCCCTCGGAAAACTTTTCCGTATTCGATCTTTTCACTCACCGTCAACTCTCTCCTCGACTCAACGTCTGAACATTCAAAGCCTCGTTGAATAGATTCCTCTCTTCTCCTCAGCAATTCCTCCACAAAATAGAAACGTTCTCTCTAATGAAAAAAAATTTCCGTAAACTTTTTTTCTTTGAAAATTTTTCCAAAAATCAAACACACCCTTATGGTTAAAAACAAAATAGGAGATATTGAAGTTTTAGGCTTTTGAGGCCCATTTGATCAGGTTATGTAGGATCTGCATTTCATAGCTTTCAATTGTTGTAACCCTTTTTCTGAGGGTTTTGTGTGCATAACAGTGAGCAACAAACAACTATTCATTAATAATGCACCATAGCCTGTTTTTAGTTCAATGAATCAAGAAGAAAATTCCCTCCCTTCTCCCCCTAGAAAAAAGGGGGGAAATATTTGATATATATCCACCAGAAATTAGAAGTATAAATTCATTAAAATCTACCCAATGCATCTTCATAAATACTGGGGAGTTCAAGTGCTGGGCATGAGACAACCCTCAATCCCAAAGCCTAAACCATCACTACAACAACAAGGTTTTATGGAGGATGACTTTGCAGGACAAAAGTATACTCAAAGAGAGTGAGAATCTTAGGATGGTTCTCTGAAACAAACTTGGATGACAAGTAATTCCCATCCAAGCAAAGTTTGTGAAAACTTGAATTCCTATGTGAATGAGGAATCAGATTCCAAAGAGTAGCTAGAGTGAAAGAGTAGTAAACATACATCACATTTTTCATAAATGGTAACCATGCTTCAAAAGCAAAACCCTTTGCTTTGAGCCTCTTAGAGCATGCCCTTCTTTTTTGGGTAACAAAGGTAGATAGTCTAATTTGTAGAGCTAACACAAGTCATGGTAAATTAAAAGAAATCCATCAATGAATGCAGCAATAATAATATTAGATTAACTTAGGGACCACCAACAAAGAACAAAACATTTTAACAATTATGGAAATAAAAACTTCTATTTCACAAAAATTTAGTCTCATTGGATTTTGGTAGAAAGAAAAAAAGAAATTAAATACCCTGACAATGGAGTTTTTGTTCTTTATCAATTTATAAAATGTTTTAGCCAGGTTTGGGACAAGGTTTAAGGTGATGATAGCTCTATGGTATCTTATTTTTCCTTGATTAATTTAAGCAACAATAGAATTTTAAGTGAAGGGTCTCAAGTATTAAGGAATGTAAGTTTACGTGATATAAATAGATGAAGTCGGGCCAACGCCAGCCAGGGTTTGAGGCTTGCCATGGCATATTATTATTCCAGGATCCACACAAAAAAAAAAAAAAAAAAAACACCAGGTTTGCCTTTCAATAATTTAAATAAAACAAATCCTTAATAAACATAAAAAAAATAATGCAAAATACATATGCAATACTAGTTCATAGAACTTTGTATGTCCATCTAGGGATTAGGGTTAGTGTCAAAGCATGCAAGCTTGGTCTAATCAATGTGTCTAGACCACATTCCCCATATGGCTAAAAAGTTCCTTTCACCATTAAAATTGTAAATGGAGTGAAAGAGCAAGGCAGCTTCTTTATAGACTCCCTTAACTTCTACAAGTTCAAGTCCCATAGTAAATGCATTCTTATATCTCACTCTTCACTCTTCACTCTTCACTCTTCACTCTTCTCTCACTTTGTTCCTTTTCAATCCAAATGGTGGTAAAGAAAATAGCAGAAATGGGGGTTCCTTCCAGCCCAAAACAGTTCTTGATGATCATCTTGCATGATCACTTGTTTTGGACTGAAGGGAGCTCCTACTTCTTCTTTTTTCATCAATTCTGATCCTTTGGAAGATGATGGTAAGTTGTTGTGTTGTTCCTTTTTTTTATGAGTTACAATGTCAAAAAAACCTGGTTAAGTGTGGTGATTTGTAGTTCATTATCAAATTTAAGTAGGTTTGAAGTTTTTTTAGTATATGATTTTCTGATCTAGATGATATTGATCACGACCAAATGAATGAATTCAACTTTAGAGTTTATTTGTACATATATACTCATCTATAGTCATTGTGTACAAGTATATAACATTTATTTGTTTTGAACATATATATGAATCTTAAAAATATATAGTTGTAGCTATCTTACGAGTTGTAACTATCTAGTATCAACAAGTATGTCTCTAAAGCATGAAATTGTCTCCATGCACAACCAAACTTTAGTCCTTAAAAAAATTTGCTGCAAAATGTTAGATAACAAAGGGTAAATACTATACAGCATTTTTCTCTTTTCTTTTTTTTTTTTAATTCTACCCATCGCGGCATATACCCTGGAATATACTTACTTTCATCGAACACTTTATGGAATTGGTGATTCAGAAATTCATTGTTAAGATGGCAATTTGTTCTGTAATTTGAGTTACAAAAACAATGAAAAGAGAGTTGCTACTGTATCCGATTGTTTGGCTCGATGCTGCCCCCAACTTTATTTTTTAGATTTAGCTATTAAAAATTGCTTAGTGTATCCAATTACATTTTATTAACCCTAAAATTACTCTAATTAATTACTAAAAAAGAAGAGTACTCGTGTTGTTGATTAGGGACTTTGTAGAAGGATTCCAATAATGAATTTTTGGATGTAGGATTTTTTTGGTTTTAAATACAATTTTTCGAATTTGTTATAATAGTTGCAAGGATTTTTTAAATTGATGCACTTAAATATTTATTTATTTTTAATACATATATTGATGAATATATTGTACCCTTTTGTGCTTTAGATTAGATGCATAGAGAATAGAGATTTTGTTTGCAATGTGATTTTAGAATATTTTTAAAGACGTATTTCTATTACACAACCTACCATAGTGTTTACTATTTATTATACAACATGTGATGATGGTTAGTGTATCTATGTTTTTACGGAATTTTCGAAATTAAGAATTCGTGATTTGAAATTTAGTTTTGTCGATACATTTACTTTTATTATTTAATCAAGAATAAATTAATGCTTATAAACGAGAAAATTCAATCACCAAATGATTTTTATTGATAAAAAAAAAAAAAAAAGTTGGTATTATATATTTTAGATTTATGCAACAAAATCGAACCATCCCAAAATGCCAGTGCAATCGAACCAAATAATTGGGTAAACATTGCAACTTCAAATGAAAATATCAATACTGTGCCAAACTGATGAGGAGCTGATAACTAGATGATTACGCTTACTACATCCTCTTCCTTCCTCATCTTGCAACAGAAGCAATGTACATAAAACAAGGTGCCACTATACTTAACGAACATTACAAATATACACAAACCAATGATTTAATAAAAGAGGACTGAAAGCATTAAACCACTACAATATTCTCACGAAAATGGTTTTAATGCACAAAACTGAAAGCAAATCTCAAAACATAAAGCTTTTGTCCCAACAAATCACTAATCTTGGATGGACATGGAAACAATATCTCCAAATCCTCATGGTTTGTTAAGAAATAATTTTGAAAATTATGTTTATATAAATTTTACTAGTCTGAATTTGTCGCCTCTATGGTTAATCAGGTTCGCAGGGTATTGCAATCTTGGATGTTAAATTATTTAGATCATCTAACTATGGTTAAATAACTCAATTCTAAGAATCCAAGATTTTTAGGAAACTGATGCATCCAAATTTGTCTTTGCTGATCTTGAACCTACAAAATGAACAACGGTGAGTCAGAGACCACCGTTGTGGTGGCTGAAGGCACTCTGATGCTTAAGTCAACGACAGTGCAAGGAAGAATATAAACTAGATGAAATTAGCAATGTGAATGTGTACCTTTCTTCTTCCCTTTATTCACCTTTTATAGCGGGTATTCTCTCCTCAACTGTCCTTGCGAGGGCGTGATGGAGGAAGGAGATCTCGTCAAGAATCTTACTTATGCATAACCAAGTCTCTTCGGCATTTGGCTTTGTTTAGGACCCAATACTTGATTGGATAAAGAGTCGATTGGCGTGAATGAATCCCGAGCCTGCAATAGCTCAGAGATCTGTGTTCGGGCCTTATTGTCCTGGGCCAAGCTCCAAGACCCATGTCGCTTGGGCTGGCATGACTTGGGCTTGGATGTCTGACTTACAGGGCTAAACAGTGTTTCAAGAATAGGCCCGCTTGGAGCCATGTTGAAGTTTTTCTCATGTTAGGATTGGCCTATGCCATATGTACGGTTACGATCGCATGACTGATTGATGTCTCATCAGAAACTAATCTAAAAATAATTCTTAGTATCATCTCCCACTTTTCTTCCATTTTTTTCTCTATACTTCCTTTGTCTATTCTTTTTATGTAAAATCTATTCTCCACATAAAATCTACAAGTTTTACAAACTTTATAGAAAAAGCAACACAACTACTATCAAACTTTATAGAAAACCCAGCACACAAAAGCAACACAAAATTCTACGATTTTGGTGAAAAATTGAACCACCAATTCGATTTTCAACCCTATCTCAAGATGATATACACTTCATGTCTTTCTTTGTCCATGTTTAAGAAACTTCTACCAAAATCATCCATTTATACTAAACCTTATCAGCTCATCAAATTAAACAACTTTTGATTAAATTTTTCTTTTAACACATTCAAGGACTTTTCATCGGTTTTTTTTTTTTTTTTTTTTAATAATTTCTCAAACAAGATCTAAACACAAAACTTTCTAGCCCTTACATCTTCTACATTCTTCATCAAAAGTCTACATACCTAATCATCATCACTTTATCTCAAATACTTAATTTATCCACCACAACCTTATCAATCACCAAATTCTTCTTTCATTCCATAAACCAAAAATAATTCACCCAATTTTTTACAAAATTTCCCAGACAAAGTTCTAAAAACCAAACCCCCCAATTCCAAACTTCCAAGTTGGAGTCTTTTCATAGGTTTAGCCAACCATCAGCTACTGACAGCCCACCACTCTTCAACACCTTTGGATCCACCCACCCCATCATGGCTCCAATTCCTCCACGTTCACCTCCTTTCCACCGTCAGATCTTCTCTCATCCAACGGTCCCTGTACACCCCCAAAACCCCTCCTTTACAACATTTTAACCCGCTCTTTTTTCTTCTCTTCCTCTCTCAACTCTATTGAACTCCACCAAAAGATCTCGATTGCTTATGTGAATCTCTCGTTATTCTTCGATGATGCAGCAACAGCAGACGAGTTCGTTCGCGGCGAACGCGCTGCCTTCTAGCAGTGAGATATCTTCCAGCTCTGTTCTTCAGCTTGAAATCAAAGATGGTAAGTTTTGTGTTTCTTTGAACATTGTCAAGTTTGTTCTTTGGGTTTTGAAGGTCACGTGTTTATATCAAATGGCTTTGTGTTAATTACTTGAAAACAGTACAAATTTCGATGAAAACTGTGGAAAATACTCTGTTTTTTTCATTCTATCATTCTGTGTAAAAATTTCAGATGTTTTGTTCACGTTTTTTAATTTTTCGTTCAATGGGTTTCATTAATGCAAAGATTTCTCAATGGTTTGTGATTTCATCTCCAAATTTGTATAAATTTCATAGAAATCTGAGCCTACAAGACACTCTGTTTTTTTCTTTTTCTCTGTGCAAATTTGAGACACTATTGTGCTAATTTTTTATTTGATGGGGTTGATGAATGCGAAGTTTTCTGATCTGGGTTTGTGCTAGATTTCTTTAAAACCTACAAAAAAAATCACTAATTTCGCTCTTCTATGCAAGTTCCAACTCTGTTTTATTATTTTAAAGGGATGGAGAGTGATGAAGAGATAAGGAGAGTGCCTGAACTGGGCAGTGAAGGGACTGGCGCATTGATATCGGGTCTAGATGGTGGTCCAGACCGGGTTCAGGCATCAACAGAGGCGGCTCAGAGGAAGAGAGGGAGAAGTCCAGCTGATAAAGAGAACAAACGCTTGAAGAGGTGAGTAAAGAGGTCAAAAGGTCTAAATTTTTAGTATTAATAGCAAATCTATGGCATTTATGTAATTTATTTGGAATTAATACATTGTTATTTTATTGTGGATGAAAGGTTGTTGAGGAACAGAGTTTCAGCACAACAAGCAAGGGAGAGGAAGAAGGCATACTTGAATGAGTTGGAGGTGAGAGTGAAGGATTTGGAGAAGAAAAACTCTGAGCTTGATGAGAGACTCTCCACATTGCAAAATGAGAATCAGATGCTTAGACATGTATGTATTATTATGCCTTTGCCTTACCTATGCACCGTTGTTATCATGGCATGAAATTTGATAAGTTCATTACATACATTGCCCATCTTCTTCATCATTTAGGATATTAGGGTATTGGACTATTGGTATTGTTATTGCTATTTGTTCATGTACCTTTATTGATTCGGATATTGTTTAAAATAGGGTTGTCTATGGGTAGATTCCATTTTTGGTTGTGAAAGGTATTGGAATTGACATTATTTGTTCAATTCGTTTCTAGTTTTTAGAGGTTTTAGGTCTCAAGCTTTTTGGAACCAGAACCAGAATGGTTTTACTCATGTCTGTGTTTCGAATAGGGAACACTCATCACATCTATGAGCATCCACAATAGTGGCATTACACTGGGGCGATTTTAGAAGAAATGAACTTATTGCACCTTTGGACTGACTGGCAGTGCTTTGAGCTAATAGCAGTCCAGTTTATGGGCTTGTATTTTTACTAGGGGTTCCTAAACTATGAGTGAAGATATTCGCCTTGTACGCCTATTATAAAGTATTTTCATGGTATGTGAATAATGTGATTAAATATGGTTGCATATGTGCCATGCCGTGCCGTGCTTGTATGTGCTTACAAACAAAGATGATCACTATGGGTTGATGTGTAAAGGTCAGAAAACCTTATCATCACACATTCCTTCCTTTTGGTCGTTTTCCAAATTCTGAAGCTAACCTTGGAATGTGATGGACCACATACCATACAGGGGATGACTTTTTCTAGAAAATGAAAACTTTTTTTTTAGGTGCACATTTTTAGTAGAACATATGCATTTAACTTGGATCGTAAGGCAGGAAACCGTCGTTGTACGATGTAATAAATTGAACTTGCTTACCTTAAGCATAAACCTATTGGTAATTGTTTCCAGAGCAAAATGGAGATATAGACTTGACACAATATCATCAGAAAGTCATGAGTTAAGTTAGACTTTGATTGGGATGCTCCACCAGTTAGGTTATGTTTAGTCTACTTTCATAAAAACTGACTCAGGCGGGCCTTAATAGCCATCCAACCCTTTGTTTCTCCAAAACAGTGATCATTGGCGTTGGATCTAGACGAATTGAATGAATAGCTGCCCCCACCCTTTGCTTCTACCAAATATTGATCATCTCCGTCGAATGTTGATGAAATGAATGGTAGTAAGAGTGTAGCACTTTAATAACAATCCAACAAAACTCTATTCAATGGGATAGACCATAGACTTTGGATTCTATCATTACTTTCAGCTTAGCATTAAGGACATAATTTTGTTCAGTTTAGGGTCTTGGTCCCAAGACCACATTATTCCTGTTCTAGTCGTGTACTTTGCCAGTGGTCCTAAATCTATAACTAACACTCTTCACTGATGTCTTATTATCTTATTTTTGTGACATGAAACCGATTTTGGCTGAGAGGTGCTTTCATGCTTGCATTCTGAGCCATCTCTAAAATCTTGTGGAACTTGTTGTAGTATATAAACTTTTGCTTTCTTTGTTATTCTGCAGATACTGAAGAACACGACTGCAAGCAGGAGAGGAGGCAGCAGTGCTAATGGAGAGTGATCCTTTTGAGGGACAGAGTATGTGAAAATATGAGATAGAGTGCTGTAGAGATCCTTGTTTTTTTTTTTTTTCCTTTGCCCCCTTTTTCCTCTTGGCTGGTGCGAAACTGCTAACGAGATTATTTTGTTTTTTTTGTTTGGCATTGGGGGTAATCAGAGATGTGAAATAGGTCTATTTACATGAAAATTCAATAATAAAAACAATGCGAAATATTTAGATTACCATTTACAGTGTTAAATTGGAGTTGTGTATTTTATCTTTAAAGGATAGTTGTTCTGCGTACAATCTTGGATTATAAATTGGAGTTGTGTATTTTATCGTTATGTCCAAATGAAAACTTCATCTAAACTCTGCAAAAGCAACTTAGTTTGATGCATTTTAACTGCTAAAGATAATACATTAACACCCCAAAACAATTTAAATTACAAGGCATGTTTTGCTCTCTCAATGAAATATGGCAGAACAAACAGTTTGCAACAATATGCAAATAAGGATTATAAAAGCAGCAGCTATTGATAGAGTGGATGATGAGTGCTGAAATAGTCTCTCTTCAGCTTTGCATTCCATACATGCCATAGTTTCTAGTAATATAGTAAAGTGTATCGGCGTATGCTTCCTTGCAAACTTATTAAAGACATATGATGCCTCTTCATTGTCAACTAACCAACTGACGATGATCCCACTGTTTTGAGTAACGCAACATCTTGTGGAGTATTTATCAGATTATCGATGAGAATGATGTAATCTGTGAAGGAATTGTCTTTGAACTAAAAGGAAAAAGTCCAAAACCAAAAGGTTTCGTAAGAGAACTTCAGTGTTGTAGAATGGCTCAGAGGTTAATGGAACAAGACTGCTTAGCTTGGCTTTGAGAGACGACACTGCCATTTGCTTCACTTCTACTCCCTATTCTTAATTTCTAAAAAATTGTTTATAGACCCTGCATTTAACTGAATACAAGTAAAACATAATTAGATTAATATCGATTCAATGCAACATGCTAAAATGATCCAAATAAGCTTTAACTTTCATGACATAAGGCCATCTATTTTTCTTGGTTTACAAATCACTTTTTGGATCAAGTATATGGTCAACCAAATCAAGCTCAATCACTATATTATACATGAACTAGGGAAGAGATTAAGATCAAGATGAATGGAAGAGATATTTAGATGATTATTTCTTGTACTATATTATACATGAACTAGGATCCGATGACAGTTTTTCATCTGCGCATATAGTTTACTCGGTGATTACTCCCAGAGTACTTGGTAACAGCCATTTGAAAGTGTTTTAAAAACCGAGATTCGGTCACATTTACTTGATTTGCATTACTTGGTTTATTTACCAAGTAAATATTAAAAAAAAAACTCTACCAAATTCGACGCGGTGTCCGCCAAGTAATTGGGTTCAACTCGGTCTCAGCCGAGTAACTAGACTCAACTTGGTTGGGCTTTTATTTTTATAATTTTCTTTCTATGTTTTTACTTTTTTTTTTCTTTTTTCTTTTAGCTTATGTTATGTAGTAAGCTAATTATATTTGACAATTTATGATATTTCTATTACTTTGTAGCTAGCATAATTTTATTTTGACAATGGTGTAACATTCATTTATATTTTGATAAGTATTAAAATATTTAAATTTTTTATATTCATTGGGCTAACTTAAGTATTGCTAGGTGTATATATATATAAATTATTATCGGATTTAATCGTCCAAGTTTTGCCGATATCTTCTCAAGTATTGGGTAAACTCACTACTTGCTCCTCGAACGAATCGTTACGAGTATGGTGTGTAAACTACCCACATTTGTTGCACCCACTTATTTCAAACAAGTTGATTTTTTTTAATGAGAAAAAATTATGATCCATTTGAAAATTAATTGTGCTGATTCGCTAAAAGGGGTGTTTTTTTTTTTTTTTTTTTTAATTTCATTCTTCAGCTGAAATACTTTCTTTTTCTCTTTTGAATGGAGGGATATCCCCGAGCCCTGACAGGCTCAAGACTATACCTACTACGGCTGCGACATCGAAGAACAACAATGTTAGCTTTCTTTCTTAGAGAATCAACCAATCCAATTCGATGTTTGTTTTGCATCATACACATATGCAGAGGGGAAAATGAAAGATTTCTAAGCAACAACTAAAAGTACCTTAAAATGGATTTGCCAAAGGCAGAATCATTTGGCAGAATGAGTCCTCAGAAATACAATCTTATTCCAACAAGTCCACAGAATTAGCATCAAATAGAACTATCGCATTCAAAAAGAATGCATGGTAATGTTGGGTAAATCCAAGTGCTCATCATCACCTATGACTCTATGAGTCCAACCAAAGTCTCATCCTACTCCAAGACCTCCAGATGAAATTAAACCCTTAAACCAGAAGAAAAGTTCTTAATCCCTATTTTCTGGAACACACCCATCTTCATCATATCTAGAGATAATCGCAATATACATAAGTGAAAGTCTCCTGGGGATAGCCTCATCGCTTCCATCACACCAAGTGAAGTTCATACGCAACACTAACGTTCGAACAAACAACAGTTTCTTAACATGCAAAACTCATCAATTTGTCCATGCTATAGGGAGATAAGATATGAAAAAGAATTGCATTTACTAATCAGCCAATTTTCTATCAATTGCTCAATCCCTCAAAAGGGAATGCCAAGTATGTCATAAGCAATTACAGGCTTATTTTCAGAATCCATAAAATCAGAGGATGAAAACCCTCAAAATCAAAGAATCAAAATATTAGCTTAATCCAACAACAAATACATCGGAGCATAAAATCATTCCGAAAAAACTGCAGTACCCACTAATAAAAATACCAATAAACAACCGACAATACTTTGCATTCAATCAATAATCAAAAGGAACAAAGATAGGGAAGAAGTACCTTCAATGGAGGACATCAAAAAAGAATCCAAAACTTGATACAGAGAATAGATTGGAGAAAGAATGGCTAGAAACTGGGTCAAAAATGTTTTCGAAAGTAAAAAGTGGGTATATTTTTTGTTAGGATTATTACCACTCTCTTTAGTAAAGATGCCTCCAATTGTACACCTGAAGATTTTGGAATTCTCTTATGCAGAAAGTAATATTTACCTTTTCTGCAGAAATCAACATACAGTGAAGAAGACAGAAGCACAGACAAACTCATGAAACGTCAAATACTTGATCAAAGCTCAAGTCTTTGCTTCTCAAATGCAAAATCTTGAAACCACTCTTGTGGCCGCCACAATCAAATAATACAAAGTATTCAAAAAAATTTGCATTTCGCCACATCTTTGGCTGCACTTGTACCCACATAAAAATTGCTCTTGGTGAGAAAAATATCTGACAATATATGCTATCTACAAGTAAAAAAGGAGAGAAAATACTGTACAACTCCGACTCTCGGAGGCCATTTTCCTAATATTTTGGTGTGGGGAGAAGCTAATTCATCAATGATAATAATCATATACTGTAAAGTTATCATACAACAAGGTCCCTTCCTTGGTGTAGTGAAGAAGGTAATAGCAGTCATCACAGAAATAACATGGATTGTGCCCAGCCCACTTGTCATCCACTGTTACCTTCCTAGCTCGATAGATGTTACAGACAGTGCATTTATTAGGCCGAGATTTGATTTTGAACGTTAGGAGTGGGTAAGCTGCCCGATTCTGTGTATCGTCGGGATGGAGCAATCTCATATCTCTGATGACAAGAACATGCTTGCAATCTCCCTGCGATAAACCACAACAACCAACATCAACTTCTTCCACAGAAAAGACTGATAAAGAAGATACGGGTGAGAAGAATTCATGACAATTTACCTGGTGGCAATACAAGTACCCAGCACCAAGGCGAAACCACAAGTCAGAAAAGCGAACCTTGTGCATGTCAACAGCTTTGAAACGAGGTACTTTGTGGGGCTTCACATCAGAAAACAGTGTCCTTCGATCTTTCTGACTTAAACTTCCAGTCATGATTGATTCCCATTTTTTTAGTGCCTCATCCATCGAGTCCTTGAGCCATTCAAATATAGGTTGGCTATAATCTATTGCAGAAGGATCTCTCAAGTCATTGCAAAACACATCCTACAACTTTAGATTAGATAATTATTACTTCAATAGTCGACTGAATGGGAAAACAAAAGCAGCACCTTACTTCGATAAGAATATATCCAGAAGGATCGTGTGTTTTTGCTTTTTCCATCAGCTGGTCCGTCAGGCAATATATCTGGTCCCTCAATTCAGTCAGCCTTTGCTTTCCTAGGACTAAGAACTCCTGGGTCTGAGGAAAAAGAAATAAGGGCTTATAAAACATATTCGCTGAACAATGATTAATAGCCTAGCAGGTTTACCATAAACATATCGACATATTGATACCTATTGCAGAAACTAAGGATTCACAAAATAGGCCAAAACCAAGATTGACTTGTGACAATCCTACTGGCAAATGACCATCCTTGTGGGATTAAAAAACTACAACTCTTCCCCCTCCCCACCAAATGATTTTCTTGCACCCACGAATGTAATCAACATAAAAATGGACATTAAATTATTAGATTAATAGCACAAATAATGTTACAATAAATATCTATACGTTTTCACGAATATCCGCCTTGCCCCACCTCGAATTTGGTGGATATGGTTTTAGCTTAATGAATTTCTGGGCGGATTTGGTGGAGAAAACCAAAATTGTCGCAGATTTTGGGCGTATATAGATTTAGTCATATCTGCCCCACGGATACTAGGGTTGGCAATGAGGCGGAATGGGCAGATTTTGCCATATCTGTCCCCGCATCCACTGTGTTTAACCAATTATTTATTTTTACAAAATCCGCCCCCACCCCACCATGGATCACGGATCCCCGCTCCATTATACTACGCGGGCGTCTAACAAATTGAAGATCCTTGCCAATCCCCCAAAAAGCCACGGTTGGGTTTATATTAAAGGATCATTCTAGCAACAACCAACAAGCCTGCCCGCTCATTATGGCAAAGACTCGTCCATTTTGCCAGTCCAATGAGGCTTAATTGGTTAAGAGCCTAAAGAAAACTTTCAAGTGTCTAAGCTAGTTTTTAAAGAGCAAAAACACAACATGGTTGACTATTAGGTGATGTGGCACTGTATTTGTAACATGAAATTTTCGTTTTGGCTGAGTAACATGAAACTTGACTTTTAGTGATTTAGGACTATAACTTGTGATCTGTGTAGTTAAAACAACGTTATAACGCCGATATTACTCTTAACATGGGTGAGCCGTTACATTATGACACTATCATGTTATGGTATCACAGCTTTGATAAAATGGCGTTATGGCCGTTATCAAGATAACGTTTTTTCAATAACGCCGTTTTAACGTTTTGTTCTAATACATTAAAAAAAATCACTCATTTCATTCTCGATCGAACCAGAACCTTAGACTCATAGAAAAGGACCAGAGCTCGCCGTCGCCAGAGAACTAGACATCGCCATTTGACAGAGAACTAGATAAGAAGGGCAAAAGACGAAGAGTCGATCACACTTTCTGTTGCAATCTCCCTCTCATACCAAGGGAAATTTTTTTTATTAGGATTATTTGTTTTTGAATTTAATGTTATGAAAACATGATTTATTTTTTGACTATAATATATTAATATTTTATAGGGGTATTAAAATATATATTTAAAAAACTATTCTGTTATATCTCGATATATCCCGTTATAACCTATAACGCTCTTTGACTGTTATGGGTCTGTTATCCGTTTTAACTGCATAGCTTGTGATTGAATAAATTTAAAGTTAGGAAACTTAATTTGGACGTGCTTAGTATTTGGCTTGAAAATTCCTCGTTGAGCCTCTCTATATTGTTAGTTGGCGGTGATGATGGCAATGGTTGTGATTGTGATATTGTGGTGGTGGTGATTGTGGATATGCTTGTGAGTAGTGGAGATGATGGCAATGGTTGTGGTATGGGGGTGATTGTGTATATAGTATTTGGCTTGGAGATTCTTTGTTGAATCTTACTCTATCTCGTTGGTGATGATGACGAGTGGTTGTGGTTTTGGTGTTGTGGCGGTGGTAATTGTGATATGGTCGTGGGTGGTGGAGATGATAGCAATGATTGTGGTTGTGGACCTTGTGAGTGTGATATCATTGATATGGTGGTGGTTGTTGGTGGTGGTAATGATGATGATTGTGGTTGTTGGTGAAGGTGATGATAACGATGGTTATGGTTGTGGTTGTGTATTTAGTATTTGGCTTGGAGATTCCTTATTGAATCTTACTCTCGTTGCTGATGATGGTAGTGGCTATGGTTTTGGTATCATGGTGGTGGTGATTGCGGATATTGTTGTGGGTGGTGGAGATGATGGCAATGGTTGTGGTTATTGTTGGTGGTGGTGCTTGTGGTTGTGGGTGGCAAAGGAGGTGATTGTGATTTTGGTATCGTGGTGGCAATTGCTATGACTATAGGGGTTGTGGTGGTGGTGGGAACTATGTTATGGTAGTTGTGGCATTGGTTGTGATTTGTGAAAGTGTTGGCAGCAGTCGCTGTGGCTAGGAAGGTGTTGGTGACAGTTATCCTATGATGGTTGCGTTGAGTGTGAAGGTGTTGGTGGTTATGGTTGTGAAAGTGGTTATGATATGGTGAATATGGAGGTGGCAGTGATTTTGCTATGAATGTTGGTAGTTATGGTTGTGTAGTTATGCTACCAATGGCATGACATCTCAATGGTATAGAGCTTGGCGGATGATACCACTAGGTCATGGGTTTGAACCCAGCCGGTGGCATGTTTATCAGTTTATGGTGTGTTGACCAATTTTGGTCTTTGATAGGTTATGGGATCCTGAAAACCCAGCTCGCCTAGGGAAAAAAAAAAGGGTAGTTATGCTAATGTTTTAGTGGTTGTAGCAAAGTGGCGATGGCTGTGAAAGTTGATTATGCTATGGTGGAGCCTGTGGTTGTGAAAGAGGTGGTAATTATGTTATGTTGGTAGTGGCGGTGGCAACAAAAGACAATAAAAGTCAATTTATTGTGCAACTAAATAAATGAAATAATTTGATGATAAATTTGGTATTGCAAACTTGAGCAATGTGCTAGAGTGAGTCTAAGAATTAGTTTTGTTCTACATCCAATAAAAAAACAACATGCAAAGATTTCTAATTCTATAAAAACAAAAGATTTACATTCTTTTAGATGCGAGTCTAAGAGGTTTGGTCCCACATCCTCTAAGAGGTATACTTAAGAAGCTTATGTTTCTGTTAAAAATTGGGTCCTACAATACATTGGGTTGGGTTGGGCCTAATTGCTTGAGGCTTTGTTGGCTTGGATATGACCAACCCAACAAATAATATAAATTATATATTATACATATATATAATTGGGTATCCGCAGGGCGAATATGGCCAAATTTGTATCCGCCCCAAATCCGAGACGACTTTTGTTTTCTCCCCCGAACCAAAATCCATTAAGCTAAAACAATATCTGCCCTATTCGGAACGGGGTGGGCGGATATCCGTCTAAACGAATATTTCTGCCAACCCTAACAAATACCAATTACATATGTATAATTATAAATTTATATAGCGAAGGCTTTTTAAGCTTATTAGAGGATATGGGACAAAAGCCTCTTAGAGTCACATCTTAAAGAATGTCGGTCTTTTATGTTTTTGTAAAACTAGAAACCTTTGCATGTTGTTTTTTAGAGGATGTGAGATCAAAATAATTCTTAACACTCTTGTGATTCATTCACATTGCTTAAAATTATCAAGTTTTTCATCGAATTATCTCATTTATTTAGTTATATAATAAAATGGCTATTATTTTGTCTTTTGTTGTGACCACCTAAATTATTAATGCGGCAATTAATCGCAATTCGGGGTTTGATCGAACTGAATTGAGTAATATCGGTTGGGGTTTATTGAACACCGATTAATCAGCAAGTCACCGATTAATTGGCCCAACTGACTCGCCAATTTATCGCCATGTATAAAAAAACCGAAACTCAAGATTCTCATTTCATTCGCACGCCTCAGCTCCCCCCAAACCAGATCCTACAGAGAATAAAAAAATATCAAGAAGAAGAAGAGAGAATGAGAAGATCTATGGACGGCGACGACGACTAGATCTCTGGCTCTAGACGGCGATGGCAACCTTTGTCTCTCTCAATCTTTTTTTCCTCCCTTCCTTTAAACCGAATCAGAAAGGTATGTATGTACCACTTCAATCCTAGTTTCCCTCTCCTCCCAGTCCCCATCCACTCGGCCTCCCCTCTTCTCCTCCCTCCTGTGTAGGATTCATATGGACTAGGAGAGCTTGTTGATTGAAGTTATTTATAGTGATATGGGTTTTGGTGAAACAATTGATTGTTGTCGGAACAAATTGGATTCAATTAGTTGCTGATGCTAAACTCTCATCTTTTTGTGTATTTGACATTTTTGGCCTTTTGACTGAGAGCACTAATAACTGAATCTCTAATTTCTTTGAAAGTTTGTGATTAAGCGTGACAAATCCACACAATTTTCACGCACTTCAACCATGACTTTTTTTATTTTTTGGTCTAGAATATATTGGCATAATCCTCTGGATGTGGAGTATTATTGTTTGTACAAATGACCCTTCTAGAAATATCTTCGGTGCAAAATAATACGATTTACCTTCATGAGTTAGTGAGATAGGTAGGCTGGTTATTCTTGTTGAGTCTGGCATCTATTTTGCTTCTGAATGTTTGTCTTGATAGTTTGGTTGTTAAACAATCTATAATTTTCTTTTACTTTTAGTTTCTTTTTAAGTAGCTTGGCAGATAATTGGTAAATTATATAATTACAAATTTACACCACTTTGATTAATTATTTATTTTGGTAATCTATGACTATGATTAATCTTAAAAATATATACTTTGAAAAAATTGACTGATTAAATCCGATTAATCCCACTTAATCATAATTCGGTCCTAAACCGCGTTGCGACCACTTTCCGATTTAATTGCATAGACCACCACCACTTTTACAACAACTGACACCACCATAGCATAATCACCCCTACCTTCACAGCCACCACTATCGCCATGTTGCTACAACCACAATAGCATTAGCATAACTGCCATCATAGCCATAACTACCAACACCCATAGCAAAATCACTATCACCCCCACATTCACTGCATCTATCATATCATAATCACTTTCACACTCATCGCAACCACCATAGCACAACCATCGTTATCATCACTGCCACCAGCAACCACAATCATCATCATCACCACTACCATCATCACCACCACCAGCAACAACTACAACCATTGTTATCATCTCCACCACCCACAACCATATCAACAATTACCACCATTACCATCACAATATCAAAACCACTGCCATCATCACCACCTAGAGTAAGGTTCAACAAAGAATCTCCAAGCCAAATAACAAATATACCCAAATTAAGTTTCCTAACTTGAATTTGTTCATTCGCAAATTATAGTCTCGCATCATATAAAAGTTTATTTTGGATTAGCGGGTAAGGAATCCAGTTCCCCTGCTGCTTCTTTAGCGGGCTAGTCAATTGAATCATTTGCATCAGCGAAAAAACTAGCCATTGCGGTAGGTCAGAGAGGTTTACTTCAGTCCAAACTTGCCTCTAGGTGGGAAGAGCGGTAGTAAAACAATTGCATCAGTTGGTGGGAAAGAGACCGCTACATATATGTCCAAGGCAGAAGATGGCGGTGGTGGTTGAGGAGAAGGGAGAAGTGAATCAGTTGTCCCTCGAAAAGATTCTATCGATCTCTCTATTGGTCTTCCTCAAGTTTCTTTCATGTTACTCAGCCAAAACCCAAATTTCATGTTACAAATAGTCTCACATTACCTAAAAGCCAACCATGTTGTGTGTTTGCTCTTATAAAACTAGCCTAGACACTTGCACTTTTCATTCTTTGGACTCTTAGTCAATCAAGCCACATTGAGTCGGGGTTGGCGGGCCCGTTGCTAGAAAGATCATTTAGTTTTAAACCCAATCGGGGATCTTTTAGAGCAAGGATCCAATTTTTATTTATTTTTTTTAAAAGGATAAACGGGACCGATGCAAGGATTTTCTTTTCTGGCGGAGCGGGGATGAATATGGAAAAATTTGCCTCGTTGCCGACCCTACTTATACGTTGGAATGATTGTTTAAAGTCTTAATATTCTAGCAAAAACTTTAGTTTATAGCCTCAACAACTACAACTATCAAATAGAAGAATTAGCATTAGCAGTGGTAATATATTTCTTATACATATGTATGAACTTGTGAGTTCTATTTCTTATACATATGTGTGAACTTGTGAGTTATGATGCAAACAAGATGAAATTCATTAGTGTCATAAACATAAGATCTCGTGATGAAAACGACCAAGACCACTTTTTGGAACCAAGCAAGCTAGGAAGATTCAAGTTTCAAAGGGAAGATTCCTAATGAACTTTACTAAAATTGCATGTTTTAAAAAAAGCACACCAGACCATAAATACTGAAAAAGAAAATAACGAGAAAAGGTGTAAAAGTAGAACAATTATGAAGCAAAATTGATGTAATTATGAAGTAGTTTACTTCATGTTAAAATTAATCAATCTCTTTACCGCAATCTCCTGAGTTCTGATTAAATACACTCTTCCTTTTTTCCCTTTTTATCAGCTAAACAATGAAGTGTGTTGTATTCAATAAGTTTGTGTGTAGTCAAGGAATGTGATTTCTCAAAAAATGTCAAAATTTCACCGAATGTTTCTCTTTTTTAGCTACCAAAATTTTTATTTGTTTTCATTAGGTCAATCTCAATGTCGGTATATTTTAAACCGTTATAATTTTAGTTTAATATTAAATTTTGGTTATATAAGTGATTCTTATACAATATGTAATTTGTATGACATTACGAGTCTCGTGGTACCCTTTATGTAATTTGTAAGAGTTTAAAATGTTTAACTTATATTGATAACTTCAAAATTATAATTGAAATTTTTATGTTTTTTTCTATATACAACGATATATTTCTTAAAATCAACTTACCTAAATTACCTCGAAAACTGAAATCACAATCCTTGGGTGTAGTAAAGGGTTAGGCCCATGTGAGACAGACCCACTAAGACAAAACGACGCTCAGCCATACCAAAATAATGCTTAACCGATGGTCTTCTGAATAAAATAAAACTAGAACGACAGACCTAAACAAAACCATTGTAAAGATATGCCAACTGGTAAAAGAGCAGAAATGTATTTGATGTCATGATGATAGAAAAAACAGCTGTCAAACAAAGTAGGGAAGTGAAACATAAAAGGCAATTCATCCATGCATAAAAACAACTCAACAGAAGCAGCAGTGATAAAACTAGTAAAAGTTGGTACAGAATATGATTTTTATTTTCAGTTTTTCAAGTAAAAAAATGTTTAACAATTACCTTTATCCAGTTTCTTTTCTGGTGATATATCTCAACACAAAGAACAACTTCTGGATAAGACAGTGCCACGTAATCATTTGTAATAGATGGCTTTACCTGCAAGGGAAAATAAGCATGAAACATAAGCATGTCCATGTTAAAGAATTATATCTACATGTATAAACATAAGTATCCTCTTTCCCAACAGAAATTGATACACAATTGTATGGTTTGCACTATGGCACCAATTAGTTATGGGTTAAATCATTTTGGCTGCCAAAGTTTAGGGTAATTACAACCTAACACTCATTTTGGATGGAAACCGTTAAGTCAATTACATTGATTGGTCAAGAGATTCTTGAGACCAAAATAACCTCATTAAATAGCTTGTGTGTGGCACGTGCAAAGCCTTACAACCATACTAAACCCATCCAAGGGCCAAGAGAGTATATACGAATCTCAAGACAAAAAACCCACTCCAAGTCTTCTCCCCCTTTACTACCCCTCCCACTACCTGAAATCCTGCGAATCACACATCTCTCCGCCCAACACCGCCACACACCAGTCCTCTTAGACTCTCTCAATCACTCCATTTTCACAACTTGACTGAAAAAATCTAATTGACAATATGGTAGATGTCTGTTATGCCAATAACATAAATCATTCCATTAGACCTCCTTTTGTCAGTGCTAAAAATACACTCAAGGCTAATACCTTCACCTTCACAACATCAATGGCGAAGAACATTAAATCCATTAGCAACTTTACAACACCCAAATCATCAAATCCTTTATTAAGTGTATTTTTAACCACCATTAGTTATCTCTTGATTTGTTCAACAATTCTTAGCCCTTTGATGATGCTTGGATGTTGTTTACTTAGCACATGCCGTTTTAGAGAAGGGTATTTTGGTCTTGTTCAGCAGCCAATGTGATTGTTTGAACGGTATCCGTCCATTTTGGGGGTTAGACCACAAGTACCATAAACTTTGGCACCCAAAGTTATTTAACTATAAACCAATAATAATCAGCTTTGTATTGAAACCAAAACGGATTGGCTGAAGAGGGTTCCCCCTTGGCATGAATTCCTTCCTTTTGAATGCTGCATTGGGAAAGATTTCGAGTTCTGACAAAGAATAATCGGGCCAAATGTGAAACGCAAGTAGACCAGAGTCCAGAGTTCAATCGAAATCATCTCTTTGGACATAGACTATGCAAACTAAGCAGCCAAGAGACCTGAAGTACAATGACTTCATGTTTAATGGGGATAATTTATTACGTATGGCTTTCCATTAACAAACTAACTGCTCTGTTTTGCCTGATCAAACATAAAATAATAATTACATAGATATTAGGTGATGATAATACCTTGGCATTCACATCATCTACTGATACTATAAACAATTCAGAGCTAATTCGGAAGAGTTCGTTTAGAGAGCTAGGCTCCTAGAGCCAAGGGAGGCTCTCTGGCACGTGTTAAGGAGAGAGGTTGGAGAGTAAAAAAAAAAAAAATTGGCTCCACCCTGACAAGTGGAACCTGATTCAATTTGTCTAACATGTTCAATTTGGACAAAGTTACCCCTAATAATTGAATCATTCACACATTTTGAGGTGAACTCGATCAGGGTAGTTGAGTGCATCCACAAAGTGTTCACTAATCTTCTTCTTTGGTTTACAACGGCAATTGCAGGATGAATGGGTGATTTGCAGAATATATCACAAAGCAGGGACAAGGAAGAAAGCCCAACTGTCCAAAATTCACAATTACCTCCTAGAACAAGCTTCTTCATCTCACTCCACTTCCATTTTGTCACCATTGCTTGAATCTCCAACTCCACTACTACTAGAACATGAGTCTTCCACACAAACCGCCATCCAACACCCAAACTTCATTCACCATGAAAATGTCCCTAAAAGCTTGTTAATGGACACAGGTAGTATGTGGGACCAACTTTTCTCCATGGGTTTCCAACCATCATTTTCAATACCCAACTCAGGTACTACTAGTAGTTCAAACACATTGCCATCATCAGAATCCATTTTAATTAAGAATACACTCTTCTCACATCAAGTGTGCACTTTGAAGCAACCAGTTGCATCAAAGATTATTAGTGTCCCAAGGCAGGGGCGGCAGTGGAAGGAGACAACAAACTTTATAGGGTGCTATATAGGGTTGATGTGTAAAAATATGGTTAAGTATTAGTCATCAAGAACTCTAGAGAGCCTCCCTAGGAGCTAGGGGCCTGCTTCTCTAGATTTTTTGAATTTGAAAACAATAATAAAGAAAAGAGACGGTCAGAAATTTTCCAACCCTTCCACAATATTATTAGAACAAAGATTACAATATCTCAAACAAATCTCTTAATGGGGATAATTTATTACGTATGGCGCCAACCTTTGCTACCTTAATAACTAACAAATTGTACAATACTCTCTCGAAAACAAACTCTTCGAGAGATTGTTTAACAAGTTCTCCCTCAATAACAAACTCTTGAGGCTCTCTCTCAAGAACAACTCTCTTCAGAGCTCTAATTCACAAGCTATGGATCTACATCTCTCTAGCTTTGAATTCCTGGATCTCCTGGATGTTTCAAACCTACATACAAAGACACCAATATATAGGGCTGCTAATAGGAAAGTGTTTCCTTTAACCCTTTCCTTGTCCCACAAGGAGAAGTTTCCTATTTCCAAACAAACAAGGGAAACCTACTCCTAATAGAGAGAGGACGAGTGAAAGATCGCGTGGTCTACATCTATTGGGGTGTTGTTGTCATATGCGCCAGATAGAGACGTTGTTGTTGTTCTTTGTTGAGTTGAGTAAAGCTCGGGGTGCTAATACCCCAAAGCGTTATATCAGTTTGAAGAAATTCTTCCTTTTTCTTCTTCTGAGACTTGGGCTTTGAGAGCCATGGTCGGATTTCGACTCCATATGTTGTAATTGGTAGGAGTAAGCGACTGTGAAACAAGAGCCACCCCAAGTATATGGTGAGGCGGTGTTTGAACCAGTGCTTGTATTGTCACTCATGGTGACGCGGCTACATAGTGTACTGGTGGCTCTGACTGAACCTTGAGTGCTAATAGTCTGATCCTTTAAAATACTTTTTTTTGTAGTTAAAATACTTTTTTTTGTGGTACTGAGTAAAGTATTGGGTGCAAATAGCAGAGAGATTCAGCTCTTCCCTCTCCTTCCTTCCAGAGCTTATGGATACTTCCAGTGAGATTTCTTCTCGAGGAAGGCGTAACAGGGCGCCAGAAACCGTAAAGGATCATATTGCGCAGATTATGGTTGTAGAAAGAAGAATTCGGGTGCTGGAGTTTCGGGCAGTCATAGTGCAAGATCTTCAACTGAGGGTCCGTCATCAATGAGACATAGCTCATCTCATCAAAGTCTTGATGCCGCTGTTGAAATTAACCAATACGAAAGTGAAGTTGCTCTCTTCTGATGGCAAATCTGATGTGCGATCGATGCTCTCTTCTTCTTCTGGGACTTGAAGAAACAAAGGAAGAAGCCGATCAATGCTTTGTGATAGGTGATGATCAATGTTGATGTTCTGATCAACAAAAGCAGTTGTGGCTGTGACGGGGGTTGAAGTCATTCGAACGATGATAATCGGTATATCTGATGATGTTGATGATCAGTTGGTGTTCGGTCAGATTGATGATCTCTTGTTGGTGATGATGATCTTTGTTGGTGATGATGGATTTGATTGACGAGATCGATGTTGTTGAAAGCAGGAGCTTGGTTGCGTGAACTAGAACAGAATGAAGGAGCAATTTTGTTCTGATGGATCGATGTTGATCTTCTGAGATTGATGATTGATATTGATGATATTTGATGATGAACCCAAAGCCAAGGTACCAGCCAATGCGTCCCAGGTTGGCGTTTGAAAAACAGAGTCAGAAGCTATTGTGTGAAGGAAATATAGATTAGAGATGGTTCTGCTACAGCTCCCAAAAATTAAGAAGAATCAAGTGATGATTCTGATTCGGATGATAGCTTTGATGAAGAGGATAAAAAAATGAGCAAAGGCACCTGTAGCTGCTAAGAAAGGACATGCTGAGGCTTCCAAAAAAGAAAGTTGAATCAAGTGACAGTTCTGATGACAACAGCTCTAATGATGATCGACGATGATGTTGATTGTGGCAATTACTTTGTTTTGATTGCAGTGTTGTGAGTGCGGAAGCTAAGCAAGGCGATGACTTGTCATTTCCCTTCCCCGCCTCTTGTGTCAACGTCGGAGGCGGGGAAGAGCTTGAGTCCGCGTAGTTGTTTTAGGTCACCAAAGAATTTTGTGCTCTGATACCATGTAAAGAAATTGTATTGTAATATTTAAATTGTTGTATATTGTGTAAATTCATTAAATAGAATACAAGCTTATAAAGCTAACTCTGACCTAACCTAGTTGAGATAGAAAACCTAAGACTTCTATTATATTTTGACTTTCCTGACATATCTTATTTTGAACACTTTCCTAATAGGTAACATAGGTAAGACTTCTATTCTTTAACACAAGGGCAAACAATTGAACATCTCTAGCCTGGCTAGTAAAAATAATGGAGATGGCACCAATAAATTATTCCACATAAACTTAACCTTTCCATGTTGATGATTTGTTCATTTGTCCCATCATGCATAATGATCTCCAACCTCCTCCAATGTCCTAGTGAATGAATTGTGATTACACCCTCCTTAGACCCAACGACAATGAAGAAAACAAGGATGAAGTCTTACCACTTTTATCTTCCTCCTTGAAATACAATGTCATGCTTTCGAAGAGGCTCGCAACTACAATAATTAGACTCCTAAGTTGAATTTTCCATTCCAAAACTTTCCATTCAACTAACACCTTTACTTCATATTTCATGGGAAATTGGGAATCTCTCTTTGTGCACCACAACCCCCAACATAAGTTATGTCAATACATGAGCTTGTTAGCATTGCCAAGAAGTAATAAAATTTCTTCCCAAACATGCTTCACAATAGGTCCCCTCATAAGTTATTCCAGGTTGATTCGGGAGCCATGAATGACTACCAAAGTCATATATATGGTTCAATTACAATGTGATGATATTAACCCATTTGATGGAGTACATCACATAAGTTCTCTTTCATACAACACCCACATGCATGCTAAATAATTTCCAAGCTCGTATTTCAAATCATCTTCAATTACACAGCTTTTACCACTATCTATTTTTGTATTTCACAAGTTCAACCTTTAAATAACTGTTTTTTTGGCATCTGGTGAGGAAATATCTTCTCTCGCCACTCTGGGTGCGTAATTCATGTGTTCAGAGTTGAATCCCGTGATCATGGTACCCAGCAACACGGAATTAAGTAAAAGGAGAAGAAGACAGCGAAAGTTTTCCCATCCTTCCTAATATTATGAGAATCAAGAACAACCACCCAAGGCAAAATGTTTAACAAGCTCTAAACATACAAACTTAAAATACAACATAAGGCTAATCCTTCCTAATATTATGAGAATCAAGAACAACCACCCAAGGCAAAATGTTTAACAAGCTCTAAACATACAAACTTAAAATAAAACATAAGGCTATGTACCAACAACACGGACAAATATATCGGTATCCGACAAGATATAAGGTGTCGGACATGTCGAATAAGAAAACACAATACGAGATACACTAGGGACACATATTTTAGGATTATTTACTTTTTCAGCAATAAATTTTGAATTATTAATCATATTCATTCACTTACTTGTACGTCGATACCGTTACTTGTGAACTACTAATTTGTCATAATATACTTGAAACGTTGACAAATAATTGAAACCTTTCAAAGATATGTGAAAAAGGTTGATAATCTAGGCATGGAGTGCACGATGAGAGTATATTTGAATGTCAACATGTGTATCCAACTTGCTAGGTTGTCTAGGGCGTGAAGCGTAATAGTCGCTTCAGTATCCTCGATAGTCGCAGCGAAGTTGAGGCCGAACCATAATATATAGTTGGTGAGTCATTACATTGTTCTCTTTAATTCAAAACAAACACCACAATAATCAACCAAAATTCATATGCCATGATTCAAGTAAGTGAATAACATGTAACTAATTCGATAATAAAACAAGACATAATATTCATTCAACAAAAAGAAAGGCCAAATGTAGTAAAAACTAAGCTAATAACCCATTTAATCATAAGATCGTTACTCAAATCCTCATCATCCCCTAAGTTAATGATCACTCTCATCTTCATCATCATCAAGTTAAAGAAGGGAGGGGAGGAAGAAGGCTCAAATGGAGTTCAGAGTTCAAACTCAGAGTTGAGTTGAGTCAAGAAGAATGGAATAAGAGGGAAAGAAAAAGTTGTATCACCTGATTCAAGCATCGATCAAGAATCCACATTTGGTTTCCTCATGGTCAATTAGGATGGTTTGTTCCTCTATTAGGCTTCAGTAGTACTAAATAGTATAATAAGCTATTGGTTATTCACTCATTTGAACTGTTAATATTAGGGGTGGGCATCCCATCCCGCGATTACAATCCAGTCTCATCCTGTCTCGATTTTTTTTTAGTTTTTTGGGATTAATCAAACCCATCTGGATCCCGTCCCGTCCCAATCTATAGTGGGATGGGATCAGGATGAAGATTTTTAATCCTGCCCATCCCTTCCCGAATTTATTTATTTAATATTTACTATTATTAATTTTAATCAAAATATTCTTCTAAATGAAAGTTTAGGATGTGTTGAAATTAAATCAATGTAAGATGAAATTCTAAATGAATTAAATCATGATTCTAAATGAAATCTAATATTTATTTAATATCTATTATTTATGATGAAATCTATGTAGTAAATGCGGATAACGGACCCTTCGCGGTCCAGGACCGATTTAAGATTAAGCGGATTAATCGAATTTAATGAAGTCTACTTTTTCAAAGTATACAGTTTTATACCCTCACTAATGTAAATTATAATAAATAATATAGCTTGAAAATAAAGATTAATAAGACAGGTATTATAAAGAAACAAAAGTCATATTATTGAGCAATTTATGTAATCATGTCCAAAACATCACATATTATAGAGCAATATCCACCACCACCCAACAGGACGACAACCACCACCCAACAATCTCGATTCAACACTGATTTCTCACTGATTATTTGGTGACTCACCGATTAATCGATAACCGCTAAACCCAGCTACTAAATACCTAATTTGGGTTGGTCAACCCCGATTTACACTAAATCGCCGATTAATTGGCGATTAATCACTACATAAATAACCCAGAATGAAATTTATATGTATATAAATTTGACATTATTGGTGTGTGAGCAATGTGAGATGAAATTCTTTTGTTATTTTTCATTGAAAAACTATTTAGTACATGCTCATCCCGTCCTGTCCTGAACCCGTTTGGGATGGGACGAACTCAAGATGAGCTATATCCCATCCCAATCCTTAACATGATGGGATAGGGATGAAGTCCATCACGTCCCATTTCGTCCCGTGCCCACCCCTAGTTCATATGTTTTTTATCCCCCACCAATTTAGGAGCTACGTTGCGGCGCTAGGAAGCGCCAAAAACTTTTGAGGCAAATTTTTTTCAAAATGAAGCAGCACATTCAAAAGAATCGCAACATTGATATTGTGGAGCTTCTGACAACATAGCTGACTCGATATGTGTCAATAACATTTTTTTGTATATTACATAAACATAACACTATATTATAGGTATTTGTCTTGTCCTAACACCAGATACTTGAAAGAATAAGTACCCACTTAGACTGGTTTATGGTTGATACTATTACTATCCTATTGCACTAGGGCTTCTCATCGTTGTCTAGGAGGGTTGGTTTCAAGGATTTCGTTTGGGGCTCCGCTCATCGTTGTCTTTGTAGAAAATGAGGGGATGCACCATCCAGTTGGTTATGTTCAACCATTCTAGATAGTTATCACCTAACAATGGTTGGTGTACCATCCAAGTTTGACAAAACCACCTCCATTGTTGATTTTTTTGGTTTTGGTTTTGATTGTTGAGATACAAAACCTATAAATAGGCAGGATTACAACCACTGAAATCAATCCCGAAGCCAGAGAACAATTAACTATCTTGTAGTGAGTTACGAGATAAGTCTAAAATCTAGACTTGTGTGGGAGAATTTCTCCATTGTTTTTCTTTGTAATCTTTTACTCCATTAGTAAAATCTCCTCTTGTTTGCTCCCATGGACGTAGGCAAGTTTGTCGAACCACGTACATCTGATTGCCATTAGAATTTGTGTTTACTGTTCATAAATTTACAATACTGTTCACGAGAAGACGACATTGTTCACGAGTCACTGTTTGAATAGTAACATATACGTATTAGCAACTATTTACGGATACGGTACTGTTCATTTGTACAGGACTATTCACCGTTCGCACATACTTGTTGTTCCGCTTCCATAAGCGCAACAAATTGATATCAGAGCCGAAGGTATTCGCTTGGGTTCATTTGAAGGTGTGTGTGCTAGTGATTGTTGAAAAGTATGTCAGATCCATTTACTTTTGGATCAAAGGTGATTACCGCTACTATCGGTAAATTTGATGTCGAAAAGTTCAATGGCAAGAACAATTTCGGCATGTGGCAGTGTGAGGTTCTAGACGTGATTGCACAATAGAATCTGGAGGAGGCGCTGCACGATAAACCGGAGAAAATGAGTGATGAAGCCTGGAACAAATTGAATCGGCAAGCATGTGGGTCTATACGACTCTGTTTGGCGAAAGAAAAGAAGTATTTCGTAATGAGGGAAACTGTTGCGAAAGTGCTCTGGAAGAAGTCGGAGGACAAATACATGACGAAGAGCATTCAAAATAAGCTCTTCTTGAAGAAACAACTTTTGTCGTATGAATATGAGATAATGTATTACCTTGTCTGAGCACTTGGATGAGTTCAATAGGTTAATTGTTGACCTGTTGAATTTAGATGAGAAAGTTCCAGAAAGTGATAAGGCTTTATGCCTTCTAAATTCCCTTTCAGAAGATTATGATCATCTCGTCACAACCTTGCTGACGGGAAAAGAGTCGTTGGATTACGATGAGATCGCTACGGCGCTGCTCAATTATTAGTACACTGCTCAATTATTAGTACAGGAGAAAGGATCTTAAGGTCCATCGGGATGCAGCAGCTGAAGCTTTGACTGTAAAGGGAAGGTCTCAGGATCGGAAGTCTGGTAGTAAAAGCGGGAGGCCTCATTCTCACTCTAAAAAGAGTGTGAAGCCTGCTGCAAAAGATGAATGCACTTATTGTCACCAAAAAGGGCATTGGGTCAAAGATTGTCTCAAAGACAATCAAAGAAAATGAGAAGAAATACACCAAAGTGAATGTTGCCAAAGAAAATGATGATAACTCAAATGAGTTTTCCTTAACCATGTCAGCGTTGATGTGTTCCACTGACGAGTGGATTGTGGATTCGGGTTGTTGCTATCATATAAGTCCCAATAGGGAGTGGTTTTCCAATTTTAAGGAATTGGACAGTGGTGTTGTTTTGATGGGCAATGATCAAGCCTGCAAAACAAGGGGAATAGGAACAATCCGACTCAAGATGTTCGATGGCATGGTTCGGGAATTGAAAGATGTTAGGTATATTCCTGACTTGAAGAAGAGTCTCATTTCGGTTGGAGCTTTGGACACCAAGGGCTACAGTATAGCCGTATCAAATGGTGATCTCAAGGTCGTGGCTGGTGCAATGGTGGTGATGAAAGTAGTAAAACGAGGTAATTTGTACTGAGTCTGCAGAAGATGCTACCAGATTGTGGCACATGCATCTAGGCCGTGTTGGTGAAAAGTCTTTACAAAGAATTGTGAAACAAGGTTACTTAAAGGGTGCTAAGACCCGCAAGTTAGAATTTTGTGAACATTGTGTAATGAGCCAGCAGACAAGAGTCAAGTTTAGCACCGCTATCCACCGTACTTGTGGGACTCTTGATTATGTTCACTTGGACGTTTGGAGACCTGCTAAGCAAACATCATTAGGAGGTATGCACTATTTCGTCACCTTTGTAGATGATTATTCAAGACGTGTGTAGTGTACACCATAAAGCATAAAGATGAAGTCTTGAATGTGTTCCTGAACTAGAAAAAGATGATTGAAACTCAAACCAGCAGAAAGATCAGGAGGCTTCATTCAGATAATGGAGGTGAATATAAAGCGGAACAAGTATGTGAGAACGGTGAATAGTCCTGTACAAATTAACAGTACCGTATCCGTAAATAGTTGTTAATACGTATATGTTACTATTCAAACAGTGACTCATGAACAGTATCGTCTTTTAGTGAACAGTACTGTAAATTTATGAACAGTACAGTAAACACAAATTCTAATGGCAATCAGATGTACGTGGTTCGGTAAACTTGCCTACGTCCACGAGAGCAAACAAAAAGAGATTTTACTAATGGTGCAAAAGATTACAAAGAGAAATAATGGGGAAATTCTCCTACACAAGTCTAGATTTTAGACTTCTCTCTTAACTCACTACAAGAGAGCTAATTGTTCTCTAGCTTCGGGATTGATTTTTGTGGTTATAATCACGCCTATTTATAGGCTTTGTATCTCAACAACCAAAACCAAAAAATCAACAATGGAGGTGGTTTTGTCAAACTTGGATGGTACATCAACCATTGTTAGGTGATGACCATCTAAAATGGTTGAACATGACCATCTAGATGGTGCATCCCCTCATTTTCTACAAATCTCCACCTCAGCGAAAATTTATCAAATCTGAGCCGATCACCAACAGCTCAGTCAAACACAGCAACGAGGATTGAAGTTTGTACTATTGGGGAACAATAACCTCTTATTATTGTACTATTGTTTTGGGGTACAATAACACCTTGTAATTGAATTATTATTTTGCTCACTATTTCTTTCTGTGAACAAAAATTGGGTCTTTCTCTTGGGAACTATATATATAAAATAAAACAAATAAGAAGTGACATAGCTGTCACTAATAAGAGAAACAATAGACTGGGATCTTTGTGCACATAAAATTATCCAAATTGTTCAGCTCGAGAAATTCCCTTAACACAGCACGTCCCACTAAAAGGCACAAATAATCACTCCATGCAGCCTGTGCTTTAAAACATTTAGTTCAAAAAACCCAGGTTGGTGGGTGCCTTCAAGGGGATGTTGTCTAAGGGTTTTTTTCAGCTTAAGGTTTCAAAAGCGTATATTCTATATTCAGAGTTGAATCAGTGTCTACCTTTGTTGTAGAGGTTATGAACCTAAGGGATGTCATTTTTCCAGCAGTAGCAGAGACAGAGCTTGACCCTTCATTAACCTTGCACCCACCACTAGAAGAATAAATTAATCAAAATCTCTGAAAAAAATGAGATAATTCATCGAAAAAATGAAGACTGCAAACTGAGAAGCAAACGGTGCATAATCACTACGGAATACATACTTGAATGAATGCAATCTGGCTGCTGCCTTGTCTTCATCTTGTTTTCGCTTGACTTCAGCAAGCTGCTCAACTTTTGCAATATAACTACCCTGACATGAAAACCATTAACTGTCTAAACTGCACACTGAGGCACAAAGCCCTAGAAACAAAAACAAGATATCACAGAGTCGTGATTCTTACATTAAAAAAAAAAAAAAAAAAAAAAAAAAAAAAAAACAGCAATAGCAGTCTCCACATTCTGACCACTTTTTACTCTTATGTATGAATTGTAGGTCCACCAAGAAGTCAAATTCTTTACAAACAATAATTACATTAAAAAAAATACTAATACCAAGCTCAGTATGAATAGTCAGTCAGGCAACAAATTTTAATGCAGATGATCATTCAACAGATTATAAACAATAAAAATCGAAGTTGGAAAACGAGGATGTAGCAAGAACAAAAGGAAGCGCATACATACTTCGAGTTCAGCTGCACGAGTATTCCTGTCAAAGGTTCTCCCCCTTTTCTTTCTCTTCTGTGTGTTGTCATCATCCAATTTACCAGAATTATCAGCTTCATTCTCTTCAAGTAGAGTTCTGGATTCATCAGAGACTAAGATGCTGTTCTTTTTCCCTGAGCCTTGTAAACAAGCAGATTGATTGTTTGAGACTCCAGAATCACCTTTCCTCCTGCCCCTTTTCTTTCTCTTCACAGTGTTGTTGGCAGCCAGTTTTTCAGAATTATCAGCATTGTTATTTTCGGCTAGAGGCCTCATCTCAGCAGATACCGACATGTTACTCTCTTTCCCGGAGTCCTGTAAAAAACACGATTTACTGTTTGAGACTCCAGGATCATCTTCTCTCCTGCAAAATTGACATCCAAATCAAAAAACGCTAGAAGCAAATGCTAGTAGTGGTTAGATAATAAAACATCATATCAAAACATTGACCAGGAACTTGTTGATAATTCTGGTCAGGAAAAACCCCGCTCCCCTTCCCTAACCACTAAAGAACTTTGATCCGGAACATTCTAATAGCTGAATAATAAAACATCATATAGGCCATTCGATAATTGCTAATAGTACTGCACCTCACTTGAAGCCTACATTTGAGGCACTATGGGACAATGCTGATAAAATAATCTTAAACCATGGATCGAATGATTGTCATTGTACTCAACTATCATGTTATTTTTGCATTATGGTTCATTATGAGTATGTGTTTATTTGGAATAGAAGGGAACAATATGAATAATCACAGAGAACAAAATAAATAATGTTATGGCACCGCTTCGGCTCCAACTCGACAAGCACGACAATTGTCAACACTTTCACCCCCTCTCCCTCTCCGCTTCAAACATTCCAGTTACATCCCTATAACCACAAGGTAATTTTAGCATCTATCCACAAGTTTTTCTAAGGATTTATGCACATTCATTAAAATCCTATTGTTCCTTTCTCTCCAAATCTGCATGAACAAGTCTCTCCCAAGCCATTTACAGAAGATTCATACAAGGAAGGGATCTGCTAGAAGAGTGAAGAAATTTCACCCAATCCAGGAAGGAAGAAACAAAGGGGGCTTTCAGACATTGCTGTAACAGATATTCATAATGAACCATAATGCAAAAAAGGGTAAGAAAGTAACAGATGATATACTACTCAGTCTGACCACAAAGTACACAGTTATTGGGAATGATGAAGCACAGTCCATAGGAGAATAGTAGCCCTGGGGATATCTCCTTCAACCAGATAAAAGATTGCAGCTTGATGATTCTCTAGTCAAGAGTAGGAGGAGGATCTGGTGCTAAAGATTAGTACCCATCTTCAACTTAATGCTTATAGTCTTTACCCTTCCATGACCACTTGTCATGATCATTATCCAGAGAGACAAGTTCAGTGACAATAAGCAAGTTGGTCATTTGAGGAATTTCCCAGTATTTAAGTTCCTTCTCAACTGAAAGTTCCATCCTTGAGAGCTATTATCCCAAAATTCTCCAATTTTATCATGTTTGTTATTGGAAACATTGTAGACAGCAGGGAAAGCTAACATAAGAGTAGAATCCCCAATGCACTTGTCATCCCAAAAGTGGATCCTCTCACCATTGTACACTTCAAAGGAAATGTTGTCATCAATACAGGCTCTTTGCTTGATAATTAGTTCCCTTCAAAAAAAGGGACCAACCACAACTAGAAGTTGGATCTTTGGTGAAGCAATCCAAAGAATTAGCACCATACTTACCCGTCAACTACAATTTGCTTCCAGATAGAATCTTAAACTGTTTGTAGTGTAATAAAACACTAGAAGAAAACTACCCTGAGTGAAGAGAAGAAAAACTCGTACTAGTTCAAAAAGTAAAGTCAAGATGGTATTCTTTGTTTTAATTTTTTTTTCTTTAAGAAAAAAAAATTTGGAGATTTGGTAGTAAAGCTTATGGTGAACGTAACATCCATAAAGAAGTATAAAAAAAATGCTAGCAAAGGAAAAATGATAGAAGAAACTTCATATTTTACTCACATAGCCGCTAACTCTGCTGGAACTTGTGATGTTTCTTCCATTTGTTCCTCATCCTGCAATCACCCAATAAAATATGTTAATAGAGTATTAATAGCATTTGGTTATATTGGAAAAATTGAAGAAACACACTACCTGAAAAGCTATTTTCATAGCTTTATCAACTAATTCCTCGTCAGAAAATATTGTAAGCTCATCAACCCTGTAGAGAAATCAAAATAAGTGCAAAAATAATATTAACAAGAAATTAATTAAAAATGTACGAAATAGGCAAAAAAAATATTGAGTCTAGAAAATATCCATTCTGTTTGTCCGAATGCATATATATTCATGCATACTTGCATACAAATATGTAAATCTAAAATGTGTCTTGCCAACGAGATACAAAATGTTTAATGACTTGTTTCGTTTATGTGAGGATGCTAGCTAGCGCATTCCTACCTCAATTGAGGAATTGCTTAAATTATCCCTCACAAAGAAAATGATTAACGAGGAGGTTCTTTGTACTGAAATTAATATTGTTGGAAATTTGGAACATACCAAGCAATACAAACACGCATTAACAAATTTGGAAACCACCTGTTCACAAAATGTAATGAAAATGGAAACCACTTGTTCGTAACATGTGGAATGGCCAAACAGATTTGAAAATGCTTCTTGTAAGGTTTCCACATACTCAAAAGTAATTCAAGGCCAATTCCGCCAATGGATTAATGAGTGGAATGCAAGTGAGACGTGTGACTTGGGAATATGGTTGTGCATACACCATCATTTGGATCGTATGGAAAGAGAGGAATGCGCACATTTTCTAGGCGTTGAATAAAGTAAGAACAGCTGAACAGCGATTAAATTCCAGAAGCCCATGAGTTAACTGCTATTTAAGCTTTGCATAGAATCATTTTTTACAGATCTAAGGGAGTTTATAATGTCACATGCGTAATAACTAGAGATTATTAACAACTTACTCAAATAATGACAAAAATATTTTACTGACTTACGAAATATCGTCTTCCGATACCTGAGATAAGTCAAGACATAATTCTACCCTCAGACTCTGCAACAAACACCAAAAGAATCCATGATGGTTAGAAAATGTTTGCGTTTTCAATACTACATACAATTACTGTTTGCAGTTTACCTGAAAAAAACTATCTTACTTTTTGCAGTTTACAATTTGTAGAGTTAGAACTTGGAGCCGGGAAGCATCATTCGCAACAACACTAATTCTTAGACACAGCTACACAAGTATTCTTATGAGAATTTCTGTACAGTTGCATTTTAGAATTTTGATTGCAATTATTAACTTGAGAAAAACACAATCGCAATGTCTAGTTTCTGTGGGATGACCTGTGATGGGAACTTCATCTTTCAGATCAGCCAATATTTTTCACTACTTTTTTTAATCATGATCAAAGTACAGCCATTTCCCAAATTACATTGTCAAATATGCATAAAAGACGAATAAACAGGAAAAAATGTCGCCATATAGATCAACCACAAAAAACATCAGTCATTTTGAAGTTCCGAACATCATAAATCATTGTGACTTTCAAGATAGCATAAAAAGAAATTAATCGACTTGTTAACTTATATATAATTCTTGTAAGCCACCTTCAATTAGTTTATGAATTTTATAGTGAATTGAACTTATGTGAAAGTGATAACAAAATTAATTCTATTCCATTATGAGACAAGTGGGAGTGTGTAAAGTGAGTGTCACAACCTATAAGAGAGACAAACAGAGAGATCTACCTGCAACCGTTCAACTATTGAGTCTTCAAACTCGGAAACCCTAGTGAGGGGTCCAACAAGATCAGGAAGGTAGATTGGTCCACCATGCGCAACTTGTTCTTGAAATGAAGACTCTACATTCTCCATGTCTGTTTGGCACATTATCAACAACTCATAGATTTAGACCGGTACGTAATAGATATAATCTATGCAGTTAAATTGTTAATCGAACCCTAATTGGTCCAAGAGCGCTACATGATTAATTCAATCGGATTAATCAGGATTCGACCAATATTTTATAAACATATTTTATATATCCTTAGTAATATGTTTACTAGAACGAAATTTTCTTTTAAAAAAATTTAACGAATATTAAAGTAGTAAACATCACATGTCAAAATTATAAGAAAAAAAAAAAATCAATGATAGATAAAGGTGTGGTTTTCCATATTCTTTAGTTTTGATTTGATTGATATTTTTCTTTGATCCTTGATTTTTCTCTTTTTCTAGCCTCTTCAGACACACTTGGTATTGCCATATATGGTAGCGTATTGATGAGGTCTATGAACTTAAATGAAATAACATAGGCTCAAGCACAACATAAATCGCACACTTAATTATAAAATATGTAAGACTTGTGCTCATGGAATAAATGAATGTATGAAAATAATTCATGAATTCAATGAGTAACCATGCTTCCTTGTGAAGCCCAAAACTCATAGCAACCCCCTTACTAACATGATTCTAACCAGCACAAAACAATGAGATTTGAAGTCTATTTCATTCCAGATTCTATAACTCATAAAAGTGTTTCAAGTGATACTAACCACCTCTCATTCTATGTACTATATATGATACTACACTTCGAATTTCATAATAAAATCAGTTGTATTCAAAAGTAGACATCCATAGCTTCAAAACCATATATCATATGCCTAAATTGGACTTTTGTGGAGGGAGATCCGTTCAACACAATCTAACACACAATTGCTAAAAATCAGGACAGCACTCAATATTTAGGTCTAACTGAAACTGACGGTGAAACCTGAATACAGGGAATTATACTTCGAATTTTATATCCATAAAAAGCCTCGTGTGTCTAGTTTCCAACCCAACAAACCATTTGCAATTCGGAGTTTTGTACAGCAGATCACACTCTTTTTAGTACTCAGTGTTCAAATCAGTCTGAATTTGCATATACATTTATATGAACATCAAATCTTACATGCAACTCTCCCTACCATCAAACCTAACCCATACGATCTTAAACAACATAACCCATACGATCTTAAACAACATGATACCCTGATTTCCCATAGCTAAAATAAATCAAGAACATATCTTAAGCAAGGCTTAAGGTTCAAACTCAAGCACAAACATTTACCTATTTAAGAAGCCCTTCAAAAACTAGTCAATTTTCTTCAAAGGAACCAGCTGCAAATACCTCTCTTGGGAGCTCCTTGATTGCACAACCAAGAGAATAAAGATAAGGGAAATAATGTCATATGTTGCTTAAATAGCAAATGGTGGCAAATATATCCCAAATTTATCCTTTAGTCCTTCAACTTTATAAAACTTTCACTAAGTACCCCATATTTATCCTCTTGTCCTTCAATTTTATCAATTGGCACTACCCCGAGCTTGTCACAACTTCATGATGTTTTTCATGTTTCTATGCTCAGAAAGTATATACCAAATAAATCACGTGTTAACAGAACAACCAATAGAGTTGAAAATAGATCTTTTGTATGTCGAAGAACTGGTGCAGATTTTAGATAAGAGAGGAAGTACTACGCAACAAGACCATTCCATTGGTTAAGGTATTGGGGCGTAGTCATTCAATTGAAGAAGCAACGTAGGAAAGTGAAGATAGTATAAGGAAGTAATATCCTCATATATTTCAGTCAGATAAGTAAATTTCGAGGACAAAATTCTAATTTGGATGGAAGAGTTGTGAGACTTGAATCTTGAAAATATGCATTTCATACATTGTTATATATCTCATACTCAATTTAAAGCACAAGTGTGAGTACGAGTAAATTATTTTGGCAAGAACCCGAAGGAACGTGAGTATGTAGGGTTTTAAGCGTGTGTGCAGATTTAATTGGTTGATTAAGGATTTAGTTTTTACACAAAATATGTTCATAACACACTTACAAGAGAAAATGTTGTCAAGTAGCTCACTTATACAATTTGGAAAAGTTTGAGATACCTAGTGAAAATTTTATAAATTTAAAGGATAAGTTCGGGATATATTTGCCACACTTGCTATTTAAACAACAAATGACATTATCTCCCTTAACTTCATCCTCTTGGTTATGCAAGCAAAAAGCTTCCAAGAGAAGGATTTGCAGTTGGTTCCTTGGAAGAAAATTGGTTGATTTTGGAAGGGCTTCTCAACTAGGTAAGTGTTTGTGCTTGAGTTTTGAATCTTAAGTCTGGCTTATGATATGTTCTTGATTTATTTTAGCTATAGGAAATCAGGGTTTCATGTTGTTTAAGATCGTATGGGTTAGGTTGATGGTAGGGGGATTTGCATAGAAGATTTGATGTTCATATAGATGTATATGCAAATTTGCACTGCATACTGTGTACTAAAATGGGTGTGATCTGTTGTACAGAACCCTGAATTGTAAACGGTTTGTTGGGTTGAAAACTAGAGACACGGGGCTTTCCATGATATAAAATTTGAAGTATAATTCTCTGTATTCAGGTCTCACCGTCAGTTTCAATTAGACCTAAATACCGAGTCCTGACCTGATTTTTAGCAATTATGTGTTAGATTGTGTTTAACGGATCTCCCTCCACAGAAATCCAATTTAGGCATATGATAATGGTTTTGAAGCTATGGATGTCTACTTTTGAACACAATTGATTTCATTATGAAATTCGAAGTGTAGTATCATACATAGTACATAGAATGAGAGGTGGTTAATATCACTTGGTACACTTTTATGAGTTTCAGAATCTGGAATGAATAGGCTTCAAATCTTATTGTTTTGTGTTGGTTATAAGTAGGGTTGGGCATTTCAGACCGAATAACCGGATCGAACCGGAAACCGAACCTATCGGGCCGGTTTGGGCCGGTCCTTTAATAATATTTTACTATTCGCTCCCAAAAACCAGACCGAGCCGATATTTACGGTTCAGTCCTTGGTTGTAATTCTTAAAATCATCGGTTAACCGGCCCGACTTAAATTAAAATATAAATCAACGGCCTAATGTCTTTGAAAATCTTAGTAATTGCAGGTGGACTTTCAATAATGAAGTCTCTATTAAAATAATAACTGAAGATGACTTTCAATGATATTTTCATTGAGAATGATGCCTTGGTCCTTGCATCTAGAAAGCTCTATCCGTTGCCAACTTCATCACCAAAAAAGAAAAGAAAAAAAAATAGAAGCTTATTCTAGGGTTTTATTCACATTTTCCCATCCGTCTCCTCTTCCTCTTCTCATTCTCTTCTTCTTTCCGCCTCCTCGACTCATCATCCACCTCTCCCTCCTTGCAGACTCCTTTCCGCCTCCTTGCAAGTTGCAACCTCCTTCCTCTCCACATACTCACACTCATTTTCCTTTCCTCCTCCTTGCAAACTTCCCTTCCTCTCCTCTCCTGCCTCCCATAGCGTGTGTTTGTGAAGTGAGTTGAGACTTGAGACTGATGTAGTTGCAGATTAGCAGGTTGTAAGGGTTTTTAGATTTTTTGGGTACTTAAGAGTTGCAATGATTTAAATCTGTAACTAAAGTATTGTAATAGTTTAGTTTTGAGATTGGATAATATGAATTATTTAGCCAATGTTTTCATTTTACCATCATTTTTACATATCCAAGTGATTTGCTTGTACTTTGTAATTGAGCAATATTTGTCTTCTATTTGTAATCTGAATTATTTAGATTGAATTTTCTCTTTAATAAGCAGTTGTTATAATGTAGAATAGATGTATTACCTTGTACTTGCAGATAACTGAATCATGCAAAGGTAAGGACTTTGTGGGACTGAGAATGGTGTTGGATAAGAAGTTGTTGCTCTTCTGCCAAGGCCGGTAGTTTTGTTGAAATGTTGAACATATGAGTTTGAATCATGGTTTTAATAGAGAACTAAGATTCTGCTATTTTGCACAAATCACATAACGGACAAACATGTTGGGCTGAAAAAACATTATCACGTAAACGACAATGAAAAAATTGGGCTGAAAAACATTGGGCTAAAATTTTGGGCTTAACCGAGAGTCGAGACTGGCCCGGACCGGCCTGATATTTCGGTTAACCGGGGTCACCTGGCCAGGCTCGGTCCTTAAAATTTTGGACATTAAAATATCGAGCCAATCCTCGGTTTGAGCTAAACGGTTCGGTTAACCGGCCCGACCCAGCCCTAGTTAGAAGATTCAGTAAGAGGGTTGTCTATTAGTTTTGGGCTTCACAAGAAAGCATGATTACTCATTGAATTGTGTTCATGCATTCATTTATTCCATGAGCATATGTTTTACATATTTTATAAGTGTGTGAATCATGTTAAGCTTGAGCCTATGTTATTTCATTTAGGTTCAAAGAAGGCTCCGGCTACATCTCAAACACCTAGAAAGTAAAGCGCACATCGAGTAAGGCATCAATTGGTTTAAAGTGTATAATCATCGTATATTTGAGAACTAACATTCATTTATTTGTTATGAAATAAATTGGTATGGTTGAAACTTTTGCCTTGTTCCCTGACATAAGGAGGTTCGATATATTATCGTCTCACATTCCAATCGTTAAAAGTGAAAGGGTAATAGTTATATCATCGTCTCACATTCCAGACATTAAAAGTGGAATGATAATTTTTATATTATCGTTTCACATTCCAGATGTTAAAAGTGGAATGGTAATTTCCAGATGTTAAAAGTGAAATGGTAATTGTTACATCATTGTCTCACATTCTAGACGTTAAAAGTGGAAGGTGAATATTTATTTATCATTTCACTTTCCAGACGTTAAAAGGGGAATGGTAATTAGTATGTGTGCTTTCCTAACATTGAAATTTGAATTATAAATTGTGTTAATTGTTCTCTTATATGACTTTATAATTCTCACTGAGCTTGTGGATAGCTCATCTATTTCATGATTTTTATTTTCAAGTCTTCTGCTATAGGTGGTCCACCGTACAGCTAGTCTTTTAGAGAGCTCGAGTTTAGAAAAAATTGTTGAACAACTACATCAATTTTTCTCGCTTATTTAGAACATATTATCATGGATTGATAAATCGACGAGTTTAGAAAACGATTAAACGGTAAATCGGCGGGAAGTCACTAATTCTCACCAAATAATCGGTTAGAGATTATTCAAACGATTAATTCAAAAATTGCAATGCTCTACTAATGATAAAAGATTAATCACCGATTAAATAACATAGGATATAATATTGTTTCCAATTGTTGCATTGTACTTGAGAGTCCTAGAATTTGCTTGAAGTTTCAAAAAAACACATCATTTTCTATTTAACAAGAATGGGAATTTCAATTTCTCACTAAAAAATGACTTCCATGAACCAAAATTATGCAATATAACCAAATGAGACAAATCATTTTGTGAGAAATTGAAAAGTGATGGTAAGAGAGACATAGGAACTGCAGCCAACCTTAAAAATTTGCAAAATATATTAACATGTAAGTCATGCTTAAAAAAAATGTAGATAACTTCAAACCCAAACATTCTACTCTCAACCAAAAAACTCTCGTACAAAAACCCATAATATAATCAAATGCTAATGAGTGCCAGATAAGCAAGACTAGAGAAGTTGCTGAAATAGAAAAGATGACCGATTTCACTATCGTCACCACCTTCTTTGACCCTTGGTAAGGGAGTCATCAGACATCACCCATAGTAACAATCAAATTTTTTAGGCATATGTTCGAAACCGGTTACAGATAGATGGTAATTGATAAAAGATACAACCAGTTTCTATCTGTACATATAGGGGAAACAATTACGTTACCAATTTATAGAATTTTTTCAATTCCAATGTTTTCACCAAAATCAAATATTCCTGCAATTCAACTTGCATTAACGACCCAAAAAAATATATATTTGCATTACTTTGGCACCCACCAAGGACAATTCATTAGTTGGGTGAAAAAAATTCAATCTTGTCTGAAACCCTAACAAGTAAACTCAAAAAAATCCAAACCGTAACATCAGTTCTTTCCCCCAAAATAGATTACTGTAAATTATGAAGAGATGACGAGGAGGTACCTTTCTTACAAAATGCTGATAACTGAGAGAAGGGCAGAGGATCCCCAGAGGCTGCAGGGAAAATTACAAACCCTAATAACCAAATCCAAGAATACCCAAATGGCAAAAAAGACTAAAATATGATAGAGAAAGAGAAACTGATTGATAATACCTGTTGTTGTTTGTAGAGATTTTATTGAAGAAAAATGAAATCTTTTGAGTCTGTGAGGTGGGGAAAGAGGGGTGGAGACGAAATGGGGTAACGGAAGAGTGAAGAGATAGCGAAAAGGGTTTGAATTGAGATCTGTGAGAATGCGAGAGAGAGGAGGTTGGCTAAGTTGATATGTGTAAGTGGTGAACGAAAGAGTCGAGAGAGAGCGAAATGGGTTTGGGTTTAGTACGCTCACTTCAGTTGATATATGAAAAAGGGTTTAGTGACCAAGAGATGATGTCATGTCCTATGTGTATAATGTGTTTGATTACCACAATTCACAATGACTACATAGGTTTGCCAAAGATGCGTAACGAGACATAACCAAATCATTTTTTGTAATAAATTTAATAAAATAATATAAATAAAATAATCAATCATTGAGGCAAGAGATTACATAAATTCAATAATAAAAGTGGTTGAGGCGGTAGAATTACCTCATTATAACAATATTGCTACCTAGTGGAATCGGGAGAGTTAAGGCCCGAAAGATAATATTCATATTTTTAACAAAAAACATAAACATCATAAAATAATCATAAACTCATAAAAATAAATGAGTTAAATATTAAGAAAAGTAAATTTGAATGAACTACAGTATTAAAGTCTAATTGAAATTATAGTGTATATTCTTGAAGAATTGCACTCTTGTTTAATCATTATTTTAGGTATGTGATGCAGTCGATTTTCATTCTATGCTTGACCGTGACATTGACATGCCGACTTGCACAAGGAACGCATGTGAGCCAGAACCACCATTGTGGTGACCGATGGCACTTAGATGCTAAAGTCAAATAATGATATGAGGATGATATAATGTTGTAAATAAGAAATTTGTAGCATACATTAGCTTAACAACCTCATGTCTTATTTATATTGTTGGAGTCTCGGTTCGACCAGGGCATCGGTGGCGTAGTTTAGGGAAGAAGATCTTCGTGGAGATCTTTATCTAATTAGGAGTTGTGCTAGAAGGGAAGTTTCCCTATTAGACTTGTGCTCCTAAATACAAAAAAGATAATTCACAATCAGAGTGTTGTCCATAGATAGAAGTTTTCATGTGTGATATATGAGTAAGTCTAGGGAGCAAGGGAGGGCTCCCTTGCTCCCTAGAATCAGGGTGACGTATACTCTGGTATTTGTTTCCTAGTTGGAGGCAAAGTGTTGTTGTTTTGCATACCCGAAGTTGATCCCCGAGATATTTGCTTTAATAGGGCTTATGGGTATTGGAGATAGTTGTGAGACGCGTGGGCTTAGCAGGCTATAATGATTTGGGTCCGTCTGGCGGACTGCGCTACGCGGGCTTAGAGTCGCTTGGGCCGGATTAGTGTTGGGTTGACGATTGGGCATGTTATTTCTTGATATCATCATGACACGTGTACGATGTGGAAGATAAGACGTTTTGGTGTATCATCAATTGCTCCCCCCGAGTTAGTGGGTCATCGTATTGGTTCACTAAGTCACTTCTTGAAAAAATACGCCGCTCATGATGATTGAGTCTGAACCGTTACTTGAGCAGTGCGCTTCATTAATTAAGCTGTGTCGGTTCAGTGGATAAGAGGCAGGAAATCAATCCCTATTTAGATTGCCCTTTATACAGATATTGATTCTTCCATTTATTTGCTTTTAGATACTTCATTATGTTCAGCTTTTGGTCGAAAGTTTATTCACCTTATTCATGGCTCGCCAAAATCACTTTGACGATGAACTTCTAGCCAAGGATCTCCAGTTATTTGAAGACAGGTCGATTTTCGAATCAGGCCTTGTCGATATCCGAAAGACATTCGGGTCCCTGAGTACCTGCCATTTTATACTCTGAGTGGTGATCAGACGTCGAAAGTTAAGTTTGAAGGTGGAGCCTCTTCCAGGAAGATGAAGCTTCCAAAGTTAACGCTTCTGTTTTGCCTGACGCAGAGGGGTTTCCTGAAATGCTTGCCTCCTAAGCTGAAGGAGGATGCGCTGGAGGAGTGCATGGATAAGGGGTTGAAACACCTTATGTTGGGGATGTCCCAATTGAGCCAGGTGGCCGTGCTGGGACGGAAGTCGAGGCAGCTCGTGAGAGGGTGTACACCATGGAGTGTGTCTTTTCAACTATGCAGAAGTTGTATTCTGATGCACTTTTCGAGGTCGATTCGCTGAGAAAGCAGATTGAGGAGAGGAGGCTGGAGCAGTCAGTCGTTGATGCCGAGACTCAGAGGGTTCGTTTGGAAGCTCTTGAGTCTGATTTAGCAAAGGCGGTGTCCGCAAGGGACGGATCTAGACAAGGATTGAACCTAATCCACCATGAACTTGAAGTTGTGCAGGAAGTTGCGGCTAAGATGCGCTCTGAACTGCAATCTTTTGTCGAGGAGAACACCATGAAGGAATCTAAGTGGGTTGTCCAAAAATAGCAGTTAGAGGCCGATGTGGAATTCAATGCTCGGGAAGCAAGGAAACCTGGGAACCAACTTCTCTTTGAGCAACATGAACTTAGTGCAGTTAAGAATGTGCTGACAGGCAAGCTAGAGCTACTGGAGCGTGAACGTGCTGAAGCGAAAGTGTGAGTTGAAGAGCTTCCTAAGGCGCAAGGCAAGTGTGAACTCCGTTGAATCGTGCATGCGAGGTTAGAACTGCTGGTGTGATGAAGAGGAAGCATCCAGAATGAGACCTTGCTTTATTACAAGAAGATGTCTTATGCAGATTTCGGGGTCTCTGGGTCGTCAGAAGAAGAGGGCGATCCAGATCATAACACTTCGAATGAGGCACGCGCGGATGCAACTCCTGCTTCTTTTCTGCTAGGCTTAATTTCCCCTTATTTGTACCTCCTCCTGACGAGGAGTAAATTTTGCACATCTGTACTTTTTGCTTCGATTGTTAATGAAAGCAGGTTTATTTTGAGTATGCGTTGTACCCCTATTTTGTTCAGTCTCCCTGTTGCGCATTTTATATTTTGCCTCGTCGTTTTACTTTGACACAGGTCGGGATGGGTTAGTAGGAAGCCGGGTGGTCGGTCTACTGTTGAGAGTTTGACCATTTATGTTGTGAATGATTCTAACCCATTCTTTTGTGATGTTTCAGAGTTGCTATCGCGTGGTTAAGTCCGGTAGTGGGCGTTATGTGGATGGTTTGGCAATGGGTTACGCTACCCAGGCCGTAGCTCATCCTTAAGGTAGGCCATTTGAGACTCAAGTTGTGCATCTGATCGCGATTGCTAGCATGAGTGAACTGTTGCAGCCAAGCACATGCATTGTATTTGAGCTAGAGCACTTGTCTCGAGTCAGGTTTCGTAAGCTCGGTCTAACATCCCGTGTAGCATCCGTATGTTTGTTAGCAGATTGATTTTTGTGTTGGCTCAAATGGTCAATGCTGATATTGGAATGTCAGCCTGTATGAGCGTGAAGACGCTGCTTGAGTTGTAATTTACTTCAGCGATCGCTTTTTTAGAAAGCGCAGTGGTCACGTGGCGAGCTATTGACATCAGTCGGGGCTGACTGGGCTCCCAACTTCTTAACCATTTATGCCCACGCAGAGTGAATTGCATGTTCGGGATATGATAATTTTGGCGATCATGGTCTGCTGGAGAGCAATGATCCTGTGGCGAGTCGTCGACAACAGTCGGGGTTGACTAGACTCCCACCTTCCAAACCATTTACGCCTTCGCGGAACAGACTACAAGTTTGGGTTGAGAAAATTTGGCGACCATGGTCTGTAGGAGAGCAGTGGTCCCGTGGCGAGCCATCGACATCAGTCGAAACTGACTAAGCTATCACCTTCCAAACCATCTACACTCGCGCTGAGCGAGCTACAAATTTGGAATGAGAGAATTTGGTGACCATGGTCTATAGGAGAGCAGTGGTCCCGTGGCGAGCTGTTGACATTAGTCGGAACTGACTAGGCTCCCACCTTCCAAACCATCTACACCCGCACAGAGCGGGCTACAAGTCTGGGAGTTAGTAATTCGGCGACCATGATATGTAGAAGAACAGTGGTCTCGCGGTGAACCGTCGACATTAGTCGAAATTGACTAGGCTCACACCTTCCAAACCATCTACACCCGCACAGAAGGGGTTACAGATCTGGGCTTTTACCAGAAGCTGTCATTAGCAGGCGTCACTAGCTAGGCTTACCTGATCGGGTTCGGCGACCATCGCCCACGAAGGGGGCGACGATCCTTGGCGAGTCGTCATCATCAGACGCAAGAACGTATATTAGACTCCCACTTCCTAAGCCATCGACATTCGTACGCGGTGAACTAGGCATCGGGATGAATCAGAAGCCATCGTCATCAGTTAAAATCGACTAAGCTTGCCTGGTTAGGTCGGGGCTCTGCTTGTTGCAGGCGCGCACGCCTATCTTCGTAGACGGATTGCAGCGTGCGGATTGGTTTTTTTTCAAAAAGAAATAAATACCTTAAATCAGGTGGTGATATGAGGTGTGTTTCACGTGTCAATAGTGACTAGGGTTTCTACTGCTTGCATCGGCGCACGTGGTAGAATATCGTTCGAATAGTGGGCCAAGCCGATGGGCCCATAAAAGAAGAACTAGATATTGTCATAGGATCATGAAGCCATTTTTACAACATAGATTGCATGGTGACACGTGCACGTCGTAGATTGCGAGATGATTGAGTATCGATTACTCCACCCAGCTAATGGGGTTATCGGATGATTATGTTTTTCTTTTCTTCTAGTATAAGAAAAAGAAAGAATTCATATAAAAAATTATAATTATCTAATTATTTTGTTTTGATTTTATTTATTATTGTAATAAATTATTTTAATATTACGAATAAAGTAAATAATACCAATATAATTTTGATAAACATAAAGTTTATATTATTTTTATTTTTATTTATTTATTTATTTATTCATATTTAGGTTTAGTCATTCATATTGAGAATGATATATTAATTTAAAGATCAAATGTTCTAAATCTAAAGATATATCATTAAGATTAATTTTATAAATTATTATCGAATAAAAAAATCAATCGAGTAATGAAATTAGAGCTCAAAATCCTTTAATTGAAAGCCCAAAAACTAAAAATACTAATAAGACAAGTCTACTCAATGTGACCATTCCACCAAAAAGTTTTCTTTTAGTTCAAAATGATCAATATGTAGAATCAGAGTGTGCAACATCATAGTTTCCTTGGGAACCTTCGCCTCATCGTTTCCCATACGGTATTTAATGTTGAAGCGCATGTTTGGTGAATCACTATGTCTATATAATGGTGTTCCTTCATCAATGTAGCCATTATCTTCCACATAATGCACTTTTTCAGATGCTCTTACTCAAATAATGTGTTTTTGGGTTTTCCAAAGGCTGAAGGAAAATCTCCAACGCTGGAATCTTCGGATGTTCTGACATTTGTGTCGATGAGTCTTGATAAGACTTGATATTATGCGGGGTCACCTGCTCTGGGTGAGCACCCAATTGATTCGTTGAGACCTTGTAATTTCTTTTTCGCATTGAGAAGAAGAAGTACAGACTTTCCTGCAAAGGACGAGTCTGTCGTTTATGTGCCGGTGCCCTATAGGTGCTTCGAACCGTCTAATTTATGAGATAACACCAGCAACCAACTTTGAAGCAGTTGTTCTTCTTCCCCGTCAGATAGCCTTTACACACTGTGTTGCACTTGGACTCGGGGCGAAGTGGAGTTGGACATGGAATGTCGGAGTGGGCCATTGACTCCTAGATGGCCCTTTCATCCCTTATCGAGAGGGTGCACTCGATCTGTTTCAATCTGATACTTATCCCAAGTTCGTCAGGTTGAGCGGATCAAGCGTGTGAGTTGGCTGTAGCTTCAGGTGGCATATCGTGGGGCCTTTGATTGCTAATTTTATACCACCTCAGGCCATATTTGAGGGGTGGGTCTGACGAAACACGTGTTTTGTCATACTGATTTTGCTCGTGGGTCATCTTATTCCGAGAAGTTGCTGAGCGGAACTCTAAGAGTGTTTCTTAATCTATCCAGTGTACCTTTACTGTCACTTTTGAGTCATCTTCCGGAATCGGATTGTTTAAGCAAATTTATACTGTATGTCCCATCGGATTCAGATGCTTGTAGTTTATAGTCTTTTGTACCCGCCTTTGGACGATCGTTATTACATCTTTCCAATAATCGATAGAGTGTGTTTGCGTAATTCTTCTTTTATTCCTTAAATGATTGCAAATCACATAAACTCCTAAGAACTAAAACTCTACATTGACTACGAAAAAAAAACTAAACAACTGAATAGATTGACAGTTGGCGGAGAGAGGTTGATCCGACACATAAGTGAATTTGCATGGCCCTTGATTGGATCTTGTGTACCTTCAGCGAATTGCCAAGTTTCACTGACTCCGTTGAAGTTACTGAAGAGTAAACCTTGCGTGGGAGGGTCCTTCCACACCCCCGACAGTCGTGGGGTTGTGCTCATGCTTGCTATGGCCTCCCCTTTGGGCATGACATTATGTCGGGCTAGAGATTGGACTGCTCTCGAGTGCAGGATTGCCTCCATTTGGATGGATTGACTTCTCCATAGTTTATGAGTCTGGCTTTTGTTCAACTTGTCTGGCAAGTTGGATCTGGGTACATTTTATCTGCTTCAGTGTAGCATAGTGACATCCTCGTGTCATTGGTTGGTCCTCACGAATTGTTCCTTCTGAGTGGTTAGCAATATACTTAACGCATTGATGGGTGAAGACTACTACTTCCATCTGGTGGAGCCAAGGCCTTCCTAGGATGAGGTTAAAGGTGGACGGTGCGTCTACTACCATGAAATCCAAGAACATGACCTTTTTTAGTTGTGGATTTCCTACCACCACCGCCAACCTTATCTTCCCGATCGAAAAACACTTTTCTCCGCTTAATCCAATCAACGGGTAGTTGATATTCACATAATTATTACATAATATATCCCTTAATTTATATATGTTAGTGTTTCGATTATTATATTTTATAATAATTATTTCGTTTTCATGTCTTTGTTGGAATTTGAGTGTGAACGATGAAATCGTATTAAAGCGACAATTTAAGGAATGACAATTGGTCGATTCTAGTGGTGGTACAAAGTAGAGGGTCACATATCTAAGCCTAACCCAAATAAACCTAGGTCCACCTAATTTAACCTAAGCCCAAACTCAAAATGCTAACATAAAAACCCAAGCCCAACGCCTTTTGGAGAACCCAAGCCAAAGAAAATAGGAGAACCCTATTTAGATCTCCCCAGTTTGGAGAAAGTATTCTCTATTCCTCTCTATTTTCTTTCCCTATCTGGGGGCTCTTTCAGCCACCACGCCAATCCACCCTACCGGCAATCTTCACTCAATAGGAGTGTCGGCAGCGCGATAATCCCGCCATCACCACCTCCTCCTCGTCCTCCACCATCAGCCGCCACATCCTCACCCTGTTTCACACACCCACAACCGCCACCATCTTCCTGTCCCTCTCTCTGTTCCATCATCCACACCGCCACCATCCACCATCAGACTCACTACCACCGCGACAGGAGCAGAAACAGGGAGCACTGCCTTTGTTTCTTTCCCTCATTTCTGTTCTCTGCCGCTCGTCTCTCTCGACCCTCCTTCCTGTTTTCCTCTCTTCTCCACAGTCTCTCCCTCCTCCACTTCTCTCTTTCTGCTCCTTCATCACAACCAGACCATGCAACCACCGCCGCGAAACAGAGCTCGCAAGAGCACCGCCTCTGCTTTTCTCTCTCTGTCTGTTTCCCTATGTCGTTGTTTCCTCACCTTCTCTTTGTCTTCTTGCAGGTACCAGAGTCGGTCGGGAGGAGAGGACGCTCGCGAGGAGCGATACAGCAGCGACTGAATAGGGCGCTGCTCGCTGGAGACGATGCGCAGAGGAGCGCAATTTTTGGCGGGAACCAACTGTTTTTCAAACAGTTGGTTATTTGCACCCCCGATGTTTGCTCTAAGCCACCACAGTCCGTGCAGAGATGAGTTGTGGCGTACCACACCACGAGGAGATGACCACCGCTACCATGGAGAGCTAAACCCTTCGCCAAGGCTAAGATGAAACCAACTGGGTTTCAAGAGTTTGTTCTAGTTTGACTTTTTATTTTATTACGTGCTTAACTGCAAAATACATTTAATTTTTGAATATTAGTAAATTACTTTCACCGATTATATCAGATTTGATCTAGACTAGTCGGTAGTTAGAGTTTTCTTTACCAATATTTAAAGCATTAGTTTTAATTGGTTAAGTTAGACTTTGTGATTGAGTGTGCCGTAATAAGACACTCAACGCTAGGAGTTGAAACTTAATAAATTAGACTTGTGATTAAGTGTGCCTTAATAAGACACTCAATGCTAAGAGTCTATAATTTATGCTGAAGTTAATTGTAACATTGGATTTTAAAACTGAATTGTTCTTAACGATCACATCATCGATGCAAGCAAGAGATTCTCATCCCTAAAGCTTATCGCTTTAGAAAATAATAAGTTAAATTAAAATAACTTGAAAAACTGAATTGGTGGATTCAATGCCTTGGTTTCCCTTCTCATATTGTCACGTTTGGAGGGGTCTTCGTGCTGCTTCGGGGGCCATTTCAGATCTTCCCAATTTTTCATGGAATTAAGGACGTTTGACAAGCTAGAGTTGAGGGGTGTCATTGTTCTGGATCTGATATAGTTGGAAGACTTCTCTGACCTGGACCAGCCAGAGTCTGACCTGCCGTCGTTGCACTTCTGTTTGTCTTTGTCTTCGTTTTTTCGTCTATTCCCATCATTTTTGTCCCTAGAAACGGGAGGTTTCTTCTCTACTTCAGTTTCCTTATTTGCGATTCTCATTTCTTCCAAGGTGGTGAACATATGGGCGCATTTCAAGAGTTCTGTCATATCCAGGAGAGGTTCCAAAGTGAGGAAGTCGTAAAACTTTCATTCTTTTAGGCTCGCGATAAAAGCCGTCATGGCTATGTCGTCGCTGTAATCGTCAATGAGCATCAGCTTGTCAATGAAGCGTGTGACATACTTTCTTAGCATCTCACTAGACTTCTACCTCAGGGAGAGTATGTAGTGTGAGTCTTTCCTGATCCACTGGCTTCCGAGGAAGCGTGCCAGGAACTACTTGGCCGGTGTCTTGAATGAGTCGATTGACTTTGGCGGGAAGCTATGGAACCATGTCAGCATTAACTTCTTCAGGCTGGTAGGGAACGTTTCGCACATGATTTATTCATAACTTTCCTTTAGCGCCAATACATGTTGACAATGATGCAAGTGATCGAACGGGTCGTCGATCCCGTCATAGAAATTGAGCTTTGGGGGGCTGAACTTCTTTGAAATAGCCTCATTCACGATGTAATCCACGAACAGGGGAACAAAAAGGTGGTATAACACGTCTGGGTTGTGAGCCCCTCAGCGAAGGGGGTTCTGCGCGGCGAGTTTGTCTACCTTGTGAGTTGGGTCTTTGTTGACCGCGCCGCCACCTCTACACCAGTGAGAACTAATAGGGGATTGACTCTCCTGTGCCTACTCTTTGTTGTTATTTGGAAATTGAGGTCGGTGCCGCTCCTGATCTCCATCGGCAGGTGGAGGGTTCTGCTGTACAAGAATCTCCACTACTTTAGCGATTTGTTATATTTGCGATGACAACAGATCTATCATGGGGTCTGTCGCTGCTGTTGCTGGCACGGGGTGTGAGTCTGTTGCCCTTGTGTCACCAACACCGCTGGGAGCGGTGGTATAACGCCAGTCTGAGCGTTTGTCGTGTCCCTTTGTTCTCCATTGTTGGGTGATCTGGTGGTCACCATCTTCTTGAATTCTTAAGAGACATGATGCTAGTGAATGGTTATGAACTTTGTCATTCCCACGAACAACGTCAAACTGATGCAGTCAATTTTCGCTCCATGCTTGACCTTGACCTACTAACCTGCACAAGGAACACACGTGAGCTACGGACCATAGTGTGGTGGCCGATGACACTTTGAGGCTAAAGTCAGACAAGGATCTGAGGAAGGCATAATGCTGTAAACAAGAAATTTGTAGCGTAGCTTAACTTACCAACCTCATGTCTTATTTATAGTGCTAGTGCCTTGGTTCAACCAGGCCATCAGTGACGTAGTTTAGGGAAGAAAATCTTCGTAGAGATCCTTCTCTAATTAGGAGTTGTGCTGGAAGAGAAGTTTCCCTGTTAGACTTGTGCTCCTAGATACGCGGGAGATAGTTCCCAATCAGAGTGTTGTCTATAGATAGAAGTTTCTGTGCGACGTATACTCTGGTATTTGCTTCCTAATTGGAGGAAAAATGTTGTTGTTTTGCCTGTCCGAAGTTGATCCCCGGGATACTTGCCCTAATAGAGCTTACAAGTATTGGGGATAGTTATGAGACGCGTGGTCTTAACAGGCTGTAATTATTTGGATCCGTCTAACTGACTGCGCTGTGCGAGCTTGGAGCTGCTTGGACCGGATCAGTGTTGGGCTGACGCTTGGGCCTGTTATTTCTAAAAATCATCATGACACATGTACGGTGTGGAAGAGAGGACATTTTGGTGTATCATCAATATGTATTATTTTGCTTAACAACATGAGAAAACAAAATAATATAAAATTTTTGAATTTCTTTTGTAGTAAAAAAGAAGTCGAGACTGAAGTTACCTGATCCTACTACCAGCAACAACAACAAACAGCCAAACATGACCAACATCCTCATTTAGTCCATTTGATGTGTAAGCATTGGAATGTTTTTTGGCACTTCGAGTTGACTTGCGAGTCAATGCATAAGCATTGGCCGCTTTTAAAAAAAAAAAAAAAAAAAAAAAAAATATATATATATATATATATATATATATATTTGTATTTTTAGTTTTGTCATAAAAAAATGCAACAGAGTTTAGGGTTTATGTTAGTGATGGTGGTGGTAGTGGCAAGCAGAGGTGATTCGCTTATCTTGTTCTTCCTAGAGTTTAGGGTTTATGTTGTTGATGGTAATGTTTGATGATGGTGTGGCAAGCGAAGGTGGTCCCACCTTGAATTCAACAAAGTTTAATGGTTTATGTTGGTGATGGTGGCATCTAGTGGTAGTGGTTGGAGGTGGTTCGTTTGCGCAGACCTAATTCATATGGTTTTGAAGATGGTAGTTGTTGAATCGGGTTTGGTAGTGGCTGTAGAGGAGTGGTGATGGGTGTTGGAGGTGGCTATCAATGAACACATTTAGTCTCCTTTTGTCAATATTAATTTGTCCCCTGTATTGTTCATGATGGTTTTATCCTTGGACTTCTTGATTGTGGTCTCTACAAGAAGAAAAAGAAGAAGAAGAAGAAAAAAAAAGAATAGAAGAACAAATGAAGAATAGAAGAAGGAGAAGAAGAGATGAAGAAGAACAAATGAGGATTGGAGGGTATTGAGCCTCCTTTGGCGCCGATCTAGCGCTAGGGCCTGACTCTTAAGAATTGTTCTTCTTCTAGTAAAGTTTCTATTTTATTTTTATTTATTTACGTTAGTGTGATTCCTACAACTTAAATTATTCATCGAAAACTTCCGAATACAAACAATCAATATTTGATTATCCAAGTCACACTTTGTACGCCTTCAACGTCATCACAACATTTTCATTTAAACAACACCCAATTAATTAAGAAAGTTATTATTTGAGAGAAAAAAAACTACAACAAATTGATTTGGAAGCGGATATGGATCAGAGAAAAAAAATTGGTGAAATTATTCTTGACATATTTCGATGAAAAATTGTAAAAATGTAGTAAGTACCCTTGGTGAGATAAAAGGACTGTGGTAACAAATTTCCATCATTATAGTCTACAAGAATCCGGGGGATTTGATGAATTTCTACATTTAATCCTTAATAACACGTCGTGTAAGCAATAAAAGTCATGATGAAAAATAATATATCTCGCACACTGAGTTGTAATTTAGTCTTGGTAGGACAAGAGGATGCTCTATCAAAACTATATCATTATAAGAACCAAGAGAACCACTCTACCAAATTCAATCATTATAAGATATCCTAATGGATTTGATGAATTTTATAAGATATCATAACTTGTAAGACGAAAAACAAAGTTGATCAATTTTACATCTAAAAATCAAACCAAACTAATATAATCTTCAAAACACAATGAAAGAATTAAAGGATAACAAAACCATTATTCTCAAATTGACGCTCCAACGCACTTTTTGATCCTAAAATTTTTGTTATTTTAATCTATCAACTCGAAAAACCATACCCCCCCCCCCGGATGCATAAAATCAATTAGAGATTTCCACGACAAGTTGAACGAAGCCCTAAACAACATCACACTATTAGAGTGAGTTAACCTCAATTAAGAGATCAAACCTCCCTAGATAGTTGATAGTGACTAGCTAACACACAAGATTTAGTTAATACTCTCATTTTTCTTAGATTATAATTTTGAAGTGGACTAATGAATGATTGAAATTGTTTTCTCACCTCACCGACTTAATCATACAGTATTCAATTAAGATAATAAACAAAATTGACAATCAAACTAACACTATCACAAAATCAATCAATTCCTTACACTTTATAATCACACCCACTTGATATTACTTAATTCCACCACTAAGTCATCATATATATCATCACCCTTGGTCTTCTCAAAATTTACAAGTTGCCACTCATTGCAAATGTTGGATTTGAAGGTATTGTTAAATGAGGAGTGGCATTTATTGTAAATTGGTGATGTTTATGGGAGAAATTTGAGAAGTGAATGTGTGTTCACCGACAGCTGACTAGTGGTTAGCTAAACAGCTACCGGCAGTAGCCAGTTGAGATGTGGAGGCAGGTTGTTAGCAGCAAAAGTGTTGTTGGTGAAGTTGAAGTGAGAGTGTGGCCTGTTGCGTGTGAGACTCAAAAGACATACCACTAATCATACCCTTTTTTTTTTTTTTTTTTTTTTTAACTCCAAGGACCTATAATTTACGCCAATTGCAACCCAGTTAGAATGTTAAAGACATTTAACACACCCAATGAAATTTTTTTTTCTATTTATCAAAATTTATTTTGAAATTCAAAATATTTATTTCTTTCGTCAAGTAAATTTGAGTTTTTGTACATTTTAACTCGTTATAACTTTAGTTTTGTGTTAACATTTTGCTATATAAGTGATTCTTATGCAATATTTAGTTTGTATGACTTTATGAGTATTGTCGAACTTTTATATAATATGTAAAAATTTAAAATGCTTAAATTATATTGGTAACTTTAAAATTAGAATAAAATTTTTTACATTTTTTCTATATATAAAATATTTCTTAAAACAGTGTTCCAAAATTACCTCGAAAAACAAAATCACAATCCTTGTACACAACTCTTTATTTTCATGGAGGCTTGTTAATGAACTAGGTTTGACAACCAGAGTGATATGACATCTTGAGCATTTCATCGTCCTCTCAAATTATGTAACACCGTCATTATTGTAAAACTTGATTCCTGAATATTTTCATTTTTCACAAGTTTATGAAATTTTCCTCGATCAGAAACTAAACCGGATCCCCTAGCAAGTGCTTTACTTGAGATTTGGACAAGATGAGCAGAGCTTAGTGAAAATTGGTTCAATTAACAACAGATAAACCTGGTTGATCAATTCAAGTATTCAGTCAACCTGAAAACCAAATTTCATAGAATTTGTCACAAGCAACATACAATTTGACAATTTTTTTTTTTTTTGGTTCGATAGGTAGAAAAAGCGCGGCATGGCAACGTTAACTTGATTGAGCAAAAACTCTTCAGGCCATTTTTAATCATAACTCTAATTATATACGGTCTTTTAGAACTTTTTATGAAAAGAAAATGGGGATTTTGAATGTTAATATTCCAGTTTAAGTCATTTTTAGAGAAATATTCAACAAGTTTTAAAAACCCTTACGGTGGGACCCACAGGTCACTGGCTGAGTCAGTCACCAGTAGCTAAATAAAATTAAGAGACACAAAAAACGAGAAATGAAAACCAGTGGAGAGAGAGATGGGCGAAGAAAGTGTGAAGAAAAGAAAAGAAAGTCAGTGAGAGAGAGCCCATTGAGTTTTCCTTGCTTGGTTTGAGAGAAATCTATCTCAGTGAACATGTTCATCATCTGATTTCCAACAATCTGTGCTTCATTTTACAGTTAAAGATTGGATTTTTATTGCATCTATTATAGAAGAAGAAGAAGCCATGGAAGCGAAAGGTGGAATGGTGGCCGGTTCCCACCAGCGGAACGAGTTCGTGAGGATTCGCAATGAAGGAGAAGCTGGGGTCTGTGTTTCTCTCCCACCCATTTGATTTATTTCTGTATAAAGTTTCAATTTTTATGTTTTTTTGGAAATTTTTTTGTTCTGTTTGGGGGTGCCGTTTTGGCTGTTTGAGTTCAACTTCGTGGTTTTTGTGTGGAATTGGAGAATGGGTATTTCTGATTTTGGTTGGTTTTGCAAGATCTTAAATCCCCAAGTTCCAAAATTTTGGTCTTTTGCAGCTGAGATCTTTGAATGAATTGTAGTGTTATTGTACCTTGGATGATGCTTCCTTCTTGTTAGATCGACTTATTGGGTGCAATTTGCAGTTTGCTTTTGTTATTCAGCTCGGATCTTAGGAGTTCAATTCAGATGATGTCTTTGTCTTTGTGTATTAGCGTAATTGAGTTAAAACTGTGGCTCTCAGTGAACCAGTTCAGTGAGATGTAGACTTTATGAGAAGTTTTGGATTAGATCTAGTTATGGATGTTAGATGACCTTCCATTTATTACTATTTTTAGATTTTCAGATTCACTCAATTGTTATTGATTTAAGTGGTTCCTATTTTAAGGTATTGTCTGTGATCGAAGATTGAGACATTTTTTCTGGATTTTGTAGTTCAGCTGTCCCTGTGTGAACTTTATATGTTTTCTTATTTATTTGATAGGGAATTAGGTAGCTCCTTGGAGGTTTAAGCTAAGATCTAGTGTCCTCAGTATGAGCTAAATGTAGTTGCACTTGATTGCACTTGTCTTTAGGATGAATTTGGTTAGTTCTTTTGTAGGTTAATCATGTATTGTGGATTGGTTTTGTGTTTGTTGATATAACAAATGCAATTTTATTAGGTCCACCTTTAATTGTTATTAATTTCATTTTTTGGATAATGCAGGCCAAACCCTTGAAGCTTTTGAATGGCCAAGTGTGTCAGATCTGTGGAGATACCGTTGGGGTCACTGCCACAGGTGACATATTTGTTGCTTGCAACGAGTGTGCCTTTCCAGTTTGCCGGGCCTGTTATGAGTATGAAAGAAGAGATGGGAATCAGTCTTGCCCTCAGTGCAAGACTAGGTACAAAAGACACAAAGGTTAGCGTGTTGTTGTTTCTTGCTTATCCCTATGATTAGTTCCAAAGGCATGGCTTCATCGAATTATGATTTGATAATTGCTGTTCCATTCTGTCTTACCATCATTTGGTTGAAATCCGACTTTGCTGTACAAAATTTAGGGAGTCCTAGAGTGGACGGAGATGATGATGAGGACGATGTTGATGACTTGGAGAATGAGTTCAATTACAGCAATGGCAAAGCAATGCATTCATGGCAAGGAGAAGATGTTGATCTTTCTTCTTCTTCTAGACACGAGTCTCAACCCATTCCACTTCTCACCAATGGACAGTCGGTACGTCACCCAACTAATATTTATCCATGTATTTGGTAATGTTTGCATGAATCATTGTTATTTTGAATTTTCTCGTAATTATTCTTGGCACCAAGATATGCGTGGCTATGTTAATGTTAGTCTATAAGTATCAACTTTTATTGAATTGACGGTTCTCTGATTTTACTAACTGGTGGAGAATGATTTGCGCTGGCGTTCTAAACCAATGTTCCCAAGCCTTCGCCCAACACTCAAATTCACATTGACACTGCAGAAAAGGGAGCTTGATTTTTCATTGTTCATGCATTTTCTGCAATCAATGTTCAAGATTTGATACCAAACTTTCGAATTTTCGTTTGTAATTACACGAGCAACTAGTCAGTTGGTATTAAGTAGGTTGATTACATCATCGATTTTTTTTTTTTTTTTGAGGTAAAGTAAAAAGTTTAATGGAAGGAGAGAACAAATGCTATAAAGACCCAAAATCCTTGAAGGAGAATACTTGTCCGAGCTTGGAGTCATGGAACTCTGGTTCCTTTTTTCCAATCACGGTTAGAGTGTTAGACAATGTGATGAATTCGGTACTGAACATGCAAATACGTGGGTGTAAATCAGGCGTCAACTGTCGTTTTGCATGACATTGCAAAGTGTTTATGTTACTAATAGATTTTTTGATTTTCAGTTTTAGCTTACTTAGCATCCCATACTATTTACTTTCTTAGTTACTTTTCCAATTTTTTTTTATATTAATCTTAAATTTTATTTTATTTTTAAAATTTCATGAAAAGTGCAAATAATTTGGGAAATTAGAATAAGGTTGGTACTTACCCATGCATTCAATTTTTCAGGTCTCTGGGGAAATACCTGCCACACCTGACAACCAATCTATGCGAACTACAAACTCAGGTCCTTTGGGTAATGGTGAAAAGCGTGGGCATTCACTTTCTTACATTGATCCAAGCACACCAGGTATATTGTAAACTTTATGATCTGAGAAACAAGCTTGAAACAAACTTTCTCTGAAACCCATTTGCGTATTTGAACATTCTTTAAGTTGCGTTTTCTTTTAATATGATAACAGTTCCTGTTAGGATCGTGGATCCATCAAAGGATTTGAATTCTTATGGACTTGGCAATGTTGACTGGAAAGAAAGAGTCGAAGGGTGGAAACTTAAACAGGAGAAAAATATGATGCAAATGAGCAGCAAATACGCTGATGGGAAAGGTGACATGGAAGGCACTGGTTCAAATGGGGAAGATCTGCAACTGTAAGAGTGATTTTCAAGATCTAAATTTTCTATAGCTTCTCCTTGATTCACTGTGATATAGTTCAGCTGACACGCGGATTTGAGCCATTGTTGTGTTTTAGATTTTTTTTTTTTTGTTTCATGAGCTGTTCAGTGAGTTTAATATGATCATTTGTTTCATATCTGCTGCAGGCCTGATGATGCTCGTCAACCTTTGAGTCGCATAGTGCCTATTCCTTCTTCCCACCTCACACCTTACCGCATTGTGATCATACTCCGACTTATCATCTTGGGTTTTTTCTTGCAATATCGTGTGACCCACCCTGTCAGTGATGCTTACCCTCTGTGGCTAACATCAGTCATCTGTGAAATCTGGTTCGCTCTGTCTTGGCTCTTGGACCAGTTTCCAAAATGGATGCCCATCAATCGTGAAACTTACCTTGATAGGCTTGCACTGAGGTTGGTTGACTTGAATTTTCATACTGATGCTTACCATTATTATTATAGGGCTATATAGAGTACTCCCTTAATACTGATTTTAATTTGACAGATTTGATCGGGAAGGCGAGCCTTCTCAGTTGGCTCCAATCGATGTTTTTGTTAGTACAGTGGATCCTCTCAAAGAGCCTCCTCTTGTGACAGCTAACACCGTGTTGTCCATACTTTCTGTGGATTATCCTGTTGACAAAGTCTCATGCTATGTTTCTGACGATGGATCTGCAATGTTGACATTTGAATCTCTCACTGAAACTTCAGAGTTTGCAAGGAAGTGGGTACCTTTCTGTAAGAAGCACAGTATTGAGCCTAGAGCTCCTGAGTTCTACTTTGCCCAGAAGATAGATTACTTGAAGGATAAGATACAGCCTTCTTTTGTGAAAGAGCGCAGGGCAATGAAGGTAAGCAAGAAACTGTGTGATAGCTTTCAGTGACTTAATTAAATGGCAGTTGCTCTATATTTTATTGATTGACATGTGAAAGGAAACATTAATAGCTGTTGGAGCCACTTGTTGATGGTTCTAGAAACATCCCTAGCTTGAGAATGTATTTTAGGTTCTTCCAGTTGTGATTCCGTCAGCCATTTTCCAGTGAATTATATTTAATACGGAATAGATAGTGACTGATCAAGTAGAAATGTGAGACATGCTGACTGCCATAAAGCTGATAAGAATTTTATTGAAAGCACATTTGCATGTGTGATAGGTAGGTATGATATGTTACCTGTCATGATTCCTTGAAAATGCAATGTCCTAGATAGTTCAGTTGTTTTTTGAACAATTGGGGTCTATTAACCTTTGTTCCAGAGCTATAATGAAAATAAACAATCAAGGCCTAGATTCATGGATCAGGTGTTTGTAATGCGTTCCTTGGCTGGTTTATGGGATTATACCTTATGCCAGAAGAAACTCTATCATCTATTAGTCTGGATTAGGGACTAGTCTTGGAAGCAGTATATGACTTCAGAAGTATGTTTTCCTGTGCTACATATTTGGATCCATACTAGATTTTATGTATTTATTTTGTATAAAATCTTTTCACCCTACTTTGATTACTCAAACTGCCATTTTATTTCAGAGGGAATATGAAGAATTCAAGGTACGAATCAACGCCCTTGTAGCCAAGGCACAAAAAATGCCTGAAGAAGGTTGGACAATGCAAGATGGGACTCCTTGGCCCGGAAATAACCCGAGGGATCACCCTGGAATGATCCAGGTAGACTTTTACATTTCTTCACGTTTTGGTACTTTTTCTTTGAAGGGAGCAAGTTGATAATTTGGGAAGACTGGTAATAGCGTACAGCTGGATCAAAAGCCCCCGACCTTCTGAAATATATCAATACTTTTATTTATTTAGTTGATGGTCCAAACTTGTTAAGAAACTCAAAACATGTGGCCAAAAATTTTCCTTCACCTTTCTATATTTATCAAAGTGAAAATGAGGCTTTTTTGGTGTACTTATGTTTCTGTTATTGGAAAATCAATTACAGGTCTTCTTAGGCCATAGTGGAGGGCTTGATACAGATGGTAATGAGCTGCCTCGACTTGTATATGTTTCACGTGAAAAGCGACCAGGATTCCAACATCATAAGAAAGCTGGAGCAATGAATGCTTTGGTTTGTTCCTTTGGCTGTTGAAGTTGATATTTATTTTGAATGTGTGATATGTCTTTACCTTTAATTGCTGCCCTTCCCATCAATCTGTATCAGACAGTTGGGGAAGTAGCAGTTTTAGTGGTGATATCTAATTGTATTATCTCATCAACCTGAGTATCTAACTTCACTGCTTGGCTCCTGATTTCATTGGATATGGAGATCAACCTTTGCATTCCCATGTATGAGTCGTCTTCGTTTCCCCGTACACTCATACTCACAAATATTGTTTGGTTTGATGTGTTTTATCCAGATTAGAGTATCAGCTGTTCTTACCAACGGCGCTTATCTTCTAAATGTTGATTGTGATCACTACTTCAATAACAGCAAAGCTCTTCGAGAAGCAATGTGTTTCATGATGGATCCAGCATATGGAAAGAAAACCTGCTATGTTCAGTTCCCGCAACGATTTGATGGCATTGATCTTCATGATAGATATGCTAACAGAAACATTGTTTTCTTTGATGTATGTTCCTTAATATTTTCCTCAACCATTTCTGATTATGTGCAAGTGAGTTCTATTGGAAATCATAGTTTAATATTGTCCCTGTACCTTGCAGATCAATTTGAAAGGGTTGGATGGCTTACAGGGTCCAGTTTATGTGGGAACGGGATGTTGTTTTAACAGGCAGGCACTATATGGATATGATCCAGTCTTAAGTGAGGCTGATTTGGAGCCAAACATAATTGTGAAGAGTTGTTGCGGTTCAAGAAAGAAGGGAAGGAGTGGCAATAAGAAGTACATGGATAGTAAGAAGCGTGAGATGAGAAGAACTGAATCTACGGTTCCTATTTTCAACATGGAAGACATTGAAGAGGGTGTAGAAGGTAGGCTTGTGTTTTTTTTTTTTTTGTCTCAATCTCAGATGTTCAAAAAAGATCTAACACAAATCGACTACACAATTGTCTACGTTTTGGCTTGATAGAACCATGCATTAGATTGTGTATCAAAGTTTCTTGTAATTCACTGAAGATAACATGCAAACCATTTCCACTCATCTTTTCCAGGCTACGACGATGAGAGAACACTTCTTATGTCTCAAAAGAGCTTAGAGAAGAGATTCGGCCAGTCCCCAGTTTTTATTGCATCAACCTTCATGGAGCAAGGAGGTATTCCACAATCAACCAACCCCGCTTCTCTGTTGAAAGAAGCCATTCATGTCATTAGCTGTGGTTACGAGGACAAATCCGAATGGGGCAAAGAGGTGAGTTGAAATAACATTTAGCATGGAGCATGATTTATGAGGTTGTTTTGTCAGATCTATGTTTTGAATAGGTTTTGACTAATCATTTTCTCTTAAATAGATTGGCTGGATCTATGGTTCTGTGACGGAAGATATTTTAACTGGATTCAAGATGCATGCTCGAGGATGGATATCGATCTATTGCATGCCTCCTCGGCCCGCATTCAAGGGTTCTGCCCCAATCAATCTTTCAGATCGTCTGAATCAGGTTCTTCGGTGGGCTTTGGGATCCATTGAGATTTTGCTGAGTAGGCATTGCCCCATATGGTATGGTTATTCTGGAAGACTGAAGCTGTTGGAAAGAGTGGCTTACATTAACACCATTGTCTATCCACTTACCTCCATTCCACTTCTTGCCTATTGTGTACTTCCTGCAGTCTGTCTTCTCACTGGAAAATTTATTATTCCTGAGGTCAGTGAAAATTTGTTTCTGCACATTTTTCATGCTTTCTTAATACGACCCTATTCCGATTGTATGTATAGTGTATATATGTTCGTAAATGGTTATCACTATCAATGTTTTATTGAGGATGTGTATTGAATAAGGATGACAACGAGGCGGATTGGGGCGGATTTGGGCAAATCCATCTCCGCCCCGCTGAAGATCACGGATCCCCAAATCCGGCCAGAATATCCGTTTATACAAAATTCTAAAAACCATAACTGATCCGAACGGATTGATGGATATTCGCCTCGCCCGAATATCCGTTTGAAAAGGAAAAAAAAACACATTTTCTCAACATCACCAGTAAGAAATCCATACAAAAATTACAACAAAAACTCAACATCAATACCAGATCAGTAACACCAGTAAAGAAAATCATACAAAAAAATACAACAAAAAATCGAAACCCATTAGTAATGGGACTGGTTACATGATGTAAAGATCATATAACAGAGTTCCTTGATCTTGATCTCAGATCTATATGCTCATTATCTTCAGATCTAAAGATCTCATTATCTACACCTCTGTCCCTTCACAAACTTTGAAGGAACAGGTGGTCGGTGCTACTGCAGGGGTAGAGGTGTTAGTGGCCTTTTTGGTCTTTGTTGTAGTAGTCGGTACCTCGTTCATTGGTTTTGACAAAATTGTTTCGCCACCTCTTCCTCATCATCTGATGATTCGTCCTCGTCCAAATCAACTTCTCCATCCGACGAATCATCTTGGCGATTGGAGGTGCATCTGTCGACTCCAACTCCTCTTCGACAGGCCGCCTGGAAGCCATGAGATAGAGACAGAAGAATACAGTGGTTGAATACAGTGGTTTTGGAACTGGAACTGCTATGGCTTTGTTGTGAAAGGATATCCGATGGTTTTAGTAAAAATGAATTATTTCATCAATGTTAGGGTTAGATTTTTTTGCTTTTTAATGGGCCATGGTTATTTTTGTAATTTTACATAAATGGATATCCGTGGGGCGGATATGGCTAAATCCGTATCCGCCCCAAATAATTGATAGATGTTGTTTTGATATCCGTATTCGCCCCGAAATCCGTTTTAGGCATATCCAAAACCGTCCCAAACGGGGCGGGCGAGGCGGATATCCGTGAAAATCCGCCCCACTGCCATCCCTAGTACTGAATGAGTTCCTCTCCACATTATTGACCAAAGTGGATGGTCAGAAAATTTCAGACTCTTTGCTCAAAAGTGACCTCCCTGAAATACATTATATTCATATATAAATTTCAACATGCTCATTTTACTCCATTTGTCTCTGCTTCTTGATGCCCTTGCCCTGGAATAATACATTTTGGAACAACCCTTTAAAAAAAAAAAAAACTATTTATTCTTTAAAACGTTTGCTAAGATGTTACCTCTAACCACTATTTATGTTGCATAATAAAAACATTGCTTCTGTAATTTGACTACCTTAACAACCCTTGTGACTTGGTGAACTCGTCTGAATTTGCAGATAAGCAACTTTGCTAGTATGTGGTTCATTCTGCTTTTTGTTTCCATCTTTGCAACTGGAATACTGGAGCTCAGATGGAGTGGAGTTGGGATTGATGATTGGTGGAGAAACGAACAATTTTGGGTCATTGGTGGTACATCGGCACATCTCTTTGCTGTCTTCCAAGGGTTGTTGAAGGTGCTTGCTGGCATTGATACCAATTTCACTGTCACATCCAAGGCATCTGATGAAGAAGGGGATTTTTCAGAGTTGTACGTGTTCAAGTGGACGTCATTGATCATTCCTCCAACCACTATTCTCATCATCAACTTTGTGGGAATTGTGGCAGGCGTTTCATATGCAATAAATAGTGGATATCAATCATGGGGTCCCCTATTTGGGAAGCTTTTCTTTGCTATATGGGTGATAGTCCATCTGTATCCATTCTTGAAGGGTTTGTTGGGTCGACAAAACCGTACTCCAACAATTGTCATTGTGTGGTCAGTCCTACTTGCTTCCATCTTTTCATTGCTGTGGGTGCGAATTGATCCCTTCACTTCCGACGCTCAAAAAGCAGCTGCAAGAGGACAACAATGTGGCATCACTTGCTAATTTTCTCTTCATCCGTCAAGGTAATTCAACACCTCCCCATTTTTTGGTGGCCCTTGTGTATATAGCAAAATCTGAGAATATATCGTTGAGGACCAAGCAATGTATCATGTACTTTCAACACACGAGAAGTATGGAGGCCGAGGATGTTAAAGAGTCCATTATGTTTGTTTAATTTGTTCCTTGAAAAGTGTTTGTGGATCCAAGTGTTGTTTAGTCCTTAAGGTGTTGTTTAGGGAGGCGTTATCAGAGTTTCCTTTCTTTACACTTGTGTTGTATTTGATGATAGAACTTACACAGGGATAATACAAGAATTGTCTGTATTCAAACATGTCTGAAAATGTTGGGGAGTCTGATGAGACTGTAAAACATGATGTATCATTTATTTTAATTTGTTTTTATTTATAGTGAAACAGAAGTTATGTTCTAATATTTCTTGTTTGATATGTATCAATCTTTGGTAAGTATTCAGTTAATGTAGCGCTTAAATGTATTTTTTTTGCCTGGAATTTGGGTCTACAAGAGGCTGGATGGGGATCATGCCAGTCCTTTTGAAATCATGTTTTGTAGATGAAAATCAGAAAAGGATCTGGTGCTGGGTTATAGTCACATGAAAAAGGATCAGAGGGGTAAGGGTGACAATCCTGCGAGCTGCAAGATATATTGGGACATTTTGAGTACTAGCATAGATGGGTAGTATGAAGATGAGTTGTGAATCTTTCAACACATACTCGTAAACAAAAGTAGAGTATGGTTACACAGCTCTCAGTGAATGTTGTCCTTTTGAAGAATTTTGCTTTCATAACCAGTAATGATAATCGTCATGACGAAGAACATTCGAAATTGATGTTCGAAATTTGCGAGGCTTTGGGCGAGGTTTTTGGCGAGGAAGGTGCGTCGCACGCGAGCAGCTGACGTGGTGAAAAAAAAAAAAAAAATTTGCGAGGGAAACGAAAATTTTGGGCGAGAAGAAGAGGGAATGGAAGCTCCATTCCTAATTCATTCCCTCTCTCGCTCCCTCTGTCTCTCGCTCCCTCTCCCTCTCCCCATTATCGACACATTCGACTTCCCTCTCCCCATTTTCAGACTCGAAGAAAAGCTCTCCCCAACTGAAAAATTCAACCAAAGGTAAGTCTCCCCTTCATCTTCACCTTCTTTCTAGGGTTTCTCTCTCTCGTTGTTGCTTCTCTTCTTCTTCACCTTCTTTCTGTGTTTGTTGTTGTTGTTGATGTTTGGGGTTTGCTAGTTAGGGTTCGGATTTAGGGGGATGGGGGGGCGTTTTTGATTTAATTTGTTACTCAGATTTGATTAATTTCTGATTTAAAATGGGTTGAAAGTGTTTTGTTGTAATTTCAGTTATTTCTTGTCTGGGTTGATTTAGCTTTCGAGTGATTGACTGATTGAAGAGTGATTTGTGTGTTTGATTTGGATTGAATTCAGTGAGGTTCAGCTTGATCTGATTGAGGTTGAGTTTGATTTTTTCACTTGTATGCATGTTTATAGTAAATCTGTGCCCTCAGTTGATTTGTAATGTTCTTCCCAAACATGGGTTTTGTTTTCCTTCACTGTTATTGTTGCAGAAGTTGCAGATTTGCTACAAAAGTCGTCCCTTGAATCTCATACCAAGACTATTCAAGTGACTGATGCCACCAAGTATGTAAATTAATTAAAGGTCTAGATTGGTTTCTCGTGAATTACCACAGAATTTGCAGATTGTTGTTTTGATTTTGTTCATGGTGTATGGATTTGTGTTAGGTGATTTGTGCCGGACTTCACAGATCCTGCGATGTGTTATTATCCTAGTGGTTATCCATCCACTGCTTATTACTATGGTGGTAAGTTGATGTCATAAAAACTGTTATATAAATGTTGTCTTCAAATCTAGTTTGCAATTTGCAATTATCCATTGCTGATAGTTGTGTGGAAGGAATAACATCCTTCATAGTTTTGTTTGTGTTTTCATTCTCAACATTGTTGGTGTTGATGATTTTCAGGTTACGATGGGTCTATGAATGATTGGGACGATGGCTCTAGATATGTAAATCCAGATGGAGTAGACATGGGCCAAGTAAGTTAAGGCTTGTCCATAATTGTGGTTCTTATGTTTGCGATGGTGGTGCATGTGTTAGGAACTTTGTAAGATTTACCGAGGCTACTGATTCTAGTCTAATGAGTACGTGCAAAAGCAACTTACATGTTTATTAGGTGAATTTGAATCTTAGAATGATGCAGGCCAATCTTCAAAGTCGCTCAAGTCGTAAAGCCACTTGCCTTAACTTTTCAATGGTGCCTTAAAAATATTTGACTAGTGAATTTTGTTTATCTATACTAACCTTATTACTGGTCTACTTGTATCACGGGGTTTTGATGAACTAGTGGTCTCTATCCTACAACATCTAAGTTTAGTTTTGTTGTGTTTCTCAACTTGCTCAGAAAATTTTTAGCCTAATATACTTGCATACATGCCAATGTCTCCTTGATAAATGCTTTGATTGGGTTTTCAGTGATTGGTAAATGCTTTGAACTAGTATTTCTTGTTTTGGGGATTATTAACTGGAACAATGATAGTTATTGTTTGCTTGGTTTGATCATCTATGAATCAATCTTTGCATTTTAGCTTTATGCTTGTAGAGTTTGATCATCACAGTGGATCCCATCTACCTATAGAGGTCTGTGTAGGGCATGACAGTATGATTGATTCATGTTTTTCTGATTTGGGTTTTTGTTGTTGGATGAATATCAAGTTCAGTATGCTTGTTTTGATACTTATCTCTATTTGAGATAGGGAAGAGGCTTAGTGCATGGCAATATGATGATTGATTGAGTTTTTTATTTGGGGTTTTGTTGTGTAGAGACTAGAGTTTGCATTTCATCCAACACAAATGAGGTGTAATTGGGTTTTGCTTATGGTTTATGATTTGGGGTTTGATCAGAAACAGAGGTGATGCAGTTAAGTATTTGTAAAGACAGAGCTTGGAGAAGTTCTACTTCAGTTGAGTTTACAGCGGATCCAGTCTAATTGAGTCGCTTATTGTTGTTTGGAACTAATTAATGGCCCGTTTGTAAATGCAGATCTCGGAGAAGGTCAAACCACACCCAGTGGTGGTGAACATATTGACAAGAGTAGAAGAGATCATACCCAAATGGAAGATAGTACCTACAAATAGATGTTGCTTTTAAAGACCCAACCAAGCACGAAGAGGTTAGATGATCATCCCCATCAAGCCAATTTGTCCTTGTATTTATAAGTAATTACAGAGGCGATAAACTGAGCTATTGCTCTGTCTGAGGAGAGACAGGCCTCTCGAAAGCCTGAACATCTTGTAGAGACTATCTTTTTTTTGTCAATAGCAAGTTTTCCAATCCTGTTAATCCAGATCTTATATATGCTTCTTTTGTTGTTTATAGGTCTTCAATAACAGTCCAGATGAAACTGCATACTTTAGAATGATTCTATATAGGGAGAACGTAGCCAATTCGGTTGTCATGATTCAACCCTCATTGATATCTTATTCATTTCATTCGGGTCCAGAACCTGCCCTTCTTGACGTGGCTGCCATTGCTGCCGACAGAATCTTACTTCTGGATTCCTATTTCACGATTGTCATATTTCATGGAATAACTATTGCTCAGTGGAGAAAAGCTGGATACCAAGATCAGAAAGAACATGAGGTAATCTTTGTGCTTATGCATTGTCATTTTGGTGGCTAGCATGCTTCTATACTCACAGGTTTTAAGTAATTACTCTGAGCAAACTGTTAGGAAAAATGCTAGTTAGTCTGAGAGGAAAGTTTTATGAAAACGGAAATTTTCTTAAGCTCGATTCATGAGTGTGATTGAATCACATCTCACTAGATTCAAGTCAACTGACCAATAAATCACATAATAAAAAAAATAGTATGACTTCATTTTTCTGACAGAAATATCATGGTGAACCGTGAACCGCACAACTCTCTGACTGAAGAATTTTGACCTCGACTGACCTAGACACTACCTAGGACCTACAACCTTTGGTCCCTCGCACTCAAGTTTTGTGGAGAGTGGAGATTTTGGAAAAATGAAATATAGGATCTACCAAGAATTGACATTCAGTAATTGTAGTAATTGTAGTGGATACGAGAGTAATTTTGTAGGTGTGGGCAGGGTTGTCGAATCGTGGATCGTAACGTGTATGGATTTTTTTAGGCATATCAAATCATATGTGTGTTGTGTATGCTATGATACACATCAATCTTATGTATCGTATATGCAAATACATGTTAAAATATATACATCACAACTAATAGCAGTTATAAAGAAGTTTATACAAGGTACCTATGTATAAGATAAGAGAACTTCTTTAAATTTCAACCAGTGCTTACTGCTTACAACTTTACAATAAGTCATTGAAACACAAGTATAGACCATGGAAATTGATTCTCTAGAAAGTGTCAAGTCTATGAAAATGTAACATTGTTAATATACTGATGTGTAAGTGGCCACAATCTTTCATGGGGCATGTAAGTGGCGTGACCCTTTCATGAGGCATGTAAGTGATGTGTAAGTGGCCACAATCTTTCATTCTATTAAAAAACTCCCAACGTCTATTAAGAATTTATCAAAACGAGCAGATCTCTTCTTTCTCTTTTTATTGGAAAAGCTACAATTCCTTCATTTATGTATCTGCCGTACCAAATAGAATTTGGTGAAAGATAAAAAATTATCCGAGATACAAATTTAACAAAATGAATGCAATAAGCCTCACTCATTGTATGATTTAATAACAATCATTTGGATCAATTGATACTCTGGATCAGTTGATACTGATTTAATCAATTGTTCAAACACGCATGAAGCTCACCTCAGTTTGTTAACCATAAGCCTCACACTGAAGCAAGCCTCAAACCGTAGCCTCGGTGTTTTTGTAAACCATGCTGATACTATCTCGGTCCATATTGATGAAAAACTTGGTGTGGAAACAAAGGAAGAATTTTTGTTTTAATTTGATAGTTCGCTACTTTTTTTTTTCTCCTGGGATGGGTGAACGTGCAGGACGTCTGATATACAAATTGCTGTTTACTGCAGATGTTTGCACAGCTGCTGAGAGCTCCTCGTGACGATGCAGATGCAATTATCAAAGATCGGTTTCCAGTTCCTCGTGTAGTTGTTTGTGATCAACATGGCTCCCAGGTTGCTTTTTTTTGCCAAATATTACAAGATCTAGTTTTTTTTTTAATCAAACTAAAGCAGTTGTCCTCATCTTGAGTTTCGTTTTTGTTTTGATTTGCCCCTGTTAAATCATTACTGATTACATTTTTTATGTGATTTGATTTGATGCAGGCCCGCTTTCTTCTGGCAAAACTAAATCCTTCTGCCACGTACAACTCTGATGCTCCTCCTCCACCTGGAGGGGATGTCATTTTCACAGATGATGTTAGCTTTGAGGTCTTCTTGGATCATCTCCAGCGGCTAGCAGTTCAACAATGAGTCTTTATGTCATACAGCTTCTTCCAATTTTGAAACATTTCATTGCAAGATTACTTGAGTAAGCTAGAAAACATTATTTTTACCTGCCCAAACTCTTTAGTTGGTCAGTCTGAGTTTTGTTTTTTTTAGTGTGGGCTATTTTTCTTTTGTACAACGGCTTGTATTATCAGGAAGTTTCAATTATCAATATTCCTTTTTTTCAGATTTCTACGGCATTGCAATCTATAGGCATTCTTTTAGTTTGAAACTACAGAGGCCAAATGGGATGAGTCTTTTTGACCCCCTATCTTTGACGGTATGGTTCTGTGCAGACTTTTGCGGCCTGTCCCATGATTGGCTGTTAGATCACAAGCACAATGAAATGTTTACGTGCAAAATGGTGATGACTGATGGGCCACTATTCCTTGCAATCAATTCAATTCAAGCACAATCTTCCATTATACACAACCACTTAAAAATCAAAACTTGAAATAAAAAACAATCAAATTTTGAAACAAACATCATTCATTTACTCAAATTCTCTACCAATACACATCTCTGAACATCATTCATTTACTATCCATCATTCATTCATTCTCTTTTGAAACAAACTTAAATCTCAGCAAATTCATCATTACTGAATTCACTCTACAAACTTGAGCAAATCTCAGCAAAAAAAGATAGCCTTTAAATCTTCAAATCTTAGCAAGTTTAATCAATCTTCAAACTTTAGTACTGGCAGTGGAAGTAGGAAACAAGGAGCAGCAGCACCATGTTGCAGTTGCAGGGTCGATTTCACCAATGTAGTATTTCTCCATCATCTCTTTGGCAGATTCACTGTGACTCACATCCTCAAAATCATTTGTTGCATTTTTTCCTGCACACACACATATGGCGTTACCAATCAAATCAAAACAAAAGATTCACTTAGAATACCCTTGATCTAATTAGCACAAAACTCTTTTAGAAATGAGTTTCCCAGTGAACATACCCAAATAAGCCAGCGCAATGACTCTGCACCATTGGCAATTTCTGTGTTGCATGTCAAGTTCCTCCCAAGATTCTTCTATCACGTCATTCAATTTTGGCTTCAACAGACCTAAGCATCTGCCTGCATTAGCATCATTTCTTGGGCAGCCTCTGCAACCAGTGGATTTCAACCATGTTCATAGCCTGTTATAGAGTTTATAGCCAAATCCAAATAAGGTACCCAAAAGAGTAAAAAGAAGTAGGAAATGATATGAATACACAGCAATAATTTAAAGAAAAGTACATGGAACTCTTTTAACATTTTGCAAGATGTTGTTAAAGATGAACTTTTTAAAGTCATCAACTGTCAAAACTCTCTTAACAAAAAAACCAAAGCTCAGGAAATAACAATCAACAATCAATGACAAGAAGCCCATACGTGCAAATTTCATATAAAGATGATTGCAAGGAACATCTTAGAATGAACATATATGCAAGGAATAGATCAAATATTCCATAGAGGATAATCAAATTCCTTACAATCTTGTCGTTAACAAGAGTAGACGTTTGGTAGCTTCTCGATTCAAAATGGAGCCCTCCTAGTGGAAACTTCTCTTGCATTCCATCTATAAGGATCTCCTGAATTTCACCCTGATTGTGGAAACCAAAAATACATCAACATCTATAATCAACAGTTCTAACATAATTAAAAGTACTAGAGGGAATAAAATTGTGCTAGAAACAAAATAATCTTACAATATGAGGAAATATCACTCTCTGCGTCTAGATTTACTCTGAAGAGAAAGCTGGTAAAGACACAAAACACAAGATCAGAGCTAATAATACACATTTTATCATTGAAACAGAGCATCCACTGAGAACATCAAAATACACCCAACTAGACCCACCTCAAGATCCAAAACTTGCAAACAAAATAAATGAAACAAAACCCAGATTCCCATTTCCAACAAAAAACACCAAAATCTACAAAAGTGAGGTTTTTCTCATAAAACCAGAGAACCCCATCATGGGTTACAGTCACTCCTGCCCTTTTTTTTTCAGAAAATCATTAAAACCCATGTCTCAAATCAGCTTGGGATTTGAAAAACTGAGAAAACCCCATTACCATGGGTTCATAAATTCTACATGGTAGCAATTTGCTTAGGATGGACTTAGTCTGAAGTTAGTATGGACAATAAGTATAAGCAACTTGAAATCTTCAAACTAAGTCCATCCTAAGCAACTTGAAACCTTCATACTAACTTCAAAACCACCAAATTTCACAAATTATTCAAAAAAACTCATCACTCTGTTATTTCATCAAACAAACAACATGCAAAATTAGGAAGCTAAAAAAAAGCTAAAAAAAAAAACGTTACCTTTCACGGTCTTGCTGGTTTCGTGGATGGTGTAGAACTCCAAGTCCTCAAATCTTGCCAAGTTGCTGACCTTGCACTACAACAGATCATATCAACCAAAAACCCTAACAAAATTGCAAACTTTGACCATCTGATAGAAAACCCACCTCACCCACTCCCAATCCAGAGACACCCAATGAACTCCACCACTCAAACTTTGGCAGATAACATGACAAATGACAAATGAATAAACAGGATGAGTTTGTCGAGTCCCATCTTATTACAGAAGTGGAGAAGTGCTTTCCTGTCAAATGCTTGGCATCATGAATCAAATTTCTGAAAGCATTAATGCAAGTAAAGAAATATCAGGCGGCTGCAAAAACAGATTCATAACCTAATCAAGTTGTTGAGGTATTATCTAATAATGTTTTGACATTGCATTTGATCAATTCCTATAATTTTTTTTTTTTTTTTTTTTCATGGCATTTCCGTAGTATAGAATCGAAACTCTTTCCATCAGTATGGAATAGAAAGATTTATAAGCAACCCATTTCATAGTTAACATCAACCATTTTGAAGAAAATCCACATATCATAATTGAAGAAAATCCCAAAACACTTCAAAATGGGATTTTCCTTTTCATAGTTAATATGAACTAAAAGGGTTTTCCCAACAATGAAATGGGGTTTCAAAAGTTTTCATCAAACTTTAAATAATCAACATTTCTACCCAAAAAACAAAAACTGGCCTTGCCGCAACTGAAACCCCAGACAAGAAACAGAAACACCTCCAAATCAAATCAATGGGGTTTCAAGCAAAGCTTCTACTGAGACGTTGCAAATAAGATGATTTTGAGGCAAATAAAAAGACACTGGCCTTGAATCTCCACAAGACGGCTGGGTTAGGCATTATCGAGGGATTTATTGAAAAATTGGGTTAGGCCTTGCAAATAAGTTAAACATCACCAAAACAATTCTAACTAAATACACCAATCACCTAACACAAATCCATACACCATGAACAAAATCAAAACAACAATCTGCAAATTCTGTGGTAATTCACGAGAAACCAATCTAGACCTTTAATTAATTTACCTTCTTGGTGGCATCAGTCACTTGAATAGTCTTGGTATGAGATTCAAGGGACGACTTTTGTAGCAAATCTGCAACTTCTGCAACAATAACAGTGAAGGAAAACAAAACCCATGTTTGGGAAGAACATTACAAATCAACTGAGGGCACAGATTTACTATAAACATGCATACAAGTGAAAAAATCAAACTCAACCTCAATCAGATCAAGCTGAACCTCACTGAATTCAATCCAAATCAAACACACAAATCACTCTTCAATCAGTCAATCACTCGAAAGCTAAATCAACCCAGACAAGAAATAACTGAAATTACAACAAAACACTTTCAACCCATTTTAAATCAGAACAAATTAATCAAATCTGAGTAACAAATTAAATCAAAAACGCCCCCCCATCCCCCTAAATCCGAACCCTAACTAGCAAACCCCAAACATCAACAACAACAACAAACACAGAAAGAAGGTGAAGAAGAAGAAGAGAAGCAACAACGAGAGAGAGAAACCCTAGAAAGAAGGTGAAGATGAAGGGGAGACTTACCTTTGGTTGAATTTTTCAGTTGGGGAGAGCTTTTCTTCGAGTCTGAAAATGGGGAGAGGGAGGTCGAATGTGTCAGGGAGAGGGAGAGGGAGCGAGAGACAGAGGGAGCGAGAGACACAGGGAGCGAGAGAGGGAATGAATTAGGAATGGAGCTTCCATTCCCTCTTCTTCTCGCCCAAAATTTTCGTTTCCCTCGCAAATTTTTTTTTTTTTTTCACCACGTCAGCTGCTCGCGTGCGACGCACCTTCCTCGCCAAAAACCTCGCCCAAAGCCTCGACATCTAGAATTACTCTTACTTTTTAGTATCGTCTGCAATCAGAAAAGTTGGCATGCTCAACACTCCAGTATCTCCATTGAACTTGCATCAAGCTTGTGTCCAGCTAACTCCATGGCACTCGGTAATAAAGAAACATATATTTTCCTTGCCCCTGCTTAATATTCTTGGAGGAGAGATGCTAGATGGCGAGGAAATGAGCGAGGAAACCAGCGAGGGGAGTGAGGTGGAGGGAGGGGAACCATTCCCTCCCCTCGAGATGCGCGCGTTGAATTTTCTTACACGCATCTCGAGGGGAGGGAATGGTTCCCCTCCCTCCACCTCACTCCCCTCGCTGGTTTCCTCGTTCATTTCCTCGACATTTAGAATTCCCCTTCTTGGAGTGGAAGGCAAATAACGTCTCCCCCGTTATGTTTAGCTAAAAGATTAGAGGGTTTATTATTATTATTATATTTTTTTAAAACTTACCCACTAAAATAAATAGCTTATTTAGGATTATTCTCTAAAAGATATCATATTGCATATGACCTCTTGAACTAGCGATCCGCATCCATCAACTGTTACTGCCCTCACATGCCTATTTTATGTGAAAAAATGCCCTTAAGGCCATTTCACGTGATTCGCACGCCGGACTCATTTGATGAGAAATAGTTTTGATTTGGACCATCCACTAAAAAGGTAATCCACGTGGACGATCTGGATTACTCTTTTGGACAAATAAACACATTTTAAGAATAAAAAATAGCTTGAACTTAGGGTTTCGCTATACAAAGGTTAACAATACCTAGATCTAAATTATTTCATCCATGGATTTCAGTTTAGAACTCCATCATGGAGTAAGTCGGTGATTTTTCATTTCATTTTTACATTTATGTGGACATTTGTTTAGAGTTGCAGGTCATCTTCAACCTCTCGCAGTTCTGTTTAGTTTTACAGGGCATTCTTAAAATCAAATTTATTATATGATGTTAAGTTACTGTCAGTAATTTATAATAAGGGGTAAATATAATAAAATATGTTTGTTCTCCATGTAGATTCTATGTGAGCATTGATCATCAGCACATTCATACAAGTGTAGAGTGCTCTTATATGTTTACTTCTGTCTCATAAGCATCTTCCTTGAAGATTATGACATGCTTCAGATAAAACTCTTATTTGAGAGATAAAGGGGTGGTACCTCGGGTACAAAAAAATTGATTGACAATCACAAGAAGAAGATGGGGAGTTTGTTATCCATGGTTCAAATGATGAGTTTGTCACAATTGAGGGATCAAATGGAGATTAGTGAAGGGTGAAAATATTTGCTTCATATTGTAATTAGAGACAATGGGAACTGATAGGGACTATGTGTGCATGCAGTGGTGACTATGATTAATCAGAGACCAATATGGGCATAGTAAGTAACATTTCGAATTCATACTAAACTTTACACCTTACACTTCGTTACTAACAACTTTAGTCTAAGCTTCAAAAACTGGATCCTGAAGTTGAGACACAACTCCACATGCAACTTCATTGAAGAGTATCACATGGTCAATCATAGACCAACTAGGCAGACTAAGTGACATAACAACTACTAACTTTACGTCATGTTTGATTATGAATGTTTCTGATATGAAGTGTGTATGTTGCAGGTATTGCAACCTTTATCACTCTATTAGAGCTTATGTGGAAGCATATTCAAGGGGTATCATCAACATCCCAATCATGAGAGTATGGCCTGAAGTAAGTACATTTGATGATGTTGATCTATTTCTGAGCATCATGAATGTTACCCATGATGATTTTCATCTTACATGCACCATACTTTATGTTAACCCTTCTAACTAAGAGGTCACCGGGGAGATCTAGAACTCAGAGAATATTGGATGAGGATGAAGAAGGTCCCACTCAGATAGAGGCAAAAGTTTGTAGGAAATGTGGGATGGATAGACACAATGTGAGGACTTGCAAGAATTTTTCCAAAGAGCAGACTGAAGGTGCACCAAAAACCTATGTACTAAGAGTGAGAAGGGCAAGGAACAATAGGCCAAGGGGTTCCAAAACTGCTGGAAGGGGTAAAGGCAGAAATATTGAAGCTCAACCAAATATAGGAACAATTCCACAGAGGCCCAATGCTCAACCAGAGGGTCCTATTGTTCCAGAGAGACATTGTACAGTCTACAATATACACTGCACCCTTTGCACCAGTTGCATCCTTTGCAAGACAGAGCTTTCAAAAAGGTGTGGGACCTCCTCCAATCAGGGGTAGAGGCAAATGCATGGGCATAGGAGGGGCAAAAGCAGAAGGGGACCAGACAAGTAAATATGGACTAAATTATTTGGGAGTGCACCATTTCTTGGTTGAGTGCAACAGTGGACTGTATGTGACAGGATGTACCAAGCAACACTTTAAAGACTTTAATTGTTTTATTTAGGACATGGTAGAAACCTATGTTGAGATGTGGTTGAAACCACTTTTTTTTTTTTTTTTTTTGGATTTAGGTGCTTTGTTAATGGCTTGACAAGATATTGGAGCCACTTTTTGTATGACAATGTAGTTTTTGCTGAACATGATGTACCTTTGGAACATGTGCTTTTGAATGTTGGTTGCAACAATGTGCATTTGTATGTATGTAGCTTTGCAACAAGGTTCATTTCACACAAGTTTATGTGTAGGTTTATCAATGTCCATGTGCATTCACATTTTGTTGCCTTGCATATAGATTGAAAGCCTTGCATTAGTTGTCAGTACTTGCATTTACAAAGTTGCCATCATGAGTGAGCTCATCACAATGCTCTGTTTTTACATACAATAAAGTTTTTCAACATCACCCCCTAAAGCCAAATGTTGGCAGTAACTTAACCCCCTGAAATAAAGTTGAATTTAATCACCCCCCCAGTTCAACATAGATTTAGAGCTGAAGGGTAGAGGTTGAAGATGATTTAAAACTCTTTATATATGGACTTAAACTTGCAATTTCTCGGCCCTCAGTTTGATCTATGATTTCTCATTCATGGACGTTGATAAGATCCTTCCATTACTTGTTTGTCGCGCAAAAAAAACTTTTTGACTTCCCGATAGAAATAGATTTTTCCAATGAAAATGCCTATGGAAGGGAATAAAAAAAAGAGAGGGAAAGAAAATAGAGAAAATAGAAATAAGTAGAAGAAAAGAACCTCTTGCCTTGTGAACTTTCATGGAACCACTGTCCGTTGGTTAAATCGAGAGGAATCAAATGAATTTTCTTCTCCTTCCCAATATATACAACGACTACTTTCAATCCTAACTGCTGGAAAAAAAATTCAAATTTGGCCATAAGATCGAGTGGGGGTACTTTGGGCATCAAAACAATGTTCATTTGAAAACAGCTACAGTAACAGTCAATGGATGTGGACTTCTAATTCATAGGGCATCTGCAATATGACATCTTTTAGGGACTAATCTTGAATACCGTATCTATTTTGGAGGGGTACGTTTAAAAAACCCAAAACTAAATGTAATTGTTGTATAGAGTACAAGGTTTTCAGGACAAAAATTGAGTTTGTTTTGGGCATCTTCTTTCTCGGCACAAAAAGTTGAAAAGAAGGTTTTACTAAAATCAATCAACGGCTATATGTAAATTAAAAAAAAACAAAAACAAATTATTTGATAGTGACTGTACCATACATACGTCCCTACTAAAGTAAATGGTTACAAGAAGGGATACAAAGTAAACCTCAATTATTGAAGAATCAACAGTTTGCAATATTGACATTGTGAGAGATCACTCAAGCCAACCATATAACATTAAAACACATCATCTACAACTTTCCCTTGCACTTCTGGCTCAACTTTTGCATCAGAGTTTGAGAGCAAGAGAGATCGAGAACGAAAGCAAGAGCAAGAGCAAGTCGCAACACAGTGTCTTCAAGTGAGCAAGAACATTAATTGGAAAGATTCAGGTGACCTAAACATCTATTTATTTTTTCTTAATATATTGCATCAAAAAGTTATTATTCTAAATTTGTTTCAATTCTGTAGTTTATGCACATATTTTACGATTGGCCAGGGTTTGATTCACTATTTTAATTACCTTAAATATATATTTAAATTACTTCCCATTTACCTAAGATTGATGGTCAAGTGTAAACTGTCATGTTTAATCTCTTGAGTTTTATCGATCAATAATTATAACAGGGTGGTGGGTTTTCTGAGTATACCATACATTAAAAAACGAAAAAATAACCCTTTTAAATTTTTTTTAAGAACTACTTAAAAATTAATATAGCCCAAGGTTAAATATTCATCCAGTTGGACTTGCGTATCTATGTGTACATCGCATGAGCATTTGAATAAAATTTAGCCAACGGGCAATAACTATTAGTTGCAAGACTTAATTATTTATTGAAATAATGAAGAAAGTCCACGCTTTCCCCGCTAAACATGAATTATTAATTATAGTTTTACCTATATAAACTTGAATTGATGGTCTTTGTTTTAAATGATCATCATAAGCTGATGATAAGACTTAGGATCGAGGAAGATCAAACTCTTCCAAACAGCAGGCAAATTGTTAGACCGGAAGAAGTACTACTGTCATCGGCAGTCACTGATCCAGGTGATAGCTCAACCTCTTGGTGTCTGTCTTTTCGTGGCCTCATTATAGAATAGAGTTTCTTAATTAGCTGTCTAAATGAATGTGAAAATGGCTTATGGCGCATGTATGTTTGGATATATATATATATAAACTACCTTGTTTATGTATATCAGTATATCTATTTTTATAGCAGTTTTGTAATTACTTCAATGCATATTAGTTTATATGACTGTAGACATGGACGGATCTATGTGTTAGGTAAGGGGGTCAATTATCCCCTTTATCTTTTAAAAAAATTTCACTAAGTTACTCGTATTTTTTTACATTGCCCTCCTTTAAAATTTTATGTTGCCCCTCTATGAAATCTTAACTTCTAACCCCCGGTGTACTAAAGAATTTTCGTTTTTTTTTTAACTCCACCATCACCATCACCAATCCCAATCCCACTCAATATCTCTATTTTTTTTAATTCTCATCCTTTTTTTTTTTTTTTTTTTAATCTCTCCCTCTCTCTCTCTCTTAATTCCTACCAACTCATTTTAATCCATTCACCCCCTACACAAGCAGAGAGCAACAAAGAAACCAGAAGAAATGTGCCATACATGGTGGGTTTGTTTCCCATGTGATCATATTCATATTAAAATTTTTAAATTGATTGGGGACCGGCCGAAGAAATTTTACATCATCATCATCATTGGTTTTCTTTTGTTTTGTTAAAAAAAAATAAAGAAAAGAAAGAATTAGGATTATCTTACCTCAGACTCAACTAGCATATAATGGTAAGAGTGATAAAAGATTAGTTAACACATTAGATTAATTTGGGGGGTTGAGATCTAATATGCTTTGCTTTCTCTCTGATCTTTCAAAATTAAAAGTAATCATTTGGGTTTGGGGTGGTTGGAAAAACACGATGGTTGTAAGTCGATTCAGCTAAGATGTTGATTGTCTGCTTCACCTGAGCTAGCCCAAAAGGAGAAATCTCTCTCTCTATACACACATATATTTCACTTTCGAGAAGACAAACAAGAATAAGAAGACAAAAGAGAGTGGGTTGGTTGTGTAAGTGTTGTCCTCGGAGGCTCTGACTCAGGAGTGAGTTTCAAAGAAGAAGAGACAGACGGATAGATAAAGCAGGAGGAGAAGAGGAAGGAGGATTCCAAAAATTAAATTGATGTCCTACAAATTCACTTGAATCCATCCAGTCCAGTCAAGCTACTGTTGCTACTACTCCTTGGACTTGGACCATACTGTCCTGCTACCTCAAAGCCAGAAAGAAAGCCAGAGGTCTGCTCCTTGCCAACTCTAATCTTATACCACCTTGCCTGCTTCCGTTTTCTTCAAGTAAAAAATGGTTGAATTAATCATCATTTTTTTCATGATCACGCCATGTCACCCTGATTGCAAAATATGGTTGTAAAAACCCAGTTTCTTAGTATTTTCGTAAATAGTTATGTATTGTTTGCCCCTTTATCTGCAATCCTGGCTCCGCCCTTGCCTGTTGATACCTTTTCTTTGTTGCTCCCTGTTATTCATTGAAAAAGTGTTTTATAAACCAAGAAAATCAAGTTCTTGATGGCTTTGTATCATGAAAATCAAGCTTGTTTTGATTGCATGTTCATTGGTGATTGAGTGCTAATTGTATTTAGATTTTACCATTGACTGGAAGTGAACTAGCTTATTGTGTATTGAGTCTATGTTTACACAATTATTAATCGTTATTTTCTCAAGTTTATAGCACGCAATTTTTTTAATATAAGATTTTATAATAATAACTTTAGAAAGGTGAATTAAAGATAAACCTTCTTTTAATTGCCTACTAAATTTGATAATTTTAGGACGTTTTGGTGTATTAAGAATCGAGGTTGTCACAAATAAACAACAATTGTAGGCAGCCAGGAAGTCCAGACATTTTTTTACCAGGTTATAGGCTTTTCACACATCTACCCCTTCAATAAATGATGTTTGTTGTTGTGTTTTAAAAAAAATGGTAAAAGTGTTAAAAAAAAAAAACCAACCTTGGCCAAAAAATGGCTGGGCTTTCTGATTGCCTAGACTTACTCCACAAACAAGTTCCCTGAAAATGAACAAACCTGAAACCAAGGAATGTGATTTCTCAAAAAATGTCGGAATTTCACCGAATATTTCTCTTTTTTGAGTTACCGAAATTTCTTTCGAAATCCGAAATATTAATTTATCTTGTTAGACCAATTTCAATTTTCCTACATTTTAACCCGTTTTATCTTTCATTTAGTATTAAAATTTCATTGTATAAGTGATTCTTATGCAATATATTGTTTGTATGACATTATGAGTCTTGCAACACTCTTTATTTAGTATTTTAGAGTTTAAAATTCTTAAATTATATTGATAAATTCAAATTTACTACCGAAATTTTTAATTTTTTTTCTATATTTCATGAAATATTTCTTAAAATCAATTTATCGAAATTATCTCGAAAATGAGCAAACCTGGAACCATACATTTCTTCAAAATCTTAAAGCAAAGGAATCATTGCCATACAGGAGAAATGAAAAGAAAAATGGCTCTTGTGAAAATAATAGTACTCTGAGTTATCTAATAAACACAACTTGAATCACTTGAAAATGTTTTGAAATGAGCAAGTTATAGTCATTTTACTAAATTCGCGCAAATCTGTCTCGCAATGAAAACGAGATAGTGTCTCTGATTTTCGGCTAACTTATATGCTTGATCGAGATCGATTTTCAAGCTCATCCAAAATAAAAATTGTAGTACTCCGAGTTATCTAATAAAAACAATTTGAATCACTTTTTTTTTATAATTAAACCTCCAGTGTGGATGGGCACCTCTGGAATGCCATACCTTTATTACTGATAAAAAAAATTGATTTACAATCAATACGGGAGTACATGATGACTTTACCCGTGATATAACTAAAACAAAAAATTGGGCCGCATCCGAAAACCAAAATGCATAAAGCCAACATATCACCAATGCTGGCAATGAAAGAGTCTGACTCTATGATCCACAACCATATTTTTTATCCTCCTCCTTGTGGCCTTATTGCCAAACCCACGTGCATTCCAAAACATAAAATTTTCCATCATCTTAAGCGCGGGAGAAAGATTTTCCCCTCTTAGTCTTACGACGCTTGCCCGGAAGGACCGTCGAATTGACTTTGTTCTGTAGATCCTTATCGGAATGCGCCCCCAAATTTATATCATTAATAGCATGTTATGGTCATTTTACTAAAGTCATGCAAATCTGTCTCGCAATGAAAACATGATAGTGTCTCTGATTTTCGGCTAACTTATATGCTTGATCGAGATCGATTTTCAAGCTCATCCAATATAAAAATTGTAGTACTCTGAGTTATCTAATAAAAACAATTTGAATCACTTGATAACGTTTTGAAATGAGCAAAATATGATCATTTTACTAAAGTCGCGCAAATCTATCTCGCAATGAAAACGGGATAGTATCATTGACTTTCGACTGACTTATGTGCTTGATCGAGACTGATTCTCAAGTTGATCAAACACAAAAGTTGTAGTACTCTGAGTTATCTAATAAACACAACTTGAATCGCTTGAAAATATTTTGAAATGAGCAAGTTATGGTCATTTTACTAAAGTCACGCAAATCTGTCCAAAAAAATCTCGCCTCGAACAATGCGAGGTTTTTGCAAAAACTCGCATTGTCTCAGGCGAACAATAGTTTTTTGTAATTTCTAAATTTTTTTTGAAGTTTACTTTGTTTTTGTGATTGAATATATTTCTGAAGTTTTCATGAGATTACTTTGTTTTTCTGAAAATTTTTGGATAGGTTGCGATTTAGGGTCGATTTTTAAGGGTTTCAATTTTGAAGGAGAGGGAAGAGATTCGAGAATGAGGGAAGATTTGAATGGGAGAGGAGAGGGGAGGGGAGACTTGAGTTTCGATTTGAATGAGAAAGAGAAAAATGTTATTTATTTGTTTATACAGGTAGTGTGGGAAAGAGTGGTGGACGGTGGTATGGGAAAAAAATAGATGATGTGGAAGAGTTAAATGGTATGGATAAAACACTTTTGATAATGTGAAGTAGTCGTTGCCTTTTTTTTTTAAGATGTGACTTATGCACATATTTTACGATTAGCCAGGGTTTGATTCATTCATTTAAATTACCTTATGTATATAGTTTTATTAAATTACTTCCCATTGACCTATACTGACGGTCAAGGGTAGATTGTCATGTTTAATATCTTGAGTTTTGTCAGATAATAATTAGAATAGGGTGGTGGCTTTTTCTTAAGAACTACTTAAAAACTAATGTATCAGTATATCTATTTTCATAGCAGTTTTGTAATTAGTTCAATGCATATTAATGGTGTACAGATGTCATCAAGGATGGGGAGTAGAAGTGAAACAAACAATGGAGGAGATGCGGACATTGTCGAGGTGGTGGTGACACCGTCTCTCAAAACAAGGCTCAGCAATGTTGCTCCATTAACCTCTGATCGTTGTATCTACAAAGTTTCCAGACCATTGCGTGAAGTCAAACCAGAAGCATACACGCCAAAACTAGTCTCGATAGGGCCTTTGCACCGTGGCTCACCAAGATTACAACCCATGGAAGTTTATAAATTACGATATGTACAAGATTTTCTCAAGAGAGATCCAGAAAAAACGATAGAGTTTTATATTGAAAAAAACGATAGATTTTCTCAACCGTGGCTCGCCAGCATTACGATGAACACATTCGCCTTACAAGTGATGAATTCGTGGAGATGCTCTTAATTGATGGTTGCTTCATCATCGAGTTCATTTTAAGGTATAGCGGAGTAGTGGGACCACGGGACAAGACTGACTTTTTATGGACTGCTCAGTCGAGGAAATGTCATTTGAAGAATGATATGTGTTTATTGGAAAATCAGCTTCCATTTTTCATCATAGAACGCTTATATGACCTACTCAACAAAGGACCTGATGGACAACGATATGGGGGTTTGTCTTTCCTTGATCTGACTATTAAAGGTTTTTTATTTGGTGATTTGAGCAAAGGTCAAGATGATTTCCTTACAAAGGATCCCAATTACAAAGCAAAACACTTTGTTGATTTAATACGACAAAGTTATGTCCCCTCACTTGAAAGGATGTCACCCAAGAAGAATCAGAAATTCAAATTTATACCTAGTGCAACAGAGCTCCATGAGGCTGGAGTCAAGTTTGAAAAGAGTAGCCAGAAATGTTTTTTAGACGTGAGGTTTAGCAAGATTAGTGGAGTGTTTAGTATCCCAACTCTCCACATTGGAGATAGGACTGAACCCCTCTTCAGAAATCTTATCGCTTTGGACTTTTTTCACAACGTTAAAGACAACTATGTAACTGATTATATCTTTCTCATGGATAATCTTATAAATACTTCGCAAGATGTTGCGTTACTTCGAAAGAGTGGAATCATCGATAATTGGCTAGGTGATGATGAAGAGGTGTCAAGTGTCTTCAATAAGCTCTGTACTGGGGTATTTACTAGTTCTGCTACATTCTACTATGCATGTCTCTATGGAGAAGTAAATGCGTATTATGAGAAACCGTGGCATGCGTGGAGGGCAAAGCTGAAGAGAGACTATTTCAGCACGCCATGGTTGACTCTATCCTTCGTTGCTGCTTTTATACTTCTTATTTGTACAATGGCGCAAACTGTTTTTTCTGTTGTATTTCATTGACAAAATTGAATATGCTTTATAGTAAAGTTGGTATGAATGAATGTATTATTAATGTATGTTTTCTCAAGATGCATTAGAAATTTCTATTGTTGGACATTTCTTCAACAGGAGCAATGAAGAACAACATTGGCCATTGAGTATTGAAGTGAACATCAAACACACCATATATTTGCAAGTTATTTGTTCAAATACTGACAACACATCAAGAGAGAAATTTCAAGGGGAGCAAGCTTTGCTTCAATTCCTTCACAGGAAGATTATAGATTAGAATAATTTACTTTATTTTATTTTTCTTATAGTTATTTATTGAAATTCTTCATTTCCGTCAACATTAGTTTTCAAGCTTTTAGACTCCGGTAGTCTTTCTTTTAAGGCAATCAGTTGTACTAAATCCAAGAAGAATCAATCTGGTGCCTATGCCTCAGAGGGGTCTAGCTTAGCTTAGCTTTGAGAGATGACACAATTGCCACACTGAACTGTCTGTTAACACTGCAGTGTGAATGCGAAGTTCATTAGCGGGGGTGTGTATGCTTCTTCATTTAACTCTTCCTCAGCCAGGCTCAGGCTGAATAGCAGAGCAAGTATAGGTATTAGTAAAAATGCATTACTCGTCATTAATATGTTTGCACACGGTAACTGTGGCCTCTTGAAGAACATTGACAAATGACAATGCACGTAATTGTTGTTTCCCCTTAAACAAAGCAACTTAAGATGATACATGCATTATGTTTTACGGTGGATTGTAGGATCCTCAAATGAACCATTGCTTTACTTAATTGTACATGACAAAGAATCATTTTATCTTTAGGATTTTGGGCGTTTCATTGAAAAGAAAAAAAATTCAAAAAATTGAATTTTCCGGCGTTTGATTTTTTCTAGGACAAAGAAAACTTTTCTTTCTGTGAAATGTTTTCACACTTGAAGCAGTAAGACTTTATTTAGGTTCTTCCTTGGAAAACTTTTCTCTGAAATTGATCTTTTTACTCACTAACGACTCTCTCCTCGACTCAAAGCTCTTAAAAGACTCAATGTCTTAACATTCAAAGCTTCATTGAACAAATTTCTCTCTTCTCTTCAACAAAATAGAAATGTTCTCTAATGAAATTTTTTCCTTGGTGCAATGAAAAAAAAATTTGAATGCTTTTTTTTTCTTTGAAATTTTTTCCAAATCAAACACATTGCAGTGAGGTCCAGATGATAGAGGGATCATAGAATGGAAAATGTGGCTTGTGCTGTGTCTTGTAAGTTAACCTCTGAGTGTTGCATCTATAGAGTTCCCAGAACATTACATGCATTGATTGAAGAAGCTTACACACCGCAGTCCATGGAAGATGAAATTAAAATATCCTCAAAAGATAACCGGAAAAGACCATGGAATTTTATGTTGATTAGTTACAAAGATTGGAACAGCAAGCTTGCCAATGTTATGCACAATCAGTTGAAAACTTGCAAGTAGTGAATATGTTGGAGTGACGTTGCTCGATGGTTGTTTCGTCATTGAGTTAATTTTCATAAATTGTGGCGTAAGTGAGGAAAATGACTTCAGATGCCCAATTTCCATGAAAACATATCTAAAAAAAGATATGCAATTTATGGAATGTTCAATTCTTGGCGGATGCACGCATCACTGAGTTAAAAGTCCTGGCGGATAAAGTTGTCCATTCTGTATCCTGGTGTATATGTGTTGCCGCATCCGCTTTCCTAGCATTTTATAAACGCACTTATTAATATTTACTGTCATTTATATCTTTCACCAAAATTTTCTTGGTGGATATCTTTTTTTATTTTTTATTTTATTTTTTTATGTCTAGTCATATTTGAAATATTGTCCTGTCAGATTATGAAATTTATCCGCCGAGACAAGCCCTTTCCCGGCGACAACAATTGTGACGGATATTTTATTCACCAGTGCAAGATCTTCCTGGTAGATATAGCTTTTCCTGCGCCGAGATTAGGCCTTTCATGTCATATATCACCATCACGAGCCACAATTGGCCTTTAGTAGTGTCAGTTCAGGATCCCATAACCTATTAAATAAACTGATAAACATGCCGCTGGCTGGGTTTGAACCCATGACCTAGTGATACCGTCTGTCAAGCTCTAACCATTGAAATGTCATGTCATTGGCTCACTCCTCTTTAACATATTCTACAAGGGAACTTCAAACACGGGATGGTCTACCACCTGTCCTTTGTTGCTGCAGTTGTTCTCCTCGTACAAAGTAAACCATTATGTCCCCTCATCTGGAAGATTGTCATACAAATGCCATGAGAATTTCAAATTTATACCAAGCGCAACTAAACTCCGTGAGGCTGGAGTCAAGTTCGAAAAGAAGATCACAACAAATGTTTAGCAAAATTAATGGAGTTTTGAGTATTCCACCTCTTATGATCAGACATAGCACTGAATTCTCTTCCTAAACCTTGTGGCTTTGGACTTTTCCCATAGGTACTAAGACAGTTACATGATCAACTACATTATCATCCTGGACAGTCTTATAGATACTCTACAAGATATATGTTGCACTGCTTCAGAAGAGTGGGATTCTCAACAATTGGTTAGGTGACAATGAAGAAGTGTCTAGCATCTTTAATAAGATTTGCAAGGGGTTATTAATAATTCTAGCATACTCTACTATGCAAAACTTTGCGAAGACATGAATGCATATTACGAGAAACCTTATGTCATTGCTGTTGAGTATAAAACTCTAATTTATCAAGAAGAAGAAAAACACTCTTTAGAACAATCTCACAAAATTGCAAAGAAGAGAAACTCTTAAGAAGGCTTTCAAATGCCTTAGTCTTAAGCTTTGATTTTTGGATGATTAAACTCAAATACAAGGGGGGGTTTTATAGGTTTCAAGAACCAATCTAAACCACTCATTAAAATAAACACAAATTAATCTAGACCATTGAAATTAAATAATGCTTACCTAATTCTCACCTAACTAAAATGATGTAAGTAATGACATCACATTAATTTGGTGTGGGCTTATTTTTGGTTTGGATTTTGGGCTTCAAAAACACTTGGGCTAAGCTTCAAAATCACTTGGGCTAATATTGATATTTAACACTCCCCCTCAATGTTAGCACACATTCTTTGAATCATGCCAAGTTGACGGCGGAATTGTTCAAACTTTCCAACACTCAAGCTTTTAGTAAACAAATCCGCAATTTGCTCATCTGTCTTGACTTGCCTCATCTCAATTTCTTCTTGCAGAACTTTCTCTCTAACATAGTGATAATGTACTTCCACATGTTTAGTTCTAGCATGAAAAACTGGATTCTCCGCCAAACGAATTGCCGATTGGTTGTCACAGTACAATGGAACCGCATAATCTACTGGTTGATGTAGATCATTCATCAGTTGTATTAGCCACGTGCTTTCTTGAGCTGCCATTGCTGCTGCTCGGTACTCTGCTTCTGTAGTTGACAAGGACACAGTCGGTTGTCTCTTGCTACACCAAGAAATCGTTCCGGATCCAAGGGTAAACATATACCCAGTAGTTGATCTGCGAGTATCATGATCTCCTGCATAATCAGCATCACAATAACCAACTAGCTTGCAACTTTCACCTTTCTTGTAGAGAAGACCGTAGGCTATTGTACTCTTCACATATCTCAGTATTCGCCGAACTGCTTCCAAATGAGGCTTCTTTGGATTTTGCATGTACCGACTCATCACACCAACTACATAAGAGATGTCAGGTCGAGTCAAGGTTAAGTAGATCAGACTACCTACCAATTGTTGATACATCGTCGCATCTTCCAAATCTTTTCCTTCATGTGCACACATTTTGGCATTTGGCTCCATCGGCGTCGAAATCAGCTTGCATTCGAGCATTCCGAACCTCTTCAACAAATCTTTGGCATATTGCTGTTGACAGAGAAATATTCCTTCTTGTGTGCGATCAACCTCTAGACCAAGGAAGTGCTTGAGTTGACCAAGTTCCTTCATCTGGAAACGGACTGATAAATTCTCCTTTGTCCGAAGAATTTCTGCCTCAACATCACCGGTTATGATTAAGTCATCCACATACACTAGCACGATAGCTAGTTTTCCTTCATTGGCTTTGACAAACAAGCTGGAATCTGCAGGTGTTACTGAATAGCCACTTTGTGTTAGAAATTCAGCAATCTTACCATACCACGCCCTGGGTGCTTGTTTCAATCCGTAGAGTGCTTTCCGCACCTTACACACATATTCAGGATGATCTTGGCTCTGAAAACCCATTGGTTGGATCATGTAGATCTCCCGATCCAGCTCTCCATGGAGAAATGCATTCTTCACGTCCATCTGCCACAAGATCCAAATTTTGTTGGCCGCAATTGCAAGTAAGACTTGTACGGTTGTAAGTTTTGCGACTGGACTAAATGTTTCATCATAGTCTAGTCCGTACTGTTGAGAGAAACCACGAGCTACCAATCGTGCCTTGTATCTCTCGATTGACCCATCTGGACGGTGCTTTATTTTGTAAACCCATTTGCAGGATATGGGTTTCACATCAGTTGGCTTTGGCATGAGCTCCCAAGTCTGATTTTGCTCAAGTGCAGCGATCTCTTCTTTCATAGCTGTCATCCATTCTGAACTCTGTGATGCTTCTTCAAACGTCTCAGGTTCTATTATAGCTTCTTCTTCAACTATGGCTGCATTGGCGTATTTGGGAGTTGGCCTTCTAGTTCTTGTTGACCTTCGTAGTGGAGTTGGTTCTTTTGTTTCACTAGGTATGCCTTCTTCGTCTGGTTGTTGATACACCCCAGTTTGCCAAGGATTCTGGGTTACTCTTTGTTCGCCATCATTCTCACATGGATCTTCAACTTTGTCTGGACTTGGTTGAATTTGAATAGTATGCTCCCCCATCTTTTGTTGCAGCTTGTCTTGAAATTCTTCTGAGTCTGGCAGCACTTCCTTTTCTGAGGTCCACCATGAGGATGCTTCATCGAACACCACATCTCGTGATGTGTAACACCATGAGGAGCAGCCTGAGTCTACGATCCAATCATTCACGTAGTCAATCTTTTCTGGTGTTGTTACCGTGAGAGCTAATTCTTCTTCCTCCATAGCGAGAAATGCTTCGGCATCCCAACTGTCTTCGCTATTATCTTTAGAACAAGAAGTAGCAATATTGCTCTCAGAAGACGTCTTCTTGAACCAACAATCTTTCTTCATGTGGCCCTTCTTCCCGCAATTGTAACATTCACCATCGAACCTTCTATTGTTGTCATGATTCTTGGAAGCTCCCCCTGGACGAAAGCTGTTCCCTCCCTGATGACTTTTTGTCTTGTCACCAATCTTTCTAGATCCACCTTTGTTGTACTGAGTTGAACCGCCTCTGCTTTGGTTGGTGTAGAGCGCTTCCTCTTCACCTTTTAGCGAGACTCCTCCCATTTTCTTAGCCATAGCTTCTTGACCAGCCAGCAAATTTTCAAACTCAACAAGAGATGGTTGTGTCGGCCATCCTTGTACTGCAGCAACAAAGCCTCGGTATTCGGGTCTCAAGCCATGGATAATTATTCTCTTTATCCTAGCTTCCCCAATAGCAGCTGTCGGATCTAGTTCTGAAATTTCGCGGCTTATCGATTTCACCTTGTGAAAATACTGGGCAACCATCCTGTCACGTTGCGCCATCGATAGCAGCTCATTCTCGAGAAGTTGCAATTTTGTATCGTTCTTCTTTGAAAAGAGTGTAACAAAGGTGTCCCATGCTCCCTTCGGTGTTTTGGCATCCAGGATATGCTCTAACATTTCTTCTTCAATAGTGGTCTTTAAAACAAACATCGCTTTGCCTGCTTTAATTTTCCACTTTCGCAAGACGCCGTTGGCATCTTCTACCGCCGGTTGTGTAACTTCACCACCACCGACAACCTCCCACAAGTCTTGACCTTGTAGGTAAGATTCCATACACGTTGCCCACGTGTTGTAGTTTTGGTTGTTGAGCTTCTTGATTCCTCCAACGACTTGAAGATCACCCATCGTAGCGGCAAGACTTTAACTATACCGAACAAGCTTGAGTGACAAACGTGCAAAGTACTAAACTACTTTACACACAAAGACGCTCCACAAGATTTGTAAGAACCCCGACAATAATCTCAAGAAATCTTTTCTGATGTGGAAGATCAGTTAAAACTGCAGCCACAGAGCATACTCGGAATTTCAAGAGACTTTACAACCAATGCTCTGATACCAAATGTTGAGTATAAAACTCTAATTTATCAAGAAGAAGAAAAACACTCTTTAGAACAATCTCACAAAATTGCAAAGAAGAGAAACTCTTAAGAAGGCTTTCAAATGCCTTAGTCTTAAGCTTTGATTTTTGGATGATTAAACTCAAATACAAGGGGGGGTTTTATAGGTTTCAAGAACCAATCTAAACCACTCATTAAAATAAACACAAATTAATCTAGACCATTGAAATTAAATAATGCTTACCTAATTCTCACCTAACTAAAATGATGTAAGTAATGACATCACATTAATTTGGTGTGGGCTTATTTTTGGTTTGGATTTTGGGCTTCAAAAACACTTGGGCTAAGCTTCAAAATCACTTGGGCTAATATTGATATTTAACAATTGCAGCACTCCATGGTCCACTATCTGTCATTGCAGCACTTATACTTCTCAGTTGCACAATGTTGCAAACTATTTGTTCTGTAATAATTCATTGAAAATAAAATTGAACATGCTTTGTAATCAAGTATTATTTTCCCTGTATGCATTTCCTCTTTAGCTTTGCACCTTCTAAATTTCCTGCTGATTAGCAAACCAGAAACAGTTCATACAATTCTGCAGTCTAAAACGGCGTATGGCGATAATCCTCTGATAATTTTGATCATCCCCATTACAACAAAAACAAGACACTAAACATGCAATCTGTTCTTACTGACTTACACCACTACTGCACAAGCTGACCAAGTCCATCAATATGGAATATAATGTTTCCAATGACAAGTATCCCAAGAATTTTGTAGTTCCAGTTCTAGTTCTCAGATAGGAAATAATATAATCCTATTCTAAACCTCGGACGTGTAATGAAGTATCTTGTTGAAGGATTTGCATGGCTTAATAAAGCGATTCTTTCTCAAACAAAGAGCAGCCATGATCACCAGGTTAATTCCTTGCCCATTTTTTATGTAAACAATACAAGCAGGTGGAAGCCACTTTTTCAACAATTTATGACAATCGCACTAGATGCTTACTCCATATTCTACTAAAGAAAACACAATTTTTTTTTCTGAAACTATTTGCATATAACAAATTTAATTAACTGAACTTTCCATATGACGGTTGTCAACTGAGTCAACAATTTAATCCGTGTCTTGCTCAGTTGGCGCAAGTGATAAATATAGGGATGCTCCTTGACCAATGCCCAACTCTATATAGTTTTCTCTTATCCCAACAACATTAACTCCTTGAGATGGATTAAATGCCTCACGATTCACTGATTCAAAGACCTTTTGTTGTATAACAAACAAATGGTATTTAGTACAAGCACAATACACAAGAATAAAAAATGGAAGAAAATGAGTCAAAGGCAAAGAACAAAGGTTTACCTGCTCATCAAAAATTGAACAATGAACTTCACGAAGGACAGAATGTGTTCCTTTCACACATTCATCAACATCTTCATCTCCTGAACCTTCTCTATCAGGTTCTCCCGGAGAAGATTCACTTGAGCTATCGATATTGATTTTACCAGACTTTTGTAGTTTACAACCAGAAATGTCATCGAGAAACCCAAATTGAATAGACCGGCATGACTTTGGAGGTAAATGTACGGCCAGCATGCCAAATGAGTCATGATCAACGTGAGCTGTAGATATAGAAGGTGGACGAAATACTGCAGTTGGATCAGATGTGTTGTCAAACAGATCAATTTTTCCCCCACTTGCCCCCACGTAAATCCGTGCCTGCTCATTGGCAGGAGGTGCGACAGCCATACGCTGTCGTTTGATTTTCCAATTTTGCTGCAATCTGTTCAGTTGTTGAAAAAAGTTGATGAACAATGTCAATAAATAAGTAATCATAGTCACATGAGGCATGTAATTAGACGACAGACACGTTGGAACAGGATACCCCTGCAAACTTTTACATTACTCATAATCTATCCCCCACATGGAAACATTGAGTCAACAACACCAAAGGTAATGAACATTTATAGAAGTGAATATAGTTCTCATTCATACTTGTAGAAATATGAGAAAATATCCCACAATTATAAGGGTATAAATTTTTTAAAGTAAACACGATTAGTTGCCAAACTCTGATTCTCAAGCCACATATTCCATCTTCTATTTTGTACGTATATAACAATTACCTGATCAAAGCACCATAAAATCTTGCTTCTCTAGCAACTTGTCTTTCCAAAGCTTTAACCGACTGCTTAAAATATTTGCTAACTTGCTGAAAAAGAAAGGAGATAGAGAAATCAAATAAATGAACTGAGTGTGGGTGACAAGATATTCAAATGCTTATCACTCAATAATGCCATAAGATATTGCAAATTTGGCAACTGAATGAAAAAGTTCCTAATAGATAACATAGGGCTTGCTATACAGTCATCAAACAGAAGTTCACTAGGGTGTTACTGAATCAATTATTTTATATGTGATCCAAATATATAAGAAAATGGCAAAATTATATTGCTCAAAGTAAAAAAGAGAGCCAAAAATAGGTAGTTGCAAGAAGGGATACAAAGTAAACCTCAATTATTGAAGAATCAATAATTTGCAATATATATTAACGGGGAATTCTAATTGTCGAGGAAACCAGCGAGGGAGGACCCTCCATCCCCCTCGTGATGTGTGCAAGGGATGGGAAGCACGCATCGCAAGGGGGATGGAGGGCCCTCCCTCCCTCCCTTGCTGGTTTCCTCGACAGGTAGCCTATCACTCAAGCCAACTTTCCCATGCACTTCTTGTTCAACTTCTGTATTAGAGTTTGAAAGCAAGCGGGATCGAGAACGAAAGTGAGAGCGAGAGCGAGAGTGTGAGCGCAACATAGAGTCTTCAAGGGAGCAAAAACACTATTAACCGGAAAGATTCAGGTGACCTAAACATCTATTTATTTTTTCCTTAATATATTGCATCAAAAAGATTATTATGAATCTATTTCAATTCGGATTATTTATTTTAGATACGAAATTTTTTATTTTATTTAGGTTCAAGCATGAAACACCAATGGTAACCTTTGGATTGCTATACTAATAATAATAATAAGGCAATTATTGTTTAACACCATCAAAAGTACTGTCTCACACCACCATTCATTTTTTATTTTTTTTTATCTATGAGAGCATCTCCAATGGATTCCCTAAAATAGCTTTTAGGGAGCTCATGAGATAAAAAAACCTCCCCCATTTTAACTTCACTTCCACCTAAATTTAGATGCAATCATACTATCTCCAAATCTTAAATAATACAAAAATATTTCAAATTTTTTTATTTTTCTAATTAAAAACAAAACCAAAAATCATACCATCCTATACCATCCCCCAAATCTTAAATATTACTATAATAGTATAATTTAAATGAAGATGATTTAAAAAAAAAAGTGGAAGATATATTTAAATAATGATAAAAAACTAATTATTAATACTAAAAAATATTTAAAAACTTCCATCTCTTTTAATTAATCAAATTAAAATTAAGTTGAAATTAATAATAGTATAATTATATTAAGTTGAAATTAATAAGAGTATAATAGTATAACTGAAATTAAATTGATATAAAAAAATGGAAGATATATTTAAATAATGATGAAAAAGTTAAAATAGGGAATGTGGTTGAAGTGATGAAAAATAACCTTTTTTAAAATAGGAGGTAAAATGTAAATAACCTTTTTTTTTTTTTAAATTGCTTCCCATTTGCCTAGGAGTGATTCTAAGTGTCGAGGAAACCAGTGAGGGAGGGAGGACCCTCCATCCCCCTCGCGATGTGTGCCTTCCCTCCCCTGCACGCATCACGAGGGGGATGGAGGGTCCTCCCTCGCTGATTTCCTCGACACTTAGAATTTCCCTTTACCTAGATTGACGGTCAAGGGTGGACTCTCATGTTTAATCTCTTAGAGTTTTATCAATTAATAATTACAACAGTTGACCGTTTATTGCATCAACCTGAATTTGTTGCTTGCAGTTGTTGCTTGTTGTTGCTTGCAGTTGTTGCTTGTTGTTGGTTGCAGGTACATAAAGCTGTGTGGAGCTTGTCCTTGTTGCAACAACCTGAATTTGTTACAGAAACCAGATGTAAACCTCTCCTCACATCAGAGTTTTTGTTGTTGTTCCTTTGATGAACCGATACATCCATACAGTTAATTGTGTTTAATATTTCTTACAAGCCTATGATATTTTGTATTCGACAGATGGGCAGATACAAAATTTCTCTTTTTGAATGTTTCTTGTTATACTTGTAACCTCATAACATTGATGGTTTCTTGTCTTTCCTTTCCTTTGGTTTCTTATTGGGCTGAATTGCATAATGGCTGGCTTCTTGATTAATGTTGATTATTCCTCTGCAGCTCTTTTTGTCCTTAATATGGTGCTAGCACCTGCACTTGGTTTTCCTAAGAACCCAACTGCAGCTGCTGAAGCTGAGAAGCTTTTGGTTGCATCCTTGTCAAAGATTGAATCCTTTTGGCTCCGAAGGACTGGAAAGTTCTTAGTGGGTAGCTCTCAACTATCTATTGCAGATCTCAGCCTTGTATGTGAAATTATGCAATTGGAGGTAAAACGTTCTCATGATTTGTACGATTTGCCTTTAGGAACATATTATTCTTGAACCGCTTGTGTTTAGTTAAACTTCTTGAGAAAGGAAAATCAAGTTTTATCTGTTCATGCCTATGTAGAATCCTTACTATTATGCATGTGAGGACAAACCTAAATGGAATCTTATGCATATGGTTGGATGCAGCTTGTGGACGAGGCTGACCGTAATCAAATACTAGGCCCGCAAAAGAGGGTTCTGCAGTGGATTGAGGATACTAGAGTTGCAACAAGCCCATTTTTTGAGGAAATACATGCACACCTCTTCAAGGCAAAAGCACGATTCAGCAAGCGTATCACTGGAACGGGTTCAAGCATAAAGGCCACGTCGCCATCATCAAAGCTATGAGAGCACGAAATGAATCTGTATTGCATTTTAACTATCAGTAAGATCAGATGATTTTGCTATGTTGTGTTCGTTATTCAAGTACATGCATGATGCACAAATGGATTTGGGCGACAAACTTAACTAATGAAGCAACATTATTGTAAAGAAAGAAACGATGTTTGGAATAAGGTGCTTCCGTGCATCTGGGGCAAGTTGTAGAAACAGTTTTTTGTGCCTTGTTGATTACAGGAACAGTTGTCTGTAAAATAGATTTGTCTGATTGAACGAATAGCTTTTAGTCTGTTTCAACATGCATAATTTCCTTGATTTTTCTTTCGCAAACAGACATTTTAGTCTGTTTCAACATGCATAATTTCCTTGATTTTAGTTGATGTTCCCAAAAGGAAAAAATTGTGAGTTGAAAAAAGAGTTCAGTTCAGACATTTTCTTCCTCTTCCATCTATTAGTTGTTTGTAAGATTTCTCTCATTTTGAACATTGGAACCGTAGGAACCGGACCGTTCCAAACGGTTCGAGTTAGGTTCGGTTCCAATGTTCAAAATGAGGGGATCCGGACCGGATCGGATCCGTTATTTTTAAACGGTTCGAGTTAGGTTCCTCCAAATTTGGAACCGATCCGGACCGTGCCCACCCCTAAGTACCATACATCAAAAAAAATTAATGTACGAAAAAATAACACTTTTTAAATATTTTAAGAACTACTTAAAAATTAATAGAGCCCAAGGTTAAATATTCTTCCAGTTGGACTTGCATATCTACGTGTACATCGCGTGAGCATTTGAATAAAATTTAGCCAACGGGCAATAACTATTAGTTGCAAGAATTAATTTTTTATTGAAATAATGAAGAAAGTCCACGCTTTCCCCGCTAAAATGAATTATTAATTATATCCTTATAGTTTTACCTATATAAATTTGAATTGATGGTTTTTGTTGTGCTCGGGGGTGAGATAGCGAAGCCCCCCCGGCACCACAACTACACGATATGTTTCGAGCAATGATATTGTCCTCAATTTACGAACAGAGCTCAACTTTTCAAATGTTCCCAAAATGCCTTATCGCTATTAAGACATATCCAACTTCATATGTACTTAACTCTACTTGATCCCTTAGTTGATGTGGGATTAAGTTGAGCCAACCCCATTTTTTATAAACATGTACATCATGCTGATTGAATGTCACACCGGAAAATAGCACCACCACATGTATACATCTTGGTCACCGTGAAATTACTTACATGAACCTTGACCCAAAGTCATTTAGAGGGGGGTATTCAATCATGTATTTTAATAGATTCTGAAAGATTTTAAAGTCCATTAAAATATAGGGGTATTCAATTAAGGATTTAAAACAATACAATGAAATCTAGGGGTATTCAAATATAGATTTTAAATGATTGTTTTATAATCCATTAAAATCATGGGGTATTCAATCATGGATTTTAAACAATACAATAAAATCTAGGGGTATTCAAACAGCAGTGGATTTTAATGGATTTGTTGACTTGATAGACTTTGAAGGACTTTGAAGAATTTATGTGTGAAAGATATAAATATCAAAGTCCTTTTCAAATCCGGCCTATTACCCTCGGATTTCAATTTCTCTGCTCCCTCTCGTCCCAACTCGCTCTCACCAACAACTTCTCTACTGCGCTAGCTCTCCCCTGCAAAGCTTTCCCCAGCGTTGCTCGCCTCTTCTCCACTTCTTCTTCTTCTTCTTCTTCTTCACATCTTCAGTTATTCTTCTTCTTCTTCACATCTTCATCACTTATTCAGTTCTTCTTCTTCACATCTTTAGATCTTCTTCAGTTCTTCTTCTTCTCTCTTCACGTTCTGATCCCTCTCGTTTCGAGAGAACGATTTTCTTGAGGACGGCCAGCCTTGATGAGCACCTCAAGATCAACAAGACCCAGAGACATCAAACCCAAAGTAAGACCAGCCATCAACCCAGCAAAGGAGACCAACCCTACGCTTACAATTACGTAGAGCCAGAACTTTGTGCCACAACACGCGATGTCTGCTCCCATTTTGACTCCTCACCTCACCTCACTTCACTCACAGAGGAAACAAGAAGAAGAACCACCATCATCATCATTTATATACATAAACAAAGAAAAGAAAGCGTAGATAAAGTGTTTGATGAATTTATTGACAGTAAAAATTCGATGCGAATGTTCTCTCTACATTTGTTTGGTTTGGTGAGGTCACCCACTCCTCTCTCGGCCTCTTTAGTTTTTACTTATTTGTCTCTGGGTTTGAGTTGAATGAAACCAACTCATTTGATCAAGTTTCTCTTTTGCAATTTTTCAGGCACAGTAGATTTTGGTTGTGGTGGTCAGTCTCCAGTATCGCCTCCTCCTCCAGTTCCATTGTTGCCTCCGCTACCCAATGCCACAGATCGTAAGCTTCAACACCACTAATGGTACTGCAGCGGCAGCATTAGCAGCAGAGAGTCATCGAGAAGCATGGAGTGTAAAGCAAGTGACAAAGTCCAATTTCACAGATACCCTTTTGGAAGATTTGAAGAATCAAATAAGGGATTCTGACTTCATCGCCATTTCATCCCACACAACTGGTTCTTCTTCTTCTTTTGTTAATTCATGGCGTCGCGTCCTTCCTTTCCTAGACACCCATGAAACAGCTTATCTCAAAGCCAAAGATGCAGCAGAGAGGTTTCAACTTCTACACTTGATGGTTTGCCCTTTCTCTCTACACCCACCTACCTCCACTTCTAATACGAAGCTCGTCGCCCACCCGTAAGTCATTCTCTCCTTCTTCTTTTGTTCTTATTTTAGTTCCCCTTTTAATTATTATCACAATAGTTTCAATGTGGATGATAATTCACAAGAAAATTAAGTATGAACTGATATTGGTATACATCATGTTACTATTATGCACATGATGTCGAAAGAAATGGTGTTGTGTTCTTGTCTGGGTTCGTTACTTGCCCACCTATATCTTTTCCCGGAGTACATAATTAACACCTTAAAATACATCAAAATCCAATAATAAAAATCCATTAAAATCCAGTGAATTCTGTAAATTCCACAAAATCCAGTCACTTAAAATCCATTAAAATCCAGTGGATTCTGTAAACTCCTTTGAAATATTTTAAAATCCATGAGATTTAAAGTCTTTCAAACTCTATTAAAATCCATGATTGAATACCCCCTCTTAGACTTTCTGGAATATTTGCAGATAAGGAAAATTGATGGTTCATGCAAAAATACGTCTAATACTGAACATCCAAGATAAGATATCTAGTTCATTCATTGGTTGAAGAGGATCACCAAGATAAGATATCTTGGACTAGTTGAATTCTGAAGGTAAGGTGGCAAGGTGAGTTCCATGGGTCAATGAAGTCTACTAAAGACTCGCTCGAGTCAATCTTCTTTGTCATGGTATGCCTCTTCTCTCTATTTCATTGATTCGAACGAGGCACACTTTCAAACATGTTGATGTATTAATATATCATGCTGAATTTTCACAGAGACTTTCATAGCTCTTCAGGTTTTACAATATATATTCTCTCAAATTGAGTTAGTATATATTCTCCCCTTGTTGAACACATTGTGCATTACTGATAAACCAAGAAAAAGGTATCTATATCTATATATACCCATTTGTTTTTGCTTATTTAATTAGTTTCCAAACTGAGTCACAGACTTCACATCTTTCATTTGGAATTTATTAAGTCATTTCTTGCCAACATATTTAGGTGAGTTCATCCTGCAATTCAAGATCATTCATTTCTACATGCATAATAAAAATATATATTTGTTATATATCCTTTCTACATGGGATCGATTGAGTTTGATTTGGTTTATGTTTTATATGCCTGTAGATCCCTATTTTTTATTGCTCCCTGTTGGACTCTTGTGAATATAACAGATACAAAACATGCCATAATATTAGCACATTTGGATTGCTATAATAATAATAATAATAATAATGTGATTCATTCATTGTCATCACCTTATGTATTTAGTGTTTTTTTAATTAATATCTTGAGTTTTATCAATTAATAATTTATTTATTTTTTTGAAAAGCAAGCAGGGTTTTAAAGACCCCTTAACATTTATATTAATGAAGTAAAAGCAAATACAAAAACAATCTCACACAGGAGAGAGGATTCAGCATTACAAGCCTAAACAATGTACAAAGTCAAAATATCAATTAATAATTACAACAGGGTGATGGCTTTTACAGAGTACCATACATCAAAAAATTTTAATGTACGAAAAAAGAACATTTATTTTTTAAAATTTTTTAAGAACTACTTAAAAATTAATATATCAATATATCTATTTTTATAGTAGCTTTGTAATTAGTTCAATGCATATTCATTGAGTTTGATTAATATATATATATATATGTTTTTGTTACATATCCTTTCTGTATGTGATCGATTGAGTTTGATTTGGTTTATATTTTATATGCCTTGTAGATCCCTTTTCTTTGTTGCTCCCTGTTATTCATTGAAAAAGTGTTTTATAAACCAAGAAAATCAAGTTCTTGAAGGCTTTGTATCATGAAAATCAAGCTTAATTGTTTTGATTGCATGTTCATTGGTGATTGAGTGCTAATTGTATTTAGATTTTACCATTGACTGGAAGTGAACTAGCTTATTGTGTATTGAGTCTATGTTTACACAATTATTAGTCGTTATTTTCTCAAGTTTATAGCACGCAATTTTTTTAATTTAAGATTTTATAATAATAACTTTAGAAAGGTGAATTAAAGATAAACCTTCTTTTAATTGCCTACTAAATTTGATAATTTTAGGACGTTTTGGTGTATTGAGAATCGAGGTTGTCACAAATAAGCAACAATTCTAGGCAGCCAGGAAGTCCAGACATTTTTTTACCAGGTTATAGGCTTTTTACACATCTACTGCTTCAATAAATGATGTTTGTTGTTGTGTTTTAAAGAAAATGGTAAAAGTGTAAAAAAAACCCAACCTTGGCCAAAAAATGGTTGGGCTTTCTGATTGCCTAGACTTACTCCACAAACAAGTTCCCTGAAAATGAACAAACCTGAAACCAAGGAATGTGATTTTTCAAAAAATGTCGGAATTTCACCGAATATTTCTCTTTTTCGAGTTACCGAAATTTCTTTCAAAATCCGAAATATTAATTTATCTTGTTAGACCAATTTCATTTTTCCTACATTTTAACCCGTTTTCTCTTTCATTTAGTATTAAAATTCCATTGTATAAGTGATTCTTATGCGATATATTGTTTGTATGACATTATGAGTCTTGCAACACTTTTTTTTTTAAGATGTGACTTATGCACATATTTTACGATTAGCCAGGGTTTGATTCATTCATTTAAATTACCTTATGTATATAGTTTTATTAAATTACTTCCCATTGACCTATACTGACGGTCAAGGGTAGATTGTCATGTTTAATATCTTGAGTTTTGTCAGATAATAATTACAACAGGGTGGTGGCTTTTACTGAGTACCATACATCAAATAATTTTAATGTACAAAAAAAAGAACCTTTTTCTTAAGAACTACTTAAAAACTAATGTATCAGTATATCTATTTTCATAGCAGTTTTGTAATTAGTTCAATGCATATTAATGGTGTTGCAGGATGTCATTAAGGATGGGGAGTAGAAGTGAAACAAACAATGGAGGAGATGCGGACATTGTCGAGGTGGTGGTGACACCGTCTCTCAAAACAAGGCTCAGCAATGTTGCTCCATTAACCTCTGAGCGTTGTATCTACAGAGTTCCCAGAACATTGCGTGAAGTCAAACCAGAAGCATACACACCACAACTAGTCTCGATAGGGCCTTTCCACCGTGGCTCACCAAGACTACAACCCATGGAAGATCATAAATTACGATATCTACAAGATTTTCTCAAGAGAGATCCAGAAAAAACGATAGAGTTTTATATTGAAAATTTGAAAGGATTGGAAGAAAGAGCTCGTCAGCATTACGATGAACACATTTGCCTCACAAGTGATGAATTCGTGGAGATGCTCTTAATTGATGGTTGCTTCATCATCGAGTTCACGTAAAGGTGTAGCAAAGTAGTGGGACCACGGGACCATACTGACTTTTTATGGACGGCTGAATCGATGGAATCAGCTTTGGCCTATGATATGCTTTTATTGGAAAATCAGCTTCCATTTTTCATCTTAAAATGCTTATTTGACCTACTCAACAAAGGACCTGATGGACAACCATATGAGGATTTGTCTTTCCTTTATCTGACTATTCATAGTCTTTTAGTTGGTGTTTTTAGCAAAGGTCAAGATGATTTCTTTACAAAGGAGGATCCCAATTACAAAGTAAAACACTTTGTTGATTTAATACGACAAAGTTATGTCCCCTCACTTAAAAGGATGTCACCCAAGGACAATCACAAATTCAAATTTATACCTAGTGCAACAGAGCTCCATGAGGCTGGAGTCAAGTTTGAAAAGAGTAGCCAGAAATGTTTTTTAGACGTGAGGTTTAGCAAGATTAGTGAAGTGTTTAGTATCCCAACTCTCTGCGTTAATGATTGCACTGAACCCCTCTTCAGAAATCTTATGGCTTTGGACTTCTTTCACAAGATTGAAGACAACTATGTAACTGATTATATCAATCTCATGGATAAACTTTTAAATACTTCACAAGATGTTGCGTTACTTCGAAAGAGTGGAATCATCGATAATTGGCTAGGTGATGATGAAGAGGTGTCAAGTGTCTTCAATAAGCTCTGTACTGGGGTAATTACTACTCCTGCTACATTCTACTATGCATGTCTCTGTGGAGAAGTAAATGCGTATTATGAGAAACCGTGGCATGTGTGGAGGGCAAAGCTGAAGAGAGACTATTTCAGCACCCCATGGTCGACTCTATCCTTCGTTGCTGCTTTAATACTCCTTATTTGTACAATGTCGCAAACTGTTTTTTCTGTTGTATTTCGTTGAAAAAATTGAATATGCTTTTATAGTAAAGCTGGTATGAATGTATGTATTATTAATGTATGTTTTCTCAAGATGCATTTCTCGAAGGCCTGCAATAAAGAAATTTCTATTGTTGGACATTTCTTCAACCCGTATCAAGTGTGCCGATGTTCAAAACAGGAGCAATGAAGAACAACATTGGCCATTGAGTATTGAAGTGAACATCAAACACACCATATAAATTTATCCTTGGCAGCTGAACAATTGTTTCTGTATATATTTGCAAGTTATTTGTTCAAATACTGACAAGTTGACAACACATCAAGAGAGAAATTTCAAGGGGAGCAAGCTTTGCTTCAATTCCTTCACAGGAAGATTATAGATTAGAATAATTTACTTTATTTTATTTTTCTTATAGTTATTTATTGAAATTCTTCATTTCCGTCAACATTAATTTTCAAGCTTTTAGACTCCGGTAGTCTTTCTTTAAGGCAATCAGTTGTACTAAATCCAAGAAGAATCAATCTGGTGCCTATGCCTCAGGGGTGTCTAGCTTACCTTGCTTAGCTTCGCTTTGTTAGATGACACAATTGCCACACTGACCTGTCTGTTAACACTGCAGTGTGAATGCGAAGTTCATTAGCGGGGCTGTGTATGGTTCTGTCACGCCCCGATTTTCGAAAATAACGAAAATCCTAAAATTCACGTAGGATTATCCGTTTCCCCCAGAACTCGGGACGTGAAAATTCAATAACAACAGAAACAAATAGCAGCAACAACTAAACATGATTAATTTACTGAAACAAATAAAACTCTAACCCGGAAAGGACTGGCGTGGCTAGCTCACTAGCGGAACTCCAGTAATGCAGCTCTAAAGCTAATCGGCTACATTCCAAAAGGAATGTACCAAAGAAGCAAAAGCTCACTTGGGTCAACAATAAAGCTGGTGTGAGAAATCTTCATCCCAAAATCAATAAATCCGCACATGACAACATCAAAATAAACAAAACAATAAACAACCACACCATCAAGTAGTTCTTCAATGAGGCAAATGTGTCATCATCCTAATAAATAAATATGCACTATTTATTACTAATAAATAAAAATATTAGTTATCAATCCTCATAAATGCAACACAATACAATTCATAATCATATTAGACTATTATTGAAATATTAACAAAACACATTTTTTTCTACCTTTAGGAAGACATGTAGTTCTCATTCAATGGTTGAATGAGCATTTAGTTTCTTCCTTTAAGGTAATCATGCACATACACAAAAAAAAATCTCGCTTCTTTTCCACAATCGCACTATCTTCCTTGTGCCGAACACACCTCACCCAAGTGTGCCTTCCTTGCCATCGAAACCACTCGGAGCGTACATGTTCCAAGTGGGGTGCCACCTCGAGGAACATGTCATCTCACCCGAAGTTTGATCACTGACAAATATTCTTCCTAAATCTACACGTACAACCGAACTCATATGGAACGGTGCACCGATATGCAAGCATGTCTGCATACCCATAATAATATCACACGTATACAAACAAGTCTGTATACAAAAATTTCTTTTCTTTTCACATTTTTTTTTCTTCGGAGCTGTGGAAAAGAGCATAAAAATTATCAACTAAAACTCAAAACTCTTTTATGGTGACACTTTGTCAACCATAAGTAAATCAACCACAGTATCCACCACTCTTTTGGGGAACAAGTAATATTTGATACATTGCCAATTCACATATCTCATTTCTTTGCATCATATGAAAAACAATATGCACACCAATTCGCATAACAATACAAATACTCAAGCTAAAACAAGTGCTCAGTTAAATTCCAGCCAATATCTATTACTAGACAATTTTCTTCTAGCCCTAAACAAAATAAGGGTTTAATCATACATAAAACTAATACAGACAAGACATTATCCGTTAGTAATGGATACATTCAAGCAAGTACTAGTCACAAACCACCTGAATATAAACTCACCTATACTTTCCTATGTAAATAGGTCTAAAGAAATACTCCAAATATAATATCTTCCAATTTGCGTAACACACTGATAAGGAAAATTAATACAGACTACAAGCCTACAAACACTGAATGCAATTAGCAAATTGTCTGCATAGCAACACAATGGAAGGGTTAAATACTATATTATATTTGTGTTTGACCAAAAGTACACAATGAAATGGTTAAATACTATATTATATTTGTGTTTGACCAAAAGTACACAATGAAAGGGTTAAATACTATATTATATTTGTGTTATAAAATTGGATACCCATTCATGCTTTCTCCTTACTTAGCCATAAAAATCTCTCCTTTTTCCTTATCTACTTGTTCTAGCTAGCTAGCTAGACAATCTAGAATGCTATTGAAACATAGGTTACTACATAAGCTTTAAAATCGAATCAATCCCAAACCCTTTGTTTCAGACTTCCATACAAATAGTCGTCGGTCACTTGTAGTCACTCCTCAAATGGTTGATTCAATGTTGTCAAATTGCTCTTCTGATATAATCTCACTGAACTTCTTCTTGTGTTGTGCTCTACAACCCCATTATTTCCATGAACCCCAATTGCTTAATAAAATGGTTCCTATAGTTGAGTCTGAGTTTGAAACAGTTAGGAGTGTTGTTAGAGGATTGGGTTTAAGACTAAGCCACAAACCTTCTTGATTTTATTAAGGATTTGTTGGCGCAGTGTGTTTCTGTTAGATACTCTTGAGAAGATGAGTAATTTGGTTACTCCACGAATACGTTTGCTAGGAATATTATCATCGATGTGTTGTTCAAGGGTGGGCATGCGGGTACTGCTCTTAAGTTTTTTTGAGAGAGACCCGGTATCCTAATTGTTTTGACATTTAACATATCGGTATGTAAACTTTGGGAGAGACACAGTATGCTCAACTTCAGCACCACTCCCCAACCATACGACAAACACAACCCCCACCCAATTTTAATCCATCCAAACCTCCCTAAGATGACAATACCAACCACAACATCAAACCGCTAAACACACTAAATCGCCAGTAAGCCATCAAACACACCAAAATCAACAAACAAAGATATGGGTATTTCAAAAAGAGGAACTCATATAGAGAATGAAACAATACTCACCATCTCAACCTCTCGACCTTCGTCGCCGCCGAAAAGGGTAAGAGGAAGAGCAATCTTGTTCTTCCTGTTGCACAAAAGAAGAAGGAAATGGAGAAAAGAAAAGGAGGAAAGAAAAAGGGTTTTTTTTTTTTTTTTTTTTTTTTTATATATATGGTGGGTGGCTATTCGCCCCCACTAAAATTTTAAGGGCAGTCCGTCCTTTAAATTTACAAAATAAAACTCTAATCATTAGTTAAATAAAAGCCCAAAATCAAACCCAAATACAATTGAGTAACAACCATCAACATTAGGGTTTACAAATTTTTGGATAAATACACACACACCTTATTCAATTTAGCAATGACAAACAAAACAAATCTTTTTCCCAATAATTGAGATTACAACATATGTCACAATTAATAAATAAATAAAAATTTATATTTATTTAATTAGACGGGTATTACAGCTTCTTCATTTAACTCTTCATCAGCCAGGCTCAGGCTGAATAGTAGAGCAAGTATAAGTATTGGTAAAAATGCATTACTCGTCATTAATATGTTTGCACACGGTAACTATGGCCTCTTGAAGAACATTGACAATTTATGGAATGTTCAATTCTTGGCGGATGCACGCGTCACCGAGTTAAAAGTCCTGGCGGATAAAGTTGTCCATTCTGTATCCTGGTGTATATGTGTTGCCGCATCCGCTTTCCTAGCATTTTATAAACACACTTATTAATATTTACTGTCATTTATATCCTTCACCAAAATTTTCCTGGCGAATATCTTTTTTTTATTTTTTTATGTCCAAGTCATATTTGAAATATTGTCCTGTCAGATTATGAAACTTATCCACCGAGACAAGCCCTTTCCCGGAGACAGCAATTGCAACGGATATGTTATTCGCCAGTGCAGGATCTTCCTGGTAGATATAGCTTTTCCTGCGCCGAGATTAGGCCTTTCATGTCATATATCACGAGCCACAATTGGCCTCTAGTAGTGTCAGTTCAGGATCCCATAACCTATCAAATAAACTGATAAACATGCCGCTGGCTGGGTTTGAACCCATGACCTGGTGGTACCATCTGTCAAGCTCTAATCATTGAAATGTCATGTCATTGGCTTACTGCTCTTTAACATACTCTACAAGGGTACTTCAAACACGCGATGGTCTACCACCTGTCCTTTGTTGCTGCAGTCGTTCTCCTCGTACAAAGTAAACCATTATGTCCCCTCATCTGGAAGATTGTCATGCAAATGCCATGACAATTTCAAATTTATACCAAGCGCAACTAAGCTCCATGAGGCTGGAGTCAAGTTCGAAAAGAATGATCACAACAAATGTTTAGCAAAATTAATGGAGTTTTGAGTATTCCACCTCTTATGGTCAGACATAGCACTGAATTCTCTTCCTAAACCTTGTGGCTTTGGACTTTTCCCATAGGTACTAAGACAGTTACATGACCAACTACATTATCATCCTGGACAGTCTTATAGATACTCTACAGGATATATGTTGCACTGCTTCAGAAGAGTGGGATTCTCAACAATTGGTTAGGTGACAATGAAGAAGTGTCTAGCATCTTTAATGAGATTTGCTAGGGGTTATTTATAATTCTAGCATACTATACTATGCAAAACTTTGCGAAGACATGAATGCATATTACGAGAAACCTTGGAATGCATGGAGGGCAAAGCTGAAGCGAGATTATTTCAGCACTCCATGGTCCACTATCTGTTATTGCAGCACTTATACTTCTCAGTTGCACAATGTTGCAAACTATTTGTTCTGTAATATTTCATTGAAAATAAAATTGAAGATGCTTTGTAATCAAGTATTATTTTCCCTATATGCATTTCCTCTTTAGCTTTGCACCTTCTAAATTTCCTGCTGATTAGCAAACCAGAAACAGTTCATACAATTCTGCAGTCTAAAACGGCGTATGGCGATAATCCTCTGATAATTTTGATCATCCCCATTACAACAAAAACAAGACACTAAACATGCAATCTGTTCTTACTGACTTAGACCACTACTGCACAAGCTGACCAAGTCCATCAATATGGAATATAATGTTTCCAATGACAAGTATCCCAAGAATTTTGTAGTTCCAGATTCACCGTTAGACAAGCCCATGCGAAGTTTACTCTCTTCCATCAACCCATCAGCCATCACCAACCACCATGAGATGCATCCTTCGGTGTTTTGAGGGTCAACATGGGCCACTAAGCATAACCTGTCACCTTGCTCAAGCTCCAGAGACAAGCATAAAAAGTCCCGACTTGCCTTCATTCCCACTCGGAGGGCTTCCTCATGGAGCCAACGAACTACCTGGGTCGCAACCTGTCACCAGTTCTAGTTCTCAGATAGGAAATAATATAATCCTATTCTAAACCTCGGACGTGTAATGAAGTATCTTGTTGAAGGATTTGCATGGCTTAATAAAGCGATTCTTTCTCAAACAAAGAGCAGCCATGATCACCAGGTTAATTCCTTGCCCATTTTTTATGTAAACAATAGAAGCAGGTGGAAGCCACTTTTTATCCCAATAGGCCTCATCGCTATTAAGACATATCCAACTTCATATATACTTAACTCTACTTGGTCCCTTAGTTGATGTGAGATTAAGTTGAGCCAACCCCATTTTTTATAAACATGTACATCATGCTGATTGAATGTCACACGGACTTTTCACAACTCTTCATGCACCTACAAGAATGCCTTGCACTTCACTCACAAAGTCTGTCAATCTTGGATGGAGAATGCGGAAAATAGCACCACCACATGTATACATCTTGGTCACCGTGGAATTACTTACATGAACCTTGACCCAAAGTCATTTAGACTTTTTGGAATATTTGCAGATAAGGAAAATTGATGCTTCATGCAAAAATATGTCTAATACTGAACATCCAAGTCATCTAGTTCATTCATTTGTTGAAGAGGATTACCAAGATAAGATATCTTGGACTAGTTGAATTCTTAAGGTAAGGTGGCAAGGTGAGTTACATGGGTCAATGAAGTCTACTAAAGACTCGCTCGAGCCAGTCTTCTTTGTCATGGTATGCCTCTTCTCTCTATTTCATTGATTCGAACGAGGCACACTTTCAAACATGTTGATGTATTAATATATCATGCTGAATTTTCACACAGACTTTCATAGCTCTTCAGGTTTTACAATATATATTCTCTCAAATTGAGTTAGTATATATATTCTCCCCTTGTTGAACACATTGTGCATTACTGATAAACCAAGAAAAAGGTATCTATATCTATATATACCCAT